>CM056957.1:11092848-12357397 GCA_029856935.1 Cyclocarya paliurus | reverse complement strand
CTAGCTACCTCAAGTTAGCCTGCGTCTTTTTGGTTCCCCAAGAAGGTAACTTTTTCAGGCTGCCATGGGGTAATCTACTCTTTCACCGTGATAGGAGTTGAGGTAAGTTTTTCAGATCGCCTCGTGGGCAGAGCCCGCTCTCCTCTGTGGATGGGGCAAGTATTTGGTCCCGCAGAGAGGTAGGTTGTTCTGGTAATCTATTACTGGACCTGCTCCCACTCGTTGACATCACAGGAAAATGTAATACTTTGTGCCAGGTTGGCGCTAGACTCACTCCTCATTCGTAGTGGAGGTTGGGGTAAATTTTTGGGTCACCACGAGGGCACAACCCGCTCTCCTCTGCATGAGGGATAAGGTCACCCTTGGGCCGACCTTTCCTTATAGCATCCCATGTGGAGGTAAGTTTTTCGAGTAGTTTCTTACTTTACCCGCTTCAGGCCTGTTGACACTTACGAGGAAGGTAAAATTTCTGATGTCGGGTAGTTGAGGACTATCCCGCACTCCGTCGCAGGAGGGATAAGAAAACTTTAAGGCCTACATTTCCCTATACAACTTCACAGGGAGGTAAATTCGGACGGCAGTTGGCCGACCGCTCTTTGCCATAATAGGAGTTGGGGTAATTTATTCAAGAGGGCTGTGTGCCGACCTCTACGAAAGGGATAATGCCACCCTTGAGCCGACCTTTCCCTATAGTGTCCCACGGGAAGGTAAGTTTTCACTCAATCTATTACTTGACCCACTCACACTCGTTTATATCACAAGAATGGTAGGTGTTGGGTCAAGCTGGTGATGATTCCACTCTTTGTTGCAACGGAAGTCAGGATAATGTATTCGGGAGGGGTCATGTGCCGATCCCGCTTTCCTTTGCGGGAGGGATAAAGCAACACTTAGGCCTACTTTTTCCTATAGTGCCCCCCGCAAGGGGGTAAGATGTTGATGACCTTGCAGTAAGTTGTTGATGACCTTGTAGCCCTATGTTTTGTTAGCCGCATTTTTTTTTTTTCTGGTATTGTACTTGTAATGTAGGAGCAGGAAGCATATGTTATGTGTTGCCCTAAAAATTTGTCTTATTAAGTGAAAAGAAATGTACAAGTTTAGTGCAGAGACATCACAAAATTTAAAGGGCCTGGGTTCCCACTCTGGGGAAGTGGTCGCCGGTCCTCTCCTCCACTACCTCACACCAACACTTCCCCCCTAGAAACTAGGAAAGGTAGATTGCAGATAGGAGCCTGTTGTTGTTTTTCTAGCAGTACCAGCCCTGTTTTGTCCACTTGGCGTAGCCCGAGGCGGGCTCTTCATCTTTCTGCTTCAACTCCTGCACGTAGTACTCCATTGTCGACACTTGCTCTCCCCGAATTTCTCACACTCCCTGAGGAGTTGAAAATTTTATTTTTGAGGTGATAGGTCGACGTGATGGCCCTTAAGCAGTTGTGGGTGGGCCTTCCTATGATGGCATTGTATGCTGATGGAGTTTTTACCTCTAAGAAGTCGACCATAACAAGGGTCGTGCAAGGACTACTTCCCACCAGAATCGACAACGTGATGGTCCCTACTGGCCGGACAATGCCTCTAGGGAAGCCTTTTAAGGGCATAGGGCCTGGCAGCAGCTAGGAGGTTTCGATTCTCATCTTGATGAAAGCTTCCCAGAACAGTATGTCCGTGGAGCTCTCGCTGTCTATGAGGATTCTACGGGTGGTGAAGTTGGTGACGAGCATGGTGACCACCAGGGCATCATCGTGGGGGTACAAGACCACTTCTTCATCGACCTTTGTGAACGAGATTACCAGAGTGGTGTCGCCCTTTCGTTGCTTGGCGGGGTGATACTTAGCCGAGTACACATCATAGTATCAGGCCCACCTGACATGCGCTTTTCATCCCAACAAGGTGATGCCCCCACTCACAAACCCTTCTGTTATGGTTTGAATCTCCCTGAGATGGGGCTGCTGCCTTGGTGGCGATTGGGGGGATTTAGCGATGGTCCCCCTATTGCCAGATTTTGAGGGTTGTTTTCTTGTCGGTGTCGGTCATCTCAATCCAGGCTCCTTTCCCTCGATCTTCTCCTCAGCTCTTGTGCTCGTCTCTTGATTGGGTAGTGGTAGCACCTTTGTTGCTCCACATATTCCTTTATTCCTCTCGAGGAGCGATAGTCCTTGGTGTTGTGTGAGGTGGACCAATGGTACTTGTAGTATCGGCGCATTGCTCCCTGGTTGTCCTCCCCATGAATGGTGAATGTGGGCCGGTTGTATCGTAGCTCAGGTCCCTTCGTTGGGACTTCCTCGCGTCACTACTCCTGGGAGTCCCTTTTCCTTTCTCATGAGGTTTGGCCTTAGTTAGGGCTTTCCCCTTTCTTTCCGCACGCTCTATTTCCTTCCTCTGCGACTCAGTTAACGCTTTGAGAGTGTCTTCTACATTAATGAAGCTGTCGACCTGGTCCAAGAATTCCCGCAGCGTCGCAGGAGTCCACCTGGCCAATTTTGCCATGAACTGGGAGCACGGTTAGACGCCTCCTAGGAGTGCCGCCAAGGTGATCTTCTCGTCCTGTTCATCAGTGGTCATGCGTTCCTTGTTGAATTAAGCCATATAGGATTTCAGACTCTCATCCTCCGTTTATTTGATAGTGATGAGATACGTGGCTTGGCGCTGCCTCCTCCGACTGGACATGATTTGGGTTAGGAACAGCCTGGCTAGGTCGCCGAAGCTATCCACTGATTTAGGTGCTAGTGACCCAAACCATGCACGCGCTGGACCCTTCAGGGTCAGCGGGAATACCCTACAAGCAATTTTTCCAGGGAAGCCATGCAGCGTCATGTGAGCCCTGAAGGTTTTCAGGTGATCAAGAGGGTCTTTGCTCCCTTCATACGTCTCCATGACGGGGATTCTAAATTTTTTGGCAAAGGGAATGTCATTACCTCTTCAGTATAGGGTAGACTTGTGCTTGTGAGCAGTTGGTCCACCATTGATGACGTACCCACTTTCTGCGCTATCTCTTCATACTTCCCCTTGAGGCTTCAAAGCTTGTCTTGCATGTGTTTTTGCTCCTTTTCCAACTGGTTGTCACAGGCATAAGAAGGACACGCGATCTATTAAGACCCCACAGACGATGCCACTGTTGATGTCGTGTTTCGCATATCCTTAGGCCAAACTCCAATAACTCAGGTCTTTGCAACGGGCCCTACAGAGAGAAGAATGTATACGGCTTTGAGAGAGCGGCCTAAAGGCCGGGAACTTTTGATGCCAAAGTCAATAAGTGTTCTTGGAGTGTAGTAAATAAGTAAGAAAATTTAGAAATCAGAGAGAGTTTTCTCATACCTGGATCAGCTATTTATACTACCAATTCAAAGAGCAGATCATGCCTATTACTATGAGGTCTGGAGTGAGGTACTGTTTATTTTGTCAGAACCTTTAAATGCGGCGTGGTTCTGCGACGCCCCTATTAATGGGGCCTGTTGCCCGGGAGACGAAACCATCAAATGCTACATGGTTCTCCAACATTCTCCTCTTGGTCTGCCTTTCCTCTAGTCCTTTCATGCTTTCTTTGTTAGTAGATTAACGATCCTCCATATGTCACGCCTGCTGTATGGGCTGACACTCGATGACTGGACACTATCGGAGGGACCTTAGATCAACGAGACCCAACGAGTCCTATCCTCTGTTGCCCTACCACAGGTCACGTATAGGGGATTCTCCTATTGAGTTGGATTTGTGACTTTTCATCTGGGGCCAGGCTTGGATGGGCCTTGGGAGAGAATCCCCTTACACAAAATATCTTATTACTATTCATAAACTATCTTATTATTATTTACAAAATTCTCATATGTTGTCTCCTTCCTAAGTATCCCCTTAGGATTTGTTTGGAAAAATTTTCTATCTTAAAATTCTCATCTCTTTCTGAAATATCCCTTAAAATAAAATACTTTCAAACTAATAATTACAACTTTTTTAAATTGATCATTACAATATTTCCAAACTTTCAAACAGAAAATAAAAAATAATTCAATTTTTTCAAATTCAAAAAAAATATACTAAAAAAAATATATTATAACAATATTTTAACTTTATAATAATTTTTAGTCAACTTTTAGCTAATATGACATGAGTTTGCTTTTACCTATTCCATTCACATTTTCTATTTATTCTTTATATAATAAAATAATATTAATTTAATTTTTTTAGATTTTAATTTTTTTTTTAATTTTATCATATTTTCAATTTACGAATTAAATCTTAATTAGTAATAATATTATAGCCCTAAAAATACTTTCTGTACCAAATAAACTCAAGCTAACATTATAATTACATTATATTCGCGCCGTTGCGCATTAGCAACGCGCATCCATAGAAATTCTTATTGTAGTCGCCGAAGGGGGACTGTGTTGTAAGCTTAATGAAATGTAGTGTTTCAAATTAAACACTGCGTTTCATTCAAGGGAGCAAACCAGGTGAAATCGCCCCCCCATCGTCCAGTGAAGTCGATGAACCCAAATGAGGATCTCGATAAATTGCCCCTCTCGCACTGAGATGAAATCTCCCCCCATACCTAGATGGAATCGTCGTCGCCGTCGCCCAGTGAAGTCGAAACCAATGAAGTCGAAATTGCCCCCCCTTGCGCCAACTGTTTGACTACAAATACCACCATCACCACAATCATCGGTTCAGATATGGGGACAAAAGAGTGATGGCCTAAACAGGTATGACATCAATTTTTTATGTATCTTCAAATCTTAAAAAAAATACCCTCATGGCTAGCTGGGAAGATAAATTTGTGTTAATTACTCCTTGTATTGGTCATGTTCAAGAGAGTTGATATCTTAGATTATCCTCTTCTTGTTGTGCAATCTACTTGTTTGTAAAAGTTTGTGAATGGGTTCCACTTGTTGTTGTGCACTCTTCTATCTATTGAATGAAATTAAGTTTTGGATATGCTGGCACGAAGCACAGTTTTCAATATTATGTATTAAATTTTCCTAATCTTTTCTATCTCTGAATATTATCTACCCTGCTCCTTGTGCTTTGTATTTGCTGTTGCTGATTATACATTCACATTGTAGACACATATAGCCTGTTTTCATAAGCATAAGAAAAACATATTGACATTTGCGACTAAGAAAAAATTGCCGCTAACGAAAATTAGTTACAAAATAAAAGAATGAGTTTATTTTGGATTATATGACTGACATGCTATTGTAACTTATTCTTCCTAAGTCTGTGAGCCCAACTCATTATTACATTGGTTTGAAATGGTAATTCTAACGATTTTCCAATATGATTTGAAACTTTTGAATCTTACGAAAATCAAATTCTGAAGTTCTGAATTGCTATCATTTTCAACTAAGAAGCATTTACGGAAAAGCACTAAAGGCTATTGAAGAGAGGGCTACGGAAAAGCATTTAAGGAACTCAAGCAACCCAGCAACCCAATTTTGTTTAAATTAATCACCTAAACTCCACGACAAACACCCAAACTCCAGGCAAACACCCAAACGAAAAAAAAAAAAATCGTGACGAAAACAATGGAATGGGAGCTGTGCTTTGCGTCAATGGTGGCCAAGGAGGTCGTCAGTAGTGACTCCGTCGATGGTGGAGGTGATTGCTCCATCGATGGTGGAAGAAATTGGACTGTGGTGGTCGACGATGAAACAAAAATTTGGGGAGCATGACAGAGAACAATAATCTGGAATTTCAAATGAAGGGGATAGGTTACAGAAGAAAGAGAGGGTAATGTAGTCAATTCAAACTTAAAAATAGAGATAATTTGGTCATTTCATACACTGGGTTTGCAATGCAGTCCTCTAGCATGGCTACTCAACATCACTTTTCCCAAGCCAAGTATATCTTTTATCAAATACTAATGAAGTGAAAATAATAATAAAATATTATTAATTTAATAATTTTTTTTTCTAAATTTTTTTTGCTATTAATGATTTTTTCTAAATTAAGAGCTAGAGGGAAATATTAATATTCTATCATTAATTGGTAAAGAACAAATAACATACTCAGCTCCACAACACACTCTACTGAAAAAGAACACATTATGTAAACAAGAAAAGAAAACATTTTTTTATTCATTTTAGTCATGTTACAGTGACTATCAAGTTTGATCAAAAGAACTAATCTATTGTAGCAAAGCCAAGAAGTCATCCATTTTTACATTTACATAATCCAATGCAACATATTTTAAGATTATATTAGCTAAACATATCATTTACATTTGGATAATCCACGAGGTCTCATTTGATTACGTTGTTTAAAAGAAATGAGATAAAAAATTTTATTAAAAAATTAAATTATTTATTATATTTTATGTAAAAATTTAATAAAATTATAATAATTATATAAAATAAACAAAAATTCTACTCAACCTCCTACTATTCACACCACACTCCACACTCCATCTTTTTTTTAATTTTTTTTTAATTTTTTTTATCAAATATATTTTTATATGAATAGTGAATAAAAAATTATAAATAGTTTAAAAAAATAAATTCAAAAAAAATTTTAAAAAAATATTAAAAAATATTAAAAAGTGTGGAGTGTGGGGAGGATGAATAGCAAAACCCTAAAATAAAATACGATAATTTAATGTTTGTATTACCAAATCAGCCAGTGGTCTTGGTGCGACTTCAGTTACGTAACGTAAATAACGGTTAAACTCGGAGTAATTGACTTTGACCCGTACGTTTCCTTCCTAGTCCCTACTCCTTACTACCGCCGTTTTATGGCAATCCCATTTTCCTTCTCGCTATACATTTCTCGCGCGATTTCCCAGAAAAACAGACGCGCAGACAGACATGCAAAGGAGGAGGCGAATGACCTGAACTGACCCCACCAAACCCCATAACCTCCCCCACCCAGACCTGTATGCTCTACCCGGCCTACACTCGGTTGAATCGCCCCCTCTTACACACCACTCGGCCCACCGTGTCGATCGAGAGTGCTTTTTGTACTCTTTGGGCCGTCTCTTTATCGGTTTGGTGAGTCGTACGCCCCCGTGATGGCCTCGGATTCCGAGTCGAAGCGAGTAGCAAACGGGCTCTCGTATCCGATTCTACTCTGCGAGCGAGTCCGTGTTGCGGTGGACGACGCCGAGTCGTTCAAGCTGGAGTGCGTCGAGGTGTTTAAGCAGGTGGACCGGCTCTCCCACATGCTCCGGACCCTGGTCCGGTTCTCCATCGCCACTCCCTCCCTCTATGAGCGGCCGATTTGGCGGGTAATCGCCGACGTCTCCAAGAACCTGGAGCGTGCTCTAACCCTAGTCCGCAAGTGCAAGAGACGGAGCGTCCTCCGCCGGGTCGTCACCATCGTCAGCGCGGCGGATTTCCGTAAGATCTTCGGCCTTCTGGAATCTTCACTCGGCGACATGAGGTGGCTCCTGAGCATCTTTGATTCCGAAAACGTAGGTGGCATCGTCATTTCGCTTCCACCGATCGCCAGCAACGATCCGATTATCTCCTGGGTTTGGTCCTACATTGCTACTCTTCAAATGGCCCAACTGACGGAACGAATTGAAGCAGCCAATGAACTCGCTTCGCTCGCCAGAGACAACGACAGGACCAAGCAGATAATCGTCGAGGAAGGTGGGGTCCCTCCATTGCTAAAGCTCTTGAAGGAGGACGCGTCGCCGGACGCTCAGATTGCTGGGGCGGGCGCGCTTTGCAACCTAGCGAACGACCAAGAAAGGGTGAGAAATATCGTGAATGAGCTCGGGGTTCAGATTATAGTGCAAGTGCTCGTGGACTCGCCGATGAAGGTTCAATCTCAGGTAGCGACGTTGGTGGCGAGGATGGCTGAGCATGACCCTCTGGCGCAAGAGGATTTCGCGAGAGATAATGTGATAAGGCCGCTCGTGACACTGTTGTCTTTCGAGACATTTGCTGAAGAGCATAGAGAGCAATCTGGCAAGCAAAGCATTCATTCGATTGTTCAAATTAATAAGGAGATGGAGAAGAAATCGTTAACTAGGCCGAATGCCGGACCATATACGCATTCGCAATCGAGCTCGCATTACTATTATAATTATTATCATTCCTCGGAGGGGAGTAAGCATAGGAGAGAGAGGGAGAACGAGATGCCCCAACTGAAGCTTAGTTTGAAAATTAGTTGTGCTGAGGCTTTGTGGAAGCTTGCCAAAGGGAGTGTGTCCAACAGTAGGAGGATAACTGAGACGAAAGGGCTACTTTGTTTGGCCAAGTTGGTGGAAAAAGAAGAGGGTGAGTTGCAGTACAATTGCTTGATGACCATAATGGAGATAACGGCTGCGGCTGAGTCCAATGTTGACCTTAGACGTGCAGCATTCAAGACTACTTCACCAGCTGCCAAGGCTGTTGTGGATCAGCTGTTGAGGGTGGTTAGAGAGTTGGACAGCCCTGTCTTGCAAGTTCTGGCCATAAAATCGATTGGTTCATTGGCAAGGACATTTCCTGCTAGAGAGACCCGGGTAATTGGACCGCTAGTTACTCATCTTGGCAATAGAAACCCCGATGTGGCTGCAGAAGCTGTCGTTGCGTTGCAGAAGTTTGCTTGTCCGGGGAACTTTCTTTGTATGGAGCATTCAAAGACAATAATTGAGTTCGATGGGGTGCTTCCATTGATGAAAATGCTAAGGGGCAATGAGCGGACATTGTTGCACGGTTTGATTCTGCTTTGCTACCTTGCATTACACGTTGGAAAAAGTGACTCTTTGGAACAAGCAAGGGTGTTGACTGCCCTTGAGGGGGTAGACCGTACCGTGGTTTCCCAGCATCCTGAATTGAGAGAATTGGTACCCAAGGCAATATACCACCTCAGTCTATACCACCCGGGAGTCCATTCCCAAAGGTTTTCATTTGTTCCTTGAATACCAACTTAGTGAGTAGTGTGCACAATGTTTTTGTGGGACATGAACAGATAGGATGGTTTAATAAGGAAATTCAATAGTTCATCAAATTAGACTGTCTTGTGGTGATGTAGTTATGCACAGCTCAGTGTAGATAGGATGGTTTAATATTATTGTGTTCATGAACAGATATAAATTGCATTGCCCTGTTTTTTTCCCCATTCCTTTCAGTCCATCCTCATGTAAATGTCTGATATTGGAAAATGTTGCCACAGTAGTTGGATTTACTCCGTAGCAGATTTCTTGCTTCAATATACTGATTTCTTGCGTGAATTATGTCTCTGTAAACTTTGTTATGTTATCCTGATGCATTAGAATTATTGTTGTCCTAAGCAAACTGATACGTCTTCAGAATTTTCTAGCAACCATCCCCCAATTGATGTATTTTCACATCTTAGAGCTGTGTTGAAGCAGGCTGATCTCATTTATTTTCCTTATAATGCATTAGCCCTCTTTTGTTTTCTTTGTTTTTTTGACTGGCAGGGACTTGTTCTCTTGAGTAGCATTGTATCAGAGCATTTAATGGATAATTTTGATGAGTAAGGACTCAAAGAATTTACATGTATTCAGCTTCCCGGATGAATTATAAGAGGTATGCTTACATACAGCTATTCTAATTAAGTTGTGATTCTCAGTTCCTTGGCACAAAAATTATATGCTTTGTTTGGGATACATTGATTGCATATTAGTACTTAGCATTTATGTACTATTCTTAATTACGTCATAAAACCTGTGTGCATCTTATTGACAACAATATTTTGACTTCCCAACACAGAATAAGATGATGTGTTCGATTGAAGAAGGCAAGCACAGCCATTTATACTTGATAATGAAGTATTTTTGAGTCATGATTACATATTATGCAAACACATTATTAGGAAAAAGCTCCACCAGTATATGTAATGGTATCTTATTAGGAAAAATAGCAAATACTATCAACAATCGCAACCACAAGAACAAAGGGCAAAGAAATTATAACACAATACCGATAAGCTTCGAAATTAGAGCTATAAAGGAGAAATGTTGTAGGACAGAATAAGAGTAAATTTTTATTGGTTGTTAGCTTTTGATATTTTATGGAGTTTTGAGCTCTTAAAGTTCAAGGTTTTATTTTTTTGATAAGTAAGACAAATATTTTATTAATAGAAGTAAATAGGCACAGCCCAAGTATACAGGAGTAGGGGTGCTACCCGCACCATACGGTGCGGGGTAGGCCCCTCCCCGCCCCCCACCCCCGCATCCCAGAGGACGGGGGCGGACTCCCAATCCGCCTCACCCCCCCGCCCACTTCAATAATGGATTATAGTCCACTAGGCCCAAAAATTATTCCTGGGTCCAAAATTAATCAAAAACACATTTTTAGACCCAAATTGTAAATTGTTTGTAAATATGACTATAATTTTAAAACTGTGTGGTTTTTAAATTTGCTAGTTTATATTTTGTATAAATTGTTTGATTTATGTTGGGCTATGGGAAATAGGGGGTTGGGGTTGGAGAGGGGTGAGTTATTCTATCTCGGGCTTGATGTATGTTGGGTAGTTTTTCGTGGGCTTTTTGGGCAATAGGAGCTCTCTAGTATGGGTTAGGGATTTTCTTGTATACATCCAGTGTACTTGGTTTCTTCTATTAATATATATATATAATATTTTTACTTATTTAAAAAAAAAATTGTATAAATTGTAGTGTAGTAATCCTGCCAAGGCAATACAAAAGTCCCACATTGCTTAAGTGTGAGACTTGTATTGTGAAGGCAATCTATAAAAGGGCCACGCTACTACACTATAACTTACACAAAGTATTAAGTAAAAGTTCTGCTTAATACATATTACTATATTTATATATAGTAAAAATAATAAACATTTATAAATATGTATAGTATAAATATATAAATATATATTTATATCTTAAAAAAAAATTGGGTGCGAGGCGACGATGGGGCGGGGCAGGGTACCACCCCTTGCCCCGGCCGATGTCTTGCCCTGCAGGGCGGGGCCCCGCTGCCCACCCCTACACAGGAGGTATACAAACAACATACACTTAGTTACATAAAACGGAGCTGGAAAGGGATACAAGAAAGTCATTGAAGCAAGCTCCATTAAGTATACACGAGGATGCCCAAAGAAATAATGTATGGAAGAAGAAACATCTTAGCTCATCTGGAGAACGCTCCTTGTTTTCAAAACTTCAACCATTCCTTTCAATCTGTAACATAAAGGAATCATCCTCCATACTTCCTCAATGTGTGAATTGGCCCTGCATCTTTGCTAACATGCAAGTAAATCAGGCACCCTCTTGGGCATTTACCCAAGCAATGCCCACTCTATAAAAGATCTCCACCCATAACATTCTTGCCACCTCACAATGAAGTAAAGATGGTCCACTGATTCTCCATTCTTCTTACACATATAACACCATTCCATTATGACATGACCCCTCTTTCTCAAATTATCCAATGTCAACTTTCCAAAGAACTGCTGTCCACCCAAAGAAGGCAATCTTAGGTGGCACCTTACTTTTCCAAATAGACTCCCAAGGGAACGAAATATGATTTTGGCTTTGACAAAGCCTTGTATAATGACTGTACATAAAACTTCCGATTCCTAGTCTTCATCCACAGCATTCTGTCCACCTCATAATTACCAATTCGCAAGGAATGCAATAAGCTGTAAAAATCAGAAATAGTTCCAATTTCCCAAATCATGGGCAGCTCTACTGAAATAGACATTCCACAAAGGGAACCCACTAGAACGATCTAGCAACTCGAACACCAAAGCTTCCTAGTTAAGGGCCAGCCTAAAAAGAGAGGGAAATGTGGTCTTAAAAGCTGAATCACCACACCATAAGTCATGCCAAAAGCTGATCCTCTCACCATCACCAACCTTGAATTTAATAAACCAAGAAAAATCCTCCATTCCATTTCTAATGTTCTTCCCCAAACCAACACCGGGCACACTTCTCACTTCATTTGAACACCAACCCCCTCGCAAACTCCCATACTTCAACTCAACAATTTTCTTCTAGTAAGATTCCCCTTCATGATGATACCTCCATAAACACTTCCCAAGAAGTGCCTTATTGAAGATTCTTAGATTATGAATTCCCAACCCTCCACTAGAGATTGGTGCACATACCTTATTCCTCTTGACCAAGTGGAACTTAGTCTCCTCTCCAATTCCATCCCACAAGAAGGCTCAGAAAATCTGCTCAATTTGATTAGCCAAACTTGCCTGCAAAGGAAAAAGAGATAAGAGAATATGTGGAAAAGCTAGAAAGTGTACTCTTAATAAGTGTGGTTCTTCCCCCTGTAGACAAGTACAAACTTTCCATCCAGCCAATCTCCTAAATTTTCTCCACCACCCCATCCCATATAGTGTTGGCCTTGAAAGAGGCCCCAAGTGGAAGGCCCAAGTATTTCATAGGCAATGAAGCAACCTTACTGCCCAAAATACTTGCCAACCTTCTAATATTCCTAACATCGCCCACCGGCACCATCTCGGATTTTCCAAGGTTCACCTTAAGACCGGAAACAATTTCAAAACAAATTAATAGGCCTTCATCGACTGAATGTGACCTGGGTCGGTATCACAAAATAATAAAGTGTCATCTGCAAAAAGAAGATGGGACACATTAATGAAACCATTGTTAATGCATCCCACCGAGAAGCCTGATAAAAAACCAGCGCCAACTATAGCTTCCAACATGCGACTAAGCGCATCCATATAATCACAAAAAGAAAATGGGAGATCAGGTCCCCTTGTCTTAAGCCATGTGAGCTATGCACATATTGCATCTCTCCCCGAAACCACATCTCTCAAGTAAATAGAAGAGAAAATCCCAATTCACATGGTCAGAAGCTTTTTCCACACCCAGCTTACATAAAAGGCTGACACTCCCATTCTCAATCTCTTCTCCAAACATTCATTTGCAGTAAAAACTGAATCAAGGATTTGACGTCCCTTAACAAAAGCATTTTGAGGTTTTGAGATAATCTCTCCATAACTGTACTTCGAGATAATCTATCCATAACTGTACTCAAACAGTTAGCAAGAACTTTGGAGATAATCTATAAACCCCATTTATAAGGCTAATAGGATGGAAACGGGAAATCCTTAACATTTGTTGCCCCCCTGCCTTCTTAGGAATGAGTGCAAGAAGAGTCGTATTAAGACATTTCTCAAAGTTTTTATAGGCATCAAACTCATGAAAATGCTCATAACGTCTCCCTTTACAACCTCCCAACACTCCTGAAAGAATGCCATAGAGAAACCATCCAGCCCTGGAGCTTTTTCCCTTGCCATTCCTTTAACCACAAGGTGCACCTCCTCTTCAAACGGTTGCTCCAACCAATTTGAACTCAGAATATCTGTAGTCTCAAAAGCTGGCCCATCAAGATTTGGCCTCCAAGGGTGTTGTTCCGATAGAATTGTTTCATTATAATGAACCAAAAGGTTCTTAATATCAGCTTGATCATCAATAACACGATCACTGGAATGAAGCCTCTTAATAGCATTGTTCCAACGATGAGAATTGGCAACCCGATGAAAGTACTTAGTACATCGATCTCCTTCATTTAGCCACAAAGCCCGAGATTTCTGCCTCCACAAAATCTCCTCCAACAAAATCACCTTTTCAAGTTCAGCTGTTACTGAATTTTTTCTGCTCATTTCCTCCTTCGATAAAGCCCCAGTCTCAGCCCTCTCCTCCAACCTAAGCAACTCCTCAAAGAGACACTTCCTTTGACAGTCAACATTTCCAAAAACTTCCACATTCCATTTCTTCAGATCATTATTTAAAGCTTTAAGCTTATTGGCCAATATAAAACTCGGGGTACCAATAAACCCACCATTGTCTCACCATATCCACAAAACCTTCAACTTTTAATCACATATTTTTGAACTTGAAATACCTATGACTCCCATGAATACCCCCACAATCCAAAATAATTGGAAAATGATCCAAACAAACCCTAAGCATTCTTTTTTGGCAACACTCCAGAAAATGAGCCTCCAAGAAGGGGAAACAAGAAATCTGTCCAACCTCGACTGAACACAGTTGTTGGACCAAGTGAAGTCAGCCCCCACCAAAAGCAAGTCCAGTAATTCCAGATCAAAGATAAAGTCAGAAAAGTCTTCCATGGCAGGACTTAAACAATGCTCTCCCGAGCTTTCACTCGGGAACCAAGTCACTTTGAAATCCCCTCCAATACACTAAGGTACAGCCCACCAGCTATACACTCCAGCAAGCTCATCCCACAAAAGCTTTTTACAAATATACGTATTAGGCCTGTAAACACCTGCGAAAGCCCATTCAAACATCATCCACATTTTTAAAGAGACAAGCCACCGAAGATTCCCCAATACACTCCTCAAGGAGTTCCACAATCCTCTTGTCCCACATCACAATGATACCACCAGAAGCCCCACTCAATGCAAGGAAAGCCCAACCCACATAAGGGCATCCCTGTAAACTTCTGATGATTCTCCTGTCAACCACACAAGGGATACAACTTAAGAAGGGGAATCCCAGCCACCATGGCAACCACAAGAACAAAGGGGAAAGAAATTAAAGCACAATACCAAGAAGCTTCCAAATCAGAGCCATATAGTAGAAATGTTGTAGGATAGAATAAGAGTCAATTTTTTATCAGTTAAAAGTGGTACAAACTAGCTGCAGGAATAGTGAAACTCAACTTAGATGGCTGCTCCTTGGGTAACCCAGGGGATAGTGGAGGTGGAGGGGGAAATGGGAAACTTGTAGTTGCTTTCTCCAAGTTTTATGCAGTAGGTACTAATACCATGGCAGAAGTTAAAGCAATCTTGGATGGCTTAAGATTATCTGTTGAAGACAATTTAGTGGAGGTTGAGATAGAATCTGGTTCAAGGGTGTTAGTGGACTGAATGACAGGTTTGCATGGCCTTCCTTGGTTTCTTTGGAATCTGTGGAATGAAATATCCCCTCTACAGTGATCTTGTGAGTTTCAATACACCAGCGTTTATAGGAGGTCAACATAGCTGCAGATTTTTTAGCTAAATTAGGGACACAAGGAAAGACCTCGCAGTTAAAGGAATGGAGAGACCTTCCACATGAACTCAAGGGTATTCTGAACCTAAAAAGATCAGGGATTCCGCAGATTCGTTGCAAGTCCGTTTGGAGTGTGCATAGGACGCTATGTTAGTTTGCATTTTCTGCAGTATAACTTAGATTTGGATTTTGAACCTTGATTCAGATTTTTTGAATTATTATGACCCCAAGGTGTTGGTTGTAACCATGGTATTCCTCCTCTATAAGTGAGGGCTAATAATAAAATTGGTTATTGTCCTCTTCTTGAAAACAAATCATGTCTATATTTTCATTTACCTAAAGGGCACCATCACCCAGTTTAATTTTCGTAAGGAAGGGAATCTATGTTTTGATGATTCTTTTTTTTTTTTTTAAGAAAAATGTTTTAGCCACAAAGAGATCCCACAAAAGTAAACCCACAAATTGATGTACTACGTTAGATTCTAAAACTATTTTTATTGTAAAGTAGATCTAATGTATCATATGAAACCATTTCAGTTTGTGGGTTTACTTTTATGGGATCTCTTTGGGGTTGTAGTAGCTCTCTTTTTTTAATAGGTAATCTTAAGAAAAAGCAACCACATGCTCAAATTTATGATCATAAGTTACCAAGCCTAACCGACTCTTTCCTGTGCTTTGTCTATGAGAAATTCACTTTAGCTTTGCTCGAGTTGAGTATCTATTTTCATCTGAGCAGATTCTGAAATTTTGAAAAGGCCTATAGGGGGAGGGTTCAAACTTCTAACCACTCCTAGTGTGAAATTGTTGTTTTGTGGTCAAAATTTTAGCAGTCAGATACTTTCAGAATTTTCAATTCTCAATGCCTGCAGGAAGTGGTGTTCTAACATGTTCACATGTCTGAATTAGAGTTAAGGTAACTATGCCCTAAAGAACCATGGGGCAAGATAAAGACACCACCTATTTTTCCTCTTGGATCACAGTTCCCGTTCTCATCTAATCTTGGTTTAGTTGGATTGACATTGCCTTTGGTTTTCACAAGATTGTCTTGTAATAGCACCAGGATAACCAAGCTAAGACACTACGAATGTAAATGATGAACTGAGTGGGAAGCCTGCCTGCTATTTGGCATCTCTTTTCTGGAATTTTCTGTGATTGGCTTTATACATGTTTAGTTACAAATGGTAAAATGATCTGGAGGCTATAACAAAGCCTGTTTGAGACACTTTGATTTTTTACTGGGACAAAATCGTTTACATTCTTTTGGGAGATGTTAACCATCCAATGACAACTCTGTAGATCGGGGATGGCATCAAAATCGATTTGTAATTACAATACAAGGCATATGCCAGTCACTGGCTTGCTCTGTGAAATATCATCGAAGGACGTTTTAATAGATGTCATAACTCCCAACTTTATTGTTTCTTTTTATTATAGTACTATTATTGTGGGTAGCACAACAGATCTCTTTCCCAATAAATCTTAATTGCTAGTAGATATGATTTGAAGGTTATGTATGAATAATGTGAAGTCTTTGACATGGGTTTGGATTCTTTTAGAAATTCAACTGGTAGAAAACCTTCAGTATTCTAGGGAAGTTGATCTTTTTAAAACAAAAAATACACTTTAAACACTTGAACCACCAATGATTCTGTACTTCACACCAAAAGTACTAAAATTGACACATTATATCCTCAATTTACTAAAAATTGACACTTTGCACTCTTCACTAAAATATGACAATCGAAATTTTGTTACGTCATCTATTTTTCTTTCATCTCAATGACCATAATTCAATTGGGTGTGAATTGTCAGTTTTTGATAGTTTGAATATCAATTTTAATGGTTTGGGGGTACAAAGTGTAAAACTCCTAATAGGTTGATGTTTGATAGCGTGCAAATCTATAATTGTAATATATATATATATATATATATATATTTGCCAATGGCGGTTTTTGGTGGTGGTGTGCTTAGAACTCTCATTCATGGCCTTCTCCCCTCACAAGCTCTTGATTTCCGTGGTGCCTGCTTGGAGGCGTGCACTTTGCCTCTCCAAGCTAGTCACCAAGCAAGGGCTTCATTTCTTCTGCTCAGTAACCGCAAGCTAGAAATCAGCCTTGGTGATCCCAAGCATGGGCTTATTTTACTCCTCAGCTCGCTTATCCAGAGTAGCTTCTTCTCAATATTGGCCTTGCTTGGTAAATTTGAGCAAGACCATACTTTTTCTGTTCGGTGATCCTAAGCAAGGTCTTGTGGAGGTAGGCCTTACCCAATAATCCCAAGCAAGAGGATTGGCCTAGCTCAGTGATCCCAAGCAAGAGTTTATTTTCTTCTTTTGCTCATTATCCTGACATGGTCTTGTGGAGATGGGCTTTGCTTAGGAATCTCGAGCAATAGCATTCTTTCTTCTTGCTTGGCAATCCCAAATAGGATCTTGTGGAGATAGGCATTCCTATCTAATCGTGAGCAAAAGCCTTGGCCTTTCTCGGCGATTCCAAGCAAGGACTTATTTTCTTCCTCTGCTCGATTATGCTGAGCAGCTTCTTGTGAATGCTCAATAATAGCATACTTTTTGGGAGCTTGGTGATCCTGAGCAGGCTCTTGTGGAGATAGGCCTTGCTCAAGAATCCCGACCAAGAGCATTGGTCGTAAGGGCTTATTTTCTTCCTCTGCTCGATTACCTCGGGCAGCTTCTTCTGAAGATCGGACTTGCTTGTATTATCGAGCAAGAGCATACTTTCTTCTTGATCCTGAGCAGAGCCTTGTGAAGATAGGCATTGTTCGAAATTTTCAAGTAAGAGCATACTTTCTTCCTACTCGGTGATCTCGAGTAGGGTATTGTGCAGATAGGCCTTGCTCGGGATCACCGAGCTTGGCCTTTTTGGGATTCTCGATTAAGGGCATATGTTCTTCCTCTACTCAATTATCCCGAGTAGCTTCTTGTGAAGATCGGCCTTGCTCGGTAAATCTTAAGCAAGAGCATACTTTCTTCCTCCTCGGTGATTGTGAGCAGGGTTTTGTGGAGGTAGGCCTTGCTCGGTAATTCGAGTAAGAACATACTTACTTTTTTCCCGCTAGGTGATCCTAGGTATGGTCTTGTGAAGCCAGCCTTGCTACGTAGTCTAGAGCAAGGGCATTCTTTCTTCTTGCTTGGTGATCCCGAGTAGGGTCTTGTGAAGACAGCCTTGCTTGGTAATCCCGAGCAAGAGCATACTTTATTTTAGTTTTTAGTTTGATTGTCAAAGGGCAGCAATGGGCAAGCTTTAGAGCACGACATGCTAGTGTTCGTGTGCTGGTTACTCAATGGTTAATCTTAGTGTTTGTTGTGCTGATCGGATGGTAAATGCTAAAAGAATGGTCGGATGACCATCTCTTTCTCATATGATGGTTTACAACGGTTTTGTAAGTGAGGACCACTATCTATCTTTATCCCCAACAATAGTGGCTTTGAAGATGATTTGAACTTAATCACCAGCGAGAAGAGTTAATTTCTCAAGTGGCCATGTCGGGGCCATCCCGTGCAGGTGTTATAACTGATGACCAAAGATACACATGGAGATTTGCCGGTTGATCTAGTGGATCTTACCGGCGCTTGGATGGAAGGAGTAAGGGATTTCCTCATTGGGTTTAGGCATGATTTTTTGGGACCATCGGTCCTTAACCGTCTTCAGATGGAGAGAAGAAGGAAAAGGCCTCCCTCTTTAAGATTAGATGTGATTGCGAATGGATGCCTATTTGGCTCAGTTGTGATGGAAGCAAGACCAATCAGCGTGAGTGGTAAAATGCCCATAAAACTAGAGATCCATCCAAAGAAACGGTGGATCGCACGGGGAAAGATGAAAAAAATCTGCCAATTTGATTCGAAGTTGAAAGTGACTGCAATACTGCTTTGACGCGTTGGACCAAGTGAGACTATGAGACTCCTCTGCCGAATGTGAGATGGCTACATATAAGGCGCTTTGGTGAGTTAGGAACAACAGATAACCATGCCAAGGCTATCCCTGTTGGTGATGATATAACATATGACCAAGGATAAGCATGAAGATTTGCCAATCAATCCACTGGTTCTTGCCCGCGATCAGATGGAAGGAAGAAGGGCTTTCCTCACCGGGTTTAGACGTGATTTCTTGGGACTGTCAGTCCTTAACCATCTAAGAATAATGCTTAATAATCGAAAGGGTAATCAAATAAGCTAAAGCTAGACCACACATTGGAGGATATTTTTGTCCATTCAAGTGCCAAGAAAAAAGTACCAACTCTATCTATAGAGAATATATATAATTTAATATTAAAATTTTAAAACTAGATATTTTTTGGTTTCAAATAATAAAACGATACATAAATTGTACTTTATGTCAGGAATTGTGTTTTGAATTGACAAGTATATGAGCATTAAAATTTAACGTTTTCCTTTCCTAAAATGGGCAAAAGATTCTAACCTTATGGACAAAAGATTTTTCCCTGTTATAGGAACTGTCATGCCTATTTTCTTATCTACTTTGTAATAGAATTTCTTTACAATAAGGGAAATGCTACTAGGCCACTTGTGGTTGATAGTTGTTTTTGCCCGCCTAGAGTGGCTTTGCCGTGTGTCAGCCACCCGTTAACTTATTAGAAAACAAAACAAAACAAAACATGACTCTGGCATTGAACATTCTTACGTCACAATATTTTGACAATAAATCTTGATTGTATTGATATTTATATTCTGATTGTATATCCTTGCATAAATAGGTCTTTGTTGTACATTGAATATACAGTTTTTACATGGTATAAAAGAATACCCAATTGTGGTATCTCTCATAGAATCGTTTGTGTTTGTGTTCCATCTTTTGTTAGCAGTCGTGTTCCTTCATCTTTTTGCTCATGTTGCACAACTTACCTCTGTTAGATCTTTGCTTGTAGTGGCTACTGTTCGACGTTGACAACTATTTCAAATGGATGTTAAAAATGTGTTTCTCAATGGTGATCTTACAAGGGAAATCTTTATGCAGCCTCCATCGAGCTATGACCACCCTCCCCACAAAGTCTGTCGTCTTTGGCGGGCTCTTTATGAACTCAAGCAGATTCCTAGTGCTTGGTTTAACAAATTTCGATATATGGTATCTCAACAAGGCTTAGTTCCTAGTTCTTATGACTCTACCCTCTTTCTTCGTACTACCAAGGTTGGTATTATCATTCATCTTCTTTATGTTGATAATATAATTATTATTGATGTTGACATTATTGGTATTCGAGATCTTCAGGCTTTTGCTCGTCAAACTTTTGAAATGAAGGATTTAGGACATCTTAATTACTTTCTTGGTCTTGAGGTTAGTTCTAGTAAAGAGGCTATTATTTGGCTCCAAAGCTGGGTTGATAGATAGTAAATAATCGGTAGTCATCTTGAGTATAATGCCAAGCTTTTAGCTATAGACGATACCCTGCTTACTGATGCGAGACTATATTGACAACTCGTTGGCAGTGTCTTATACCAAACTATAATCGACCTGACATCTCATATACAAATCAGTTGCTCAGCCAATTCGTAAGTGCACCTCCCTCCACTCACTTTGCAATCGTTCTTCATATTCTATGTTATATAAAAGGTACTTTGTTCCATGGTCTACACTTCTTACATTCATCACTTCTTGAGCTTCAAGCTTACTGATGTTGATTGGGCTGGTCATCCTACTAATTATCGCTCTACCACAGGTTATTGTTTCCTACTTGGCACTTTCTTGATTTCTTGACGTAGTAAGAAGCAATCTGTTCTCTCCCATTCCAGCACTGAGGCTGAGTATTGTGCACTAGCATACACTACATTTGAACTTTTATGGTTACGATGGCTTTTGATCGACATGGGTGCTCCTCAAATGAGCTCGTGTACATTGTGATAATTGGAATGCCATATAGATAGCTCACAACGACGTGTTTACATTGAAATTTATTGCCACTTTGTACGCAATCATCTTCAGCAGGGCTCCCTTTACTTACATTTTGTCTCCTTCGAAGCTAATCTTGCTAACATATTCACAAGATCCCATCCACCTAGTTGGCTAAGTGATCTTGTTTCCAAACTCCAATTGAATTCATCACTTCAACTTTGAGGGGAGATTTTGTATATCTAGGAATACTTCCTAGTATGTGTCAGAATATTTTCATAATTTGGTGTATCTTAGAATATTACCATATTATGGAATATTCTTAGGTTAAAATATTTTGACATTAAGCCTTGATTGTATATCCTTATTTACCGCAGGCCTAGTCAATTATTAACTATGCCATTCTTGTACAATGAATAAACAAACTTGAATATACAATTTTTTACTCTGCATTTTTATTGGTTACTGCCCACATCCCGAGCATGTTGTCTTTCATGAATCCAAGACACTACTATGATTCATTTGTCTATGATTTTGTTAGTATTTTGGAACTTGCTCCCTCTAATTCACTTCCATCGTTTTCTCAATCTTCTCCCCCATTAGCTACTCCGATCACTTCTGCAACAAAAAAACATCCGTTTGTCTTTGCAGTGCTGATGATCCTTGTACTGATCTTGTACCCTCCAGATCATCACCTCTGTCTCCACCAGAGCCTCCTCAGTCCCTCCCGTACCTGCCCCTCCACTTTTCCTCTAATCCTGCACTTGCACTAAATCCACCGCCACTTCTGCTTCTTTTTCTTCTTCTACTTCTGGTGGACCACTCAATTCTCATCCCATGCATGGTGACACGGGCCAAGGCAAGGTATCTCTACACTAAGGCCTTATCGTCTCTACTAACCCGCCAGCATCTCCATTATTTCAGTCATTATCAGCATTGACTAAACACAGTAGTTGGCTAACCTATATTGGTAGCTGTTCTGGTTTGACATCCCAACTAAAACTAAAAATATTGGTGTTAAGAGTCTTGTTTACATACCATCCTATTTTGAGAATAATTTAAAAATATCTAAGGTCTCGTTTGGTTATTGATTACACAGATGAGATGAGATGAGATAGAAAATTTATGAATAGTAATAAAATAGTTTGTAAATAGTAGTGAAATTACTTGAGTTAAGTTGTTTTATAGGATTTTGGAAAAAAAAGAGATAAAAAGTTAAATAAAAATATTATAAAATTAAAATATTGATAGTATATAATATTTTAATATTATTTTTATTTTGAAATTTAAAAATACTCATGAATTGTTTTTTGTATTTGTTTGAAAGTTTGATAAAATTGTAATGATTAGGTAACTAATGATAGGTAATGATAATGATTAAAAAAAAGTTGAAAATTAAAAATTAAATAATATTTATATTTAAATAATATTTAGATGTTGAGATGAGACTATCATCTGTAAAACTAAACAAAGACTAATAATTAATGGGACATTATTAAAAAAAAAAAAGAGGGTAGGATGGGATTCTTGATATGGTAAATAAATAATTAACAACATATACAATCAAAGAGCATGCACTCGACAGGTGTGCGGTAAGTTCTACTCAAGTCATTGACCAAATTGAAATCAAGATGGTTGTTCAAACTTCAATATTCTTCGTCGTGTTTGCTTTGTCCACTACTTTTTCTTTCCTAATGACGACTAGTACTCCCATTTTAACTAAATTCAAACTTGCCGGTGGATGCTTTTGTAGGCCACTCCTCACGTCACGACTCACGTCACGACTCACGTCATATGAAACTTCGTTGGCTGCTGGCTGTTACTTTTTCAGAGCATATGTACGTTGGGCCTAAAATGTTTTGAGAAGTACTTTAATTATAAATATTTTATATAAAATTAATCTTATAAATTGATATAATTTCATATAATTTGTTAAATTATAAAATTATTTTTATTATAAAAGAAATCTAACAGATCACATAGAATAACGTCAATTTATAAGATTGCTTGTATAATCTTTCAGAAACACTGCTTACAACCGGCTATTAGGTAACCGATGCAACCGGCATGTTTTTTTATGAAAATTTTTATTTTTTTAACATTTCATCCTTCTCTCATTTCTTCGTAGAAGAAACAAAGACCTTGGGAGAGAGAGACTTTGTAGAGAGATGACGAAACAAAGACCCTGGGAGAGAGAGATTGCACACGCAGTAGAGAGAGGGGTGGGTGTTTGATCTTTTACTGGATTCAAGATCTAGAGGAGATCACCATCGATTATTGCTTCGAGTCTTCATAGAAGGGTCAATTTATTGGTAGAGCTAGAGAGGAGAGGGAAAGAGAAGCGTTTGATCATTCGTTTTACTTGGATTCGTGAATGAAAACCAAAACACTTCAATTTCTTTTGGGTTTTCATGATTAAGTTCAATTAGTCAATCAGGGAACTGGGTCTTTTATTTGGGTGTAATTCACGAATTGAGTCTGCTTCTAATCAAAGAAAAAGTCAATTTTCTAATGAGAAAATGGAGGACAATGCAGCAGCCTTGCAAACTGCTGTAAACTCTGTATAGGCATTAGGGAGAGGCTTCGATGTGAACTATGATACGAGGTTGCTCTACTATAAAGGAGCGGCTAGGTCGAGGGTGGTTGCAGTTGATGAAGAACACACTTGGGATCTTCCGTTGTGCGATGATATAGTTGTTTCCAATGTTCCCAAGGACATCAAGAACTCTCAGCAGTCAGCAATCTCCTGGTAACAATGATAAAAGAATGAGAGAGGGAACGGCGAAATGAATGAAGTGTTAAAAAAATAAAATTTTTTATAAAAAGACGTGCCCGGTTGCACCGGTTACCCAATAGCCGGTTGTAAGTAGTGTTTCTGATAATCTTTTTATATATATAACAGTTATATTTTTTTATGTTAATTTTATTTTCTTCTTTGTATAATTTGGTTAGTTTTAGGAATGAATTTAGTTCCATAGATATAAAACTTTTTCTCTCAAACCTTTAGTTCCTATTTTGTATGTAAATCGTTCTTTTATAATATTGATTATTCAAGTGTTATATATAAAAAATAATAAGGCTTTTCCTTCAAAATGTTGCAAGTAAACATACAACACCACCAGCAGAATTTCGAATGGTAAGTTTTATCTCTTGTATGATATTAAGAGAAATGACTAGAAAATAAGAGTAATGTTATCCACTCTCTTTTTTATCATTATCCTCTCATCATTTTATGATGTGGTATTTAATGATTGAAAATTATTTGTTATATTCTACTTCTGAACTAATCATTTGATGCTGCATTAAGGAATGTTGAGAGGATAATAGTAAAAATGTTGATAAATAAAATTATTCAAAAAATTATACTAGTATATTATGGATAATGAATTCTTGTATTGGATATATCTAGGGTTGTAAAAATAAACTGAAAAATCGGCCCGGACCGGTTGGCTCGGTCTGGGACCGGTTCCTCTATTTTAATAACTGGTCATAACTGATCCAGTCTCGGTTTTATGTTTTCTAGGACTGGACCGGTTCGCATATTTATATATTTTTAATTAATTTTTAATATTATATATAATATTTTTTAAATTATATATAATTTTTATAAATGTTAATTATATATGAAATAATGTTATATTATAATTTATAACATAAAACTTTAATCTTAAACATGAATATTTATTTGATCATATGTTTTAAATATAAAATTCATATTAATTACATTTTATGGCTCAATAAATTCTCAACATATTCTTTTTGATAAATATATTAGTAATACTAATAGACGTTAGTATATGAAAAAAGCTACACAATCTCCACACACCATACTTTTTTAATTTTTATTATTTTTTTCTTTTATCAAATATTTATATAATATATGGATAATGAATAAAAAAATAAATTAATTTAAGAAGAATAAACTCAAAAAAAAATTAAAAAAATGATGTGGGGAGGTTGGGAAGGTTTAGTAGCATTGCTCTTAGTATATAATTACTATATTATCATTAACATATAGTAATAGTACTATACCAATAGTATTACTATATACTAATAGTATTAATGTATTCCTAATATTTATATATATATAACTATAAGAGATTAGAGATTTAATATATATTAAAAACTGAAAAACCGGACTGAATTGGATCGGAATCGATAAAACCGAAAATACCGGTTTAGAAGGGTAACTGGTGCGGTATCAATTATTGAAAATGCAAAATAGGTGTATACCGGTTCAGTTTCAAAATTTATCCAAAATCAGATCAATCCAGACCGGTTATACCCCTAAATATATCATATTTATATATATTAAGATCTATGATATTATTCCATCTCTTCAGCCTTGCCGATGTTAAGCATAAGAAAAAGAGATAAAGATCATTTTCTTTTCCTGAATCATACGTCGTCCTAGCTAATGATGTTATCTTTTTCTTTTTCTTTTTTTTTTTAGCATTGAGGAAGTCCATGATAAATTTATACTTGCTCAATATTGCAACTCCCAAGTATAAAATATTTTGAGCGGCATAAATGTATATATATAATATTGTTGGCGAGGAAAGATTAGCTGTAGACAATGACAAAGTCACGAGGGATTTATGTGAGAGAAGGCGACCGAAAGATAGAATAACACAATACACACCATGCGAGCTCAAAAATAAAGTTCAAGAAGACGTCATACTCAGTATGAAAACACAACTAACCGTATTTATCCTTGTAAGGTCAAGATCTACGGAGATAAGTCCAAGCAAGATACTCGCATTGGAAGATATTATCAACGATCAAATTGATCATCATGTGCTTATGAAGGTAACTAACTATACTATGCACCAAGAACTGTCCCCAAAGGAGTCATGCATGCCATAGTAGAATTAGTCAACGCCTATAAGTACCCTAGCTACTAGTATGTTCTGTGATGATTTTATTAATTATTCACTAAGAGAGTCAATTCCTGATCTTAACCATCGGAGGCATCTGATCCCACATGCTAGGTTTTCTGAGGTTCTTATTGATCTGGTTGTAGATTGTTTAAGTGTGTTGTAAGCATCGCTGAAAATTGCATCAACAAACATAATTCATATATCAATGTAGTGTATACGGAGATCACATGAAGGCCGCGTGATGGCTTTATAATTATCAATTCAAGTAGCAGAGGCAATCGGATTCTGGATATCATGGACAGCAGAATGTTGTTGGAGCCACGTGATACATACAGCTCTCAATTTGAAGTGCATGTGCATGCCAATATATATATATATATAGAAGGAATCTTGAAAGTATATATTGGAGCTAATTATTGTCAAGCCTAATGATAATCAAATGGATAAATGCCACGTACGTACGGCATAAATTTGTAACATTTAACGTGGCATGTTCCTGATCAGCTGCACAAATATATATATATATATATATATATATATATATATATATATATATAGATATTGGAAATCCTTTAATTTGTTCCGTTGTCTCCGTGAATGATACTACTGAAACAAAGGACAATGCAAAAGATAAAGATAAAACTGTGCATGAGAGTACTGTTTGGTAATTACAAAACAAGTTTAATCCCTTCCATGTGGTCTCTCCCATAATGGGACTCAAACCAGACACTTCTTCTGCTACTCATCATCAGTCGCCTAATTCCAAAATGATTACGCACTATATATATATAATTATATATAATTATATATATGTTCATGTGCGTGTGTGTCAAACACGACGTGCTGCACCACTATTGCCTCATGATATGGCTCCGATCCCGATGAGCATTTGTTTAATCTGACAATAAATTAAAGCCCCAAATTAGGTGAACTTTCCCCAGTTATCACCCCTCCTTAACTTGCACTTTACTTGTTCGAAGAATATTTTCTATTTTCCACCTTATAAACAAATGGGTTAATTTCCTAACTACTTCCCGGTGGACATTCCAGCTACAGTTTTAAATTAAAAGATAAATTTTGAATTATCAATTATTGAGAAGTGTAAATAGCTAAAAAACAAAATTATAGAAAATAATTTTATAAATCGTCGTAAATTTATCTGATACATCATATCTTAATTTATAATAAAAATAATTTTATAACCTGAAAAATTACGTCAAACTACATCAATTTATAAGATTATTTTTATATAACCCCGTCTTCAAAACTTTGAGCTTGAAATTAAGTGCAGAAAAATAAGGACCATTCAAGTGGCATAGGATTCTAATCTTCCCTTCCAATGACACGAGAATTACAGAGTACTAGGAACTCCCCACTATCATAAGAGTCGTCCGAGGTGGGTGGGGAGTCATAGACTTGTGGGACACTACTCAAAAGACCAGACTCACTCAAGTCTAAAGGGGGGATCGATGACGTTACGGCATGATAAAGATGCAGCCGTGCAGCATCTTCTTACCCCTCCTTGAAAACGATTTACATTTGCTTGAGTTTGACAAGTACTACTTTCTGCTACTCATGCAGCTTGGATTTTGACTTGCGCCATCTGCTTCCGTACGCATGAACATGAACAGTTTCAAAAAGAGAGAAATTTTATATTAACAGAAAAATTATATGGATCAATCCTCATGTTCATGATCACATTCAGTACTTGTGTATTCAACTTCAAAGTTGTACGTACATCCTTTTTTTTTTGGTTAGCATGCAATGCATAGAGCTAGCTGCAATATATCTGGCCATTGATTGCTGGTTGCTGCATATATATCTCAGCAAGGCATACACAGAAGGCATGCATGGAGGGTGAATGAACATATTTTTCTACTTCAAACAGATCAAGATTTAAGCTAACAACCAAGACAGAAAAATTCTCAAGGAAATTTCATAAGCCATTAAAGCTAAATTGCCATTTTATTATATTTTTGTAAGAGCCTGTACATAATTAAACTCCTACCGCCCCCACTACAAGAAGCCTAACAAAGTCAGAGAAAATTAACGAGAAATTAAAGAAAGAAACCAAAGGGGACAAAGCTATAGAAGAAAAGTTTGCTCATGACTAAACAAACTAATCAGAACTCTCCCAATTACTAAGCAATAATCAGCTAGCTCTCTGTACGAACACAGTCTCCAAGTCCGGAGGCGTAAAGAACTCCCTGACACCGGCATAGTTACACTTCAAAGAAGGCTTTCTCTTCCTCGGAGCCGGCGGACACGTCAGCGTGGTTGGGATCCTATTTTCCTCTCCAGTGGGCGTCGTGGAACAGTCTTCTTGGCCGTCACTGGCTGGCCAATCCTCAGGGAGACTTGTATATATCTGCTTCAAAGGAGCTCGTAACGGGATTCCAGCAATAACCCATTTTTTTCCGTCGTTTTCCAAGCCTCCATCAGCCTGCAGTACCTTCTCGGAGAACCCCATGCTTTATGATCGATTCAGATCAAGGGCAAATCCTCTGTCTGCTCTGGGGTACGTAACAATTAAGTAAGTTTTATGCTTTATGGGGTAGGAGATAGATCGATGAGGCCTGACGGGAATGAAATGAAAGTAGAAAGAAAGTGGTGAGGGTAGATGAAAAGGAGGGTGGGAGGCTTTGCTTTTAAGAGGGAAAGAGTTACGGAAAAGAAGGTGAAAGGGAGTTGGAGATGAGGCGGACAAGAGAGAAAAAGACAGCACTAAAAATGGGCTTTTAAATTATGGGAAGGAGAAAAGGTTCAATGTTCTGTTTATGCCAATCAGATAAGAGAGAGAGAGCGAGAGAGAGAGAGGAGAACCCGAGGAAACACAGCCCGCGAAAATAGCTGACCGCGGGCAGGAGCGAATCCGGGCCTCAGGGCTTGTACTTGGACTTTGGCGCCAAATTCATTGTCTGGGGATCACCAACAGGCAACAGTACAGTTCTTATTTAGGAAAGTAATGATATTCGCATAATATATTTTATAACATATTTTACAATATATGTCATAAAACAAAAGTATTTTTTATAAATAATATTAGTTTTATAAAATATTTTACAAAAATATTTAACTTTTTAAAATATTATTGTATGAAATATTGTGGAAAGTACGTTTGTAAAATGATATTAGCTTTATAAAATATTTTACACAAATATCCATCTTTTTGAAACATTATGGTTTAAAGTGTTATAAAAAGTTACGTATATTTATTATTTTTCATTTAGGAATCATTTGATAAGAGTTATAAAAATTTTTAAAATTTTTTCTAATTTTATTTTAAACATCATTTAGATATTAAATATTTTAAATTTTAAATTTTTTATCTAATAATTACTTTTTCTTTATCTAAATACAAAAAGTAAGGTCTCGTTTGGATATTGAGATTAGTTGAGATGGTAAATTTGTTATTAATAGTGAAATAATCTATAAATAATAGTAAAATAGTTTAAGTTAATATCTTTTATAGAATTTTTGAAAAAGAGATAAAACAATTTGAACAAAAATATTATAAAATTAAAATATTGTTAGAATATCATTTTTTAATATTACTTTTGTTTTGAGATTTGAAAATTTAATTATTTTTATGTTTTGTTTGGAAGTTTGGAAAATTTGTAATTATTAGTTAATGACTAGATGAAAAAGTTGAAAAGTTAAAATTAAAAACTTTTTATTTTTTGGTATTGGACTTTGAATGTTGAGATAGGATGGAATGAGATGAAATCATTTTGCAATCCAAACGGGCCCTTAGATACAACTTTTACAAACTTAAAAAAAAAACACCAAAATCAATATAACTTTATCAACTTCAAAACAAAAATTATATTCAAATAATAACTTTGTAATATTTTTATTCAACTTTTTTTTTTTCTCTCATTTATCAAAATTCAATAAAAAATCTTAACTCAAACAAGCCCTTATTCTCTTTCTCTTATTTGAAGGTGTGTAAAGTTTGAAACTTATTTTAGTTTTTTGTTTCTAGGCAAATGTTTTCAACGGTGATATTATCTTTGAAGAAGATTGGATTGTAAACAAATCAAATTCGAGTGAGTAATGATTTGAATATGTTATATTGAGTATGTTATCTCGAGTATCTCATGATTTGATTTGATGCCATGAATTCAACAGTGATGTGTTATCATGCCATGATTTGAATATGTTATCTTGAGTATCTCATACATGACATTTCATGTGTCACATGTTAAATGTAAGGAGTCTGTTTTAAATCTCATGTCACATGCATTTGGGTAAATGGTCTTTTAAAAAAATGTTTAAAAATATTTTATCACAACCCCAAATACTAGAACGGGGAAATGTCTTGATAGAATTCCTTTGTCCACTCTGAAGTGTTTAAGAATGGAGTGATAATTCCTAGGTCGACGAAGAACCGTCAGCGTGCCTCGAATGGATCTTTTTAGAAAAGATGATGGAGCGAGATAACACCTAATGCTAGTGGGTGCCATGACTAAGACTAATAACTCAGCGAAATACTATCATGTTATAATGATTATGAATAAGATATATTCACCAATATTTATGAACCATTGGTAGTGTAGTAACTAGCAGGAACACACGGTGTTTAGGTGAGCTATGTTGTGTACACCATGTGTTATAAGAACAAGGCAATGAGCTTACATGATACTGATTATGTGATATGATATAATACAATACAATATGAATTACGTGATATGATAAGATATGAAATGATCAACATGAAAATGATGTCAAAGAATGTTTTCCGAAAAGTTTAAAGATTATGTTACATGTCTTTTGAAAAAGGTCAAGTGCATAAGTCAATTTTAGGTCACGCCATGTGTCAAGTACATGTTCATGTATGTATTCTACGGTTTGCCACTTGTATGCTTCTCTTAATCATTGTATATAGTATGTTTACTTGATAAAATTTCTTGAAATCTCATTGTGATAGTTTTCACTACCATTCCTCATCCGAAATGGTAGAAGTTGTGACAAGTCTAAAAAATTACCCCATGGTGAAACGCAAGAGGACTACGATACCCTTGACCAGTGAGGATGTACCAAAGAACAATCAGAACTCATTGAAACCCTCTTTGTTGGATAGGATACAAAATGCCACCCAACTAATTTTCAAGGCACTGTAGCTCATTGACGAGCTGGAAAGATTAAGGAATCAGGACAATGATCAATTTTTTGGAGAAAATAAAGAAGCCCGACTAGTTATGAGAGAAAAAAAAGAGATCATTTTCCTGTGCTAGGAAATATGTTTTGGATTTACTAGTGAATTAAGCCATTTTGTGATTGGTCCCTTTGTTTTGGGGAAAAAGGTTTTGTTGGTTACCCATATTTTGGGAGACAATGAACATGTCTTTCATTGGGTACTTTTGATATGAATGTTATGTTAAAGGTAATATTTGGATTATGCTTAGTCTTACGATACTATGTGCTAAGGCAATTGTTTTAGGCGTTGCCTAGTTTTATATGAACTTTACATTTTTCGCTACATTATTTATTGCATACTGCTAGTATATATAGGAGTATTGCATCTTACCTGTCATGTACGAGGGGTATGTAGTCTTATATTGCATGTCCCGATATTTCAGTCACCATCCAATCCCAAGAGGGGCTGGGGGCGCCACATCATATTAGGCAATAAGTTTATCAAAATATCTTCCATCATGTAGCCGAAAAAGTAGATGCTTACAGTCTTTAGATAAAATTGTAAAGTCTTTTATAAGCAAAAGACTGCATAAAAGCAAAGCGTTTATGATAAGAAAGCTTGTAAATTTAAAGTACAAAGATTGGCAAAGTGTTGCAGAGCATCTGAATAGTTTTCAAAAATTGTTGAATGAGTTGTCTATTATAAAACTTGTTTTCAATTATACAAAAGCAAGGGAGGAGTAAAAGTAAAAAACCTAATGGTGATAAAAGTGGTGACAAGTCAAGAGGAAGGTCCACTTCAAGAATAGAGATAAAATGTTTTCATTGTGGTAAGCTTGAACGTGTGAAGAAAAAGTGCAAGAAGTTTAAAAATGAATAGTTGAAAAAAAAAAGTAATGAGCAAAAAGAAGAAAAAGAAATCACACCAGTTGCATATGGTACTAATGTGTTCATTGTTTGCGATAATGTTCATGTTAATGTTGCTTGTCAGGATTCTACTTAGGTAATTAATACAGTAGGTTCTTTTTAGATTACCGCAAGTAGAGACTTCTTCTCTTCCTACACCAGTGGTGACTTTGGTTGGGTTAAGATGAGAAATGAAGCAAAGTGTCTGATTATGGACATAGGAGATGTGTGATTGAAAACTAGCATTGGGTTCAAATTGATTCTCAAATATGGTAAGCATGTTCTTAATATACGTAGTAATTTGATTTCAATTGAAGAATTGGATGATGAAGGCTACTATAATCATCTTGGAGATGGAAAGTGGAAACTTAAGTTCCTATCTAATATCAAAGGTATACAACTAATGCTCTATAGTCATTGTCTTACGGGAAAGCAATGAAGAATTTCTTTTAAGAAATTTTCTCCTTCTAAAAAATGTGATATTCTTGATTTGTTTCACACTAATATTTGTACTATGAATACCAAATGTGTTGGTGGTGCATTGTATTATGTTACTTTTATTGATGATCACTCTAGAAAAGTGTGGGCTTTTCCACTAAAAACTAAAGACCGGGTGCTAAATATGTTCAAGATACTACATCTGAAAGTTGAAAGAAAAACAAAAAGATATTTGAAGTGTGTTCGGGCAGATAATGGTGGTGAGAGGACCATTTGAAGAATACTACAGAAGTAATGGCATCAGGCTTGAGAAAGCAATTCCTAAAACACCACAACAGAAAGGTGTAGTAGAGATAATGGATTGAACAATTTGTGAAAAAAATCAGGTGCATGCTCTCTCATGCGAAATTCTCTAATCCCTTTTGGGGTGGGGCAATGAGGACAACAGTTGACTCGGTCAACCTTTCTTATTTGATTCCTTTAGATTTTGACATTCTTAAAAGAGTTTGGGACATGAAAAGATATTTCTCCTAAGCATTTAAGGGTGTTCGGCTGCAAGGCTTTTTGTTCATATCCTAAAAGATGAGAGGTCCAAACTTGATAGCACATCCAAGCAGTGCATTTTCCTGGGTTATGCATATGAATCAAACTATTGAAGATGTGAATTAAAATAAAAAGCCTACATCTTCCAAAGAAGAACTTGTTGATATGGATTCAATGTTTCCTTCTTCTCTGATGCATGATGAGCACGGGGGTGATGTATTAGAAGAACATGTTGGTACTGTTGAAAGTATTGAACCTGCAATTGATGATACGAGATCAAAACAATAAGTAGACCAACCGCCTTTAGAACCACATGCAAAAAAACAGATCACAAAGATCTACTAGAAAGCATCAACCTTCCACCAAATTGTCCACTGCTGAATATATTTTACTTTCAGATGGGGGAAAGCCAGAATGCTATTAAGAGACTATGCAACATGATTAGAAAAATGAATAGTTAAGAGCCATGAAAGAAAAGATCAAATCACTGCATAAGAACCATACCTATAAGTTGGTAAAACTACCAAAGGCTAAAAGAGCACTGAATAATAAAAGGATTTTCAAATTGAAGATTGAGCCAAACAAATCACAACCAAAGGTACAAGGCACATTTGATTGTGAAGGGATTTCGTTAGAAAAAAGACATTGATTTTGTAGAAATTTTTTCACGCGTGATAAAAATATCTTCTATTAGAGTTGTCTTAGGTTTCGCTACTAGTATGAATTTAGAAATAGAACAGCTTGATGTGAAGACTGCTTTCCTCAATGGTAACTTGGAGGAGGAAATATATATAGAGCAACCATTGAGATTCACAATAAAGGGCAAAGAGCATCTTATGTATCTACTGGAAAAGAGTTTATATGGACTCAAATAGGCATTTCGACAATGGTACAAGAAATTTGATTATTTTATAAGTGAGCACGAACGAGTATGATAAAAACTACTTATGATCAATGTGTATTTATTAAAAAGTGATCTAAAGATGACTTTATTATTCTCTTGCTATATGTGGATGAAATATTAACAGTTGATCATAATTTTGAAAAAATTAATAAATTGAAAAAAGAGTTGAGTAAGACTTAGGACCCGCAAAATAGATTCTTGGTATGAAAATCTCTTGTGATAGAAATAATGCAAGTTGTGGCTATCTCAAGAGACTTACATAAAAAATGTACTAAAAAGGTTCAACATGGGCAAAACAAAACCAATGAGTTCTCCACTTGCAGGTCATTCGAAACTAAGTTCAAAACAGATTCCTGCAAGTGAGAAAGATAAAGAAGAAATGCAAAATGTGTCTTATGCATCGACCGTGGGTACCTTAATCTATGCCATGGTGTACATAAGATCTAATATGGCTCATGCTATTGGAGTTGTTAGTTGATTCCTCTCTAATCCTGGAAAAAAATATTGGATGTATGTGAAATTGATTCTCAGATATCTTAGAGGTATTTCCAGGGTGTGTTTGTGCTTGATACCAGTAAGTATGTGCTTGATTGGTTTATGGATACAAATATGATTGGTGGCATTGATTCTAAAAAGTTTACATAAGGGTATTTGATTAATTATTCAGGGAGAGCTGTGTTATGACAATCTAAACTACAGAAATATGTTGCTTTGTCTACCATAGAGACTAAGTATATTGCCATAATTGGAGCTAGTAAAGAGTTGCTATGAATGAATAAATTCATAGAAGAACTAGGTCAAAATAAGAGAAGTATATTTTCTACTGTGACAGTCAGAGTGCTACCCATCTCAGCAATAACTCAACATTTCATTCAAGATCCAAACATTTTGATGTGAAGTATCACTAGATTCATGATGTATTGGAGATGAAGTTGTTATAGATTGAGAAAATCTATACTAATGAAAATGAGTCATATATGGTGACAAGACTACCGCCTATACAAAGATTCGAACAAAAGTAGGCTTGATGGAGCCCCTCACATAGTCGGGAGGGGGAGATTTGATGTGCTGGGTGCCTCCATGTGAGTCAAACAGCCTAAGCCACTATGATAGCACCTTTGTAATTTTCTTTTTGTCTTATATATATAAAGTGATAAGCAGTGTGTGTTAGTGAGCTGTGGAGAAAATAGTAAAAAGAACAAGAAGAGAGAAGAGAAAAAGATAGAAAAGAAGAGATGACGTGCACCATATACGAAGTTTCTTCTCACACTTCCATCAGAGACTTGAGAGATCATATGTGGTTCGATTCTGTAGAAATTTTAATATGTTGTTCCTGATGGAGACAACTTCATTTTGACTATTGCCGATCACTAAGATTCCTCTCTGTTTGTTTTCCGCAAATACTCACTTGGTGAAATCATTCTCGTCACTCTTGTAGTTTTCCATCTGTATGGTGATGATTTTGTGTTGAACTGAGAATATAAATATTCTTCATGCTGTATTGGTGGCCTTTAGATATTGTTCTGGAGATACAATCTATAAACCCATTCTTATTGATAGTGGAAGTTTTAACAAAACTAGACCCGTGATTTTTCCCTTTGTATTGGAGGGTTTTCGATGTAAAAAATCTTGGTGTCTCTCTTATGAGTTTATGTTTACTACATTACCACTTTAACTTGCACAAAGAAGAGTAGAAAATATTTGACTGCATTTTTGTGTTCACCCTATCAGTAGGTAGTCCTCTTTTTTTACTAACCATTTTTAATTTTTAAATGACATTTTCCTTTTTTTTTTTTTTTAATTTCCCAACTTCTCAAATTTTCTTAGTCGTGTTTTATTTTTATTTAAAAACCCATTTTTTAAAAAATCTTCAATGCTATTTAATTTTTTTTTATGTTTTTGGTCCAAAACTTAAGATAGTAAAACCAATTTTTTACTAGATTTCATGTAGACTCTTGCAAGAATAAATAAATAAATAAAAATTAACGAATTGTGAAATACTTATTAAAAAAAATATCTCATAAAATCAAACTCACAAAATATCATTTTATATTAAAACAGATTGTTAGTTTATTAAATTATTATCAGCTTATAAACGTGAGAAACAAATTGTCTTTTTGGCCACCCATACTTGTTTTGTCTAGTGCTGAAAAAGAAAATGGTCCTATATTATTGAATGAGTTGTGCTACTCTGCCTCCTGCATATGTTCACTCTGTGCCTTCTAGTGCAAATTGTACTTTTTTTATTTATTTTTTATTTCAAACATTTTAAAAAAATAAAAAAAATATAAATACACTAATATTCATTTTCTTAACTATTAAGAAAAAAATTAAAAAAATTAAATACATAAGCGGTCAAAATGAAGAGACAAATTGAAGAGACATAATAGCATTATTCTTAATAATATTATCATAAGCACCATTTATCAAAGAGAAATGCTTATCCCACATGGAGGCCACCGATTGAGTTTTTTATTTTTATTTTTTTACTTAATAGTAAAATAAGTATTTTTTAATGAATTTGATTTTTTTATTTTTGAAAATTTTTAATGAGTTCAAAAAACATATTTGAAAAGAAAAAAAAGGACAAAATGTTACCTATTCGGTAACTCTCTCAATTGCCTCTTTTTGTTGGAGTAGCATCACCATTTATCAAAGGAAAATGTTACTATACCGCTTGAATTTGTCCCTTATTTTGACCGCTTATGTAAAAATATTTAAATTTTTTTTTTTACTTAATGATTAAGAAATTAATATTTAATATATTGATATTTTTTTAAAAAAACCTTTAAATATATTAAAATGTAAAAAAAATAAAAATAAAAATAAAAAAACAACTTTGTGCTAGCGCACGCCCAGCCGTCAAAGCTGGGCGCACGCTAGCACGACTCTTTATCAAATGAGCCAAAATTTAGTTGGAGACTCCGACCAGTTCAATTGGTTCCAAAATTTGGAAAATGTGAAACCTGACAAATATAGCTGCAATACGACCATTAAAACTGCGACCCAGAGGAAGAAGAAAAATTGAATAACAATAGCCAACAAACTTGAGAGAGTGAGACAGTGAGTGTGTGATAAACGAGCTTCATTATCCACCAGGAACTCAAAGTTTGAAGCTAGGCCACACTTGTTGCATGAGGTTTATCCCTTTTGGCTTGATATTCCATATATTGGCACTCCAACAAATCCATCTTCCACTGTGTTCACCTTGTGCCACCTGATATCATATCCCTTCTCGACCAAAAAAAAAAAGGGTTCAGGATTTTTGTCAGAGGGAACACAGTAGCATTCCAAACTTGTGTGTGCGTATCTCTCTGTGTTCCTTAAGAACAGCACTTGCAGTGAGTCTACGAGCTAGCCGGCCTCTCGTACGGAAAACTCAAAGCCTAGTTCACAGGTACCTTCTTCGACTATAATGATCCCCATATTAAAACCACCTCGAATACGAGTTTTAATTCATCATTTGTGCTAAAAATTTGGGTTTTGTTTGGGAGATTAGTGTCTGTTAATTGGATGTTCAAGTTTTCATTTTTTTTTTCTTCTGTAACGATTAGAGGATCCGCTCATTTCTTTTTGGTTTAGAATGGGGTTTGTGGATGGATCCCTCTTCATTAACTATGATTTTCTTTGTTGAGGATTGTTGATCAGTAGTCATTCTCCTTGTTGTCTCTTTAGTCATGGATGGCTTATACTGGTTCAGTTTGTATCGCTCTTAAACATCCGTTCTGTTAATTTTCTATTCTCCCTTATTACTCATCCTTGGGATTTCATGTTTGGGGTGGCATATTTTAGATATAATTAAAGGAGTACTTTTACTCCTTCTCATCGCTTTTGAAAGAAGTGGTGATTTAATTCGAGCCTCATTCGAAGAGTTCATCCTATTTAATTCATAGTGTTACAGTGTCAGTTTTTCTCCTGGACATTTTTAGGTTGGCTTGCTACTAGCTCATGACTCCATTGAAGTTTTCATTTAAGAAACTGAGTTTACAGGTACTGTTTCACCTCTTTTGCGTTGGGGTGAGATTTGTAAGAAGGCTGCTGATTCATCATGTCTCCAAAGGCATTAGACTACGAGTCACTGAATGAAAATGTGAAGAAGGTCCAATATGCTGTAAGAGGCGAACTGTATCTTCGAGCTTCTGAGCTTCAGAAAGAAGGGAAAAAGGTGTGCATACTCACTCTCTTTGGCTAGTACTTGGTCATATGGTTTTTGCTTTCTTGCACCTTGTTCTAGAGATTCGGGTAGGAGTGCTTTTTATAAGAAGTAATTACAGGGGCACCAAAGTATTTTATAGAAATTTACATCCTCTTTATTCTAGAACGAGTGCAAGAAATTTATATCCTCGTTATATCCTACTCTGTATTAGATTTGTGTTCATAAATCCTGTAGATGTTTGCTGTGTATCCACATCCATATGCTTACCCCGCAACTGCGGAAAAGGAAATTACAAGTAATTCAAAATGATTTTGTATTGCACAGTATCTTTAAGATCTTGTATTATGGGCAAGAGTTTAATATTGTAGTACTTCAAGTTGCAACTATCTTAAATGCTATTCTAGTCATCATTATTCTCATTTGTTTCCACAGATTATTTTCACAAATGTTGGTAATCCTCATGCACTAGGACAGAAGCCACTGACATTTCCTCGCCAGGTTTTCACAATTGCCTTATGTCTTAATGCAGTTTTGGTTCTTTCCCAGTTTTGGAATTCTCTCTCTTTTAACATCCCATTCTGGTTAAATTTAATTCTTTTGGAATTCTTCTCAGCATAGTTTCTGTTGAACCAAAGAATTGCTCTGTTGCAGGTGGTTGCTCTGTGCCAAGCTCCATCTCTACTAGATGACCCAAATGTTGGTCTGCTTTTTCCTGCTGATGCAATTTCAAAAGCAAAACATTATCTTTCATTAACTTCGGGTGGTCTTGGTATTCTCTTTGATCTGCCCTTCATTTTCTGTTCTTTGTTCATACAAGAAAAATAATGAACTATCTTAGATAACACAACTCAAATTTCAATGTGTTTAGATTTCAATTTATGGTTTTGCACCCACTGCCCCCTGAAAGTAAAAAAAGGGCTCCCTCTGTCTGTTATTTGTGGGGAGTAATCTACTTAAAAGACTTGTGCAAAAATTTTTGGCCTGCATCATCATCTCAATATTAAAAGCTGCACTTTCAGTTTAGTTATCAAATCCTTTTTCTCTCAGGTTCTTATGCTCCTATTAGATTTCTCCTCCCCCTTTAAAGTTTTTCCACTTCAGTCCTCAGTCCTCTGGTTTACATCTTAATGCTGGTTTGCATGTACTTCGTTAAGGAACAATAACAAAAACCATATAATCGTTAAATATAGGTGCCTACAGTGACTCCCGAGGTATTCCAGGAATAAGGAAGGAAGTGGCAGAGTTCATTGAAAGGCGTGATGGTTATCCAAGGTACTAATGCCCCATATGAATCCTTGTACAGTTCTTGATTTATTGTTTTACAAACAAAATTTTTTATTCTGCTACCAAGTTATTAGCTGAAGGGGTTACTTGTTTTGTACTCCATTGATAGTGACCCAGAGCTCATATTTCTCACGGATGGTGCCAGCAAAGGTGTGATGCAGATCTTGAATACCATCATCCGCGGTGAAGGGGATGGGGTAATAACAAATTTCAAATAAATTTGCAAACATAGTTGTCATCCTTTATCTGACACATTTCTTCTTCCATTTCCTCTTTTCTTTTCCCTTAATTCTTTTTTGTTTAAATTTCTTGATATTACTAAAGGTCTTTTGATTCCCAATTCTTCCACCCAGATAACTTCTTTCATCAGTATTTGTGTATCGCCAGGTTTTGGTTCCAGTACCCCAGTACCCTCTTTACTCAGCTGCAATATCTCTATTCGGTGGTTCTCTTGTTCCATATTACCTAGAGGAGACAGCTAATTGGGGCCTCGACATTAATGACCTTCGCCAGTCAGTTGCTGCGGCTCGCTCTAAAGGAATAACTGTTAGTATTCATATGCTCAGCAATTTCTGTAAAATATTGTTGCAACCATTTTGAGAGTTGATAAGTTGATAAAAATGGATTGGTCGCGGGACCTGAATATAAGCTGATATTTGAGAGATCCAGAAATAAGTTGGCTGTTTAACTTCCAATTGCCCCTGTACAGATATACAAATCTCATTTTTCTTGGCAGGTTCTTGGGAGAGTAATTTCATTACCATGTGCATATATTCACCTTGTGAAGATTTGTTTATTGTCCTCCATTTATATATAATACTGGAATATCATATTCCCTTCTGGTGTGTACTTTGAAATAATTAAGCTGTTTACTTTGCTTCTTTTAATGCATGGTTACGGTAACTAAATATCTAATGTATTGGAATATGATCAGGTAAGGGCAATGGTGATTATAAACCCTGGAAACCCCACAGGTCAGTGTCTTAGTGAAGCTAATTTGAGAGAAATACTTAAGTTCTGCTACCAAGAAGACTTAGTCTTGCTTGGAGATGAGGTTTATCAGCAGAACATATACCAGGATGAACGCCCCTTTATTAGTGCTAGAAAGGTATACATTCTTGTGCTGTTAGATCTATCTGTGTCTTAGTTTCAGCATTGGCTATCAAATTATAAATATAATATAGTTTCCTAATAACACTGAAGGTTTTAATGGAAATGGGACCACCCATAAGGAAGGAACTCCAGCTTGTCTCTTTCCACAGTGTGTCCAAAGGATATTGGGGTGAATGTGGGCAGCGGGGTGGATACTTTGAGATGACTAACATTCCTCCAAAGGTTTTTCTCTCTATAACTTTTCTCTGATTGAGTCTATTTATGCGTGCGTGAGCATGTTTTTAAGTTGCAAACTGGGAACTTTTGCATGTGCAGGATTTTTTGAGATAAGGGACAAGGTTTGCATATATTACTTTACGAGTAGTTGAAATCAAAATGCATTGAAATTATAACAAAGGACACAATAGTGAGGTTTTGTAAATCACTGAGAGGAAGACAAGAAAACGATGTTAGGATGTGGTCTACTAGAAGCCTCTGAACTCATAGTTATTTTTAGTCGGCAAATACTAATTCATGCCTGTCTCAGACATAACGAACTGGTTTTTACCATGCTGGTTTAATTAAAATAGTCTTCTAAAACTCATGTGGAATGGAATCCCAGCACAAGTAGTTCTTCATTCCAAATGGTATTAGCTTCTCTTTTTTATTTCAATACATAATGTTGCAGACAGTTGATGAGATCTATAAAGTTGCTTCCGTTTCACTCAGCCCAAATGTGCCTGCACAGATATTTGTGAGTTCGAACTTTATTTTTTTGTGTTGTGGTATTCTGCATTGAACAAGGCACACCAAATTCTCCATTCATAACCTATCATCTCAATGAGAAGATTACTTTTATTTCTTTGATTATAGATGGGGCTGATGGTGAACCCACTCAAACCTGGAGATATCTCATATGAGCAATTTGTTCGGGAAAGGTATAGCTAAGAAGTATATGCTTTTGCTACTCGCTGTGGTTATTCATAATTTGTTGGTCTACCACATCGTTACATTAAACACGAGATCATTGGATAGAAAGAGTGAAATCTTAATTTTTTTCCCCTCGTGTGGGTAAGAACTGATTGATGTTTGGAATGTTTATCTGCTCTGTGGTGTCAAGAGATGACCTCTTACCTCTTTGAGTGGTGAATAATAGTATTTTATGTACCATGAAAACATGCAGCAAAGGTATTATTGAATCACTAAGGAGAAGAGCAAGGATAATGACTGATGGATTTAATAGCTGCAGAAATGTGGTTTGTAATTTTACAGAAGGTAAAAAATGTCTCGGGACGTATATGTTTTGAGATTTTTCTATATTAAATGGTCGGTTATTGTTGAGAATTGAGAAAATTGTCTATAGGTGCCATGTATTCGTTCCCTCAAATACGCTTGCCACAAAGAGCGATAGAAGCTGCCAAAAGGGCCGGAAAGGTTCCTGATGTTTTCTATTGTCTCAAACTCTTGGAAGCCACTGGCATTTCAACTGTCCCTGGCTCAGGATTTGGACAGAGAGAAGGGTAACTACTATTTTTCTAATCCCTGTTGGGCTTGTTTCTTATTTAGCTACATTCCGATGGCATCTTGCCTTTTTGTATATCATCTTTTGTAATCCTAGAATAAAGATCTCCCTATCTTTAAAATGTTTCTAATAGATTCTTTGAGTTAAACTGAATATTTTTCCATATAATAGGGTCTTCCACTTAAGGACAACCATCTTACCTGCCGAGGAGGAAATGCCTGCAATCATGGACAGTTACAAGAAATTCAATGATGAATTTATGGAGCAATATGAAGACCATAGAGGTTATTCGAGGATGTAAAGGATGAAGAAGCTTCATCAAATCTCCAAGTTGTATCATATTTTTTATGCTGTCACAAGCCATTTCATCTATGTTTTTCTCAAGCCTAGTCATCCTCTTCCTAGCTTTCCAGGATATACACTCCGACATGTTGAAGATGATTCTTGCTCTTCCCAGCTTCCTATATCATCTCAAATATGTCAAAATCTCTATCAACTCTCGTGGCCATTAGGCCCTTTATAATTTGTGTATACGTTTGTATTATCTTCTTCATACAACTCATGTTTACGTCTTTTGGATCAAATAGGATCTTTATTCATCATAAGAAACGGGCGCATTCTAAGGTCTGATCTTTAAGGGGAAAAGAGAAAAGAAATGAAGGGAAAAGAAAAAAAAAACCTCACTGGAAAACCGAGGAAAGGGAAGAAAAAAAGAGATCGATATTGTAGAGTAGCCCCGTTTAATATAAAAACAATTTCATTTCATCTCATCGTTATAATTTTCTCAAATTTTCATATAAAATATAATAAATAATTAAATTTTTTCAAATCTCAAAATAATAATAATATTAAAAAATAATATTCTAGAAATCGAAAATCATTTCATCTCACATCTAAAAGGGGCAGAAACCATCTTCAAGTTTGGTGCTTTTGTTCGGTAATCCTCTTTTGTAGAATAGTTTGAAGTTCAAACGGCCTGGTGTATTTGTAATATTTTTTTAAATATGTTTGAAAAATATTTGAAATAAAAAGTAAATAAAAGAAAAATATAATTTGTACTCAGCGGCATACAAAGTGGGCACATGCAAGTGGCAAAGTAGCACTACTCATTCAGTAAGAATAATGCTATTATGCCTCCTCAATTTACTCTCTCATTTTGATTGTTCATGTATTTTTTTATTATTATTTTTTTTAATAATTAAGGAAGTGATTATTAGTATATTTTTATTTTAAAATTTTTTTTAAATATATTTAAAAAATATTTGAGATAAAAAGTTAATATATATATATAATTAACATTAGACGGCAAACAAAATAGACACATTCAGAGTAGCACCAGTCTATTATTAATTCATGATGGAATCACTTGGAGACGAAGATTCCAAGACAGAAAATAAAAGAGATGACAATAACAATTGACAACACTAGGAAAGGCAAGGTCCACTAAATTAGGCAAGCAAATCTTCTTTTTTTAAATTCCTGAAAACTTATTGATGAGATGCTTCTTGCTCTTTTTTCAGATACGATCAATTATATTTTGGGATAAATATGAGAAATCTCATCTCATCATTATATTTTTTTAAAATTTTTATATAAAATATAATAAATAATTTAATTTTTTCAAATTTTAATTTAACTTTTTCAAATCTTAAAACAATAATAATATTAAAAAATAATATTTTAAACTTTCATCTTAATACTATTCATAAAATTTTTAAAAATTCTTATCTTATCTCACCTACCAAGCATAAGGAGATACCTGATAATTTATGAAGAGATTATTTAAGCGTCGTTTATTTTTTTTTAAAAGATAGAGTATATTATTAAAAGATATTTTCATATAAGTATTATATTTATTCCTTTTCAAATAAATATATGGAACTTACGAATTTTATGACTGATAATATTATTTCTCGCCTATTAAATTAATTTGAGAACTGGAAATGGACGTGACAGTCTCTTTCAACCAGTCAAAACTAACAAAATGCAGTACACTTCTTTTATTGCGACTTTTAATCGCAGTAATATAATCTGTTTTATTAGACTATACAAAAACTGCTTCAAGCAGCATTTCCTAGTGGAACATAGGTGGGAGCGAATTAATTGGCTCCAAATCTTTTTTTTTTATTTTTTTATGTGATGTAATTATTGGTTTTGGAATGGTTGTAGGGGACTTTCACCTACTAAAACTTGTATCATGTAATTCTTTAATTTATCTAAAAAATGCTAAACTTGCCTTAAATAAAAAAAAATAAATAAATAAAATGAGAAGTAACCCCATCCATTGGCCATTGGAAATCCATAGAGTTAAAAGAATTCAGGGATAACCCAATATGCAGATGCAATCCGAGGGCTTCATCCCCTCTTATATGGGCTTCTGCAGCACCTGGGCCGCTAGCTTCTATCCTTATTCACTTGGGGAGTTTCAAGAATAACTCAGAAGGTTTTTTTTTTTGGAGCATGGAGAGAAGGATTTTGAATGAAATATAAGCAATGGTAAAACCACTTCCAACAAACTTTCATACAAGCTTCAATGTGATAAAGATAAACATGCAACAACTCTCAAATCCTGCAATGTGTTTCTAATATTTGCTTCAATGTTGCTTCTACTATTAGAGCAATGATATTTGTAGTCGTGCAATGTGTAAATGCCATGCAATCTGTTAGAAAAATAGTGAGTAAATACGAGACTCATATGAGAAAAAAACTTATTTTTTAATAGTATATTTCACTCTTTTTCAAAAAAAATATGCGACACTTGCACACTTAATAACTGTATCTAGTATAACTCGTTAAGTAGAAACCACCTACCTCACTACAAATCCTCTCTATCAAGCATACGTACAACATATTGCGAAAGAACTCTAATATCTACTATCTAAGACCAAATTAAGGGTTACCACATGCTTTGATATTGCACCATGTACCGCAACTAGAAAAATAACTTTATAATAACTTTTATGTGGGTGGCACCCCAATATAAAAGATAGTAATACGACCAGGTGGTTTTCACTACAGAGTTATACTGATACTGATAAGATGAGTGAGGATCCAACTCGGCCACACTGATTGTTCTTTGTCAGTGCATATGTGCCACAGAGGTTATGTGTAAAGAAGATAGTCAGTATGATAAAGATGAATGTCAGATCTAGCTATCTGTGGGGAGGTGTACTATCTTTAGCTTAAAAGAGCTCACTTTCTTCCTCCATTTATCATTTAGGAAGAATTTAGCGCCCTACTTTATGAAGGCTTCTTCAATCCATACCTTTGGATACACAGATCTTTCTATTCCTAAAGTAAAGAAAGAGAAGAAGCCAGAGCAATGTAACCGCTTTGTTTTGGTGAGTATCTCTAGGCTGGAATCAGAAATGGAAAGAAGGAATGGTCCATCCGAAAGCCCACCAAAGACAGGGACTTCAAGTTTCCCACTTTTTGATTCACGATCTTTTCTTTCTTACTTATTACTTAACTTTACAACCGAATTATACCTCGGCCAGTCCCAAACAAAAGAAGCAAAGAAGGGTCTTCGTAAAGGTAGCAAGGGGTGTCGCCTTCGAATTGAGTAGTGAGTATTCTTTGTACTCGACTTGGTAACCATCTTTGTCCTTTCCTTATTTAAAATGCGAGATCTAAAAACATATCTCTTTGTGACACCGATAGTAAGTACTTTATGATTTGAGTGTTTAGCAGGTCTATTGATAGAGATCAATCGTTTACTACCGTTGATATTCTCCTTTTTTTTTTTCTTTTTTTTGTTTTAATTCTCATTGATTATGTTGTTAGAGATATATTATTGAATTCTCTTTCTACCAAGAACTCTACCAAGTTGACCCCAATAGCAAAATGACTCCTAGTCACTTGACTTTTTGGATCTTGGTTGAAAGATAACTTAACATCATCCTTACCCGCTGCATTCTTCATTCCTATATTAACATCTTGAACTCATATAGTAGAATCAATCTGATCGATCAAAGTAAATACCCTAACGAGTCCTGCCATTCCTACCTATCTATACCAGTATACAGTAATAACAATGTAAGCCAATTAACAAAGATCAAGCGAACTCACTCAACCACTACCAAACTAATATCTATTTTGTTTAGTACTTCAGGTGCTTCTGTTGCGTATAATGTAAATCCCGTAGCGGATCAATTCCAACGAGCCTTTCAAACTAGTACTTTTTGTGAAGGAGTTCCTACATCGGTTATTTGCCTAGTAGCTAATTTTCCTAGAGTTAATAGTTACGAGCTAGAGCTTTCCAGGGGAGTGACATCTTCTAAGTCAGCTCTCAGGCCAGGTGTTCCCGCCTTGGGTAGTTTGTAAACTAAGGGTTCAAGATAGATTAAAGCTTCTAACTTGGAAAGTCCTGAATAACATCATTCCTACAAAGTCTTTGCTGAAAAATGTCCTTTCCTTGAATGATGATCAATCACACTGTCCTATCTATAACTCTAAAGAAGAAACTCCTAATCATTTGTTTCTGAAATGCCCTTTCACCAGAATTTTTTGGAGACAATCTCCTTGGCCCTTAGACATCTCTTGTTTTGCAGATCTTGAGATCAAAATTGGATAAAATGCATCTTATCCCCTTCAAAACTCCGTAATATCCGTTCCATATAAGAGCATCAGTTTCAATTGTTTGTGATTCTTGCCATGGATGGTATCTGGTTTCTGAGAAATAAAATTGTACACGATTCCATCAGTCCAACCTTTGGAAACTTTGTAGATGGAGTACTCAAGAATTTTAGAGAACATTGCAATGCAGAGGGCAATAAACAATGGAGCAACCCTCATAATCGGAAGACTATACCAAAAAATCATTTTTTACTAACTTCTGATTTGGTTGTTAGAAGCACAGGCAGTATAATAGCAACTGTTTGTAGATCAAATGATGGAACTCTGATATTTGTTATAACTAGCTTCATAAAAAGTCAAAATCCAAATCATGGTGAGGCCATAGCAATGTATACAGGCATCAAAGAAGCAAAAGATCAGTAAATCAAAAAAATCACAGTTGGGGGGGATTCACAAGTGGCAATTCAGATTGGATCATAGAACCCATTGCCATGGCCCATGGATACAAGAATCCTATTGCAATCGTTTGAGAGTTGGAACATTAGGAAAATACATCAAGATCACAACCGATATTCGAATTCCATTGCGCAATGGGTAGCTTCCAATAGTCTCTATAGAAGCATTTCCCTCATTTCTATCCCCTCTTGCCTGTTAGATTTTCACAGTGGGAAATACCACCTCCCCTTACTAGTCTATAATTATGTTAGATACTATAAGAATTGTGTAATTTGCTACTGAATTATGAATACTACTTGTTTAAAATAATAATTAAAAAAAAATACCTCCATCACCTCCACCTTCCTGCAAGGTAAACCAAAGCAAAAAATCCTCGGCATTGAAAAGCATTCCTAGAACGAAAGGCCTCATCAACAAAGGTATGATCGCGCAAATCTATCTCTACAGCTCCAAATACAAAATTCTAGATTGAATGAAATCCCCTCCTACCTAGCTATAAACCCTCACCTGCACCCCACCATTACCCCCAATGTAGGACAAACGGTGAGTGAATACATACTCCAATCATGTCCAAAAAGATGGAACGTCTCAAAGATTACAGACAAGATTTTGGACCCAAGACTGTCAGAATAATTCTCCAAATCCCTCTCCATGGTATACAAGAAAGTGGTTGCCCATTTTGGCTCAATGATCCCACTAGCAAGTTCACACTTAAGTCAGCATGCAAGATTGATACACTTTGGATACTGGACAAGCCCTCTGCAGATTATCTTCGATTGAATCTGAGTCACCCATAAAATCAATTATATATGGCAGGTTCCACTTCGTAGGAACTATATACTTTGTAATATTATATAATTTTCCTTATGAGAAAACTAACAAGTGGGGCCATCTCCAATCTTAATGATCAAGTCGTGATCGATGTTGCAAATTGACTAAAAACTTGTTTGGCAAGCGAAAGTGATGGCCTTAATTGGTTGATTGGTTTGCAAATTGAAAACGTGATGATATTTTTGGAGGTTCAAAATGTATTATTGTCTTTTCAGATGTCATAATTTATATTGGAAAAAACAAATTTTACTTCCTCAAACTATTACCATTTTTTGCATGTGACTTCCAAACTATCAGTTTCAATTTGACCTCTTTGATTAAGATGGACGAAAAAGTGGTGACATTTTATTATCTCCAAGGAGCTGGCGAAAATGAGTTGTATATTATATGAATAATTTTATTTGAAAGACATTACAACAAACACCATTTACGTAAAATAATTTTATGTCACGTAGATGATGTATTGTGTAAAAAATTTTAAATAACATTATTATATTAACATTAGATATGGTTATCTCAACAAATTAGATCATTGAATTTTGACTACAGACAATGAAGGGAGATGTCAAACGGGTTAGACCATGTGAAGCACGTTAATCCAATCCAACAAGGGTGATGCTATGTTGTCCCCCAAGTTTTTACAAGTGCATTTTGAATTTTTTCTCAAATATTAAAAAAACAGGTACATAAATTAACTTTTTTTAACATTTAAAAAAAAATAAAAAATAAAATATACTATGAGCAACTTCGCATTTTTCATCCAAATAAACCAGCCATTGTCTACTTTCTAGAAGTTGAAGGCGGAAAACGTTTAACTTTAAAGACGGATATTTTAAAAAAATTTATTCTCATCAATTACTATTTATTATTTTATATTATATATTTTATAAAAAATAATCTTATATTTTATAAAAAAATAAAAAATATTCTTATATTTTATAAAAAATAGTCCAATACCTTATAAATATAAATTGTGAAAGTTAACAAACGCATACAATTCTTCTTTTCGGAATCAGGACACAACAGCCACCACCTTCAGAGACGGATACGCAACGGAACAATCAGCATAGGGTGCTTCAGTGTCTCCCTCATAACATTTCCACCGCAGCATTGACTGCCATATGGCGGCCATTCGACTCCTTTCGTCCCGGCCCTCTCTCCAAAACCCTAAACTCTCTCGCCCTACCCGCCCGATCGATTTTCTTCCTCGATCCTTGGGACTCAAATTCTCGAAGAAGATTGTGAGCCACGGCATTAGATGCGACATCACCAGCTTCGAATTCAACAAGCCCCGGAATTGGACCGATCCGCTTCATGTGATCGAAACTCTTCTCCTTCCATTCTTCCTCTTCGTGCCAATGGCTGCCGCTGCTGCCCGCGATTCCCCTGCGAGGGGTGTGAAGAAGGTCTGCCTCTTTTACAGCGCCGAGACCAAGGCCCTGGCCGAGAGAGTCGCCGCAGAGTCAGATGCGATTGAGCTCCGTGGCATTAACTGGAGGTAAGGCTTTCGTTTCCATTTCGGAACAATTTTTTGGAGAACAATTTTGGTACTACATTATTGCTCCGCCTCGAAGATTTTAGCTTTCGTGAGTCCCTCTTGTGGGACCGACCCACAACAAGACATTAAAGTGGACTCTGGCTTTTGTGTCTGACATGTTTTCTTTTGTTTTCCTTTGGCAATTTATGGTTCAGAACATTTGATGATGGATTCCCCGACTTGTTCATACCTAATGCTCAAGGTATCCGTGGACAGCATGTCGCGTTTCTGGCCTCGTTCAGTTCTCCCGGAGTTATTTTTGAGCAGCTATCTGTCGTCTATGCGTTGCCGAAATTATTCATCTCGTCTTTCACCCTCGTCCTTCCTTTCTTCCCCACGGGAACTTCCGACGTATGGAGGACGAAGGAGATTGTTGCAACAGCTTTCACTCTTGCTAGGATTTTGTCAAACATACCAATTTCGAGGGGAGGCCCTACTAGCCTTGTGACCTTCGATATCCATGCTTTGCAGGTTTCTACTTTGTAGTTACAGATTTTTAGTTTTTTTTTTTTGTCAGTAAGTAACTACTAGTCCAGTGGCTCTTGATCCGGATCACGCTCTATACGATGTTGTTATAAAGGGGGGAGGGGTCAATGAGCCATTTTAGGTAGAGAATAGTTGTCAATGTTAATGCGTACGAAAATTTTTTCAGTCAATGAGCGATATGGTATTTTGGGTTCCTTTTTCTTTTGTTTGGCTATTTTAGCTGCTTTATTTTTTTAGATATGGCTGACCACCTGCTGTCTTTATACTGTTGTACTATAGGAGAGGTTCTACTTTGGTGATAATATTCTTCCATGCTTTGAGAGCGGGATACCTTTGCTTAAAAATAGGCTCCAAGACCTCCCTGATTCCGACAATGTAAGATTTTTTTTTAGTCTCTTTTATTTTTGGGCTTGTATGAGATTAATATGTAGAGGTTTCAACCCTCTCCCAAACATTGATACTAGTGGCCAAGCTATGTTACAAATGTTCCTCCTGTGATGTTCTTTTGCTGAAAAATACTGATTTGGACTTTTTTGCCTTTATTCTTTCACAATAGAATTCTCCTCTCTCTCTCTGTCTAAAAGATTGGATCTAGAGTAGATCGTCTTAGGTGAATTTGTTCTGAAATTGAAATTCACTTGGAAATTGCGGAATCCTAGAGATAAGATGTGATGAGTGTAATTAATTTGGAGCAATTTTGTGACAATGAATGGTGATTTCTTCATTTTTCAGATTGCCATTGCTTTTCCAGATGATGGAGCTTGGAAACGATTTCATAAGCAGCTGCAACATTTCCCAATGGTATAATATATATAACCTGTTTAAACGTGGATACTGTATATCGCCTATAATCATGCATAAGCTTATATTAACTACTTCTGCTTGCCTTTTTTATATATAAATTTGATGCTTTTTTTTTTTTTTAACTTCAGTTAACCTGATATAGTGCACCAAAGATTTTTTTTTTTTTTTTTGATAAGTTAGTGCACCAAAGAAATAAATATGTTATTTTTAACCACATGTAGGTTTTTTCATTGTTTACTTATGTTTGTTTATGTCAAGTCTGAGGATCTGATAACTACTTTGGACACTCCAAATCCCCCAGTTTTGGATGCAATGATTGAGGAAAATCCATCTAGAATGAGACTATGTGAATGAGTTATTTTTATGGGCTTCTCACGCATGTGAGGCAGAAAAAAGAATGGAGGTCCCTTTTTTTTTTATCATTTTCCAGAGAAGACCAGAGAAATACATTTGACCATTTTTTATTAATTTTTTTATTCTAGCGGCTATGGCTGCTTGAGGTTTGTGTTGACAGCAATTATTTGCTTCCAAGACACCTTCTCTAACCGTGTATAAAATGTATATGTAGAATGGATATGCCAATGGGCTATAGCTCAGTTTTTATCCTGCAGGGTCCCCTAGTGACATATGGTTAAGAGTTTGAGAGTCCATCTATGAAAAGGTAAATTGGTTTCGTTTATGAAAGTTGTGTTTTTCTCTGAATTTCTGATGTGTATATAAAAATAAGAAAGAAAGTGATGGATATGATCGTGCAGTTTGCCCATTTAGCTAGGAGCAAAATTCTCTATCCTCTTCCTTCATCCCAGCTTACTCAAGGGAATAATGTCTAAATCTACTTGAATCCTATATCATATGGATGTAATGGTTTTTGAGATCTTGCTTCAGGACTAAATATAGAACACGCACTTCAACTCGTTAATTGCTTTTACACACATGTTAATTTCATTTACACAGATGCTTGCGTCTGTTTTCTGGTTCTGACTACACAACTTTAATTGTGTTCTAGTTGCCTGCATCATACATTTGTTTTGCAGATTGTTTGTGCTAAAGTTCGGGAAGGAGACAAACGAATAGTTCGTATCAAGGAAGGAGATCCTGCGGGACGGCATGTCGTGATTGTTGATGATTTAGTCCAATCAGGTGGTACTCTTGTTGAGTGTCAGGTAAGCAATTCATGCACACGATTCCTTTTTTTCGTCTGGTATTTCTCTTGTATTTCCATGGTTTGTAATGTCTCCATTTAGACGTGCACAATAGAAGTTAAACCAATTTGAATACTGATTGGGAACTTATTATATCAATTTTTTGGTCAGGAGAAACAGCTGATGAATTGAATTGATCATTTGAAGGTATTTTAAGTACAAGAAGTGGGTCGAAAGGGATGTGAGATGAGGCACTGATATAGAGGCCTATAATTCTAATGAATAGTTATTTATTGATATTGCCAAAAAAACTAGATTTGGCTAGATGGCCGTGGATCTTTGGGGTAAGATTTACTTTAAAAAAAATCTTTGGGGTAAGGTCTTACTGGTTTGAGATCAGCAACTTGGGGTCTTGGATAAATAATGCTGTTTTGTGTTGGCTGATCTCCGAAAAGGTAAATCTTTAAGGGGGTGATAACTTCTGATTTACTTGTATTGTCTCTAAAACTGCTTGAAGGTTGCTGCTGCTGAATTGTTTATTTCAAAAAATGTTAACTGATAAAAACTCATGGTTGGTATCTCCATAAGTGTTCTTACCTGCTGTTTCATGTAGTATCTGTGTACATCAACTGAGACGTATGGGTAATAGCTGCCACCAGGACCAAGTGGTATATGTGCTTGAATTGTTTTCTAAACCATTAATAACTTGCACTTTAATATGGACAAATAAATGGTTTCCATGAATTTTAGATTGTTCTTATGAAATGCATAATTTTATCTTCTTTCAGAGAGTATTGGCTGCCCATGGAGCAACAAAAATTAGTGCTTATGTAACGCATGGGATATTTCCTAATAGGTCGTGGGAACGCTTTGAACATGACAATGGAGGTACTGCATGCTCTGCTCTGTTACATTTTTACTTTTTCAGTGCTTATTTAGTGTTGGCAAAAAGAAAAGGCTGAAGTGTCTCTCTTACATCTCTTACAAAAGCATGCTTTTTGATTGAAAAATAAAATAAAATAAAATATTATTTGAAGACCCAGAAAATGATGGAAACGAAAATTCATAATTATTTAGCTTATATTGAAGATCATTTACATATCATGGCGCCACATGTTTCATATGTGATGTATATGCTTTGAATCAGATGCAAAAGAGTGCTCTTTAATAATTTAAAAAATAAAAATAAAAATCAGTTGAAGACTTAGAAAATGGTGTAAATGAACATTCTTAATTATTTAGCTTAAATTGAAGATTATTTGCATATCATTGTGCCACATGTTTTCCTATGTGATATATATGCTTTGCATCAGATATAATAGACCAAGCTGACCTTTTAGATGGATTGATATTTTATTGCTTATGTTAGCATAGAAGTCTGAAAATCCCTTGACACTTGAACTATGCCTGGCTGTGAGCACGTCAACACCATCTTTTTTACCTGGACATTGTAAAAACACAAAAACAAACAAACGAGTCGAATACTCAATAATAGTACATCATACAATAAAGATAATAAACATAGGATTTTCTTGAATAATGTGCATACTCAATACTTATACTAACATAAACATGTAACATGTACTATGCATAACTCATTAAACTTGTCTTTTCATTTCTTTAATGGCCAGCACACCTTAACCCCCATGTGCAGGGTTGTGCACCAGTTTCACTGCCTGTGGCCACAAGGAGAACCGCTTAACTTATCATAACATACTTTGGTGGACCACGCTTAGGTCCGTGGCTCCTGAAATTGCAGCAGTTATCTAGGGTTAGGTATTGGTCTTCTTACTAATTAAAAAAAAAGGTATTGGTCTTCTTGGAGAACATTACATGGAATTAGTATAATGAGACCTGAAAAACCTAATAATAGGGCTGTCGAATTTAACTCCTTTTGTTTTGATAAAGGGGTTCTAAGAATCCTAATGGCTAGGAGTTCTAGGGTAAATATGTTGCTATTCTTTGGATCCATTTAGGAGTCATAAATGGGGCTGATTTCCAATTATCACGAATTTAACAGCCAAAAAATCAAATGGGCTTTGGCCAGAAAATACTTGCGCCTATACATCCATATCTTGGCCTAAAGGGCCAAACCTACTCCATTTTTAATCTAGGTCCATAATTTCATATAATCCTATCTCCTCACTACTAGATCCTCATATAATACATACGGGTTAATGGGCCCAATAAAATAATCTTCTTTTCAGCCTTAACAAAATTGCGCCCATTGTCCAAACTTTTGAAGCTTATTAAATTTGGATATGGATGTTATAAACTCCCCCCTTTATAAAATTCTGTCCTCGGAATTTGCTAGCACCTCAATTGTACCTATATGCATACTCGTCCTTCATCTTATCTCCACATCTAATCAGAATTTTCTAGTACCTATATCTCTTGGCGTGTTTGTGTCGTTCCTAGCATTCGGTGCTATTCTAAATTAAGAAGAAACCAAACAAGCAAACAAAATAATTCTACTAAACTCTTGAGCAGGCCAGGACATATCCTAGGTAATCCTACTCCTATAATTGTTTCTCCTTAAAAACATTCTTCTCTTTAAAAATAAAAATCGATTCTCTTTCTGAAAAATGCTTTAATCTAAACAAAAACATTGCTTCTCTTTTCAAAAAGTCTGTAAAATCTCTCAATTTGGGCTCTGATACCAAATTGTAACACCCATTTCCCATAGGCTAGAAATGTTACATTCTTTGTAACTGTGATTGGTAAAGAGACCCAACTCCACAAAAATACCTAGTTTATCGAAAATAAGCTCGCAAAAACACCAAGATTTCCAAAATTCTCTTAACTTAATTCACCAACATCACTAAAACAAAATACTTTTCTATTTTAAATTTTAAACATTTCATGTATACTCAAACACAAAAATCAATACAACTTTTACAAACTTTAAAACAAAAATTATATTAAAAAATTATATTCAAACAACTTTTTAACTTGATCTATTTGCTTTTACAAACTCCCATACAATACTTATTTTAAAAAATATTTTTATTCAACTTTTTCTATATCCTTTCCCAAAACCTAATCTGAAACAAATTCTCACAATTCTCAAATACTCCCAAATTTCTTGGAATCCAAACATGCCCTAGTCTCATAGCAAGAAAATTTAAAACTGATATTTTAATGAAAAAAACTGACATGGTTGCTTTTGTTTCCATCCTTTTTCTTTTCATCCTGATCCGTTTAAATTCAAATGATCATATTTTATTTTACTCTTTCCTTTGAAATTGAAATGATAGAAATTACATCGTCTCTAGAGAGTAATGGTATAATCCATTTGGTCTGTTATTTTCATGTTCTAAACAGGGAATCCTGAGAATGGGCTGACCTACTTCTGGATAACAGACTCATGTCCAAAGACAGTAAAGGCGGTGAAGAACAAACCACCATTTGAAGTTCTTAGCCTTGCTGGTTCTATAGCTGGTGCACTTCAAATATAGGAGAGACTTGGGAGCATCAAGTCACCAACCAAATCTTGGTCTTGTGGGGGAAAGTTGGTGGTTATTTTATTTTCAGTTTTTCCCCTCCCCATTATCTTCGATCCTCCATCAAACTATATTATTAAGTGACTTTGGCGTCACCAACCCTAGAGGAGTTCATTTAAGTATATGAGGCGGCAGTCTTTAAGGCGTTTTGGTTGGACAGATTTTACTGTCTGTAGAACACATCTTTGTGATGTTTACTTAACTTGTATGGGAGATCTGCCCAAGTTCTGCTTGGAATAAGAATTTAAGTGGAATCAATACATTTGTTAAGTTTACTTAACTTGTATGGGAGATCTACCCAAAGTTCTGCTCGGAATAAGAATTTAAGTGGAATGAATACATTGTATTCCTGGCTTCGTGATATTCGTTTCATCGTTTCCATCAATGTCGTGCCTCGCTCATAATTAAACCTCAGCATTTATAAATCTCACCTCATACGGGTCAATGGAAACAGAAACAGAATCAGATTAGAAATAATAGGCGATAAATCTATAGCTTACAACTTGGGTGAGATCGAAACACCACAAATGGGTACAAGTACAAGAAAAATTCTCTTATCAGATACTATTTACCATTCCACACTACACACTCTATAAAAAACACATCATATCTTATGAAAAACACCTCCACGCCCTATAAAAAAAACTATAGGTGTTGGATATGAGAGTGAATAGTAGCTGATACATCATAGTAAATCCCACAAGTATAAAATACCCAGAAAACATTTACGAAAGAAAGAAAATCTTTTACAAAGTGGGATGATGGATTGTATTCATATTCTGTCAAGTTCTTAGTATATATATACAGGCCAATTCAATCCAACTTGTTTAAATGAACCGGTGATGCAACATGGCATGCATAATTTGTTTAATCAACAGATCGTACTGGGTTGGTCTGATCCATTTAACTTGTTTTAATTTCTTTAATATGTCTGAGTTAATTAGACCCAAGTGTTTAGTCCGACATATGTATGAGTTAATTTGCCGGAGGCACCTAGTTCCAAAGCCACTTTAGTTGATTTGTCCCAATCAATGTGCTCGGTGATGATGTTGTGATCTCTGATGCGCTAGTTGCTGTAGTTTATTTTCAATGTCTTCAGAAATTAGGAGTACAAATTTCAACTCAAAAATCTCTGATTTCTAATACTCGTGCATTTGAGTTTGCTAGGCGCTTTTGCCTCAAGGGTGGATAGAGGAGCCCATCTCCTCCCTTTCCTCCTCCTCAGCTGCTTAGTAGTTTTTTCTATTAGTTTTCTCCGGTTTCTTTTTCCTTTTTTTTTTTTTTTCCACTAGATCGGAAATGTTTGATCTGTCGCATTCTAGTCTTTGGACTACCACATGCACCCCACCGTTGTGCTAAGTGCTTAGCAGTCGCCAATCTTCAAAATCCCGATGGAGGAACCGCCATACGGCTACCATGTAACATGCATGCACTGCCACCATGTGCCGGATTCCCCACCTCCAGATCCTTTGGATCTCGATTCCTTTGCCTCATGTTGGTGCATGTAGCTCAAACGCTAGCTCCACTGTGCATTCCTCTAAAATGCCACTAGCAATCCAGACCATCCGATTCTACCTATCTGGTTATGTTTATGCTTTTCCTAACAGATAATCTAGGGAAAATGGACTTAAAAATCTTCGTCAACAACTCTAAACAGATGGTTGTAGTGCCTCTTGAGCAGATGCAGATCATCACCACATTCAAGAAATCCACCAGTTGGATTTTATAACTAGTATTGTAGCGGTCTCTTCCTTGGCTTGGCCAGGGAACAAGAGCTTGGGTCCAATTTATTAGTCCCATTGCCCGTTTTATTTTATTTTAACTGAATTAGCCCTCTTTACACCATGTAACCAGGTTGACTGACTATAATATGCACTGCAATTTTTATGAAGAGGTTTTTGTCAAGGTCTCTGACCTCAACTCTTGTATTCTTTTTTTTTTTAATTTCATCGCAAGTTTTTGAAAAACAAAAGTGCTCAGTCTGATATGATTAATTCAATTTCATATCCTATAAGCATATGTGATATCTTGATTCTTCACACAAAAACTTACAACAATAAGAAAGTAAGATTACATTGATAAAGTCTCCTCACTATGCAGTAATATTAGTTATTACACTAAGACAAATAAAATGATAAAAGCTTTTTGACTAACTATTAACCTTGAACTAATGTAGATCAATGTGGGTTAAGGTGGTTGGCATAAAATTTACTCGTTTATTACACTAATTTCTCACTCTCTAACCTCGTAATCTTTATATTGTTTTTGTTCACGGGTTGTGTAAAACAATTCCAACCCGACATTGCAAGAAACAAACTTAGCGAGTTCACACATAAGATGTATTGCCATCTCAATTGTCTTCAAGAGTGTAAAGTTAGGTGCCGTTTGGATAGTGAGTTGAGATGAAAGTTGAAAGTTGAATAAAATATTATTAGAATATTATTTTTTAATATTATTATTATTTTGGGATTTGAAAAAGTTGAATTTTTTATTATATTTTGTATGAAAATTTGAGAAAGTTATAATGATAAGATGAGATGAGATAAGATAAGATAAGATGAAACATTTTTACTATCTAAACGGGGCCTTAGAAAGACCATAGAAAGAGAGCAGAGTAGCAGTAAAGAGCCTTTAATAGTTTTAATCACGACTAACTGAATTTCTCTCTTAAATTATTGTTACCCCATGGATTTTGAAGGGTATGCCTCGAATGTGGCTTTGTACCCTAGCATCTTTTCCAGTGGCCTTAGGTTACCTTTCTGTCGTCCAGTTTGTAATGTGCTGACTTGACCTTGAGAGAGTTCCCTCGCCCTTGTCTGAGGAGCATCCTGTCGAGGGCGAGAACTTTCTTGGCCAGGTTTCTATCCCAGAGTCTCTCATTGTTTATTCCCCTGAAGTTGAGGTTGTCTCGATCGAGGCCATTTTAGAGGGCAGTGGAGGTGACGACGTCGTGTCTAGGAAGGAAACAGAGAGGGCTATGTCATGGGCTGCGAGGGTTCTGGTGGATGCACCCGAGACTGAAGTCGCGGCGTTGTCAATGGAGGTCAACGAAGCTTCGGTTGTTGCTGCCGACACTAGGGCTCCATTTCCCTTCACTGGCACCATTCCAGCCTTGGCCTCGGTGGAAGTTGGAGTTCGGGTCAGAGTTGGCGAGGGTGCTGAGGTCTCCGCTACTTTGGTGGATGTTGGGGCCCCTTTGTTCTTCACTGACACCATCCTGGCCTTGGTGTCGATTGAGGCTGGTGCCGAGGGAGGGATGAAAGCGGCAAGAGAGCCCTCCTTGGTCCTGGTACAGACTCGTCGGTGGTGAGGGTGAAGGCTGGGGAGGTCCATCCCTGGTGGAGCTCAGGGCGTTGAAGCATCATGGGGTGATGGCATCCTGATCGTGAATCCTTCTGAGGAGAGGGGGGATGTTGCTCCAAGGTCGGTAGTAGGCATGGCTTGTTCTGATCCTGTCCCAAAAATGGCTAGGAGGCTCTGGGGGTTCTTCTCTGGGGTTAGATATCAACTCATTACATTCCTTCTTAAGTTTCCTTAATGCCTTTTCCTTTGATACTGACTTGAAACTTTCATGGTAGGGCGTAGAGTGGTTGGCGACCTTCATCGTGGATGATCGAGAGGGGTTGGAAGGTGAGAACCGGACGCTCCGATCTTTGGCGCAAGGAAGAGAGGGAGAGAAAAGATGAATTAGAGGAATCCCTCATCAAGGTGCGATTCAGCCAATGGCGGAGGCATAAGAGGATACTCCACCTTGTCATCGAAAGGCCCAACTTAAGTTTGACTTAGCGAGATCCTGGGAGGAGGCCAGTTCATGTATTCTTGAAGCAGCATTCACTACAGAAGCGAGGGACAACCTTCAAGAATCCTTCTGATTGCTAGCAAGAGGAGTTGGAGGGGCTGCGAGCTGACAACTCAAAGTTGGGCAAGCAGCACGATTCCAATGCCCAGTCGTACAAATGGTTGGAAAGGAGATTCGAGGAGGCCTCCAAGTCTCTGTAGGAAAAGAAGGACATGTGCTCTCGCCTTGATAGCCGTGCACAAGGCTATCCAAGACCTACGCTCTTGCCTTGATAACACTGAAACCATCGTTCCCCAACTGCGCAAGGAGTTGTCACACCTCTGTTTGGTCCGCGATGACTCTTGGAATTATGGCTACCTAGAGGGCTTGAAAAGAATGAGGGACCATGTTCTTCTGAATCTCCGAAGCAATTTGAGGGCATTGAAAGTGCAAGACCTCTCTCCGGACCTAGCGATGTTGAAGTGAGATGCCTCGATAGGGAAGAAGCTGATCCCGAGCATACTCAGCGACAACCTCGCTAGCTGAATACTTCCCTCTTGTATCAATATGTTTCCATTTTCATTTGTTTATGTCTGTACTTTGTAATGGCATTAATGAAATTCCTTGTACATGGTTTTCTTTCTTCTTGTATTCTTCTCTTCTCTTTTTTTTTTTTTTTTTTTTTGCTTTTAGCTTTTCATTCGTGTGCTTTGGGGAGTGTACCAAGCGAGGGGTGTAGGGGCGATGCCACTTGTGTTATGAAAAACCATAAGAAGAACTTATTCATTATCGTAATCATAAACCAGGATTGTCTTGATTTGTTGCCGTCAGTTTGGGGGGTTGGGCTCCTAGGGAGTTAACGGTGTATAGTGGAGAGACTGGGCCCATATTCCACAGGGAAAGAGGCCAAGATGCCTTAGGCCAAGCCCTTCTCTTTGGTCTTCCCAGGGGGTGAGTTGCCGCATAGTTGAGAAGTTCTCCCGCTCTTTCTCGTAAGGCAAGTGGGAGATGTTTAATAACGCTATAAAAACTAAACAAGTTAATATAACTTATCTTCAACTACGAGTGCGAAATTTGCAAACCTAAGTTGTTTTACTTGAGATGTGAGATGTTATTCTTTCGGCGTCTCATTTGGTGGAGGAGGAGCTAGGCGAGGATTTATGGTGTTACTCGTTTGGCGTTCCTTTGTTGGAGATGGCGTCCCAAGAATAATGTTGGGCAATCGAAGGACTAAACTCGCTCTCCACTAGAAGGAGTAGTCGGGATGCCTCAGGCTAAGCTCACCCCTTTGGTCCTCCTGAGGAGGTAGTTTGTAGGACAACTGAGAAGTTGGTTTGCTTTTTGTCGTGACGGGGGCAAGGTAAGTTGTCGGGCAGCTGAGAGGCTGGCCCATATGAGGGAGGTTGAGTCACCTGTCCACCTATTAACCCTCACTAGGAGGTAAGTTGCCGGGCAATTTGGGACTAGACACGCTTCTGCCCACTGACATCACAGGTAAGATAAGTTTTGGATCATATTGGTGTTGATCCCACTCTTTGTCATGGCAAAGGTCGGGGTAAGATGCAGGGCAGCTGAGGGGCTGAATCCACTCTTTGTCATGGGCGGGATAGCCTTAAGGTGCATCTCGCCCTTTAGGGCCCAGCGGGTAGGTAAGTTATTGCGCATGTTGACGCTCATGAGGAAGGTAAATGTTGGGCAGCTGAAGGCTAGACCACTCTCCGCCGCGAGAGGGATAAAGCAGCCTCTAGGCGTAACTCATTCCTTTGGGGTATCACGGGGAGGTAAGTAGTCGGCGATGGAGATTACGTTGCTAGAGTAAAGAGTAGAGATATGGCTAGGCAAGAGGTAATTTATTCCTGAAAAGCCACACTTTTATTAATAGAGTTTACACCGTTGGCATGATAATATAAATTTCAAGTTATAAACTTTTTCAACAATAAAACTTTTGTAAATGCTCGACGTTCCAGGGGTGTGATAGCTCGTTCCTTTGAGAATCTCGAAGCTAGTAGGAGCCAGTGGTTGTTGGCGGTGACCACATAGGGGCCTTACCACCGAGGGCCCAACTTCCTTTCGTCTCTGGTAGTTGTTCTCGTCTGTTTCAACACGAGGTCCCCATCTTGAATGCCTTTAGGCGTACCCATTTGTTGAAACATCGTTCTGCTTTCCTCTTGTTGATAGTTTTCCTTACTTCTGCTTCAAGCCTAACGTCCTCCAACTAGTCAAGTTGTTCTTTTAATTTGTTGTTGTTGAAGTTTTGCTCGAAGTGCTGCACCTTGTAGGTAGGAATCCTGACCTCAACGGTGGCATCACCTTATGACTGTAAGTGAGAGTGAAAGGGGTTTCTCCCGTCGGAATCCTCATTGTGATCGAGTATGCCCATAAAACTTCGGGAAGTTCCTTCACCTAGGTGCCCTTTGTGTCGCTGAGTTTCTTTTTGAGTATTCCCCATTAGTGTCTTGTTGGTTTCCTCCACCTGCCTGTTGGACTACTTATGTCCTGTAGACAAGTAGTGAAATTTGATCCCCAGTTCCCGACACTAGTCTCGGTAGTGATCAGAGTCAAATTGCCTCCTACTATCCGATATGATGACATAAGGAATGCCAAATCTGCAGATGATTGTCTTCCAGAAGAAGCGTGTGATGTTGCTCGCCGTGATTGTTGCCAATGCCTTAGCCTCTACCCACTTGGTGAAGTAGTCCACCACCACAAACCTTAATCCTCCTTTGCCCAAGGGAGGGGGCCTACTAGGAAAATTCCCCACTCAGGATAGGGCCACGGCGAGGTGATCGACGTCAATTTCTCAGATGGACAATGGGGCACTTTGGAGTATTCTTAACATTTCCTACACTTCTGCACGTACTCCTCGGCATCCTGGAGGGCGCGGGTCAGTAGTATCCCGTCTTCATCACTTTGCCTGCCAGCACCTTTCCTCCAGAGTGGTCGTCGTAGATTTCCTCATGTACCTCTTCTAACACATATTGGGCTTCTTCGAACAAGACGCACCTCAGGAGAGGTGTGGAGTACCCCATTCTATGCAGGATCCCCTCGAGTAGAGTGTAACGCGTTGCTTTGTTCCTAATCTTTCTAGCTTCTTATTTGTTGACAAGTAGCTCCTGGGCATCTATGTATTTGATAATATCCAACGCCCATTCCGGAGTTCTTGGTTTTACTTCTACCACTTCAGTTCCCACAACGGGTATCTTGATAGTCTGTTCTACCAAAGGAGAATCTTCTTGCTCGGTCGCCACTCATGCCAACTTATCCGCCTTTTGATTCTCGGCTCTCAGCACTTGTTGAATATGAAAGTATCTAAAGTGGAAGCATTCGGCCTTTATCAGTGTTAAATACTTCTTCAAATTTTCACTGTGCGCAGCGAACTCCTCTCGTACTTGATTGACCACTACTTGAGAATTAGCTCGCATCTCTAATTCTTTGGTGCCCAAAACCTAGCGATCACCAAACCAGAGAATAATGCCTTGTACTCAGCCTCATTGTTTGTGGTTTTAAATGCCAACTTAATAGCATAATCATGCTCTTTGCCCTTTTCTGTAACAATATGCACCACCACTCCCCCTTCCAGTCTGGCAGGACAAGCCATCAACAAAGACCAACCAGGGCTTCATAGGAGGTGCATGTTCGACCCTTTCTAGGAAGCCGATGAAATTTACCACAAAATATTCAAACGCTCTTCCTTTAATAGAGTTTCGTGGTGCATACTTGATGTCAAACTCACTCAGTTCCACAACCCAGTTCGTAAGTTGGCTTGAGGTGTCCGGTCTTTATAGGAGCTTCTTCAGGGGGGTCTCGATGAGGACCCTTACTAGTTGAGCCTAGAAATAAGGGTGGAGCTTTCGGGTGGTCACCACTAAGGTGAAGGTGAGCTGCTATATGCTTGGGTATCTAGCCTTTGCTCCTTGATAAGCCTAACTGGTGTAGTACACAGGCTTTTGGATTCCCCCTTCGTCTCGTTCCAGGGCTGAGGAAGCTGCCTGTGGGGAGACTAGTAGGTACAGGACCAAAGTTTCTCCACATTTGGGTTGGTTGAGCAATGGAGGGTTGGTGAGATATTTCTTAAAAGTCTCGAACGCTTGGTCGCACTCATCATCCCATGCTCGTGCTTTTCACAATACCTTAAAAAATGATAGGCACTTGTCGGTGGACCTCGACACGAACCTGTAAGGCTTTACGGAGGTCGTCGAGGTCTTGCTCAGGAGCTTAGCTTTTGACTAGCAAATCATCCACTTAGACCTCCAGGTGTTGCTCAGGAGCTTCGCTTTTGACCTGCAAATCATCCATGTAGACCTCTATGTTTTTTCCAATATGATTCTTGAAAATGTGGTTGACCAACTGCTGGTAGGTGGCCTCTACATTTTTTAACCCAAACGGCATGGCAGAATAGCAGTATAATCCTCGATCGGTGATGAACGAAGTCTTCTCCTTATCGTTTGGGTTGATGCAGATTTGGTTCTACCCTGAGTAGGCATCCAGAAAATTGAGCATGCAATGACCCACTGTGGAGTCGACGATCAGATCAATGTAGGGTAGAAAGAAGTTGTCTTTCGGGCAAGCCTTGTTTAAGTTGGTGAAGTCAACACACATTCTCCACTTGCTATTTGCTTTTTCACCAACACCATGTTAGAAAGCTGATCTGGGTAATGTGCCTCCCATATGAAGCCCGCTGTGAGTAATCGGTCGACTTCGGCGGCGATGGTTGTATTCTTCTCAGAGTTGAAGTTTTGGCATTTCTGCCTTACTCCTTTGGCTTTCGGGTCCACGCTTAGGTGGTGTTGCCTAATCTCAATTCCAGGCATAGCCTCGTGATTCCAGGCGAAGACATCCTTGTGTTTCATGAGAAGCTGCTGCAAGGCGCACCTCATTTCGAGTGTCATCCCACTGCCAATTCTGACTGTAGCTTCCGGGCAACTTGGGTTTAGGGGATTAACTCCAGTGGCTCATTTGGCTCCACTTCTTAAGTTTCCGTTCATCTTAGATCTCTCCATCTATTGCGATGTGTATGGGCAGGGGTGGGAGAATGCGGTCATCATTCGGGATGTAGACCACATGCACCCAGCCATCCCTTGGCTTTAATTCCTGCACGTAACACTCCCGTGCCAGGACTTGCTCTCCTCGAATTTTACCCACTCTCAAAAGGATCAAGAACTTCATCTTCAAGTGGTAGGTCAACGTCACCGCCCTTAGGTTGTTAAGGGTAGGTCTCCCAAGTATGGAATTGTACGATGAGGGAGCCTTTACCACCAAGAAGTCGACCATGATGGAAGGCATACAAGGGCCCGTTAAGACAAGCAGTGTGATGGTTTTGACCGGCTGGACCATGTCCCCAGAGAAATCCTTTAGTGGCATGGGGGCTAGTTGGAGCCTGACAGTATCTATCCCCATTATGGTGAAAGCTTCCTAGAAGAGGATGTCTGCGGAGCTACTGTTGTCAACAAAGATCCTCCTAGTGGTGAAGTTAGCGACTAACATAGTGACCACCAGGGCGTCATCGTATGGATAGTGGACCCTTTCCTCCTCTTCTCCAAAGGAGATGACGGAGGCCTATTTACTTTTCTTGTATTTAGTGGGGCGGTATTTGGCCGAATACACTTATAGGTATCATGTTTACCTAGTGTGCGCCTTCCAACTGGATGAGGTCACGCCCCTGCAGGCAAATCCTCCTGCGATGGTCCTGATTTCTCTTAGTGGCGATCCTTCCTAATGTGGTGCGTGGGCAGGGCTGTCCACTGAACTGAACCGACCCAACCCGAATCTGCTTTATACTGATTACCCGTTAACCGATTACCCGAACTTTTTTTGAGAGATTTCTCTCACCAACCTAGTTCCAAATCACTAACCCAATTCCAAATCACAATCAAACCCACGCGATAATCATCTTAAAATCGAAATCGGATGGAACCTGAATGCCAAATATGATGATAGCAAAGACAAAAAGAGAGCACATTAACTAGACCTAGATGAAAAGCCTAGAAAAATAAAATAAGAAAGACTTCGATACAAAATGAAAGAAACATGGAAGATGGTTATTGTACCATGATTCTCCTGTTCTTGGGCTTGATTTCCTGGACGGTGGTTCCTTGATTCTCGATCGCCAGCTTGAATATATAGAGTGCTTTGTTTCTTTCTTGAAACTTTCCTTCCCAAAATGCGTGTAGAAACATAGAGGAACAGAACTAATTTCAGAAAGCAAGTCTGGCTATGTTGAGAGAGAGAGAGAGAGAGAGACAACTAGAGAGTGGTAGATGACTAGATGGTGTTTACAAAGTAGACAGAGAGAGACTCACGGGAAAAACTTTCTGAAACAGATGATTAATATAAGAATCCTTAGAGGTATTTAAGAGAGAGAGAGAGAGAGAGAGCTCAATAGAAGAATATTCCTGAAGGGTCAAACGCCTTATTATAATATTGTAGAAGGATCTCACCGAAGCATTAATTCTCGATTTCAAAATACTTTTCTACTTGGGCTCCACACATACATTTGGGGCTGAAATCGAAATCGGTTAAAATCGGGTAACGAGTAATCCTCGTTTATGTTTTAACAGCAAACAGTTCTGGTTAATCCAGAAAAATGGGTCAAGTTGGGTTGGGTTTTCGGTTTTCCCGTACAGTCCTATGCGTGGAGGTGATCATGCGGGGGTCCCCTCAGTTACCCTTTACCTTGGGGTCCCTTCCCTCCTTAGCCTGTCGGCCATTTCTTCACTTCTTTCTCGTGATTTTCTCCTCCACTCCATCTCTGGTCTCCAGGCGGGAGGATATCGGGCTTTGGTCGTCCAACCTGCTCTCTTTCCTCTTTCAAGGAAATGCAATCTTTTATGTTATGAATGGTGGACTGATGGTAGGTGCAATAACGGCGACTAGTGCTCCTGTAGCTGTCTTCTTGGGCGGCTAGCCAGTCGTCTTTTTGGATGGTGAGCTTCATCCCGTCAAATCGAAACCCCCTCTCGTAAGGGCTTCCTCCCTCCTGTTGTCACATGGTCTTTTTTTCGGCTTCTCGCAAGCCTTGCTCTTGGTTGGTGCCTTCCTCTTCTTGTCTGTCTGTTCCAGTTCTTTTTTCCTTGGTCTGATTGATAAGTGCTATTTTTATGTGATTTGTATTACTCTTTTATCTATGAAAAGTATCATTTTACCTCAATACTATTGATTTTATTTTATTTCTACATATTTTTATTTATTTTCTTGAATTTAAATGAATAAGAAGATTCAGTGCAAAATGAGAGGATTTTGGTACAAAAGAAAAGACTACGGATCCAGACTAATGAGAGACAGCGAGATCTGAAGAGAGCTGATGAGATTTGGGAGAGGAGCCTTGTCCCGTAGGCAGCAAAGAGATTTCTCCCGCCTAAAGACAAGAAGGCTTACCTCTCGGTAGCCGAGGAGACTCGTGACCAGAAGGCGTGACCAGGCTCTAGGCAGTTAGATTGACCTGTTCGTTTGTGACCTCCACGTCAGTTATATTCAGTGCACACGACATCTATTTGGTGAGATGATTCCTCCCTACCAGGATAAATCTGCTGCTGACCACCAAATTTGAGTTCCGCAATAAATTTGTTTGGGCGACCAAATCCTTCTGAATTCTGCAATTCAAGCTGCATATCACTGAATCTTCCATTTTAGATAATCTCGTTATTCTTGGAATATTCCCTTTTATGTTAACATCTGTCTTTAAAAATTATTTTTCAGATTTTTAGGTGAAAGTGTAGCCGCAGTTATCTTGTTTCCAGATTTGAATTTCAACATCTATTTAATCTCAACTTGTGGGATGAATAGGGGGTTCGAGTTCTGAATTGAAGGTTGAGAGTTTTATGTTTCTAAGTCTGAGTTTAGATTTAGAGTTCCAGTTTTTATTTTTGAAATGCTTTTTCGAGAAGGTGGAACTAGAGGGCAGAGGTGAGAGCCGAGTGCTTCATCAACTGACTTTAACAAAGAACATCCATTTTATTCTCTTTTTTTTTTTTTAATTTCATTATGAGCTAATTTTATTTTCTAGAGCTTTGATGTAGCCTAGCATTGAACACATAGTTTATATTCCAACTTATTTTATTTTCAATATTTCCATGATTGAATGTTTATTCCTTGTTCTTAATGTTTGCAATTTTCTAACTAATTATTGTTCGATCTATTGAATCACAAGGAGATCGAGAGGTGATTTGTGATTAAAGCTCTAGGATTAAACATCATTGGTTGAGCGAAAGCAGAGATGCTTTATCGTGACTAGTATGATTTTCAAGAAAAATTCGAAGAACTTAACGAGTCTCTAATTAAATTCATATAGAGATATAAAGTTATTAGTTGGAGATATTTTTGGTATTGTTCGAGAGAAAATATTGAATAGTTAAGGAATTTTTATCATCAACTTGAAATGATTGGGATTCTATAATAAGGAAGAATAAGTTGTGTGAGATTTGCTAGGTGAAATCAAACGCTCTAGATTTATTCTCATTATCTTAAAAATCTTAATTTTAATGTTCTTTTCTTCAGTTTAATTTTGATAAATCACTATTCAAAATTCGGTTTTCCAAATAGTCATTAATTTAGTTAATCTCAATACTCAATAGCATAGTTATTCCCTGTGGGTTCGATAATCGTTTTCTCAAAAATACTTTACTACTTATTACAATTCTGAACACTTGCAGATATATTTTTATGCGAACACCGGTCAGGGTTCAAAGTGTATCTTCGGCATTGATGAAGTTGTTGGCTTAATTCATGAACACCTGCAGCATGGCGGAAGTTCTCTTTGCCAACTCTACCATGAATTGGGATCAGGGCCATACTCCTCTTAAAAGTGCTGCCAAAGTTATCTTCTCGTTTTGGTCATCTGTAGTCATGCACTCTTTGTTGAACATGGACATATATGCTTTCAAACCTTTATCTTCCCCCTTCTTGATGGTAAGGAGATACGTCGCTGGGCGTCTTCTTCTTCTGTTTGCCATAAATTGTGTGAGGAACAGATGGACCAACTCCCCAAAGCTATGGACCCGGGTGCTAAGGACCTGAACCATACTCTCGTTGGTCCCTTCAAGGTCAGCGGGAAAACTCTACAAGCCACTTCTCCTAGGAAACCATTCAGGGTCATGTGAGCTCTTTCCAGGTGTTCAAAGGGGTCTCTGGCCCCATCATACATGTCCATGAGGGGAACTCAGAACTTTGGTGGTAGGGGCACAACCATCACCTCCTCACTGTAGGGTAGGCCCCTGTTGGTGAGCAGTTAGTCTCCTGATGACCACTTGCCCATATTTTTTGCCATCTCTTCGTATGTCCCTTTGAGGTTACGTAACTCATTCTGCATGTTTTTTCTTTCTTCCTCTGAATCACCTCCCCCTCTTGGTTTCTGGACTCTAAGTGCTCGCTATTGCTTGGTCCTTCATCATTCTCTGGTTTATTGGTGGCTACTCTGAGTGTCTCATTCTCTTTTCGTAGGGTTTCCACTTCAGTATTTAGCTTTCCTACCAATTGCTCCATCATCGCGAGTCTTACTTCAATTTCTGTTGACATTACTTCTTCTTGTCCTCGAGTTGTTTGAGAATGGGTTGTCGTAGTCATATGAAGGGCACGTGAAGTCTATAGGGATCCCACAAATGACGCCACTATTAACATTGTGTTTCGTACACCTTTGGACTGAGTTTCAGTAACTCGGGTTTTGGTCCTCGCACCTGCACACTTAAGAAAACACAGAGAGTGGGGGGTTTTGGTGGAGGCTGGGAGTCTCTGATGCTCAAGTCGGTACATCTCCTTAGTAGTCTATGCGCGAGCTTAGAGGGATTAGAGAGAGTTCCTTGTACCTCAGAGTCAACTTATATACTAAGTTTCTAGGTGGAGATAGCCCATACCTTGCCTCAAGGAGTTCATGTCACTTCAACTGTTCACCTAGTCAAAATCCTTTAATGCGGCTTGGCTCCCTAACTCAGTTTATCTCGTGTATGTTCATTGTTAAGCCCCTCCATGCCTACTATTAGGAGATCGATGGTCCTTCGCATCTCTTGCCCACCTGCCTGTACAAGTTCCTGAGGGCTGGGTGTCATCGGGGGGTGTCAGGGTGGCGACTCCGATCTGCCCTTAACGTCTTTTTTTTTCCACGTGAGAGTTGCTTCATGGGTTAGTTTTACTCACGGGCTACTCTGTAGAGACCCATTGACTCCTTTAGAGGAGGGTTATTGGATTTGATCGGGCTCTCTTTCCCCCTCCCCTAGAGATCTCTTATGAACTTGCTATACGGACTAATAAGGGAGGAAAATCTCGTTACAATAATGTTTATGTTTCGTTAATTTTTTGGTCATCTTAACACTCAAAGATATATTTAATATGTGGAATGAGCATTCTTATTCACCTTTAGGTTGTTAACACCTGATGTATTGATGGGAGCTAGATTAAAATTTCTAAAATATATGAGCACTTTTTTTCCCCAAAAACCATCCATTCTATTTGTAATAGAAATTAAATAATAGTAATAATAATATCATGATTAGCCACTCGCACAATTTTCATGAACTCGTTCAAAATTTATTTTTCCAAATTTTATTTAAATGGGCTTCAAAACGTACTTATAATTTTATATTTTTGGAGCTTCTAAAATTTATTTAAAATAAAAGAGTAATACTATTGTGAAATTAAGAAGTAGTAAGAGAATAGAAAGATTGCAATATAGACTTAACTCTTCAAGCACTCAATATCATTCACTTTTAATTTCTTATATTGTACAAATGATCGTGAAGACACCATTTTATAGGCATAAAATGATAAAGAATATAATAGGGTGATACATGAATTAATAAGATACATTCATAAATTTAGACATTCTAAGAGTTGATATATGAATAGGCTAGAATTATAAGAGGTGGAATATTAATGGTCATTCACCAAGTTTTTATATACATTTATAATACTCTCCCTTGGATGAACGTACACAAAGAACAAGTCTCATTAAAACCTTCCCAAGGAAAATCCCAATGGGAAAAAAAAAACCAATGGAAAAGAAAATAGATTACAATATTCTTATGTACCTTTGAAGTTGTAAGATTGCCTTGTTAAAACTTTGTAAAGGAAAACCTAATGGAAAAAAAACCTAGGCGAAGGAAAAAGATTCAAATCCTTTTTATTATTTTCTCCCCCTCAGAAGCATGTAGAGTTTCTATAATTTATAATGGAATATCATTGAGTGACGTATTTCAATGTTGTGTACCAATTTCTTAAATGTTTTAGTTCGTAATGCTTTAGTGAATAGATCTACCATATTATTACATGATCGTACTTTCTTAACATTAATATCACCGCTCTTCTGGAGCTCGTGTATAAAGGAACTTTTGACAAAATATGTTTGGTTCTATTACCTTTGATTTAACATCTCCTAATTTGTGTGCTACGAGCAACATTTTCTTCATATGATGTTGTTGAGCTATCTTTGATTGTGGATAAATTACAATTTTCTCAAATGTGTTGAATTATTGATCTTAAGCAAATGCATTATTTGCTTGCTTCATGAATTGCAATAATCTATGAGTGATTGGAAAAAGTACTAACTAATATTTGTTTGACAATTCTCCATGAAAAAACAATACCTCTACAAGTGAATAGGTATCTTGTTTGTGATCTTTCTTTATACGAATCAAAAAAGTAATCAGAGTCTGCATAACCAACTAATTGAGGATTCGACCCTTTTAGATAAAATAATCTCATGTCAACTATTCCACGAGGTAGCGTAGAATATGTTTGACATCATTCCAATAACTTTGGGTTGGTGCAAAATTGTATTTTGCTAGTATGTTAACTGAATTTGCAGAATACGTTAAAGCACCAATCACACTTAGATATGATACTTTAGGACAAAAAATTTCTTTGTCATCTTCTTCTTGAGGGCGAAATGGGTCTCTTTCCACATCAAGTGATTGGACAACCATTGGAGTACTTAAAAGATATGTTTTGTCCATGTAAACTGATGGACAAGAATTTCATTTGAAAAGTGCTCAATTTGTAGACTAATTCAAAATTTTATTTTTCCAATGTCTGTCATTTCAAACTCATTTTTTAAATGAAGTACAATTTTCATAAACTCTTTTGGAGTCCCAATAATATTTAAATCATCTACATATAGCTCAATAATAGCAAATCCAATATCTGACTTTTTAATGAAAACATATGGGCAAATTGGATTATTTTCAAATCCTTCTTTTATTAGATATTCACTGAGACGATTGTACCACATGCGTCTGGATTGTTTTAACCCATATAAAGATCTTTGTAGCTTGATAAAATAAATATTTCAGGATTTTGATTTCTATGTTTCAAGCATTTTAAATCTTTTAGGGATCTTCATATATATCATTTTCTAGTGAAATATGCTATAACAAAATCCATTAAATCCATATCCAAAGTTTCTATGACTACCAAGTTAGTAAAGAATTTGAATATAATTGCATCCCCTACAAGGGAATATGTTTCTTTATAATTAATACTAAATTTTTGTGAGAAACCTTGTGTAACAAATTGTGATTTGTATCTCACAATTTTATTTTTATTGTTATATTTACGTACAAATATCCACTTATATCCAATATGCATCAAACTTTTAGGTGTTTGGACTATAGGTCCAAATACTTCACACTTTGCTAGTGACATCAATTATGTAGAAATTTCCTCTTTCCAGTTTGGCTAATCATTTCTACATCGACATTTTTTGACCATTTTTTGTCAATTTTCATCATCACTTCTCAAGATATTTAGAGCAACTTTAAATGAATATATGTTGTTGACTAATTTTATTTCTATCGAATAAATTCTCTCCGTATTTACATAATGTATCAATAGGGGTGTAACCAGTTCCGTTTGGTTCGGTCTTGGACAAATTTTAGGACCAAACCAATATACACTGGTTTTTCATTTTCAAAAATCAATACCGCATTGGTTATCCTCCTAAACTACTACTTCCGATTTTTTTAGTCCGATTTTCCAGTTTTTAATATATATTAAATATCTAATCTCTTATACTTTTATATATATTTATATATATAAATATTTACTAAAAGGAAGATATTGAGAATTTATTACATCATAAAATGTAATTAATATATATTTTATATTTAAAACATATAATCAAATAAATGTTCATGTTGAAGATTAAGATTTTATGTTATAAATTATAATCTAACATTATTTCATATATAATTATAATTTATAAAAATTATATATAATATAAAAAATAACATATATAATATTAAAAATTAATTAAAAATATATAAATATGCAAACCGATCCCGTCCTAGAAACATAAAATCGAGACCGGACCAGTTTTTATAATGAAGGAACAGGTCCCAGACCAAATTGGTCCAAAATTGGACTGAACCAACCTATTCGGGCTAGTTCAGGCTAATTTTTCGGTTTATTTTTACAGCCTTATGTATTGAGATCTTTTTATTTTCAAGTGTTTTTACCTCTTTAGTGGATAACTTTACAAGAGACTCATCTTCAAGAGATAAGTTTTTAGAAGATTCCGCTTTAGGAGATTCTACTTTGGAAGAATTCTGTACATAAAATTTGGATGAATCTATTGCTCTTATTGCATGTTCTGTGGAAATGACCACTTCAAGAGCAATAATTTGTCTTATTTGTACCAAGGTTTTTAATTTTGTATCGTACCGACCGGTACAGCTAGTATTTGCTGTGCCAAAACAGTAACCGGCACGGGAGGAGGTTTTGCTTCATATCAGGTTAAATACTGGTCGTACAGGGTTGTTTTGGTCAATTTTGGCCGGTATTTCAAATTTCAACTGGTATGTATATTTTGGCCGGTACAGGATTTATGGGCTGCAACTGGTTGGATAGATTTGTAATTAAATTGAAAATTGAGGAATGTTTCGTAAATACTAGGGGTTGGCAGGCTGGCAGCTATTTCGTAAATATTGAATGTGTTTCCACCATACATGAATACATGATTGAGGGCCTACTGTATATGCAAACCATTATGCATTTGCTGATTTTCTCTGTACTTTTTGCAAGTTGGCAATTGTACGTGCTAACTAATTAAGATTATTGTTTGATTATTAAATTTAAAAGGGAATGAAACTTGTTTTCTTTTTTAATCAAGTATCAATTTCCAGCTTCTTTGATCTATATATGCATGGCTCCCATTTTGAGTACTAATAAATTTCATGTTCCTTATTATTGAGTTTATGATTTATTTTTTGTTATTTTATAATATAGCTTATATATGTAATTTATTCATATATAAATCATTCTAAAATGGTACACGAAATGATACTGGTATCGAAATATTTCGTTCCAGGGCCTTGACCGAAACAGTATTCAAAACTTTGATTTGTACTTTTCTATTTCGATGAATCTTATCCTTTACACTAATAGGTCTTCTACGCTTCAGGCATGTCTTAGACTCATTAGTTATATTATTTGATTGTCTGATAGAGACATTGATATTTGTTGGAGTATTAGTGACCATAATATGAGACTTCACTATTTTCTTATTGTTAGTAAATGCATCCAATAATTAATTTGTAATAGTTTGCAAATGAATGATCCTTTGAACTTCTAGTTTACATTTATTTGCACAAGGATTAAGATTAGATAGCATCAAAGTGTTATATGTTATTTGTTTTTGTGCTTCCAGCACATTTTCTCCCATAATGGCAGGAATACAATTTCATTAAAATGACAATTTTAGAAATGTGTCCTAAGAATATTCATAGTTAAAGGGTTGAGGTATCTAATGATGGATGGATAGTTAAAACCAATATAAATTTCAAATCTACATTGAGGATCTATCTTAGTGCGTTGAAGAGGTGCAATTGGACTATACATAGCATAACCAAAGGTATGAAAATGAAAAATATTAAGTGGTAGGCCAAATGTAAGTTACAATAGAAGACATTTATTATAGGCAATTGGTCTTATTCGAACCAATAATGCAGTATGCAAAATTACATGTCCCCAAGCAGAGACGAGTAGTTTTATTTTCAAATGTAATGCTCGATCAATTAATTGCAGATATTTAGTAAATGATTCAACTAAACTATTCTAAGTATGTGTATGAGCAACAAGATGTTCAACATTAATCTCAATTGTCATGTAATAATCATAAAAAATTTTAGATGTAAATTTTGTTGCATTATCCAATCGAATAGACTGAATTGGATAACAAGGAAATTAAGCTCGTAATCTAATAAGGAAAATACTAATTGAACCAATAAAAGTGACCGATTGAATTTTTATTTTTTTATTTTTTTTACTTAATGATTAAGGAAGTGAATATTAGTGAATTGATTTTTTTTTCAAAAATATTTAAAACTGTATAAAAAATTATTAAAAGAAAAGAAGAAAAAATAGAAAAGTACATTTGCACTCATCGGTACACTTTCTTCGGTTAAATATCGGTCCTAGTAGCATTGTCCATCTAATAATTTGTATAAGAAGTCTAGCAAATGGAACATTTTAAGTAGAGAGTATACAAACATGTGACTACCTAATTTCTACATCTATTAAAATCATAAAATATCTAAATAGCCCACATGGTGAATATATAAGTTCACATATATCTCCATATATTATTTGTAGAAATAATGGAGATTCAATCATTACCTTGGAATGAGATGACTGATTATTAGTTTTCATTTAGAACATGCTTCACATGGATAATCACTTGTTAAACGAATTTTTTGGTTCCTTAAGAGATGTCTATATGAATTATCAATTATTCGACGCATCATGATTGATCCTGGATTACAAGACGATCATGTCAAAGCATAAATATCTTTGGATTAGAGCACTTCTAGTGCCCTGCAATATGTGATTCAATTATTTTTATTGTTGTATAATTCAACCCAGAAGAGAGTTTAACAAAAAGTATTAAAATATAACATCTCAAATATAATATAATCTACATAATAAATAAAGAAAATTAATTATTATGGTCATATGCGTCACTGATTAAAAGATCATTGTCTCCATTAGGATCCACAAAGAAATTAGAAACATCGAGATGAACTAGATCCTATCATTTTAGATTATCAAAATAAGTTAGATGATCTTCTAGGTCCTTATGGTCAGTAAAAATTCATTTTGACCTATTTTTTAGTTTTTTTCATAGATGCTTGATATATGTTCACCAAATGTTTAGACGTATGACAAGTATGTGACTAACCCTTTCATATCACATATGTGACATTTATCGTCTAAACATATGAATGAAATAAGATTTCATTCATTTCAGGGAATGGAGTAGAACTGATAGGACGAGACTGATGATTTTTCATTAACATCTCAATATTTTGCTCAGTCACTAGCAAATAAGATATTAGTTCAGAAAACTTAGTGAACTTTCGGTCTCAATATTGCTACTACAGGAGAACATTCGAAGCATGAATATGTTATATATTTCATTTCAAACATCTCCTCTTTAGTGGCTTTTTCTCTACACAATTTTAATTGTGCAACTATAGGTGCATCCAATCATAACGAGCTTTTGGGAGAATCATGATCTTTTGGCATGTTTCTCTTCCTTAAACTATCATAGAATAATGGATTTTTAATTGTGAGATACTCAATTTTCAAATTTTCATATATATGGCTGCGAAAGAAAGTCATTACTTTAGCGTGATCCTACATGGATGTTTCATTTCCTTCCTTAATAGTATTTCCAAAATTTATTCATTAAGATGAATCTCAGCATCAAAGATCTTTGATAAATAATTATTGCCAGAAACATTGAAGACAACAAATTTGGTTTTTTAAGATTTGACATGATCTGTAATAAATATATTAAATATTTAATGAGAAAGAAATATTTAAAACCGAACTAACATATAGAATATAAAAATACTCATTATATTGATATGATAATATTATACTCTATATAATATCTCATAGATTATAGCAAGATTTTATAAAATAATTCATATCGCAATAAGCAAATCTCAATATTTATAGAAAAGAAACTTATTGTAGTCTGGAATTGTTACGCAAGTATTTTACCAAAGATAAAAAAAATATAACAGTTGGTTAGAATCTCGTCCTGATAACATGTTGTGAAATTAATAAAAGGTAGCAAGAAAATAGAAAGATTGCAATATAGACTTAACTCTTCAGGAGCTCAATATCATTCACTTTTAATTTCTTTTGTTGTACAAATGATGCTTAAAACACATTTTTATACGTATAAAAGGATAAAAAATATGAAAGAGTGATACATGAATTAATAAAGATACATTCATAAATTTAAAAATTTCAAGAGTTGATACATGATTAGGGTAGAATTCTGAAAGGTAGAATTTAAATAGTCTTCCACCAAGTTTATGTGTACATTTATAACAAATGCTATACATTACACTCTCATTCCATTTTTATTTTAGAGTAAAGCTATACAACCTTCATCTGTTCACACAACCTCTACACACCATCAGCCCACATGGCTTTTCCCATTCTCTCCTCTCCACACAGCCTTTTTGTCCTCTCTCTCTTTCTCTCGTTGTGTTTATCTCCCATCCATAACAATCAAAGTGGCAATGTCTTTCAAAAGGGTAAGCTTAAGCTATCGATGCAAGTCTGCAGCCTTATCTTCTTATTCATTTCACTTCGTTTCGATCCTGAAACCGTTTCCTTTAGATCTAATGTTTGGTTCCTCTTTTTTTTAAATATATATATTGGAAGTGCATCTAAATATAATATAGATCTTAATTTCTTGTAGTTCAGAGTAACTCTCTTTTAAGTTCTGGGATTTTATTTGATGGAGCTTTTGCTGGGGAAAGTCGAATATATCTTTGCCTTACTAATTTTCCCTTTTTATTGTTTCGAAATTTTGATTCCTTATCAAGAAATGAAGTAGTATCTATCTGGCACTTTTTTAAAATAGTTTTTTATTTGAAAAACTGATAAGAGAGAAGAGAGGCATGGGTAAGAGAGAAGAAGATGGGTTTAGTGAGAAGGATATGGTTGGGCAAGGGAGAACAGAGGCCTGGGCGAGAGAGAGGATCGAGTCTAAAGGAAGGGGAGTAATGGGTTTTAAGGAAAGAATCGATAGAAGGGAGAAAACTGAATTTGCCATGTGGGTGTGTAGTGTGTGCTAGTGAACCAGGGGTTGGGTACAATTTTTCTTTATTTTATATAATATGATACTTTTATCCTCCATGTATTATCTTTTATTTGTTAGAAAAAATTTAAAAATTGATAGATGACATGATACATTTTGGTTCTTCCAATTTTTATAAAATGAGAAATCATATTTGCAGATATACAAGTCCCAGACTTCTTTAAAAAAAAAAATTATAAACTCTATAAAAAAATTATTACTTTTTAAATCTCTTTTTTTTTTTCAAATGCACAATACTTGCGTGTCTATGATTAATATTTAAAATAAATTGTTAACGGCTTGTGATAAGATGAGAATCGAGATCACCAGTTCTTACTCGACATTACTGCTAATTAGCCGAACTTTAGCGGTTAGACTTGCCGCTGCCGGGTCCTGTTAGTGTCTGATTTGAGTTTTCAGGTGCAATATATATGCAAATGGATTTTAATTGATATTTTACAGATCGTTCAAAACCGCTCCACACTAATGGTTCAACGTCAAAGAGCTACGGGCTGATGGCGAGCCGAGCTCATAATTTTTCCACTGCATTTAGATCCATCCTTCTGTTGCAATTAATCCGGCACCAGACCTCATCTATCTTAATCTAATCCTTCTTATAAACGCTGATCGGATCGGATCGGATCCAATCGTCGGAACCCTACAAAAATATAAGAGGGGAAAGAGGAAAGAAGAGTAGCAAGGCATGGCTGGGGCAGTGTCTGCACTGTTCCTCTTGGACGTTAAAGGTCGCGTTCTCATTTGGCGCGACTACCGTGGCGACGTTACCGCTGTCCAGGCCGAGCGCTTCTTCACCAAGCTCATCGAGAAAGTGATTACCTTCCTCTCTTCCTTTTTTTATTATTTTTTTTAAAGCTTGCAGTCTAGAATCTTCGTGGTTCGCCTTTGTTGATATGCGGGGATCTTTCTCTTCTAAATGATTTGGTTGCATGCTGAGAAAAGAGAATTATTGCTATTATTGTCTTTCCGGTTGTTTCTTTTTCAAGTACTGGGCACGAAGTGATAAAATTGTGAATTACTAGTTGAGACTGTTGAGTGGAGGTCCTGAATTCGGAGAGACTTTTATTTAGTTTTGTTTCTAACCTACCAGGGATTGCTAATTTATTTTTAATGAAATGACTTTCCTCAACCTGAATTTAGCGATTGACCAAATCTAGCTGTTGGATCCGCTGTATATATGGGTTTTTTCATCTCTAGTCAATAATTACATGTACATGTGTTGCTAATCACCTCTTGGTATGATTCAGGGTGATCCAGAGACTCAGGATCCAGTTGTGTATGATGGTGGTGTATCCTACATGTTTGTTCAACACAACAATGTGTTCCTAATGGCAGCATCTAGGCAGAACTGCAATGCTACCAGCCTTCTTTTCTTTTTACACCGCATCATTGATGTAAGCGCCTATTGGTAATTATAGGTCCTTGCCCTAATCGTTTATAACTGATGCATATATATAAAAAATTTACACGTGTTTCAGCCTTTAAATAAGTTTCATAATTGAGATTGTTTATTCTGATTGGTTTCTCCGTGGGCAGGTGTTTAAGCATTATTTTGAAGAGTTGGAAGAAGAATCACTTAGGGACAACTTTGTTGTAGTGGTAGGAGGATGTTTAATATTTCATTGCATCTAATGCTTAACTAGATTTGGTGTTGTTCATTCAAATTGTTTGGTTTCATGCTATGAAAATATGATTTAATGAAAGATTAGATTTGGCATTATGCTGATACCTTGTGTTCTTGGCAGTATGAGTTACTTGATGAGATTATGGACTTTGGTTACCCTCAGTATACAGAAGCAAAGATCCTTAGTGAATTCATCAAGACTGATGCTTACAGGATGGAAGTTACGCAGAGGCCTCCCATGGCTGTAACAAATGCAGTTTCTTGGCGAAGTGAAGGGATACAATACAAGAAGAATGAAGTAGGTTTCTCTCTCTCTCTCTCTCTCTCTCTCTAACACACACACACACACACCAGATTTGCTTGGTTTTGTTTATTGATGGTGTAAGTTTCTGGATGATATTCCTATCTTCTTGTTTGCCAGGTTTTCTTGGATGTGGTGGAGAGTGTTAATATTCTTGTCAACAGCAATGGACAAATAATTAGGTCTGATGTTGTTGGGGCATTGAAGATGAGAACTTATCTGAGGTGCGCCATTTGAGTTTTAGTGTCATCAAGAGTTAGTAGCTGCTATTTTATTCAAATTAATGTGTTTTAATTGTTTAATTCATATTTAGTTTCATCGAGAGGTTGTGACTGCTAATTTGATTCAATTTCAATCAAAACATTTTCTGTGTTTGAGGATTGACGTGTTTGCAATGGAACTGCTATATTGGAATGACAGTTTAGGGTACGTAATTGCAAGAATGCAACTCTATTTCCATTGAAAAATTTGTCTTGAAGGCCAATAGTATGAGAACTAGTAGGTATTGCTATCATTCAGTTTTGCATTAGAATTGCAATTTATGTACATATTGTTGTAAAACACAACAAAATCTTGGATTAATAGCCAACAAAATGGTGCTTATTGCTGTGCTATAGTTAGTGATTAGGCATCCAATTTTACCTATTAAAAAAAAGAAAAAGGATCAGGCATCCTTTCATGGATTGTACTATTGATCTCTACGCTTGCCCTATTTTGTGGGACTTACATTTTATTGACTAAGGCTTCATCTACCTTGTCATTAGTTTAACCTTCAAGGAAAGCCTATTAGTTTCATTTGTATATTGGGAAAAAGTGAAAAAATTATATTTCCAACTATTTGAAGCCAGTTTTGGTGACAGATTTTGGCATACTTAAGCACAAACACTGCTTAGATCCTAGGCACAAAGTGTAAGCACATGCCCGCCAGAAGTAAAGTGCACATTTTAAAAAATAACTTGCAATATAAATATTCATAAAATATAATGAAAACATGTAAAAAACCAAGATAGTAATATTTAACCTATTAACTCAATTTGTTAAATTATTTTGGAACATGACATCAAATGATCAACTAATTATAGAGACTTGTAACATACGATTTCATATAATTCTGATGGAACAAAGATCTTCTGGCATGATGTATGTGCAGAGATTGAGCCCTGAAGGAATTTTACCCAACCGGTTTAAAATCTCTTGCACTGGGAGGTGTCTGCTGTGGATTTTTGCCAAGTTAATAATAGCTCTACAGTGAGTATCACTTTTACTCAATTAGTGCAGTGTCAGGAAGTGGAAGTAGTTCTTTTACTTCTCAACCTTCTACATTCATTTAGGTTGAGAGGAGATCATGGAGAAAAAATGGGGCTGATTTATTCTCAAAGAATGAGGTTTAAAGTAGGTTGATTCTATCAAGTTCTACACCCTACAATGGGGACCTCCTTCCCTAGACAAGTGTATGGTGGAATAAGTCTCTCTCAAGAGTGGCATTCTTTGTTTGGATGACTGGACATGGGAAGGTCTTAACAATAGACAATTTAAGAAAGGGGCGCTTAATGATGGTGATGGATTGGTGCTGTATGTGTGAAGATTGGGTAATCTATCGACCACTTTTTGCTCCATTGTGAAGTGGCTAGGGCTTTTTGGGTATCTAATTTACCACTTTTAGGGATTGATTGGGTGATTCCAAAAAGGGTGGTGGAATTATTGGCCGCATGAGGGAGCTAAATTGGGAAGTAAATTGAATGTAGAGGAATGGCGGGCAACTCATTTCTATTTAATGGGGAGTATTTGGTTGGAAAGAAATGCTTGAAATTTTAAAGATCATGAGAGAACGTTGACAGAGATGAAACCTCTATGCTCAAAGCACTCTCTGATTGGACAACTGCCCATAACATCACTTGCTTCTCATCCTTTGTAGGCTTTCTGAAGTCTTGTTTTCAGCCCTCACCTTAACTAGGTGTGCTTCTTGGTATACTACCTATGTACATTGATATGAACCCGCGGGAAAAGGAATCCCTTGAACCCACAATCAATTTGAAAACACATCCAAGAAAGTCAAAATCAAGTCAATGGATGGAGAATCTAGACCCGATGAGAACTCTTTTCAAGAACCTAGATTATATTAAAATCTAGACCCATTGAAGAACTTGTCCCAAAAATCCAGATTATAATCACAATAAATAAATTTATCAAATTTCATAAACTTCATAAACTGATTAAAATGAGGCTACAAGGAGTATTTAAAAGCCAAAACCTAATTGAAACCCTAGCCCAAAATAAACCCTTGATTCCAAAAGTACCCTCGGATGAACAGTGTCGCGACTACAGTACTGCGCTACAGTGATTGCTACAGTACCTCTCTTTAAACCCTAGTTTCTAGCATGTAACTTTCCAAATAAGCCCTTGGCCAAAATACAAGGTCTTCCCAAAAACCCTAGTTCATAAGAAATTAGACATATGTGGGCCAAGTATTCTCAAGTCCACTTATTCTAAACTAATAAAATAAATCATTTAACCAAATTGAAAGCCTCTAATAACTATAGGCCCGATCTTTAATTCTTATCTTCCACAACTTGAATCAAGTGGATGAAAACTGGTTCTCCATCTTTCAAGCCCATATTGAGTGTTGGGCTCTTGTTAGTTTCATCCCAAGTGGACTGCACCAATCCTTGCATTACTTCCTTGATCTTCTTGGCTCTTGATCTTGTAATTGGTCCATCTGAAACTTGCAAATGATCTTTAAGACTAGGTCCACCTTAGTTCCCATCATATATGATGGCACCTCTAGCGCTCTTTTAATTATATTTTGATACCTTTACTTAAGAAAAATATTATGATTCTCTTGTGCTTAATATAAGCAATACAATGCAATCCTAAATTGCTTTTTATCAAAATCAGGTACTAAATTTATTTGCTCCTATTCCATTTTTTTTCTTTAACATAAATACCATTTCACTTCTTCCTTCACATGTTCAGGACACTTCTGCAATTGCTAATAGCTCAAAAATCTCTAGCCAGGTTTTGCTTAAGTCTGTCTCCCCTCCTTTTAAGTCTTTAACACAAAATTGCAATTCACATTATTTTTTATTTTTTATATCAGCAAGACAGACAACTTCCATGCAATTACTATCTTTTTTTTCTATAATCTTCAAAGGCCATCACTTCCATGTGATATGTTCAATTACTAAACAGTTATTGATTATATATATGCATTTATGCTACAGTTAGTAGCTTCAAATGTTCAGAAACTAAATTCTTTTCTAATCTGATTATTTATACAGCATCCAATAGAGGAAGAGCAAAAGAAAATTTAGGGATAGTTTCTGTGGAAGGTAACAAAATTTTACTGTCGCGTAACATAAGGGCCGGATGTACGGTAAATTTGGACTCAAATAGGATAGGATTGTGTGCACCGGGCCCTTTGGGGAGTTAGAACATTCTAGGAGTCCCATGGACTGCTCAACTTTTGGTGGGGGTGCTATATGGGTGTTCCAGAAAGGGGAAATTGAAAATTCCTTGTCTCTTCCTTACACTCTTCTTGTACCACAAATAAATGGTCCAGACAAATAGTAATAGTTAAAATTGATACTATATGTATGTATATATATATAAATGAAGTAATTACAAAGCGCTCTTTTTGTGCTTTTGTAAATGTGCTTTACCTTTGGTAAGTGAAGTGCTTTGGTCTTGAAGTTTTGTGCTTAAGCGTGCTTTTACCAACAGTGTTTGAACCCCTGTTTTGAATATGTTTGCTTGTGGTCCACTTGTCGACTTAATGCTTCATCCCTTTATGGTTCCCATGGGCTCTACTTTGGAAGTTCATGGTTATGTCATGTTTATATATGCATGCCCAACCTATGCTATAATGTTGACTGGTGACTCCAAGTTCTAGACACGGGCATGGACTTGCATCTAATAATTTAATGTAATAATGCTTGCAGTAATATATTTCTTATTGTCAAAGCTTGCTATTAATCTCTATGTTCTGGTCAGCTGCTATAGCTGGATGCTAGAAATATTTACCTATATGTCTGTTGCAGTGGCATGCCAGAGTGTAAGCTTGGCCTTAATGATCGAGTTTTATTGGAGGCACAAGGTCGGTCAACCAAGGGAAAGGCCATTGATTTGGAAGACATCAAATTTCATCAGTACACATCTTAACTCTTTGGTCTACTTGAACTCTAGGGTTGATATTCAATTGTTTGTAACTATTTAGTGCAAGTGCTGGTATTTTATGAGCTGGGATTTGATATTGCTATTTTGCTACAAATATTTAAGTAATAGCCAAATTTTGGTTTAGGTGTGTGCGATTGGCCCGATTTGAAAATGATAGGACAATATCCTTCATACCACCTGACGGATCTTTTGATCTCATGACATATAGACTCACTACTCAGGTACCTCGTGTTTTGCAAATGTTTTTCCCCTTTCCTGGCTCTGGGTTGCTTGTTCCATGCCATTTCCTGAGTTAAATTATAATAATTCTGCTATCAGGTCAAGCCTTTGATTTGGGTGGAAGCTCAAGTTGAAAGGCATTCAAAAAGTCGTATTGAGATAATGGTAAAAGCTCGGAGCCAGTTCAAGGAGCGCAGGTATTAAACTTTTTCATTTTCATTTGAAGGGGAGGTTCTAGCTGTTGGATTGTGTCCCTAGTTGGGTTCATTACCCTGGCTTTTGTGCAGCCTGATTTTTTTCTTCAGTATTGACGAAAACTAAATTGTACAGCACTGCCACAAATGTTGAGATTGAGTTGCCTGTGCTAGCAGATGCTACAAATCCAAGTGTTCGTACATCAATGGGGTCTGCATCATATGCCCCTGAAAAAGATGCAATGGTCTGGAAAATAAGATCTTTCCCAGGTGGCAAGGTATGTGTTAGCTGTAAAATAAAATTTCACTCCTTTTCAGTGTTGACATTGTGTCATTGATGCTTATCATCAATAGTCATGATCTCAGGGAATTGTTCTATTCATGTTCCTTACAATTTAGCCATTCTTTATGCTATTCTCAAATTTAAATTGTTTAGGAGTATATGTTAAGAGCGGAGTTTCGACTTCCAAGTGTTACGGCAGAAGAAGCAACTCCTGAGAGAAAAGCTCCTATACGTGTGAAGTTTGAGATACCATATTTTACTGTCTCTGGAATCCAGGTATGCCTTTATACATAATGCATAATATTGCATGCTATATCATAAAGCAACTCCCCCACCTTTTCTTTTTCCCAAGATTGAGATGCCTTGTAGTTTTTCATGTCAATGCAATGATTAAAAGCAATCACTGTGCTAATACTTGCCTCTTAGTGGGTACTGGGTGATGGTTGTAACTATTGTTCTTTCAATTGTACTACAATATTATTTGGTAGACACCTGTAACTTTCAGCATCTGTCACATCCAGCAAGTGTTAAAGAATATAGATTCATGGCACTGATATAGTAGTCAAGAACTTTATTGGACATTTATTATAATTTTTTTAATAAAAAAATGTGTTACCAACTTACCCGAATACAGTGTAAATGAGAGAAACACCCAACTGCTGAAGGGAAAAAAATCTAGAATATCCTAAAAATGTAGAAATAGAAAAAACAGTAATATTGTGGGCCACTATCCAATAGTATAGCATGTTGAGAAAGAATGACTAGTGTCTAACACTGACTTTTACAACCTTCAGAACTCTGCTCATTTCTCTCTCTCCTAATACACGTTAAGCAAGTCATGATCATTTTCAAACAAACAGTGCAAATTGTTGACTATCAAATTGCCCTTTCCAATAGCCTATAAAAATAAACTTCCCTGTCCAATATGTTAGAAGATCCAGCACTCAAGAGGACATGACTCGGTCTATCCCAAAAAGGCCAAATATCATATCTCATTAAGTCCTAGTTAACTCATAGTAAAGTAGAAGATGATCCATTGTTCTCCTACTCTGGAGGGAGCTTTGTCGTGCAAAAGTATCCTCCAATGGAAAGGAGGATAGCTATCACGAGTACATAACTCATTTTAAAATGATTACTTCAATACTCTTTAATTAGATGGACCTCAATTCAATATATCTTCACCATCCTATCCCACCCTACTTGAATACAAGCAGGCAAAGATTGATGCAAAGGGACTCACCTCCGAATCATTAGTCTCTCAGACAAACTAATTAACACTTATGAGAATTGTGCAAGAGCTGACAATGATTTGCCCCATAAGCATTCTCAAAACATGCAATGCTGAACAGCTTGGGGAAGGTACCTTTCAAGGATTGATATTGATATTGACACGACACATCATGCCAAAAGCAGGCCCGTCGCCCATGACAAATCTAGTAAAGTGAAAAAAACTCTTAAATGTTCTTTTAAAGATGAATCTTGAACGGCTCATAAACCTCATAAGAACACCAGGCTTAACTCAAGCTCCCATACTTTGTGTCCACTGGCTCCTTTCAAAGGCTCTCTTGCAAGGGCATAACGCCATAGTCACCTCCCACAGAGTGCTCGGTTAAAAGAAATCAAAATTCTCACTCCTAAACCACTCTATGCTGCCATCAAACACACCTTAGACCACTTCTCAAGAATAAGACTCTTTCCCACACCTCATAAAAAGCCCACTGTAACTTCTATAGCCAATTGGCATCGCCCACAGGAAGCGGAGAAAAAAGACATGTAGACAAATTAGATAGCATGCACTTATTTAAAGTAATTCTACCACCCTTAGACGAATAAAATATCTTTCAACTATTCAAGCGTCACTCCATCTCCTTAATAATATCATGCCAGATAGATTTGGCTTCAAAGGGACCAAAGGAAAGACTAAGCTGTCATTGGTGAGGCTGAAATTTTCCAATCAAGGATATCCACCAAACCAGCTACATTATCTACATTACCAATCTGAGCAATTTTTATTTTGGTAAATTAACCTTCAAACCAGAGTTTGCTTCAAAGCATAAGAATACAAATTGAAGAAATTAAGGTGATCTGAGTTCGCCTCACAAAATATTAACTAGTCAGCTTCAAACAAGAAGTAAGAAATATCGAGCCTTATTCCATTTATAGCACCTATAAGAAAGCCCGATATAAAGATCCCCATGTACTGTAGCAGAGCTCAACTTCCTCAAGTCCATGTTACAAATGGCTAAGGGCATAACGGTTCCCTTGTCTTAATCCTTGGGTGCTACTGAAAAGTCCCATGGGAGTACCATTCACCAATATCAAACAAGCTACTGAAGAAAGGGGCAATCCAACTACATCCTTTTCTCTCCAAAGCTGCACTATCTCAACAGAAAAAGGAATCTTCAATTCATATGATCATAAGGCTTCTTTATGTCTGGTTTACAAAGCAGTGATTGATCCTCAAGCTCAATGTACATGAAGGCCTTCATTAGTAAAGAGAACCAAATGAATGATTTGTCTTCCCTAAACAATGGCATTTGGGAGTTGGAAATGATCCTTGAGAACACTAATTTTAGTCTGTTTGCAAGAATGTTGGCAATAGTTTAAATGCACCACTAATAGGGACATTGGACATGTGATTGATAATTGAAAATTTATGATCAATTACCATTCTGCATTTACTTATGTTATTATTGGACTTTGGATTGCATTTTGTTTTGAGCTTTATGTTGAATTGGTGGGCCATTAGCCAAAGTAAGATTAGGGTAAGGGTTTGTTATGGTCTTACTAGGTGAAACATAGAGGGAGTTTGCTATCTTCTCCCTTATGGTTCTCTCTCTCTTCCTGCTTTCTTCTCACTTTTTTATTGTCCTATGCCAAACATTCAAGAGACCAATAAGCCAAATGTTCTTGATGTCAGCTTCTCTTCTTCTTTTTTTTCTTTTTTTCTGAATAAGTAAGAAGAAATTTTATTAGAAATGAATGTATAGGCGAAGCCTATGTACACAAGAAGTATAAAAAAGAAAACACCTAAATACATTCTAAGAAACAGAAAGCGACATCAGAGAATCATGAAGAGAAGTTCCGTGAATGATTAAAGCAGAAAACCAAAACAGCAAAAAGCGCATAAAAAATATTTCAGAGTTGCTCCAAAGAATGCTCCTTGTCATTAAAACACCTTCCATCCAAATGCACCACATAAGACACAAAGGAACCATCTTCCAAGCCACGTCCACTTGAGAACAACCGTGAAGCGCATTCCAACATGCGAGAAGATCAACCACTCTCAAAGGCATCACCCAAGCCAAGCCAATTCTACAAAAGATGCCATCCCACAAAGCCCTTGCCACCTCACAATGCAAGAGTAGATGATCCACGGTTTCCCCATTTTTTTACACATGAAACACTAATCCATAACTATAATTCCTCGATTCCTTAAATTATATAGTGTCAAAATCTTCCCAAGAGAGGCAGTCCAAATGAAAAAAAGCCACTTTGGAAGGCGCGTGAGACCTTCAAATACACTTCCAAGGAAAAAGAGGACTATTATGAAAAGTCAACAGCTTATAGTATGAATGAAATATCCCACTGAATCGAGCAATTAGAATGACAAAGCAAATCAGAAAGATAGCTGGAAACACACTATTGAAGGCCTGATCACCATACCAAATGTCAAACCAGAAATGGATCCTAGATCCCTCTCCAACAGCATAACAAACATGACTAACAAAACTCTCCCAGCCCTTTCTAATGAACTTCCAAAGTCCCACACCATAAACTCCCCAAACTTCATTAGAACACTAACCCCCCAAGCACTTCCATGCTTCCGATCAACGACCTCCCTCCAAAGAGACTCCTTCCGATTGATATCTCCATAGCCACTTCCTCAATAAAGCCTTATTAGAGATCCTCAAATTATGAACCCTCAATCCTCCAACCGAAATAGGAGAACAAGCTTTATTCCATCTAACAAGATGGAATTTAATCCTCCAACTGAAATAGGAGAACAAACTTTGGAATTTAGTTTCCTCTCCCATACCACCCCATAAAAAAGCAATAACTTCTCACTCTGGTTGGCCACCCCTATAGGCAATGGAAACAATGATAGAAAATAAGTGGGGACATTAGAAAGGGTACTCTTAAAAAGAGTAAGTCTACCCCCTTTAGATAAAGATAGTCACTTCCAACCAGCCAACCTTTTCTCGACTTTCTCTACAATCCCATCCCAATTAGCACAAGCCTTGAAAAGTGCCCCAAATGGAAGACCCAAATATTTCAGAGGTAAGAAGCAATTTTGCAACCCAACAAACTTGCCAAGCTATTGATGTTAGGCACCACCCCCACCGGAACCAACTCCGATTTTTCGAGGTTTGCCTCGAGGCCCAAAACAGCTTCAAAACACAATAACATAGCGCTTAAGGGTTGAATCTAGCCACGATCCGCATCCCAAAAAATGAGGGCATCATCTGCATAAAGAAGATGCGAAGCAAAAGAGTAATAGTTAATGGCATTACCAACCGAGAAACCTACCCCCTCCCCAAAGCAGCCTCCACCATCCGATCCAACGTCTCCATAATAATGACAAAAAGGAAGGGGGATAAAGGGTCCCCCTGTCTCAAACCACATGAGCTATGGAAAAAATAGCAGGGCTACCATTAACCAACGCCGAGAATCGGGTAGTAAAAATACAATACCTAATCCATGAACACCACCGTTCCCCAAAACTGCATCTCCCAAGCATGTAGAAAGGAAGTCCCAATTCATATGATCAAATGCCTTTTGCATATCAAGCTTACAAAGAACACCAGGAACACCCTTCCTTAAACGATTGTCTAGGCATTCATTTGCAATAAGCACTGAATCAAGAATTTGTCTCTCCCGAACAAAGGCATTTTAGGGCTTAGAGATAATTTACTACATCACCTTGCTTAGAATAGCAAGAACCTTTGATATTATCTTGTACACCCCGCTCACAAGACTAATGGGTAGAAAATCCTTTAGCTCTGAAGCCCCAGGTTTCTTGGGAATGAGAGCAATGAAAGTAGCATTAAGAGATTTGTCAAACTTCTTGAAGAAAAAAACTCTTGAAAAACCTGCATCACATCTTCTTTCACAATCTCCTAACAAGCTTGAAAAAATGCCATAGAAAAACCATCCGGACCAGGAGTTTTTATCTTTGACCATCCCACTAACCACCTAAAAAACCTCATCTTCATCAAACGGTCTCCCTAGCCAACTTGCACTAATAGGATCAAGAGAATAAAAAACCATCCCATCAATTTTACTTCTGAAAAAAAAATTTTAGGCCTCCAAGAACCTGATTTGGCGGGAAGGTCTTCATAATAATGCACTATAAGATCCTAAATCTCAGGTGGAGATGAAATCACACAACCATCGGAGTGAAGCATCTCAATAGCAGTTTCTTCGGTGTGAGTTGGCCATTCTATGAAAAAATCTAGTACATTTATCCCCTTCTTTCAGCCAAAGAGCTATTGATTTTTGCTGCCAAGAGATTTCCTCCATCAACAAAGTTACAACACCCTCTCAAGTTCAGCCACCACAGATTTGTTTTTTTCAAAAAGACCTCCTCAGAAGGAACCCCGTACTCTTCCCCAAACCCCAAATCCTGCAACTCCTCCATAAGAGAGTTTTTCCGACCATTAATATTCCCAAAAACATTTGCATTCCACTTCTTTAAATTGAACTTCAATGCTCTAAGCTTACTAGCAAGAATGAAAGTGGGAGTACCCGTGAACTAATAAGAAGACCACTAACTCCTAACCTTGTCAACAAAACCATCAACTCCTAAACACATGTTTTTAAACTTAAAATACTCCAACCCCCATGAATGCCACCGCTGTCCAGCAAAATAGGAAAATGGTCCGAACGCACACGAGGCCATCTCTTTTGACATAACTCTGGGTAATGTACTTACCAAGAAGAAGAAACAAGAAATCAATTCAATCTCAACCAACTTCGACTATTGGACCAAGTGGATACACCCCCCACAAGTGGAAGATCCAAAAGATCCAAGTCAAAGATAAATATAAACTCCTCCATTGTCGAAGAAAAACTAGAATCACCTAAACGTTCACTCGGGAACCGAGTAATGTTGAAGCCCCTGCACATACTCCATGGTACATCCCAAAGAGAATACAAACCTGCCAATTCCTCCCACAAAAAGCTCCTTTCCCTTTGGATTTTGACCATAAACACCTGCGAAGGCCCACTCCCACCCATCATCGTCTACATTTTTAAAAGATCAAGCTATAGAAAAGTTCCCTATACATACCCACCTGTGGATAGCCCAAGTGGTAAGGGTGAACTTGTGTGCATGAGCCCCATATCACAGGTTTAATTCCCCCTGAGATCAAACTGCAACTTAAGAGGGAGGTCATGGCAGTGGGTTGCTGTGCTAGTCTCCCCGGGGGTTTAGGTTCCATGGGTGAGTCCTAAGGGCTTTGCCGTAGGGTGGTTCCCCTGTCATAAAAAAAACAAAAAGGGAAAAGTTCCCTATACATTCCTCCATAGACTCCACCACCCTTGTGTCCCAAATTAAAAAAACACCCCCATAAACTACGAATTAAACATCTATCAACAAAACGTAACTTCGTTTCTTGAAGGCAAACAATATCAACCTTCTAGCTACGTAATAAAGACTTGATACAAAGACGTTTGTTTGGATCCCCCCCCCAACATTCCAAGAGAGAATAGGTGAGACCCCCTCCCTTTCAATCTGCCCCTTCCTCGCCGAGGAACGTCCAGATTCAATAGCAATGAGAAGAGCCTTGGATTGTTCTTCAAAACCATTACAAGAGATCCCAATGCAATCTTGTATTTCTTCTACTGTTTTTATGACCCAATCTGAAACCACATGAGGAAGTGTGACCCGGAGGAAGAGCACATAGAGGGATCGCATCAACCTCATTCCCATTGGAACATTCCCCTTCACACAGTAGCATTTGCAAGTTTGAAGTGTCAGAAACCTCCCCTAGAAGCTGCAGTTTGTCAGTATTAATCAACACTTGTGAAAGCCCTCTGTCCATCTCTGATTGCAGAATAACATCCATGGGGAACAAAGATTGAACAACCATCGGAACAGGATCCATAGAATGCAAAACCCTTAGCATACGAGACCAAAGGCAACGAAGAGTTAGTATCATTGTCAACGACCGCCATCTGAAGCTCATATTGTGGCAGAAATCCCCCTTCCTCACTTTCCAGTACTGGTGCACCATCCGAGGGGTTGCCTGACGACGAAGTTTGTGCCAGTTCCGACGACGGGCTGAACAATGACTGGCACCGCAGTGTATGGTGAAGGAAACGATCCCGATATTTCTGAAACAGCCCCGGTACGCGATTTCATCCTCCAAACACGATGTGGGCTTTTCGCCAAGCCTGGCCCAGCTTCTTTCTTTTTTCCCTTATCTTCAGACAGCTTTGGGTCCATAGACAGTCCAGGCCCATGTCAACCCAATGTAACATCACAATCACCTTTTCCCTCATGTCCAATAAGACCCTCTGCATGGCCATCAATGAAGGACTGTCATTTACCCTTGACGAGGCCCCCTTGGAAAACCAAACGTCATTCTTGGGGAAGTTAAGTTCAGGCTGCACCACCTCCCCTCCAGCCACACCGCGTACCTCCCGCCTGCCTACCGAGCAACCATGAGCCTCCGAAGACGATGATGATCTTGTCAGGACCTCCCCAAAAGACCCCTTCGATCCCAACAAAACGTGAGCATGAGGAGGAGCTCTCTGAGATGCTCTGTTCTTCATACCCGAAATAGAGGACATGGAGACAGCATCTCTCAACTTTTCAGCAACTACCTCCAACCCTCGCCCTTCAAACCTTTTGGGACAGCAATAAAACCACACCTCACCTCTCTCCCATATTCAGACAACGTTAAAAAGCGGCCATATTTGTTATGGCATCGCTGGGCTAACAGCACTTGATTCCCATTTCGTCTAGACTTGTAGAATTCCGACGGACCAGCCGGCACACCGCAAGCACCCACCACTGTGGCCAGCCAATCCACAGCAGATGCATCCACAATGATATACTTAGTAACCTTGTGACTTCTCTCCGTAATCCGCCACCACTGCTCATTCTCACGTTGAAACTCAAAAATCTTGGAATCAATGAGAAACTTCCATCTCGAACCAATCACAAAAATAGACAAATAATACCAGAATGCCCAACTAACAAGAAAAAATGAAAGGAAAATGGAACATGAGAAGGCACAAGAGGATAAGGTTAAAAAAAATTCCTGCAAGAAGCACTGGAAATGGGAAAACGACGGGAGGACATGAGAGAGAGAGAATGTTTAATGAAAAATTCTATATTTTACAGTGCTCAAGAAACTTTAACCACCTGCCATTGGCTTCTATAAAATTAATGAATTGAATATTGATGCTCCTTTCAAAGTTGCTTTTTGAGCAAAACTAATGAAAAATATTTATAACATCTTCTTTCACCACTTCCCAGCTCACTTTGAGAAAAGCTATGGAGTAACTTGTAATAAACCAGCGAAAGTGTTAAAGCCATATCTGCACTATTACCCCCAAAAGATTAATCAGTTTAAAGTTTCCCTAGAATCAGTTATAAAGTCCAGTCTTAGAAAGTAGCCAATGTGAGACAAGTACCCATTACTACCTTTATAATTTACTTTATGTCGTTATTCATATTCTTAATGTGGAACTAGGGTGCCCCTCTTGAATCCTAACATCCTCGTTGGGGCATTATCATGCAGTGCTCTAGTATAATATGGTTGACTTACAACAATCGGCTTTGATATATGTATAATGACTTCAGAAAAGCGTTAGCCACGCCAGCCACGCCTGCGCTATGTAACCCCAAAAGACTAGTCAATCAAACACTTCCCTAGAATCAGTTATAAAAGGCTGATTTCCCCTAGTAAGTAGCCAATGTGGAACTTAGCACTCATGAATACCTTTATAACAAACTGCACTTGATGTGGGTTATTCATATTCCCAGTGTTTGACTGAGTGTTATATTAATCTGACCTTGGTGCCTTATCACCCATTCTAGGCTTTCACCTCCTCCCATATCCCATTATCCTCAAAAGATTTTTCCAAACAAAGGGTATCAACCCTCTCAAGAGACTGAAAAGAAAATCCATCTGACTTTGGCCTCCAATTGAATTGTGTAGTATACAAGCTCTTGTAAAAGTACAATGTGGTCACTAATCATGGAAGGGTCAATTGAAACTATGCTATTGATAAATAAGGAATCAATGGAATTGTTCCTTTTATTCGAATTAGCCACCCTATGAAAGAACTTGGTATACTTCTCCAACAAAGCCCTTGATTTTTGTCTGAAGCATATCTCTTCCATAAGGGTTTCCCTTTCCAAATCACAAATGAACATTTCCTTACTTAATTTCTCTTCGTCACCCAAAAGTCTAGGCCTTCAAGTTTTCCGGATGAAATTTATTCTTTATTCCAGCATTACAAAACAAGTCCTTGTTCCATACCCGTGGATCAGCTTTCAAAGTTTTAAGAACAAGGGCCAAAATAAAGCTTGGAGAACCTTGAAAAGTGTTAATAAGTCCCCTATTGTTTTGCCATTTCTGAAAATCCTTCTGATTTTAGCTACGTATTTTTTAACTTGAACTATCTCCTGTCACCCCAAAAATCTCCAGAGTCGATAATAATAGGAAAATGAACTGAGCAAAGTCGGTAAAGTGTACTTCCCACCCTGAAGAGATAAGAAATCTATTTAATTTGGACGAAGCAGGGGTGTCTCGGATATTGACCATGTAAATCTCCGTCCACTGGCGGCAAAGCAATAAGATTCTGTTCAAAATAAATTCTAGAAAGCTCCAATATGGATGGACGCAACGGGAAAGGAAAAGAAATAGTTGGTTAAAAGATCTACACATGGAATGGAATTTAGACTAAAAGGAGATGCAGTTTTTTTTTTTTTTTTAAGTAATAAGAAAAAAAGAGATGCAGTTTTTTGAAGTCCATTCTCTGCGAAAACAAACTACTCTGGTATTCTTGCTTCATTTCTTTTTTGAGTAGCGTCCGAAACTGAAGCTATATACGTAGTAAGGCTTAATATGCCCTAGACCACCAACGAGATGAAAATTGTTGAGTTTCACTTCATATTAAAACGGTGCTGTTAAATTATCAGGAATCGTGACAGATCAAAACATGATGAAATTATAATTTATGTGTATCTTGCGGTTTGTAGGTTCGTTACCTGAAGATTATTGAGAAAAGTGGATACCAAGCTCTTCCCTGGGTGAGGTACATAACGATGGCTGGTGAATATGAACTTAGGCTTATATAAAGCTGCTTTGCATCACATGTTGGGGTTCCCATGTATATTTCTTCAATGATTAGTACTCAAAGCAGATAAATCAATAAGCTTTTGAAAGTTCACTGCCTCGAATTTATGGTGGTTTAAGATTTTCTTCCCTGTGGTATTGTTTTTGGGTCTGTTCATTGTTAAGAATTTTAACAGGATTGTTAGTTGATGCATATCCAGGAAGTATATTTTTGTTATTTTCCTTTTTTATTTGTATTTTTTTGGAATAAAAGAGCATATATTGTAACTTCCGTATTCTTTGATCTTTTATTCAAATTTTATTGCTGGAGGTAATTCTTTATCTATTCTCTATGCTTATATTCATAGCCTTTTTGTTCCCATTTTTCCTCCATGGTTGTTTCTTACGTTACCTGTGACCAGTTTATTTTGCGCTTTTACCTGCAATAGTCTCTGCTTGGAGAGGAAAATAGCTGGAATTTGGTTGCCCTATCTTGGAACAAATTTGAAAGGTGTGAAAAGAATGGCTTGTCCCGAGGACTGGTGGCAATTTGTGTCAGATTGTTGGGGGGTCAGTCGATACTGCATAACATTTATGGATGCTTAAATATCAGATAGCATATGCATATAATCGTTAATAATAGTGTTTGATATTCATCAAGTAATGATGGACAATGCATGACATGGGTCACTATATAAAATCCCATACATACATACTAGAAATATCCAAGTTTGAGAGTGGCATCCTCATGATCTCTGAGGAAAATAATTGGGGGAACACAGTATTCTCCTTACAATAACACCCAATTTCAATTATATTGTTCATACATTAACCTTTTGTGGGTGTAGGCTTCAAACTTGGAGGTGTCTACAGATTGAGTTATCATGCATTAACCATGCAAAAGCTGTTGGCACCAAAAGGAAACAAACAAATAATCAGAATATGTACTATATATCTGATTTTCAAAGCTCTTCAGAATTTGAAAAAAAAAAAAAATTGAATTTTCTTGCAATAGGTAAAATATTATGGAATTACAGCAGTAGTACGACCTGGCACTGATTCAATGAACTCTCCAATGAAGAGGCAACGGGCTTGCGGATACTTTGGCAGACTGAAAAAATCAACATTCTGAACAAAATTTCTTAATTTTTCCCATCTTTCAGTCATAAGATGAGGGCCATTAATGAAGAAATTCTCTGATTCAGATAACTCAACGTTCTGTCCCCCGTAACCATCGCAAATAGCTCCAATGATTTTGGCCGCACGGAGCTGTGATTCTTTTGATATGCCGAATGAGTTCATCACTATGAACTTTGACATCTTTGTAGAATGTCTTTATCCTTGACAATAGCCCAGCTTCGAACGCAAACCAGATGATGAAATCAAACCATTTTCTTATTATTATTTTTTTGCGAAAATTGGATATAGATACGATTTAGTTGGACCCTTTTGCATGCATGAATCATTTTAACGGAGAAAATGGGAAAAAGTTGAAAATGTACAAGCTGGGATATCCAACCTCATCATGTGCTGCATATATAAAATACATTGTTGCTTGCAGAAATATATAAAATACATAGTTGCTTGCAGAAGCTTAAAAGGATTAGATTTTTTCTGGTGATGGTGAAATGATCTCATGATGATCACTATATGCATACTTTTGGGTAATTAAAGAGAGCAAATGTAGTAAGGGTTCTACACAATCATATATAGGAGAAATTCCGAGAAATATAACATTAGAGATAAATATATGAAGTGGGTCAATATTTATTAAACTTTAATGTTGTTCCAAAAAACAGCTGCATTACAACAATTTTGATCTTTCGGGATGATTTTTCTTTGAAATGAAATGAAAATCGTCCAAAATGTAAGATCTAAGGACGAAATGTTGATTTTGTTCTAAAAAAATTTGGAAACATGCTTCCCGTTTGAACATCATACTTAGGGACGATAAATTTCATCCCTAGTAAAATAATTATTTGCGGTTGGGAAAAAAATTGGCAGGCTAAGAGCAAGAAACTAATTTACCGTTTGAACATGTAAATCACCAATTTTCGAACGGTCAATTAACGTTTGAATGGTGATTGATATGTTCGAATGATGATACTAATTTAATAAAACATTTAATTAATTAAAGAAATAATAATAGTATTCAACAATTACTTTATAAAAAAAAAAGATATAATGCATAATTAATTAAACTTACAAAACATCAAATATTGTCCATACCAAAAAATAAAACAAAATACAAATAAAAGATATAAAATACTATGTCCCTAACTTTTTGAGGACATCCTCGATTACATCTATTTTTGCCTCTATTTGTGTCAATCGAGTAGATATCGTCTCCTGAGTCCAAGATACGCAATCAATGGCACCCATGAACTCTGTATGTAAGCCAAAGAAGGCAATCTGGATCTCCGTATGCACTATATCAGCAATCTGATCAGTAGTAATAGTACGTGATGCCTCGGGCTGTGTGGCTGTTTGACTGGTCGATACTCTATGATTAGTCAGGTGTGCATCTCTAGTATGAGTATCGACCAGCTCTGTAGTAGGAGTACGAAGACGAAGTCTCGAGTGCCCCGTGCTCCGTGACAGGGTGGAGGCATTGATCAATCCAATCGGCTCCCGAATACGGTCAGCAACATCAGGTAAGACCCCAACCGACAATAGAAATTGTGTGATCAAGAGGCTGAACGACGAAATATCTGTTGTAACATATGAAACCTTTGATAGCATTCTAGTGAATATATAACCCACTAGATTGATAGGCATCATATGAGCGACACGTATCATAAATCTCGCCCTATCCATGCCAACCTCCGCCTTATGCTGCTGAGGGTCAATATTGTGGGTGACGATTAAGTTCATAATCTTGAAAAAATATGATAAATGAACATGTTTGATGCTCTTCATCCCATCATAAGCAGGAGCATCTAGACCAACAACCAACTGTCTCACCTTAGCATTTGAAAGGCCATCCAGTCCATCATGATTAGTGCCCTCGTCCTTAACTATCTCCTCATTAGCTGTAGACTCCCTGGGCACCACGTTTGGATATGCAATCTCAAAAATACCTCGTATGCCGATAAAATCGGCAAGTATGTCTGCCGAGAACGGGGATGAAATACCTCGTATGCCGATAATATATTTACCATCAGCATCCAGACTAAAGGCACATTGCCTTCTATAAAAGTTAGTGATGAGATCAATATATGCCACGAACTGGAACGCCTAGTCCCTGTGGTCTAGAATCGGTGACCAACCGCGCTCCACAAACACCGATGTCAAGGAGCGGCCCTCAAAGAGAAGATCCTAAAAATCGTTGATTTTCACTTGACGCTCCTATCTGCCGTGAACGGGAATGAAATACCTCGTATGCCGATAATATATTTACCATCAGCATCCAGACTATAGGCACCAAGCCCTCTATAAAAGTCGGTGACGAGATCAATATATGCCATGAACTAGAACGCCTCATCCCTGTGGTCCAGAATCGTTGACCAACCGCTTTCCCCGAACACTGATGTCAAGGAGTGGCTCTCAAAGAGAAGATCCTGAAAATCGTTAATCTTCACTTGACGCTCCAATAAAACTTTATGGCCTAATAATGTATCGACCGTACTACTAGAAGAATCTAGTTCCCTTGGTCTGGCATCCTTTGACCTTCCTCTAGCAGACATTTCAATATGAAATTTAAATAATGAAATTAAAAAGATTAGTTACAAAATATAATATACAAAACAATCATAAAATTATATAATTAATGAAACAATGTAAATCTGTTTTCTGTGTTTAATCGTTTGAATGAGGTATCTTACGTACGAACTAATGAAGGCGTTCAAATGAGTTCGAACGCCTTCAAATGCTACCAATACAGTTCGAACGATTGTGTTTATAGGCAGTCAAAATGGTAGAGATACCATTCCCAAGAATGACTTTTGGGTTCTAATCGTTTGAACTATATAAACACATTCGAACGCTACAAGAAGTACAGTTCAAACGGTTGTGTATATAGGCAGTCGAACGATAAAGACACTGTTCCCAAGAATGATTTTTGGGTTCTAATCGTTCGAACAACATAAACACATTCAAACGGTAACTGGATCAAGTTTAGCAATGACTGAATCGACTCAATGTCCATTGAAACGAAAGGAATCCACCTATTCCTTTCCTTTCGTTTCAACAAAATAATGCACACACAAGGCCGAAATGTCCATAGAACCATTTCGACCTTGTGTTTTGCAGCCCTATAGTACTAAATCTAATCTTGGAATGAGTTTTATATAAATTCTAAATAATAATGGATAATAACAACAAAAGCACAAAAATACGAAATAACAAATGTACCTCTTGGATAGTGGTACTGTTGGTTGATAGTGATGGTAATACGACAGTGAAATGGCATTGATACGACTATCGTTCGAATGTTTTTAGAGTTTGAACGGAAATGAGTCGTTCATGGTGCTGGGTCCCTTTGTAGTGCAGTACCATTCAAACGTGTGTATCATCACATTCGATCGTTTGTCCTTTCAAATTCGTGGTCAAACGCTCAATTTTAATGTTCGAACGTGCATGCACTATATTATTACATATTACTATATAGTATAATATATGTTACTAATAGCTATACAATAACTATATATAATACTTATACTATAGTAGCTATATAATCCTGTTGACTATAAATAGTTCTTATTAATATATAGTAATTATATATAAGTATATTACACTAAGTATAGTAAGTTATATAATAATAATATAAAACTAAGTATATTAGTATATATAGTTATCATAACTTATAATAGCTATACTTATACTATACTTATATTATGTACTAATATACTTATATTAATACTATATTTATATACCACAATATAAATAGAGAATTAATAAACTAATTATGGATACTATAGTTGAATTAAATAATTATAATAATATAGTTCGATTAAAAGAGATAAAATTACTATTATTTCAATTTGTAGTAGGCTTGAACGGATAGTAACACTATTCGATTGCCCGTAACATGATCGAATGGCAATTTACATAAAGAAGAGTGTTTGACAGTTTGTAGAATTTTTTACGTCGACAAAATAGTGGTAGATTGTCTCCCGTGGAAGTGTAGAAAATCGTGCAAATGCCATTTTACCCTTTCGAACACTTCTATGAAATTTTTGCAAGCGGGAAAATTTTGGTGCTCATTGAATTATCATGTTCGACCACCAAAATTAGTTGTTTGAACGGATTCCAACGACCTAGGTGACAACTTATTCCGCTGTAATAAGTGGTTTATTAATTAGAACGGCGTCGTTTCAAAGTGTAGAGAACTTATTACAATAGCAAATGTCTCTATAATAAGTTTTAAAACCTACATTTCCTTCAAAACCCCTCAGCCCACGCACTTCTCTCATTTTCTCATTTCTTCTCATTCAACCAGCGTGCAAAACACTCATCTTCTCCACAATCTTCCACTTTTCTTTCCATAATCCTTTATTCTCTCCATGAAATCTATAAACATTAGCACTATATTGATTCAAGATATGGTTTTTTGTTAGATTTTTATATAGATTAACTCATTTTCATCATTATAGTGATAATATTTGTTTAAACACCATTTTGTAGGTATTTATTGAGTTATTTTGGTTTGCACAGCTCAAGATATGTCCATATTTCATAACTTATAGTTTTTAACATCGAATATATATATATATATATATATATATATATATATATATATATATATTTATATTTGTGTATTTATCTTTATTGTGAATTGGATTTTTGGGATGATTGATTGCGTTTTGTGATAGTGTTTTGCTCTCTGGTTCATATTCTGGGTTGAACCATCCGATCGCAATATCACTTCGTTTGAACAATTCTCTATATTCGAACACGTTCGAACGTTAAACACAGAAAACAATTTAATTACTAAATTACAATTATTAAATAACAAATAAATAACAATACTTAATAAAATAGGAAACTTAAAATACACTTAACGATTAAAATATTTAAAATATACTTAATATTAAAATACATAATAATAACGATACTTAAAATACACTTAATAATTAAAATATTTAAAATACACTTAATATTAAAATACATAATAATTAAGATACTTAAAATACATAATAATTAAGATACTTAAAATACACTTAATATTAAAATACATAATAATTAAGACACTTAAAATACACTTCATATTAAAATACATAATAATTAAGACACTTAAAATATACTTAATAATTAAAATACTCAAAATATACTTAATAATTAAAATACTCAAAATACACTTAATATTCAAAATACCTAAATGACTTAGAGTGGTTATGATTTGTGTGGAAGGGAGTTCAAGAAAGCTCAGTGGTACGTCCTAAACAATTGTTCTAAGATAGAGAGTCACTTGAAGTAAGTTCAAACTAATTGTTAATTAATATTATAATTTACTTTAAAAAATTATACGAATATAAATTTGTTGGTAATGTTTAATTTCAGTGATCATATTAACGTGTTCACAGAACTGGGAGTAAATGATATAGAATAGAGACATGAACAGGAGTTCCCGAAATGGTTTGAACAACGGGTAATGACATTAATATAGATGTGAGTTTGCACTAAATTAAAAAATAGATAGGATTTTTATTTTTGAATGTTTATGCTTTATTTAATATGTTGGTTATACAAATGCATGTGAGTAATCTTAACGATATATCGGATGAACTGTATGCATTGATGCATGGCCCCTCGAGACATGTTGCTCGATATTCTGCATGTATTTCTCGAGAAATTAGGTATCATACAATTGATCGAGAATTCTACAGGAAAACACAAAATAGTGGTGTCTTTGGAAAGAAGTCATGATGAAGACAATATTGATTTTTATAGAGTTATCTTAGATATAATTGGAATGAGATATGTGGGGGAACTTGTGGTTTATATATTTAAGTGTGATTGGTGGGATTTAAGCAATCCTCGAAGGGGAAAACACCATGATGAATATTTTCTGAGTATTAATACATCAAAAAAATAGTATGAAGATTATCATTTTATTTTGGCTTTCCAAACATCTCAAGTATTCTACTTAGATGATCATGAGTTAGAAAATCAATGGCAAGTAGTACAAAAGTTCTCATAGAAATATATATGATATTATCCCTGAGGCGGAGGGATAAGATGAAAAAGAAAATGATTCTTCTACTCAAGAAGCATACCGAGAGAGTCAACCTGTCTTTAACTTATTTTTGGATTTAAGCCAGTATGAGATGATCCCATTACATAGGGAAGATATTGAGGCTGAAATAGTTGATGCGACAGTTGATCAAAATGTTGAGTCATCTGAAATATCTACAAATGATGAGAGTGAATCTATAGATGAAACTAATACAGATGATTGACCGGTTTTGTGTTCACATTACACAGTGCCTCGCAATTATGCCATCAAAGATGAAGAAAGTTCACATCCCATCTCTACTTATTCCTATATCTCTCTGTTTAACTCACCATTAGAGACTGACTCTACGGGATAAGGTAAACTGCTAATACTCATTTTTTCAATTAAGATAATTGATAATTGATACAAGGTAAATAACTAAATATTATTTTATAGAGATAACAATATAATCGCATCACAAACGAGGCACTACTAGAGGCTTGACGTTGGAGAAATATTGTAAAGTGGGTAAGATTAAGATTAACATTCTTGACGAACATACCGGAGGTGAGAGACAACAAGCAGTTTGGTTTGCATTGCATGTGAGTGTTCGTACACAAACTTATGCACCTTTGGTTACGAGTTCATGGCATAAAATCCTGCAAGATGTGAAAGAGCTTATAAAGAAGCTCTGTTTGGTACGTAATATTTAAATAATAAATTTATATTGACATTATTTAATATTCTAAATGATAATATCTTTGTGTATATACTTTTTCAATGACTTCATAAATTTTGGTTAGAGAGAGGAGCGTAAGACTATCGATGAGCTAATGTATAATACATTCCGCAAGTATAAGACGAGGTGTCATGAGCATTACATGAAGTATGAGAACAAGGAAGATGCAAGCTAGCATTATTTTTAGGATGTCCAACCTGCGAATTGAGAAAAACTTTGCGACATGTTTAAGGATCCATCATATAAGGTAAATTAAATGAATTCTTTTTGTGTTCTATTTATAATTTTCACTTACTAATATTTACAACTTCTATGCAGAAGTGAAGTTCTATAAACAAAACAAATAGATTGAACTTGAAGATTCATCATCATACAGGCTTAAGATCTTTCCATTGCCTCTCTCTGAAATTGGTAATGTATTTTTTTTTCTATATAGTTTGTTTTTTGGAGGTACTAATTTTAATATTGACTTTATATCTTAACAATATCTCTTGTAGAAAGACTCAGACACCAATTATAATTTGACAAAATTATATGCTGCATCACATACTAATAGTAATGGGAAGTGGACTCATCCCGATACTCGGGAGAATTATGTAAATATTATAATTTGTTTTAATTAAATATATTTAAATATTTGTGTCAATATTAATTTTTTATATTGTGTGTAGGATAAAATGATTCCTCTCCGTGCTGAAATTGCATTAGATCAGAATTCATCAACAAGTGATGTTGAAATATTTACACAAATTCTGGGTCAATGTTTAGGATATTTGAGGGGTTTGGGTCGCTATGTAAAGCTTTCAGGCTCTTCATCAACATAAAGTACTATTGCCATTACATTAGAAAATGCAAATTCTAGGATTAAAGAATTGATTGCAAAACAGCAAGAATTAGAGGCTCAATTGACGAAATAAGCAGACATAAAGATGCACATAAAACAACAAGAAGAGTTCAAAAGAGAGATGCAACTTCAAATGTAGACACTTATGTAACAATTCAAGCCTCCAAGAAATTGATTTTTGTGTTTTGCATGAATTTTAGGATTTATAAAATTATGTATGGATAACATTATTAGCATCATTACAATTTTATTTATTTAATTCAGACTTATTAGATTAGTTTTATTTATATTGAAAAATTTGTAATGTATTTTTGAAGTATAAATATCTATTTTGTTTTAAATTTTTTATTCAAATAAATATACTAACCGTTTGAACGATCACCAAATGTTTGAACATATATAAATCAGACACAATCATTAGAACATCACACGTTGGAGTTTGAACAGTCATTAAACGTTGCGAACCGTTCAAACACGTTCGAACAGGCAACTCACTCTTTTTGTCCCAAACATGTTGAAACGTCTTATTAAATTCTAAAAATTAATATAATTTACGTTTGATCCCCAATTTGTTTGTTCAAAAGTTTCCTCATGTCTATTTGGTCGAATAAACTAGTATCGATCGACCACCCATGAAGTACACGAGTACACATTGAGCAGGCATATTGTTCGAATGGTTTTTGTGAGAGTTCGAACGACTTTCTATGATGAAATTCAATTGTCCCAGAATAAAAATTCCATTCGAACAATCAAACGGTCTAACAAAATTTCGAACCAAAAGATATTTTTTGGGATGAAATTGTGATTTTCGTCCCAAAATACCTTTTGGGACAGTGATATTGGGATGACCTTAAGACACTTTATTTTTGTCTCAAAATATATTTTGGGACAAAAATCCAATCTTTTGGGACAAAACTTTATGTCCCAAAAGACCTTATCTGTTTTAGTGCCGACGTATATCTCTCACACTTGAAAGCCATGAAGTGCTTATTTTTTCCCTGATTTATCAAATGACAACACTATAGAATGCATGGAAGAATGAAGATACGCATCTCTAAAAAAATAAAAAGAAAAAAAGAAGAAGATGAAGAAGAAGAAGAAGAAGAAGAAAATGAATTATGAATATTTAGATACTAATCCAATACGGGAGCTAGCATGTCTGTTGCATTTGGAAATAGTAAAGAGCATAATATCGTTATCAGCTTGATGGGTAATGGCAGTGTGGGGGAGTAATCTCCAAGGCCAGGCCAGAGGGTGTAGGCCTGGTCTGCAAGGCCCGAAAAGTCCTAGGGCCCGAGGACAAGGGCTAGGCAGGGCCAGGTCGACCCAGGGGGCCCGGGAAGGGAAGCTTTCGGGCAATGCATGTTGGCTAGGGGATGGAAGGTAGGTCTGACACCCCTACTCGCCGACACTCAAGGACAACCCTGGCATCTGGACATGCCAAAGGGATGGACGCACTTGATCTGTGCCACGCCACATTTAATGAGATGGAAATGGGCACGCCACAACAGGGAGCCATGCAGCATTAATGAACCCTGGGGATGGGCATGCCATGACGTGCTTCCCGGGGTGTTAGTAATGCCCACGATCAAGTTTGGCAAGCCTGTTGTGCAACAAGGAAATGGTAGGGACACTTGACCCTAGTATGGAGCGGCACACCCACCACCTCTCATTCGAGGATTGCTCCAACCAGGTATAAATACCCCATCCCTCAACTAGGGGAGGGGTTCAGACACTTTGACACTTCAGTTCATTATTTTCCCAAGAAACTCACACTGACTTTAACATCAGAGGTGTCCCTTACCACCCCAAAGCCCTCATTTTCTAGTTGCAGGTGGATGGATTGAGCCCTCGTGGAGTTCCTCAGACTGCGAAACATGACATCAACAGTAGCGTCATCTATGGGATCTTTTTCTTTCCTATAGTAGCGTGACCTTCGTATGTCGGCAACATCGCGCTCCTAAGCCTCACGTCATGAAGAAGAACAACCCGAAGCAATGGAAGCAAGAGCCAACGAACAAGGTGAAAAGATACGGGAGCTGATGGAGAAGGTGACGACTCTCCGCCAGGAGAATGCCTCCCTACGGAGAACTAACAGGGAGTTGGAGGGAGGCGAGCACAACCACCACTCTAAGTCACGTCGAATCTCTGAGGTAATGGCACCTGAAGAAGAGCGGCTCATGATGCACCTCGAGCTCCTTGAACTCGGGGACAAATACTCCGAGATGGCTAAACGGATGGGCACAACATCCACGATGGACCAGACCGGCTGCTCACCAGCACAGACTTGCCGTATAGTGCTAAGGTTATGGTGGTTGCTCTTCCCACAAGATTCAAAGTTTTGCAGATAGATGCGTACAATGGGTCCAGGGACCCCCTGGAACATCTAGAAACATTTAGAATATGTTTGGGGTAAAGAAGAGATTTCTCATCTCTATCTCTATCTCATCTCATCATTACAACTTTTTCAAATCCCAATATAACTTTTTTAAATTCTAATATTTTAAATTAATATTTTAAACTTTTATCTTAACACTATTCACAAAATTTTTTAAAATTTTCATCTTATCTCACCTACCAAGCATAACCTTAATGCTCATATGATCTTGCACAGGTTCCCGAGAGAAGTCCCGTGTAGGGCATCTCCTCTCACTTTAAAAGGGATGGTGAGAGCATGGTTTGGGTCCTTGCCGCCAAGTAGCATCGACAGCTTCTTCGAGCTGGCTCGTCTCTTCCTGACATAGTTCATGGAAAGCAAGAAAAGGAGGCATCCCGCTGCCTATCTCTTAACTATGAAGCAGCGGAATAATGAAAGTCTAAAGTCATATCTCTCTTGGTTCAACACGGAATGCATGACGACATTCGACCAGGATGAAAAGATCACTATGATGGCTCTACTAGGGGTGTTTGGCCCCTAACCCCTTTATGATCGAGATCGCGCAGAAAATTTCCATTTCTTTAAGGGAGTTCATGGACCAAGCCGACGGTTTCATCAAGGCCGAAGACATGCTTCGAGCGCTGATGACTCCTCAGAAGACCAAGTTGGAATGAGTAGACAAGAGAGCCACCAGGTAGAGCAGAAGTGTGAATCGAGAATGCATGCGTGACCAAGTGTAAGGAAGAGCAGCTTGCTTGCAGGCAGGTCAGACAAACACATTTCAACATGGTCGTGGAGGCCAAAAGAAACAAGAGCCTGTAGGGAGAACAACAACAGGGCCCAACCCACCATCGAACTGACAACTATCGAATAGAAGACTGCTTCACCAGAAAGTAGAAAATGGAAGAATTAGAAGCCCTGCTAGACCAATGGGGTGACGAGAAATGCGCCTGATGACCCGATGGTATGAAGACCTAGAGTAAGCCCACACTGAAGGAACCTGGCCAGAGGAAATGACCTTGTGGGCGAAATTTGCACAATCGCCGAGGGAGAGACCACCACCCCAGTGCGGAAGGCCCACGCCAGAAGGGCTAGGTATGAAGAAGTGTTCACCCCTGGCAGGGCGGCCTTGACTCACTCAAAATTGAGCAGCACGAAAGGCTATCCCAAGTGCAGGAGCGTGTCGCGTAGTAATTAGGAATAAATTCCTAAATCGTCTCCACAGGGAAAGTGCTTAAAAATCAAACTCGTGTAAAATGGTAGAAATAGTTACAATGAGAGAATAAAAATAAAAGTGATGAAATATACAATGAATATGGGAGTGCAATGGAAATGAAATTTTACTAGTCATGGACTAGATTCATGTTGTTGGTTTTGAGTGGATGATTAAAAATAAAAAATTAAAATGCGACACAGGAAATTAAATTTGCTGAAAATTAAATCACTGAAATGTAAAGGAACAATAAAATTAAATGACATAAAAGTAAATTGCAAAAATTAAAGGTGCAAGAAAATTAAATGACATAAATTTAAATTGCAGGAAATTAAAAGTGCGAGAATGACATAAATTTAAATTGCAGGAAATTAAAAGTGCGAGGAAATTAAATGACAGTAATTTAAATTGCAAGAAATTAAAAGTGCGAGGAAATTAACTGACAATAATTTAAATTGCAGGAAATTAAAAGTGCGAGGAAATTAAATGACAGTAATTCAAAATTAAATAAAAATAAGAATTGTAAGAAATAAACTTGATGTATGGAAATGGAGACTGCATTCTCCAACCCAAAAATCTAAACTTCCAATTAAAGTAAACTCTAAAAAATAAAACGGACTCTCAACATTTATCAAAGAGGACTGAAAATTTACTTACTAAACAAACTCAAAACTGGAAATAAAGACTTACAAAAATAAAATTTACTGAGCCATAAATTAAAACTGATTGATGAATAAATTACACAAAATTAAAAACTGAACTCAGAAAAAATAAAAACTGACTACAAAAACTCACTCACTATTTTTATTCTGAACTCTAACTCTCATTTCACACTAAAATTTTTCTAACTCCTGACTGACTCTAACTCTAACCACTGACTACTCTCCCCCTCTCCAGTTCACATACAACTCTTATATAGGCATCAAAAGTATGCGCTTAGCTGCCCCGTGTATGTGATCTCGTCCCCACTCAGAAAGTTATTCCGTTTGTCCCTGCATGTGCGTCTGCTTGGTCTGCCGGTGTGAGTGATCTGTCCCCACAAAAATAACTCCACCGAATTTCTTCACTACTGTCCGAAGCTCTCCAGTTGGCCACTGTGTGCGTGCGTGTGTGATCCATGTCGTTCTCATTTTCTGCATGCTACTTCTTCCTCTTTATTTATTTATTTATTTTTTTTTCATTTCCTCTCCGTTGCTGCGTCTTCCTGTCCGAAGCCGAACTTGTGGGTGGAAGTGTTGCTGCCACTGTGGGAGGCTGAGCAGAGGCTTTTCGGTGATGGCGTTGCTGAAGGTTTGAAGGAAGGGCTCAAGGTGGCTGGGCATGGCGATGAGGAGCTGCGTGCATGATCGTAAATGAGAGGTGGAAGTGTTCTGTTTCGAAGATGTAGAACAGGGGCTTCTCGGTGATGGTTGATTCGCATGGCTGTGCATACTGGGCAGTGGCACACGGTTGCATGCACGCAGTAGACGTGCGGTGATGCTGTGGATGCAGGAAGAAGTTCTGCCATGGTTGTGCTGCTACGGTGGCAGTGCACTGCGGCTGCATGGGAGTGGAGGTGTAGCTTGCATGGACGTGTTTGAGGATGGTTCACGGTTGGTGGAACGCTGGGCATGCTTGATAGAGGAGCACGAGGCGTGGAGGAGTGCTGTTGGACGTGGAGAGGTGCTGTAGGCGAGGCCGAAGGTTGAAGATGACACGAACGTGGGGTTGCTGGCCGTGGGGTTGCTGGCCGTGAGGCTTCTGGACAAGGCGAGACGGCTCATGGCTGTGTTCATGGTGTTTCTGTGGACGTGCGGAGTGTATAGGATGGCTCACGGTGGTGGCTCGAAACTGCTGGGCATGGCGGAACTGTAGCATGAAGACGTAGGGGCGAGGTTGAAGACGAGGCAAACGACATGTCGTTTTTGTCAAACGACATGTCGTCGACCTTAGACGGCAGATTCAAATCCACTGGAAAATGACATGTCGTTTGGTTTGTAGACCAAACGACATGTCGTTTAGCCTGCGCAGAAAATCAAAAATAAAAAAATAAAAATTGAAAATAAAAATAAAATAAAATAAAATAAAACAAAAATAAAATAAAATAAGACAGATAAAATAAATAATAATTACATAAAAATTAAACTAGAAAAAGAAAATAAATAATTAAATAAAAATTAAACAAAAACTAAACTAAAATATTAAAAGTGTGTTGTGCATGTGAGGAAATAAAATCAAATAAAATCACAAGTTATAAAAATAAGCATAAACTATGCTTTTAATCAATTTAAATCACAACTTGGATTTATTGCCTCTTAATCAATTTTTCCATCTAAAACCAATGATAAAATAATAAAACAATTAAAAATATATTGGTTTTAAATGTATAAAATATGCAATAATGCAACTCAATCAGGCCTTGAGCACCAGGAGCCACTGGGGGGGACGATCATAATCTTTAGCGAAAAGGATGAGGAGAGCATCCTCCACCCTCATGATGACGCTTTAGTAGTGATCGTGCAAATTGCCAACTACACAATGAGAAGGGTCCTATTCAACAACAGCAGTTCTGTCGATATCCCATTTTGGGAAGCCTTTGTTCAAATGGGAATACGCCCTATCAATTGATCTCCTCCCCCACACCCCTCAAAGGCTTTGCTGGAGACATAGTCCAGCTGATTGGTGTAATCACCTTGTCCATCCTGGTAGGGAAGGCCCCACGAGCGGTAGCTACTATGGTGGATTTCCTCATGGTGAAAGCCCCCTCCTCCTACAACTTAATCTTAGGGCAACCAACCCTGAACAACCTGAGGGCGGTGACCTCCACATTCCTCCTAAAGATGAAATTTTTAATTCCCACGAGAGTGGGCGAGATCCATGGCGAGCAGGATCTGGAAGAAGTGCGAAAGGCTACCGACCCACCCCCACTTCCGACCCTAACGTAGCTAGATGAAGAAGTTAGGGATGAGCAAGCACTACGACAGGCAGAGCCAATGAGTCCCTAGAGTTGGTGTCAGTGGACCCACAAAGACCTGAACGAATCGTCTGGGTGGGAACCAAAATGTCTCCCGACCTGAGAAGATATGTTCATCATCGAGCACCAAGACGTGTTCACCTGGAGCCATGAAGAGATGCTCGAAATCGACAAACTAGTCATTGAACATTGCCTAAGTGTGGACCTCAAGGCTAAGAAGGTCAAGCAAAAGCGTCGCAGCTTTAGTGCAAAGAAGTACACAGCCATCGCCAAGGAGGTGGACTGCCTCCTAGCCATGGGGTTCATCATGGAAGCCCACTATCCTAAATGGCTTTCTAACATGGTCCTGGTAAAGAAGGCAAGTGAGAAGTGGAGAATGTGTGTTGACTTTACTGACTTGAACAAGGCCTGCCCGAAGGACAACTTTCCCCTATTGCATAGACCTAATAGTGGATTCCACGGTCGGGAACCCCCTGCTCAGTTTCATGGACCCATACTCAGGGTACAACCAAATCAGGATGAACCTGGACGATGAGGAGAAGACAACCTTCATCACTGACCGAGGACTCTACTGTTATAAAGTTATGTCGTTCGGTCTAAAGAATGCCGGTGTGACTTACCAACGGTTGGTTAATCAGATGTTCAAGGAGTAGATCGGACGAAACTAAGAGGTATATGTGGATGACCTCTTGATCAAAAGAAGAAAACTCGAGCAGCATATCGCCGACCTTCAGGAAGTTTTCATAGTACTGAAGAGATACTAGATGAAGCTCAACCCGCTAAAGTGTGCCTTCAGAGTCGAGTCGGGGATGTTCTTGGGCTTCATGGTCTTAAAGTGGGGAATTGAGTCCAATCTAGAAGAGGTTGAGGTGATAGTAATTATGCCGCTGCTGCAAACAATTCACGAGGTCCAGAGGCTGGCAGGGAGAGTAGTGGCCCTAAACTGTTTCATCGTACGATCAACTGACCATTGCCTTCCTTTCTTTAAGGTCCTCAGAAAGGCCTAGGAGTGGGACATCAAGTGCGACTGTGCGTTCAACGAGCTGAAAGAGTATTGGCCCACCCACCACTTCTTAGTCAGAACAAGTTGGGAGAAAGCTTAATAGTATACCTGGCAGTGACCCCAAACGCCGTGTCTGCAATCATAATTTGCAGCGAGGAAGGGGAGCAACGACATGTCTACTATACAAGCTGCGCTTTTCGAGGAGCCGAGGCTAGATATCTCTGTTGTCATAACAGAAATTCTAGTATTTGCATTAGTGATTGCCGCAAGGTGGCTAAATCCAAACTTCCAAGCCCACCCGATAAAGGTGCTCACTAATGCTCCCCTCAAAAACATACTGCAGAAACCCGATGTGTCCGGTCAGATGACAAATTGGGAGATTGAATTGAGCGAGTTCGACATTGAGTACCCCCTTGTACGGCAATTAAGGGGCAAGTACTAGCAAATTTCGTAGCCAAATTTTCAGACTTTCCAGAAAAGACGCCTATTGCACCTCAAGGTAAGCCCTGACAGGTCAACGTCTATGGCTCTTCCTGCCAGGAAGGGGGGTGTAGGGGTGCACATCATCACAGAGCTCGAGGAGGAGTATGACTACGTGTTCAAGATTAGCTTCAAAACTACCAAGAACGAGGTCGAGCATGAGGCATTATTGGCGGGAATGTCGGTAGCCAGGTCATTGGGAGCAACCGAGATTGAGGTTAGAGCCGACTCGCAGGTGGTAGTCGGTCAAGAATTTCCATATCCAGCAAATCCCGAGGGGGGGAGAACCACAAAGCAGACCGTTTGGCAAAGGCTGCCTCGGGCCAGGTAGAGGCCCTTCTTCCGGATCATATTGTAACCCGAACAATTGACACTCCGGTTATTGGGATTAGCATATCTGTAATCTAGCCAGCACCACCAGAGTGGGTCATCGATATTATGAAGTACCTCAGTGAAGGCCTAGTCCTAGACAACCAAGAAGAAGCATAAAAGATTAGAAACAAAGTGGCACATTTCACATTGTTGGAAGGAGTCCTGTATAGGAGAGGCTTCTCCGAGCCCCTCCTGAGGTGCATCTCGCTTGAGGAAGTCCAATACGTCCTAGCCGAGATACACGAAGGAATTTACAGAAATCACTTTGGTGGAAGAGCACTACCCACCAGGGTCATGCATGCTGGGTACTACTGGCCCCACTCCTTCCAGGATGTAGATGAATTTATGAAGTAATGCCCCAAGTGCCAAGAACATGCGCCCATCCCCCACTGTCCGTCGGAAGAACTGACATCCATCATGACCCCTTAGCCCTTTGCATAATGGGGGCTTGACCTTATCAGCCTGTTTCCTGGGGCCAAGGGAGGAGTGAAGTTTGTAGTAGTAGTAGTCAACTATTTCACAAAGTGGGTGGAAGCAGAAGCATTGGCAACCATCACGGCCCATGCCATCATAAGATTCCTTTAGAGATCCATAGTCTATCGATTCGACATTCCTTAGAGCCTCATATTATACAACGGAGGGCAGTTCAACTGCTTGCATTGCCGGGAGTGGTGTGTCAAGCTTAGAATCAAAGCCAAGTAAGCATTTCTGGGGCACCCACAAGCCAATGGATAGCCAAAGGCAATCAACAAGGCCTTGCTGAATATCTTGAAAAAGAAGCTAGGGGACCAAAAAGGGAGATGGGCCGAGGAACTCCCCCTTGTATTATGGGCCTACCGAACGTCCGTCAAGACCTTGATGGGAGAAATGCCTTTCGGGCTTCTCTACGAGACCAAAGCCATAATTCCAGCATAGGTAGGAATGCCCAAGTAACAAGTTCAACACTTCAGCTCGAACCGCAACAACGAGGGATCAAAAGAAAATCTGGACCTCCTAAAAGAAAGGCGAGAGGAAGCAGCAAGTCAAACGGTGAGCAACAAGAGGAAAGTCGACCAGTACTTTAACAAACAAGTCCGCCCTCAGACCTTCAAGGTAAGAGATTTGGTCTTAAAGCAGATAGGAGTCACCACCCAAGAAGAAGGAAAGCTAGGTCCCAGATGGGAAGGACCCTTTATGGTGATGGCCAACAGAAGGCCCGGCTCTTACTGTTTGAAAGGACTAGGTGGATCGCGAACTTCCCCACCCATGGAATGCCAAGCACTTGAGAAAGTATTTCATCTAAAGGTCACGATTTTGCCCAACAATGTAACCAACGACTTATGAATAAGAAAGCACTTATCATTTTATCTCTGGACTTGCCACAATGCATTGGTGGGGCCAGAGCCCCAGGGCTTGCCCACACGACTAGTTGGACATAAATTCCTTAACTTGCCAACCTTCATGCTACCATCTGAGTCTCTGGACTCGCAACGATGCACTGGTTTGGCTAGAGCCCCAAGGCTCGCCTACACCATAAGTTGGACATAGGTCCCTCGAGTTGTCGGCCTTCATGCTACAATCCGAGTCTTTGGACTCGCCATGATGCATTGGTCGGGCCAAAGCCCCAAAGCTCACCCATACGACCAGTTGGACACAAGTCCCTCGACTTATCGACCTTCGTGTTAAAAGTTGAGTCTCTAGACTCGTTGCGATGCATTGGTCGAGCAAGAGCCCCAGGGTTCACCCACTTGACCAGTCGAACACAGGTCATTCGACTTGTCGGCCTTCGTACTACAAGCCTAGTCTATGGACTTGAGGTAAAGTATGGTTAAGGCTAGAGCCTCTAGATTTCTACCCCACTAACATCCAGTCGAACACAAGTCCCTAGACTTGTTTGCCTTCGTGCTACAAGCCAAGTCTCTAGACTTGCTTTGAAGTATGGCTAGGGCTAGAGCCTCCCAAACTCTGCCCCACCGACAGCCAGTCAGACGCAAGTCCCTTGACTTGCCAACCTTCATGCTATAAGCCAAGTCTGTGGACTTGCCATGAAGTATGGTTAGGGCCAGAGCCTCCCAAGATCTGCCCCACCGATAGCCAATCGGACACAAGTTGCTCGACTTGCTGACCTTCTTGCTACAAGCTAAGTCTCTGGACTTGACGCAAAGTATGGTTAGGGCCAGAGCCTCTCAAACTCTACCCCACCAACAGCCAGTTAAACACAAGTCTCATGACTTGTCGACCTTTGTGCTACAAGCCAAGTCTTTAGACTTGCCGTTAAGTATGGCCAGGGCCAGAGCCTCCTGAGCTTTATCCTACCAACAACCAGTTGGACACAAGTCCCTTGATTTTCCAACTTTCGTGCTACTAGCTGAGTCCTAGAACTCGCTGCGGGTTTGGGGTCGGGCCAGAGCATCTCGTGTATGCCTATAGAGCCCGAAAATAAGTCCCTAGACTAGCCGTGGGGTTGAGGCCTTAAGGTTAAGGTCGGGCTCGCCGCAAGCAAAAAAAAAGGGGGGGGGAATTTGATCTATATATATGAGAGTTAAATTACATATGAGCCTGGGTTACAAAAAAAGAGAGGAAACAACAAAGGGGCTCAGCAAGTACAAAAGCAACTACGAGGGCTGAGGGGGAATGCCTAGGAAGAGTGGAGGCATCCCTGCCTTCCCAAGGTTTTTGATGAACGCGTAAGCTTGAGGGTTTGGTTCCAAAGAGGCCAGACTCAAAGTATTGATATTCTCGAAGATGGTCTTATAGTCATTCGAGGCCTTTCTTGTAGCTATACCCTCAACCAGCGTTTTGTATGGCCTGAGTGTTCTGGATTTGGGACATGATCTCCCCAATGTACTGGGCACTGGCCTCTTGGCTAGCTTCCATGCACGAGAATTGCGTGTCCCTAGCCAAGATGGTGTTCATGGCATTCACCAACTTGGCTTCGAAGCTACGGGGCAAAGCCTCATTCTACTACACCTCTCCCCTCTGGCGCTGAACCTTCAAGACGAGCGAAAAGTGCTTGAACAACAGTCGAAGGCAATGCCTGGCAGCTGTGGCTTGCTCCTAGGCCAGGCCATTTGGTCCTTCTCTTCCCGAAGTGTCAGGAGCCCCCTCTGGACTGACCGTAGCTCCTCCTCCCTCTTCTCTAGGTCCCTTTGTGTGTTTGAGTGCCCGTCCTTAAGACGCTTGCACTCCAAGGAAACTCGAGATAGCTTCTCTCTGGTCTCGATTAGCTTCATCTTCTGCCTAGACTTATTCCTTTTCAATTTATGGACCTTTTCCCTTAGGAGCCCATGGCGCTCTTTCAAGGACTCGAAGTCCTCTATCAGCCAATCGCACTCTAAGGAGAGAACCTTGATCTACTGGTTCGTCTTGTGAACCTTCAAGTGGGTAAGAAGGGCCAGGGATCGGAGCACCTTGATCTCCTTCTTGAGCTCTCCATGCTCCTCAATGATTATGCCCCCTAATTGGTCCGCAGCCTACGAAAGAAGAGAGTGTTAGAAGAAGGAAGGGGGCTTGGTCCCTCTGCCCCCGCTTCGAGATGCCCCATCTTAGCTCTAGGACCCCCCCGACCTCGCCTCGAGGAGCCCTGCCTACCTTGTTGTGAGCCACCTTTGGCCTCTTCCCCATGCTACCAGACATAGGAGGAATCTAGTGATGCTTCTGACCCCGGGGCAATGACGGGTCCCTCAAGAAGTCCCTCCCAAGCACGTATGACTAGTCGGGAATGGTCAAGTAGCTTCTGATATTGACATTGGACAGCACTACGTCATTCTCTGCATCATAAGGGTGGGCAAATACCCAGGATATCACTGTTGTTAGCCTGGCCTCCTCCCTCCGGGACAAATCGACAGATAGACTCTTGGACAAGGGGACGTACGACCAGACAACCTAAATGGGAAACTCCTTGTGGTCCTTTTCTCCCTCGGCTACTCCCATCGCGAGCTTGAGACAAAGAAATACTTTTGGGACCAGTCCTTGATATGCGAGTGGTGCGACTCAAGTCTGGCGATGCGCCTTCTAGTTGTGCGCGCTCGGAAGCTGTACAAGCTCTTGTCGAGGCACAGAACACAGTACACCAACAAGAACTCCAGAACCGTCAAGTCGGGATACTCCTCCAAACTGGTGTTGAGCACCCTTCGATAAATTATGCAATTGGCCACTAAAAGCAACCAGGTGTTCGGATGGAGCTATGTGGGGGCCAACCCTAAGAAGCTAAGAACATCACAAACAGGGTAGCAGAATGGGAGGCGAAACCCTTTCGCGAACATAAGGGGGTAGAGCAAAAACTTGTTGTGCTGAAAATATCTGCAAGTGTACAGAATTGTAATAAGTAGTAAAGTGTTTTAAAGAAAATGGATGTCGAACCCACAACGATTAATTATGCTATTGAGTATTGAAATTTATTAAATTAATTAGTATTTAGAAAACCAAAATTTAAAGAATATATATCTAAATTAAACTGAATAAAAGAGCATTAAAATTAAGATTTTAAAGATAATAAGAATAAATCTAGAGCATTTGATTTCACCTAGAGAATCCTACACAATTTATTCTTCCTTGTTATAGAATTCCAATTATCCCAAGTTGATGATAAAAATCTCTTAACTATTCAATATTTTCTCTCGAATAATACTAAAAATATCTCCAATTAATAACTCCATATCTCTGTGTGAATTTAATTAATTGAAAATTTATTAAGTTCTTTGGATTTTTCTTAATAATCACACTAATCGCGATAAAGTATCTATACTTTCGCTCAACTAATGGTGCTTAATCCTAGCGCTCTAATCATAAATCACCTCTCGATCTCATTGCGATTCAATAGATCAAACAATAATTAGCTAGAAAATTGCAACCATTAAGAACAAGGAATAAACACTCAATCATGAAAATATTGAAAATAAAATAATTTAGAATATAAATTGTGTGATTAATGCTAGACTACATCAAATCTCTAGAAAATAAAATTAACTCATAATGAAATTGAAAAGAAAAAGAATAAAACTAGTGTTCTTCGTTGGAGTCGGTTGATAAAGCATGCGGTTCTCGCCTCTGCCCTCTAGATCCACCTCCTCGAAAGAAACTTAAAGAATAATCTCTGTACTATTGGACTCTAAAACTTAGATTCTCTCCATTCATTTTTGTGCTAATGATATGCTTATATAGGATAGAAAAGAAACCCTAAAGTTTTCATGATTCCTGCCTAAAAACATCGCCTAACTTTTAGGACTTATATTGGCAGCCTCGTACGCGCTTCAAGAGTCTGAATTTAGAAATCCTTATTAGTGATAGAGAGTTGTAGCCCTTTAAGATATCTTTCCAACCCATCAATAATCACATCAATCGGATATGTGAGTAGAAAGTTATGATCGAAATACTAAAGTATGTCCAGGCTATCTCCTAGGGCATTTTGAACTTAAACTTCTTGTGGATTCCTTTTGTGATTTCTTTCTCTTTTTCTTGATTACTCTCAAACCCTTCGCTAATTGTTGCCCACGATGTCATTTATGTTGGTCTTTTAACTTTTAAGTTGGTCGTTTAGACTGGTCGCCCAATCTGACCACCTAGAGCCTTGTTGCCAAGTCTGGTCGCCATCAGGTCTCCTCACCTAAATCTTCTTATTCATTCAAATCCAAGAAAATAAAATAAATATAGAAATAAAATAAAATCAATAAGATTGAAGGAAAATTGACACTTTTCATAAATAAAAGAGTAATAAAAATTACACTTATTAGAGTGCCACATGGCCCGCCATTTCGTCAACATCCACCAAGGGCACACGACACCTTGGGACCTCCAGAACCACTGACGTAAGGATGTTATACTTCGCCGTGAATACTGGAAGGTCATCGGGGGAGACCGACGACTCCCAACTCTTTCTAGCAAAGTATAGGGGATTGGAACTAGAAGAAACTTTCGAGGCTATCAAAGTGATAGAAGAAGACAGCAGGAACGAAGGAGAGGAAGATGGAAAGCTTAAGGAATATAGAAAACTATGGTGGAGAAGAACTCAGAAGGAAAACGACGACAATGGAGGAAATGAGTTAGAGGTAACATAAGTTTTTTTTGAGGAAAATATCAGAACTTCATTGATATCAAAAAAGACAAGGCGGAAAACAGATTACAAAACTGGACAATTGACCAGTTCAATCACATCCTCAACTAGCTCAAGGGAATCCTTAGCTAGACAGTGAGCAACCTGGTTGCCACTTCTTTTTACAAAGGCCACCTGCCATTTCTTAAAGTTCGACAACATAGCTCTAGTATCATTTAAGACCAAACCCACGCTATCCCACCGATCAGTATGCTTCTGGAGGCCTTGAATTACAGTCTGAGAATCCCCTTCCAGAATAATAGATTGCAGCCCCATATCCTTTGCCATTCCAATTGCATAAAGGCCACCAAGAGCTTCAGCTAATAGGGGATCCAAGGCACCAGATTTTGACAGCTTTCTTGTAGCCAAAATAGAGCCTTCATGGTCACGAGCCACCAAGCCAATCCCAATTTTGTTTTTAGTAACACTCAAGGCTGCATCCCAGTTAATTTTGATGAAGTTCACTGGAGGAGAAACCCATACAGATAGATGGTCTTGTGGCTGCTGGATCACTTTCTTTGAGCCAATCTATACTGCCTTAAAATCTGCCAATGAAATAGCCGCCTGTCTTGCAACCTGTGTGGGATGCATAAAGGAATTCTCAAAAACCATCTTGTTCCTTCTCAGCCAAATGCATCTAGCTGTCATGGAAAACAGCTCCATCAAAGTCTGATTAGATGTAGAAGTAAACTGTTCCACCAACTCTTTGAAACCGCCGGCAGAGTTAGATCCTTTCTGAAGAATTTTAGGCCCTTGGCTCCAAACATCCATGGCTGAAGAGCAGCTCCATAAAGCATGAGTGGTTGATTCAATTTCTCTACAGCAAATAGGACATAAAGGGGAGTCAACAATTCTTTTCTTGTACAGGTTCAGTCGAGTAGGGAGTGACTCAAGGCAAGCTCTCCACATGAAAACTTTAGTAACATTTGGAATCTCAAGTTGCGCAACAAATAGGCATAGAAATGCGATTGAAACAATAAGAATAAAGCCAAGAGGAGTTCGAAAGAGAAATGCAACTCCAAATGCAAATGTTTATACAACAATTCAAGCCTCCAAGCAACTGAGTTACATTTTACAGATTTTATAACTATTTCTGTACGTGAACAATAGCATTTTATTTATTTAGTTCGCACTTATAAGACTACTTTTATATTTATTGAACAAATTGTAATGTATTTTTTTAAATGTTATGTATGTCAATTTCATTTTTCATTATTGGGTAAAATCAAATTCTTACTGTTCGAACAACCAAATATCATTCGAACATAATCAGTCAAACCATTTGAACGGTTACATAAAACATTCGAATGTAATCCGTAATTGGCATTTGAACATCAATTGGACACCATTCGAAGGTAATTAGCGTTCAAATGCTTACTGACGACATCAAACACGACATCTACATTTGAACATCATCTCCTAGTTAATCGTTTGATCATATCATAATCCGATCGAACATTCAACGTAATGCGTTTAAACATAGTTGTTTGTTCGACCACTAAATCGTTCAAACGTTTTTCCACGTCAATACATTTGAACGAATTTATTTTGATTGACCACTCACGAAATACGCGTTTGAACGTAATGATTTTATTGTTCGACAATACATATGGGATGAAATTTAAGCATCCCAAAAGAAAAAAACTTTCTGTTCGAACGCTATCGAACAGTTTTACTCAATTTCGTCTAAAAAATTATTTTTTGGGACGAATTGTAAATTTTTGACCCAAAAAGCCTTTTGAGATATTGATATTGGGACAACCTTGAGACAACTTTTTTCATTCTAAAATATGTTTTGGGACGAAATCACAGGTTTTTGGGACAAAAGTTTTTGTCCCAAAAAACCTCTTTTGTTGTAGTGGTTTTTGAGGAATATATTTTAATTTATCCAAAAATGAATAAGTTAGTTTACAAAAAAAAAATGGATAAATAAATTTTATACATCTTTCTTAGGACCCCATGCAAAATATATTAAATCACATCATTGACTAATTATATGGAATTGAGAAGTTGGGGAGAGCTAAAAGAATATTGCAATTTGTATAGAAACGCAAGAAAAAAAAATAATTACGCCAATATAATTAAAGAAATTGTAAAATAATTATTAAGCCAATATAGTTAAAGAAGTTATAAAGAAATTGTAGATGTAAATATTACAATTAGCAACAATAAATATTGTTTTTGTGACTTTTTCTTTAGCATTAATATTACGTATTTACGTGAGATTACAGGAAATATTACAATAACTGAGATTTCCCTAGGGTGCAAGTGGCTGTTATATTAATATTTAATAACTTGGTCTTACAAAAATTTCATCTTTCGTTGTTTATTACAGTGCAATGCACTAGAAAATGGAATTCTATTTTATCAAATTTTCTAAAAGCCCAAAAAGTTTTATTTTTTATTTTTTTTATGGTGTTTTTCTTTATAACTATATTCTTTGACACTGCCTACGCCATCTCAATTTTTTTTTTTTTTTACAGAAAGTTTGAACTTCATTACAAAAAGGTACTAAAGACCTCAAATTTGAGTACAAGATAACCGATCAACATAAATAACATGTTCAATAAAAGCAGGAATAGAGTGCCACCACAACTATATTTGTGAATTAGTCCATGTATGTCTGGCCAGATGATGAGGAACAGTATTAGAAAGTCGACCACCATGCTGTATCTTGCAATTCTAAAGCCCTGTATTAATCATTTGATTTCAGCAATAATAATTCTCATAACTGTAAAAGAATCTGCTTCACAATTAACTTCCTCAACCAAATGCTTGCAATCACTTTCAATCATAAGGTTTTGGATGCCAATGTTTAGACAAATTGCAGTCCGCTCAAAACAACAGTAACTTCCACAATTTCTAGTTCAAGAAATTCCTCTTCCCCTCTACTTAGACCCATGATAACAGAACCGTAGGAATCTCTAAGAATTGCACCAATACCAATTTTATTGTGGTCAAAGAATAAGGCTCCATCACAATTGAGTTCAAACCAATCAGTTGGTGGATGAGACCACCTATAATTCACTTTTTTGGAATTAACAGGTTGCTACAACCCAGAAACCTGCATGACCTTTGTGAAAAGGCAAACTCTATTACTTCCAGAGGTGGTAAATTGATTTGCTCATGGATCATCTTGTTTCTCCTATGCTAGAAACCCCAAGCCATCAGAACAAAGTCATATAAGTCCTTTGATGATCCTTCTAAAAATACATGCATTGTAGTGGCCATGAAAGAAGTAAACTAATTCATATGTTGCAAGGTAGGAAACTTTCTCGACCAGTATTCATGAATGGAAGGACAGAAAAATAATGCATGAGCCAAGTCTTCTATACTGTGGTCACAAAAACAATAGGCCCCATCCACATCTACCCTTTTATTGATAAGATTAGCCTTAGTGGGAAGTATTTCTTTGCATGCTCTCCAAGCAAGAATTTTAACTTTACGAGGGATTTTTAACTTCCATAAACAATTCCAAAATTTCTTTGTGGATGCCCCATATGATGTTTCCCCATATTCTCAGAAGCAAGTGACTTAAAAAAAACCTGTAAGCACTTTTTACACTAAAAATGCCACTTTTCTCATGCTCCCATATCCACTTGTCAGCCTCATCCAAATAACTTGGATGCAACCTCAATATTGCCTCTGTAATCTTTGGATTGAAGAGAGATCTAACCTTAGAAAGGTTCTACCAATGAGTATTGCAATCAATTAAAGAAGCAACATGTCCTTCCAGTTCCTCAGTCAACCAATTCTGTTGAGGATTGAGATAACTGATTTCCTTTCTCAACTCTCTAAAATCAAGCAACCATACATCATCTAGGATGTTTATATTCCTCTCATTCCCTACATTCCATCTTCCACCTTTTAAAAGTATATTCTTAGCCTCCCATATTCCTCTCCATGCATAAGAGGGAGAGTTACCAAGGGAGGCCTTGAGCATATTGCAAGTTGGAAAGTATCTTGCATTATAAATCTTATGGAAAAGAGAATCCTTGTGTTGCAGTAGCCTCCAACCCAGTTTACCCAACAATGCCATGTTAAAAGTTTCCAATTCTTTGAAGCCTAGACCCCCAATAGCTTTAGGACTACACATCTTGTGCCAACTAACCTAGTGAACTTTCCTCTCTTCATTTTTTTGCTCCCACCAATATTTGGCCATCATACTCTCTATATCAGCAAATAGTTTAGTAGGGAGTTTAAAACAACTCATAGCATAGGAAGGAATGGCTAGAGCCACAGCCTTAAGGAGTACCTCCCTACCATCTTGAGAAAACATATGGCCTTTCTAACCTTAAAGCTTCAACCAGACTTTATGCTTTATCTCAGCAAAAGCATTCTGTTTGGACCTTCCCACCATAGGGGGCAATCCTAGGTACTTATCATACTATTGAATCTGATTAGTAGCCCACATATTCATAATGTCCCTTTTTCTGCACTACACCAATGTTCTGACTAAAGACCACAACAGATTTGTCTTGGTTAATTAACTAACCAGAAGCTTCCTCATAGAGCTTCAACAACTCGAGTAAGTTGAGATTAGTTTCAACACTAGCATCACAGAAAATGAGACTTATCATCAGAAAATAGAAGGTGGTTCAATTTTGGGGCTCCTCTACATACTTGAATTCCAGAGATTGCATTAGAGGCAGCAGCATGCTTTAACAAACCAATTAGACCTTTTGAGCATAATAAAAATAAATAAGGAGAGATAACATCTTCTTGTCTCAAACCTCTAGAGGGAATAATATGACCTATTGGAGACCCATTAATGAGGATTGAAAATGAAGCACTTTGCACGCATCTCATAATAAGTTGGATCACTCTATCATGTAAACCCAGTTTGCATAAAACAGTTTGAAGAAAAGCTCATTTAACCCTATCATAAGCTTTGCTCATGTCAAGCTTAGGGGACATAAACCCTCTTTTTCCCCTCTTTTCTCTTCTTAGAAAGTGGAGTACTTCATAGGCCACTAAGACATTAATAGTTATCAACTTGCCAGGCAAGAATGCAGATTGTGTTTCTAAAATAACAAATGTCAGCACATGCTTAATTCTATTAGCAATGACTTTAGAGATTAATTTGTAAATAACATTACAAAGGCTAATGGGTCTAAAGTCCTTGACTTTGATGGGATTCTTTTTCTTGGGAACCATAGTTATAAAGGTATGGTTTACTGCTTGAGGGAAATCACCAGAGTTGAGAGCATTTAGAACTGTAGTAGTGATAGAGTTACCAATTTGGGGCAAAAACTGTTGAAAGAATAATGGAGGCAAGCCATTAGGACCAGGGGCCTTCGAGGGATGCATTTCTTTCTATGCTCTACACACTTCCTCTGCATTGAATTCTTTAGTTAGGTCTTCATTCATTTCTGTAGTAACCTTTATATCAATTATGTCAATAACAACAGCAGCATTGTGAGAACCTGTAGAAGTAAAAAAGGAGGTGAAGTGATTAATAATGAGGTTATTGCATTGCTCCCCTTCATGCCAACTCCCACTTTCATCCATAAGTTTGACAATTCTATTCTTCTTTCTTCTCTATGATGCCTTAGCATGGAAGAAGTCAATGTTTTGGCTCCCTTTAGCTAGCCAAAAAGCTCGAGATCTCTATTTCCACATGATTTCTTCCCTTGCTAACCATGTTTGCACTCCCTCTGATGCAAAACATGTTTTTTGAACTTAATACTAGAGGATCCCTCTGTTGTATAGACTTCAGTCTCAGTCTTGCTTCATGCAATTTGGCTTCAACTTTTCCAAGCATAGCTTTATTCCATAATTGCAGTTTAGAAGTGCAACAAAAAATAGTATCCATGACTCCTTGTAAACCATTCTAGCTTCCTTGCATTCTCCATGAATCTTGCGCAATTTGAGAACATGCTTATTCTCCCAACCACATAGCCTCGAATCTAAATGGTTTAGGCCCTTTCCTTCTAGTTTGAATTCCCATCACATCCACCCAAATTGGTAATACTCAGGAAGAGCCATGGAATACTCCAGCCCTCTCAAACATATTACACCAAGCCAGATTTCCCAGAAACCTATCCAACCTTTCTGAAATCAAAGCCGATTCCTCCCTTTTGTTGCACCAAGTGTATCTAGGCCTTTTAAATCCCAGGTCCTTTAGTTCACATTCCCCCAGCACATCTAGGAAGTCCCTAATTTGATGGTCATGCCTATCTCTTAGTCCCCATTTTTCTTCTTGTGAAAGAATCTCATTGAAGTCCCCAAAGACAAGCCAAGCTTCTGAGCTTCCTCTGGTTGGCCATATATCCAAGTTATAAACCACTTATTTGAATCTTCCTCTATCACAGCATCAACATGAGAGGAAGAATAACTAAGAATAAACTTTATTTCTTCCTTCCATAAGAGGGCCAAGCTCCCACTATGACCAGAGGCATCAATAGACAAACAATTTGCATAATGTAATTCAACCCTACAGATTTCCATTTTTGCAACTTTAAGTTTTGTTCCTTGAAAGAACAAAACTTCAGATCTTCTTTTCTGATCAAATCAGAAAGAGTTCAAATAGCACAAGGGTTCCAAGCCCTCGTGTATTCTAGCTTAAGAACTTCATTGCTCTCAGTGGGGCTGTGCAACAGCCACCACCAATAACATTTGAGAAAGCTCAACACCTTCATCATTCAATTTTGGCTTATTCTTTAACCTCTTAGACACTCTAGGGGCCTCACCACCATCAATATCATCTGTAGGTCGTTTAGAACCAATATTAGCATCAAGACAGATATTTCCTTTTACTTGGGATCTTGCAATACGCTTCCATGGACAAGTTCTATTATGTTGTTGGTTAAGCACGTGCATGGGTGTAACTTCTTCATTCCCACCAACTGGTTTACTCAAACACTCTCCTTTGGCAATGATTGAAATACCCCCATTGGAAACTACGTTCTTAGAGGCCTTCATCAAATAGTTACCATTTGAATTTCCTAGTTTATTGGCCAAAACCTCTCCATAATCAACCCCCCGATAATTGCTCCCCATTATTATATGTTTGTAACGGCAGTTGGGTATGAATGGAATAGCATTATCCCCAAGCTTTATCAGCTCTTGAGTTTTGCGCAGAAACAAAATTATCCACCATAACTGCTTTTTGGTGGTTACTCATTGTTTTTCCAGCAACTGCTGCTCCAATGACCTCCTCACCTCCTGCTGCTGGAAGAAACGACTTCGCATAGCACTCCCATCACCACCCAAAGTCCCCGCTCGCAGCCATGGCCCATAGGAAAATTCAGAAACATTCAGATTAGCCATAGATTCAGACCAATGCTCACATTCACAATGCAAATGCCCCAGTAAGCCACATAAGTAGCAAAGGTTAGGGAGACATTCATAGGAAAAACTTACCCAAATAGGATGAGAAGAAACTATGCATACCTTCTTTCCAAGGAACAGAAGTTTTGATACATCCATGCATACTCAGATGCACATAAATTCTCCCCATACCATTTCATCATGCTTAAGATCCACTTCAATCACCTTTCCTAAAGCCTGACCAATGCGTCTCCCCATAGTAGAGTTACAAACCATGACTGGAAGATCATGGATACGAACCCAGAACAGAGCCTCTGATAAATGAACTTGATGAGTTTGTTTAAGCCCCTCCACATCACTAGTCAGAATGAGTTGCTTATCAAACGACCATGGTCCATCACATTTAACACGATCCTTGTCCTTCACATCTTCAAACTCATCGATAAACAAAGTGGGATTCAAGTCACGGATGGTAATGGCCTTTAACATGACGCCATATCTTCTTCATAGTCAATTTCAACACTTCTTTATTAAAGTGCTTTGTTGTTAGTAAATTGAATAACAAGCAGCGTTCAACCCTGACCAAAGCATCTTCCAACGAGTTCTCTTCCACAACAATGACCTCCTCCTCCTGTTTCATCAACGACAGACGGGCACACAAGTTCTCAATACTATGATCCATGCTAAAACAGCATGCACAGAGAAAGTCTAACGACGGATCAGCAAGATGATACTCTACGTTGAGAGAAATGGAAAGAGTCACACCATCTCAATTAATTCCAAGCAAGATGGGTTGATGTCATAGAATTTCTTTCTATTCTATCTCAGTACTTACTTCTATTCACACGTGATAATTAGTGACCAAAACATTAAGTAATGGAGTCCCACCAGACGGAAAACATACAATGTTACAAGCGATAAAGTCTGTTCTAACGTGTATCATCTCACTGAGCCTCAGATATCTCTTTCTCTGGTAAAGCTACAAAGACAAGTTGGTAAATTTAGAAAGGGCGAAGAAAGTGAAGTACAAAAAACAATTTACATTTTACAGCGGCGAAACAAAGAACAGCAAAGGTATATCATTGAGGTAAAAATAAAGTTTGTAGACCATCAAATGAGAGAGGCGTCTATTGGTGTGCTTCGTTTGGTAACATTGGAGGAGTCTTCCTAAATACATGCTTTCTGCAGCGATCAAAAATGCTGTCATAAATCAGATCAAACTGAACCCCTGCTCTCTCCCGATTTACAATGAACGACATATGATCAGCTTCCACGATCTTGTAGTACCTGGATTTATCAAATACCATATCTGAGCAAACTCAAATAAGGATTCTCCAAACTAAGATGAAAATGACCACATGAAACGAGGGCAGAAAACCATAGCAAGTTTGGAATTTTTTCATTAAGAATTTTAAAATTCTAATATTTTGAAACTGATATGTAATTGAACTATGGACCGGTAATTTTGATGTTTTGTTCGTTTTTATTAGCATTAATGTGAGACTACAATTACAAGAACTGAGATTTCCATTGAATGGTACAAATGGGTCTGATTCTGAGGACACATTATTTAACTATAATGATGGTTTGTAATGTATGTCCCTTAAGAACATTATTTGCAATAATTAGATGACTAGCAGTTTCTGGATCACCCAGCCAGTCAATAAGCCATCTTGTCTAAGCAGGCATAGTAGCAATGTAATGAATCCTCAACTGAATTTCTTACAATAGAAAATCATCCTACTCCGTATATACTATTAGTAAAATTTAATGCAGTAAGAATTGGCTAAAACCTGAAGCAGAATATCACATAATTTGGAATTCCAATCAAATTTTGAAGCTATGTTGATAAATTTGTATATTAAAAATGACCATTTATTCATAGCTATTGGTGTAAATGACAAACAATCACAATCAAAATCGAATTTACAAAAATCAAGCTCTATGGGCCAAAGACTCCAAACAGGAAATGAGATTTTGTTAGTAACTTTGTTAGGTTAACAATTTACAACAAAGTATGACATACCAGATGCCTGGTTGCAATTGTTGGCATGTTGAATCATTTTCGACAAATTGACTTGGATGTTCAATTGGAAGACGAGGGTGAGTCATGGATATGCAATTGAGTGCTCCATCAGTGTCCTGCCAATCCTCGTCCCTGAACATGCATTTACATGAGGGTGCCTTGGTTAGAGAAACATATTAGACATCGAGAAGGATTTTACTAGAGTAATATTTCATGGTAACTACAGAAAAGGATATAAATACTTGATATTTAAGTGTTGCACTTAGTAAGATATCAAGATATCAACAGATACAAATTCTATAAATGCAAGCACAAAATGCTTTCAAAACTGCAATTAACTATATCAGAATAAAACCTCAACTGATTGGTGAAGGGTACTGGTTAAGAATTTGATGCCATAAAAAACAATACCTGTAGCCTTTATATGGGAGAGACGCATCTGGTGGATGACGCCATTGGCTCATCTGCAATACTCGAATAAAAAGCAACGGATGGATGCCAAGTATGCTAGAAGGAACCGTGAGACCAAACATCTTCCTAGTACGCTTTGTAGCATAGCTGAAGTAGTATGTGTTGGGAAAGGTATGTAGATGGCAGTTGAGCTGCATGGATCCTTGAATAGTAAGATCTGGAAGGACCCAGTCTCCTGAAGCAAATGGGCCCGAATTTCCCGAGAGGCAATCAAAAAGACCCCAAACACCAATTTTCTTCCATGACATGTTAAAGTGATCAAATCCGAAATTGTAATAAGCCTTCAGCCATGGAATGTCAAACCAGTCATATATTATTGCTCCTACACGGCAAAACTGTAGCAGACATATAGGTTTCAAGGTTCTTCCATCTTCTGGCCTGGTACAAGTTCAAACAACCTTAACATGTTAAGCATCCGGGCTAGTGCAGGGATACAGGGAAGTGTGATCAAAACATATACAGACAGTTTGCCAATGAGTTTCAACAATGACCAAACTTCAAAGAAACAATTAAATAAGTTAAACGCATAATCAAATTGAACCACTCATATCGCATTTCAGCAGAATGCAGCTAGTGTGTTCAAATAGGTCTGCTGCCCCTTTCTTGGATGAAGAATTCCTTAACTTCGTTCTTTTTAAAAATTTAAAAAAAAAAAAAAAAGACATAATGTGTGCACTTTGAGGTAGCAGTAAGCTTTTACTCGGTCATGCTAGTTTTTAGTTGTTATGCTAAAGGTTTGGTCTCTGTTTGCTCAAACAACTCTCATTATGTAAGACATGAAGTCACAATTAAATTTCTATTAATCACATTTTCTCATTTGGCGGGTATTATTTCAACATCACTAAATTTAGCAAAAACTAGCATCAAGTTGGAGATTTTCATCATTGTAGTTAGAACTAAAGATATGGAAAATGAAAAGAAAAGAACAAGTTGTAAAAGGAACTCACTGCATCCCATCTAAGTAGGATCTTGTAGTCCCATTGAACGCTCCTGACAAGGATGTAATGCTCAATACCCAGTTCTCTGAAGTATTCTCATACCCCTCGAATGCCTGCAAACCAAACAATATGAAACATAAAATGATGATCCCTTCAATTTAAAGACGTATCAAGGTACCCCTTCGTCAGCATATACTCAAACCTTATCGGAGAGCATTTGCTGCAAAACACGAACAACCTGTGCTCCAGCCGAGTGTCCCACAAAGTGAAGAGGATGATCCTCATCCCATTCAGGGTAATGCCCTGCAGATAAGTTAGAATAAGGCCAACTTCGTGGACGATTTTGGACATTAGAATTGGTAAACACTAACAAGGAAAGCTAAATGCAAGGCAGAGGATCTAGAACCATGTTCGTAGACCCGTCCAAACTGCGAGTGCCCATAAGCCTTGCTGTGTTCTGCACCGTAATCGACCTGCCCGCCTTTCAGATAATAGAACAATTCGCGAGCCCTGAAACCAACACCCGATTCTTGAGACTACATAGCTCAAACGAGTAAAAGAAAAAAGAAGGGGCAGAAGGGAAAAAAGAAAATAAGCCATGAAAGAACCTGAATCCAAAACACCTAGACACATACGTACCTATCATAAACGCTGGTTAGAGACCCCAAATCAGGCACCAGAACCCTTTCGTCTTTCTTCTCTGCCCCGGCGAAATACGATAAACCTCCCAATCTCTAAAAGAACAAAACAAACAAATTCAAACCCCAACAGAGTTATCGGGAAAAGAAAAAAAGAAATGAGATCAAATAAAATCGTAAATACCCCTTTGCCAAATCCAAAGATTCCATGGATTAACACAATTGGAGGCAGATTCTTAGCATTAGGGCTCGCCCCGCCGGGCACGTCCTCTTTGACCTCAACATTCATGTTAGGCTTAAAAAGACACTCGTTCAGAGCCAGGGAGAGATCACCGGCCACCGCTGTGCTGAATATGTAAAACCCATAGAGGAAATGAACCAAGGAGCTGACGAACAGTTCCGCTAGTTGCAGGGCAGCCATCCCCCATCTGATCATTCTCTTTTTCACACAAACAAAGAAATACCCAAAAAGAAAATAGCTCTGCAGGTGGGCAAAGATATCAATGCAGAGCCTTCTTCGAAGCCCCAAAACACACTATGAGAAGAGGAAGAAGGCTCCCCGTCCCGCTGGATAATGCGTCGCAAATCAAAATTACTAGTTATTCTTAAATAAGACGAAAGAGATTTTGGGAATGACTCGACTGTCGATTCTGAGATTGCCCACCTCACAACGAATCCAAAAATAGTCGCCATCATTGCAACACTTTTACTGTTCAATCATTCTTTTGTCAATTGCCAGAGGAGCAGAAACAACCAAAAATATAAAAAATATCCAAAAAGATTGGTTTGATAGATCCCACGTGTCCTTCATAAAACCTCTCCCACAAGTTATAGACTTGGTGGGTACCACTGAACAGCACACAAAATTTAAAACCTAGCAAAAATCTAAAATTACCACTAAAAACCAAAAACCTAAACATTTTTACAGCCGCCATACAAAATGAAAAAGTAACGTTAGTCATAGATTGTCGGCGATCGTTTTGAAAAAAATTTAATTTTATTAATTTTATATAAATTTTATATTTATTTATTTATTTAAAAAAATTATGCTTACAAATATTATTTTTCAAATAAAAAATATTTCATCAACATAAAAATTTTATATAAATTATTTAATGTGACTTAATATGATTTATCAAATTATAAGAACTTTTCTTATTATAAAGTATATTTAATTGATCATGCTAAAATATATCATCAAATAAATTTTTTCGTACGAGAAAAAAAAAATATTTTTAGATATTTTTAAATATTTTTTTTAAACATTATTTTTTTTTATTCACGAGAGAGGGAGGTGAAACCCAAGAGTTCCATTTTGAAGGCTTGGATGTTATGACATCAAGCCCGATGTCTTTGGCCCTTTTTAAACATTACTTAAAAATAAAATATTTTTTAATTTTAATTCTTTTTTATCTAAATACTATCTAATCAATATAATTTTTTCAAACTCTTAATTAACTACAAAAATATACAAAATTTTGAATTTTCAAAAAAAAATATTTAAACTGTTTTTAACTTTATAATATATTTATTTAATTTTTCTTCTCTTATTTTTTTAAACTCAATAAAAGATCTAATCTAAACTATTTTATTACTATTCATAAATATTTTAAAATATCCTAAATATCTTAAGGGACGTGACACTTCTTAACAGATAAGTATAAATGATATGGACATATATCTATTTTACATTTCCACTGCCAATTATCCAAGCAGAATGAATATTTTTATAGTCCATATAAAATCTATTTCTAGAAATATTTATTACAAATAGGTTTTATAAAATTTTATTCTGAAAAATTCTCGTTATAAGAATTAATATATGTAGACCACTGAATAAATAGATGTATTTAAGGTTGGATTTTTTTCACTATCTGTTATATGAGAATAATTAAGGAAGGCAAAGTACTTTATATTATGTTGTATGACTTGTATCTGCATATAATAGAAGAACGATATTAGATATAATTATAAATTATATAAATATCGTGTACTTTTTATATATTATATAAATATTACGTACTCTATTAAAAAATTAAATTTTTAAGATGAACCTTATATTTATTAAATATTCTTAAAAAAAATTATGCAATACTTAAGGAGTTGGAAGCGTTAAAATCGAGAACAGGTGGCGCTGGCGGGATCTAAGCTGGAAGATTCCCTAACTACCACCTAACCCCAAGTCCCAACTGTAGTACCGTACCCCACCCTTATCCGTTCTCGAATTCTGTTAATATAATTGTTTTTTATCTTTACATTATTTATGATTATATTAAAAAAAATGATACTATCAATTATATTAATAAATTGTACAATTAATATATAAAAATAATTTCACATAAAATTATTATTATTATTTTATATAATAGTCAATGGGTGAGAAAAGAAATATGGAGAGTAAGAAGCACGCAGGACCGACATCTGTGGGTTTAGTCATAAATTCCTTTGACGTTTTGCATGTAGTTGATTTGTGGTACATGCAGATGCCACGTTGCCTGCAAGCAATAGTCATAAATTCCAACTGTAAAAAGTGAGGACAGCCTAGCATTGTCCAGCTGGATGGCTTTTATATTTGAGATTTTTTTTAAATAATTTTTTTAAATTTTTAATTATTTTTTTAATAATCACTTCTTTCACCATTAATAAAAAATTAAAAAATGATTAAATGAAATTTAAAGATTGATGAAAACAAAACAAAAAAATCTTATTTATTTATTTTTCAACAGAATATATTTAATGAAATTTTAATAAGATGAAAGCCAAACTAAAAAAATAAAAATATTAATAAATTTTTAGAACAATATTTATGATTTTATTGTAATCTATTAAGCATATATATCCATTCTTTTCATTTTTATCATTACATTGTATATTTTGTTTGTGCTGATAATATTATTCATTTCACTATTTTTTTACTTTTAAGAACAGATATCTCTTTATGAAAATTAGAACTAATGATCTCATGATTTCATTTGTTATTATAAATTTAGGAGAATAAATCAATTAAATAACCATTACAATGATATAAATATTAAGTCTCATTTTTTGATATTTAAAACTTCTCGTGATGTGATTTATTTAATGAATAATATTATATACAGTTATGAAATGCGTAAATATCATATTTTGAAAAAAAAATAGGATCTATTAATGAATTTTTTTTTTCATGTAAGTTCTGTATTTACACACTTTTTTCTAAAAAAATTATATAATATTTACGTATTCTACGATTATAAATATTATTTATTTTATTTAATGTACTATTACAATGACTTTCTTTACCGCAGTTGTTTATTTAATGGATTTTTTATTAATTTTAGTACGCAACCAAAAAGTTGCTCAACTTCTTAAATCTTCATATGGGTTTACAAATTAATGGTAGTACTTATAAATTCTCATTAAGGATGGTATTTCCACGTTTTGATCACTCTTTTGTTCAAGTTTTAGTTGGATTCTTTTATGGTCACATCCCTATTAAGTTCTTTTGTTTTTCGACACGTTAAAGATTCGATCAATAAAATATTTCTTTAGATCAAATGCTAAAGCAAGATGCCCTTTTAACGGCAGAAATATAGCCCCGTCTATATATGCACGTAATTCCCATGCATGCATGATTTGAATATTATTTATTTCTCTTTCGTTTTTTGCCCCCCACAAGAGTAAAACTTTCACAACATTTTTTAGAATAAATTTAGATTTGGTTTAAAAATTAATTTAAAGAGTAAAACATCACACTCTTAAATGCAATTTAAAATTAAATCCCCACGTTTTTCTTTGAATTAATTAATTCCATAACTAATCTATGTAGTAATAGGTCATTTATATTTCTTTATTCAAATATAATATAGTTTGAGTTGGAGTTGGCGATATTGATCAGGTGGGTGGTGATTCATTGTTCACAAGGAGGAAGTGATCCCCTCCCGGCCTTCACGGGGTGGCTAATTGGCTACTTGACTCGTTAGTGGGTGGTTAATATATGTTTTTCACACTTTAATATATAGAAATACGCCCAATTATCTGAACACGAGGCTCAACCTCCTATTTTACCTAATTTTAGTGCTCCATCAACTACACATTTAATGACGATGGTATTATTTGTTTATTTTTGTAGCTGCAATCTTACCCAACTTAGCTTCAAGATGAAGACATTATGTTCTCATATAAGCCAAGATGTATATTGCGATGTCCACTAGCTCTGCTTGGGATTTGACGGAAGAAAAAAGCTTCAAACTAGTTGGGTGTCTTTTTTCCTTTTACACCCATCAATAAAATTGCAACACATAACAAATTTATTGGATTTACGGTGGTGCGAGTCCATTCTCTCTTCTCCTCCGAAACTCTCCTTATGTTAAAACTCTGTTCAATATTATAAGGATAATTTTAATGGGCCAAGATTAGATTGATGGGCTATGTTGGAAAGCCCAATTGCAAATTATTTGGATAACCATAGACCAAAAATTTGTTTTTGGCGATTAATAGTTTTGTGGGATTGGATGATTATTTTGCAAGCTCAAAAATATTATTGTATGAACTGAACTCAGTTTGAAACTTAATATATCGGGTCACTAAGGTTACTAAAGCTAGTGAACGCATTAAAATGGACCTAACCCACGTTTAAATGCGTAAAGAAGACACGCAAACTTATAGAAAAATCTAAAGCCGATTACTTAACATCCAACCACTATTTTAAGCCGTTGCACGTCTCATCCTCCTTCATTGAAATTTCCTCCTTAATTCCACCGGTATATATTTATTATTATTATTAATTTATATATATATATATATGTTTAAAGTATGATTTATTGGTTGGAGTCTTCCGTTTTTCTAAACCGCCTTCAGCCGATTTCTAAAATTCAAACGCCGAAACTCTCGTGTATTTATTTACCTCTTCCACCAGCCCTTCACGTCGGTCACTCCACAATAACTACACCCAATAACCATGCCACAAGAAAACCGAGTGCCTCGCTGCCGTAGCACTCCTAATTGTTAAATATTTTAACATGAATATTAATAATTGGATATTTGATTTTTATGATCCACAACAATGATAATTAAATACGTACTTTTTTTCATCTATTTGATGAAGAATTTGATCTAACTATGAGAGAAGGATCATCTTAGCAACTTAACCTCACAAGTGTCTCCTGATGGGTAGAAACATAATAATGTTGTAAGTGAGAACCCTTTAACCCCTCAATGCTATTTATAGACTTCTGGCCATCAAGAAATCTAAGATTTTGTATTTGACTATGATTAGAGATATAAAGTTAATCTTATCTCTTAAGAGTTTCCTTATCCCATTATAACTCATATATTAACTGATAAGTTTTGAGTTATTCCAAACTCTATCAAGATGGGTGTGTGGGACATAGAGTTTAAATAAAACTCTTACATTCTCCCACTTGGCCCATACGCTCTTAAATAATATTTTTTGTTCATAATTTATTACAGGAAATTAACCATACTGCGCAAATTCATTTCCTGAAACTTTCATGGCTCAAAATACATTTCATAAGTTCTGTAATATCAATGTCAAACCAGCTACTAAAATGAGTCATGGCGGTCTTCTGTTATATAATCAACAAATTTCATTCCATGTACTACAACACTAGTAACTTAATTTAACATGATCTTTAATTGGAATAATTAAAACTAATACTGTAATGTCTTGGGTTCCAATTCATGTCTATTGTAGATACTATCTTATCATCATCCATCCACACAATTTAATGTACATATAAAGTTGAAAGACAAGAAAACAGAAACAATCATAATAGATATATTTTAATTTCCAGTAACAAAATACTCAGCATATCAATGATCTCTTTAACATGTTCACATCATGGGTATAAGCATATGACCAATCTTTTCAACATGTCCCTTGAAGTATAATCATTAACACACTATTGTTATGGACATATTTGTTTCTGTACTTTCTCCTTAACACTTATGCATTTAAATTTTCATTAAATACTTATCATTTGGAGAAAAATATTCTGACAAATTCTTACAATACTTTCTTAGCGGCTTGGCTATAAGTCAAAAATTCCAAGTCCTATGATAAATTTTCTCAATCAGATATCATACATTGTAGTTTCAAAGCATACAACAAACTCAGTCCCTATTGCACATGAAACAATAAGAGATTTTTCTCATACTTTTCTATAAAAAATAACTCTATTAGATAGCAAAATACATAACCATAACTATATTTTCCACCATTAGAGTAATCCCACAAAATAGGATCTGAATATCCAGTTACCTTAAGAGTATTAGTTCTTCTTAAAGCAACAATATCGTCTTTAATTTCTTGCAAATAACCTTACATTCTTTTCACAGCTTTTGAGTCAATCATACTTGGTTACTTTGGCAACAACCAAAATGTCAACTGAAAACTGACATTCAACCTTATACAGGTCTGTGCAATCATCAGATTTATTATAATAATCATATACAAAATTTCTTTAACAACCTAATCATTTGGAGGACACTGTAAAATACTGAGCATGTCACATTTTATTTTTAAAACAACTATTGAACAACAATTCTTAATATAAAATCTTCCAAAATTCTATGTAATTATACTTAGACAATCTTAACAGCCATCGTCTTGGTATTAAAATTCAATCTCAATTACGAATGATGTCTCATTCATGAATTCCATTTTTAAAGTTCTATAGAGGCATAACTTTAATGCCATACTACAAACCATAATTCATACTTGCCAAAAGTCATATACATGCATGGCCATAAATACAAATATACTCCCACTGACTTACGGGTATATACTTTAACAATATTTTTCTTAATTCCAAAATAGTATTGGAATTATCAAATTTCAGATACCAATTTTTCAAAAAAAACCTGTTACCTTTCTAAGTAATCATTTTATTCGTTTCTTGTAGACTTCAAACTTGCATTCTACAATTGTTTTCATATCCTTTTGATGTAACTTTAGACCATAATAAGTTACTAATGTCATAGTGATCCTTAATGAGTTCGTTCAGATTTAATAGAAAATCTATTTGATCAATGCTCATTTCTGAGTGAAATCCTTAATTGTAAGTTTAACTTTATATTTTCTATAATTTGTGAAAACATATACGAACCTTCATTTAGTTCTATGTCAAATTCAAAATTTGAAAATACACCACATAACAAAAAATTAAATCAAGAAGGTCACATGAGGTTACCTGTTCTGGTGTCTCCATGACCAATTCACCAGCGGTACTTCTCTGATGAGGTGGATGATCATTTACTTTCTCATTCCATATTATCATTAAAATAATCATAAAATAAACTATAAGCATTTTTGAAGTACAAGGATGCACTTCACAACAATCACATCTCGAGTTTCTATACTCCCACTGATTTTGCCAACTATAAGGAATCTGACATTTCAATTTTCTCAAAATTCAAACTATGAATAGAGACAATACAACCTAAATCATTTGAATCTCCCTAAGTAATCAATGTGCCCATCAATTATTATAAGATCCAACTTTCTTTCATTTGGATTGTAAAGTTTTACTTTAGATTGATTATCCATATATGCATATGCCTTAAATCAAGTTCCACAACTCAAAAGTCTTTGAGACTACTTATTGGGAACACAATTTAAGATATATACTATTGTCTTTAATAATTTTACTACATATCTATTTAAGAAGTTAACAAAATAGGTCAGAGTTATGACCTGACTCATAATACTTTTACTAGCACTCACTACTTCAATCAAATTCGATGATTTTCACATTTCTACCTAGTTGTATTTTCTTTCCATGAGAAATACCTCAAAAATTACTAATAGTTTGAGATTTCTCATGTTGCATATAGCTGCATTCAACCTAACATCCATTTCGGATCAGCTCCACCACATACTGCCCATGTCTCACGTTCACCACGCCAAGAACATGGCCAGCGTCGACTGCCACAAACACAAGCATACAAGTCGAAAACATGGAAACCCTCACATGAAGCCCCTCGCAAACCAAAGCAAAGAACTGAGCACAACCATGAAGGTTGAAGCTCGGATCACCTCCACAGAGGGAATCAACCAACGGAAATTCCACAGTTTAGCCACTTGCCACCTAGTGCACCACCTAAGAACCTCTCTGTTTAAACAAACCAAAAAACAGAGCAAACTCATGGTATGGCATCGGGAGCATTTTCAAACCGGCACAGAAAGTGTTGGCACCACGTGGGGTTACTTCCTCCACATCTCAACGGTCTTCCGCTGCACCAGTGATGCACTGAAGAATCGCCGCACCGGGAAACTCCCTCTCCACCCCACGCACGACCAACTTCCTCCACGAATGGCCCAAGTTCACCCAACTCGTTGTTGCCGCCGTTGGACGTAAGTCCACTCTAGCTGCCGCTGCCGTTGATCTCAGTTTGGACAACCAGAACCGCCGTTGCAAGCACCCCAACTCCGTCGTGTCTCCCTATCCCGAATCTACTCCCTCCGTGTTTCTCAACTCAGGCTGCCCAACTTCGTCGCATGTTCCCACCTCTCGGTGAGTCTGTTGCACAGAAGCTTCCTTCGACGCAGATTCCACTCCAGCCATAGCTCACTCCAGCCATAGCTCCGTCGTCCTTTCCGTTGGATGATGCTCTACTTGTGGAAAAAAATGGAAACCAAACACCTAGAGATGCCTCTTTTGTGTTAAATTACATTACTATCCTTGTATTTAACATACGTTAATGGCCTCAGTGTAAAGCTTGGTAGATTGTTTAAACTTGGGAGTTCACCTGACTTTCTTGCTGTACTGGGCTTATTTTACTTATGTTTTGAGTTAAGTTTATTTTGAAAGGATATTAGTGAGATGGCCTTAGACTTGTATCTTCTCTTCGGCTTAAATGGTATATTGAGTTTGGTTTTTCATATTTCAGAAAACTATTATAATATGTTAAGTTGGGCTTAATTTTAATTGAATAAATATGTTAGCCCAGGATTTTATTTTACAGAAAATTTATTTTTCTTATAGAAAATGTTTAAGGATTTAAATTATATTATTAAATATTATTTCTTACAAATAGATTTTAGTAGTAAATATTAAGTTTTAATTTTTATTCCGGAACACTTTAAATTCAAGTTAAGTCTATTTTATGAAAATAATTATGTTGTTTACCTAAATAGATTTTGATATAGTTATACTATTAAAGTTGTAAATTTAAAATTAAGAAACATGTTAAGAATATTTAAATGATATTATTATTTATTAGATTTCTTTTGAAATTGAATAATTATGTTAATTATAAGAAAGTAGTTTTCATGGCTTTTATTATTATTATTATTATTAGAATTGAATATAGCTCAAGTGTTTTGGTAAGTTTTAATATGTCATTGGTATTTAAGTAAATTAAGATGTCAACATTAATTGATTTTGTATTAAATAGAATATTTGTTTGATTATTTTATACAATATGAATTTAATTAATTAGTATACATTTTCTTAGATAGATTTAGTGATATTTAATACTTCATATAGGTGACGACTACAAAGTGAGATTCATGAAGTAGCGCAGCGAGACAAGTAATTTGATCACAAATTAGGATCATCACAGTTCAACTTAGATAAATTATTATTAGTGCCAGTTTTTTGACAACCATTTTTATATACCACTTATGTCATATGCAAGCATGTCACCAAATACAGCACATGATGATGTCATTCAACATCATATTCAGATTCAGAAATTTATAGCATTCAAATAAGTATGTAAATCGTGCATCTCACATCTTATAAGACACATAAGCTACCTTAAGTTCAAGTGCAAGATAAGATCAGATCAATTAATAAGTAAATCAAATAGTCATTCAAATGCATGGTACCAATGCAGATTCAGGATAGATGTACAAGTCACAGATTCAAGCGTGGTCCACCATAGTATGATAGAATATTATCAGCGGCTCCCTTTGCTGCAGCGGGACATGAGGCTAGTGCACAATCTCGCACACAGGGTTAAGTGCGTTGGCCAGTCAGATCAGTTAAACCGGTCAGATAAATCAGATCAGTCAGTTAATTTAGATAAATTAAGACAAGTCATGTATAACATAAGCATCAGTATGATCAGTCATATTTTTAAGCTCTCAGCATGAAGATTTCTTTTATGAAAACCTTAAATTTATTATGTTTAGGTTGTGATAAGTTCTTACTGAGTTTTTAATTCATTTTAATTTTATTTCATGTTTTTAAACCAACCAAGTGAGGATGATGACTATGAGTAGGTGGACCAGACTTAGATGGAGCAGTTGAATTTAATGCCATGCATTAATTATTTAATTAGTTTATTTTTTAAATTATGAAATCTCTTATCGGAGAATATTTTATGAAAATTGCATTACACTCCTAAGCCTTGGGAAGGGGGTGTTACACCCTCGAACTTATCTTCGTTCTCTCTCGACAGATCCCATCTTCCTTTAAGAGATTTGAACCCATCTTCGCTCTCTGCCAAGAGATTTGCGCTGGAATCTCTCTTCTCCCTTCGTCCCGTCGTCCGATGCTTTCAAGAATGGGATAGCTAGCTAAAACTATTAACATCTTGTCTAGTATTAGAAGCAAACCTTCAATGGTGCTAGAGTCAGATTGGAGTAATTTCTTTCGATCATTTGGCACCAACTAGTTTCATGTGGTGGCTCATTGTATGTAAGTACTAGCCTTGTATTCTTCTATTCACGATATGAAACATGTTCTCAACTAGTAGATCAGTTGCCAGTGATGAAGGAAATGCCAGTTCGGCCTCGAGTTACAGCCCAACGGACTAAAACTTATACTTAGATATTAGCTATTTGGGCCAAAGTTCACTGGGTTTGTAAAAAAACTTTAAGAGTAATGCTAAATATAGGACTATGGTATTCAAATTTCGTACAAGTATTTTGAAAAATATTGAACTTATAATAAAAAAAATGAATTTTGTGATATGAAACTCATTAGTGGTCTTTTGCAAACATTGTCATCTCATAGAGAGGCTTTCCTCAATGCCCTTCCCTCCCTTCAAAGTAGGCGATAGGCAATAGATGGGCATTGGTTTAAATGCGACATCAGTTAGAACTTGGAAGGCACTTTGCTTAGCAACTTTAGAAATTTCTGTAAACCCAAACAGAGAATTTGAAGATGTTGCAATTGAAATCAATGTGAATTTGGAATATTTTGAAGGGATATGTATGAAAAAAATTCCCCTTCATTCTCTGTATAAACCCTGCCAAGGAAATAGCCTTTGTTTTTTGTTCTTTTTTTGGATGAGGTATACCTATGCTTCACCCATCTTGATTGTCTGATAAAAATCTCAGGAAATGGATTCCACCTAAGGTATGTAACTGATGCTTTTATATGATATAGACTAGCCATAATAAGGTATAAAACAGGGTATTCCATTGTTTTAAGTGCTCCAGCAAGAAAATATATTGCTCCTATTATATTATTTTTCTCTTTTTCAAGATTCTATATTTTGTTTGTTTGAGTGGAGATTGAGCTGAGTTGTGGGGGTGTTTATCTTTGAGTGCCAAGCTAGAATTATTAAAAATGAGCATGTAAAACGTTTGTTTTCCAGAAATGAAATATGAGTGCCATGCCATGTTGGTCTAGTGACCAATTTATATTCACCGAGTGTTTTTTAAAAGGAGCAACAGTAGTTGATGGAGTTTTTTTTTATTTTTTTAACAAAAATATGGAAAGTACTGGAGGAGACATCATATCTAGTTTACGGTCTATGAGGGCAGGAGATGAAGTGATCTTGGGACGAAGACCGCTATGTTATTGTGGCATTCCCTCCAAAATCCTGACGTCGAGCAACCCAAAAAGTTGTGGTCAGCGGTTTTTCAAATGTCCATATTATAAGGTTAAAAAACTATGTGGCTTTTATGAATGGGTTGATCTTGAAATAGAACAACTAGATTGTTGTAAACAAACCTTGAAATTAGCACAATTAGTAAAAAAAAAATATAGCATCTGAACGTGCAAGAATTAAACACGCAAAATTCCAATCAATGAAGAAGAAGTACGAAAGTGTCTTGATTGCATCTTGGGTTATATTTATTGCATTATTACTTACTCTGAAACTTTATGAAGTCAATGAGAATGCAAATTGTTTAATACTACATTAAGATGTACTCAAATTATCGGGGCAAGTTGTATTTATTTTCGAAATTAGTTTTTTTTTTTTTTAAGGTAGAACAAATTCCATTCATTTATAATGAGACATTACAACTTTGACTTGAGACATATAGAATACAAGCCAACTATTATTTTTAAGGCTCTCCAATACACAAATTTCTTTGTAAGTGACATGGTCTAATCCATTGCTGTAACTTTCTACAGACACAAAGTGTGATGTTGTTTAAATCTGTCTTAGAACAGAATATGGGATTTGTTAAATCTATCTTAGGACGGAATAGAGTGTTATGGGCAAAAATCCATGAGACTATATGTTTTTTTTTTTAACCTAAAACAAAGAAAATAATAGAAAACATAAAAGATACATAGAAAAATAGTGAATTACAGCTTGGAAAGCTATAGATCCGCATTTTCAACCTTAGAGGAAATTAAAAATGCAAACAATGAAACTGTGGTCGCACCAACTTGGAAGTGCGGTGGAACGTCAGGTCTAAAGAAACCGATGGCCCTGGTCACAGAAAAAGCCGCTTGTGACGATGATAGAGCTCCCATTGCAGTAGTGCATGGATGTCATGCGCACACTTTAGGTTGCCCGTCTAAAGGATCGGCGCCTTGGGAATCTTGCGGTGGGGTGTGTGGTGGTCACCTGGCTCCAAAGAATAATATATTTGCATTTCGCCCTATTGTGAACAAAAAAAAAACAAAACAAAACCAGGAAAATAAAAGAAAAACTAGAGAGAAGAGGGAGGAGGGATGAGGGAGGAAGGGAGGAGCCAAAGCTCCATCCCCCCTCCTCTAGTCTGAGTTGCTTGAGGGGGGCGGCTGTGTAGAGAGAAAAGTGAGAGAATGAGAATAGGGTTTCTAAATTGTTAGCTATGCCTTCTCAAGATGATGGATCAGTTTCTATTGGTTGTTGTAGTTCTGGTAATTTTTTTCCGGATAAGTTTATGTACTTGGCTAATAGTCATTGTCTATGGCTTTTGTTTGAGTTCAAATTTATTTTTCTTATTAAAAGATCTTATCCGAAAAACTAGTGGTTTAGCCTACTAAAAGATTTGTGACTCTAATTAGTCATTTCCCGTGTAATTGGTGGGGCAAGTACTTGAGTACTCGAGAGACCTGGGATGCTTAGAAAATATCAAGTTTGCTACTTAGAAAATATCACCAAAAAGATAGATTTAAAGAGCATACCTGAAGATAGATTTTCCAAATATGAAGACTCATTAATGTTAATACTGCTAATAGTTCAAAACAAAATGCCTTTTTACATTCCAAGTAGGCTCATTTACTGCTAATAGTTCAAACTGCCTTCTTACAAAATCAGCCCTATAACTATTGCCTTCTTACATTCAAAATGCCTTCCTACAAAAAGTCTTCTTACATTATTACATTGAATGCCTTTTTACAAAATGCCTTCTTACATTCAAAATCAGCTCAATAACTATTGATCTTGTGACATATGAAAATTCCACGAAGCACTGAAATCTTCATTCTGTGACATGGTCGGGTCTTTCATATTCCTACAGAAAAAAGGTTCCTATTAAAAGAACTGAATAAATATAAAATCTAAATATAAAATAACTAAGATAAGCATAGTATTTAGACATGTTAGTGATCGGGTTTGGAGATATGCCAACTATAGTTGAGCTTGATTCTCTCCCATATTCTTGCACAAAAAAGTATATATATATATATTTATATATATTTCATTAAGTTAGAAGCTGTATTTAAAAGCCTTACATACATAGAAACATAATAAAATCATTCCAAGTACCTATGCGAAGAACGTTTGCTTCTTACATGTCCCTCTCATTTACAAAGGCTACATCGCCGCTTCTTCATTGGTACATTTTTCTTTGAGTTTTTTTGTCGTAACGATTTGGACCTTTCTTTAGACACAATATGTGGAGGATCTTACAAAGAAAAGTTTGAGAGTAATTGGCTCAGTTGTATTTGGGCCTTCCTCAGTGTTACCATCATTAACATTCAATAAGAGTAGCTCTTGCTGGATATTCTCTATGCCTTTAGAAACATGCTTATATTTCTGGATGGATGGTGACCCCATCTCGGCAACTTTATAAAACTGTCTCATCAAACGATATTTTATGACTAATGCAGTTGGGACCATTTCCAATGGCCCCTCATCGACATATATCCCATGTATCACACTACTCTTTGCATTGATCGTCCACCTCTCTAAAACTTCTGATTATAATACATTGTTCAAACAACTTTTTTTGCCAAAATATGTAGACTATGCCGGCATAGAAAGCCAATAAATTCAAACTTACAACATGTACAAAAAAAAATGTGGTTCTCCCTCCCAAGTGTTACTTCATATGCCGACTTTTATTTCCCATCAATGCCCACCAAGTAAATTTTTCGTCCATCTTCTTCTAGTATTTTGTGCGCCTTGTACCGTTGGCTATTAAATAATCCATCTTGGAAGATAAAAAATGATTTTCTTGTGTAGATCTTGGCCACTTCTTTTTCAATATTGTAAGAAGTTCTCATAATTGGTTTCGATGTTTTTGTCTTAACATCTTTCTCTTTCTCACTGAGATAACGGACATTCAATGCTTTATCATATTGATGGATGAAGTCATTTACCATCGTACTTGAACAAACATAATCTTTAAAAAACTTGCTCATACTCTCACTTCGTTGAGTTTTTGACATTGCAGTGCAAAATGTGCCTCTCAAGTAAACCAACACCCACTTTGCTCTCCTAGTATAAATATTTTACAACCAACTATTTTCTTTAAAATTGTACTTTAGTAACATTTTAGTCCACTCCAACTCAAACTCCTCAATAGTGAGTGTCTCATGAATACAATGGTTAAAATCATGTTGAAATTGTGGATATTTGTTATAAACATGAGCTAGATGTTAAGGAACGTTTTGTAAGAGATGCCATAAGCATAATTTGTGAGTTGTATTGGGAAATACCTCAGCGATGGTCTTGGCCGTTGCCTTCTCATCATTAGTTATTATTGTAGAGAGAGCACGACCAATCATTGCCCCTAGTCATATTTTTAATAACCATGTGTAAGACTCAATTGTCTTATTTATGAGTAACACAAATCCAAACATCACAGATTGATGATGATGGTTAGCTCCAGTGAACAGAACAAAGGGCATCTTGTAGCGATTTGTGAGGTACATAGCATCAAACGTAACAATGTCTCCAAAATTTGGTATGTAGCCCTTGATCTAGCATCTTCCCAAAAGCAATTCCCCATCGACTCATCTGCATCAACTTGGATCGAATATACAAAGCTTGGATTATTACATTCACTTTCCAAGAAGTAAGCCTATAACTTTTGTGTGTCTCCCTATACAAGAAGTTATCTCCTTTGATTATCCAAATAATTATAAATGTCCTTAGCAATGCAACCAACATTATAGTCACCATCTCACTCCTTACTCAGTATGGACATTATTTTTCGTGTTGGTATTCCTAACTTATTTAGTATGTCTATTAAATTTTTTTGCGTTAGTGTCACCCGTCTATGCCACGAAGCAAACTTGTACTCCTAAGTGTCAACAACTCATGATTATGTTGGAGTACAAACGTGGACGCAACCTATTTTTCTCCATCCTTTCTTATTGTCATCATCGCCTTACACCACACTCTATTTCTGCAACCTTGGGTATTGCTCTCTCTTTAAGTTTAGAATTATGATGACAAAATCCTTCTCTTGAATACACATACTCTACCTCAATTAATGAGTTGTCTATGTTTGATAATCAAATATGTTTTGTTCGAATGCTAAAATCAATTCATTTGGAGAATGCTTTATAGAAACTATGTGCATCCTCTAGATAGTCAAATTGGAGCCCCACATATGGCTTCACATATGAAGATGACATTGTATTATTTACCTTGGGAATGTTCTTGTCTTGTTCAACCTCACCATCCTCTTCAATCATCTCAACTTCATCTGTGCTAGAATTACAATAATCTAAAATCTCAACATCATCTCTTGAGTACTCATCATTCTCTCAACCTGATATCATGAAACATTTGACTTTTAGAGAATTACAACACTACAAAACGTACACCATCCTCATGTAAACCCCTTTTTCATTGAATTCTCAAATATACAACCAACGTCATGTACAACATTTAAAGAGAGAACTATGCTATCCTTTGTTATTTGTATTAGTAATTAACATTCATAATTGAGATATGCTTCAAAAAGGAAACTTATGCGTGTAGGAGGTGAAAAGCGACATAGGTACTATAGAGACAGACCTATATACTAGAGATGTTCCATAGAAAACTTATGCGTGTAGGAGGTGAAAAGTGACCATATGTTAAGTATGTTTATGTTAGGATGAATTTCTTACTGAGTCATTGACTCATTTTAATTTGCTTTTATCTTTTTAAATCATCCCAGGTGAGGATAATTATGATATGAAGCTAGAGGATGAGATTTAGTTCAAGGAGGTGTAACAATGACCTAAATCAAGTACAAAAATCTTAAGTAATGATTTTTATGGCACATGCTTTGAGAAATTTTAGTAAATACTTCCACGAACTCTCTTTTATGATCTCAATATTTTAATAATTTATTTATAGAATCTTAATTTGTACATAGCGCTTACTTTATAATAAAAGAAAATATTTTTAAGTCAATATTCAATAGTATCACTTTGGCTCTTAAGAAATTTTACAAATAAGTTTATTAATAGACATGGGGAGCTGAGTGTTATTAGGTAGGGCTGAGCCTCGGCCGGTCCGGACTGAGAAAATCGGACTGGACCAGTCCGGTCCATTTTTTTTTAGACCGAATGAATTCGGTCCGGTCCACGGTCCGGCTGATTTTCGGACCGGACCGGACTGAATATAACTAATTTTTATATATTTTTTATATATAATTAATTTATATATATAATTATACTATATTATAATTAAGTATAGACTATTAATACTATTATATATTTTATATAGTTATACTAATGGTTATATTAGTTGTTATATTAGTTTAGTTATACTATATTATAGTGATTTATTATAAGTTATAAGTTTATAAGAAATTATAACTATATTATATATTAGTATAAGTTATAATGATTTAGTATAGTTATAAGTATAGACTATAGACTATAGTTATACTTATACAATTATACTTATACTAAATTACTAATATTACTAATATATAGCTATAACCTATAGCCTATACTATATTACTAATAGTCTAATACTTTATACTAATACTATTATATAGTTATACACTTATACTAATAGTTATATTAGTTTAGTTATACTATATTATAGTGATTTATTATAACTATATTATATATTAGTATAAGTTCTAATGATTTAGTATAGTTATAACTATTAACTATAGACTATAGTTATACTTATACAATTATACTTATACTAATAGTACTAATATATAGCTATAGCCTATACTATATTACTATATTACTAATAGTCTAATACTTTATACTAATACTATTATATGATTATACTAATCATGATTCATAATAACTAATCACTATAAGTCTATCACTATATATATTTAGTATCAATGTATTAATATATTCTTTAATGTATTACTAATACTATTAAGTATTAAGAGTTATAGTGTAAATTATAATATATGTATAATTTATAAATTTATAATAGTATGTATAATTAAATATTTTATTCTTATTTATAATAGTATGTTAAGTATGTATCTTTCTCAATTATGGATATAATATGTATGGATAATTAAATTATTCATGCTTATTGCTTCATATACAAAATGTTAAAAGTTGTATATGGCTCATTATGCATTAACATACTTTAAGTTAGTAATAAAGTAATAATTAATATCATCAATAATGTAATTTTCATCTAATTTATTATCATTGACCATATAAAATATTTTTTTATTGAGTTTGTTACATAATCCACATTAATAAGTCACTTAGTTTAATTTAGTAATGTAAATAGTTTTTTTTTATTAATTGATTTAAAAAATAAAAAAAAAGGCTGGACCGAATGGACCGAACCGGACCGGACCGATAACTATCGGTTCAGTCCGGTCCAATTGATGGACCGAAAACCTTCGGTCCATCGCCGGACCGAACCGTGTGCAGCCCTAGTTATAGGTATATTTGTCTTTCCTTTTAAAATCCTCATGAGAATGAGAGGAATTTCGTTGGTGTGTTTTCTTGCAATATAAGGTTAACAGGTAAGAGCATTCCTATTGGGTTCTCTAAATTTTTTCCTAAAAAAAGGACACTTTTTATAATTTTATCTTAAATTTTACTCATCTTCAAAAAACCTTCTACATCTCATTCCCTATCATTTTTCTATTCTATTAAAATAATATTTTTCTATTCTTTCTTTATTACTTTTTTCTCTCACTTCCATTTACAAACTTATCTACTCAATATTTTTTCTTACATTTTGAACTATTACTCTAATGAATATTTTAAACAAAAATTAAATTATTTTTTTATAAGTATGATAATATTTTTAAAATTAATTTTTTTATATTTTAGTAATTATTTAAATTATTTTTAAAATTATTATTTAAAATCATAATAAATATGAGTATGAGAGAAAATGTAAAAAAAGAAATTTTTAAGTTTTTTCTTAAATTCTTTCTTATAATTTAAAGATAACAGTGATATAAGATATGAAATGGAAACCTTCTGAGAAAGTATTGGGCAGGTTGATTTATGCAGCCCAATAGCTATTCATAGTGTCGGGTTTGTCTGCCCTGGCATTAGTAGGTGGGTTGGTGGGTTTTAGTAGACAAATCTGGTATGAATCGGCCCATTGAACACCAGTTACCCCCTAGTCCCAACTGTCCCAATAACTAGAACAGATCACGTAGGTACAATCATCAGAAATTAGTGATTGGTTATAACTTATGGGCTTCTTTAATTTGTAGCATATGTGCGCGCAGCTATTTGGAAGTTGGAACTCTCTATCATTTTATTACCGGAAAGAATAATGTTTGATAAAGTAGATTACGAGTTGCGTAAATATTATGTATTTGTTTTTTAAAAAAGAGTGAGATTTACTATTAAAAAATCAATTTCTTCAGATAAATCTTATATTTATTTATTTTTTAAATAATGCACACTACTTACGTATGCACACTCTATAACTACAGTTGACTAAATCCAGTTGACTAATTTGTAAGAAGCTACATATACATAATAAATTCCATTCGATTGGATGAACTTTGAAATTCTAGTTCTTCACGAGCATATTGGGTCGGGTTACAAATGGATCATCCGTTTGCGAGTGTATTCTTCATCACTATGAATTTATATGGTGCTTATTTTTGTATTTGCAGAACGATATCTATGTTTAATTTTCTTTAAGAGCGTATCAATATTATGACATTGACATGATCTAACGCATGCTCTCACTTCAAATTGAACCGTAGGATTTGATCGAGAAAAAGAAAAACATAGCTTGCAATTGCGTTTCACTTGTTTGTAAAAGCTTTACAAATAAACTTTATTTATTTGTTTTCTCAATTAATTGTTGTATGGTTTGGTTTTGCTTTGTCTAAAACATCATAGAATCCCGAAAAGTAACAATAATAGCTTAGCTTCTGGTTTTCTAATCTGTTAGGCGTGTCCCCATTGCTTTTGTGACTTTTTAATCTTCTTCTTTTTTCTTTCAAATAATTTTTAAATATCTTTAAATATTTTGTAAAAAAAATACCAATAATAAAAAAAAATACATGAACAGTCAAATTAAAGATATAAACTTAGACGGTATAATATTATTTTCCTAAGGGCTTTGTTCAATTTGACCATTCATGTATTTTTTTTTTTAAAAAATTCTTAATAATTAAGGAAATGATTATTAATAAATTGATGTATTTTTAAAAAAAATATATTTAAAGATATTTAAAAAATATTTGAAAGAAAAGGGAAGAAATTTAAAAAAGAATTTTGCTATACATTAACTACTATTTATCCCCACACTCTACATTTGATAACTTTTTTTTTTTTTTCTTTTTTTATAGGATGTGAGGTGTGGAGTGTGGGTAGTAAATAGTGTCTAATGGAAACATTAATTCTTTTTCCTAAATATATATCATGTATGGGAACGCATTACAGTCATGTGGAGGAATGCATAATGAGCGATAGGGTATGTATTGGGTTGCAATAATCCTCTGTCAAGATTCTTTAGGGGCTCAACTTAGATGCACAATCTACCACTTTTTCTTATATGTGTTAATGGCAGTAATTAATGACATTAATAATTATCTCCAATTTTATATCTTTTATTCAGAGGATGCTTTTATTTTATTTTATTTTATTTTTTATGTGGGGTCCAGCTAGGTCCTCATGCCACTAGCAAATATATATATGACTATAAAGTATAAACTAATTAGCTAGGCTAGCTCGATTTTAGGTTTGCGAGAAGATGACAATAACATGAACTTATATTAAGGTTGTTAGGTGCAGGCATTTCATTTGCGGAGGATTGAGGCCGGATATAATAGTAATTATTTTATAGATTAATTTTAATAGATAATTCACAGAGAAAGAAGATAAGAAAATCGTTTGGTATTTCAATATAGTCAACATGCAATCTGACAATTCAACATCATTTGACTTGAATCCTCTTGCATTAAGAATTAATGCAAAATTAATGCAACCACAAAGAAAGCATGTTTTGGTCGATCGAAATATTGATGCAAAAGTCAACTTAATTTTTCTCTTAAAACAATCTTATCCATTCATTTTTCAAACTGAATACATTTAATAAATTTTTAATAGGATGCAAGCCAAACTCTTTCTTAAACAAAGTAGGCTAGGAATCCGATGACAGAAAATGTTGAAGATGACAAACCCGGCCAGTATATTTCACTATTTCTTTTCCCCAAATTTACACCGTCCCTAAAAGGTGGTATAATTAATGAATCACCAGTTAGTAAAAAGAATAAGAAAAAAAAAAGAAAAGAGATCATACCCCAAAAAAAAAAAAAGAAAAAAAAAAAACCCAACAAAAACTGATCATGATCATGTATACCTTTATCCCTTTTAGCTAGGGACACTCCACATTTCTTCCAGGTCCACCATAGTAAAAATAATTCCCCCAAACATTGTTTATTCCTCCTTGTATATCATAGCAACTTGGATGGTCTGCTAGGACTCTTAGGTTTGATAATGGAACCAAGCTATTATCCCAATCCACAACTTGTAAATTTCTAAAATAAGATGCTTTTCCAAACCCTTCTCCTGCTAAATGTCCACTTCCCATTTGTGTTGAAGTGTGGAAACCAGATGGCCTGGAATTCACAACTTCTCCTCCAAATTGCACCATGCTTGCATGGTCCTGAAGGTGAGTGAAGAGGAAAGATGGCCAGTACCCGACAAGAACTCCGGATCCGAATTCTAGCCACCAATTTCCATGCTTTGGATCCTACACAGGAAGAAAAGAAAAAGCTATTTTAGAACCTTTTCTACCTTGTTCTACACTCAAACTAAATACTCATTATTATTCATCAACTATATATATGTGCTAGCAAGCATCAGAGAAAAGTAGCACGGATCAAAACGAAAAGTTGCAAAAAAAAAAAAAAAAACCAAAGAAAATATATGAGGGAGTACTGAATTAACGATAATATGAAATGAAAAGCGTGCGCAGGTCAGGAAGCTCTTTTGCTTGAAAAAGAAGAGAATCCAGCCTGCAAAGCATAAAAGCGCAATGGAAATGATGAATGCACGCGTATCATGCACTAAAGCGGGAAGTGGCGCGCCTATGATTCCTCCGAAGCTCTGTTTCTTTTTTTTCTTTGTTATTATTATTTGGTTGGGTTATGTATGACGTTAATGTAGGCCGGTCTGGTCCTCCACTACTCTACAGTCTTCAATGGACTTCGAAAAATGTGAAGGTCATTGACCCATGATCAAGTCGGAAGACTTTTGGAGAACGTATTCAGATCTGACGGGCCAGAGAAATTTACCATCGTTTGGCTGAGTTAATATTAGTCGTGGGGATAGAAACAACCTTATCTTTGGACCAAACCCGCCGGCGAATGTTCCTCAGACCACCTTGGGTTTCATTAAAACCAGGTTCAATCCTCGATTTTGTACTTCGAAAACCTTTTACCAATCACACCCAAGTAATTAGTAATCTTTGAGATAACTCGCAAATTGGACACAAAATAATATGTTAGGTTTAATCGAGTCAATTCAATGTTAGGCCAACCCATCATGTGACTCATTGGTTAACTTGATTGACCCATTAATTTATTTCAAATGCCATTCCCATAGAACACAATTTTTTATTTATTTATTTATATAATTTCACAATTCTTAGAGTAGAAACCTTTTTAAAAGGTGTTAAATGATCTATGAACAAGTTTTTTGTGATTGTTTTATCCCTAAATATCAATACAACCACAAAGACCTCATGCATTATTTCTTATGATATTCGAGTGAGCTTTAAAATTCACAATTATTGAAAAGTGAACACCTAAACCGTGAATTTGACCTTTGTAATATAAGGAATTTCATTTATATATATATTTATATATGAGATCTTCTGATTGAAATTGAAACCCATAAAAACTAATCCAAAGGTGGACAATGTCACATTAAGATATTAAGAAAGAAGTGGGACAAGAATATAACATATAGCATTTTGAATTTCATCTAACTAAATTCGCTCTAAGCAACTGAGCTTAGCTTCTCTCTCTTTCCCTACTTTTTGATTGTATTAAGATCTTAAGGATTAAAAACTTGGCCAAATTATTATCCAAAAATTTTAAAACTTTTGGATCAATTGTTAGCGTTTTACCGAGCAGAACCATGTTAAGAGTTTGTATCATGAAAGGGACGACTTATATGTTAGATTAAAATGTCTTGATACTATGTATAGACATAGTATCAAATCATTGAATATAGACAAATGAATAGAGCCACCAAAAGAGGAAGGGATACCATTGGACCAATGTCGATAAAGGGAGTTGCCGTGTACCATTGGATCAATGGCGTTGCATGTGGAATATTATGATCCTAAAGATTAAAATTAAGTTAACCAAATTAGTATCCAACAATCCTAACACTTTTGAATCAATAATGAGCCTTTAACAGATTCTTTAACCTCATCGCCAAGCACCCTTGGCCAGTCCTTCCACTTCAATGCCCTTGCTCCAGAGCCGTCGTGTATGACTCCTAACTCTCACCGTCTACTTCTTTCCCTCTTTATGTGTTTGTTACCATTAGTCATGACGGAGTACACCATCGAGGTAGTTATTTAATTTCTCAATTAATCCTTTACGTTGCAATATGTTCCCAAATTGAAATTGCATAACTTTTTAATTAACCTATAAAATGATGGACTCGGTACTTGAATCGTTAACATTTGGGTATTTATTTTAAAGAGAGGAAATTAATTTGTGGTGGTTCTATAATTTTGTGACATTTCTAATTACTTTAAACTTAAATTGTTAAGTACTTTATGTTCATTGAGCATGAAAATAGATGGCGAGGCTTGCTTTGAAAATGATATATATTTAAAAAAAAGAAATGGAATTAGATGGGAAAAATTAATAAAGAGCACTAATTGGTTTTGGGAAGGAAAATGGAGGAAGTTGAAGTTACGTACCTTCCAAACCAATAAGCTAATATCGAATTGTCCACCTTTGTAGGAGGATGTTGGGGAGATTGCAGCTCCAATTGCAATCTTACTGTTAGTCTGAACGAAGCCTGAGCACAACAAATTGTAACACCCGGTTGCTTGATATGCGTCCGACTGTAAATCAGTACGTGAATGCATGGTTAATTGGTTATTTTCATGCATGCAGCGTGGTACGTACGTTGAGATTAATTAATTAAGCTTGATCGAGCCTTGAATTAATTAATGAAGAAAGGGCGCTGGTAATACTTACAGTCCAGTACGTAAAAAATCGAGGATAGTTGTCCCCGTACAGCTCTGGGCTAACCTGCAGGCAGAAAATAATTAAATGAATTAGCTCTTGCTTCCTTCCATGGCCAAAAAAAAAAAAAAAAACACTGTAATATATATTAATAAAGATGAGAGGTAGTTTAGCTGTGGTAAAAGGAAGACAAAAACATGCACAAGGTTTCAGAAAACAAAAAAAGTAGTAAAAGGAAGACTCTATCACAATATCTCTTATAAGAAAGAATTTAAATAAGCCCATTCCAAAAAGAAAGATTCTTTTTAGGAATTGAATTTGTAGGGGAGAGGAAGGAGTAAGCCGTACTACGGGGAAAGACAAATGAACATGCCTGCCAACCAGCTTCAATGGTGTTAAGATCATCGCCAAATGAGCCTGAGATTACCCACAATTGCGACAAGCTGAATTCGTATTGATTAGCCACGCGGGGCGCCCAGACATTTATGCTAGCTTTTGCTCCATAATACTGTTCTCCACTCACATACCCAACTGCATGCTGTTACCCAAAAGTCAATTTGAATATTAATTACACATTAATAACAATTAATATGCAATCCTGTGTTTGTGTATGCCCTTTTTCTGAAAAAATTGAAATATAATCTTTAGTCTTCGTTAAGTTCATGCGTTTGGAGCAAACATGATATTTGATGGGTGAAATGATGTAAAACTCTGAAAACAAAAAGCTAAAGACAATTTCTTCGCCTACTCTGATTCATGTAATATTCACAATTCTCTGGAGAATTGATGCAAAATAATTAAGAGAATAAAATAGGCTTATGAGGGAATTCAGTAATTAAGAACGAGGGCCAGCAAACGATAAATAAATAAATCATGAGATGTGTATAAAAAGAAAATATTTTTTGGCTGATCGTTTGGGCAAGTCTTGAAGATTTTTTTTTTCCCGATTTCTATTTCCGAATGTAGTGATCATTTTTATGCACTTGCCTCGTGGCCATCGCTGCTGGAGTCTCTTCTAACAAATTTTCTTGGTTTCCTTCCAAATCTTCGAACAGAACTTGCTCTTAAAATGTCTTGTTCTGTAGTTCTTCTGACTGGAATTGTTCCTTCTGGACATGATTCGCCAGACATGCTCCATAACTGAGAGTTTTCTTCCACCACCCCCATTGGGTTATGGCCTTTTGGTCTATCTGGTGGATACTGCAATTTCAAGGAAAAATACAAACTTCTTATGTTTTGAATTCACTATCTTGGCTCTGAGATATGAATTCTGAGAACTCAAAGATACATCAAGTTGAATTACCTGTGGTTTTTTCCCTTTAAGTTGAGGGTGGTCAAAAGCTGGTTGTAGATGAGACACTACGCAATCTATGAAATCACCATCAGGACTCTGCGGGGGGGGAAAAGAAACATGTTAAGTCCAAAAACAGTGCAGAAACAGGGGAAGTAAAACATATGTATTTAGAGACGGGGTCAAATGCCTGAATTGTCTTGACAGCAGGCTTGTTGATCTTCCTGAGACGAGATCTTATTAATTTAAGCTTTTGTAACTCTTCCTCCGGCTTGAAAGTCTGGTTGGCTGCACGTTCTTCGCTGTGTTCCGACGATTGGGCGGGACAAACCAAAGAAGAAACAAGAAGGAAAAACACAAAAATGGGAATGATTGGGGAGATCTTACACCAGCTAGATGCCATGTTTGAGAAATTCCCTTGTGTTGTATCTTCTGCAAAATCTGTTTGTTTTTGTGTACATTGGTGTTGTCCTGTTCTGTATCCAAAAATCTTATTCCTAGGTTTTCTCCATGAAGACGCACGTCCCAGTAATTCCATCCAACACCTAATGACTATTCTAAGAAACCCACTTCACTCTCTCACCAATTTCAAGGCTTTGGAACCCCACTACAACGAAAACTTCCTTCTATTCTCTCTCTTCTTCTCCAGCAAAAACTTTCCTTTTCTCATACAAGTTGAACTTCAGGGCATGACTGTTCAAAAAAACATACAAAATGGGTTGGGTTTTCTCAAAGTTTTACCCATGTGGGCATGGAGTTATAAATACAGGGTAGTGATGAAGTCATGCTCTATTTTCATAAATGTGAAAAGAGAAACTAAGGAGAGAGAAAGACCCGGGGGAGTGTTTCCAGTCTCCAATACAAGGACTGAAACTTAAAGCTTTTGTGTGTTAATTTTATAGGGCAAAATGACACTGATATCTGTTATTCTTTACTTTGGTTCTGAGGACAGAAGGGAATCACACTGGATTCTGGGTTTCCAAAGTTCTTTGCTTTGTGGGGTTCTCTTTCTCACTTCCCTAGATGTTCTTTGTGTCAGCTAGTCTGTTTTTACTCTCTCTCATTTACCATAATAATTTAACAGACAAAATAAAGCTAACCCACTTTAGTTTTCTTAGAATATAATTGTTAATTGTGAAATTTTTTTCAAGGAAAATGATGGGCTGTTGCCAATGTCACAGTAGTTAACTTGCAGATTGGTGGAGAGTTGTACGTTTGGTGGGCAACCACCAAGGCAGTGGCGTATCAATAAGATGTGAATACTTCCTATGGTTGTAACCTCTGAATATAGCTTCTCCTAAATCCCAAGTGCCACATCTTTTTGAGCAGTCGTTTTCTAAGAGTGAGCCTATTATTTGTTTATGTGTTGGACCGGCCTGCTCTGTTTGCACGCGCATCTGGTTATGTGCACTCTCTGCATGCCTACTCACGCACCCATGCATGCGGTGTTCAATCTTCCACTCATGAGCAGTTCGGTTTTCTTTTATTGGTACAGGGTGTTTATGACAAAATACGACCTATTGTGAAAGTAACAAGTTCTCGAAAAGGAGTTTTTGTTAAATGTATCTCGGATAATTTAAGAGAAAATTCTTCCAATTCGATAATCTCAAAAGTGTGAATGCAGAATTTCGAATTCACGACGTTTGGGTTTATGTGGCTTGCCCGGCGATTCCTATATTACTCATTGGAGTTCATTTAGCAGTTGTTTACAAATGGTTGGTGCACTGGATTTTTTTATGTTAGATTGTAAAAATGTGTAGTATCTCTAACATTACTCTTTTTTTAATCGATAAATGAATCGAGGGTAGACTTTAAATACTCGAAGTTTGTTGTTTTCTCCAATCCAATTCAGTGTGCTTCCAACCTGGTAGCAGACGAAAATGCACAATGTTGTTAGAATGAGAATCAATTTATATACTTGGAGTTAATATCCCAGAGGTCGAAGTGACTAAAAACTGAAATTCGTTATGGTGTGTCACTACATTTAGAGTCAAAACATGTAAAAAAAAAAACCATCTCAAACAATGTGCAACCAGTTACATATGCGAACAGAAACATTAGAGGGCATGATGTCATGGCTAAAGGCACATGACATCACTGAGCACCCAGGGCCAGGGCTAGCTTGGACTGATTATATGTACAGCATTTCTACTACTGCATGCACCCGTGTCATTTTTTTTTCTTTTTTCTCAGTTTGTCCCCCTTTGGAGCACAAAAGAAGCTACCGTAATTATGCAAATCAGGCTTAACTTCGTGGTTTTCTATAGGGGTGGTAATATGTGACACGACCCGTTAACCCAACACAAATATGACACAATAAAAGCGGGTTAGGGTTTAGCCTTAACGGGTTTGGGTCAAAACGGGTTGATCCGTTAAGACACGATTGCTTAACGGGTCAACCCGTTTTGACCCGTTATAACCCGTTATGACCCATTAAGAAAGTTGAAGTTACAATTATACCCTTATATCTAAAAATAAAATTGTTAAAATTTTAATTTCGATATTTTTCTTCTTTAGAATTGTAATTTTGGACTTGTGATTAGTTTTATATTTTTTATAGATATTATGATTTTAATATTTACATAAAATTATGTTAAACTTAATTAGGTCAAACGGGTTAATTTTGAATTTGTTCAAGCCATTTACATAAACGGGTCAAAACGGGTTGACACGACACGACCCGCTATGTTAACGGGTTGGGTTAGGGTTTGAGATTTTGACACAATAAGCTTAACGGGTCGGGTTAGGGTTGATCTATATGATATAATATATATGTTTTGACACAACAATAACACGACCCGTTAACACGATTTGACACCCCTAGTTTTCTATCACTTATTTATTATTAAACCAGTTTTTTTTTTTATCCGCATCTACTTCTCAGGATTAATTTTGACAGTCACTCACGCCTGCATCATACAAACAATAGAAAAGCATCGAGGACCAGGAATATTTTCCCAAAAGATGTTGTCCCTTTTCTTTATTCTTGGCGAGCTTGCTTGGCTCCCATAACTTGTCACTCTCATTCCAGACCAGTTCAAGTGGTACGCATAAAAGATATCTTAGTGGAACCAATTAAACCGATATCTATCTATCTATCTATCCTGCATGCCATTGAATTAGCAGAAGAGCTGCAGCCCTTCTGAAATGATTCTATCTTAGACCCTGATCTGATCATTAATAGTAGCAATATGCATACAGGCAATGAATGAATGGCTGTGATTTCAGATGCCTTAAAACGAAGCTGGAAAAGTATTGTTTAGTTACAGAATTTTAATACATAGGAGCTAGCTAGCTAGCTAGTGAGGGGTGGTCTGAGGTCTTAAATTTTTGCGAACCCTTTCAAATTACACCAGCTAAATCCAGCTAGCCACACTTTTAAGGATGTTCCAGACTCCAGAGTTTGAAAGCTCTAACAAAATCTTGCAGTAGAAATGAAGTATATAGTATTGCTTGGCTCCATAATTAGACGAAAACATCATCGATCTTTTGGCAATGAATTTCGATACCTAACTACAAATTATAATATAAAACCATAGTACTCATCAAGTGGTAATGCCATGCGGATGCAGTGAGTGTGCTCGTGCAATGATTGGATGCAATACAATGCAATTCAATTGGGGAAACACCGACAAAATGTGGCCCAAAATTAGGACATTCAAGAAACATATCATACGTGTAAAATGGATCATTTCATGTCTGAATGAGCTTTCTGTAAGATATTAATTAATGGATATATAATTCCATCAGCATATATGTATCTGAGTGTATATATATATCGATCAGTAAAGCTGCATATTGCTTATCCTTGACATAGAAGCTATAATTTTTTAAGATTATTATTGCTAGGATTAGAAATTTTCACAAGATAAATAGAAAATTTGAGCATAATTATATGAGTCCATAAGATTGCCTCTTCTTGGGGGGGGGGGGGGGGGGGTGAAGAGGGTCGTTAATTTGCAATATTGTTGAAGCAACGTGAATGACATTTTTTTTTTTTATATCTTTGATCTAATGCTTTCAGAATTTACCTTTTCATCAACTTGAGGAAGAAAGGCTGACATGATCGGTGCATATGCCTATCTAGAAGATGGAGACATAATGATGCCGGATAGAGTAGTGATTATTCTGCAGGCTAGCTAGTTTTAACAGATAATTTATAGAAAAGAAGACAAGATAATCGTCCAAAAAATATAAAGAAAACGCATCTGATGTTTAATTCAAAATTATCAAAATTCAATAATGATCTACCAAGCTAGGCTGTAATAGTTCAAAATTCAATAATGATCTACCAAATTAGTAAAATTCCAATAATTATGCAAAAAATAAATACATAATAAAAAAAATAATCGGCTAAAAATCTAGTCCAAATCGAGTTTAGAATCACTTCCTAAACAATAAATGAAATAGTATCATAAAAAGTAAAAAAGAACTAAAAATAGAAATTCAGAAGGGAAAACAGTAAAATTTGACCTAAAAAATGATACAAACCGAGCACAGTCTAGTGCCCACGATGTGCGTGCTGAAAATAGTTTTCCGAATTAGGGTCATATGTGCGATTTTTATATCTGTAACCAAAGTTATAGCCAAAATACCGAAACGTGCCCAAAAGTACTGCTCCAATCAAAAAAATATCACGATTCCTACCATTTTTGCATTGATTTGCCACCTCAAAGTATTTAAGCATAGTCAACGTACAATCTAACAATTTAACATCATCTAACTTGGATCCTTGTGCATCACATTCAAACCAAATTGAAGGAAAGTCTTGCGCGCAGCTAAACAGCATCCAAGTGCTACCATCATGAATCCCTTAGCACACCGATCATTTATGCCGTTCTTTATCGCCAATCCCTAGGCCTCCTTTCCCACTTGGGGAGTTCCCACCAACCAAATTATAATGAGGATTAAGTACTAGGCCTAACAATTCGTATTGCATGTCATGTCAAGTTCAGATCATGTTGCGAAGTTTGTGTCGCTTATGAGTCAATCTTGACCAAGTAGTACTAATCTCATTTTGAGTTCATGTCTGGTTGACGAGTCATACAAAAATAGTGTAAAAAATGTCGACTCTAACTTGACCCCATTTAATTAAATGGGTTTATACTCAATTTTAATCAGTTAATTTCAAGTAGAATTTACAAAAAAGTGTAAAAAACTATCAACCATAATCAAGAATATTTTAGAGCATGTAGTCTTTATAGATGTTGTTACCATCCGTGGTTGAAATCACGTGGTCTAAAACTATTTCACATAACTGTTTGTTTTTTTGTTTCTTTGGTTAAGTTGTCCAATGTTGAGATGGTCATTTGCCCAGATTAGAGTTATATATGTTTTTTAATTATATTTCTCACAACCCTACATAATCATAATGTCTCCAAGTTGACTCTGAGGGATGGCCCTGTGGCATCTGCATAAAGAAAAAGGAATGACATTTATTCACAAAAGGGCCACAATGTATGTATGTTAATTGACACAACAATAGTACTGGAAACCAAAGTACTCCTTTTCTGACATCTAAATGCCATTTGGTTGCATTGACTCTAGATTGTGAGTTGAATCGATCATGACAAGAATGGTCACCTCAGAGGATCTATCTTTCAGCTCATGTCTCTCTTAGGTTATTTTACCTGATTAAATGGACAAAAGAAAAAAGAATATATAAGAGTGACTCATGTTATCCCAAGTGGCAGGCTTTGCACAACCTTGGTCTTACATTCCAAGTTAAAAAAAAAGGAACATCGTTCTTGGGATGAATTCAAGGGGTTTATGGTTAATATGGGTCAAATCCAACCAAGATAAAAAGTTGACAAAGACCACCCCATATCTCCTTAAAAGCTGGTTGACTACAACCTTTCATTATATTGGCTTAGAGACACCATGACTAGATCCATATTCTTCTAATGGGTTGAGAGCCCCACAAGGAAGAACCAAAGGTGAGCTTTTTAGGACCCAATTCCTAGAAACCTTGAAAAAGATGACCGACAGGGGAATGTGATCAAAGAGTATATATTTATATCATGTGTGAGGATCGATCATTACCACATTTTCAGTGGGGTTGGGCTTGAATTTCAAGTACTGCTCGCTTGCAAAAGAACAATTAAAGAGGTTTTGCCATGATGACATAGTTGTAATTCCTTGACTCAGTTTATTTCGAGCCGCTAATGTTTGGTCTGTGGACTTCATGAATTCACAGGAAAGTCTAAAGATCGAACCTTTCGCAAATTACTTTCGTATTAAAGTTTTTTGTGAAATCTTTTGACATCTGGAACATGGAGTTTGAGGAGGTATTCTTTTTTTTCCTTTGCGTACGGCGATCAACCAAAGTATAAGATGATATTGAAAAATTAGAAAACAAGCTATATATTTTGGAACAGCATCTAGGTGTCTAGTTTTTGAATTTTAGTTTAAGTTGGAGTCTTCGCAAAATGAAATCCAGTTAAAGAGCGTCTACTCTATAGACAACCATGAAAAGAAGAGAATACATAAAATTACGAAAAGAAAATTCTACAAACTATATAACCATCATCCTACACTTATTCTACTATGAGGAGATGATATATATATATATATATATATATATATATATACCTCATTTAATTTAATTTAAATAAAAATAAATATTCAATAGTAATAAAAGTGTCACGTTTTATATAGTGAAATGAAAGTGAGATAAAAGTGTGATTTATGACACTACTAATCTGAAAAGAGCGGTACTAAGTTATCTAGGGCTTGCATGACCAATTCAAAACCTCTTATATATATATATATATAAACATGACCAACTTTTATTTTTTATTTTAGGTAATCATTCAGAGTCCTACTTGTAAGTTTGTGTGGATGGTGTAGATGATCACAGCTCAATCTTCACACTACCGATGTGATATTATTTGATTTACAAGATCAAAATTTAATAGTTCAACTTTTGTAGAAAATAAAAAGACCTCGTTTGTTTTTGGAAATGAGTTGAGATTAAAATTAAAAAATAAAATAAAGTATTATTATAATATATTTTTTAATATTATTTTTATTTTAAAATTTGAAAAAGTTGAATTGTTTATTTTATTTTGTATTAAAATTTGAAAAAGTTGTAATGATTAGGTCAGATAAAATGAGATGAATTTGAAAAAGTTGAATTGTTTATTTTATTTTGTATTGAAATTTAAAAAAGTAGAATGATAAAATTGAGATGAGATAAAATGAGATGAGATGTTTTCCGAAAACAAACGAAGCTAAATCATTTCATGTCAGCGTATTAAAATAATGTATGTATATAAACAAATATAATATTTTAATTACCATAAAATATAAATTGTGACCAATTAATTCTCTCTCTCTCTCGTCAAATGGCCGGTACATGTCTCGCTCTATAATTAATATACAAGGGTTCATTGGATATTCTTTACTTATTCTGTTAAATATAGGAGTGATATTTTAATGCAAAAGGCTCTAGAAAAAGGCGAAAAAGAGGATATGAACGGCTTGAAGGAAGACTAACAAGTAACCAACAGTTGTGTTAGGCAATGATTTTGTCTAAGAGCCGGCATGGCCAGCTTTCCTAATTAAAGCAAGATATAAATTAATTAAGAAGAAGGTTCCCCAGTCAAAAGTAGAACAAATGATCCATGGTGATCAAAGGCTGAAAGCTGGGGTTTGTTTTCAAAGGGACATTAGCCACCGGAACATGATGTCGCTGACTTCCCCTTGGTCCAACCAGGTTTGTGCATAAAAAATCATGGTTTATGAGAAAATTGGATCGTTGGAAACCAATAATATTTTTCTATACGCACTATTTTTCTTTTTTAAGTTTTATTTATTAATTTGTGATGTCCGTACGTAGCAGCTAAGGCATAATCTGATCGTGCATGCAGGGCCACATCTCTAATAATACATCATCATGTGCATCATCATGATGTTCATATATATATGTTGCTCGGTCGAGATAATAAAATACATGAGTCTGAAAGCTGGGGAGTCTCTTTGCAAAGTTGGTTGCTATATGGGGACAATACTACATGATGGTTAATCATATATTTCATTCATTGCCTGCGCATGCATCATCATCATCATGTGCATGTGAAAGAGGAGCTCTAATTAAGCATTGTATCATTCTCGAATTTGGACAAAAACTAAGAAAATCTTGATCTATTAGCTACCAACTCCAAAACGTACAGTTGGTTTTGTATAAATTAGCTGATGCCATCATGCATGCATGCATGATGTGCTTCATGATGCGTCTCACCCAATGGCCGTGGGTTTAGGGTTGCTAATTATTTTGTTAAACCTTTATATTCTCAATGTTGGATGAAGATTTGTAGGATTTATTAGGCCAAGTCACAACCATTTCTTTCAAATTCGATGATAATCGAATTTTGTTTACGGATTTGCTTTACATGTAACTATGCTTACTGCCTTCAACACATCATGAGTCTTTGAGATTTAAATTTAGAAAAATTATATTATTAAGTCGTGTGTAGAGCACAGCTAGTAAAGTGCTTACATGGTACAATTTATATAATTTGAAAGATAAATTTTAAAAATTTTGAATCTTACAAATCAAATCTTATCATTTAAGTGATAGATGATATATTCCACACACTGACTTGAAAATAGAATAGTTATAAAATTTAATGTTCTAGATATGATAAACATTGAGGTGACAGATATTTGAATTTTAAAGCGATAAATATTCAGCTTGCAAAAACTTTGTCATTGAAATTGAAACCAAGGATATATTATATATTATGCATCAATATATACTTATTATGTGCTTATTTCTGCATTTGCCATTTTGCCTCTCACTTGCAGAAGCTAGCTGATAGATGATAGTACTAAGCATATATATAAAGAGATATATGGGTTTCTCATCTTTTTCCCCGCATCTTTTATCACTAAAGAACCAAACGTAGCCATAGAAATTAGCAAAACATTCTTAGGTTATAATCTACACATAAAAGGCACAACATCAGTTTGATGGAACTTTCAAAATCTAAGCCTTAAGAGCAGATAGTTTTATAGGGTTTTTAATGTGTGTGTGTGTTTGGGAAGGCTTCTCAGTCCAAAGCCAGAAGCCCTTTAGTCCCAAGTTTAGGCTTATTTAGGGCCTATGCAACATTCTTTGGTGACAATTAAAAGCCTTTTAATCCTCCGTTAATAGTCCATTTCTTTAAAATGGGCCGAGTCACCACTTTTAAAAAGGCCTGGTTTAGGAAACATAGGTTTATAGGTGATCGATAATGTCCAATAATATTAATTAATTAATTAATTAATAATTATAATTATTATCCAGAGGTCGTCCCATTGAAATTGTTTATGGAATAAAATTATTCATTACAGCTAGTTCCATTCGTTAATTATTGAAGAAAATTAAGCTACTTCTGTAATGCTCTTTTATGTTTTGGAATTTAAAGGGAAAACAATCGTAAGAGTCCTATTAAGGACTAGTATCCAATTTGATAATTAATTATAATTGATAAATTTAATAAAATATAAAATCTATTTTTTCACATTTTCAAATTTTTGAATTTTTGTAAAATCTTGAAAAGTATAAATATATAATAATCTTTTATCAATTCAGTTAAATAAGATTGTGAAATGGGGGTGGGTATTAAGCATTATTATTTTTTCAAATCATAATAATGCAGCAGTTTGTCGTAGACACGATTTCCAAGGAGAAGCCACATGAAGCAAAGAAACTTCTTAATCTTGTATTTAGATAATTATGGTGGTTTAATATATGCTGCGAGACTTTCGCATTGATCACATGAATGAAATAGAAAAACGATTCAATCATTCACTCGATCCACATGATGATATTATTCGAGGGCTAAATAGTCCTTCTTGAAGAGTGGGTAGAACACCATACCATAAAGCCCCACGAACCGAAGAGCCAAAGGCTGACTCAGTGCAAACCAAAAGTCCAACCGCCCAGAACTCGTCAGTGTGGAATTCAAATTCAACTATCATTAATGACGGTTTAATGATATACAAGACAGGAAATCCCCGACGTGATATCCGCCCAATGTATTAACTCCCCACAACATAACAAACGGTTTGAAACCCTAACAATTTTCAATCCAGAAATGATTAGAGAATACCGAGTCACGAGGCAAGTCATTCTCATCACTTGCCTAGCCCATATAAATAGAGGTCAAAGAATATGCATAAGGTAAATTCAAAACTATTATCTTAGAATTAAGGTTTTCTCATACGTCAGCAACAGTTGGCTTGTTTGTGGGATCTCTTGACATCTCAATATACTTTTGTATGCTTGCAACAATGCACTCTTAAGTAATCCGCGATCAAGAAACATCAACAACCAGTGATCAAGCAAACAACATGATGGAGGGTAGATTTGCAAAAATGGAAGAAAGACTAACGAAGATGACTCTGGAAATGCAGAACCTCCAGTGAGAAAATGAAGCCCATAGGGAAAGAAGTGTAGAAAATGATGCACCAAGTCAAGCCAAGAGGAATGAGGTAGAGTACGATGCCTTGTTTACAAGATTCTTTGTGGCAGAAGCATTAGGGGCAAAGGAAGTGGATGTGAAGGTAGATATCTAGGAGGTTCTAAGCCAAGTGATGGGAGAATATGTAGCAAAAGATGAGAAATGTAAGAAATACCTACAACGAGTATGGGAGAAATGCGACCATTTTTAGTACTTCAACATTAAGTAAATACCACGGGAGGAAAATTGGTAGGCGGATTAGCTCGCACAAATTGCCTTGGGCATGGAAGAATCTACTTTACCCTGGGAGGTAACAATTAAAAATGTTAGAAATCCCCACCATCGGTATCGAAGTCTCAGAAGTAAGATTGAGAGTACCAGAATGGGCACTAGACGTGATCAAATATGTGACTACAGGAGAGCTCCCTGACAAAAAATAGGAGGTAAAAAAAAAAACACTTCACCCTAATAGATAGAGTATTGTCCAAACGAGGCTTCTCCACTCCCCTCTTAAGATGTGTCTCAGTTGAAGAAGCACAATATATACTGGTAGAAAGATACGAATGAGTGTGTAGAAATCACTCTGACAGGAGAGCCATAGCAAGAAAATTCATGAGAACAGGTTACCATTGGTTGCATGCCCTCAAGGATGCAAAAGAATTTGTTAGGAAATGTGCAAAATGAAAATTATATGCACTAGTGCCTCCTTTCCCTCTAGAAGAACTAACATCAATCATGTTGCCTTGGTCATTTGCATAATGGGGAATCGGCATAGTTGACCCCTTTCCCCGAGTAAAGGATGATTAAAGTTTGTCGTTGTTTCTATAGATTACTTCACCAACTAGGAAGAAGTAGAAACTTTGGCCACTATCCCAAAAAATAGCATCACCAAGTTCTTGTGGAAAGCTGTTATATGCCAATTCGGCATATCTCGAAGCATAGTTTCAGACAAAGGGCAGCAATTTGGTTTTGATCATTACCGTGACTAGTGCACCGAGTTGGGGATCAAGTTTAAATATTCATTCTCAAGTCAACCCCAAGACAGTGGGAAAGTCAAAAAAGCCATTAAAACCTTCTTGGGGTCTTGAAAAAGAAGTTGGTGGACAAAAAAGGAAATTGGGATGAAGAGTTGTCGAAAGTCTTGTGGCAATATCAAACCACCATTAAGACCCCAACAAGAGAAATCCATTTCGCCCTGACCTAAGGGAGCGAGGCAGTTGTATCGGTGGAGGTTAGGATGCCGAGTTACAGAGTCCAACACTTCAATGAAGATTCCAATGATATAATACTAGAAAACCATCTCGACCTGTTGGATGAAAGAAGGGAAGAAATTGAAACACAAATGGCAGCTAATAAAAGGAAGTGGAGCACTACTTCAACAGAAAGGTCAAGCTTAGATCATTCAAAGTCAGAGACCTAGTCTTAAAGAAAGTAGGAATGATGACAAAAGGAGAAGAAAAGCTTGAGTGCATCAGCCATCACCCCTTAAACCAAGTGCCCATGTACTCGCACATGGCGATGAAAGGGTGATTACATTCCCTTATGTACATCAACCCACGCCACTTAAGCTGAGTGCCCTTGCACACACCCATGGTGATCAAAGGATGATGACACTCTCTTAAGTTTATCAGCCCTCACCTCTTAAGCTGAGTGCTCTTAGCCTCGCACATGGCGATGAAAAGGTGATGACACTCCTTTGAGTACATCAACCCTCGCCCTTTAAATCGAGTTCCCTTGCACTCGCCCATGGCTGTCAAAGGGTGAGAACACTTCTTTAATTGCTTTAGCACTCACCCCTTAAGCCTAGTGCCCTTATGCTCGCACATGGCGATCAAAGGGTGATGACACTACATTGAGTGCGTCAACTCTCACTCGAGTGCCTTTGCACTCGCTTACAGAAATCAAAGGGTAATGACACTCATTTGAGTGTATCATTCGTCAACAGTTAGTGCAACCAAGAATACCTAAAGAATAAATTGCCATAACAAATATCCAAACATTCACATAGCCCTAACATTTCTATAGCAAGTAGTAGAGCCCAAGCATGCACAACAAATAGAAAGCAAAAATATCTCAAATCTCATTTAAAAAAATGTAGTTGTCCCAAGAGTAATATAAATACAAGGAAAATAATAAAAAACCAGGAATCTGGAGTTGGAGGAGAAAAGCATCAAGCATCATGTCTTGGCCCATGAAGTCAATGACCTAGTATGTGGTACGACCAAGATGAATGGAGCTCAAGTCCAAAGACCTCAAATTTGCATGAGGATTTTTCAACAGGTGGTTCCTTAGCTTATGCCAAGTTATAACCCAACCCCCGAGCTAAGGAGAAAGGCGAACAACCTCCCTCTTTGGAAGCTCTCAACTCAACCTCCAGCTTGGTGACTTTCTTCTCAAAGGCAAGAGATTACTTCTTGTGAGTCTTCGTGACATGACTGAACTTAAGGAATTTTTTGTTGTGTTCCTTAAGGTCCTTGTTAGCTCCACGAATTGAGCCTCTAGCTAATTCATCTCACCACATATATAGTCGAGGGTCAAACTAAGCTCTCGGCGAGTGTTCTCTAACTGAGCCGCCATACTAGCTACTTTAAGGAGCTTTGTTTGGTTTCCAACAACTCTTCCTCCAAACATTGGAGCCTGTCTTGCCCAGTGTCGTGTTCCTCCTCCAAAAATTTGGCCTTGAAGTAGCATCTCAATACTTATTCCTCAAACTTTTCTAAATTGTGTTGAATACCAATCACATTGTCTCGAAAGCTGGCAACATCTTCTTCTAGCATGTGTGAGTAAGACTCCCAATGAGAATATGCATCCGCTAGCTCATCCCTTTTTGCCCTTGTCTTGAAAATAATTCGGCGAGCTTTCTCGACATAGGCACGCAGAGAGCCGACCTCATCTTCCAGATAAAACTGGCAATCAACGACCCAACCGACGAGTTAATCGACCCCTAAGACATGGAACCAGTCCATATTATGAGAAGGAAAGAAAGGTATTAATGCAATAACCAAAGTGAAGAAGCTAACCGAAGACAAAAAAAACCCCTTAGTCGGCATGTGGTGTCTCGCACCAATTCTTCCATGCGGTTGCTGGCCCACAGGGTACGCCTTAAGGAATGAGACCTAAATGGGCTAGGTAACCCCCAAAAATTAAGCTCCCTACCAACGAATGAGTGCCTAGAGCCACTTGCCTACTTGGATTAATGGGGTGGTGAAACCACGGATGATGGTGGCGTGAAGGTAGCTCTAATAGGGATCTTTGATCCACCTTCCCCAGAAGATTGAATTTTGCCAAAAAGAGGGACCTGATTCGAAACCCTTTATGGATTAGCAAGTGAAGGTGCTTCCCCGCCCAGAGGGAAAAACACTATAAGGCGGGGAAGGAATTGAAACTTGACCCCGCTGAGGTCAACACTCGAGGGATCATTGCAAGACAACCCTCGAGGGTCTAATGGAAGGTCAGGAGTTTTTTTTCCAAAAGTTATAAAGGGGATGGATGGCATGGGACCATCGTGGTCATCCTACAGAAGCACTCCCTCACTAGCCTCTTGTGCTTTGACCAAAACCAAATCCCCTGGGGTCTCAAAGCGCACTCTAGGAAGGAGACCCACAGAGCCCTTGGGCGCAGATTCCAGAAATGTGGAATGCAACAATGCAGTGATATCTGCCTCCTTTTAATGAAGGACCTCAACCAAGCGGTTAGGAGCGAGTAGGGGCTGACAGACCTATCCTTGGTCTGAAGACTCATCACCCAAGACTAGGGACAAGTTAGCTTTTGCCTATTTCAGAATCTCCTCCAAGCGCTAATGAGAAGATAATGTTGGGTAGTCTGATCCACCATCTTCCTGAGGCGACGTACCATGCTATTGTTGGTCAACTTGTTGTACTAATCCACTATCTCTAGGAAGCGATGAAGCCTGTCTTTAGATAGCAATGCCCAAGGGAAGCACCTTTAGAGCTAGATTTGTGAGAAGTTTTATGCTTACTATGGATTGAATCACTATCTAGGCGGAAGTGGCCCTTTTTTGCCCATGAGGATTAGATGAAACCCTAAAAAATTTGAGTCCAATAACGTGAGAACGACTTGGCATAACCAGAAATCGGTCAATGTTCACCTAAGTAAGAAGAAAATCGATATAAACAACCTTAGAGTTTTGTCCAACCCAAGAATAAACTTGTTGACTATAGGCCTCCTCTAGAAACTCTTGGCAGCCAGCTTTTACCGCCAAATATTGCTAACCTGAACCAAATACAAAGAAAGATTTCTTGTGTCAATCCTTTGTGTGAGAATAGTGGGTCTCCAAATGCACCTCCCAACACTTAGTCCACGAGCAAAAACTACTTAACGTCGAACACCATGGGTATAAAAAAAGTCTCGATTAGTGAGGTCAGGATATTTCTCATCAGTAGGCTCTAAACATGCAACACACAATGCAACAAGACAGTAAAATCCGACTAGTATTAGGGTGGAGCTGAGAAGGGACTAGACCCAAATAATCCAAAACGTCCCAAACCAGGTAACAAAAGGGGATTCGTAACCCTATCAGAAACATATTATGTAAGGCCACCAGTTCGAAAAATCTCTTAAAATAAATGGCTCGACAATGGGCCCCAGGACTCTATGTGTTACTCACAGAATCTAGGTCTAGTTGTGAAGTTGTACCAGACCAACGGTGGCCTCAAAGTCATATGGGTGGTAGGAACTAACACCCTAGGCTTGTTAGGAGATGACTAGGATGCAAAGGACGGGAGCCATGAGAACGGAAGCGAGAAGTGTTACTAAGGGCCATTGGTAACAACAAATATTGAAAATAAAAATAAAAAAACTAAGAGATGAAGAGTTAAGGTTTTGAGGAGAGTACCACTGTAAGAAGCAATTAGGGTTTTGGGAAGAAGGCACAACGACACGAATTTGAAAAAATATGAAGAATGAGTTTAAATAGTGACTATAATGCCCCTACAGAAATTCGACGGCCATAATTTCTTTTATATAGATTGTTATTAGGCTATGAAAACTTAGGAGAAATTTCATAGATAGAAGACTATGTTAAATTTCGATTCATTAGCTTAGTAGCATTATTCCTCTATGGGAACAAAATACCATTTGGTTTTTTTGAGGCCCTTAGAATCATAATTGAATAAAACGGATTGCACCATTAGATTCGTATGAATCTTTAGAATTTTATGGTACAATAAAAGGTTTCATAATTCTCAAATGCCAAATGGGTCAATCGGAGAACACCACATGGCACCTAGCGCGCCACGTCACCAACCAGCTGTTACAATCAGTGTTGCGAATTTCGTACCGTACCGGCCGGTACGGCCGGTATTTTTCGTACCGGCCACCGGACCGGTACAGAAATACTTATGTTCCGTACCGGCCGATATTTCGGCCTGTACCGGTCTGTGTACCGGTCCGTACCGGCCGATATTTCGGCCTTATTTTTTTTTTTTTTCATATTTTTAAACTACAAATTTATTTTTTGACTCCTAATTCAGACTAGACTACTTTATAATTTATATATCTATGTATTTATATATACTTTATTTATATATAAACTATTATTTTGAGATATAATTTATATATATAATTTATTCATATACCGAAATGTTATCTCGAAACGGTACACGAAACGGTACCGGTACCGAAATATTTCGTTCCAGTAGCTCGACTGGTAGGGCATCCGGTACGGTATTCAAAACATTGGTTACAATGCCATGTAGGATGTTGAGTGCAAACCTTATGCTCTCTTACATGCCCATGCTTCTCTTACACCCACCATATCCTTTCACCTACACATGTACCTTCTTGACCAGCCCTCAAAAGGAGGTTTGAAACCCCCTAAATTGAAATCAAAACCCCAAATGACCTCCATGCTTCACTCGGTTTTGTCCATCCTTTTCCCACTTGACTTAAGAAATTTTTACAAAGAACCATCACGCCTCCATGTATTCCTCTTACATGCACATGCCCATCTATTACACCATAGTACCACCCATGACCAACCCCCATTGAATTAGAACTTGAAATCTCAACCAAACCCCAAACTAGAGCATTCAATTGCTACGAAAAATGCATAAACCGAATGGCCTTCACTCTTTGCCTCCTTCCACAAGCAATGCTATCCTTGAATGAACACCTTCGTGCCCTACCATTTACTTCCTTTTAATCCCAAAAAGTGACCCTTATACTCAAGCAAACCACCCACTCCTATCCCCCACTCAGTTAGTCAACTTCATAGCCCATCCACCAAAGATTTTTGTCCAAGCCACCAAGCAACCTTCCCATCACCCACATACTACCCTAACCAACAACAAGTAGTCCCTCCTTCATTCCTCTTAGTGCCACATGCCCCATCATCTCTCCTCACTTGCACACAAACTAGCTTTCACATTTTGGCAAATTTGAGAGCAAACCGAGTGAGTGAAGTGGAATTAGAAGGAGCTAGACTTTTCCTCTTTGTGATTAGCTTGGTAATTTTTTTTCTCAACCTCTACACTCCTATTTTATGTTACTTTAAGTTAAGATCTTGTTGGTTGAGTGTTGGAATAATATTCCTTAAAGTTTAATGGTTGAATATTGAGGATGTTGGAGTTTAAGGATTTAGCTAGCATGTATTTTTTGTATTGGGGTTTTGTGTTGAATGTTATTTAATCTTAGGTAAATTCAGTTCTAATGATGATAGTATCATGTATGGTATGCAAATCTTTGGTTTGGGTTCATAGCACAAGAGATTTCATTAGAGAAATTGCATGCTCCATTAGGGTTATAGAAAACCGAAACTCTAAGCATGAAGTTCTTTGATAAAGTTTATTCTTTGAGCTCTAAAGTCTTGGCTTGTTGATTGGATCCTATAAATTCTTGGTAGGAGTTATTTTGAGCCTTGTGAAAAGGGTTTAAGAAAAACGAGCATGAGCACATGATCTTAATGCAAGTTTTGAGGTTTGTGACTAGTTATCTATGTTAATCTTGAATTTGGTTATGATTTGTTTCAAAATGATGCTTAGACCTAGCTAGGGAATAACTATGATTTTTATGGGTGAATTACTTCAAGAAAATTTCATGTTATCTAAAGATTTAGTCAAAATAGTCTTGAACAAAAACAAACATGTTTCAGTTTTGGGTTTATGGCACGTATCAGTTTCTATCTCTTTGATATCCTGCATTTTATTGCTTAGTGATATGTGTTATCAACTAGGAATGAGCACTTAAGCATGATAGAAGCTAGGGTTGATGATTTATTAAGGTTCTTGAAGTTATTTACAAGAGAAATGCCAGAATTGTCACATCAAGGTTTTTGATTGTATAGTTGTTGATGTTTTGTGTTGATTACTTCATATGACAAGTACATGACCATGATGTTTATGTGTTGCTGTCTTGACATGATTCTAAGATAGGGATTAAGTGTTGATTATCTGTTAAATTCAGATTATAGCATAAATGGTATGCAAGGAGGACCAAAAATCACATAAATTGAAAATTAGCGTTTAGAGGTTTCAGCCAAGGCAAGGTTCTCATAGTAGATGTTTGATTTTGTAGATTCTAAGTTCCTAAATGAACTTAGAATAGGATATTCATAACGTTTGTCAAATTTGGTGAAATTTGGAGCTTGTTTATAATTATTGAAAATTTAGGAGTCTATTTGTAAATTCTTAAGAGTTGAGGGGTAATTTTGCAAAATATTGCACAACAAGTAGTAAATTCTGTATTTATTAAGTTAAATGAGATTTTCTAACATTAGAATATCTCCCATTTGAGCTCGCTCTATGTTTATACACAAGCGTATTTATAAGTTAGCTTCTAACTTACTCCCAATGTGTGAGAGTATGTTAGATAGTAAATTTCATCAAATGAACTATGTTTTATCTTAACTCTTGTTATGTTTGCAATATTTATGTTATGTCATGATGTCACACATCATAAGGATGAACATCTGTCAAACAGTATGAACATATGTCATGAAGCATGTAAGTCTATCACATTTTTATTTCAAGTCAAGCATGAATAGGATTCTCATGGCGAAGGCAATCTGCTCTTTTTGAATATACCTAATGAAATACTCATGGCATAGGCATTTTACTCTTTATGAGTATCTTTGATAGAATGCTTGGGCATAGGTAGTCTGCTCTGTCTAAGTGTTTCTGACAAAATGAATAAAGGACTCATGGCATAGGCATTTTGTCTGAGCAACACTATAAGATATGAACATGAAGAAATGAGTCTTTTTCCTTTAAGCAAGCATGTTATAAAGTATACAAATAATTCTGAAGTCTTTTCTTGTAAGTGTAAGGTCATGTTAGTCATGCATACATGCCACGTCTATTATCGCACATGCTTTATAGATTGATGGTAGCTTAGACATATAACTTGCTGAGAATGAAAAATCTCACCGTGGTAGTCTCATTTACCATTCTCATCCAGAGCAGTAAAAAACATAACAAGAAAGCATGGAGCACAACATCCCAGACTGGATGAGGTTGAGTGAGACTAGAACTAGCATAGAGGAGTTGTTGGTAGTTATAATTCAGTTTTTGGATGTCATTTTGACGTTGATAGCTGAGCTGCGTGAGTGGCTTGGTGTGTAGTTATGTCTTTTGATGAAATTTAAGTTGTTATAACTCTATAACGATGACTCTTTTGTGTAAAAGACATGGTTTGGATCAATGATAAACATGCTTAAGTTTTAATGAAATGAAATATGTTTTGGGAATTAGTTATTTTGGTACAATGTATGTTGATAAAAAAAAATTCATGCTGCGTTTATTGCATATTACTAGAAGCATGTTATGTGCATTACATTTAACTGTCATGAATAGGAGTATGTAAGCTTGTATTGCATGTCCCGACGCTTCAACCTCTGTCAAATCTCAAGCAGAGTTTGGGGGCATCATAGTGACCATTAGATAGCCCCAATGAGATCACGACCAATGTCACTAATATAGATACAAAACTGACAAACCTTGTGTTAGTTGCGCTACACAAAAAAACATTGATAATAAGCCGACACATGCCATCCCATACGTGGGAAGGTGTCTTGTCGAAGCAACAACTTATGAAGCAAAGACAAAACATTCCTAAAAGTCTAAGCAACACGCTCGGACCATCAGGGATGATTAACAAAAACCAGAGTTGGAAACTCCCGTCACACTTGGGGTACTTGGAGGGTCAGATAGTCCCTCTTGAAGAGTAGGCCAAACCCCATACCATAAAGGCCCACGAACCAAAAAGCCAAAGGCCTGCCCAACGTAGACCAAAGGTCCAACCGCTTGAAATGAGCCAGTGTGGAATTCAAATTCAGCTATCATTAATGACAGTTTAATGATATAAAGGATAGGAAATCCCCCAGCATGATATCCACTTGTAACATTTGCCTAGTGTATTGACTACCCTCGGCATCACAGTCGATTCGAAGCCCTAACAATTTGCAATTCAGCAAGGATTAGAGAATATCAAGCCATGAGGCAAGTCATTCTCATCACATGATCAACCCATATAAATAGAGGTCAAGGAATACGCCTAAAGTAACTTCGGAACTATTATCTCAAAATTAAGGGTTTCTTTCTCGATAGACCATTTTGACTTAGGCATCAAAACTGTTCCCCACCCCACCGAACCCCACTCATCTTCTTGTTGCAGGTTACTTGAAGTCATTAAGAGGAATATGAAACACGTTAGCAACAATTACCATTATTTATAACAATATATATAATATTATTTTACTCTTTTTCTTAAGAAGTTAAAAAATTGTTGGCCCACCATCGAATCAGCCATGCACGACCACCATAATTGCCACAGCCATGAGTTCCCGTGGTTCATTAGTTTTTTTAAAAAATATCTTACTAGGATAATTATGTTACTTTATGAGAAGTATTACACAAGAGATCGTGCAAAAGTAAATTTATAGACTGATGATGCTTGATATCAGATATTAGATCTACTACTTTACAATAAAGGAACTTTGGAATTTGATATATTATTTTAAGTCACTTTATTTTATAAGTTTACTTTTGTAGAATTGTTTTATAAACCAAACATTTATGAATACTTTGTTAGAGTTTTTGTTTTAACTTATCTTTCTAATTCTTATATATACTTCGTTAGAAGATGAGTATAATCCCTATTGCTTGTTTGATCATGAAAATACTTGTCTTTCCAACCAGGGAAATTTAATTAGAAAACTTATAAAAATAGAAGTTTTGCCATGTACAATATTGATAGGCTGCAAACAAAAACATATATTTTTCTAATAAAAAACAACTCCTAGCTGGCCATTATCATCCACTATATTCAAGATAAGTTACATTAATTAGTACATCATATAGAACTTGGGTTATTAATTTAATAGATTCCAAAGTATCCTATGTCGATCGAAACTTGGACAAGTAAAAATGACTTAATTTGTTGGGAAAGTGGATCATGATTGATTTTGGACTAAACCCCATAAAATTCTGGTTGTCGGCTATTCCAATTCTGTGCTTGTCCTTATAATTCATTCTATGGCATCACTACTAGGGTTGGTGAGATGCCCATCTGATACTTAATTGGTGCCTTTCATGTATGACTAGATCACATGCAAAGCATTTGTGTTCGTTCAAGATTAAATACACAAGTGGGCAATAAGAAAATCTGATAGTGATGGGAGTACTGAAGCCACTGACTCTTTGAATAATACATAAAATTTGAAACACAGCTTTCTGTCTGCCTTATAATGTTCTCTGATCGTGAAGCTCTTGCAATGTCTTAAGAAATACTTTGGTTGTCATAAGTATAAATATTTGGATACCTTAAGCAAATCTTATACTCATGAGTCTCTCATATTACTCCTATATACACCCTAAAATTCAGATGGGATTTTGGAGAATCCTAATCCATAAACAAGTAATTACATGCATGTAGAAATTATACAAATAAATTAAGAGAGGTTACAGAGGTTGGGAGCAAATTGTAGGAACAGGCTATATATATACAACCAATTAATGTACAAATCAATGTCAAAATTTCACTATATATAATAGCTAGGGTTCTTGATCAGTATGAGCCGAATACCCAAAATATATAATTGCAAAGTAGTCTTGGAGCCAAAGATAGCTCCATGGTTCGGATGATCGCAAAGTAGTTTTAGAAGTTTTGGTCACATAATCAATTAGAGAGTTTTTGAGTTATTTGAATGGAATTTCCTTGAGGAAAAAAAGAAATCAGCTTCATAAACTTTAATAACGGAGATGCATGCAGAAACAAAATTGAGCACATTATTCATGATGGTACGGCCACACAAAGGGTAGCAACCCACATCATGATTTGTGTTTTGATTGCAGGTTGTAGAGTCTGGCAAAAGTGGAAAAAAGGAAAAAAAAGAAAACAATATATATGAAATAAGCACCACTAATGGAGAGGCACGTGGAGGTGATCACATGCAATAGCATCGGCACTTGCATCGGCACCTGAGACACATCGGTTTTTTTTTTCGGTGGTATTGATGAAGTATAGGGCAAACCCAACTTGGGGCAATGCTTGTCTTGGCTATAAAAAGCAGAGGAAATGCGTTTTCAGTAGACACACAGAATCCGAAACAAAAGCAAGAGATGGGAAGCTCATCGCTCTTATACTTTTCTGGATATCATTACTTGGTAATAGCAATGTACTTTTACCTCGTACTCACTGGCAACGCGATCGAATCGCCACAATACACAGTGATGCACGCGGAATCTGATTTCGAGATAAGACTCTACCTTGAGTCCTCGTGGATGTCTGCCCTCGTCCGAGGAGCAACCTCCTTCGAAAAATCCACCAAAGATGGCTTTCACAGGTTCACTTCCAAACCGACCACCTATATATATACACACACTCTGAAATATCATCTCTCTCTCTCTCTCTGGGGTCGTTATGGAAATTAATGAAGCAAAAGGGAAAAAATAATGACAACAAAGGTATTTCGATCTCATGATGCATGTTGCTAGATCTATGTCAAAACTTCCAATGGAGACATGGTTTCTTTAATTATCGGGAAATTTACATTGAGAATCCTTACTCTTCTGTCGTTTCTATATGGAAATATGCAACGTTATAATTTGAGCCCAATTTTCGTATTGGTAATGCTGAATGTACTTTCCAAGTATGGAGGATCACGTGTAGTTGTTCATCTACAGAAAAAGCTGACTGAACAGGAAATTTTGGGATTGTGGCCACTTCACCCATTAATATGAAGATTCCATAAAAAAATTAAGCACAAGTTTAAATTAACACGTATTAGTTGCTTTTGCATCAGGTTGTATCAATACCTTAAGGGTGGTAACCTCGACCATTCTCAGATTACAATGACTGCTCCAGTCTTAACGAGCATCAACACATCATCGTCGTCGTCGTCATCCTCGCCATCATCCAGGGGTTCCGACTATTTTGTAAGGTATTATGTCCCGACTAAATATGTGGGAAACCCTCCACAGCCCAATCCTGAGCTGAAGTTGCAGTTTGACAAGTGGAGAAGTCATTGCATAGCAGTTAGAAAGTTTACTGGGTTTGCTAAGGATGATAATACTAATAAGGAAAGTGAAGCTCTTGTGAACAGCCTAAACAAGTACTTGACTGCAATTAATGGAGCAGTAATGGTAGATAAAAGTTCCTACTCAGTTGCCCAATACAATTCTTCACATCACCTTTCTGGTCGCCTAAATGAAGTGTGGATCGATGTTTCTGGTTTTGCTGCAGAGGGATGTGCACGCTATCGAGGGAAATACTATTGATTTTGCTTGTTGGGTGATGCATGTCAGAATCTAGCATGGATTGTAGGATTCTGGGTATAATAAAACAGTTTGCTTTTAATGCATATATTGCCCTTCATTCATCATATGCATCTCCGAAAATGAGATCCAGGAACAGGATTTTGTAGCTTGTCAAGATGACTCTGGTTTTTTATTTGTATTCTCTCTCTCTCTCTCTCTCTCTCTCTCTCTCTCTGCTATTAACGTGTGGTTTCGATTATGTTTCTTTTCGAGATTCCTTGCATTACTCTTTTTAAGCATCTGATTTATTACGGTTGATCTTATTCTTGAAATAGAACTCAGTTCTTTGAGTTTCGACATGTCTTTCCATTTTCCAAGAGTTTTGATAAGCACTACGAAACTAAGACCAAGAAAAAAAGCCATTAGAAATTGTCAAGATCGATCATGCATGATACAGAGATGCCTGCAGGTTAATGAATTTCAGTCTCTTGGTTGGCCACGCTGCTTGACGTTCTTAATGCCTCAGAACTTCTTATCTCACCCAAGTTTGAGAGGACGTATACCCAAAACCGTATATCCATATAAAATCCAACAAGATCAACAATGAGCTATGAGGAATATGCCCAAGATTAGCTTTATTCTTTATTTGTGTCAACTACTACCATTCCTTCACTTTTTCTTAATTTATTTCTCTTTCTCCTTCTCCTTCTCCTCGGTCGTAGTTTGGTGTTCTCCTACAATCATGAGCATATAATTTTCTAGCCCAAAAAAAGGGCAACAATACTAGGACAAAGTTCCTCCTCATCAATTGGCACACTATCCAAAAAGAAAAATGAATCGTACTCTATAAGATTGGAACTCATAAGTAGACCTTCTCATGCAATTGATACGAGAATTAACACTTCTCGACCTCTCGCACGTGCTTAGTTGGGAGTTTTTGATGGTTCCTCCTCCCTCTTCCAGGGGAAAACGTTGGGCCACCTCTCCACCGAAAGATGATCGAGAGAAGCGGTCACGAACTGACAATAACATCGCTGGGTTCACTTCTCGCCCAGGAGCTGGGATTCTCACTCTCTTTCCTCTGGGCCTCCCCACACTACCCTGCTGACCTGAAGCCGCGACGAGCCTTCTGGTTCATCACGCTGTCTGCCAGTGGGGTCTTCGTTTAGTGTGTATGATGGTGCTTCTCGTTCGACCCCACAGGTCCCAGAGCAAAAGGCCACTGGGAGTTCTTCGCATCCACCTTCAACAAGCACTCCCGTAAGGGGGAGGGCAGTTCTTGCCAAGCTGCTCCCCCAACAAGTCCCCTTCCCCCTCTGCAAGTACCACTGGGGGACCTATCAACAGGTAATGCTTTGAACTTTGGTTGACTATGCCACGATTTCTAGGTGTCATGCTCTCAAAGCCATTCTCTTTCAGGTTTTGTAGAGGAAGATGAGGAGGAGGATATCGCCATCTCCTCCCTCTTCTTTAGTACTTTTAACAATCCGGCCCCCCATGGGTCTGGTCCGATGACGGGGGCCTTTCCATTGTTCAAAGAGACACTTGGCTAGGCTGAGGTCGCTCGGGGTGAGTCATCGGCTAGGGGGCCAACCCCTTTTAGGATATGTTTGGGAGATGAGATGAGAATTTTGTATTTTGTTTTAAAGTTTAAAATATTATTTTTTTAGTTTTAAAATTTGAAAAAGTTAAATTGGGATTTGAAAAAGTTGTATTGGGATTTGAAAAAGTTGAATTGTTTATTATATTTTATATAGGAATTTGAAAAGGTTGTAATGATGAGATGAGATGAGATGAAAATTTTGAGGAAGATAAAACATCCAAGCATAACCTTAAAGAGAGGCTTGCCTAGATGGAGGCTGCCTTCGGCGAGTGTTTGGTGACACCCCTTATCCCTCCATCAAAGGCCTCAGGTCTCATTTCCCGGAGCCTTTTTGCAGTCCCAGAGTCGACAATTCCAGAAATGTTGGAGCGACTCCTAATGTTATTCCCAAGCAGACCTCTACAATTATTATGGAGCCGACCCCTCCAGAGGTCAGGGAGCCGACCCTTCCAAAGAGGAGGTGACTCCTTCTATGGTCGATGAACCAACCCCTCCAGCCGTCTCGGAGGTGATCCCTCCTCTATCAGCTTCTCAGGTATTTTGCTCTTTCATTTTTAGCTAAGATTTCTTCCAAGCCTAATGTTGTCTTATACTTTACCTTTGATTGTCCATCTTAGGAACCAGCGATTCCCCAAGCCGAGGCGTCTTCTCCGACTAGGATTGACGTCATCTTGGTGGATAATAGCTCTTAATTGGCATCCCCCACTACCGGGGATGGCTCTGGCCGTCCAGAGGCTCCTCAAGTTGGGACTTCTACTCTAGGTGAGGAGAAGGTTGGATCGCCGTCGGTGTTCCCACAGGTCGGTCTGGCGTTGGTAGGTGTAAGGTCCTCTTCCTATCCAGGGGGAGTTGGGGCACAAGAGACAGGGCTAGTTTTCGAGAAGTCCCGGGCCAAATCAGTAGCAGAGTAGGCTCGAAAGTTCAGGCCTTCTTTTGCTAGTGTATGTGTGTCCCCATTTGTTGTTTAGCTTGTTTTACATTTTGCCACGTTCTTATGACTCTATTTCTTTGATCTCAGGCTGCCAATCAACTTGCGGAGATGGTTGCCAATGACTGGTAGGCTCTCGAAAAGGAGCTCAAGGCACGAGCACTAAACTGCCTCCTGCACCTACAGATGAAAAAGATGAGCGATTATCTCCGCAATCTGTCTATGGAGTGTGACTCCCCGATTGAAGATAATGAGTTCTGTCATCAAAAGATGCAGGCTCAAAAGAAAGAGATCGAGTCGGAGGATAAGGAGATTAAGTCGATGGAGTGGGATTTGCAATCTGCCAAGGAAGACCTGTAATCAACCAAGGAGGACCTTGCCGATCTCCACAAGGGATTTGAGGTTCTCCTTACTGAGAAGGCCATGCTACCGAAGAGATCGTGAGACTAGAGTACAAGTTGGCATCTGTTCAGGAAAAGCTGGAGGCTTCCAAGAAAGCAGGCAAAGTGTTGGTGAGGCAGAAGGCTTATATCTCAAAGGAGCATTCTCGACTGCTCCATAAGTGCATTGGGCATTGGGCTTACTAAGTCGAAGCAAAGAATGAGGTCTTCTGCTTGGCAATTCCGAACTCAGGCCTGTCTCTCGGAGTCTTCCCATGAGGCGGCTCTACAATGCTCCAAAGTTGTTAAGTCATAGCTTCGGTTGGCTCCTACTCTTTGGGATGAGGCTTGGGGTTATGGCTCTAGGGAAGGCCTCGAGCGCATGCATGACCATCTGAAGGAAAACCCCTGTTCGACCTCGACACTCTTGGCCTCCAATCTCTCTGTCCAGACCACCAGGCTTATCGTTTTGCTAGTCTTTAGGCAAGAAGCAGATGTCACTTGCTTTTCCTGATCCCCGCTCGCTCTGTTAGCTTTGTTTTGTTGTTTTTGTTCTTTTTCTTGTTCTCTTATGCTTGTCAGGGCTTTTGATGTAATAAAAACACTTATACATACCTTGCATTTGTTGTTGCGTAAGTTTGCTTATTCTACTGTTTTATCCTTCTACCGGTTGCATTTGCTCTTGTTTACTTTGTTGTCTAATCCTTAGCCACCTGCATTTGTTCATTCTTATTTTGTGGCTGTTGTTTGGGGTAGAGCTCAGGGGCTCTGGCTTGTAGCCAATGCATCGTGGCCAGCAAAGGGTTTGAGCTTGTACCCTGCAAAAGTCGACAAGTCAAGGGACTTGTATTTTGATTGGCTGTTGTTTGGCTAGAGCTCGAGGACTCTGGACCGTAGCTAATTCATTGCAGCCATCGACCTAGCACAAAGGTCGCCAAGTCAAGGGACTTGTGTTTCAACTAGCTGTTGTTAGGGCAAAGCTCAAGAGCTCAAGCTTTTAGCCAATGCATCGTGGTCAGCCAAGAGATTGGGTTTGTACCCCGTGAAGGCAAGCAAGTCAAGGACTTGTGTTTCGACTGGTTGTTGTTTGGGCAGAGCTTGAGGGCTCTAAACCGTAATGAATGTATCACAGGCAGTAACCTAGCATGGAGATTTGCAAGTCAAGAGACTTGTGTTCCGACTGGCTATTGTTGGGGCAGAGCTCAAGGGCTCTGGTCTTTAGCCAATGCATCGTGACTAGCCAAGAGACTGGACTTGTTTTGTTGAAGCTGTCAGACATAGGAGAATGAAATAAGCTCATAGGTCTTTTTATTGACAAGTTGTTAGCTACATTGCCGGGTAGCATCACGACCTCTATACAAAATCTTTTCTCAAATGCTCGGTGTTCCATGAGTGGGGCAATTCGCGTCCATCTTAGTCCTTCAGTAGATAAGAGCCAGGCCTTCTGCTCACCGTTACCACAAATGACCCCTCCCATAGGGGCCCCAGTTTTCCTTCCTCCTGGGTGGTGATGCCCTTTTTGCTTTAGGACCATTTCTCCTAGTTTGAAGGCTCGAGGTTGAACTCGTTTATTGAAGTACCATTTGGCCTTTCGTTTGTTGGTGGCTGTTCGGCTTGCCGCTTCGTCCCGCCTTTTTTCTAAGAAATCTAGGTTATCTTTTAACCCTTCGTTATTATTTTCTGGGTTGAAGTATTGTATCGGTATGTGGGTATTGCCACCTCTGTCGAGATCACGGCTTCGGTCTCGTAGACAAGGACGAAGGGCGTTTCTCCCGTGGGGGTTCTCATTGAAGTTCGGTAGGCCCATAGTATGTTGGGGAGTTCTTCGGCCCATCTCCCCTTTTGGTCTCCCAGCTTTTTCTTTAGAATATTGAGTAACATCTTGTTGGTGGCTTCTACTTGTCGGTTTGCTTGTGGGTGTCCTGGAGATGAATACTTGGTTTTCATCCTGAGTTCTAAAAACCATTCTCGATAATGGGAGCAATCAAGCTACCTTCCGTTGTCTGATATGAAAAGCTTTGAGGAATCTCGAATCAACAGATTATGAATTTCCAGAGGAACCTCGTTATGGCTCGGGTCGTGATTGTTGCCAGGGCCTCTGCTTCCACCAATTTTGTGAAGTAATCGACCGCCACTACAACAAACTTCACTCCTCCTTTGCCCCCGAGAAGTGGATCGATGAGGCCAAGCCCCCATTGTGCGAAGGGATTCTGGTAGCTTGGGAGAGAAGATTTGCTTGCCAACTTTCAAGTTTTGAGGTAATACAGTCTTTTATTGTTGATGTCATGTTTCACGACTTGGACAACTCCACATTGTTGGGGCTTGGAGTCTGGTTCCTACTAAGATGATAAACAGTGAGCTCAGGGTCCGTGATACCTCTGACGCTCAAGTCAGTCTCAGTGAAGGAGATAAAGGGAGAATATCTTAAGGAAAGTTATGATAAGAAGTTATGTAGATGTCAACCCCTTCACTGATCGTGGGAGGAGTCTATTTATACCTGACTATCTGGCCTTAATGGTAGTAGGTGTGTCGCTTTGTAGGAGATCAAATGTTCATGTCGTCCACCTACCGTGCTATAGGCCACTCAGATTTGATGGTAACTACTCCTGACACAAGGCCTCACGTTGAGTGTACCAAGCCCAAGGATGCTTTGAATGCGGAGTGCCTTCCCCTCATAGCTCTCTTCGTCTCATTAATGTGGCATGGCCTTCGCCAGGTATCCGTGGTGACTACCCCTGACACCAGGGCAATTTGAACATAAAGACCGAAATCTCATTCCATTATATCAAAAGCTTTCTCCATATCCAATTTAATAGCCATGCTATCAGTTTTCCCTTATTTTTGGAAGATCTTACGAAAGATTTCATGAGCAATAATAGGGCTTTCTTGAATAATTATCACCAAAACTAATGCAACTTGCAAATGAGATATTATTTTGTAAAATACTTTTTTGAGTCTACCAACAATATTTTTTTAAATGATTTTGTAATTGACGTTGCACAAGCTAATGGGTCTGTAGTTATTCACATTGGTTTGGGCTTCATTCTTGCATATGAGTACAATATTAGTGTGATTTACCTCATGAAGAAAATGGTTATGTTTAAAGAAATATTTCACTGCAGCAATGATCTATTTGCTTGTAATCTGCCAACTCATTTTGAAGAAATTTGCAGTCATACCATCCGGTCTAAGGGCTTTGTGAGCACCAAGGGAAAATAATGCCTCATTTATCTCAAACCCTTCTAGGGTGCTACAATGGCAGCCAACACAATCTATTTCTGTATTGCACGATTTCATTTGTTACCTTTTGGCTTTTATGACCAAACTATAGGGGTGGGCAGCAGGGCCCCGCCCCCGCATGGGCGGTCTATGCCCATGCGAGGGCAGGGCCCCCCGCCCCGCATCTAGGGACCCTAGCGTGGGCGGGTGGCGGGGAGGGCCCAACCCTGCGCCGCATTTCCCCCAACCCGCCCCCATTTATATTTTTATATATAAATATATATTTATATTTTACAAATTGTGTATATATAAATATATATTATAATTTGTTAGACTTGTTCACAAAATATACATTGGCAAATTAAAAAACTACATAGTTTAAAAACTAATACACTATAATTTACACAAAATATGCACTAGCAAATTTAAAAATTACATAGTTTTTGAATTATAGTCATATTTACAAAATTTAAATTTATAATTTGGGTATAAAAATATATTTTTAATTACTTTTGGATTTAGAAATAATTTTTAAACCAATTAAAATGTAGTATTTTTTTTAAGTAGATGAAAGTAAATTTATATTTTTATATAAATTTACTTTCATCCCGCCCACCAGGGCGGGGGACAGGGTGAAACCCCCCCCCCCTCCACAGGCGAGGCTAGGTGCGGGGAATGGGTGGCCCCACCCCATAGGGGGCGGGTATCACCCTTAGACCGAAGTGCTTGTAGTTCCAATTCTTAATGAATATTTTTACCACCTTAATATTTTGAGTAGCCTTGTTTGATTTCACAGGTCAAATGAGATTAGATGAGATATTTTGAATAGTAGTGAGATTTTTGAGTTAAGATGAGATGAGATGGTTTGTAAAAAAATATTTGTTTGGATAATAAGATGGAATGAGATATTTTGTAAAAATGAGTGTGTTTGGATAGTGAGGTGAGATGAGATGATTTTAAATTTTTGAGAATTTGATAAAGTGGTGGGTCCCACCAATTATTGAAAAGTATTTTTAATTATTGGGTGGAAAATATTATGAATATATTAATAAGTAATATCTATTATTAATTTAAAAACCCATAAATATTTTGACTTTCCCAAAATATATTTTTAGTAGTTGGCCATGGTTATTTCAATATTTCCAAATATGAATGCATTTCTTTGTTAAACGAAATTATTCTACTTATGACCTATTTATTATACTATATTTTATAAAATTTGAAATATGTTTTCTAATTATATATTACAAAAAAATAAAAAATTCTAATAGATAATTATATATATATTAAAAAAGTGGTAGTTAGTGTTATTGTAGCGATACAATAGTGCTACTGTATAGGCAAATAAAACTTTGTAGCGATAATGTAGTGTTACTGTAGAGGTACTGTAGCGGTGGTTGAAAAATTAGAGATAAGATAAAACTTTGTGTATTGTCATTTGGATAGGCAGATGAAACATGCCGTACAGCTCATTTTGTATCTCATCTGGGCATCCAAACCTTGCCTAAGAATGTAGATAGAGAATTTCTAACACGGGTGGTTCCAAGCAACAAAAATGGTTATTAAATGACTCGAGTCTCTGAACCAAAAGTCTTCAAATTTGTAGGGTTTGGAGAGGTTTTCAAGAGTCTCATTGGTGTTAAGGAGGATGGGTGGTTGTCAAAGACAAAACTTTGTTTCTAATAGAAGCAGCCATTTTAAACTTTCCCATAATAAAATGCTTTTTAATATATTGGCAAAAGCAAGTTAGAACTACAGACAATGCTTCCATGGATATTATATGAAATAAAGTCCTCATGATTTATGTATAAAGGATTGGAATGGATACTTTGTAATACAACACCTAGATATTGACAACGATATATATATGTAATCACAAATATATGTGCCTTCCAATCCTTACCAATTTTAAACATAGTCTGTATGGACTTTGGCGTTGTGTATAAACCCTTTAATGTTGAGGGAGAGAGCGGGAAGGAGAGAGAGAGAGGGAGAGGAAGAAAATAAGGCCTTTCTGAGAGGTGGTCCTAGTGGAGTTACAATCCATTTTGTCCAATATGTTTGTTGTGTTGGTCTACTTGTAATTTATCTGCTAGTTCAGGATGATTAAAGCAAGGAATGAGCAAGTAATTTTCAAATGGAAAGCTTGTCCCAACCAGAAGCAGACAGAGTGCAAATGAATCCAGGCCAACCTTTGGTGGAAGACAAAAATAAGGCATAAATGTCCATGAGTGAAATTGGGGAAACTGAGGCAGAAACCAGCGACGTACTGGTTTATTACTTAACCAGAAGGCCTAAGGTCGAAGTGGAGAAGGAAAGTGGGGAAACTAAGGTGAGACAGATTGGTTCTAAACCACATTGAAGATAACATTGGTATATTCTTATTCTTGTCTCCTTTCTTAATAATTAATTGATTACACCAACAAATGTAGGAACTGACTTTGCATATTTGAGAGAGATATGCTAAAAAAATTTCTATAACAATAATGAGCACCCCGGGGTATCTAATTAGATCCCCCAAATATGCTTGTATGGACAATGAGGAGAGGCATGAAAGTGAGGAGTTAAAAAAAACTAGTCTCAATTCACTTATAGAGAGGACATGATCCACCCAATTATAAATTGGTGCCAATATTCAATGAATGAGATGATAATATACAAGCTAGTTTGTGAATATATCACTTGTTGCAAGGCCAATTACAAAGCCAAAAAGAGTTAAAGCATCAATACAATTTTTATGTTATGTGATATTAAGTATTGTATATTAGTAAATAGGCTCAAGTATAGATTTTTTCCTAATGATTTTCTCTCAAGGTTCTTTGCCTTTGGAATGACGAAACATACCTATGACTCAAAATGAGGTTTATCCATTTATGACCTAAGGGTTGGGACTTACAATTTTATAGAATATACCACTCAGATTTGGATATCATCCAACAAATGGGTTGACTTTGGACAGTTACAAAAGACAATTGTCAATTTGTAACATGAACTTATATCATGTACATACCTATTGTTGTAATTTTCGATTGGAAAACAATTTAGTGATATAATGGTATTTGAGAAAATATGTCTACCCAGCTAAAAGCCACCATGTTTAAAGAAACAGCTAAACTAATTGTTGCTGGTAGAAAAGGCCATTTATACCTAATTGTAATCAAGAATATTATATGGTAGCCTCAACTTCATTTGAGATCACTTCAACACCATTTGTTTCTTCTTATTATTGGAGCTTAGTAGAAACATCATCTATAGTACTAGAGTATGCTGTGCAATTTTCTCAAACAGTGCTATGCTCATTTTCTATATCCAAAAAAAAAAAACTGCTATGACCAATCAGTTTGGTGTTGATAACTAAGGATTCAGAAAATAAACAAAAGAAATATTACAAAATTTTAGAGACAAAACAAGTTAACATATGAAAATTGAGCATAGGAAAAACATGTTAATAGAAAAGACTTTAAAATTACTAGAGTGCAAAAAGAAATATGAGTAAAGTGGCAAACATTGATGTTAAATGATTATCCGATAAGAATAAGTAAAGCAAAGGCCTTTAAAACATTTATCTTGGGAATTGAGCATAGACAAATTCTTTTGATAATGTTGAGAGCAATTTTTCATCTCCAAAACTTTATGTTCATCTTAAAGTGTGAATTTTAAAATGTGCTTTTTTGAATTATCAAGAAAAATACTGATGTGCTGCTGTAGTAAAGAAAAATCAGGAGTAATGGCCAGATTCTGTTGGGGGTTTAGAAATGATGAAAACAAATTCTAGTGGATCTTTTGGGTTCAGTTTCTTTATTTGTCTTTTATATATGAAGGTTAATGAACATTAATGTTGCATCGACCATCACATTGTGATAAGAGTGAGATGGGGTGTATAGAGAAAAAAGACCCCTTTTTAAGTATTGATATGGATTTGAATGTCTCTAGTGGAAGAGAAAGACACATAAAATGAGTTCTAAATCACATACATACACACACATGATACATACTTTATATATATATATATATATATATATATATATATATATATATATATATATTATTGTGTTGGTAGATCATTAATTGATGCACAACTCATATTGGATTCCATAGTCTCCAAAAGCAAAAAGGAGATGATCAGCGAGCTTTCACAATGTTACAAATTACCAACAAGCTCAGGATAGTCTTGGCATCTTTGCTCAGAAGCTATTACAGTAGAGAGGAATGTGATTCGATAGAAAGCTTGTAGGGAGGAATGTTCCCGAACACTTTTTTTGTTTTCTTGCCAATACCTTGTAGCAACCCTTGGGTGGTATTATGTCTTCCCGAAAAATAAAATTTTCTTATGTATATTTATTTTTATTGGGATAAATTAAAAAATAGAACAAATCTGTTGCTTTGGAGTAGTATTCATAATTCTCCAAATTCACTAAAAGAAAAAATATTGATATGGCATTCTAACTACCCAATTGCTTCCTACTATATATCACTATATATCACTAACATGAAGAATGCCAACAAATAGGTATGAATTCTGTTTTTGTGTATTTTATGCCAAACAATACTGATATCTCGGCCAATATATTGGCCTTGTGGCACCTTATTGATCAACAGACAGCATTAATCACAATTTCCAAAAGAATTAAATGTTTTCATTTAATAAAGTTAACTAATTGAAAATATTTTTGGAAAGTATAATGATATTCATGTGTATGTAAATGTACTGTAGCTATCAAGCGCCATGCATAGATATATAAATACGTACCAATTAAGCAAATCCTTTAAGACATTTTTCTAATTAGATATACTCCAAGTACTGCATGTAGTAACATGCATTTCAATAATTTTCAAGAAAAAGGCTATGTTTTTGCAAGAATATCACCCACAAATTTTGCATTATGCTAATACCCACAACTTAGACCACCACATACACAAAAGGCAGATATACAAAAATAAAACCGAAAGAAAGGACATGCGAATCAGATTGACAGTGTAAAAAATTATTGTACAAACAAACAAGCAAGCTTTTTCACCCAAAAGGTTATGCATGAAGGGGAAGTGATAGAAAAATTATCTACCTAAATATAACTTTACGGAATATATTCCCAAGAAAATCAGCCTCGATCGACAACAAAATGAAGTTCAATCAGTTAGCCTCCCAGCTGAATATGGAGGTTTTGTTCACTGATTTTCTAGGGGCAGGAAATGATTCGAAATGAAGCGGGAGGAAAATCAAGGCATACACCCTCGTGCAGGCAGTGGTATTGAGTTGGGTGGATTTGCAGGTGGGCTTTCAATGGAGAAACATGAACTAGGGGGAGAAGGGTGTGGGCAAATAGGACTCCGAAAAAGGTTGAGCTAATGTTCACGGAAGAATTGACGCAGTGAAGCCTTCAAGTGGCGTTCAGTCCGTCGCAAACAATGGTGACCATCGGGATTTGCAGGTGGAAGCACAATGAGTATTTTGGCTCCGTGGGTTTTGTCGATGGGTTTCGTCGAAGTGGAGGACAGGTACTGTTGGGGGGAAATAACAGACATTTCACGTTTTGGTGCCTCAATGTAATCTCGACGTTTATACAGAGCATCGCAACAAGTTAAATTTTTTTCCAGCGCACGAAGTCGCCGCTAATACGTAATAAATCGCTACAAAAAACAACTTAAGTGAAGTCCAGTATGGAATTTGAAATTTTGTGTTAAAAAGATGCAGCGAGTATAAAATCGCCTAATTGCCACAAATAAGGACCATTTACAATGACTTTACTTGCAGCGATTCTAAAATCGCCGAAATAGAGATTTTTTATTTTTGTAGTGTTGGTATTGAAAAAAGGGATTCTCCATTGAACATTGGCTAACCCTTTGTCTAGCTTCTCGTAGATGTTAGCCTTCCCCTCTCGTTTATTAGACCAAGTATAAGGGGAGCTCTGGAAACCTAAGTCTACCTTCATTATCGGTGAACTCCATAAGATGATTTTGAATTGTGGATGGGGAGGGGCGCCCCCCACTTTTTTCATTATGGAACATATATCATTCATGTCTCCAATACAAATCCACGAACCTAAATTGGAATTGGATATGACTGACATATTTTTCCAAAACTTTTCTTTCTGCTGCCAATAGCTAGGCCCATAAACAAGAGACGTCAAGTAACTAGAAGAATTTACACCATAGTACATCAACATATTAATAATATTACTAGAAATTTAAACAACATCAAAGTGAAGACCAGGTCTCCATGTAAGCAAAAGGCCGCCTCGTTTTCCATCTGAGTGGTGTATTCAGAAAGGTGAAAACCTATGTTTCTTACAAGCAATTCAGTATTCTCAGCATTGGGTTTTGATTTCACTCAAAAAGATGGCATCTGGATCTTAGTCTCTTATTAGAGCTCTTAGTGTTCCTGTTGTCGAGGGACTGGCTAATCCTCGATAATTCCAGGAGAGTAGCTTCTTGTTTCTGTTGGGGGCTTTTTCTGGCTTGCCCCGGCCACAACTTCAGTATTAATTTTCCATACCATTGCAATCTAGAGTGTGAGCTCTTGCTTTATAAGTCCTTTGGGATCTACGGGTGTGCTTTTTCCTAGCCCCACTTTTCTTCTTTGCTACGTGTTTTTTGATGTTCTAGAGGAGTTGATCCAATGGGATGTTTTCAACTTTAGCTTCGTCTGATTCCAACTTGCGTTTCTTCTTTAGCTGGTTGAGGGCTCTCTTCTTTTTATTCATCATGTTTTCTACTCTCATATGATGCTCTTCCAAAAGGATGGTGGGCATTCAGGCACTGTGAGGATGGGTTGGGGCCGCAAGGTCACGAGATTGTTTGGATTGTTGGGCTAGATGAAAGGCTCTGCAGGTTTAGGAAAATAGATGAAAGGATGTTTAATTAAGGCTTGGGCTTGGTTGAGATTGCATTAATATGTGCCTCCTGATCACTGTTTCTAGATTGTGGGAAAAGGATTTGGGCCGAGAATAAGGGTGATACCTCTGTGTGTGTGTTGAACACCGGGGGGGGGGGGGGGGGGGGGGGGGGGGGGTGGTGGGAGATAGAATTTTTGACTTTGAGTGAGGGATATGTTGGCGATTGTCTTGCTTGACTTCCTAAAGAAGAGACCAGGTGGACTGAGCCATCTGTAGTGGCGTCAGTAATGGGATGTGATCTGTCTCGGGAGAAAGCAGAAGGCCAGAATGTAGGCTTTGTTAAAGACTTTTGTAATTTGTATTAATCCTCCAGAAGTGCGGATTGATTAGTATTACAATTAACTAGAGTTCCGTCCATTTTTTTGAGAAAAAAATTAAAAAAGAAAAATTGAAACATTTTTTTTAGATCCAATAAGATTCTTGTACGTTTTTTATACCACAATGTAAAATAAAAAGAAATTTCATAATATTATGCATGGTACAACAAAACTGTTTATTTATAACCAGTTATTTTTTTATTAAAATGACTATTTCATGCCAAAATGACTCATCATAAATGATCTATTCTTGTCACACATAGTTATTCTCATTCCAAATAACTCATCATAAATGTTTATTTTTTTTGTACGCAATATGTATTTATTTATATATGTATGTATATATGTTGTTATTTGTGAGAACTATTATATATATATATATATATATATGCATGCCTTCAAATGCCATTGAACAATACGCTAAGATGAATATTCACCAGACTCCGATGGATGCATGCCCGGCCCATGTAGGTAAAAATTTCTTTAAAGAGAATTTTATCTGCATTCAATAAAATGATCATGATAGAATCATAAACAAATTGTTGGAACAGAGAGTCTGTGCATGTCATGCATGATCGATCAGAAAATCACGAGATTTAAGCATTTGACGACTCCATACAAACATCTTCACCCGCAATATAATATATGTATTCATTAAAATAGCCAAAAACCACATTAAATTGATTCCTCGATCGATCATCAAATTAAGTGTACATATATTTGCATGAATCATGATATCCAAAACGCGCCTTGATCCATGTCTGCGTCCGGGGCTTTTGTCTAGCGAATTAGAGTTGCCAAATACAAGCCATTGCTAGCCATCTTATGGAGGGCTTGGTTGGTTCTGCTCAGTGGAGATCTTCCATAATCTGATAATGCGTCGTCGCAGTCTACGAAAGCCGACAGTGCAGCCGAGAGGTTAATATTCAGGCCAGGCTTGTCATGCCTTCTCAGGTTAACCGAGCACGTCCGGAGGTCGCCAATGGCATCCGCGTAGCTTTCCCCGCAAACCTCCCCGGCTTCGGACTTTCCAAGCCTGGCAGCCAACCTCTTCGCCTTGTTGGTCTCGGAAATCAGTTGCCTAATGGCTGAGGACATGGCGGCATATGGATTCCTCAACCTCTTCACTGCTGATCGGCAGATGGCCGGATAGTCGGCTCTGCTGCAGAGGTTACCTGGTCTTAAGCCGCGGTGAGCCTCAGCCTGTCCGGCGAGGAGGGTTGTGGCCAATGCCAGAACGACCAGAGATAAAGAGACGAAGTGCTTGATTGCCATGGGGGTGGCTTGTTTTTGGCTCCAATTACTGAGGAACGTTTTTGCAGGTCCCTTCGAATTTGTGATAGGAAGATCTCCGCAGCCGGAGTTGGCACGTAAATGAGGGAGACAGGGCGAGATTTCCATATAAATAGATACAGATACATGGATGGTGGAAAGCTGTTAGACATGTCAATTATCAAAAGCCTCTGGAGAGTCATGTCTGTATTTAGCTATTTTTGGTTACCTTAAAATAAAATGTTTGAACAAAACAGAGTACGTGGTAAGTACTATTTTCTATTGTTTGGAGAAGACGAGGGAGGATATATATGCATTAGTTTTTGAGGTTTACCATGATTGTAGATCAAAGAAACCATCTCGTCTCTGTAATTGTAGGGTTTTTCTTTTTCCAGGCTGTAATTTTAATTATTACAAAAGGAACAATTAAACTTGACACACAGCCCGCCCAGTCAAAGTTATTACGTACCTAATTTATTTTAAATAGCTGGTAATGTGTATATATATATATATATATATATATATATGTATAAATGTGATAACGAGGTACGTGGCCTGTCGTAAAATTAGATTTTGAAAAATTAATTTTTTAATAATGAATCTTATTTTTTTAAAAAAAATTGTGCGACACTTAAAAATTTTACGACTATACATATATAGCATTACTCTTATATAAATGCCGATATATGGATGATATTTTTTTATGTTTATTAATTTTTTTTGCTGGTATATAATTAAAATAAAATATTTAAAAAGATTAGATAACGAAGTAAATAACTACGATAAGATGAATAATCTTATTTTATTGTAAAAGTAATGATAAACACTATAAGAAATCAGGTCTTTCTCAGCGCGCAAAATCGTCGAAAATACCCACCAAAATCGTTGGTTTTCCTCTTTCTCGGCGATTTTAAAATCGCCGCATATTCGACGAAATAAAAGTGACGATTCTGATAATTTTCAAAGATAACAAAAAATCGTCGAGAAAATACCTATTTTCGGCGATTATTACTCGCCGCAATAGTCTAAAAAAAGGTAAAAAATAAGGGTCCCAATTCAAACGAAATCGCCGAGAAACACTAACAGCAACGAAAAAAATCGTCGCAAATATTCAATTAATCGCCGCTATAAGGGCATTTTTTCTCAGCGATTTTACAGAATCGTCGGTAGAAGATATTTGTTACGAATAAATATCGCCACAAATAGAATTTTTTTCGCTGTAAATTCCTTTATATTTGCAACGATATTTTGTTACGCCGTGAATTAAATCATTAGCGACGTATGTTATTCGCCGGAAATATAACCATAATCGCAGCATAAAAATATTATCGAAGATTTTTGTTAGCGCTGCTATAAATATACATGTCTATCTTCTGTATTTGTGACGCGTTAGAATCGCTGAAATTAGGTTTTTTAATCGATTATTTACATCGCCGCAGGGACTTACATTATTTTCGGCGACTGATGTTCGCCGTAAATTGTGTGTTTTTTGCCTTTTTTTTTTCTTTTTCCTTGCGCCCAGACATTCCTGGGGCCTCATTTCCGCCCTTCCTCTAACATTATATTTCTAATTTACACAATATTTATCTTATTATTTCAGGTAATTAACTAAACAATATTATCTTATTATTTAGAATATTATTTGAGTAAACGACCTGAAATAATAAGATAAATATTAACTTAATAAAATAAACTGCACTTAATGTACAGAGAAAAATAATATCATCTCATTGCTATATAAAAACTATAAAGTGTTTATCCAATAGTACCCATACCTATATTAAATACTTAGAAATAGGAAAACATAAAAGAAAAAGATTGAACTTTCATTAAAAAGATTGAACTTTCCATCTAATTTAATAAAGTAATGACATTCAGTTCATCCATTGAGGTGGGGAATTCACATTAATGTAGTTATGGGGTATATCCATGGGGTAGACCAATTGGAATCCAAAACTTACACTTTAACTCCTAAATATCTGATAATACATCATTCAAATATGTCAATTGTGCTACTCCTCTATCTCTATAAATTATCTAGCTAGTCAGATATATAAAATCTGCACCTGGGCATGAGGGGTGGGCAGAACAATAAAACAGATTACAAGATTGCATCAATGCCCTCATACTTGGGGGATATTTGATGTTTCCATCTGACAAACTCCAATCTGACAGTTAAAGATAAAATGCATCAGTACACACCATTAGATTAGTTATAAAGGAGAGTGCATTAACTTCTCTTTAAAGATTGATGGAAATAAAATACATATAGCCTGCATATAAAAACCGTTCCTATTTGTTTAAAGCAAAATAATGTCAGCGATAGAAGTATGTAAGCATGTCTCAAAAAATGTAATCCATCAATCACGTTCAATATCCAACACCCAGATTTGTTTTGTTGGGGCTTAACAAAAAATTACAACCAAATATCCATCTTTGCCAAACCACCCACCAGTCCCACTTCCCCCATTCACTTCTTTTGCCACTTCTATCAAAGCCAATTTCTTTTGCCACTTTAAAGAAATAAAAGAGATAAACTACAGGAATTAGAGACTTATCCAACGGGGAACACAGGTGAGGCCTAGCTACTCATGTAAACCATTTGCTCATTACCTTTAACATATATATATATAGATCAATAATTATCTAGTCATTATTAAGAAGATGATCAGTGCTACAAGTAATAAACATAGTAGTAAAGCTGATCCATGATAAGTACATGAAGTAATTGGGATTTGTCATCTATTTTAATTATAACGGTCCATGCTTGTTTATATAGATACCTTCTATGGGAAGATTTGATGAAAAGGGTGTTTCTCTTCATATTTATCATGTGCTCAACATAAATAACCAAAAAGAATATCATTGGTTTTAACATTAATTTTATAATCCAAGTACTCCTTGGAACATATAAATATTTAGCACAATTATTTTTTGCATTTGAATGCCAGCTAGCTAGATCATGCATGTAGAACAAGGTTTGACTAAAAACATTGTAAATAGGTCCCTCCTATTACTCAGACATCAACAGAAAAGGCATATAAATAGAATGTTGAGCACATGCGATTACATGAAGTAATGACTTATTTGCTCTTTGAAAATTAGGATAGTGGGAAACCATTTTTAAAAATGTGGGAAATCATTGTCACAAGTCGAAATAAATGGGATTGGTTCTGTGTTCTGCAAGCTTATAAACTTCCACCATATTGTTTCCAAAACCAATAATTAAATAACAACAAAGGAAAATAAAAACAAACAGAAGGGAATAGTAGTGTGCAAGGTGGAACACAGACAAGAACCCATTGTAAGGAATAAACAAAAATGTACCCGAGGAGTCAGTATTGGTTGTGCCGTTGTTGAAGATGCAAATAGTAATTGCTGCAGATTTTGGATCAGAATGCACCTGAAAAAAATCAACACAACAACTTATTGCACTTAAGAATTGAAAATTTTGCTCAACATTACTTTTTTTTGTCTCAAAAAGGACGTTGCATGAAGCTAGCTGTTTATTGGAAAAAGTGGTAAAATCACTGAAAATAAAAGGCTATGGAAATATGCGTCCACCCTGCCAGATGCAAATAGAAAGTGGTAAAATCGATTAAGAGAATTAATAGTTGTCCCAATATTTTTATTAATTGGGAAATTACACATGCACCCCAAGTCTTTCTTGAACTCCAAAACCACTCCCCACCCTGTTCTTATTGGAGGGAGGAGGTGCTGTTTGAACTAGAGCTCATTTGAACTAACTCTAGTTCAAGCATTTGACAACTGTGACTACTATAATCCTATTGCATCTATTACAAATGTCAAGTACATCACCTAACACAGTCGCAATGCAAATCAAACTAGTTTAGAAGTGCTTGGTGGAGAAAGATTCTCTTCTATCTCGTTATGTTTACTACTACTGTGCACATAAATGAGAGTTGCATTTTAAATTCAAGCATATTAGGTTGTGTAAAGGAGATGCAAGAATTTATTACTTAATACTCCTCTAATTTTCATTATTAATTAGAAGTATTTTTGGAGAAACAGGAGGCCTGTAATCAAAATTTTTATCATTCAGCACAATAGAGCATTTGAGAGCATCATTGTATCCATAATACTGTAGATGTGAATGAAAATGTCCGAAGTTGATGAGCTCGATAGTAAAGAGTAGACACCTAGTTAGGTTGGAACCGAAAGAATGCATGAACATTATAGTTTTGCATGGAGCTGAAAGCTAAATAGAGTGTCAGCCTGCATAATTAACCACAATTATATAGAGCAGATATTCAATTAGAGAATCAACTTAGTATGGAAGGCTGCTTTAGTAAATATATGGTAAATCTTAAACAAAATGGTAACTCACAGCTCATTGATACATCTATTTCTGTCTTCTAGAAGAGAACTCTCTAGATCAGATTGAAGGGTCATCAAATCTGAAATGAAGACTAGATATCTGCTGAACAATGCCTGGAGCTGATACATACGTTGAAAAGCCAGCCTGAGCATCTAAGAAAATGGTAAAAGCAAGAATACAATTAATATACAGGCTGAAAAATTAAAAATCACAGTCATCACTTGAATGGATAATCTGATAATTGAAAACAGAACATTGCGGTCATTACTTGAATGGATACTTAAAAGATCTCTAACACCATGCAGAAAATTATCCTTATCATCCACTGCTCCTTGTTCTTGTACATCGAATGCAGCTTGAATCAGAGCCAGGCAACGGCCCTGTCATGGTCATACAACAACCTTGAATTTAAAAAATCTTGAAAATCAAAAAAGGAAAGAGAAGCCTCTAAAGTGATATCATCAAGAAGGAAAGAAGAGAGGAAGGAAAACAGATAAGAGACATATATTAGAAAGAAGTCCAGGGGAATCCGAAGCACAATCTTCCCAGTTTTGACAAAAATCATATGCACATGTAGAATATAACAAATATTTACTTTGCAAAAAACTTGTGAGATATTTAAACAGCGACTACAGGAAGAAGAGACGAGGGCTACCAAGAAAATCAGACTCCATTCCTCATCTTAGGTACAGCTTCACAATTGGACATACATGCATGGTTTGATGTCAAACATCAAAATGTCCAATTTAGAACTACTGACTGACAGGAAGCAAACTAAACAACACTAAGAAAACCAGACTACACACCATAAACTCCACCGAAATGTAATAACTTGAATCAAACCAAGTATTAACAAAAACGCTATCAATATTCGATAAAAATTATAAGTCATCGTTAACAATATGTGTTCCCCTTATGTATTACAAATTAGCAAAAACATGCAAGACCAAATTAATACTTGGTATGATTCTTTTCCAGAAATTAAGAAAACTAAGTTTTAAAACTAAGTCTTTACATAAAAGTAACGTATACATGTAAAAGAAGCCATATGACACAACAACTAGGCTTGACCGAGATTAGCATATCATATGATTGAGTGAAACAAATGCTAGAAAGACTCCTCGGATATAAACTGTTTTTGTAGGCAATATAAACTTACTTAACTTTATGTCCACAGTAATTACCTCAAAAGCGCTCCCTGCCTCTTTAATAAGATCTTCTAGAAGACAATTGCACGGAAAGCTCCAACTATATATGGCACCTCGTCCTTTAAATTTTCCTAATCATACACACATTAGCATTTGTTTAGGAAACAGCTTTTTTGTTAGAAATTAAAAAAAAAAAAATCTGTGTTCAAAGAAACTGCCATGATCTATTTCCCAGAATAGAGAATTAATGCCAGAAACATATATACAGAGACCGATATTAATTCTAGGAAAGAGAACAATAATCAATTCAGATATGATTGATCCAACCAGCATATTGGTAAGAGATTTCAAGAGATTGTAAATTCCAGTTTTCATAGTTTAATCATGGACTGTAATTTGTATGAATTAAGAAGTAGGATCTAGTCATCAAACTTAGATTCTACAGTATGACTTTTTATATGCTTTAACATGTGATACTATCAACTAACTCAATGCAGTCTATAACCGAAAGGGGCACATATTTATATGTATATATATGGGTATGTACATATATTGTAGAAGCAAGCCAAAAAAATTAGAGAATTACTAAACCATGCAGTTCTTAAAAATAAAAGTATAAACCTTAAAACAAAACAACAACTAGGCAAAAAGAAAAAAGAAAGAAAAAGTACTAATTAAAGGTCCTGAATTTTCCAACTTATAGGGTAGATTGGCCATAATATTTATGATCAAGACACCTACCATATGTTCATGTACCAGGGGTAGTTTTAATGAGCCTAGCTTGCCAAGCCACAGTAGGTAGTTCGATTCAATTAAGTTGCAATTAATGAACCCACCTCAAATTATCACAAAAATGAATATTCATTTAATCTGTTATGCAGATCGATAGAAAATCCTATATGCATTTGGGTTATTAGCTAGCTAGTTCTTTCTTTATTCAATTGAAACATAACAACATTTTTTCTTAAAACACACCAAAACCATGAAGGAACAGGAGAGGGATGCATGCATGCATGATATTGGATCGACCTGCAGGGTCATCATCATGTCATGTGTAGTACTTGACCAGCATGCATCTTTGATGTATATATGTATGTTATCTTGACAATGTATATATATTGTATATATATATATATGGCCATGTAAGCATTGTATTAGCTAGCTAGCTAGGTAAGTAACTTGGAAAAATAGAAAGCCAGGTGCATCTAATTTAATTCTATAGTTACAGTAAATTGAAGCATGGTAGGTACACACACAGCTAGCTTGTGAGTCATTATTTAGTTTTTAGCACGATTATAAGCAGCTGGGACATGCAAGAATTACAAAAACTCCCAGCAAAGCACAATAAAACGGATGGACATGCATATTATCATCATTTCAAATGTGCGACAGTTTTATTGGCAAAAACAGTGCAAACATTGCCCCAAAATCGGCTACTGCTTTAGAACGAAACACATTAAGAGTTGTTTTCATGGGCTGATCTTCTTCCCCTTTAGTCATTGATAATCTATGTTAAATGTAGCATGATTATTTCATTTTCTATGAGCAACCTAACCATGAAAACTAAATTCAGCAGGCTAGTAATATTAATTAGCCTAGTTAGCAATAACTATATATCAGAAAGTTTAACATTTCAGTTTTTTTTTTTTGTTATAAGTACGTTTAATATTTCAAATGGCACTCACATTTAATATAAAGACTAGACAAGAAATGTTAAATATCATTTACACTAGAGTGATTTCAAATGGCACTAATTTTATAATCAAAGTACTCCAACGGACATCTATATATATATATATGTCAATAAATATTTTATTTATTATTTATTTATAGGATCGAATGCTAGCTAGATAGATCATGCATGTAGCACGAGGTAAAAATCCTCAAAACATTAAAAACAGCTCCCTACTAATAGACATCAATAGAAAGGACATACCCCTTTTTCCTAGTAGCTTCAAGCATTAAGTTAGTAAAGCTGGACATTACAACAGTCCACACAAGCATGCATGGGTTCACAGGGTCAGAGTTTTGTGTATCACATAACACACAAGAAGATCATACTCCTGGAGATGATAAAAAGCATGCTTAAGGCAATCAAAGTAATAATAACTGCAAATATCTTATACAGATCAGTAACAAGAAAGTGCCAAGTTGTGACTGCCCATTAAACTTAGAGAAGCAATAACCCAAGTAAATGAGGTTTTTGTTTAAGCAACACTGATGACGATTTTCTTCCATAATTCACTGGAGTACCAGACAGCACACAAGACTTGCCCTTTTTCAAGAGACCTCCATCATCCACCGAAGCCTAAGGCCACCAAACCAAAACCAACCACACCCCCCCCCCCCCCTCTTCCCCTTCCCCAGCCCTTCCCTGTTAAGGATAAATCATGTCTGCCTATGAGTCCTCACCTCACCTCTTAACTACTTACTCCAATCTTGTGGACAGTATTTATGTTTATCTCATTGATTCGTCGCAAGTAAGAACGTAATAGAGTGTTTCTTGAAGATTATAATAAAAGTCAAAAGAATAAATGTAACCAGTTGTGACAGAAATTAGACACTATTAGGGTTCACACTTGTATTTAAAAGAAAAATCATTAATGTTGGTATAGTTTTAACAAGTTCTTCACAAACGCTGTTGGAGAAATCAGCTTCTTCTCTTCAGGCAGCAACTATGGATCCTTTAATATATTATCTAATAATGCTTTGAATGCTGCTCTCATGTATATTTTCAGTTGGAAATTAGACTTTTACGTATAAGAAACAAAGAGATACTTGTATTTCTCATAAGCTGCTGTACGTAGCTTCTAATTAATGGCATTGTTCTAATTAACCCACCAAGCTGATAGCATGCTTCGTATTAATAAATTTAAGTAGCGATCATGAGTGAAACAAGCAAGCTGATAGCATATTTCAATAAAGAAGAATATATACGACTGTGTAATCACGAAAACATTTTGCAGCATGAGTGTAAATATATATATATATATATATATATATATAAATATATATATAAATTTATGCAGATAACTTTGGAGCATCGCGGGAAGGCTAGATCGAGCTAGATGGAGGCAGAATTCATTTCACATTGCACATGCATGTAGTGAAAAGCCAATTCATAGCTAGAAAAAAGGAAGAAGAATGCAAACAGTCTTCATCACAGCATTATATAAAATTCTCACAAATATATTAGTCAATTAGCTAGGATGCATGCATGCCGACCCGTTTACAACTTTAATAGTACTTTAGTGATGATTATTATTTTGTGGTCTACATGTATTTATATGCAGGCTGATCGAGGCGATCATTCACGGATGTAGTACAATATTCATATATATAACCATAATTCGGGTGTAAAACAACAAGTACTGTGATTATACATATATATATAAATATATATATATATATATAAGAATTTAATAAATCATTGAGAAAAGGCTAGCAAGGGAACAAGGCGATTTTTCTATGAAATATTTCAGAGAACTTATAAATAAGAACCAGCAGCTTGCTTAATTAGGAAAAATTTTCATGCATGATCGTTGTACAATAATAATTGTTGTGGTTGAGGCTAAACTGCTTAATGCAGAGAAATGGCATGAATACGTGGTGCACTATTATGAAAATCAGTCCCAAGCCAACCCCCATGCATACTTCTCATTTATGTGTCATGTGTGTGTTTGTGTGTGTGTGTATATAGATGTATATAACAACTTGAAGATATCTCACAATACAAAGTCCCCTATTGTACAACGATTTCTTACTGTTGCTATACTTCTCTATTAAATTCCCACTATTGTTGATAACTACTGCCATAGAAGTAATGCACGTAAACCGACCATCTCAACAGTACCAAAGAGCTTGAAGACCCTCTCCAACAAGGATTTGGATAATTGGTCCACTACTTATGTTTTCATGCACTAAGTTGCTTGTGGAGCAATATCACCTGATCTCCTCTTGTGTATGTATGATTTATTTTAATATAGATTTTTTTACTAAAAAAAATCTATAAAAGTACTGTAGATATTAAGAATTAATTTATTTTTTGCAGGTATATATATATATATATATATATATATATAATAAAGAAGGAGAAATATTCCTATATTTTAGATCACCTATGTATTTATCCAGCTTTGATCGATCTTGAGGAAACCACCTAATTAAGTCAAAATTAATCATGTAAAATGGAAACCTGCAAAACTCAAAACCATTTCAAAGTTTTAAGAGAAAATTAAAAAGGAAAAGAAAAGAAAAAGAAAATATAGCAATAAAGGATGTCTCTATAAAAATAGCTATTATTGTTGCATGTTCTTGTTTTCGTCCAATGAGGCAAAAGGGTCATTGGGTAACTTTTTGGAATATATGTGGTGGATGTAGACTCGCTCACGTTACTGCAGACAACGACATCACTTTAGAGAAAAAAACAAGCCTCTAATTCCTGCATCCCTTAAAAGTTGTAAAAGCTCGCTCCGTAAATATTTTATTGTGCCACTAGCCATCTAATAATTAACACCCACCTTCCGATCACTAATAAACTCTCTCTATTGCATGAACTCAAAGAAACATTATTCAACCCATTTTAATTTCTTCTTTTTCTGCTCAATATATATATATATAGTCTGTCTGTGCATGCACATGTGAATGCATTGTCAATGTCTGTGAGTATGCTTGTGCATGTGCATTAAATTCGACCCCACGCAATATTAATGCTAGTGTAGCAGACGAGCAGTTTAGCCAAAATAATGCAAGAGAAGTACTGTCATTATAATCTAGGTAACTAAGAGGGTATTAGGATAGACGTTCTTGCATTTTTGACAATTTTCTTGCCATATATGATAGTTAGGTAGCTCTAAACGAGGACAAAGTACGATCTCTTCATGAATTTCTTCACTCGTTCATGACACACAGTACTGCACACACAGTACTGCCAAAATCGTTCATGACAAGTTGATTGATCAACTATGGCTGTCTTTTTAGAGGAACCAAATAACAGAGGGAAAATTTAGTTTTCTTACAACAAGATTAATTTAATATCCAAGCATTGTGGAGTTTGCCAGAGTTGAAGAAAGCCAACAAAGAAATTAATATTCAAGGGAAACACTTCCTATCGCTTACGGGATTGTCCAATGTGTGTGCTTCTCAAAACCTAAGCATAAATATTATAGCAAAACACCAGTGTTTCTAATTGCCCTAAACGGTTTTATCAAGAACTGGAAAAGAGATAGAACAGAGTAATTTACTTTGGAAAATCGAATCCAACCGAGTGGATGAGGAGACGAAGGGCTGGAAAATCGACTCCGACGTTCACTCCACAAAACGGGCCGACGATGATGAAGAACAAAGCCTTCGGGTGTCGAAAAACTGCAACTTTTTTCACATTTTAGGGCCGAGGCAAAAGCGATTGAAGACGCCGATTAGTGGGGTTTCGGTGGGGGGGGAGCAGAGTAACTCGCTACTCGTACGCGAGAACCACTGGGCTGTAGCAGCTGGAGGTGATTTTAGTGGTTTCAATCGGTGGAAGGGATATGTCGAAAATTTATGTGCTTCGGTTTTGGTTAATGTGCAGCTAGAGATAAATGAAAAAGAACAAGTTGGGGACGAAGGGGTTTTCGGGATTTGGGGGGAAAAATAAAATCCTCAAGTGGTTTTGGCGCCGGATGAAAATCACAGTTGCAGCAAAATTGTCCACCGGCAAAAGATTTTTATCTTTTGCAGCGATTTATTTCGCTGCTATTACCACAAAAATCGCTGCAAATGATGCAGTTTATTTTGCAGCGAAATAATCGCCGTAATTAACTTTACAATCGCCGCAAAAGTTAAAACAAACAGTCTGCGCGTTTAAAGTAGCGTCAACCAAGAAATCGCCGCAAATAATGACTTATTGCGGCGATTTTATTACCGACAGACAAAAAATCGCCGCAATAAGCTGATTTTCTTGTAGTGAAAAGAGTTAAGTAGTCATGGGAAATTAGCTAGACAAATAATGGGAAATCAATAAATATGATCACTATAAGATGAAAAAAAAAAATCTTCTCTATTGAATTAGTAGTTATATATGGTATCAAAAGTTTCTTCTTCAAAGCTCTTTTTTTAATCTTAAATATTGTCAATAAATTGAAAGGGTTTATTGTCGTAATAAAGACAATATATAGAATATATATTAAAATAAAATAATAAAATGAAATGATGAGGCAGCTCAATAGAATATAATAAAGAAAATGCTTCTGAAATTATATAGCATGATTCACATTAAATTTTTATTTCTTTCTTCCAATATATATATATTAATGCACGTTCTAAATTAGTTCAGGCAGTAGGCCGTTTCCATCAAATTTCATCTTTCACTCCATATAATTTAACACCCCCATTTTCTATACATTCTCTGCCCCCCACCCTGCATGGGATGGGGGTGGGGTTTTCGCACCCAGCACCCGCCCCCGGGGCAAGGTACCCTTTCTAGGTACCGAGGAGTGGAGACGGATAGCCTATTCGTCTGAGTACCGGGGTGCGTGTAACAACCCAATTTTAATATTAGGCTATAAGATAAGTTATGTATTTTTCATATAAACTATCAATATTTTATTATTATTATTATTATTATTATTATCAGATTTTACATTTTCAGTTTAATAAGATTATTATCATTTTATTTTTTTAGTATTTTATTATGACCCAATTTTGTAATAGCCAAGAGAATTTTGTTTGAATTTAAACTTTATTCTCTCTATATTCACCCGTAAGCCTCATTTTTATCTCCAAATCTCATCTTAGTTTTTCCACCGGGTTGACCATCGAAACCAACTCTAAAACCCTATCAGCAAACGTTTCTTTCTCCTCTACAGCACATCTAACATGCAAACAATCACCACTCAAGATTGTCTTATTCGCCCTTCTAAGATAGGTCTGAAGATATCCCAAAATGCGACATCATTAGACTAGGTATTATCAACTGTTATCGTTGAAATCCGTGCCAACCTCACTCCTTTATTGCAGCCTCCAAGGCCTTCCCAATCGTCTCACCCTTGTAATCGAAAATTAGACCAAACTTTCCAATTTTCTTATGTAGTCTAATCACAATCAATTAAATGCATAGTCAAAGACATGTAATTAAAATTTTAGACGAATGTCCAAGTATCGGTGGTGAGGCAAAAAACTTGACCCGCTAATTGGCCTTTTAACAAATTTTTGGTAATATTTTTTACTATCTTTTGCCACAGTATGGTGAGAAAGAATATTAAACCTAAGTTCTAAGTAACTGGAATATTCTTGGAACTCTCTCCCTCCACAAACTAAAAAGATAGCTCGTCCACGATAACCATACAAGCTAATTTTGTTTTACACTTATCGGGATCATACTTAGTATACCCCTTCAACGTAGAACCCCCTAGTCTTATCCACCATTTTTTTTAGTCCAATCTCTGGTCTAGATTGAATCTTCTCTTGTAAGGGCCTCAATATTGAACTCTTCTTGCACTGCTTTTCTAAGTGCGCATTTAATTGTAATGTACCATGTTTCTTATAATGACATCCATAGAGTTTACCATAGTGATTACACTTTGCTTGAAAGTTATTGGAATCACCACCCTCTAGTTTGGTAAAGTGAAACCAAACTATGACACATGTTTCTTATTTTGTGTGGGCTTAGGGGCAGGAAAAGGTTTCGTGGGATTAGGACTAGGGTCCGTAGGATTAGTGCTGTGCTAAGTGTATGGTTAGGTGTTGGGGTAGGCCCGATAGGGATATGACGGCTATCATTAAAATCTGAGGGAGTAAAGGAAGACATTATCCAAAACAAGTAACAAATCTAAAATTAAAACAAAAACATGTCACTAACATGAACAATCAACACAATGATCGACAATCAAAACATGCCACTAACATTTTCATTATTATAAATTTGTTTTATAAAATAAGCGTGCACAATCAAGATAGACATCATATTATTAAACTCGTTGTTAATTGATTATATATACATCTAGTGAATTAATTAGATTAATGCTTGCTTATAAATGCAAAGAGCCTTCAAAACAACACATAATTTCAATGGGTGATTGTTGCTTCCCAAATGTACCCCAAAAGTGTTTTTAGTGCATTTTTTAAAATGTTAAAAAAAACACACATAAACTCACTGGTGATAACTTTTTTAAACATTAATATATATATATATATATATATATATATATATCTCTCTCTCTTAGGGGTTTCATGTCCCATTTGGCCATTTCCACTTATAGTTGCTCATAAAGATTTCTTTTACTTGCAAGCTGCACATCATGTATAAATACACAACTAGTACTTATTGTGAGATTACGTCAATTATAAGTATAATTAGTTTATTATCTAATTGATATCATGATAAACTCTCACATCAATAATAGATCAATATTTGTAAATAATTGGTTTCTTGCGTCATTGGAAGAAAGAAACTCAACAAAAAAAACATTCAGATTATAAATAATATAATCATGCCATTATATACATATATATATATATATCATATTAGATTTTATATATTTCTCATCTGAACAACGAGCTTATAAAGAAAAATAAATAAATAAAATAATGTAACTCCTAATTTAAACAAATAGATTAAAATAATGTAATAATTAAGGGTCTCAGTTCCAATCTAAAACCCGGATTAACATTTAAACTCCTAAATTAATTTAGAGTTTCGGATTGAAACCTCAGGCTAATTTAGAGTTCCAATCCGAAACCCTAAAAGATTAGAACCCTAAACTATTTAACCTATGCACAAAATCATAATAGTTACAAATCACATACATAATCAAATCTCGATTCTCGAGAGATAAATGAGGGAGAGATGGAAACGGGATTGGGTTTGTGAATTTTTTTTTGTCTCTCCTGTCTGACATGGGATCCAGCTATGTCATCCACTTACACATTGACTCTACAAATTCGATTAGAGAAATTCTAGTATGTTTCTTATTTTGACTCCTCGTATTGTTTAATTTTTTTTTAAATATGTTTAAAAAATATTTAAAATAAAAAGCAAAAATAAAAAGTAAAATACAAATGACACTAGACGATACATAGAATGAGCATGCTCAGACGGTAGAGTAGCACCACTCATTAGACTATACATAGAAAACCCGAAAAATAAAAACAACTTCAACATTTTCTTAATTCTCTCATTTTCTTAATTTTTCTTCTCAAAGGACCAGTGACATCTTTTTCACATGTCAATACAAATGGGGCCACCTTATCACCTTCTAGTTACTCGCAATAGTATGAGAAATTTCTTAATTTTTCCTTACGTTTATTTATTCGTCTTATACGTTTCAAACTTTTCCTAATAAAATAAAGAAAACATGAAGAAGGAAGAGAAAACCTTATATTCAAAAACACAAGGGTAGACTTACTGGAACAGTAAAAAACGTCGTCGCTAGTCTTCCTATGTATTATTACCTTTACGCGCTTCTTCTTTGTTCAGCTACCACTTGATGAAAACATTCAACCACCGAAGCCAAAAGCTTGTTTCACGCGCCACCGGAATCTGAGACGTTTCAGCGACTCCAATGCCCAGAAAACGGTGAGTTTCTCCGATCTGGTAATTCTAAACTCCCAGCTTCTCTATATTGCAAACTTTTGATAACATCTGGCGGGAATTACACTCTGCTAGTTGGATGGAATGGTTTTGTTGATCCGGAATCCGGATCATGCTCTTGATCTGTCCTTTTTCCGGAGCTTAATTTTTGTTTCTGCATCATTTGCAACTAATCATGGAAGATCGAGATATCTCGCGACCAAAACCAAAAATCATAGGACCTGCATGTATTAATTATTGTGTACGTATTTCAGCAACGTCTGAATCCTCATTCTATATTTCTATGTTGTTCTTCTAGATATAGAAAAAAACGTTTTGAAAAAAAAAAAAAAAAACTGCATGTGATCTTATCCTTTAGAAAAATAGGAACAAGAACAGAGACAAAGTTGGTGGTGCTGGTAGGAATGGTGGATCCCCCAATCAGATTGGATATTTAATTGATGTCGGTTAATGTACACGTGGTGTGGTAGTTTTAGCTGTGGCTCTTGGGAGGCGTCTTTTGATTGATTGAGTACCACTCTTTAAGGTTTCACATTGTTTATTAAGTTTTGAAATTTAAATTTTATACATCAAATTTTATTTTTTAAGTAATGTAAATAATATGCTATATATAGTAACTTAAAAATAGAGTAATTCTGATTAATTATGGATACCATAGTACCTTTGACTGCCGCATAAGTACTAATGTGTAGGTAGAGTTATTGATAATGAAAAACAAAGAAAGAAAACAAATCAATCCACTCTTACCTCGTTTGGATAGCAAAATCTTTTAAACTCATTACATTTTATCTTAATATTCAAACACCATAAAATATAAATATTTTTTAATTTCAAATTTTAACCTTTCCATTTAATCATTATAATTTTTTAAAACTTCTGAACAAATTAAAAAAATAATTCAACTTTTCTAAATCTCAAAACTAAAATTATATTATAATAATATTTTAATTTTATAATATTTTATTTAATTTTTTCTCTTTTCTTTTTTAAAATCTCATAAAATATATTAATTCAAATAATTTCATTACCATTCACAAATTATTTTATTACTATTTATAGATCATCTTATCTCACCTACCTATCTAAATGATTCTCTTCGATACCCTAAAAGAAACTGTCAACTGTTTACATGTGTAAAGCCACCGAGGGTTAAATATTAAAGGACTTATTTGTGTTTGTCTTTTGACCCGAATGGTTCTTATATTGTAATTTTGAGCTTTTTACTTTCTAAATTTTTAACTTTGATAATTTTAGTTCTTCCATTAGTATCTTCTTAAAAATTCCTTAAGGGTTCCCACTAGCATCAAGAACTAAGTGTAACGTATAAAAATTAAAAACCTTAAACTAAAATATCATTAAAATATATATATATATATATATATATATATATATATTTATATATAGGTGACCCAAACAAACCTCTATTAGGATGTTGCACGACCCAAGCACCGCTTTGGTTATTGCCAAAGTGCCAACACCTGGTTGTTGGAAAATGCCTGATTTTTTGTAGTGAGGAAATATCCAAAAAATTGACTCCAATAAAATAGAGTCGGAGTTGGATTTATTTTTAACTTTCCAGACGGAGTCGGACTCGGAGTCGAAAGTGTCACTGGACCGACTCCGATCCGATCCAACTTTATGATTCGACTCCGAATCTTATTTTGCCCTCCGACTCCGACTCCAACTTCGATATTATACATATGTTATAAAAATATGTATTTATCTATATATTTATCATATATTCTAGTATAGTTATATAGTTATATAACTAGAACTTATTTAGTTAAATTCAATAATATACTAGTATGAGCTAATTATTATAAAATAATATACTTATACTATAATATAAATAGACTAATGATAGTTTAGTATATATATCATAGTATTACTACCATATATAATCAAGTATAGAAATAAGTTAAACACTAGTATTTAAATAAACATAGTATAATAAGTTAATAACTATATACTAATTTACTAAAGTATAATAACATGTAATTAGACACTAGAAAGTCTAATATATAATTAAGTTAGAAATAAGTTAGATATTAGTATAATAATATGTAATACTAATGTATAATAATATGTATAGACACTATAGTATAAGTCTTGTATAAAAATAACTAATAAATTTAGTATAATAATTTAATAACCCAATACTAATTTACTAAAGTATAATAACATATAATTAGACACTAGAAATAAGTCTAGTGTAGAAAAAAAGTTATAACTAGTTAGACACTAGTACTATAATATAATAACATGTAATACTATAGTATAATAACATGTAATTAGACACTAAAATTAATATATAATACTATAGTATGATAACATGTAATTAGACAATATAGTATAAGTCTAGTATAAAAATGAGTTAGATATTAGTATAGAAGTAAATTAGCAGTGAATGATTTAGATAAGTTAGATATTTTTCCATCATTAAAAGCCTACATTTTTTTTAAAATGGGCTAAATATGAAGCTAAAAAAATGCCCAAAGTTGAATCCGACTCCGCTCCGATTCCTCTCTAACAAGTCGGATTCAAAGTTGGATCAAAGCCTATACAAGTCGGAGTTGGAGTTAGAATCGGAGTTCGGATTTGAACTCCAACAAAGTCGGAATCAGAGTTGGATTTAGGAGAATCTGACTCTGACTAAGTCGGTTCTCATTCATAATCGAGGTGTTTTTGTCAAGGTCTCTCTAGCACACGCAACATAGGCATGCACTAGGAGACCAAAGCATGATGCCTAAGCTGGTCGCTGCCCAGGCAACTGATAGCACCTTGTTCATGCGAGCCAAGCGATAATGCCTAAGGGCATGTTTGGTAAACATGAAAATTCTCAAAATTTCTCAAACTTTATTTCCAAATATCATTCAAATATAAAATATTTTTTTAATTACATATTCTCAATTTTTTTTATTTAATTATTATCTAATCATTAATCAAATACAAAAATCAGTACAAATTTACACACTTTAAAATAAAACACAAAAATTAATACAACTTTTACAAACTAAAAAAATAATATTAAAGAATTACCTTCAAACAATGTTTTTGACTTTATCCATTCACTTTCACAAACTCTAATATAATAGATATTTTTAAAATATCTTTTTTTCTAACTTTTTCTCTCTCATTTCTTAAAATTTAATAAGATGAAATAAGTTGATATTAAAGTTAAAAGTTGAATAAAATATTATTATAATATATATTTTTAATATTATTTTTATTTTTGGATTTGAAAAATGTGAATTGTTCATTTTCTTTTGTATGAAAATTTGAAAAAATTATAATAAATAGATGAGATAAGATAAAATGAGTTGAAAAAAATTGTGAAAAAAAACTAGACTATTTAACTACTGTGCATAAAATTTTGAGATACTTTAGCATCCCAACCGGGCTTCTTGCTCAGACCATGTGCCAAGGATATCCAATCAGTTCATTTGGATCCCCTTAGGTTTTTTGTGTCCCAATATAAAGAGTAAAATGTTCAAAAGTAAAATATAATGATTTAGTCTCGTTTAGATTTAGAGATAAGTTGATATAGTTTTAGATGAATTGAATAAAATATTGTTAGAATATTATTTTTTATTATTATTTTGAAATTTAAAAAAGTTGAATTATTTATTAAATTTTATTTCAAAATTTAAAAAAATTATAATAATGAGAGGAGATGAAATGAACTTATACTCCAAACTGAAGCTATATATTTTGTAAAGGCAATTAACAAGGACAAGTTTTGTATTTAACCCAATTTTAAAAGCATTGTCTTTTCCTTAATATTGTAAGATATCATTGGTTATCCCACTGTCTTATATGAAAATCAATGTCAGTCCCTAAAAATGATAGAAAAATGAGATGTACGTAGGTCTCGGCTTTTGGCTTTTCAATAATGCAAAATTTTGGAGTCTCAGATTTTGACAATTGAAAGTTGAAAAGCAAAAGTCATGTGTTGTCGTTCGTTGATTTCCGAAAGCAAAGGTAGAATGTGAAACGGAATTAAGCCTCAAACCGACCCGACGTTGGGTTTGGATATATAAAATATAAAAAATAATTTAATTTTTTTAAATTTTTAAATAATAATAATATTAAAAATAAATATTCTAGTAATATTATATTTTATTATTTACAAACTATCTCAATTTATCTCTGATTCTAAAAAAAGTTTCACATTTTTTTCTTCTAGTTTTGTTTTTATAAGTTGTTTTTTATATTCCTATCAGCTTCTTCTTTTTTTTTTTTATTTGAAAAAAAATAATTCTTGCATGCTAATTTTTGTATTTTTGTGGGGTTATATTAAAATATTTATTTTTTCTAGTATATTAAAAAATGCCCTTGCATCTGCTTAAAGTAAATGAAACAAATATATATATACACTCAGTTATAATTAGATTGTATTAAAATTGTTCTTATATCATTTTCCATATTATTTTTATCAAAAATTCTCACAAATAGTTGGATGTGACATAAATTCCTCAATTGTACGGTAATAGAGAAATTCTGAACTTTGATGATGTAGCTATCACAAGTGCATAACGCCAGCCAAGGTGGTGCTTACTTGATTTGGATGCCGGAAAGAGAGTGCTAAATCACCAAACTTATTAAAAAGGTTAGAAATTGATTGGACTAACTTAATATAGAGAGTTATGCTATTATCAAATTTATGTGTAGAGTACACCATTTACATTACTGGTAAAATTTAATTTGTGAGATTTAAAATTTAAAATCTTTTTTCAAATCATTTATGTCATGTAAATACTTTACTAGACCGTATGTTATCACACCGTCTTATAAATAGAATTTTTGATATATTAGAACTTCTTTAAAAAAAAAAAAGGAAGTATTTTACAATCTAAAGATTGTTGGATTCCCACCATTTCGGTGAGAGGACTGCTTATCATGGTGGCCACACAATCAGTATTAGGAATGTTTTCTTGCTTGATTTGTTGCCTATAATTTTCATTCTTTGTACCAACAAATTTTCTTTCTCAGTTTCATATTACAAGTTAAATGCTCTTACAGGTCCAGAATCATCCCAGAATGAAGCAAGAATACCCATCAGTCCCTTGTCAATATGTTACTTTCCTTGTTGTCATGATTCTTTTACTACTGGAAACAACAGTACTGGGAGATCCAAGGTCACAAATAGTCAATATAACGTGTGGCCTCCAACTTGAACACAACACCACCATCTTTGTTCCAAATTTTGTTGCTACAATGGAAAGAATCAGTGAGCAAATGCGAGTTTCAGGCTTTGGAGTAGCAGTCACTGGTTCAGGCCCTGATACTAACTTTGGCCTTGCTCAGTGCTATGGGGATCTCCCATTACTTGACTGTGTATTATGCTATGCTGAGGCTCGCACGGTACTTCCTAAGTGCTTCCCTTACAATGCGGGTCGCATTTACCTCGATGGTTGCTTCATGAGGTCCGATAATTATAGCTTCTTTGAAGAATATAAAGGACTTGGTGACAGGGCAGTGTGTGGGAATACGACAAGGAAGAACTCAACGTTCGAAGCATCGGTGAGACAAGCTGTGAGGCATGCTGTTGAGATAGCACCTAGCAACAAAGGGTATGGAAGGGCACATGTGGCTATGCCTGTGGCAGTGAATGAGTCAGCTTATGTGTTGGCTAATTGTTGGAGGAATCTGAATGCTAGCTCTTGCAAAGCCTGTTTGGATAATGCATCTGCTTCGATGTTGGAATGCTTGCCTTGGTCAGAGGGTCGAGCTCTGAATAGTGGCTGCTTCATGCGGTATTCGGACAAAGACTTCCTCAACAAGGAACTAGGAACTGGAAATTCAAGAGGTAAATGAATTATCAAGTTATCAAACATGAAGCATAATGCTAGGTGTCCATACTTATGGTATCAAGGAAGATAACATCTCTCTTAAACAATTTTTGCTTGATCATGGGTTTATTGTTGTGCAGTTACCACCATAGTGATAGTAGTTTCAGTTGTCAGTTCGATGATTGTTTTGATAGTTGTAATAGCAATTGGTGTATATATCAAGAAGCGCAGATATATACAAAAGAAAAGAAGAGGTAAAAATGCTTATCTTGGAACATTGTAGTTCTTCTTGCTGATTTTTTATCACATTCAAAGTAATTAATCTTTCTTTCTTTCCTTTTCCCGGCTCTATAGGTTCAAATGATGCAGAAAAATTGGTGAAAATTCTTAATGACAGTAACTTGAATTTCAAGTACTCAACAATAGAGAAGGCTACAAATGCTTTTGATAATGCCAACAAGCTTGGACAAGGAGGATTTGGAACAGTTTATAAGGTAGTTTCTCTCCATTTCTACCCCTATACATAATCCTCCCCCCGCCCCCCTTTCAAATTCCATATTCCTAAAATTTCAAAAATTATCTTAAAATTAACCAAATCCTCCCTCCATCACAGGGAATTCTACCAGATGGAAGAGAGATTGCTGTCAAAAGACTTTTCTTCAACAATCGACATAGAGCGGCAGATTTTTACAATGAAGTTAACATTATAAGTAGTGTTGAACACAAGAATCTAGTTAGGTTACTAGGTTGCAGCTGCTCTGGACCTGAAAGCCTTCTTATCTATGAATTCATGCCCAACAAAAGCCTTGATCGTTTCATCTTTGGTAATCACTTAATTCTTACATTTTAGAGATAAAAATGTAATCCCAACGATGGATTCTAGCAATGGTAACTATTTCAATTGTTTCAATTAAAATGACAGATGCAAACAGAGGTAAAATATTGAACTGGGAGAAGAGACATGAAATTATTATAGGGACAGCAGAAGGTTTAGTCTACCTTCATGAGAACTCGAATATCAGAATCCTTCATAGAGATATAAAAGCCAGTAACATCTTATTAGATACGAGACTTCGTGCTAAAATTGCAGATTTTGGGTTGGCCAGGACATTCGAAGAAGATAAGAGCCACATAAGCACTGCCATTGCAGGAACATTGTAAGAATTATATTCCTATATAATTGTTTGAATCATTGAATGGCTATGAAATGTTAGATTCACGCCTATAATTTGGTAATTAACTAACATTTTAGAATAGTGTAAGAACATGTATTAGTGATAAAAGACATGTAGGTGATGTGTTTATAGGTTTGTTCAGTATGTAGTAGACAGTATAGTGATTTCTTTACATGAATTTTTAGAGGATATATGGCTCCAGAGTATCTAGCTCATGGCCAGTTGACAGAAAAGGCCGATGTGTACAGCTTTGGGGTGCTTGTGTTAGAGATTGTTATGGGTAAGCAGAACAACAGGAGCAAAACCTCAGAATACTCGGACAGCCTAGTCACATTAGTAAGATTCACAACTTCATCCTTTCAAAGATAGGTGCTATTTTGAAGTTTCTTCAATCTGCATTTCAGTGGTGTTAAAGGTGGCTTTCAAAAAGAATTTATTTTTCAAGGATAATCTATTTTGGTATGCATGGATTGTTTTTAGTGTAAAGATTAATTAAATGTCCTCATTTGTACCCTTTCTTTGTGGTCAAAATAGACATGGAAGCATTTTCAATCAGGGACAGTTGAGGATTTATATGATTCAAATGTAATGCTGCATAATCACCACAACAGCAATATTAAGAATGAGATCTTGAGAGTGGTGCACATTGGACTTCTGTGCACCCAAGAGATTCCTTCATTGAGACCAACAATGTCAAAGGGTTTGCAGATGCTAACAAAGAAGGAGGAGCACCTTCCTGCACCAACAAATCCACCATTTGTAGATGAAACAACCATGGAACTGAATGACACGTGTGAAGACTCATTTTACTCCCTCAAAGCAGGAATGTCTGATTCGATTGCTACGATCTCCCAGAGTTCATTCCGTCCCAGGTGACCATATTGCTGCCATCTAAGGATAGTTGTTTCAGCCATTGGTGACATTTTAGGGAGAATGAATGGTTTCTTGAGAACCCAAGTGCTTGCAAGTTCTCTACTCAACTGAAAGAAACCACAGGTCTCAGGTTACAAACATGGCCTCAGCTTCTAGTTGCAAGTTCTCTACTCTAGGAATTCCTGAGCCATTATGGAGGAAGACATTTATGCCTACTCTTCCAAATTTGGGTTTGAAGGAGTATCTGTCACAAAAAAAAATGTTGCGTGGTCAATGTTGTAAATTTATGTTATGTATTTACATCTCAACTTGTCAAGTACAGGATATGGCATTCAAAATCACACAATTAGCAGTTTTCTTGTATTATTTGAGTATGAACTTCATAAATGGAAATCAACATTACTATATCTTCTCCAGTTCTGTTAAAAATCTAATGAAGCAACTGAAACTCCAAAGAAAGAAACAATGTGAGCAGGAAAAAATAAATTCGGGCTGCTATTAATTCATAAGCTGTGTTCTACTGACATTCCAGTTCAGCAATACAAGAAAACGCAAAAATATGAAAACTTTAGATTTTTTGATCCTACAACTTGAGTACTAACATTCATACACAATGAGTTCTTTCTTGTAAAGAAGTAATTGACTCTACCCGAAGGAATACCATCCACGCATCTAATGTTTGGCTACTAGGTGCCCATGATGCCTCCACTAATCTCATAATGTCTGGCACGGGTTTTGCTATACAACCTCCTACTATTCATTCACACTCCACACTCCACCATTTTTAATATTTTTTAATATTTTTTTAAAATTTATTTATTTTTAAATATTTCAAATTTTTTATTTACTATTCATATAAAAATTATTTAATAAAAAAAATTAAAAATTTTTTTTTGAAAAAAGATAGAGTGTGGAGTGTTGGGAGGTTGGAAAGATTTAGGTTATGTTTGGAAAATATGTTTTATCCAAAATTCTCATCTTCATCTCATCTCATCTCTATACTTTTTCAAATCCACATACAAAATATAATAAATAATTTAATTTTTTTCAAATCCCAATATAACTTTTTCAAATTCTAATTTAACTTTTTCAAATCTTAAAACTAAAAAATAATATTTTAAATTTTAAAACAAAACACAAAATTCTCATATCACCTCAAGCATAACCATATTGTTCTTGGTCAGTGTATCATATTCAAAGTAATGATTACTGCTAGATTTACCAATGCTCACTCGATATTCTTGTAGCAGGTTTTCAGGGACATGTTTTGCCCAAGTGAAGCAACCGACAAATGCTCCTTTGAGAAATCAAGACCTGTCACCTGCAAAGCGCGACCCCAAAAACGTAAAAGAAAACAATCACACAACAACTTCGTAAAACATAAAATTTACGACAATGGTCGGTGTTGGGAAGGACCTTGCCATTAGATCCCACTTTCTCAGACAATAGAAATGATAAATCCCCACCTCCACAACATAAATCCAACACTTGGTCTCCCATTTTGGCTCTGAAACCCACAATTCCAATATTACAAAAACAAAACATGAAGTTCTATAGCTGGAAACGAAAAATTAAATAAACAAATACTTGGCCACTCCATGAGACTGCCATCCTTTTCCATACTCGATGCTGACCCAAACTCAGCAAGTCATTCAACTGCGATATTTTCAAAAGAGTTAGACCTCGTCTATGTCAAACTTGACATGATGGGCGATTGGGTGAAAAATATGATGTGTTGAGCCGACCACCATTTCGACCTCTCCCACGTCCTCTTTAACCTCCCCTGCCTCGTGACAAACCTCTGCCTCTGTGATTGAAATTGATGGGGTTTTTGGAAGTGGAGTTAGCTGAGAGTTCAGGTGAGGCAGTGAGTGTAGTCTATTGGTGGGATAATCTGGATTCATGAGTAAGTAAGTGACTATAAACTTGTGAGGAGGTGAGGGGATCTACCCGGGTAGTGAATGAAGTGGAATGACTTGCGTGGTACGTGCTTGAGACTTGGCTGCAAAGAGTTCCTGTATTATTGTTCAAATTTCCCGAGAAGCAGAAGCATCAATAAAATGAGCTATTATGTTTCCTGATAAGGACGAAATAATCACACTGGCTTGATCTTGCTGTTTCCAGGCTAAGTATTCAGCACTGGGTTTAGTGAAACTTTTATCAAGCAGCTGGGGGGGGGGGGGGGGGGGTGTTGACAAAACCATCAACAAACCCACATAGATTCTGCCCTTTGAGGAAAGGCATAAGTTGAGCCTTCCACAAAGGTAATTGTCATTGTTTAATTATACAGTGATGAAATGGGTAGGAGATGGGAGAGAAAAACTGGGAGGATGTTTGGGAGGAGAAGAAGTTTCTGCCATGGTAGAGTTTTGGACGTGAGTCCTATTTGGCTCTAGATACCATGATGGAAGAAAGATAACAGACCAAAACAGAAAATATTCTATTGCTTTTCATTGATTTCATATGCATTACAGTGATGGTATTTGTTAGAATATTCTATAACAGAAAAATGGACACGTATGCATTTACAAATATTCTAGACCATTCCTGAGATGTATTCTGTGAGCTGTCCTTCTGCATTGTAGTGGTATTGCTAACAAAGAAGGAAGAGAAAACTTTGTATTCAAAAACAAAGGGTGTTGGAACCGTCGAAAACTTTCGTCGCTAGTCTTCCTATGTATTTATTACCTTTACGCGCTTCTTCTTTGTTTAGCTACCACTTGAAACATTCAACCACCGAAGCCAAAAGCTGGTTTCACGCGCCACCGGAATCTGAGACGTTTCAGCGACCCCGATGCCCAGAAAACGGTGAGTTACTCCGATCTGGTAATTCTAAACTCCCAGCTTCTCTATATTGCAAACTTTTGATAACATCTGGCCGGAATTATACTCTGCTAGTTGGATGGAATAGTTTTGTTGATCCGGAATCCGGATCATGCTCTTGCTCTGTCCTTTTTCCAGCGCTTAATTTTTGTTTCTGCATCATTTGCAACTGATCATGGAAGATCAAGATGTCTCGCGACCAAAACCAAAAATCATAGGACCATCATGTATTACTTCTTGTGTACGTGTTTCAGCAACGTGTGAATCCCCATTCTATATTTCTATGTTGTTCTTCTGAGATATAGAAAAAACGTTTTGAAAAAAAAAAAAAAAACTGCATGTGATCTTATCCTTCAGAAAAATAGGAACAAGAACAGACACAGAGCAAGTTGGTTGTGCTGGTAGGAATGGTGGATCCAGCAATCAGATTGGATATCTAATGGATGTCGGTTAACGTACATGTGGTGTGGTAGTTTTGGCTGTGGCTCTTGAGAGGCGTCTATGAGTACCACTATTTTAAGGTTTCACACTGTTTATTACGTTCCATTTGAAATTTAAATTTTACAAATTAAATCTTATTTTTAAGTAATATAAATAATATGTTATATACATTAATTGAAAATAGAATTCTGATTAATTATGGTACGATAGTATCTTTGATGTACTGCCGCATAAGTACTAATGTGTAGGTAAAGTTATTGAGGGTGTGTTTAAGCTCCCTGATTCTCTTATTAGACAAATGAATAAGATCATGCATAACTTCTGATGGGGACAACAGGATCTCGAGAGGAAGGTTTATTGGATTTCTTGGCATACAATGGGGAAAGCTAAGTCAGTGGGAGGAATGGGCTTTAGAGACATTGAGAGCTTCAATCTTGCTTTGTTGGCTAAGCAATGGTGGCGCCTCATTCAGCACCCTCAGTCTTTAGCCTCCCAAGTAATGAAACTGAAGTACTTTTCACATTCTTCCTTCTTGGAAGTAAATGTTGGTAACCGACCATCATACATTTGGAGAAGTATAATGGCAACCAAATTTTTGGTGGATTAGGGCTCAATGTGGAGAGTTGGAAACGGTAGCTCAATTAGAATAGGGGTGGACAAGTGGATCCCCCAGACTCAGTTAGGAAGAATAACCAGTATGGCTCACTGGTTAGATCCCACAGAAATAGTCAATTCTTTGATTGATCCTAACACAAGATCTTGGAGTCAGGAACTGGTTGAAGGTTCCTTTAGAGAGGAGGAGGCCAAGTTAATAATGCAAACCCCTTTAAGCTATTCTAATCTGCCTGATAAACTGATATAGAGGAGTGTAGTGGGTGGATAGTTTACTGTTAGAAGAGCTTACTATATCCACAAAGAATTGGTTGATTAGTCACTAGGCCAGTCCTCTTGTAGTTATGAGTGCTCAGACGGCTGGAAGATGTTGTGGAAGCTTAATGTCACCCCTGTAATTAGAAACTTCCTGTGGAGGGCATGCAAAAATGACCAGCACTCAAGAATCTGTCATTAAGGAGAATCGTGGAGAATCCTTTTTGTCCAATCTACTTAAGAGAGGAAGAATCAACCTTCCATATGGCTTGGAGCTGCCCTGCAGCCCAGGATGTGTGGGGGCAGTGCTCGAGATTCCTTCAAAAGAGATCTTTCCCTCCCATGTCTTTTAAAGAGCTATGGTTTCTATTGTGCAACTCAGCTGAGATGGAAGCACTAGAAGAATTTGCTGTGGTATCTAGACTCATTTGGCTAAGAAGAAACAATTTCATTTTTAAGCAGGAATTCTCCCACCCTAAGTAGATTACTAAACAGGCCTCAGGGATCTTGCAAGGACTCGAGGCTCTTAAGTTAGCGAGGGACAGTCAGAGGTCAGTAACATTGCCTGTTGAAGAGTGGACTGCTCCCCATGTTGATTTTTTTAAGATTAATTAGGATGCTGCAGTGAATAAGGTCAACTGCAGGATAGGCATAGGGGTAATAGTTAGGGACCATCGAGGTAGAATGTGTGCAGCCTTGAGAAAGAGCAGACCTCTTTTCCCTGACCCCTTAGTAGCTGAGGCTTGTGGAGCTCTAGAGGTAGTTAAGCTTGGCATTCACCTAGGGTTAAACCAAATAGAGCTCGAGGGGGACTCACACCAGGTGGTTCGAGCTATTTTATCCGAGTCTACATAGGGTTCTGCTTCTGCAATGGTCATTAAGGACATTCAACACCTCCTAAACCAATTTGTCAGGTGGTTTGTTAGGCATGTTAGAAGAAATGCTAACTTAGTGGCTCACAATTTAGCTAGAAATGCACTTTGTAGTACTAATTCCATTCTGGATTGTGAGGATCCTCCTCCTTGTATTACTGATTTGTTAAGCTAATGAATGAATTGAGCTTTATGCTCCTCCCAAAAAAAAAAAAAAGGTAAAGTTATTGATAATGAAAAACCAAAAAAGAAAACAAATCTCTCCACTCTTTGATCTCACGAGTTACACCATACAATTCTAGTCAGTAAGGCCCAGTTTGTATAGCAAAATTTTTCAAATTCATTCCATCTGATCTCATCTCAATATTCAAACACTACAAAATATAAATATTTTTTAATTTCAAATTTTTAACATTTTATCTAATCATTATCTAATATTACAATTTCCTCAAACTTCCAAACAAAATAAAAAACAATTTAATTTTTTGAAATCCCAAAACAAAAATTATATTAGAAAATTATATTATAATAATATTTTAACTTTATAATATTTTTATTCAAATTTTTCTCTTTTCTTTTTTAAAATCGTATAAAGCATATTAACTTAAATTATTTTACTATTATTTATAAACTATTTCATTATTATTTATAGATCATCTCATCCCATCTCACTATCTAAATGAGGCCTAACTATACCACTGTTTACATGTGTATAGCCACCGAGGGCTAAATTTTAAAAGAGTCATTTGTGGTTTGTCTTTTAACCCGAATGGTTCTTATATTGTAATTTTGAGCTTTTTACTTTCTAAATTTTTAACTTTGATAATTTTAGTTCTTCCATTAGTATATTCTTAAAAATTCGTTAAAGTTTCCCATTAGCATCAAGAACTAAGTGTAAGGAATAAAAATTAAAAAAACTTAAACTAAAATATCATTAAAAAAATATATATATAGGTGACCTAAACAGACCTTTGTTTAGGACGTTGCGTGACCCAAGCACTGCTTTGGTCATTGCCAAAGTGCCAACACATGGTCATTGGGTGTTCGAGGTTAGAGTTGAGCAAATATCCAAAAATTTGATTCTGAATTTGAATTTGACTTTGCTTTGACTTCGTTTCAACTCCGACAAAAAATAAAGTCGGAGTCGGATTTATTTTTAATTTTCCAAATGGAGTTAAAGTCAGAGTCAAAGGTGTCGCTGGACTGACTTTGACTCCAATCCAACTTCGATATTGTACATATGCTATAAAAATATGTATTTATCAATATATTTAACATATATACATACTAGTATAGTTATATAGTTATATAACTAGAACTTATATAATTAAATTCAATAATATACTAGTATGAGTTAATTATTATAAAATAATATACTTATACTATAATATAAATAGACTAATGATAGTTTAGTATATGTAAATATCATAATATTAATTCCATATTTAATCAAATATAGAAATAAGTTAGAAACTAGTATTTAAATAAGTATAGTATAATAAGTTAATAACATATATGTAACACTCCGCCTAAAAAGCTCTTTAGGCCTTGACCTTAGTAACCTTAATTCTAGTTAATTAGGAGTTGAGCTATTCTAGAATAAGAATAATTTTAGATATTTGAGTTGGCAAGAGGACCTTATACTTTGAGTTTAGAAAAATTATTAAAAGATTCTTGTGCAATAGTGATTTTTGAGGAAAAGGAAAAATTTTGGAGCTTGATATTATTTAGAGAATTTTTAGTACTTAATTAATTTTGAGGATCAATGCCAAGAGGCCCATAAAAGAAAATTATTCCAAGAATATCGAAATTATCTAAATGGAAGATTCAGTGATATGCAACTTGATTTTTGGAGCTCGTAAGGTTTTGGTCACCAACAGATTTATTGTAGAGTTTGGAAGGTTTTGGTCGGCAACAGATTTATTGTGGAGCTCGGAAGGTTTTGGTCGCCATCAGATTGATTGTGGAACTTGGATTTGGTGGTCAGCAGCAAATTGATCCCAGTCGGGAAGAATTATCCCACCAGGTAGATGCCGTGTGCACTGAATATATATATCGAGCGTGAATGTCACAAATGAACGGGCGTCGAGGTTACAAATGAGCGGGCGTCGAGGTCAGAAGACCACATGGCCTTCTTCTCGCCTACCGAGTAGAAAGACTCCCGATCGGGATAAAAAACTCATTTCGCTTATCGGGATGAAAAACTCATCTCGCCTATATGGATAAAAGGCTCTTCTCTCCTATCAGGATGAAAGGCTCCTCTTGCCTATCGGGATGAAAGATTCCTCTAGCTTTTTTTAGTTGTTGCCCAAGATATCATTTAAGTTGGACTTTTAAATTGGTCGGTTAGACTAGTCGCCCAATCTAACTGCCCAGAACCTTGTCGCCAAGTCTTTTAGCCCAGAGCCTTCTCGCCCAGAACCTTGTCGCCAAGTCTTCTCACCCTTAAGGTAAATATATACATTGGCGCCAAGTCTTCGCACCTAGGTCTTCGACCTGTCGTCACGAATCTCCTCGCCTATCGAGAAGTAAGCTTTCTTACCTTTGGGCGAGATGAATCTCCTTGCTGCCACAGGATAAGACTCCTTGCCCAAATCTTGCCAGCTCTTTTCAGTTCTCGCCGCCTCTTATCGGTCAAGACGAAAATCACATTTATCACCTCACGACCTGGTCGCTACTGTAAGACTATTGTAGCCACAGTAGGGAAGAAATCATGGTGGTTTCAAGCCACTATTCCCCTGCTCAAAAGGACACAAACTATAGAAGACAGTCTGAAAATTTCAGTAGGACACCTCCATCCCATCATCTTCTTTCGGGCTGCACCTTTATGATGATTCAAAAGGATTAGTCAAGACAATGATCAAAATCTGCCAAATGAGAACCTGTTGAACCCGTTAGCCCCCTGGGTGGTTTTGATGATTTTTTCTCCCCTTTCCTTTGCCCCACGACTTGACCAGCCCCCATAGGATTGACGTAGCAACAATAAGAGTGAAATCATGGTGGTTTAGGGCACTGTTTTGACCTGCACAAGTTGACTCAGGCAATGGAGTGCAAATCTAGAAAATTCAGATTTTCACGCCTACTTCCATCAAACCCCTTGGACCAAGCGATCGTCCCCTCCCCTTTGGCCGCCTATAAAAGGCCACCTCACCCTCTCTTTTTCTCCACACCTCAGCTCCAAGCTTCCTCTTGAGCCTGGAAGAGAATTGTTCCCTCTTAAAGAATGAAACCGAGTAAGTTCTTGATGAAATCTTGTGTAATTGTAAGGATGTTATAATGATATTATGTTATATTACCAATGCATTGAGAACGATTTCTGTGGACAATGATAGTGCCAACGTGAGTTATGCTACGGTCACCAACAAGTGCTCAAGATGCATATGGGGAACCATGTTGCTACCAAATATATGTTAATGATGGCTTTGATAAGCGATGAAATGTTATGATTTTTGAAAGCAATGAAGTATGAAAAGTTCTCTTTCAAAATGTCATATTTTTGAAATGAGAAAGTGAAAATGTTCTCTGAAAGCGAGAGTGCATCAAGGTTTTTCTAAAAATGTTGAAAAATCTGGATGGAAGACACATACACATTTTTCGGCATTTCATACAATTCGCATTTATTATTCTTCATGCATAACTTATCTCTGTGTAAGTTGGTTGTTTAACTTACTGAAATTTCAAATCATCCCTTGTGGGACCACTATCATTCTCCTAAAATGATAGAAGTTCTAATAGGACCCGTAGAGAATGAACATGATGGATCGATAAATGCAGATGGTTGAAGAAAAGCCGGACCTTGGACGAAGACTACAAATAATTTCATGCTCATAAGCATTGACTCTTCATACTTCAGAACGTATGAAAGATTTGATCTAACTATGGAACTTGGATTAAGTAACTTGTATTAAGGAAATGATATCCTTAAATTTGAACTTATGATGGTTATTAATGCTATTGGGATGTTTTTAAGTTATTTTGACATTAGTTATAACTAATTGCCCTTATTCCACTGTGATTATTGTATATTACTAGTTGCAAACTATGATGCATTGTATATTAACTATTATGTATGGGGGGTATGTAATCTTGTGTTGCATATCCCGACGCTCTAAATCTCCGTTCTATTCCAAGCGGAGGTTAGGGGCATCACAATATATACTAATTTCTAAATATAATAACATGTAATTAGACACTAGAAAATCTAGTACATAAATAAGTTAGAAATAAGTTAGGCATTAGTATAATAATATGTAATACTAATGTATAATAACATGTAGTTAAACCCTATAGTACAAGTCTTGTATAGAAATAAATTAGACCCTAGTATAAAAATAACTAATAAATCTTGTATAATAATTCAATAACACAATACTAATTCACTAAAATATAATAACATGTAACTAGATACTAGAAATAAGTCTAGTGTAGGAATAAGTTATAAATAGTTAGACACTAATATAATATAATAACATATAATACTATAGTATGATAACATGTAATAGGACAATATAATATAAGTTTATAAAAATAAGTTAGATATTAGTATAGAAGTAAATTAACAGTGAATGATTTAGATAAATTAGATATTAGCCCATCATTAAAAGCCTACAATTTCTTTTTTAAAATGGGCTAAATCTGAAACTAAAAAGAAAGCCCAAAGCTGAAAGCCCAAATTCGACTCCACTTTGATTCCTCTCCGACAAGTCGAAGTCAAAATCGGATTGAAGTCTATATAGGTCGGAGTCGATGTTCAGATTTGAACTCCAACAACGTCGGAGTCGGATTTAAGGAAATCCGACACTGACTAAATCGGTGCTCATCCCTAATCGAGGTGTTTTTGTTAGGGTTTCTCTAGCACACACAACATAGGCACTATGAGACCCAAGCACAATACCTAAGCCGGTTGCCACCTAGGCAACTAATAGCACCTTGTTCATTTGAGCCAAGCGATAATGCCTAAGGGCATGTTTGGCAAACATGAAAAATTTTAAAATTCTCAAAATTTTTCAAACTTTATTGCCAAACATCATTCAAATATAAAACATTTTTCAATTTCAAATTCTCATTTTTTTATTTAATAATTATCTAATCATTATTCAAATAATCACAAAAATCAATACAATGTTTACACACTTTAAAACAAAATACTAAAACCAATACAACTTTTACAAACTTAAAAAAATATATTAAAGAATTACCTTCAAAAAATATTTTTAACTTTATCTATTCACTTTCACAAACTTTAATATAACACTTATTTTAAAATATATTTTTATTCAATTTTTTTCTGATTTCTCATTTTCTAAAATTCAATAAAATATTTTCACTTAAATCATTTAACTACCATGCACAAAATTTTGAGATACTTTAGCATCCCAATGTGCCCAAGACACCCAAGCAGTTCATTTGGATCCCCTTAGGTTTTGTGTGTCCCAATATAAATAGTAAAATGTTCAAAAGTAAAATATAATGACTAATATTTTCGAAAGGCAATCCACAAGTACAATTTTTGTATTTAACCTAATTTTGAAAGCATTAAGTCTTTTCCTTAATATTGTACGATATCATTGATTATCTCTAGGGGTGTAACCAGTCCGGTTTTAGAAAAATATTGAGACCAAACCAGTCTGCACTGGTTTTGCATTTTCAAGAACTGATACCTCACCGGTTACCCTCTTAAACTGGTACTTTCAGTTTTACCAATTTCAGTCTGATTCGGTCCGGTTTTTCGATTTTTAATATATATTAAATCTCTAATCTCTTATACTTATATATATTAATATATATAAATATTAGTAATACACTAATACTATTATTATATAGTACTACTATTGATATAGTACTATTACTATATGCTAGTGATTAATATACTAATATATATTAGTATTACTAATATATTTATCAAAATGAATATGTTGAGAATTTATTAAGCCATAAAATGTAATTAACATATATTTTATATTTAAAACATATGATCAAATAAAAGGTTTAAGATTAAAATTTTAAGTTATAAATTATAATATCACATTATTCCATATATAATTATAATTTATAAATATTATATATAATATTTTTAATATTATATATAATATAAAAAATTAATTAAAAATATATAAATATGTAATCCATTGTTCGCTCCTAGAAAACATAAAATCGAGACTAGACCGGTTATGACCGGTTTTTAAAATAGCAGAACCGCTCCTAGACCGAACCGGTTCAAAATCAGACCAAACTAACGGTTTCAGTCCAGTCAGGTTCGGGCCAGTTCTTTGGTTCTTCGGTTTATTTTGACAGTTCTAGAGATAGTAGTAATTATTAAATGACAATCAATACGAGTCCCTCCATTTGTTTAAAAAAAAAAAAATTGATAGAAAATGAGATGTACGTAGGTCTCGGCTTTTCAAAAATGTAAATTTTGGATTCTCAAATTTTGAAAATTGAAAGTTCAAAAGCAAAAGTGTGTTGTCATTGAACGGAATTAATCCCCAAACCGACCAGTTGGGTGGCGATATTTAGGAGTCGCTTGAATTGAGAAATATTCTTAACTTATTTCATCTCATCTTATTATTATAATTTTTTTCAATTTTCACACAAAATATAATAAACAATTCAATTTTTTCAAATCTCAAAATAATAATAATATTAAAAAATAATATTCTAACAATATTTTATTCAATTTTCAACTTTTATTTAAAACTATCTCATCTCACTATCCAAACAGTTCCTTAGTTTTTCTTAATCATTAGATTCACATCTATTTCATCTTGTTTTGGTTTTTAAGTTGTTTCTAATTTTCATTTCAGTATTTTTTTTTTGTGCACTTTTTTTTTGCAAAAAAAAGAAAAAAAGAAAAAAAACTCTAGCATGTATTTTTTGTATTTTTGTGGGGTTATATTAAAATAATTACTTTTTCTAGTTTAATTAAAAAATTCCCTTGCAGCTGCTCAAAGTAAATGAAAAAAAAAGTATTTAGTTATAATTAGATTGTATTAAAGTTGTTATTATATCATTTTCCATATTATTTTTTATAAAAAATCCCCACAAATAGTTGGACATACAGTCTTCAATAGAACGGGGAGAAATTCTGGAGTTTGATGATGCAACTATCACTTGTGCATAAAGCCAGTCAAATTGGTGCTTGTTTGATTTGGATGCCAGAAAGAGAATGCTAATTCACAAAACTTATTAAAAATGTTAGAAATTGATTGGACTAATTTAATATATAGAGTTATTCTATTATCAAATCAGTGTGTAGAGTACACCATTTACATCATTGGTAAAATTTGATTTGTGAGATTCAAAATTTAAAATTACTCTTTCAAATCATTTATGTCTAAGTATTTTACTAGGTCGTATGTTATCACACAGTCTTATAAATAGAATTTTTGATATATTAGAATTCTTTACAAAACAAACAAAAAAATAGGTATTTTACAATTCAAAGGTTGTTGGATTCCCATCATTTCGGTGAGAGGACTGCTTATCATGGTGGCCACACAATCAGTATTAGGAATGTTTCCTTGCTTGATTTGTTGCTTATAATTGTCATTATTTGTACCAACAAATTTTCTTTCCCAGTTTCATGTTACATGTTAAATGCTCTTACAGGTCCAGAATCATCCCAGAATGAAGCAAGAATACCCATCAATCCCTTGTCAATATGTTACTTTCCTTGTCATTAAGATTCTTTTACTATTGGAAATAGCAGTACTAGGAGATCCAAGGTCACAAATAGTCAATATAACGTGTGGCCTCCAACTTGAACACAATAGCAGCATCTTTATTCCAAATTTTTTTGCTTCAATGGAAAGAATCAGTGAGCAAATGCGAGTTTCAGGCTTTGGAGTAGCAGTCACTGGTTCAGGCCCTGATACTAACTTTGGCCTTGCTTAGTGCTACGGGGATCTCCCATTACTTGACTGTGTATTATGCTATGCTGAGGCTCGCATGGTTCTTCCTAAGTGCTTCCCTTACAATGAGGCTTGCATTTACCTCGATGGTTGCTTCATGAGGTCAGAGAATTATAGCTTCTTTGAAGAGTATAAAGGACCTGGTGACAGGGCAGTGTGTGGGAATACGATAAGGAAGAACTCGACGTTTGGAGCATCAGTGAGACAAGCTGTGAGGTATGCTGCCAAGGCTGCACCAAGCAACAGAGGGTATGGAAGGGCACACGTTTCTGTGCCTGTGGCATTGAATGAGTCAGCTTATGTGTTGGCTAATTGTTGGAAGAATCTGAATGCTAGCTCTTGTAGAGCTTGTTTGGATAATGCATCTGCTTCGATATTGGAATGCTTGCCTTGGTCAGAGGGTCGAGCACTGAACACCGGCTACTTCATGCGGTATTCAGACAATGATTTCTTCAACAAGGATACAGGAAATGAAAATCCAAGAGGTAAGTGAATTATCAAGTTATCAAACATGGAGCATAATGCTAGGGGTCAATACTTGTGGTATTAAGGAAGACGACATCTCTCTTGAACAATTTTTGTTTGATCATGGGTTTATTGTTGTGCAGTTACCACCACCATAGTGATAGTAGTTTCAGTTGTCAGTCGGTGATTGTTTTGGCAGTTGTAATAGCAATTGGCGTATATATCAGGAAGCGCAGATATATACAAAAGAAAAGAAGAGGTAAAAATGCTTATCTTGGAACATTGTAGTATCTTGCTGATTATTGATCACATTCAAAGTAATTATTCTTTCTTTCTTTCTTTTTTTCCTTTTTCGGGCTCTATAGGTTCAAATGATGCAGAAAAATTGGTGAAAATTCTTAATGAAAGTAGCTTGAATTTCAAGTATTCCACAATAGAAAAGGCTACAAGTGCTTTTGATAATGCCAACAAGCCTGGACAGGGAGGATTTGGAGCAGTTTATAAGGTAGTTTCTCTCCATTCCTACCCCTATGCATAATCCATTCCTACCCCTATACATAATCCTCCCCCTTTTTCAATTTCCATATTTCTAGAATTTCAAAAATTATCTTAAAAATAACCAAATCCTCCCTCCATCACAGGGAATTCTGCCAGATGGAAGAGAAATTGCTGTCAAAAGACTTTTCTACAACAATCAACATTGAGCGGCGGATTTCTATAATGAAGTTAACATTGTAAGTAAAGTTGAACACAAGAATCTAGTCAGGTTACTAGGTTGTAGCTGCTATGGACCTGAAAGCCTTCTTATCTACGAATTCACGCCCAACAAAAGCCTTGATCGTTTCATCTTTGGTAATCACATAACTCTTACATTTATGTGCCAAAAATGTAATCCCAATGATGGATTCTAACAATGGTAACTATTTCAATTGTTTCAATTAAAATGACAGATGCAAACAGAGGTAAAGCATTGAACTGGGAAAAGAGACATGAAATTATTGTAGGGACAGCAGAAGGTTTAGTCTACCTTCATGAGAATTCGAATATCAGAATCATTCATAGAGATATAAAAGCCAGTAACATCTTATTAGATTCGAGACTTCGTGCCAAAATTGCAGATTTTGGGTTGGCTACAAAATTTGAAGAAGATAAAAGCCACATAAGCACTGCCATTGCAGGAACACTGTAAGAATTATATTCCTATATAATTGTTTGAATCATTGCATGGCTTTCAAGTGTCATATTCACACCTATAATTTGGTAATTAACTAACATTTTAGAACAGTGTAAGAACATGTATTAGTGATAAAAGATAGGTAAGTAATGTGTTTATAGGTTTGTTCACTATGTAGTAGATAGTATTGTGATTTCTTTACATGAATTTTTAGAGGATATATGGCTCCAGAGTACCTAGCTCATGGCCAGTTGACAGAAAAGGCCGATGTGTACAGCTTTGGGGTGCTTGTATTAGAGATTGTTGTGGGTAAGCAGAACAACATGAGGAAAACCTCAGAATACTCAGATAGCCTAGTCACAGCAGTAAGATTCACAACTTTATCCTTTCAAAGATAGGATAAAATATCCTTTCAAGATTAATTAAATGTCCTCATTTATACCCTTTCTCTGTGGTCAAAATAGACATGGAAGCATTTTCAATCAAGGAAAGTTGAGGATTTATATGATTCAAATCTAATGCTGCATAATCACCACAATAGCAATATTAAGAATGAGATCTTGAGAGTGGTGCACATCGGACTTCTGTGCACCCAAGAGATTCCTTCATCGAGACCAACAATGTCAAAGGCTTTGCAGATGCTAACAAAGAAGGAGGAGCACCTTCCTGCACCAACAAATCCACCCTTTGTAGATGAAACAACCATGGAACTGAATGACATGTGTGAAGACTCATTTTACACCCTCAAAGCAGGAATGTCTGATTCGATTGCTACGGTCTCCCAGAGTTCATTCCATCCTAGGTGACCCCATATTGTTGCCATCTCGGGACAGTTGTTTCTCTTGTTGGTGACATTTTAGGGAGAATGGTTTCTTGGAGAACCCAGGTGCTTGCAAGTTCTCTACTCAACTGAAAGAAACCACGAGTCTTAGGTTACAAACATGGCCTTAGCTTCTGGTTGCAAGTTCTCAACTCTAGGAATTCCGGAGCCATTACTAAGGTAGACCTTTATGCCTACTCTTCTAAATTTGGGTTTGAAGGAGTATTTGTCCATAGAAAACATGTTGCGTGGTCGATGTTGTAAATTTATGCTATTTATTAACATCTCAACTTGTCAAATACAGGATATGGCAATCAAAATCACACAATTAGTAGTTTTCTTGTATTATTTAAGTATAAACTTCATAAATGGAAATCAACATTACAATATGTGACGTCCTCAATCCCAGTTTGGGATGGAACAGAGACTTAGAGCGTCAGGACATGCAATGCAAGGTTACATATCCCCGTTCATGACAGTTAATATGCAATGCATCATAGTATGCAACTAGCAGTATGCAATAATCGCAGCGGAAATAAAATGTTAAAATGTAAGATATGCCAGAATAACTAAAAACATCCCAACTTCATTAGAAAATTATCTTCAAAATATCATTGTAGCATAGACTTATGTACAAAGTCATATTATTCTCTTCATGCGGTCTATAGTATGAAGGACTCGGGCTATAAGCATCAGCATTAAATCTAGCTTCCACACAAAATCTGGCTCCTCCTCAAACATGCGAATCCAATGCTCCATCAATCCCATCCTAGTCGATTCCTGACACAACTTCTATAATTTCGAGTGGAATGATAGTGGTCCCATAAAAGGGTGAGATTTACTCGAAATCTCAGTAAGTTAAACAACTAACTAGCACAAAGATAAATCAATCATGAAAAATGATAAGTATGCAATGCATGAGATGTAGAAAATTAGTATGCATGTCTCCCATCCAGATTCCTTAACATCTTTTAAAAAAATATGGAGACATGGGTTTTTACTTAGTAAATAATTTCGTCATCATTTTCGAGAAAAACATAACTTCTTTGTAAAAATTTCATCATAAACTTTCATCATCATATACTTGCATTATTATCTTAATTAATAATATAACATGTGGTAACGTCACAACTCCCCATATGCACTGTGAGTACCTGCCGATGACTGTAGTACAACTCACGTTGAAACTACGTTGTCTATAGACTCGTTCTCAATACATTGGTAAATATAACAGAACATCATAAAATTCATAACGTGTATACCCACCAGCGTTAGGTGTCATAACATGTTGACTTCGCTTCAGGATTCTTTAAAAAGAACCCATTCGAAACTTGTCGACTGTTATTCGTCAACCTAGGGGTTACCGCTCAATTATTAAACACTCCAGAGTGGACAGAGGAGTTCCACCAGGATAATTCTCCATCCTGGCCTTTGGGGTCGGGATAAAATGATTTTCATGCTATCTTTTGGAAAATATTTCTCATGACATGTGCGTATGTAGTAAATTTCATATGTCATGTAGGTATGCATTCAATGTATCATATAACATGATAATTTATGCTAAAAATGAAAATTGAAGTATGAAATGAGCATTTATCAATAATTCATAAATAATCTATCGAGGTGTAAGTTAGAAGCCAACTTACAAACTTCTGGAGAAATTTGAAATTAGCGTCGTAGATGCGTAAATCATGTGTATACTAAGTTAGGGTTAATACTCTAATGAATAGGTTCAAAATCAAAGGCTTCAAAAATTGGATATTTACAAGAATATCCCTACTCTTTCAAAAATTGCCATTTAAATTTTAAGCCTTAGATTTTCACTAATTGCAAACGAATCTCAAATTTAACCAAATTTTATGAACTATATATTTTTGGCATTCTAAAACCATCTATGCCCTTGGATTTTCAAAATTTTTCAAAATCAAAAGTTTCAAAAATTGGATATTTACAAAAATATCCCTACTCTTTCAAAAATTGCCATTTAAATTTTAAGCCCTAGATTTTCACTAATTGCAAACGAATCCCAAATTTAACCAAATTTCATGAACTATATATTTTTGGCATTCTAAAACCATCTATGCCCTTGGATTTTCAAAATTCAAAATGGAACTTGTCCAATTAGTCACAACCCGTGGCATGCATCCTAGTTGATGCCTATGTATATTTTTAACTAATGATCCCTATGAATGCATGCCTATGAGATTTTATTTAACCACTAACGATCACTAAAATCTTTAGAACATTATTAAGCCTAATCCTTGAGCAATAAAGTTCATCCCAACATTTAATCAAAGCTAAGAAATCCTTAATCACCAATATGCTTAAAACCGATCCATACTTAAAGATCAAAACAAGATAGATTTAAAACCTATCATGGCATGCTTCTAACCACAAATGTAACCTTCCATAATCATTTTAGGATAATGATAGATCATATAAAATCATGCTTAGGACATGCCATGGCTAAATTTCCATTTAAAAATATTCAATCGTTCAAACCTTCCTTTAATTGACCCGGTTTTACATTAAGCATCATAACCTTCTCAAAACTCAACCAAATTTCGAACCACCACTTGGAAAAAAAGCTTGAAATGCTAGCTAAGATCAAAAGGAAGAACATTTACAAATTTTGTGGCCTTCTAAGCACTCTAGACTGCCTTATACAAGAACACTCAAGAACTCACCAAAACTCACTTGGTTTGCACTCTATTGATCTCTAAGAGGGGCAAATGCTCTCAAGGCTCAAGAGGATGCTTGGAGTTGTGATGTGAGTGAAATGATAAGGGAAGGAAAGTATTTATAGGAGGCCAAAGGGTGAGGGGCGTTGGCTTGGGTGCTTGGTGATTGGGTGAAGTGGGAGGTGCTCAAATCTGAAAAATTTCCAGATTTGCTTCCATGAGCTTAGGTCAGCTTGTGCATGGGGAATAGTGGCCTAAAACCACCATGATTTCCTCTCCACAGTTGCTACATTGATCCTAGAAGTCAGGTCTGATCGTGGGACATCATTTGGGTGGCAGAAAAACCATCAGAAAACTACTGGGTGGAGGTGGTTTTGTGGTGGCAGAAAATCAATTCGGTTTTGGATGTTTTTGGGCAACAAAAATGAGTCAAAATCCTTCATGATGGTCATGGGACTTCTTTTTTATTAGGTGGACAAGGAGTTGGCGTGGGGTGGTGGTGCAAACCATGGCAGGAGACTGGTTCAAACTTGACTTAATCGGTTACAACTCAAACTAAACCAAGGTGCACCCGGTTGGGTTCTTTGAGTTGGTTGATGCAACCAATTTCATCCAAGGCTCAAACTGAGTTTGGGAGGGTCTCATGAGGTGTTTAAGGACTATATTAATCTTGAGTACAAACCACAAAAATGTTGGACCCAAGGGCAAAACAGTTCAAGCTTTACAAAGGGCAATGCACAAAACCGATTGAAGCATGGTTTGGGCTTGTTATGAAAGTTTTCATAATGACATGTGGGTTGGTTTAGCTAGGTCATTAATATGGTATTAATAAAGATTTAAGGTAGTATTAATTCAAGAAAATTTTAATTAAAAAGTTTAAGAAAAGATTAAACAAGATTAAGTTTCAAAGCATGGCTTAAATTGCACTAACCTCAAGTATGATGGTTAATGGCCTTAGCCAATTTTCAAAACTTAATTTGGATACTTTGAGTATGATTTGGGTTTAAGAAAACCAAAGGTATGGTGTATTAGGCCTTGTTCTTGAATGGTGAAATGAGTCCAAACATGGTTTTTGGTCATGAGGGTTTAAAAGGGCCAAATGTATAGGCTCATGGTTTAAGGAGTCTTGGGGTTTGAATGAGAGGGCCTCATTTTACAGATTTGTAGGGTTAAAAAGAAATCTCAAGATTCACCAAATTGGGCTTGAAAATATTTGACTTGGCCTAATTGGGCCACGGGTCTATTCTATACCAAGTTTGGCCCAAAGGCCTTATGCCTTCCTTATAGTCGGGCCATAACTAGTCTTGAACTCCTAAATGCTTGGTTCAAGGTTTTCTTGGGCTTGGACCATGGATGCTCGAAAGTCCTAAAAGCCTCACCAAAATTACTAATAGGCTTGCCTCTCTAATCCTTAGCTCATTAACACTAAGCACCATGATCAACGCTAATCTCACTATCAACCTTAATGTAAGTAATTAACTCATAATTAAGAGCCTAATACCTCTACTCTTACTAAGTTAGACCCAATAGTCTTATGTCCTTTTCATTGATCCTATTTTCTAGAGTCCTCTAAAAAAGGTTTAAAATTTTATATCTCCCAAGTTGAGCCTTTAGTTTTTTTAACATCTTAACCTTCGCCTATCGCATCCTTAGTGCATTAGAGACCTAAAGTCTTATGTTCATCAAGTTAGGCCTAGTGTCGATCAAGTTGGGCCTAATGCCTTAGTGTCTCTCTGAGCCTTTATACCCCAAAAAAGGGTCCTTAATAAATCAATCTCTTGGGCCTTCCTAAGTCCATCAAGAATTTTATCCAAATTGCTTAGTCCATTGTTGTGGCAACATCCAATGTGCCATGTGTCATTCCCTTATGGGCCTTTTGGATTCTTGTCCTCAAAATTAATAAATCACTAAAAATTCTCCAATTAACCTTCAAGAATTTCATTTTCTTCAAAAATCAATATTGCACTAGAATCTCCTAATAATTCTTCTAAACCCAAATTATACGTCTTTTTTGCAAAATATCCAAAATGTTCTTATTCTCAAATAGCTTAATGCCTAATTAACTAGGATTAAGGCTACTAAAGTCAAGGCCTAAGGGCCTTTTTAGGCGGGGTGTTACATCCTCCCCCCCTTAGAAGAAGATTTCATCCTCGAAATTGGGGTATGGATATGGATGAATAAAGCATGCAACACACACATACTATACCTACATACCTACTAGAGATTCTATGTTCCTGAACTGGATGACGAATCCCCGGTGATATCTTCATCTTCTGATATCTCCTCTTGATTGTGGTAGCATAATCGATCCTCTCCTGAGTCATAGTACGAGTCAGCTTGTTCTTCCATTTCCCTCCATTGCTCAGTTTATGCGTCTTTGATCTCTAGAGATCCCTCTTCACTGTATTGTATGCGATGAAAAAGAGAGGTCAGTGACTCTGAGGTATCTGTGGAAGAGATAACTGGATACAGCGTTTCTTGGTCTTTGCTTCATCCTCTTTCTCCATGTGGCTTCTTCAATGTTGTGATTTCACTAAAGAACCTTCACTAAAGGAATTTTTCAGTTCCCAAGTTCCTTTGCTTTCCACTCCATAATCTTAACAAAAACTTCCTCGTACGACAGATTGAGTTGTAATGAAATGTACTCCAAATCATCAAGGTGGAAATTATGGCGGCTAACTCAAAGTCATGGATGGGGTAATTCTACTCATGCCTCCTTAGTTGTCGAGAAGCGTAAGTGATGACATGTTCATCTTGCATAAATACAAATCTAATTCTTAATAATCTAAAAGGACCTCTCTACGAACCTTTGGTAATCACCATCTAATCCTAAGAAATTTTAGAGCTTGTTTACTTTGGTAGGATGCTATCAATACACTACTGCTTTGATCTTACTCGGATCAACCACTACTCCTTTACTCGAAGTCTCATGCCCTAAGAATTTTACTTCCTAACTTCACACTTGTTGAACTTGGAATACAACCTATGCTCTTTCAATCTTTTTCGACATTAAGCTAAGATGTTGCCTATGTTCCTCTATTTGAACCTTCAACTCCTTAATTCTAATAGAGCCATATGGTTTGGTGTTCCACTTGTGGCAAGTTCTAGATCTATTACTGACTCTGTTTTCCTATTGGGGGTAACCTCGATAAGTCGTCTGTGAAAACCTCAAGAAAATCCTCAACTATAGATATCCCCTTAATCTCCTTATCCCTACTGGGGTCTTCAACTATCAACTCTAGATAGGTTACAACACCATTAGCGATGCAGTTTCTAAAAGTTGAGAAAAAAAAAAAGGGAATAGCCTTTGTAGTTCCTCTTATCCTACCAACTTCAAGTGAGTCAAAATATCTTTCCTCTGGTAACCTAAGTTGGCATATCATTTGGATAACCTGCCCATTCCTAATATCAAGTTCAAACCACCAATAGACTGAAGATAATCATATTTGCCTCCATAATCCTTCCATCTAACTTAGAGGGAAAATCCTAAGGACTCAAGTACACTTGACCATACTTCCATCGGGAATCGTAACAAATATTGAGTACTAATAGCTATTTTAAAAACTAATTTCTAAATAGGGGTATTTTAAAAAATACCAATGATGACTTTTGTCTCTACATCTACGGGAATCTCCTCGTCTATCTCACCAGGGGTGATGGCGTACACACAAGCTTGAACATGTGGCCTCTGATTGGGCCGCTTGTTAGGAATGTTCTTTCCTCCTTGAACATTCTGTGGGCATTCTCAGATCATATGCCCTAACTGTCCGCATCGGTAGCACACTTCTAGGCCCACACAACATTCACCACTGTGGTTCTTTCCACATTTCTTGCAGGTGATAGGTGGAGCCATTATAACATCTTTTCCCTTGTTAGGTCCTTGAATAATCCTCATCTTAGCATTATTCCCATTAGTAGTGAAGGTAGAAGCCCTCTTTCTCTTGAGGTTGATCTGAGCTGTCACACTTTGTTGTTCCGCTTCCGCTATTGCAGCCACATTAACCAACTCTTGGAAGTTGTGGATGTGGAATCCAGCCACATAACTATGAATTCTAGGATTCAGCCCTGCTTGAAACTTCTGGGCTTGCATTTTCTCAGTAGCAATCAAGTGTGGGGCAAATCTTCCCAACTCCAAACACTTCGCAACGTACTGCTCAACAGTGAGGTTACCTTGTACCAATGTGGCAAACTCCTAGGTCTTCTGAGTCTTCATTGACTTTGGGAAGAAACGATTGTCAAATTCCTCCTTAAACCTCTCCCAGGTCAAAATGGTGATATTTCCCAATTCTCTAATCAGAAGTTGCCTCTTGGTATCCCACCAAATTCCAGCTTCACCCTGCAGCAGGTACCCTGCGTACTGTACCTTCTATTCCTCAGTACAACCACTGGTCTCGATGGTCCTGTCGAGATCTAATAGCCACTTGTTAGCTTTCATGGGTCCCTCGGTTCCCATGAAATTAGGGTATCTATATTTCAGGAACTTCTCGTAGAAACAACCTTGGTTTTCAAATAATGGGCATTGTTGGTTTTGCCTCAGAATTACTTCATGCTGCTGCTTCATGGTCTCTGTCATTTGAAGAATCGCGTCCGCCAAATCACGTCCACCATTGAAATAACAATCCCGATCTCTATGGGTGTGAGATCCTTCAGCGTTCCTTTCTTGTCTACCACGTGTCATCTTGTCTTAATCCATTCGACAACTGCAATGTATGCGTATCAAACTGAGCTCTAACTGCAAGATTCAAGCCTATGCAAAACTAATGATTCAAACCTATATTCTGGCATCAAATTCCTAAGGACATGTTGGATTATCCATAGGCGAATTGCTCTAATATCACCGCTGTGACACCCCCAATCCTCGTTTGGGATGGAACAGAGACTTAGAGCGTCGGGACATGCAACGCAAGGTTACATATCCCCATTCATGATAGTTAATATGCAATACATCCTAGATGCAACTAGCAGTATGCAATAATCGCAGTGGAAATAAAATGTTAAAATGTAAGATATGCCATAATAACTAAAAACATCCCAACTTCATTAGAAAATCATCATGTTCAAAATACCAATGTAGTATAGACTTCTATACAAAGTCATATTATTCTCTTCATGCGGTCTATAACATGAAGGACTCGGGCTATAAGCATCAGCATTAAATCTAGATTCCTCATAAAATCTGGCTCCTCTTCAAACATGTGGATCCAGTGCTCCATCAATCCTATCTTGGTCGATTCCTGACACAACTTCTATCATCCCAAGTGGAATGATAGTGGTCTCATAAAAGGGTGAGATTTACTCGAAATCTCAGTAAGTTAAACAACTAACTGGCACAAAGATAAATCAATCATGAAAAATGATAAGTATGCAATGCATGAGATGTAGAAAATTAGTATGCATGTCTCCCATCCACATTCTTTAACATCTTTTAAAAAAATATGGAGACATAGGTTTCTACTCAGTAAATAATTTCGTCATCATTTTCAAGAAAAATATAACTTCTTTGTAAAAATTTTATCATCATATACTTGCATTATTATCTTAATTAATAACATAACATGTGGTAAAGTCACAGTTCCCCATATGCACTGTGAGTACCTGTCGGTGACCATAGTACGACTCACGTTGAAACTACGTTGTCTATAGACTCGTTCTCAATGCATTGGTAAAGATAACATAACATTATAAAATTCATAACGTGTACACCCACCAGCGTTAGGTGTCATAACATGTTGATTTCGTTTCGGGATTCTTTAAAAAGAACCCATTCGAAACCTGTTGACTGTTTTTCGTCAACCCAGGGGTTACCACTCCATTATTAAACACTCCAGAGTGGACAAAGGAGTTCCACCAAGATAATTCCACATCCTGGCCTTTGGGGTCGTGATAAAATGATTTTCATGCTATGTTTTGGAAAATATTTCTCATGACATGTGCATATGTATTAAATTTCATGCAAAAATGACATTTTCAAATGTAATGTGCAAAAATGATAAAAATTTCATATGTCACATAGGTATGCACTCAATGTATTATATAACATGATAATTTATGCTAAAAATGACAATTGAAGTATGAAATGAACATTTATCAATAATTCATAAAAAATCTATCAAGGTGTAAGTTAGAGGCCAACTTACAAATTTCTGGAGAAATTTGAAATTAGCGTCGTAGCTGCGTAAATCATGTGTATACTAAGTTAGGGTTAATACTCTTATGAATAGATTCAAAATCAAAGACTTCAAAAATTGGGTATTTACAAGAATATCCCTACTCTTTCAAAAATTGCCATTTAAATTTTAAGCTCTAGATTTTCACTAATTGCAAACGAATCTCAAATTTAACCAAATTTCATGAACTATATATTTTTGGCATTCTAAAACCATCTATGCCCTTGAATTTTCAAAATTCAAAGTGGAACTTGTCCAATTAGTCCCAACCCGTGGCATGCATCCTAGTTGATGCCTATGTATATTTTCAACTAATGATCCCTATGAATGCATGCATATGAGATTTTATTTAACCACTAATGATCACTAAAATATTTAGGAACATTATTAAGCCTAATTCTTGAGTAATAAAGTTCATCCCAACACTTAATCAAAACTAAGAAATCCTTAATCACCAATATGCTTAAAACCGATCCATACTTGAAGATCAAAACAAGATAGATTTAAAACCTATCATGGCATGCTTCTAACCACAAATGTAACCTTCCATAATCATTTTAGGATAATGATAGATCATATAAAATCATGCTTAGGACATGCCATGGCTAAATTTCCATTTAAAAATATTCAATCGTTCAAACCTTCCTTTAATTGACCCGGTTTTACATTAAGCATCATAACCTTCTCAAAACTCAACCAAATTTCGAACCACCACTTGGAAAAAAAGCTTGAAATGCTAGCTAAGATCAAAAGGAAGAACATTTACAAATTTTGTGGCCTTCTAAGCACTCTAGACTACCTTATACAAGAACACTCAAGAACTCACCAAAACTCACTTGGTTTGCACTCTATTGATCTCTAAGAGGGGGAAATACTCTCAAAACTCAAATTGATGCTTGGAGCTGTGATGTGAGTGAAATGAGAAGGGAAGGAAAGTATTTATAGGAGGCCAAAGGGTGAGGGGCGTTGGCTTGGGTGCTTGGTGATTGGGTGAAGTGGGAGGTGCTCAAATCTGAAAAATTTCCAGATTTGCTTGCATGAGCTTAGGTCAGCTTGTGCAGGGGGAATAGTGGCCTAAAACTACCATGATTTCCTCTCCATAATTGCTACATTGATCCTAGAAGTCAGGTCTGGTCGTGGGACATCATTTGGGTGGCAGAAAAACCATCAAACAACCCTTGAAAACTACTGGGTGGAGGTGGTTTTGTGGTGGCAGAAAATCAATTCGGTTTTGGATGTTTTTGGGAAACAAAAATGAGTCAAAATCCTTTTTGATGGTCATGGGACTTCTTGTTTATTGGGTGGAGAAGGAGTTGGCATGGGGTGGTGGTGAAAACCATGGTAGGAGACTGGTTCAAACTTGACTTAATCGGTTACAACTCAAACTAAACCAAGGTTCACCCGGTTTGGTTCTTTGAGTTGGTTGATGCAACCAATTTCGTCCAAGGCTCAAACTGACTTTGAGAGGGTCTCATGAGGTGTTTAAGAGCTATATTAACCTTGAGGACAAATCACAAAAATGTTGGACCCAAGGGCAAACCAGTTCAAGCTTTACAAAGGGCAATGCACAAAACTGATTGAAGTATGGTTTGGGCTTGTTGTGAAAGTTTTCATAATGACATATGGGTTAGTTTAGCTAGGTCATTAATAGGGTATTAATAAAGATTTAAGGTAGTATTAATTCAAAAAAATTTGAATTAAAAAGTTTAAGAAAAGATTAAGCAAGATTAAGTTTCAAAGCATGGCTTAAAATGCACTAACCTCAAGTATGATGGTTAATGGCCTTAGCCAATTTTCAAAACTTAATTTGGATACTTTGAGTGTGATTTGGGTTTAAGGGAACCAAATGTATGGTGTATTGGGCCTTGTTCTTGAATGGTGAAATGAGTCCAAACATGGTTTTCGGTCATGAGGGCTTAAAAAGGTCAAATGTATAGGCTCATGGTTTAAGGACTCTTGGGCTTTGAATGAGAGAGCCTCATTTTACAGATTTTTAGGATTAAAAAGAATTCTCAAGATCCACCAAATTGGGGTTGAAAAGATTTGACTTGGCCTAATTGGGCCATGGGTCCATTGTATACCATGTTTGGCCCAAAGGCCTTATGCCTTCCTTATAGTTGGGCCATAACTAGTCTTAAACTCCTAAAGGCTTGGTTCAAGGTTTTTTTGGGCTTGGACCATGGATACTCTAAAGTCCTAAAAGCCTCACCAAAATTACTAATAGGCTTGCCTCTCTAATCCTTAGCTCATTAACACTAAGCACCATGATCAACGCTAATCCCACTATCAACCTTAATGTAAGTAATTAATCTATAATTAAGAGCCTATTTTCTAGAGTCCTCTAAGAAAGGTTTAAAACTTTATATCTCACAAGTTAAGCCTTTGGTCTTTTTAGCATCTTAACATTCGCCTATCGCATCCTTAGTGCATTAGAGACCTAAAGTCTTATGTCCATCAAGTTAGGCCTAGTGTCGATCAAGTTGGGCCTAATGCCTTAGTGTCTCTCTAAGCCTTTATACCCAAAAAACATGGGCCCTTAATAAACCAATCTCTTGGGCCTTCCTAAGTCCATCAAGAATTTTACCCAAATTGCTTAGCCCATTGTTGGCTTTTGTCCTTAAAATTAATAAATCACTAAAAATTCTCCAATTAACTTTCAAGAATTTTATTTTTATCAAAAATCAATATTGCACTAGAATCTCCTAATAATTCTTCTAAACCTAAAGTTGACATATTTTTTGCAAAATATCCAAAATGTTCTTATTCTCAAATAGCTCAATGCCTAATTAATTAGGATTAAGGCTAATAAGATCAAGGCCTAAGGGCCTTTTTAGGCAGGGTATAACACAATATCTTCTCCAGTTATGTAAAAAATCTAATGAAGCAACTGAAACTCCAAAGAAAGAAAGAATGTGAGCAGGAAAAAATAAATTCAGGCTGCTTTTAAATGATAAGCTGTGTTCTACTGACATTCCAGTTCAGCAATGCAAGAAAACGCAGAAATATGAAAACTTTAGATTTTTTGATCCTACAACTTGAGTACTGACATTCATACACAATGAGTTCTTTCTTGTAAGGAAGTAATTGACTGTACCCGGAGGAATACCATCTATGCATCTAACGTTTGGTTACTAGGTTTCCCGTGATACCTCCACTAATCTCATAATGTCTAGCACTTGAGAATCCTACTTGTAAATCAACCTTGTCCAGCTCCTTCCCTGAATCAAACAATAAAATTCGGATGGAAAGAAATTACTGTGGAAACACACTGCAGCTCAGAAACTTTTTATCAGACAATTTATCCTCTAACAATTTCTTAATGTATTGGAAATCTGCTATTCCTAGACACAAAATAATAGACAAACCATGTCAAAACCGACCACTTCTCCAGCGCTTCGTAAAATTTAATCAGTGTATAAACATATGGCAATATCGTGAAATAGCAATAAAAATTTCAACTCTTTTGTATTGATCCATTCTAGATACAAAGTGTAGTAATCAAATATGCTTGAGAAAAGTAAACGTCCACACTCTAATTAATAGGCGAATTACACTTTGCACCCCAAAATACTAAAAACGATACATTGCACTATGTTACTATTGCTCAAAGTCAAATAGCACCCTTTGCTAAGATCCAATGGTCAAGAGTGTGTCGCGTAGCCTATTTTCCTCATCTTAACAGTCACATTTGGATGCAGGGTCACCTTTGGATGCAGGGTCTTATATGACAAAAAGCTATTAGTTTGATGATCCAATGTGCTAGTTTTAATAGTTTGGGATGCAAAATGTAAAACACCTGTTAGGTGGAGGGTGGAAATCAATATACATTATTCGCAAAATTAAGCAAATTTTTTTATTTGAAGAGCTTTTAATCTACAGAGATACTGCCAACTGATCCACCTAAAATAGCATGTGCACAGTTACTAAAGAAACAACGAACCTGTTTAATGGTCGGGTGCTTTTATTGAAATCAAGGACGGATACCCTTGAACCTGAAAACCACATTAGAATGATAACATCAGCTCTCAGTTTCAAATTCACTGCATTTCATTCTTTCCTGAGAGAAAGAGAGATTATACTCAGAAGACCTGGTTTTAGGACCCTAAACATCTCCTGCATGGCTCTGTACTTATCTACCACATTTCGTAGCCCATAACCCATTGTAATAGCATCAAAATAGCCATCTGGAAATGGCAAATCAAGGGCATCGCCTTCAACCCAACTATAACGAAACACATTATATTAGTGCATCGTAGCATCCATTAGTTTTGCCTCTAACTAAAAACTAATAAATGGGGAGGCAGTTACAGTGGACTTTAAGAACAATTAAGAGAGAATAGCACACACTCTTTCCAAATACATGGTTTTGAGAACCACTTTATATTCTTGGTCAGTGTATCTATCATATGCAAAGTAATGATTACAGATAGATTTACCAATGCTCACTCGATATCCTTGTAGCAGGTTTTCAGGGACATGTTTTGCCTAAGTGAAGCACCAAGTGGATTTTCGGTGGAAGAGCGTGGCTGAGTGCTTGGGTTTGCGGAAGACAATATTTCTGGGATCGAAATCTGGTTAGAGGAATGGTTTCCTGATACTATATAGAGAAAGGAATAATGCAAGAGATTTTAATGGAAACTTTAACACACCTTTTATTGATTCGTCAATGGTTCTATCTAAGGAAATATACAAACATTATGTCTAGGATATTTATCAATTACAGAGTATCAATTTACAGAAGCATATGGCATGATTAATTCCGGTTGGCATGATTTTCGGTTGGGCTTCAATTTACGCAGAATATTCACAGAGATATTAGCCATTATTCCTGCTGTGTGTCAACTTTCCTAACAGAGAAAACCAGCTTGTATTAAAAAACACGAGGGTAGACTCACTTGAACCGTCAAAAACGTCGTCGCTGACTCGCTAGTCTTCCTATGTATTATTACCGTTACGCGCTTCTTCTTTGTCTAGCTACCACTTGACGAAAACATTCAACCACCGAAGCCAAAAGCTCGTTTCACGCGCCACCGGAATCTGAGACGTTTCAGAGACTCCGATGCCCAGAAAACGGTAAGTTTCTCCGATCTGATAATACTAAACTCCCAGCTTCTCTATATTGCAAACTTTTGATAACATCTGGCGGGAATTATACTCTGCTAGTTGGATGGAATAGTTTTGTTGATCCGGAATCCGGATCATGCTCTTGCTCTGTCCTTTTTCCCGCGCTTAATTTTTGTTTCTGCATCATTTGCAACTGATCATGGAAGATCGAGATATCTCGCGTCCAAAACCAAAAATCATAGGACCTGCATGTATTAATTATTGTGTACGTATTTCAGCAACGTCTGAATCCCCATTCCGTATTTCTATGTTGTTCTTCTCGATATAGAAAAAACGTTTTGAAAAAAAAAAAAAAAAACTGCATGTGAGCTGATCCTTGAGAAAAATAGGAACAAGAACAGAGACACAAGTTGGTGGTGCTGGTAGGAATGAATGGTGGATCCCCAATTTGATTGGATATTTAATGGATGTCGGTTAATGTAAATTGTGGTGCGGTAGTTTTGGCTGTGGCTCTTGGGCGGCGTCTTTGATTGATTGAGTACAATTTTGAGGTTTCACACTGTATACTGTTTATTATTACGTTAATTTGAAAGTTAATTTTAAAATTTAAATCTTAGAAATTAAATATTATTATTTAAATAATATAGATAATGTCCTTTATATATTAACTTGAGAATATAATAATTCTAATTAATTTTACCGTATAAGTACTATTTGTAGGTAAAGTTATTGATAATGAAAAAAAACCAAGAAAGAAATCCCTCCACCCTTTGATCTTACGAGTCATACCATACAATTCCAACCAGTAAAAGAACTGGTTTGGATCGTAAAATCTTTTAAATTTATTTTATTTAATTCTATCTCATCTCAATATTTAAATATTATAAAATATAAATATTTTTTAATTTTAAATTTTTAACTTTTTCATCTAATTATTACATAATCATTATAATTTTCTCAAGCTTTCAAAAAAAATCAATTTTTTCAAATTCCAAACCAAAATTAAAAGTTGAAAAACAAAAACTATGTGTTGTCGTTGATTTCTGAAAGCAAATTAAGATAGAATGTTAAACAAAATTAAGCCCCAAACTGACCCCACATTGGGTGGCTAGGCCCCGTTTGGATTAAGAGATGATTTTAGATGATTTTAGATAAGTTCAATAAAAAATTGTTAGAATATTATTATTATTTTGATATTTGAAAAAGTTGAATTATTTATTATATTTTGTGTGAAAATTTAGAAAAATTATAATGATGAGATGAGATAAGTTGAAGTGAGTTTCGAATCCAAATGGAGCAGTTTTTTAATAGCTAGTTTCACATTTTTTTCATCTAGTTTTGTTTTTTATGTTGTTTTTCATTTTCATTTCAGTTTTTTTTTTTTATTTTTTCCACTCCTTTTTTTTTTTGCGAAAAGAAAAATGTTTTCATACTATTTTTTGTATTTTTGTGGGGTTATATTAAAATATTTATTTTTTCTAGTTTAGTTAAAAAATGCCCTTGCAGCTGCTCAAAGTAAATGAAACCAAAAAAAAAAAAAATTATACTCACTTATAGTTAGATTGTAATAAAGTTGTTATTATATCATTTTTCATATTATTTTTATCAAAAATCTCAGAAATAGTTGGATGTGGAAGGTGGTTGGTTATTTTCTCTGACTTAGCTGTGACATAAGTCTTCAATAGTACGGTAACAGATAAATTCTAAACTGTGATGATGCAACCATCACACGTGCATAACACAAGTCAAATTAATGCTTGTTTGATTTGGACGCCGGAAAGAGAATGCTAATTCACAAAACTTATTAAAAAGGTTAAAAATTGATTGTTATTTTGTTCGGTGGGTAGAGTACATCATCTAAATTATTAGTAAAATTTAATTTATGAGATTAAAAATTAAAAATTCATCTTTCAAATCATTTATGTCATATACGTACCTTCCTAGGCGGTATGCTATTACACCATCTTATAAATAGAATTTTTAATATATTAGAACTTTTAAAAAAAAATAAAGAAAAAAGAAAAAGTATTTTACAACCCAAAGGTTGTTGGATTCCCACCATTTCAGTGCGAGGACTACTTATCATGGTGGCCACACAATCAGTATCAAGAATGTTTTATGGCTTGATTTGTTGCCTACAATTGTCATTCTTTGTACCAACAATTTTTCTTTCCCAGTTTCATGTTACATGTTAAGTGCTCTTACAAGTCCAGAATCATCCCAGAATGAAGCAAGAATACCCATCAGTCCCTTGTCAATATGTTACTTTCCTTGTTATCAAGATTCTATTACTACTGGAAACAACAGTACTTGGAGATCCAAGGTCACAAACAATCAGTATAATGTGTGGCCTCCGACTTGAACACAACAGCACCATCTTTGTTCCAAATGTTATTGCTACAACAGAAAGAATCAGTGAGCAAATGCGAGTTTCAGGCTTTGGATTAGCAGTCACTGGTTCAGGCCCTGATGCTAACTTTGGCCTTGCTCAGTGCTATGGGGATCTCCCATTACTTGACTGTCTATTATGCTATGCTGAGGGTCGCACGGTTCTTCCTAAGTGCTTCCCTCACAATGAGGCTCGCATTTACCTCGATGGTTGCTTCTTAAGGTCTGAGAATTATAGCTTCTTTGAAGAGTATAAAGGACCTGGTGACAAGGCAGTGTGTCGGAATATGACAAGGAAGAACTCAATGTTCGGAGCATCGGTGAGACAAGCTGTGAGGCATGCTGCTGAGACTGCACCAATGAACAAAGGGTATGGAAGGGCACATGTGGCTGTGCCTATGGCAGTAAATGAGTCAGCTTATGTGCTAGCTAATTGTTGGAGGAATCTGAATGCTAGCTCTTGTAGAGCCTGTTTGGATAATGCATCTGCTTCGATGTTGGAATGCTTGCCTTGGTCGGAGGGCCGAGTTCTAAACACCGGCTGCTTCATGCGGTATTCGGACAAAGACTTCCTCAACAAGGAACTAGGAAATGGAAATTCAATAGGTAAATGAATTATCAAGTTATCAAACATGCAGCATAATGCTAGGGGTCCATACTTATGGTATCAAGGAAGATAACATCTCTCTTGAACAATTTTTGCTTGATCATGGGTTTATTGCTGTGCAGTTACCACCATAGTGATAGTAGTTTCAGTTATCAGTTTGGTGATTGTTTTGGTAGTTGTAATAGCAATTGGTGTATATATCAAGAAGCACAGATATATACAAAAGAAAAGAAGAGGTAAAAAAGCTTATCTTGGAACATTGTAGTACTTCTTGCTGATTATTAATCACATTTAAAGTAATTAATCGCTCTCTTTTTTTCCTTTTTCTGGCTCCATAGGTTCCAATGATGTAGAAAAATTGGTGAAAATTCTTAATGACAGTAGCTTGAATTTCAAGTATTCCACAATAGAGAAGGCTACAAGTACTTTTGACAATGCCAACAAGCTTGGACAAGGAGGATTTGGAACAGTTTACAAGGTACTTTCTCTCCATTCCTACCCTAATACATAATCATCCCCCTCTTTCAATTTCCATATTCCTAAAATTTCAAAAATTATCTTAAAAATAACCAAATCCTCCTTCCATCGTAGGGAATTCTACCAGATGGAAGAGAGATTGCTGTCAAAAGACTTTTCTTCAACAATCGACATAGAGTGGCGGATTTCTACAATGAAGTTAACATTGTAAGTAGTGTTGAACACAAGAATCTAGTCAGGTTACTAGGTTGCAGCTGCTCTGGACCTGAAAGCCTTCTTATCTATGAACTCATGCCCAACAAAAGCCTTGATCGTTTCATCTTTGGTAATCACTTAACTCTTACATTTAAGTGCCAAAAATGTAATCCCAACTGTGGATTCTAACAATGGTAACTATTTCAAATGTTTCAATTAAAATGACAGATGCAAATAGAGGTAAAGCACTGAACTGGGAGAAGAGACATGAAATTATTGTAGGGACAGCAGAAGGTTTAGTCTACCTTCATGAGAACTCAAATATCAGAATCCTTCATAGAGATATAAAAGCTAGTAACATCTTATTAGATTCGAGACTCCGTGCTAAAATTGCCGATTTTGGGTTAGCCAGGACATTCGAAGAAGATAAGAGCCACATAAGCACTGCCATTGCAGGAACACTGTAAGAATTATATTCCTATAGAATTGTTTGAATCATTGAATGGCTTTGAAATTTCTGATTCAAGCCTATAATTGGTAATTAACTAACATTTTAGAACAGCGTAAGAACATGTATTAGTGATAAAAGACAGATTGGTAATGCGTTTATAGGTTTGTTCACTATGTAGTAGACAGTATAGTGATTTCTTTACATGAATTTTTAGAGGATATATGGCTCCAGAGTATCTAGCTCATGGCCAGTTGACAGAAAAGGCCGATGTGTACAGCTTTGGGGTGCTTGTGTTAGAGATTGTTATGGGTAAGCAGAACAACAGGAGCAAAACCTCAGAATACTCGGACAGCCTAGTCACAGTAGTAAGATTCACAACTTCATCCTTTTCACGAAATATGTGCTATTTTGTTGTTTTTTCAATATGCATTTCATTGGTATCAAAAGTGGCTTGCAAAAAGAATTTATATTTCAAGATAATCTATTTTGGTATGCATGGATTGTTTTTAGTGTAAAGATTAATTAATGCCCTCATTTATACCCTTTCTTTGTGGTCAAAATAGACATGGAAGCATTTTCAATCAGGGACAGTTAAGGATTTATATGATTCAAATCTAATGCTACATAACCACCACAATAGCAATATTAAGAATGAGATCTTGAGAGTGGTGCACATCGGACTTCTGTGCACCCAAGAGATTCCTTCATTGAGACCAACAATGTCAAAGGCTTTGCAAATGCTAACAAAAGAGGAAGACCTTTCTGCACCAACAAATCCACCCTTTGTAGATGAAACAACCATGGAACTGAATGACACGTGTGAAGACTCATTTTACCCCCTCAAAGCAGGAATGTCTGATTCGATTGCTACGGTCTCCCAGAGTTCATTCCGTCCCAGGTGACCATATTGCTGCCATCTCAGGGCAGTTGTTTTAGCCATTGGTGACATTTTAGGAAGAACGAATGGTTTCTTGGAGAACCCAAGTGCTATCAAGTTCTTTACTCAATTGAAAGAAACCACAGGTCTCAGGTTACAAACATGGCCTCAGCTTCTGGTTGCTAGTTCTCTACTTCAGGAATTCTGGAGCCATTATTGAGGTAGACATTTATGCCTACTCTTCCAAATTTGGGTTTGAAGGAGTATCTACCACAGAAAAAATGTTGCGTGGTTGATGTTGTAAATTTATGTTATTTATTTACATCTCAACTTGTCAAATATAGGATATGGCAGTAAAAATAACACAATTAGCAGTTTTCTTGTATTATTCGAGTATAAACTTCATAAATGGAAATCAACATTACAATATCTTCTTCAGTTATGTTAAAAATCTCATGAAGCAACTAAAACTCCAAAGAAGGAAACAATGTGAGCAGGAAAAAAAAAAATTCAGGCTGCTATTGATTCATAAGCTGTGTTCTACTGACATTCCAGTTCAGCAACACAAGAAAACACGGAAAGATGAAAAATTCAGATTTTTTGAGCCTACAACTTGAGTACTGACGTTCATACACAATGAGTTCTTTCTTGTAAAGAAGTAATTGACTCTACCCGGAGGAATACCATCCATGCATCTAACGTTTGGCTAATAGGTTGCCCATGATGCCTCCACTGATCTCATAATGTCTGGCACTTGAGAATCCTACTTGTAAAGCAACCTTCTCCAGCTCCTTCCCTGAATCAAACAATAAAATTCGCATGGAAAGAAATTACTGTGGAAACACACTGCCCCTATAGCTCAGAAACTTTGGCAATTTATCCTCTAACAATTTCTTAACGCATTGGAAATCTACCATTTGTAGACACAAAATAATAGACAAACCATGCCAAAACCGACCACTTTTCCAGCGCTTCATAAAATTTAATCAGTGTATAAGCATATGGCAATATCGTGAAATAGCAATAAAAATTTCAAGTAACCCTTTTGTATTGATCCATTCTAGATACAAGGTATAGTAATCAAATATGCATGAGAAAAGTAAACTTCCACACTCCAATTATTTGAAGTGTTTTTAATCTACAGAGATATTGCCAACTGATCCACCTAAAATAGCATGTGCAAAGTTACTCAAGAAACAACGAACCTGTTAAAAATTCCCTAATTGAGCTTTTCAAATATTCGTACTCCTTTGCAAGCCCATAACTAGTTGCCACTGGGACTACCACATTGTCAATCATCCATTCCTTGCAAAATCAAGACATTTAAGAAAAATATATTTCCATTTCTGCCACAGGTAAACTTAGTGTTGAACATAACGTCCTACAACCAAGACACTATAAAATACAATGAGATACAACAACTCATATGAACGATAACAGGAAGGTCATCAATCATTTGAAAATCATAGATGGTGAGTCATAATTAGTGAAGAAACCTTCCTGTCACATTCTATAACAACACACATACTAAATGCATAATAATGCAACAATTACCCCAGATTAAAACAAGAGTTTCATTAAAAAAACATTCATATCCCAAACTGACAACCTGAATTGATGCTGTAAATGGTTGAGTGCTTTTATTGACATCAAGGACGGATACCCTTGAACCTGAAAACCACACAAGAATGATAACATCAGCTCTCAGTTTCAAATTCACTGCATTTCATTCTTTCCAGAGAGAAAGAGAGATTATACTTCAGAAGACCTGGTTTTAGGACCCTAAACATCTCCTGCATGGCTCTGTACTTATCTACCACATTTCGTAGCCCATAACCCATTGTAATAGCATCAAAATAGCCATCTGGAAATGGCAAATCAAGGGCATCGCCTTCAACCCAACTATAACGAAACACATTATATTAGTGCATCTTAGCATTCATTAGTTTTTCCTCTAACTAAAAACTAATAAATGGGGAGGCAGTTACAGTGGACTTTAAGAACAATTAAGAGAATAGCACACACTTTTTCCGAATACATGGTTTTGAGAACCACTTCATATTCTTGGTCAGTGTATCTATCATATGCAACGTAATGATTACTGCTAGATTTACCAATGCTCACTCGATATTCTTGTAGCAGGTTTTCAGGGACATGTTTTGCCTAAGTGAAGCAACTGACAACTGCTCCTGTGAGAAATCTAGACCGGTCACCTGCAAAGCGCGACCCCAAAAACTTAAAAGAAAACGATCACACAACAACTTCGTAGAACATAAAATTTACGACAATGGTCGGTGTTGGAAATGACCTTGCCATTAGATCCCACTTTCTCGGACAATAGAAACGATAAATCCCCACTTCCACAACACAAATCCAACACTTGGTCTCCCATTTTGGCTCTGAAACCCACAATTCCAATATTACAAAAACAATACATGAAATTCAATAATTGGAAACGAAAAATTAAATAAACAAATACTTGCCCACTCCATGAGACTGCCATCCTTTTCCATACTCGATGCTGACCCAAACTCAGTAAGTCATTCAACTGCGATATTTTCAAAAGAGTTAGAAAATTAAAAACATACAGAGAACCCATAAAAAAGAAATGCATTCAAGGAAAAAAGAAGATATGGAGTGGAAAGGGTGCACATTATCGTAGACAGGAGCTATACGGTTAAAGAGGATTTGGCGCTCGTCAGCACAACGAACCGTCCTGTGTCTGAAACGGTATGTTGAAGGAAGAGAGAGCTGAAGGGAAGCCATTTCCAGGTCCGCGGATCCTTCTGGATAGACAATCGCATACGAGTTCAAATAGATTTACCAAGATGTGGATAAAAGCCTCGACAATGAGTTAAGGTCATTGGGCTCTCATCTGCTTGGGCTAACCTGATGCTCCCCTCCGTGCAATGTGAGGCCTGAGGCGGGCCTTTAACATGCTCCCAATCACTCAGCTCATGAAAATTTCGGCTTCGACATGTCTTTGGGCTTGGGGCTCATATCAGTCCCAAAATTTCACAGATTTTTTATTTTTATTTTTTTCACATGTTTTAAATATTTTTTTAAAAAAATATACTAATACACTAATAGTCATTTTGTTAAATACATAAACGATCAAAATGAAGAAACAAAATCATGAGGCGTAATATCATTTTCCAAATCCAAATATTATCTTAGAAAGTAGTACTTGACACGTGTATTACTTTCTATTACAACTACAATTACACAATTAAACAATTACAATTATACATGTAATTGTAGACGTGGGCATTTCTATTTTTTTTTTTTTAACCATGGATGCATCATATTAAATATTTGGTCTACATAAAAATATTAAACAAAGAAGTTTACAAACTGATATGACTTAACGTAATATGTCATATTTATTTTACAATAAAAAATAATTTACAATCTGATGAATAATATTAAGACGCGTTAATTTATAAATTTTTTTGTATAAGGTTTTTGTGTAAACCAATCAATCCTTAAAAATACAAAGAAGAGGGGAGTGAGGCACTCCGAACAAACACCTTGTTAGTTGTTATAATCAACTCAATGCATAAAAAGAAAATTAAAAAATAAGCAATAGCTCAAAGCTCGGGGTCATTGTTCCTTGGTTTTGACAAGTAACTTTCCTTCCCAAAAGGGTTTGCGGGAATCTACTATTGCAAAGAGAAGATACATATATGGTGATTAGAAGTCACGACTAAACCTCCCTTTTGTAGTAGGAAAGAGAGGGTTTACCAGTAAATATTACAGCTCAATTGATTCTGAATCATACCCATCTAATGTACTGCTTTTGTTTGTCAATAATAATAACTTTTGTTTTTCCACCAAATTTCAAGAATTTTAGACTTTTTTTTCTTGTATGCTTTAATGAAATTATTAAAGAAAATGTTTCTTAATTTCAAATGATCAAGACCATTAAATGTAAACATTATTGTTAAAATCTTCTTATCTGAGATAAGATATTTTATAATAATTATATTTTAAGGTATTTACACCGCATTTCATCCATGTGACATAATTTGATTTGGAAGATAAATTTTAAAATTTGAGTCTCACAAATCAAAATTATGCCAAGTAAATGATGTGCGGTGTAAAGGCTTTCAAATAGTTTGACTCGACATTTGAAAGAGAATTAAATGACTATTGATTATTTTTTTTTACACATTAGAGATCCATTTTTATCTTAATTATTTATTGTATCCAATAACTAGATCCATTGAAATTTTTGATAGGATTCTCAATAGATTTTTTTTTTTTAAGTGAAACTGATATCATTCATTCATCAGATAAACTTACATTCATGACCAGACACATTATGTAATATCCTTATATTAAATGTGACATCATAAATCAAAATAATACATTTAGAGTTCCACCAACATAATGTGAGTCCAATAATCTAGCCCGTGTGTCGAGAATAGTTGTTGGAATGGGTGATGCGTGAGAACCATGTGCAGATGTGGGCAGTGCATGAGAATCATACACGACGATTTTTGCAGAACCACTACTTTCTTTTGAACGATTTTCGACCTGTGAATCTACTTGTACCGTATGTGTCTTTTGAGAGTTGTCAGAAAGCTATAGATCTATCTTTTTCGTTTTCAAAAAACGTAAAATAAAACTAAGTAAAAGAAATCTTGATAGACAATGTGAATGAATGAAAGAAGAAGGGAAGGAGAGGAAGGAGGGAAACCCTCCTCCTCCAACGAAAATAAGAGGCGCCTAGGCTTTTTCTTTTTAAAATTTTCCAATTTTCCAGTGCTCGAATTTGATTCCACGGTCAACTCAACAGATTTTGGAGAGAGTCAGACATTCATGTGCATCTTACAACATTTAATACCATAGAGAAGATTTAGGCCTGGTTTGTTTTCAGAAAACTCTCATCTCATCTCATCTCAATTTCATCATTACACTTTTTCCAATTCCAATACAAAATAAAATAAACAATTCAACTTTTTCAAATTCAGTTTTCATCTCATCTCATCTCATCTCCAAAAACAAACGAGGCCTTATATTGGTAACTGTGAATACTTGTAAGTACAGTAACACATTTCATCTCTTTGAAATTCATCCTTGCAATTGGAATTTTTTGAGTTCTCAAATTTATATTATATATATATATATATATATATATATATATGAAAAAGTGGTGCTCCTCCCTAATCATCTTGTCTAATTCACTTAATTAGTATATTTTGTAACTATTCTTTATGTGTTATTATCCATTTTGTTCCCTCATATAGTAGGTTGGGACATCATCTTCTGCATTTCTTTTTCTAGGTGAGTTTACTTTAGCAAACACCATCCATTGATCCTAATACATGGAGTGAGGAATGTGATTGTAAATCATGAATTGGAATAAAGATGGGGGATGTTTCCTTATCGATCATTATTGGTTGGTTTCCCTTAATAAACTATCAATTTCATTTCATAAATTTAAGTTAAAATTAGAGTTGTGAATATGATGGCGAGCCTGACATATAAACTACCTCTGAAAAAGTAGTAAGAACCTGACATCTAAACAAAAATACTCTTTTACTAATAGTTATTTATACCAAAAAGTGAATCCATATTTTACTTTAGAATGAATTAAAATCCACCAAATTCCTCTTGCGAGTTGGGTTAAATTTAGTACCATGCTCCTTCTATGTTCTTATGAATAAAAATTGAGATTAGGGTATGTTTGGCAATTTCAAATTTTTTAAAATCTATAAACGTTTTTTATAATTTCATTCTCAAACATTACTCAATCACAAAAAATAATACAAATTTTAAAATAAAAATAATCCTAAAAATTATATTCAAACAATTCTTCAATTTTATCAATTTACTTTAGTAAACTTCAATACAACACTTATTTAAAAAAAAAAATTATTCAAAATTTTCTCTCTCTTCTCCCAAAACCTAATCTCAAACAAATTTTCAAATATTCCAACGAGCTCAAGGTTTTCTTATAAAGTTCTTTATTTTAAATAAATTTAATATGGAGATAAACAAATTAAATTTAAGCGAGTAGTAAGTTGTAAAATTATAATTATTGTGTTACATTTTATGTTCACGAACATTTTATTTAACTTTTGAACAAATTTGGATTGTCTCACAAGCTACTTAATTTTGAAAAAATAGCTTATTTATATTTTATATTAGAACTTTATCTGCGAATTTTTCAAATGGACTATAGATTTTTGTAAATATTTTTTCTTTTTTATGTATATATAGTAACCTATCATTTGTTTGTAAGGTTTCAAACAACATCTATCGTTTTAGGAACATCGAATTTTTCATATATATCTTACCTTTCGAGGAATGTTAGTACTTATCATCCCACACCACATATTTTACATATTTTAAAATTATTTTTTATTTTTATTTTATTTTTATTAAACTAATTGAATTGTTCTACTTATAATTCATACATCATATATCTGTTATAGGAAAAATGAAGAAATAAAATAAAATAGGTGTGGTGTGTGGTGTATGAGGATGATAAGTAGAATTATTCTTTTCCAAATACTTATATTCTCATTGCAAAATTATGAAAAAAAATATAAAGTTACATAAATTTAAATCAGTTTACTTTACACAAATTTATATGAGTTTAGACAAACCGAATAGAGTTTTATAAGAATTATATTGTTCAATAATAGATAATAATTTTATTATCTACAATATCACTACAATAGAAACCCTCTTTTGGGATGAGATTTTTCGCCCAAAAAAATTGGAATTTCGTCCTTGAAGAAAATTTGGGATGAAAAAATTTCGTCCCAAGAAAGCTCTTGCGAAAGACATTCTGGAACGAGAAAAAAATTTCATCCCATAAAATATCTTTTGGGACAAAATTTTTCTGACTAATTCGAAGTCCCATTTGAACGCAAAAAAATTCAAGACAAAAGCATTTTGTCCCTAAAAGACATTCGAATACCCGACTTTCATTCGAACATAAAATATTATTTGAATAGTTATGATATGAGGGTGGTATTCGAACACTTTAGTCATGTTCGAATGGGTTGAGAAACGTTCGAAGGGGATAGTAGGTCGTTCGAATACTGAAGACATACCCGTTCGAAACTAAAGACATACCCTTTCAAATACTAAAGACATGCCCATTCGAATAAGATTGATTTGTGTTCGAATATTCAGACCATATATGGTTCAAAGGTGTGCAATTACCATTCGAACTATAATTTGAATTGTTTGAATAAGAACGCTCAAATGATGTGACTGTAAACGATTATGATGTTTTACCTTTTCATTCAAGCATAATAGGGTAACACTATTATTACTATTCAAATAGGAGTGATTATCATTTGGATGCTTTGTTATACCGATTCGAATGTGCGTTCAAAGATGTATGTGATCCATTCAAATATTGAAATCGTATATGGTTCAAACAATTTATGTCCTGATTCAAGCACTAGTGAGTTTGTCCGAATAAAAAAGGTAGCGTTCAAATGGGATGATGAATTTCAGTTCAAACTATTATGATAACCATTCGAACATCATATGTTAATGCTATACGGTTCAAATAACGATTACAACATTCTGAACATAAAATAGTTTACGTGTTCAGACAAATGAAGTTTCGTTCAAAAAGTGGGTAGTAAACTTGAAATTCAAACATAATATATAATCCAACAATTGTTCATGAAAATATTATGAAACTACAATCAAACTCTAAGTTAGGGTCATTATACAAAATATTACAAAAAATTACAAAATGTGTGAAATGGAATTGGAGGCATAAAATGTTGGAACATCATCATTTGCATCTTTTGAAGCAAAATTAGATTTGCGGTATAACAGATAAGAAGCAAAATTGTAAAACTCCTACAATAAGAAGCAAAATTAGATTGGTGGTATAACTGATAAGAAAAAATGAATGGAATTAATATGATGAGACAATGTATTACCTAGTATACTAGCTTCTCAACATTGCGATGAAAGTTGTGTTTCATACCATAGGATTTTGCTTATTCTTAAATGATGTCTCTATTTCCACCCAAGTAATTTAAAAAATCGATCTAATTATTCATATGCCAAAATTTTCAAGCCATCAGTTCTTGATATTTAGATACTATCCACTCATTGTTATTGTATTTGTCGATATCCGAGAGACTATGTAGTGAAGTAATAATGAAAGCCACACACTTCTTAAAGATAATTTTTCATTAGGACATCTGCAAAACAAGAAGCCGATATAGACATATTATTAGCCATCTTGTAAAGCTGTAAAATGGATAATAATAAGTTTATACAAGATTCCAATCTTGCAGATAATGAATGAAGATTTATCTAAAGAAACGTGCGGCTTTGATTGTTACTTCACTTGTCAAGTTCCAAGAGATTGTGCGGTGAAGTAACAATGAAAGCCAGACATTTTTTCAAGACTGTCCTCCAGTACAACCTGTGCAAGATAGGAAGCCGATATAAACTTATTATTGAGCCTGATTGCAAGCATAGTGAGAATGGGGTATCAGGATCCAATGAATCAGAGCACGGTATGTTAATTATGAATAAGTACATATATTACTAAGATTATAATTATGATAAAAATACATATTAAATGTATTCTAGCAAAACTCATGCAGCTGTCACACAACTCTTGTAGACCTCGAGGTATTACAAGAGGCGTCCGCTTGGATAAGGTGCGCAACAGGAAAAATAAAATTAATATTCATGGTGACCACATTGGTGGCAGTGGAGATCCAAGGGCTTGGTTAGTGTTGTACGTTAGTAGTCTTATTCGTACCTATGCAGCTATGGCTACTTCATCTTAGTCCAAAGTGGCATAAGATATTAAGGAACATATAAAGAAGCGTTGATTAGTAAGTAAAAATATGTTGTTTTTTTAGTATTAAACATAGTGTGTTGTATGATATATTAATTAATTCTATTGTGATATTTAAGGATGAGTTTGAATTTAATTTTGTAAGACGAGAGGAGCACTAGACCATTGATGAATTGATAAATAATGCATACCGCAAGTATAAGGGTCAATGCCACAAACACTACCAAAAATTTGAAAATTTTGAGGAGGCATGCCATAATCTCTTTTTCAAGGCATGCAGACAGATGAGTGGAAAAAACTTTGTGAAATGTTTGAGGAATCGGCATATCAAGTAAATGCATTATTTCAAGGTTATACTATATTGGTTTTTCCTTATGTAATATCAACTTATTTTTCTATATTTTATAGGAGATGAGTTGTGCAAATAAAATAAATGGATCAAAACTAAAGATCCATCATCATGTGCCGACTCGAGATTTTTTCATTGTCTCTCCAAGAAACTGGTAAAAATAAGTTAATTTATTTGTCATTATCTTTACTTACCGGTTTAGAATCCATAATATAATTTTTTTAATGTCTATAGGAAGAAGAGAATCCTGCAGAGTATAACCTAACAACTTTGTATGCTAAATCACACACTAATCTTGATGGGAAAGGACCAGTCCTGAAAACATGAGCAAACTATGTAAGAGTTGGCACACTTAGCGAAGTGAAGCAGTAATATTAATTACATATTTATCTCATATATATTGGTTAATCTTGCTTTTTCTTGTGTAGGACAAGATGATCATGCTCTGCAACAAATCTACTTCCGAAGAATCATCAGCGAGCGATGTTGAGATTTTTTCCAAGTTTTGCGGCCTCGTTCTACATATCTAAGGAGTCTAGGGTGGTGCTTAAAACCTTTTGTATCTTTTTTGAGATCAAGGAGCAGATGAAGTAACTCCTCTCGGGAGTTAGAGAAGCAAGACTGGAGACCGAGCATCTAAGATCAAGCTAGAGAGAAATAAATGGAGGAGACTGCACAATCGAAAGAAACTAATTTAGAGATGTGATTGAGGCAGCAACAACAAGAGGAGTTGTGGCTGGGGTTAGCAATTCAATGCCAAGAAATGCTTCACAAGATGTAGATGATGATTTCTAGACAATTTATGCATCCACCATCTTAGGAATATTTTCTTATATGAGACGAATATTTTGTTATCGTTTATCTATGTGGTTTGGTAACAATATGGAGAATTGTGTTGTTATCAATAATTTAGTTAATGGATTTGAATAGTTGAATAGGATACAATCATACATCTTTTATAATCTGCTAAATTATTACAATCTAAAAATATATGAATTTGAATAGTTGAATGAGATTTATAATAGTTAGTCAGATAGATTTCTAGTACAATATATATACATAATAGTTATATTTATAATATAGTAAAACATATATTAGATAGCTTCAGTTTTTGAAATAAGTTCACTATTTATGTACATTAATTAATTAGATTAATAGATTTAGTACATAATTTAGATAAATAGGATTTATGTTATACTGTTCAAATATAAACTATATTGTTCAAACACTATATAGAATGTTGAAACGCCTTTAATGACGTATTGTCCAAGTACTAAATTATTCATTCGATTGAAATCCAATGTGAATAAATACTCAAATCCTTCCCTTTGTACGCATTGTTCAAACTTTAAATCCCTCTTTCTCATGCCCGTTTGAATACCCAACCGCCGTTCACCACTGTCTTAGCAACCACCACCGTCACACAGCTTCCTAGCCATCAAAAGGTACATTGTTTGCCATTGTATTTAATATAGTTTGTTTTCCACTAAAGTTCAGATCCTGTTTGTGGATCCTAATCCATTCTTTTATTTTTTGGCCACCACACATTGAGGATGATCATGTGAATGAGGGAGCATAAACTCAGTCACCATAAATATTGATGGGTTTTAGTTTTGGAAACGAGTTGACTCAACCATTGATGTCTTCTCGAGTTTCGAGTTTTAATGTCTCCTCTAAACGTTCGAACTCCTAAGTTTTCCAAACACTATTTCTTAGCATTCGAACGCTAAATAGTAGAGGTCAAGCTATTACTTAATATTTGAATGTTAGTTCAAATGTAAGCTCTTTCCATTCGAACCATATCTATTGGCTCGGACCATGTCCTTCCCCACTATGACTACCTATATTGTTCGAACAATTCAAAATTCATTCAAACACCAACCTGAATACGTGTTCAAGGAGAACTTTTGTTCAAATACTACTTATTTTTTGAACAAAAACTACATTTATTAGAATAGCAGGTCAAATAAGTGTTCAAGTTATGTTTTGTTTACATACTGCTTGTTGTTCGAATAATGTTTACATTGTTGTAAAAAACGATGACAATAATGAAAGTAAACGAGAAAAGAACAATCAAACAATCACATTATACAAGATTTATATGGTTCGGTAACTTGCCTACGTCCACAAGACCTGCAAAAGATTTTTATTACTTAAGGAATCACAATACAATAGTTGGGCAACTACTGTGCATACTCTGTACGGCCACAGTGATAGAACATAACATATAAATAGGGTACACGATGGAAATTCTAAAATCTCAATAAAAGAAATGTTCGCTCGAGCGGTGTGTCGAACGTGCATCGAGCGGACCTGTTTCCTGTCAATTACTCGAGCTATGTGTCGAGTGGCTCATGAGCAAACTCTCTGACTTAAACTCCGATCGAGCAATATGCCAAGCGAGTGTCAAGCAAACTCTGTGTATCGCATCCGCTCGAGCTCACTGTCGATCAGGCCTTGCGCGAAGTCTTTGTGACGCCTCCACTCGAGCGGTGTGGACCAAACTCTATAGTACTTAACAATTCTCCCACTTGGAGATTGGTACACCCACTGTATCGCCCCTTGCTTTAAAACATGATATCCTCCAAATCTGCAACTCACTACCCCTGTCTTCATGCTAGAAAACCAACTGAAATTGCACACAACTTCAGTTTCTCAATTGTAACACCCTTTGTCAACATATCAGCAGGGTTCTTACTTCCACAAATTTTCTTAAGTAACAATTGTCCATCATTTAGCAATGATCGAATAAAGTGATACCTGATCTGAATGTGCTTGGTCCTGGAATGATATGCTAGATTCTTGGTAAGGAATATGGCATTCTGATTGCCACTGTAGAGAGTGCCCTTCTGATTCTTTTTACCCAATTCTCTAAGAAACCTTATAACCAAATCATCTCCTTTGACGCTTCTGACACTACAATATACTCAGCTTCTATAGTAGAAAAAGAAATTATTTTCTACAAATTAGAACCCCATGACACAACAGTAGCACCCAGAGTGTATACAAAGTCTGTGGTACTCTTTCTGCTATCAGTATCTTCAGCTAAATCAACATCAACATAGCCCTGCACCTCTAAGCTCTCTCCTGAGAAACACAAGCACATTTCTGAGGAGCCTTTTAGATATCTCAAAATCCACTTCACAGCTTACCAATGTTGTTTTCCTAGATTACTTATGTATCTACTCATAACTCTCACTACATGGGCAATATCTAGTCTTGTGTAAACCATATCATACATAAGTGAACCAAAAGCTGAGGCATAAGGAACCTTGCTCATGCAATATTGTTCCTCCCCTAACTTTGGTGACTAAACCTTGCTGAGTCTAAAGTGATTGCCCAAGGGTGTGCCAACTGGCTTGGCCTGGTCCATATTGAACCTACTGAGTACCTTTTTCACATGCTTAGCTTGCAAGAGTCTCAACGTGCCTCTGACTCTGTCTCTGACAATTTTCATGCCAAGGATTTGTTTTGTAACTCCCAAATCTTTCATTGCAAATTGCTCAGACATCTGATTCTTCATATTATTAATCTCATCAATACTATCCCTTGCAATAAGCATGTCATCTAAATACAGCAATAAAATAATGTAAGAATTATCAAAATGTCTGACATAGAAATAATGATTTGCCTGACATCTGATGTACCCTGCACTGCAAATAAAACTGTCAAACTTCTTATGCCACTGTCTATGAGCTTATTTTAGGCCATACAAGCTCATCTTTAGTCTGCAAACTGAATTTTTATTTTCCTATACTTCAAACCCCTCAGGTTGATACATGTAAATATCTTCTTCTAACTCTCCATGAAAGAAAGTTGTTTTGACATCTAACTACTCAAGAAATAAATCTTCAGTAGCAACCCTAGCCAACACTAACCTGATGGTTGTGATCTTCATCATATGAGAAAAGATATCAGAGTAATTAATACCTTGTTTCTGCTTAAAGTCTTTTACAACAAGTCTAGCCTTATACCTCTTACTGCCATCATACTCAGTTTTCGCCAGGTACACCTACTTGTTGTGCAATACCTTCTTCCCTGATGGAAGTTCTGTCAACTCCCATGTCTGATTCCCTAACAAGGAATTCATCTCATCCTTCATGGTTAACTCCCACTTGTTAGAATTTTCATCTTGCAAAGTTTTCTCGTAGCTCTGCGGTTCTCCACCATCTGTCAATAGAATGTAATTCAAAGTAGGTGAGAAACGCTATGGAGGACGAATAGTCCTAACTGACCTGTGAACTGCAGCTGCAGGTGTGGACGCTTTGGATTTGACTAAGGAATAATAAGAATGGGTGCACTGGGCCCACTCTCTCTGTCACTCACATCTCTGCACTACATTGAAGCCTCTGGTCTCACAAACTCAGACTCTTGAGGAACTGTTTCAACAACTCTATTGGACTTGTCCTTATATATAATCTTCTTATTGAATATCACATTTCTACTCCTTATAATTTGCTGACCTTGCTCATCCCATAAACGATAGCCAAATACCTTGTCTCCATAGCTAATGAAATAGCATTTCTTTTTCCAAGCTGTAATTTTAGCACCTTTAATTATTTATTTGATAAGTAGCCTTTAATTATTACAAAAGGAACAATTAATCAAAGTAGCAGCCCGCCCAATCAAAGTTATTACGTACCTAATTTAATTAAAACAGTTGGTAATGTATAACGTAAAATATATATACATATATATTTATATATGCATGTGATAACAAGGTACGTGGCTTGTCGTAAAATTAGAAAAAGAATAATCCTTATTTGATCTCTAATAATTAAGCTGCAAACAACTTAAACTCCTTATGTTTATATCATAAAGAGAAATTATATTTACATCATGGAATGCCCAAGTACCGCGTAGTTTCTTTGAAAAAATTGATAATAAAAAATTAATTTTTTAATAGTGAACTCCACTATTTTTTAAAATGATTGTGTTGTGCTTATACACTCCAAGACTGTACGTAACTAGCATGACTCTTATATAAATACCGATATATGTACGATTTTTCCGATGTAATTTTTTAATTTTTTACATTGGTATATAATTAAAATAAAATATTTAAAAAGAGTAGATAACGAAGTAAATAACTACAATAAGATAAATAATCTTTTTTCTTTATTTTAAAAACAATAATAAAAGAGTTAAGTGGTCATTGGAAAGTCAGAAATTAAGCTAGACAAATAATAGGAAATCAATAAATATGATCACTATAAGATGGAAAGAAAAAATCTTCTCTATTGAATTAGTAGTTATAGATGGTACCAAAAGTTTCATCTTCAAAGCTCTTTTTAAATCTTAAATGTCAATAAATTGAATGGGTTTATTGTCGTAATAAAGACAATATAAAGAATATAAAATAAAATAAAATAATAAAATGAAATGATGAGGCAGCTCAATAGAATATAAAGAAAATGCTTCTGAAATTATATAGGATCATTCACATTCACTTTTTTTTTTTCTTTCAATATATATATATATCAACGCTCCTAGATTAGTTCAGGCAGTGGGCCTTTCCCATCAAATTTCATCTTTCACTCATATTTTAACCCTGTCATTTTCTACATATTCTCTACCTCTAAAAAATATATAATTCCTATTCGGATTAAAACTCATATATATATATACCTTTTCATTATTTATCAAAATATTGGTGGATTGGGGATGGGAAATAAGCTCTTTTATAGACTGAGAAGTGGATTCCAGGTCACAAATCTCTAGAAGAGGAGGGAGCTTCAATTAGGATGGACAATCAAGAATCCCTAGTTGCATTCATCATTGATGAAAACACAAGATGGTGGAACGTTGATAAGATTAGAACCCTATTCACTTCACAGGTGGTAGCGGACATCCTAAAAGTCGTGATACTCCCAGGAGACAGTGCAGATAAATAGAGTTGGATGCATGAAAGAAATGGTAGGTTTACAGTAAGGAGCTGTTATAGATCCATATCAGGTCAGAAGACGAACTCAATGGCAGAACCCTCAAATGCTAAGAGACAACAAGCTTTGTGGAAATCATTGTGGAAATTCAAGGTCCCTAATAAAATTAAAGTGTTTGCATGGCGAGCTTGGAAAGAAGGTCTCCCTACTAAAGAGAATCTGATGAAAAAGCAAGTCATTTCAGAAGGGAAATGCAGTTTCTGTTCCCATCCAGTTGAGGATCTTCATCGTGCCCTTATTTCTTGCAAATATCTGGTAGAGATATGGCAACAATATTTTCCTTCTCTAATTCGAACTGGGATTTCTCTATTAGAAGTGGCTCTACACATTGTTGAGGGGAGACACAAGGAAAATTTGGCACTTTTCTTTTCGCTAGCTTGGGGATTTTGGTACAGAAGAAATAAGATGGAGTTTGAGAAGTTGCAGGTGAGTCCTAGACAGGCAGCAGAAACTGCTTTGGTCCTTATGAGTAGGCATAAGGAAGTAAAATCAATTCCAAGGGCATCTCTTAAACAATTTTTTCATTGGAAACCACCTCCCATGGAGTTTCTGAAACTTAATGTAGATGGAGCTACTTTTGTTGGACTGCACAGGGCGAGTATAGGAGTTATCCTAAGAGATGAGAAGGGCCAAGTGGTTATGGTAGCCAGTATGGTGGAGTAGGCAGTGGAAGAACCCGAACCTATCGAGCTACTAGCTATTTTTCGAGGGCTTCAGTTTTGCACTAGTATGGGGATCTCACAATTAATAGTTGAAAGTGACTGTTTAATGATTGTTGAAGCTCTACAGCAAAATACTATGACAGATTCTATTCTTGGTGTGTTATTTTGGGAAATTGCAAAGATCTCAAATTGTTTTAGCTCTTGCTCTTTCATTCATATCTATAGAGAAGGTAATCAGCGGCTCATTGTTTAGCCCGTTATACATGGAATGTTGCAAATGTTGAAATGTGGCGGGATTGTATTCTAGACTTTGTTTCTCAAGCCATTTGGCTTGAAAAATGTTGCAAATGTTTTCCTATAAAAAAAATATTGGCTAAGTAATGAAGGAGATAAAATATTTCAGGCCCAATGCAATATGCCAAACTCAGCCCAGAAGATCACCATTAGAAGCAAGTGGGAAGAGACAATGAGGAGATAAGAAAAAGTAATTGTCAGATGAAAAGACAATAAGGGAAGGCAGGTATCATGGGAGAAAAGAGAAAAGAGAGAAAGTCATACACACAAGGGGATGAAGTAACATAAAGTCAAATTCCTCACCAACCATTGATAGGGGCTTAAATAAAAGGAGACTTCTTCCAGACGACTCCTTCAGCTTCTTCAATCTCATGAAGAGAGCGCCAAAGAGAAGGTCATCTCTAGACAATAAGTCTTCAACCTCTATTTTATAGAGAGACCATGAAAGAATATAAAATATTCATACTATAGTGGATTTGCCCTCCAAACGACTCATGGATGTAGGTTCTGTGCCAAACCATGTAAGCTCCGGTTTGGATTGGAAACTCACCTCAACTCATCTTATCTCATCATTATAATTTTTTCAAAATTTCACACAAAATATAATAAACAATTCAACTTTTTCAAATCTTAAAACAATAATAATATTAAAAAATAATAGTTTAACAATACTTTATTCAACTTATTTCTGAATCCAAACGGGGCAATGTGTCTGTATCTCCATTTGTTTTTCTTGTATTTATTATCCATTTATTGTTATGAATGTACATATAATGGATACTATACAGCCGCTTCAGACCATCACCGGAGACTCCAAACCATACCGACCAAGGCCTATATCGTCACCGTGGGTCGAAAATGACTATTTCTCCCATTCTGACCCTTTGTGTGATTTTTCAACATTAACCAGTGATGCATTAAAATTTTATTTAATTGTACACGCATTCTATTTTATTTTTCGATCTTGCCTCAATCATGTACAAATCAGCAGCGTCTAAAGAGATTGAAATTTTAAATTTTTTTGAATTTTTTATGTTGAGTCTAGTATGGTCGTACGTATGTTTTGATGTGCATTTTCTCATCTCATCATGTGCTAATTATTTTGTAAGACATATTGCAAAATCCTTAACTGATTTTCTACTTAAGGAGAGGGACTAGATGCTCCTCCCTCCTCTCATACTTCTTTAAGGTACAACTTTTACCTTATTCTTTGCTAATTTTTCTTTATTTTCTTCTCAACTATGCAGTGGAAAATGATAGATCTATCGCCCTTAACCACCTAAAGACATCACATGTCACACCACATAAGTACTCCTTATGCACAAAAGAGCCATGAACTACAATCATCCAACCAATGCTTAAGGCTCATGAGCCGCCATGATTCTGACACTTCAATAAGTACTTGTGCGGCATCAACAAATTCTTTAGCCTAAAATCTTTAAAAGCATCGTAACCCACTCCATTATTGCCGGCCCGTGGACCTTTTTGCTGAGATAGTCACCGATCTACTTTGGGTGCCATCGAGGATCATGTTTTTTCAGCTCTAGCTATCGAACTATGTTCTTACTTTCCCTGAACGAGAACACTGAGGTAGTGGACGTGGAGATCTCCTACAAAACACACAAAAATAGATGATTACATGTCTTTTTATTGCTCAGGGTTTAAAGGCATAATCAATCGATCTACATGCTGGATAAAAACAAAAAGCCTATGGCAATCCCTTCCTTAGCTCTACTAAGGAATATGGGCCAAAACTCACAGTCATTGCCCTTTTATTTTTAATTGAGGCCATGAAGACCAATTCATGGCTCTTCTTGTAGCCATGGAAGCTGGTCAATCCATGGTAATGAAGTCAGCTGTTAGAAAGGAGAGAGAGTTGAGATGATTGGAATGCTCAATTAATTACAACAATAAGGATGGAACTTCGGGAAGAGATAGAACAAAAGGAAGGGACGCTATTTTTGTTAATGAAGCCTAAAATATTGTCTTGGAATGTGAGAGGGATCAATGATGTGAACAAACGACTACGTATTAGATCCCTTCTCCGAAGTTGGAAAGTTGACATTGTTTGCTTACAAAAAACTAAACTAGCAGTTATTTCTCTTCGTATCATCAGAAGTTTGTGGGGTTTTTTTCAAGTGGGGTGGCATTTTTTTACTGTCCAATGGAGCTTCCGGGGGCATATTAGTAATGTGGGATAAAAGAGTGGTGGAAAAAATGGAAGATTTCCTGGAGGATTACGTGGTGGCATGCTCATTTAAGAATGTCATGGATGACTATCAATGGGCTTTTGCAAGAGTTTATGGGCCTAATCTTGACCGGTCTCACAGCTTACTATGGGATGAGTTGGCTGGTATTAGCAGCATATGGGATTTACTTTGGTGTATTGGAGGTGATTTCAACGTCACTCGTTTCCTGAGTGAGAGATCGGGTGATTCGGGTTTCAACTCACCCATGGTAGATTTTTCTAACTTCATTTATGATCAGAATTTACAGGATATTCCCCTTACAGGTGGTTCCTTCACTTGGTCTAGCAACCGAGATCTCCCATCTTGGTCAAGGATAGACAGATTTCTAATATCTCCAGAATGGGAGGCACATTATCTGAATCTCATTCAGAAGAGACTATCCGGTTGTGTTCGGATCACTTTCCCATTCTTTTGAATTGCAGGGGCATCAGAAGAGGCTCAAGGTAGTTCAAATTTGAGAACATGTGGTTGAAGTCAAAGTGATTTCTGGATAGAGTAAGACAATGGTGGTCTTCCTACCATTTCCACAGTAATGCTAGCTATTCGCTGGCTTGCAACTTAAAGTCTTTGAAAAAGGATTTGAAGGCGTGGAATACACAAGAGTTTGGTAACGTGGAAAGCTAGAAAACTGTCCTTATGGAGGAGCTTAAGGATTTGGAGGGTGTGGAAGAGGAGAGGTCTCTTTCTGAAACCGAGCGGGCCTGCAAATCCCATGTGATTGCGGATATTGAACATTTGTCTCCTTTGGAAGAAATATCGTGGCGACAGAAATCACGAGCATTATGGTTGAAGGAAGGGGATAGATGCACCAAGTTTTTTCATCAAGTGGCCAACTCACATAGGCAGAACAATGCTATAGATACCCTGTTGATAGATGGAGCGGTCACTTCTAACCATACCAAGATCTCAGACCACATTGTCAATTATTATGATAAGTTGTTTTCGGAACAATTTGAATGGAGGCCGAGACTTGATGGGTTGGTTTTTGATATTCTTGACCCACAGGTTGTGGAACAACTTGAAAGGCCTTTTGAGGAGATAAAGGTCAGGTCGGTGGTTAAGGGTATGGCCGGTGATAAAGCTCCAAGTCCAGACGGATTCTCCATGGCCTTTTTTCATAATTGCTAGGATGTCCTTAAAGATGATATCATGGAAGTTTTGCATGAATTTCATAGAAGTGGGCGGTTCGAGAAAAGTCTTAATGCAACTTTCTTAGCACTCATTCCCAAAAAGCCCGGTGTAGTAGAAGTGAAATATTTTCGTCCCATTAGTTTGGTGGGTGGTTTATACAAAATTGTATCCAAAGTATTGGTGAACAGATTGAGAAAAGTGATGGAAAGTTTGATTTTGAAGTCTCAAAATGCATTTGTTCAAGGTAGGCAAATCCTTGACTCTGTACTTATAGTCAACGAATGTATGGAGAGTCGTCTTAAATCGGGAGAGCTGGGACTACTATGTAAGCTAGACATGAAGAAAGCTTACGATCACGTCAATTGGGGCTTTTTAATTTATATGCTTGAGAGATGTGGCTTTGGCTCTAAATGGTGTTCCTGGATCCGGCATTGTATTTCAACAGCCTGTTTCTCTATATTGGCGAATGGTACATCAGAAGGTTTTTTCAAAAGCTCTCGAGGTTTGCGACAAGGGGACCCTCTTTCTCCTCTTCTCTTTGTTTTTATGATGGAAGCTTTCAACAAGATGATTTCAGGGGTGGTAGAGGGAGGGTTCATATCAGGCTTCTCAGTGGGAGAGGCAAGTTCAGGTTCGCTCAACATTTCTCACCTATTGTTTGCTGGTGATACACTATTCTTTTGTGAGGCCAAACATGAGGAAATTTGAGCATTGAGGGCTCTATCATTATGCTTTGAAGCCGTGTCAGGTTTGAAGGTGAATTTGGCTAAATCAGAAGTAGTGCCAATGGGACATGTACCTAATGTGGAGAGTCTGGTGTCCATCCTGGAGTGCAAGATAACTCAGTTGCCCATGAAATATCTCGGCCTGCCATTAGGCGCGGTGTTCAAATCGAAATCTATTTGGGATTATGCTATAGAAAAAATGGAGAGGAAACTAGTAGGTTGGAAGAGGATGTACTTATCCAAAAGGGGTTGGGTAACTCTCATAAAAAGCACTCTTTCTAACTTACCAACATATTTCCTCTCATTATTTTCGCTCCCCTCTAAGGTGGCTCATCGCATGGAGAAAATTCAACATGATTTCCTTTGGGGTGGGATCAAGGATGAGTTTAAATTTTACTTGGAGATTGGGCCACAATTTGCTCACCCATCAAAGAAGGAGGTTTGGGTATAGAAATTTGAGATTTTTCAACTAAGCCTTGCTTGGCAAATGGTTATGGAGATATCACCATGAACGAGAGGCCTTGTGGCGAACCGTTATTGCTTTGAAGCATGGGGAATCACGAGGTGGGTGGTGTTCTATTGAGGTGAGTGGATCTCATGGAGTTGGGCTTTGGAAATATATCAGAAGAGGGTGGGACATTTATCCAACACACACTTGCTTCAAAGTCGGCAACGGAGTTATGGTAAAATTTTGGCATGACTTATGGTGTGGTGATCGGACACTCAAGGATGTCTATACACAAGTTTATAACTTAGCAAGAAGGAAAGAAGCTTATATAGCAGATTTAGTTATCTTTCACAATGGCCATTCCCAATGGAACCTCACTTTCCATAGAGATGCACAAGATTGGGAGATGGATGACTTTTCGGCCTTTTTTGACCTAGTGTACTCCACTCGTGTGTATGGGATAGGAGAAGATAAGATATATTGGCGTCCCTCTAAGAAGGGAGTTTTTACGGCCTGCTCTTTCTATTCTTTGAACAAGCACAACTCAGTCTCATTCCCCTGGAAAATCATTTGGAAGACAAAGGCACCTTTAAAGGCAACTTTTTTTGTGTGGACAGCCTCTTTGGGGAAGATTCTTACTACAAATAACCTAAGGAAACGTGGAATTATAGTTATGAATTGGTGTTACATGTGTAAGAAGAGTGGTGAGTCCACAGATCATCTATTATTATATTGTTAGATTGCCATGACCTTATGGACTGAAGTCTTCAGAAGGTTGGGGTTAGCGTGGGTGATGCCGGAAAGGGTACATGATTTTTTAGCCTCTTGGAGAGGTATTAGGGGCACTCTCAAATTGCATCTATTTGGAAGATGTTACCTATTTGTCTATGGTGGTGCATTTGGAAGGAGCGGAACGCAAGATGTTTTGAAGATCAAGAGAGATCAATGGAACTTAGAATTTTGTTTTTCAATACTTTATTCCATTGGTCGATTGTAATTGATTTTCATGGTAGGACTTTTCATGATTTCCTTGTATCTCTAAACTAGATATAAATTTGCTCATGTATATGTCCCGTATACTTGGGCATCTTTGTCTCTCTTTTGATCAATAAAAAGTTTGTTTACCGATCAAAAAAAAAATCTTTGAGTTAAGATGAGACGAATTGGTTTGTAAAAATGTGTGTTTTTGGATGTAGAAGTGAGATAAGATGGTTTTAACTTTTTATTGAGATTTGATAAAGTGGTGGATTCACCAATTATTGGAAAGGTTTTGTAATGATTGAGTATTATTTATGAATATTTTTATCATTAACTAATATCAATTATTAAATAAAATACCAATAAATATATTAAAATCACCAAATTAAACTTTTTATTTTTTCAAAATTTATATAATTCAATAATTATAAAAAATATCAATTTTTATTATAAAACTGGGCTGCTCCAATTCCCACATAAATGATAAACCCGAAAAAGTAAAAGCCCAACAAAGATTTTTTCGTCACCCTCTCGTTTCAGTTTGCCAAAAAGTAATGATACACCTGCAACTCTTTTATAACTAGTTTAAAACTCATTTTCAAACAACTAATGAAATCATGCCACTCCATTAAAAATAGACTTCATGTAGAATTGTAAAATAGTTGTAAAATATTTGTAAGGTTATCATTTTTCTTGCCAAAACCCTACCTACTCCATCAGAGGAAGGCTACTTTTTTCTCTATGAATTTCAACCTCATGCAAGAAGCAAAGATGGTGAAGAAGAGCAAAAGTAAGCAAAGTGTAGAATTTCTAGCCAAGATTATCAAGAAACTTGCAGGTTTTGTAATGCAATGAAATAAAACTAAAATAAGAACAATCAAAATTAAGTGGTTCGATCAAAATGATCTACATCCACGGCAGGAACAGTCAAGAGCCTTCTTTATTGATGAGCCAAAAACAACTTTGAGATTATAAGTACGCTCCTCTCAAGTCTCTCTCACTTTCTTGAAGTTTATTGACACGTTTCTTGCACTCTCTTATCACCAGTAGGTTTTCTCATCTCTCTTTATAGAATGCATACCAGTTCCGTTTTATAGCCTACACAACTCTCATGAGAATATAATAGCTTCTTCCATGTGCCTCCTCTATTCCACATTAGCGAAAGCAGTTGCACCCAAGTCTTCCACATGGGCTGCCAACCTATCTTCACATTTAAAATGTGTCCTTGTATAAATAGTTGACATTCTTCATAACAATTCTTGACCTTGGCAATCATTTAGATCTCCCAAGCTGCCTCCTTCCTCTTGACTATTCCCATAAGTTCATCCCCAAAAGGGGATTAGCAATTTTCCATATTAATCAAGTTTAGACAATGTCTAAACTTGACTGTTAGCAGGGATTTAGTCATCATATCTTATGTGTTTTCTTCGGCTGGGATCTTTTCTACTCCAATCTCCTCAGCTGCTATGGTTTCCCTCACAAAGTGTAGCCTGATATCTATATGTTTTGATCTCTCATGATATACCTGTTTTTTGGCAAGATGAATTGTACTCTGATTATCACTATAGACTGTGATACTCCTTTCATACATGCCTAATTCATGAGATATACCCTTCAACCATATAGCCTTCTTTATTACCTCAGTTATTGCAATGTATTCTGCCTCAGTTGTTGATAAGGCAACTACTGTTGCAGGTTTTCCTTTCAACTGATGGCTCCTCCAAAAGCTGTAAACACAAAGCTAGTCAATGACTTTCAAGTGTCCACATTTCCTGCATAGTCTGAGTCAACAAAGCCTTTAAGCTCACTTCCCAACTGTACACTTCCACCAAACTTTAGTCTAGAACACCATGTACCAGAAAGATATTGGAATACCCACTTGATAGCATGCCAATGTGGTTTTCCTGGATTACTCAGAAACCTACTTACTATGCTAACAGCATAGGTCAGATCTAGTCTAGAGTAGACCATAGCATACATGATGCTTCCCAACATGCTAGGATATGGAATTGTAGCCAGGAATTCCTTATCTTCCTCAGTTTCTGGTGCTTGGGTGACTAACAGTTTGGAGTGTTGCCCCATAGGGGTAATTACCTATTTTTAGTTGATCCATACCAAACCTGGTTAGAACCCTTGAAATATAGGATTTTTTGGATAGGTACAATAGTCCTTTCTTCCTTTCCCTTACTATCTCCATTCCTAGTATTCTCTTAGCAGGGCCTAGTTCCTTCATCTCAAATTCTAATTTGAGTATGCATTTGACTTGATCAATCTGAATTATATCTTTACAAGCAATGAGCATGTCATCTACATACGACAGTAGATATATCATAAGTTCTCCAGTTTGCTTGTAATATACACAGCTATCATAACAGCTTCTTTTGAAGCCATTTCCAATCATGTGAGAGTCATATCTTTTATACCATTGCCTTGGGGACTATTTAAGTCCACACAATGATTTCTTGAGTAAACACACTTGATCTTTGTTGGCTTCATTTATAAACCCTTTGAGTGGTTGCATGTATATAACTTCATCAATTCCTCCATGCAAGAAAGCTATCTTTACAACCAGTTGTTCCAAATGCATGTCATGATAGGCAGCAAATGATAGCAACAGTCTGATTGAGTTATGTTTAACCACAATTGAGAATATTTCATTGTAATCTGTCCCCTCTCTCTGTGTAAACTATTTTGCTACCAATCTTGCTTTATACCTTAGAATCTCAACCCCTAGTATGCCTTCCTTTCATTTATAGATCCATTTAGACCCAATCAGTTTCTGTTTCTCTAGTTTAGGAACCAGTTCCCATGTTTTATTCTTGTTTAGAGACTCTATTTCCTCTTGCATAGCAAGCATCCACTTCTCAGCCTCCTTACTAGCCATGGCTTCTTTATATGACCTTGGCTCCATGTCAATTATGTCTTCAGCAACTGTCAAGGCAAATGCTGTCACTTTAACTTGACCATATCTCTGAGGTGTCTTTATATTCCTCTTTTGTCTATCTCTTACCAGATTATATGAGTTTGCCCCACCTTGATTTCTGTCATTTAAGCTTGTATCCTCAGTTTTTCCAACTTGATTGTCCTGGTGACAACGTGAGCTTGCGGACTACTCCACCTCAAGTTGCAAACTATCTGTGGTAAGCTCCTTTGCTTGACTTTCATTTTGATTTTTCTATGTTTGAGCCATTTGTAGTTCATTAAATGTCACATCTCTGCTAATTATACATTTCTATTTCCCAGGTTCATCAATCCATAGCTTGTATCCTTTAGCTCCATGAGGATACCCCACAAAAATGCACTTAAGTGCTCTAGGTTCTAGTTATCAGTTTTTTTTTTTTGTGCATATGCTACACATCCAAAAATCTTCAAGTGGTCATATCTAGATAGTTTTCCAGACCACATTTCCTATGGTGTTTTAAAGTCTATAGCTGAGGAGGGACTTCAATTTATTAGGTGCACTGATGTGACAGTAGCCTCAGCCCAAAATATTTTTGGTAATCCTAAGGTTGATAGCATACACCTTACCCTTTCCAAAATGGCTCTATTCATGCGCTCAACTAAGCCATTTTGTTGCAACTACGCCATTTTGTTGAGGGGTTTCCCTCATAGTTTTGTGCCTAGCCATGCCCAAACTTTGACAGAAAGTGTTAAACTCATTTGACAAATATTCCAGACCATTGTCTATTCTTAATATTTTAACCTTTTTGCCAACCTGGTTTTCAACCAATGTTTTTCATTCTTTGAACTTAACAAATTTGTCACTTTTATTTTTCAGGATGTAGAGCCTTACCTTCCTCGACTAGTATCAATGATGGACATGAAGTATCTTGCCCCACCATGTGAAGTGACCCTTGCAGGTCCCCATAAATCTGAGTGATTGTAGTCCAAGGTTTGCTTAGTTTGGTGTGTTACAGTTTTGAAACTAACTCTTGTTACCTTTCCAAAAATGCAGTGTTCATAGAATGGTAGTTCTCCAAGTTTTTCTTTTCCTAAGAAACCTTGTTTTTACAGTTCTTGTAGCCCTTTTAGACTGATGTGTCCTAGCCTCATGTGCCATAGTTTAACCCTGTCTTCCATTGTGCTTTGAACAGGTGATGCCTCACCAATAGCTATCTTACCCACCAGAGTATACAGTCCATTTTTTATGTGCAGCCAGATTGATCGAGCATTCCCATAGAAATAAGATTTCTCTTCAGCTCAAGTATGTATCTTACATCCTGTAGTAACCTTTCCATACAATCAAACATCCTTAGCCTAACAGATCCAATATCCAGAATCTAACAGGACTTGTTATTCCCAAGAATTACATGTCCTCCATCCATTTCTGTGAAGGTCTCAAACCAAGATCTTAAGGGGTACATGTGAAATGAACATCCAAAGTCTAAGATCCATTCCTTTCTTGAATGCACATCTGAGACATTCACACCTTGGATGTCACCACCCCGCCCCAGATACACCCAGGACGAGGCGAGACACTTACTTGTTTATTTTCTTTTTCCTTTCCTTCCAGTAAATATATATATAGGTCCTATTATCACTACGGAATTTTTTTTTCTTTTAGTTTTCTATGGAAGTAACGTGGGGTTTGTGTAAACATGCCACGCATGCACCTTAGAACCATAACCAAAAGGAAGGGGCACCTGGTAGACATTCAATTCAACATATCCATAAAGGACTCTCAGAGTCCATCATTCATTCATTGACATAATTAGTTTTTTCAAAATAAGAAGGAACTCAGTTCCTTCGATACAAACCCAAAAGGTGGCAAGCCATCCTATGAGGGATTACCATTACCCCTCCATAGGAGTCATACCTTTACTATCGCCCCACCATAGAAATTTACAACATATCCAAAAAAACCACATTGTTTAAAGTAATTACCACAAAACATCCCAACATGGGACCCATACCAAAACTAGAAAAAAAAAAACTAAAACCTTCATCATTCATTGAACCGAGAAATCCTAAGCGTCAGCCCCTCCCTCCTCTGCAATGCCTGGCTCCACAGCCTCTCCATCATTACCTGGACGTTTAACACATAAATACAAAAGTGAGTCTAATACTCAGTAAGCAGTACACCATGTCGTTAACATATTATTCACATAACTTTCTTTTGAAAACATGCATACATAAACATTTGCAGTCCTTTTGAAAATGCTTTCATGCATAAATGTTCTTAAGAAGTATGCCATACTTTCATGCATAAACACTTTGGGTAATAACTCATACTTTCATGCGTAAACGTGCTTTTCATGCTTTTCATGCATAAACATGATTTTCATGATTTTCATCTTTTCACTTTCATAGGCCATTGCACACTGTTACGCCTCGCGTGCTAGGGTTAGCGACCTATGGCCAAAGGATTCACCTGTGGCCACATGTTGGAATCTCATTCTGTTAGGGTGCAGCACTGGGTGCACTACCAGATACTACTACCCGGCATTGCAATCTGTCAATTCATTCATTTGGGTACCCCTTTCATTCATGTGACCGTTACGTATTTTCATACATTGAACATTCCTTTCATTCTTTCCTTTCCTTTCCTTTGCATTCATTCCTTTTCATTGTTTTTCTTTAATCCGATGCATATGCATTTTCGAAAAAGGGTTTCATGCCATGCTATATATATATAAGTACGATATTAGTTACTTAAGAGAAAGCATGCATAAAATCTCATGATGCATTACCATATACCATACACACGATTATAAGTAGTAGGGTGCTCAACAAGGGCTACCAAGAAGGGCTTATACATAATATACTTTCATATTTACTTTATCTTTAGAAGAGCATTTGAAAAGAGAGAGATATATTCTTTCATAAAAAGAGAACTTGTGTAAAGAGCATGGTCATAGCTGCTTACCTGTGAGCTTTACTAGTAAATTCCTTTGATCTTGAAAATAGACTCCTATTCAATAAGATGAGATAGATACAACAACATCCACCTTACTTTAAACTTTACTAATCGATACTCTTGCATGCTTACTTAAATTTCACTTTGGAATTTAGCGTTTTTCCTTAACCCGTTTGTCTACCCATCATGAGTAACGTTAGACCAAAGTATTAAAATCCTCATCCTACACAATTTAGAGGGACTCATGAAAGCACATAACTCATTGTTGTTCCTCTTAAAGGCCATTATTTTATACTTAAGGAATGGATGGAAATCATAGATTAAAATACATAAATGGTAAGAAATTTACTTGAAGAAGCAAGGAACTAGAAGGTACTTCAAATCTGAAATTTTTCATTGAAAATGGCATTTGACAGTTTTTGCAATACCATTTTAGGAGGTAAATCCAACAAAGGGCCTATGTTTGCAAAAGGGTTAATTTTTGTCACTTCTTTTCAAGAGTTTTTTCATGCAAAAATCCATCTTTAATTGAGCCAAGTTAATTTAAACAAAGGGATGAAATGGGCTGATTAGGCTTCAACAAAAGCATAGAAGAAAATTCTGAAACTCTTGGATAACCAATGGTCTTTGCACTTTCATGCTCTTAAACATCCCTTACTTAACCCAAACTTCAAACACACAATTAAACCATATCAAGGTTGTAAAAATCTTAGGAAAACATCTCTTATCTTCTAAAAACAGATCATAAAACATGGGTATAGCACAAGGCAAACTCAAGGTTTCCAAGGTAAGTTTCCTAGTTTAGATTGAACTTTTGGTGGCTTACTTAGGCCATAAATTCAAAGGAAGGATATGTTTAAAATTGTAACTTTAACTCCATCAATGTAACACATAAAGGCATGGTTTTAACAAAATTTAATCATGGCTTAACTTGATTACATACAAGGAAACACTACCATAAGGTGCTTGCAAAACACAAGGCTGAAACCCAGAAACAGGGCACACGCACGGCACACACACAACCCTATTATCCCTTTATCCCATTACCACTTAGCTAAGACATGAATTAGAATGAACAAAGAGGAATTCAACCCAGAAATCGCTACATAGTAATCGGTTTGCACAGAAAATTCGAAACCCCCAAATACAAAGCATAACCCACTAAGCATGGTTCCAGATTTCACAGGAAATCAGAAGAAATAAATAGAGTATTACCTAACTCAGCAACCACAATGGAAAGGAGGAGAAGAATCCGAAAATCCAAGCCACGAATTTCGTCCTCTTGAAAGGAGCTTCAACCAAAACCCTAAGCTTAAGAAAGATGGAAGAATCAGCTTGGAGAAAGGGAAGATGGAGTTGCTCGGTGCTAGAGGAAACCGAGAGGGTCTTTTTTGTGTGGTTAAAATGGCTGTACTTAGAGCTTGTAGAAGCTTTCCCCTTGGCTTATCCAAGAAACTTGAGGTTGTCGTGTAGGAGAAGAAGAGAGGGGTTCGAATGGCTTATTGAAGAAGTCAAGTGTCAAAGAGAAGAATTAAGTCAAGGCTTATCTTGTAAGTTAAAGGGACGAACAGTATAGATCAATGCATGGGAAGATATTTCTTCTTAGATGCTTATTCTATGGTGGAAAAGATTTGGGCCACTCTTCAATTAAATAGAAAGGTAGGGGCTTTAGGAAAATATATTTTAAAGATCTGAAAATATACCCTTAAGTTATTTCAATGACCCTCATAAAAATAAAAGCACACATATCTTAATAATAAAAATATTAAAATCATAAAAATCCTTTATCTCAAAAATATTTGACTTAAGAAATTGAATTAAAGAAATGACGTAAGAACCTATGTAGTAGGATGTGGGTATTACATTGGCATTGTTATAACCATCCAAAACCACTGCTGCATTTCCCTCCTCCTTTCTTTTATTGCACAAGTTTTGTTTCCTCTCTGGACAATCTCTCTTAAAGTATCACTCCTTATGATAGATGAAGCATTTCAGTTGCTTCCCTTTTGACTTTGACCTTCCCTTAATATTCCTTCCTTTGTGATTATATTTTTCTAGTCTACTCCTTGCTACCAGGCCTTCTCCAGTTTCAATTTTTGTTTCTATGTATTTTGCAATTCTCTAGAATGCAAAACAAACTGTACTTCATCTAGTGTTAAGCTTTCTCTACCATACATCATGGTTTCTTTAAGATTAGCATATGAGGCATCCAAGGAACTTAATAGCAGAATAGCTTGATTCTTATCCCCTATATTTATGTTTATATTTGCAAGATCTAAGATTATATTGTTAAACTCATCAAGATGTTCTTCCATAGACGTAGCTGGAGCCATTTTGAAGGTGTAGAGTTTGGTCTTCTTGTGAAGTCTGTTTGCCAAGGATTTTGTCATGTACATATTTTCTAGCTGAGCCAAACCGCAGCTACTGACTCCTCCTTTGCAACTTCCCTTAAAAATTTTTCACTGAGGGAGAGAATGATGGTGTTGTGAGCTTTCTGTAGTATTTCAGATTTCTCCTTGTTTGATAAAGAATTTAAATTCTTTTCACCAAGAAGTGCATCCTGAAGACCCTGTTGAACTAGAAGAGCTCGCATCTTGATCCTCCACAACCCAAAGTCATTCTTCCTTGTAAACTTCTCGACATCAAACTTGGCAGTCCCCATCGAGCCTTGCTCTTGATACCACTTGTAATTCTTAAAACTGCTGCAACAGCTAGTGTAGAATTTCCAGCCAAGATTATCAAGAAACTTGCAGGTTTTGTAATGCAATGAAATAAAACTAAAACAAGAACAATAAGAATTACGTGGTTCGATCAAAATGATCTACATCCACAGTAAGAACAATCAAGAGCCTTCTTTATTGATGAGCCAAAAACATCTTTGAAATTACAAGTACACTCCTCTCAAGTCTCTGTCACTTTCTTGAAGTTTATTCACACATTTTTTGCACTCTCTTATCACCAGTAGTTTTTCTCATCTTTGTTTACAAAATGCATACCAATCCCTTTTTATAGCCTACACAACTATCATGAGAATATAACAGCTTCCTCCATGTGCCTCCTTTGTTGTTCCACATCAGCAAAAGCAATTGCACCCGAGTCTTCCACATGGGCTGCCAACCTATCTTCTCATTTAACATGTGTCTTTGTATAAATGGTTGACATTCTCCATAACAAGTATTGATACACACCTCTGATGTGTATTGATATTCTTTAAAATCCCCTCTGATGAAGAAATCTCCCTTATTGTGAGAAACTTGCCTCTCTCAAGAGCTCTAGGCCCAAATGGTTTTACTAGCCTCTTCTACAAAACCTTCTGGGAGGTTATCAAAACTGATCTTATTGCTATGATTAGAAGCTTCTTCATTAATGGCAAGCTCCTCAAGGAGCTCAATCATATCAATCTGGTTTTAATTCCAAAGGTGGACAATCCTAATGAAGTTAGCCAATTTAGACCTATTAGCCTCTCCAATGTGTGCTACAAAATTATTGCAAAAATCCTTGCTAATAGGTTCAAATCCATTCTTCCCAGCATCATATCCCCTTGCCAATCAACTTTTATTCCTGGTCGACTCATTCAAGAGAATACCATCTTGGCTCAGGAGATTTTTCATAACATGAAAAAAGGACAGGTAGATTGGGGCATATGGCTATTAAAATTGATATGGCTAAGGCTTTTGGCTTAATGGAATGGTCCTTCCTTCTTTCCATTCTTCACCAAGCCAGTTTTAGATAACAATGGATTAATTGGATCAATGAATGTATTTCCACCGTTTCCTACTCATTCATTGTTAACAGAACTCCCCATGGCTATTTTTGACCCTCAAGAGGACTTAGGCAAGGAGACCCCTTATCTCCCTTCCTCTTCATTCTTGGAACTAAAGTTCTTTCTAAACTCATAACTCAAAAAGAAAGCAAAACCACATTAAGGGCATCAAATTGTCAAGAGGCGGTCCCTTTATCTCCCATCTCCTTTTTGCGGATGATTTGTTCCTCTTCGGATCCGCCACAACCCAAACTGCTCATTCCTTCGCTGATTGCTTGGATCTCTATAATTCTTGGTCAGGACAATATATTAATCAGAGGAAATCTTCTATCCATTTCAGCAGGAATTTAGCCTCGAACTCAATTAATGAAGTCAGAACCTTTTTTAACTTCAGGATCTCTCCTCCAAATATCTCGGCCTTCCTCTCTTGAATGGAGCTGACAAGAAAAAATTCCTCTCTGATCTAATGGATAAAGCCTGGAACAAGCTTCAAGGTTGGAAGACAAAAATCCTCTCCCAAGCTGCAAAAACTATTTTGATTAGAGCGGTGGCTAGTACTATCCCTTCCTATGTCATGCACACTACTCTAATTCCAAAACATTTATCTCACAATTTGGATACTCTTTTCCAAAGATTCTAGTGGAGGTTTGATCATGACCAAAAAAGAAAATTCTCTCATAAGTCTTGGAAAACCATTTGTCTTCCAAAATCAATGGGAGGTTTAGGTCTCAAAAGGATGTCCGTTTTCAACTCTACCCTTCTCTCAAAATATGCTTGGGCCTTCCTCAATGGTTCAAATAATCTTTGGAAAGAAATGTTCTCGAAAAAATACATTGGTTCTAAAAATTTCTATGATGTTCCCATAAAACCCAATGATTATGTTTTCTGGAAAAGTATTCTCAAACAAAGGGAGTTTTTAAAATCTAGTGTTTGCCACCAGATTAATAATGGCTCCTCAACAAGAGTTTGGTTCGATCCTTGGATTCCTACCATCCCTTCTTTCATGCCTCTCCCAAATCCTAACAACCCCATCCCAATGAATGATCTTAAGGTTTCTGAACTCACTTTAGAAGAACCTAGGCATTGGAATACTCTGTTGCTGGACACTCTCTGTTTGGATAACACCTCTAGGGAAATCCAAAAACTCACTTGGCTAATCATAACTTCCATCATATACCTGATAAAATTAAGTGGATCCATCATTCCTCAGGTTCTTTTTCTGTAAAATCAGCTTATGCAACTTTCGCCTTGATGAACCTCTTCACTCCTCCAAATGCACACTCCTTTAATTGGAAAGGCTTATGGAAGCTTAAAATATAAGATCGTTTGAAGCTACTTCTTTGGAAAGTTAGTCATAACATTCTCCCAACAAAATCCACGATCAACAAAGTCATCCATCTAGAGAAAAATCAACTTCTCTACCCTCTGTGTAAAATCGAGACTGAAGATCTCCCTCATTTTTTTCTCAATTGCACTTATTCAAGAATTTTGTGGAGGCACTCCAACTGGCCCATTGATATCTCTCTTTTTGCTAATCAAAATTTCACCAACTGGATTAATATTATTATTAACGCTTTGGAGATTCTCAAAATTCTAGAAAGTGAGCATTAATCTTTCCAACTATTTGCTACTATTGCCATGGATATCCTTTGGTTCATCAGGAATAAACTGGAGCATAACCAAACCTATCTCAATCCATTGGGTTATGTTGAAGCTGTCCACAAGTCTTTCCATCAACACTCCCTTGCTTGGTCGATAGAAAGCAACCAGTTAAGTGCAAATGAAGATAGGCACCCAAAAGGCTATCACCTCCTCTCCTTTGATGTTGTGGTTTGACAGCATGGAAGTATCCTGGCAGCTATATGCTGGAAAGACAATGGCAAAATTTTATTTGCAAAAACAAACTTCATTCAAAGTGTTAACTTAAATTTTGGAGAAGCCTCGGCAGCTTTAATGGGAATCAAGGAAGCTGAATGCCATAGAATGGAAAAAATTATCATTGAAGGAGACTCTAAGGTAGCCATTCATGCCATCACCCATTCCTCTCCAATCCAAGAGTGGACCATGAGCCCCATCATTAGTGATATCAAATATCACTTGACTATATTCAAAGATTGGACTGTAAGAAAAATTCATCAATCTCAAAATCGATGCGCGCATAATCTGGCACAATGAGTAGCGACAACGCAAGCTTTTGGAAACATCTCCTTATTAATATCCCCCCGAGCCTTTTGCAATTTCATAGCGGAAAATATCCACCCCCACTGTTTGTATAATTATCTTTTATCTTTTCAGCACTCTGTAATTCTGATTTATGGTTGAATATAATATTACCTTATTGCCAAAAAAAAAAGTATTGCTACACACAACACATTTTCACAATATATATTCACAATAATGTTGTAAGATAAAGGTATTGTTGTACAGTGATGTTATTTTTATAAAGTGTTTTATAAAATTATTCCTTATTTAATATATTATTGTGAAATATGTTGTAAAAAATATTGTGTATAAATTATTTTTTAAGGAAATTGGATCTGTGAAATTTTTTTCCTCTCCTGTATGAGGTGGGACCCAGGCCTGTCAGCCACTTACTCATTGACTCTGCAAATTCAACTCTATAGAAGAACTCGAAAGAAAAACAAGTTCAACATTTTCTGAATTCTCTCTTTTTCTTAATTATTCTTTTCACAAGGAGCAGTGACATCTTTTTCACATGTCAATACTAATGAGAAATTTCTTAATTTCTTAATTTTTCCTTACATTTATTTATTCTTCTTATACGTTTCAAACTTTTCCTAATAAAATAAAGAAAAAGAAGAAGAGAGAAAACCTTATATTCAGAAACACAAGGGTAGACTCACTGGAACAGTAAAAAACTTCGTCGCAAGTCTTCCTATGTATTATTACCTTTACGCGCTTCTTCTTTGTTTAGCTACCACTTGATGAAAACATTCAACCACCGAAGCCAAAAGCTCGTTTCATGCGCCACCGGAATCTGAGACGTTTCAGCGACTCCGATGCCCAGAAAACGGTGAGTTACTCCGATCTGGTAATTCTAAACTCCCAGCTTCTCTATATTGCAAACTTTTGATAACGTCTGGCGGGAAAAATACTCTGCTAGTTGGATGGAATAGTTTTGTTGATCCGGAATCCGGATCATGCTCTTGCTCTGTCCTTTTTCCGGCTTGAATTTAATTTGTTTCTGCATCATTTGCAACTGATCATGGAAGATCAAGATGTCTCGCGACCAAAACCAAAAATCATAGGGCCTGCATGTATTACTTCTTGTGTACAAACGTATTTCAGCAACGTCTAAATCCCCATTCTATATTTCTATGTTGTTGTTCTGAGAGATAGAAAAAACGTTTTGAAAAAAAAAAAAAAAAACTTCATGTGATCTTATCCTTTAGAAAAGTAGGAACAAGAACAGATCACACAGAACAAGTTGGTGTTGCTGGTAGGAATAGTGGATCCCCAATCAGATTGGATATTTAATGGATGTCGGTTAATGTACATGTGGTGTGGTAGTTTTGTCTTTTGACCCTAATGGTTCTTATATTGTAATTTTGAGCTTTATACTTTCTAAATTTTTAATTTTGATCATTTTAGTTCTTCCATTAGTATATTCTTAAAAATTCCTTAAAGTTTCCCATTAGCATCAAGAACTAAGTATGACGTATAAAAATTAAAAAAACTTAGAACTAAAAAATCATTAAAAAATATATATATATAGATATATATATATAGGTGACCCAAACAGACCTCTGTCTAGGACGTCGGACGACCCAAGCACCACTTTGGTCATTGCCAAAGCGCCAAAACCTGGTCACTAGGTGATCGAGGTTAGGGCTAATCAAATATCTAAAAGTTTGACTCTGAATCAGACTTGACTTTATTCTGACTAGAACAAAATGGAGCCGTAGTCGGATTTATTTTTAATTTTTCAGGTAGAGTCGGAGTCAGAGTCGGAGTCAAAAGTGTCGTTGGACCGACTCCAACTCTGATCTGATCCGACTCCAAATTCGAATTTGCCCTTCAACTCCGACTCCGAATATGACTCTAATATTGTACATATGTTATAAAAATATGTATTTATCTATATATTTGTCATATATACTAGTATAGTTTTATAGTTATATAACTAGAACTTATAAAGTTAAATTCAATAATATACTAGTATAAGCTAATTATTATAAAATAATATACTTATACTATAATATAAATGGACTAATGATAGTTTAGTATATATAAATATCATAGTATTAATACCATATATTAATACTATATGGTATTAATACTATGATATTAATATTAATACTATGATATTTCTATACTTAGCTTAAGTATAGAAATAAGTGAGACACTAATATTTAAATAAGTATAGTATAATAAGTTAATAACATATATACTAATTTACTAAAGTATAATAACATGAAATTAGACACTAGAAAATCTAGTGAATAATTAAGTTAAAAATAAGTTAGAAATTAGTATTATAATATGTAACACTAATGTATAATAACATGTAGTTAGACACTATAGTATAAGTCTTGTATAGAAATAAATTAGACACTAGTATAAAAATAACTCATAAATCTAGTATAATGAGTTAATAACATATACTATTAATTTACTAAAGTATAATAACATGTAATTAGACACTAGAAAGTCTAGTGAATAATTAAGTTAGAAATAAGTTAGACATTAGTATTATAATATGTAACACTAATGTATAATAACATGTAGTTAGACACTATAGTATAAGTCTTGTATAGAAATAAATTAGACACTAGTATTACAATAACTCATAAATTAGTATAATAAGTTAATAACATATACTATTAATTTACTAAAGTATAATAACTTGTAATTAGACACTAGAAAGTATAGTACATAATTAAGTTAGATATTAGTATAATAATATGAAATATTAATGTATAATAACATGTAGTTAAACACTATAGTACAAGTCTTGTATAGAGACTAGGATAAAAATAACTAATAAGTCTAGTATAATAATTTAATAAAACAATACTAATTTATTAAAGTATAATAACATGTCATTAGACACTAAAATTAATATGTAATACTATAGTATGATAACATTTAATTGGACAATATAAGTATAGTATAAAAATAAGTTAGATATTAGTCCATCATTAAAAGCCTATATTTTTTTTTAAATGGGCTAAATATTAAGCTAAAAAAAAGCTCAAAGTTGAAAGCCCAAATTCGATTCCGCTCTTATTTCTCTCCGACAAGTCGAAATTAGAGTCGGATCGAAATCTGTACAAGTCGGAGTTCGGATTTGAACTCCTACAAAGTCGGAGTCGGAGTCGAATAATATTAAACTTTTATAAAACCAATACAACTTTTATAGACTTAAAAAATAATAATATTAAAGAATTACATTCAAACAATGTTTTTAACTTTTTCTATTCACTTTCACGAAGTCGATTACAATACTTATTTTAAAATATATTTTTATTCAATTTTTTTTTTCTAAAATTCAATAAAATATCTTCACTTAAAACATTTAATTACAATGCACAAAATCTACATTACTGGTAAAATTTGATTTGTGAGATTCCAAATTTAAAATTTCTCTTTCAAATCATTTATGTTATGTAAATACTTTATTAGACGGTATGTTATTACACCGTCTTATAAATAGAATTTTTTATATATTTGAACTTCTTTACAAAAAAAGAAAAAAGAAAAAGTATTTTAAAATCCAAAGGTTGTTGGATTCCCACCATTTCGGTGAGAGGACTGCTTATCATGGTGGCCACACAATCAGTATCAGGAATGCTTTCTTGCTGGATTTGTTGCCTATAATTGTCATTCTTAGTACCAACAAATTTTCTTTCCCAGTTTCATGTTACATGTTAAATGCTCTTACAGGTGCAAAATCATCCTAGAATGAAGCAAGAATACCCATCAGTCCCTTGTCAATATGATACTTTCCTTGTTATCATGATTCTTTTACTACTGGAGACAGCAATACTGGGAGATCCAAGGTCACAAACAGTCAGTATAATGTGTGGCCTCCAACTTGAACACAACAGCACCATCTTTGTTCCAAATTTTATTGCTACAATGGAAAGAATCAGGAAGCAAATGCGAGTTTCAGGCTTTGGAGTAGCAGTCACTGGTTCAGGCCCTGATACTAACTTTGGCCTTGCTCAGTGCTATGGGGATCTCCCATTACTTGACTGTGTATTATGCTATGCTGAGGCTTACACGGTTCTTCCTCAGTGCTTCCCTTACAATGGGGGTCGCATTTATCTCGATGGCTGCTTCGTGAGGTCCGAGAATTATAGCTTCTTTGAAGAGTATAAAGGACCTGGTGACAGGGCAGTGTGTGGGAATACGACAAGGAAGAACTCGACGTTCGGAGCATTGGTGAGACAAGCTGTGAGGCATGCTGCTGAGGTTGCAACAAGCAACAAAGGGTATGGAAGGGCACATGTGGTTGTGCCTGTGGCAGTGAATGAGTCAGTTTATGTGCTAGCTAATTGTTGGAGGAATATGAATACTAGCTCTTGCAGAGCCTGTTTGGATAATGCATCTGCTTTGATGTTGGAATGCTTGCCTTGGTCAGAGAGCCGAGCACTGAACACCGGCTGCTTCATGCGGTATTCGGACAAAGATTTCCTCAACAAGGAACCAGGAAATGGAAATTCAAGAGGTAAATGAATTATCAAGTTATCAAACATGGAGCATAATACTAGGGGTCCATACTTGTGGTATCAAGGAAGATAACATCTCTCTTGAATAATTTTTGCTTGATCATGGGTTTATTGTTGTGCAGTTATCACCATAGTGATAGTAGTTTCAGTTGTCAGTTCGGTGATTGTTTTGGTAGTTGTAATAGCAATTGGTGTATATATCAGGAAGCGCAGATATATACAAAAGAAAAGAAGAGGTAAAAATGCTTATCTTGGAACATTGTAGTACTTATTATTGATTATTGATCACATTCAATGTAATTAATCTTTTTTTTTTCCTTTTTTTGGCTCCATAGGTTCAAATGATGTAGAAAAATTGGTGAAAATTCTTAATGACAGTAACTTGAATTTCAAGTATTCCACAATAGAAAAGGCTACAAGTGCTTTTGATAATGCCAACAAGCTTGGACAAGGAGGATTTGGAACAGTTTATAAGGTAGTTTCTCTCCATTCCTACCCCTATACATAATCCTCCCCCTCTTTCAATTTTCATATTCCCAGAATTTCAAAAATTATCTTAAAAAGAACCAAATCCGACCTCCATCACAGGGAATTCTACCAGATGGAAGAGAGATTGCTGTCAAAAGACTTTTCTTCAACAATCGACATAGAGCGGTGGATTTCTATAATGAAGTTAACATTATAAGTAGTGTTGAACACAAGAATCTAGTTAGGTTACTAGGTTGCAGCTGCTCTGGACCTGAAAGCCTTCTCATCTATGAACTCATGCCCAACAAAAGCCTTGATCGTTTCATCTTTGGTAATCACTTAATTCTTACATTTAAGTACCAAAAATGTAATCCCAACAATGGATTCTAACAATGGTAACTATTTCAATTGTTTCAATTAAAATGACAGATGCAAACAGAGGTAACGCACTGAACTGGGAGAAGAGACATGAAATTATTGTAGGGACAGCAGAAGGTTTAGTCTACCTTCATGAGAACTCTAATATCAGAATCCTTCATAGAGATATAAAAGCCAGTAACATCTTATTAGATTCGAGACTTCATGCTAAAATTGCAGATTTTGGGTTGGCCAGGACATTCGAAGAAGATAAGAGCCACATAAGCACTGTCATTGCAGGAACACTGTAAGAATTATATTCCTATATAATTGTTTGAATCATTGAATGGCTTTGAAATGTCCGATTCACACCTATAATTTGGTAATTAACTAACATTTTAGAACAGTGTAAGAACATGTATTAGTGATAAAAGACATGTAAGTGATGTGTTTATAGTGATTTCTTTACATGAATTTTTAGAGGATATATGGCTCCAGAGTACCTAGCTCATGGCCAGTTGATAGAAAAGGCCGATGTGTACAGCTTTGGGGTGCTTGTATTAGAGATTGTTATGGGTAAGCAGAACAACGGGAGCAAAACCTCAGAATACTCAGACAGCCTAGTCACAGCAGTAAGATGCACAACTTTATCCTTTCAAAGATAGGATAAAATATCCTTTCAAGATTAATTAAATGTCCTCATTTATACCCTTTCTTTGTGGTCAAAATAGACATGGAAGCATTTTCAATCATGGAAAGTTGAGGATTTATATGATTCAAATCTAATGCTACATAATCACCACAACATCAATATTAAGAATGAGATCTTGAGAGTGGTGCACATCGGACTTCTATGCACCCAAGAGCTTCCTTCATTGAGACCAACAATGTCAAAGGCTTTGCAGATGCTAACAAAGAAGGAGGAGCACCTTCCTGCACCAACAAATCCACCCTTTGTAGATGAAACAACCATGGAACTGAATGACACATGTGAAGACTCATTTTACACCCTCAAAGCAGGAATGTTTGATTCGACTGCTACGGTCTCCCAGAGTTCATTCTGTCCCAGGTGAACCCATATTGCTGCCATCTCGGGATAGTTGTTTATGCCATTAGTGACATTTTAGAGAGAATGAATGGTTTCTTGGAGAACCCAAGTGCAAGTTCTCTACTCAACTGAAAGAAACCACAGGTCTCAGATTACAAACATGGCCTTAGCTTCTGGTTGCAAGTTCTCTACTCCAGGAATTCCGGATCCATTACTGAGGTAGACATTTATGCCTACTCTTCAATTTGGATTTGAAGGAGTATCTATCACAGAAAAAATGTTGCGTGGTCGATGTCGTAAATTTATGTTATTTATTATTAACATCTCAACAGGCCAAATACAGGATATGGCAGTCAAAATCACACAATTAGTAGTTTTCTTGTATTATTTGAGTATAAACTTCATAAATGGAAATCAATATTACAATATCTTCTCCAGTTATGTTAAAAATCTAATGAAACAACTGAAACTCCAAAGAAAGAAACAATGTGAGCAGGAAAAAATAAAATCAAGCTGCTATTAATTCATAAGTTGTGTTCTACTGACATTCCAGTTCAGCAATACAAGAAAATGCAGAAATATGAAAACTTCAGATTTTTTGATCCTACAACTTGAGTACTGACATTCATACACAATGAGTTCTTTCTTGTAAAGAAGTAATTGACTCTACCCGGAGGAATTCCATCCATGCATCTAACGTTTGGCTACTAGGTTGCCCATGATGCCTCCACTAATCTCATAATGTCTGGCACTTGAGAATCCTACTTGTAAAGAAACCTTCTCCAGCTCCTTCCCTGAATCAAACAATAAAGTTCGGACGGAAATAAATTATTGTGGAAACACACTGCCCCTATAGCTCATAAACTTTTTATTCGACAATTTATCCTCTTAACAATTTCTTAATGTAATGGAAATCTACCATTCCTAGACACAAAATAATAGACAAACCATGTCAAAACCGACCACTTTTCCAACACTTCATAAAATTTAATCAATGTATAAACATATGGCAATATAGTGAAATAGCAATAAAAATTTCAAGCAACTCTTTTGTATTGTTCCCTTCTAGATACAAAGTATAGTAACAAATATGTATGAGAAAAGTAAACTTCCACACTCCAAATAAGAGGTGATTTACACTTTGCACCCCAAAATACTAAAAACGATACATTGCACTCTGTAACTATTGCTCAGAGTCAAATAGCACCCTTTGCTAAGATCCAATGGTCAAGAGTGTGTCGTGTAGCCTATTTTCCTCATCTTAACGGTCACATTTGGATGCAGGGTCTTATATGACAAAACACTATTAGTTTGATGATCCAATGTGCTAGTTTTAATAGTTTGGGATGCAAAATGTAAAACACCTGTTAGGTGGAGCGTGGAAATCAATATACATTATTCGCAAAAATAAGCAAATTTTTTTATTTGAAGATTTTTTAATCTACAAAGATATTGCCAACTGATCTAACTAAAATAGCATGTGCACAGTTATTCAAGAAACAACGAACCTGTTAAAAATTCCCTAATTGAGCTTTTCAAATATTCGTACTCCTTTGCAAGCCCATAACTAGTTGCCACTGGGACTACGACGTTGTCAATCATCCATTCCTTGCAAAATCAATACATTTAAGAAAAATATATTTCCATTTCTGCAACAGGTACACAGTGTTGAACATAACGTCCTACAACCAAGATACTATAAAATACAATGAGATACAACAACTCATATGAACGATAACAGGAAGGTCATCAATCATTTGAAAATCATAGATGGCGAGTCATAATTAGTGAAGAAACCTTCCTGTCACATTCTATAACAACACACATACTAAATGCATAATAATGCAACAATGACCCCAGATTAAAACAAGAGTTTCATTAAAAAAACATTCATATCCCAAACTGACAACCTGAATTGATGCCGTAAATGGTTGAGTGCTTTTATTGAAATCAAGGACGGATACCCTTGAACCTGAAAACCACACAAGAATGATAACATCAGCTCTCAGTTTCAAATTCACTGCATTTCATTATTTCCAGAGAGAAAGAGAGATTATACTTCAGAAGACCTGGTTTTAGGACCCTAAACATCTCCTGCATGGCTCTGTACTTATCCACCACATTTCGTAGCCCATAACCCATTGTAATAGCATCAAAATAGCCATCTGGAAATGGCAAATCAAGGGCATCGCCTTCAACCCAACTATAACGAAACACATTATATTAGTGCATCGTAGCATTCATTAGTTTTGCCTCTAACTAAAAACTAATAAATGAAGAGGCAGTTACAGTGGACTTTAAGAACAATTTAAGAGAGAATAGCACACACTTTTTCCGAATACATGGTTTTGAGAACCACTTTATATTCTTGGTCAGTGTAATTATCATATGCAAAGTAATGATTACTGCTAGATTTACCAATGCTCACTCGATATTCTTGTAGCAGGTTTTCAGGGACATGTTTTGCCTAAGTGAAGCAACTGACAACTGCTCCTGTGAGAAATCAAGACCGGTCACCTGCAAAGCGCGACCCCAAAAACGTAAAAGAAAACAATCACACAACAACTTCGTAAAACGTAAAATTTACGACAATGGTCGGTGTTGGAAATGACCTTGCCATTAGATCCCACTTTCTCGGACAATAGAAACGATAAATCCCCACTTCCACAACACAAATCCAACACTTGGTCTCCCATTTTGGCTCTGAAACCCACAATTCCAATATTACAAAAACAAAACACGAAGTTCAATAATTGGAAACGAAAAATTAAATAAACAAATACTTGCCCACTCCATGAGACTGCCATCCTTTTCCATACTCGATGCTGACCCAAACTCAGCAAGTCATTCAACTGCGATATTTTCAAAAGAGTTAGAAAATTAAAAACATACAGAGAACCCATAAAAAAGAAATGCATTCAAGAAAAAAAGAAGATATGGAGTGGAGAGGGTGCACATTATCGTAGACAGGAGCTATACGGTTAAAGAGGGTTTGGCGCTCGTCAGCACAACGAACTGGCCTGTATCTGAAACGGTACGTTGAAGGAAGAGAGAGCTGAAGGGAAGCCATTTCCAGGTCCTCGTATCCTTCTGGATAGACAACCCATACGAGTTCAAATAGATTCACCAAGATGTGGATAAAAGCCTCGGCCCTTGACAATGAAAGTTAAGGTCATTGGGCTCTCATCTACTTGAGCTAACATGATGCTCCCCTCCGTGCAATGTGAGGCCTGAGGCGGGCCTTTAACATGCTCCAAACCACTCAACTCATGAAAATTTCGGCTTCGACATGTCTTTGGGGCTTGGGGCTCATATCAGTCCCAAAAGTCCACGGATTTTTTTTTTTTATTTTTTTTTTCACATTTTTTAAATATTTTTTTAAAAAATATCCTAATATACTAATAGTCACTTTCATAATTATTAAGTAAAAAAAATTTAAAAAAATTAAATACATAAAAAATTAAAATGAGGGAACAAAATCATGAAACATAGTATCATTTTCTATATCCAAATATAATCTTGAAAAGCATTACTTTACACGATTAATTGTAGACTGGGCATTTCCTTTTTCTTTTTTCTTTTTTAACCATGGATGGACCACATTAAATATTTAGTCTACCTAAAAATTTTAAAGAGAGGAGTTTGTAAACTGATATGTATTAATGTAATATTTCATATTTATTTTATAATAAAAAATATTTTACTATCTGGCTGATAACATTTTGGTACCTCAATTTATAATTTTTTTTATAAGATTTTTGTGTGGACCAATCACTCTACACTCACTCTTTCTTAAAATCACAAAGAAGAGAGAGTGAGACACTCCGAACAAACACCCAATAGCTCAAAGCTCTCGGTCATTGTTGATTCCTCGTTTGTAATTTTAAAGTTAAAAGTTGAGATTAAAGTTTAAATTTGAATAAAATATTATTAAAATATATATTTTTAATATTATTTTTGTTTTAGTATTTAAAAAAAAATTAAATTTTTTATTTTATTTTACGTAAAAATTTGAAAAGTTGTAATGATAAGATGAGATGAGTTAAGAAGAGTTGTAAAAACAAACGAGACAGTTTTGCCAAGTAACTTTCCTTCCCAAGGGCTACAAACCCTTTGGATTCCCCATAATTTAACTAAAAAGTACATTCCCTAAAATTTTTCCTTAAATTTTACTCATCTTTTAAAAACCTTCTACATCTCATTCTTCATCTCTATCTCTATTGTACTAAATAATATTTCTCTATTTTTTCTTTATTATTTTTTTCTCTCACTTCCATTTACAATCTTAACTACTAATTCTTTTGTCTTATTATCTTCTTTTCAAATATCACATTCTACTAAATACTTATACAATTTTAAGTACCAAATACAGTATTATTTTTCAAACAGAAATCCGTATTATAAAAATGGTAATTTTTTTTTAATATGTGCATTTTCTAACAGTAACATTTTGAACTCTACCTCCAACGGTAACATTTTCAACTCTTGTATTTAACGGTAATATTTTTTATCTTTTCTCCAACGGTAACTTTTTTTATCTTCTCTCAAACGGTAACATTTTTTATCCTATATGTAACGATAACCTTTTTTTTTCTATAAATACGTATTCTGCTTACACTCACATTCTCACAAACTCAAGTCTCATTTGATCTAAAGAACCAAAATTCAACAGTCTCCCCTGATATCTCACTCCTTTCATCAAATGGCTCGTATATTCTTTCTCAAATTGCTCACATACTTATCCTCTAAAAATGAGTTGGATGTTGTTCTTAATGACGAGGCCGAAAGACAGTCATCGAGACATCGTGGCAATCGTAAACGCCGTATGTTCATTTTTTGTCTTTTCTCTAACGGTAACTTTTTTTGTCTTCTCTCAAATGGTAACATTTTTTGTTCTATATGTAACGGTAATTTTTTCCTCTATAAATACGCATTCTGCTTACACTCACATTCTCACAAACTCAAGTCTCATTTGATCTAAAGAATCGAGATTCAACAGTCTCCCCTGATATCCCACTCCCTTCATCAAATGTCTCGTACATTCTTTCGTAAATTGTTCACATATTTATCCTCTAAAGATGAGTTAGATGTTGTTCTTAATGACGAGACTGAAAGACAGTCATCGAGACATCGTGGCTATTGTTAACGCCGTAAGTTCATTCGGCGTGATCATATTTAAGGTCACGAGCACCTTTTTCACGATTATTTTGCAGAAAATCCAGTATATCCCTCAAATCTATTTCGAATGAAATTTCAGATAAGCCGTCCCCTATTTCTCCATATTCTAAATGAGGTAGAGTCTTACAAGCTGTACTTCGTCCAAAGAAGAGATAGTGCTGAAAAATTTGGTTTATCTTCTATGCAAAAAATAACCACAGCACTTAGAATGCTGACGTATGAGATTGCTGGAGATTTTGTGGATGAATACATACATATTGGTGAAAGCACCGCAATGGAGAGCCTTAAAAAATTCTCTGAGACAATAGTCAGTGTTTTTTCAGAATCATACTGGTGGTCACCAAATGCCAATGATATTGCTCGATTGTTTGCAGTTGGTGAACAACGGGGATTCCCAGGAATGCTGTGAAGCATTGACTGCATGCATTGGAAGTGAAAAAATTGTCCCGCAGCTTGGAAATGTATGTACTCCGATCACATTCGTGAACCAACTATTATTTTAGAAGCAGTTGTTTCATATGATCTCTGAATATGGCATGCATTTTTTGGTATGCCCAGTTCACATAACGATATTAATATGTTAGAGAGATCTTCTATTTTCACTAAATTGCTCAAAGGCGTGCTCCTCTAGTCAATTACACAATCAATGGCAACGACTACACTAAGGGGTATGGATGGTATTTATCCCAAGTGGCAAAATTTTGTGAAGATGATTCCATCACCATAAGGGAATAAGAAGAAAAATTTTGTGAAAGCACAAGAATCCACAAGAAAAGATGTCGAACGTGCATTCGGGGTACTTCAATAACAATTTGCAATCATTCGTGGACCTTCCCGAATGTGGAAAGTTAAGGAACTAAAAAATATAATGAAAGCATTTGTTATTCTACATAATGTGATCATTGAAGACGAGCATGATGATAGTGATGGGAACATTAAGTATGATCAACTTGATGATGAACTTCCGGAACTATCGCGCAATCATACAACTAAGCTTACGGACTTCATCCAACACCATCATCATATTAGAGACAGCTCGGCACATCATCAGCTCCAAGCAGATCTAATTGAACATCAATGATTATTATTTTTCCAACAGTAGAATGTCGCATAATGACTTTTTTCTGCTATTTTAGCAGTGATAATATTTGAGTTAATTATGATAGTTTCATATTTCCTTTAGGTTAGTAGTGTCTATATTTGAGCGTGCCCTATATAATAGTTTCTGAAATTTTAATGGTCAATTTTCACAATTTATTGAAAATTTAAATTTATTACATTCCAAATAAAATATTAAACTGTCTTAGTATCAATAATATTGTCATACATCATTATTTGAAACATAAAATAAAGAAATAAATTATGAAAAATTTTGTAATTTTTTATCAATCCTTATGTGCAAGATCATTACGTCTCGTCATGATTTTCCTTTCCAAGTCCTCGAAATATAATCGATGCAATGCTGGCATGGCACTAACGTCCATCATCATAATGCGCTTATCTGCTTCCTTCTTGGCGAGCTCTACTTTCTCTTTCTCCAACTTCAGTCTTTCATCCTCCAACCTCAATCTTTCATTCTCTTGACGGATTTTAGTTATCTCTTTTTCCTTATCATATTTCATATTCTCGGCCTTGAGGCGATAAAACTCTTTCTCTTGGACACGTGACTTATCCAAAAGTGTATACTTCAGCCTGCTGAGCACAACAATCTTCTCTCCTACCACGCCTTTGGCCTTTCATTTTCCTTTCTCAACTTTCCTTCCAGCGGTCGGTCCAATTCGATCATGTCATTATCCATCACATTATCCGACCCGAGATCAAAAACTGAATCTACCATCTCAGCACCCGAACATTAAGTCGGGGTCGAAGACGGGGATATCGTCTTCTGTCACTTTGGATCCTCCTTTGTGAAACATCAAATCTATTTAGGTTAGTCCTTCAAAATGTGCCAATAATGCTCGAACTGGAATGAGCATTTCTCTAACGCTTGGTACATAACCTTGGTCTTGTCATACTAGCTTGTAAACAAAATAAGAAACTTGTTAAACCAATGTTAAAAAAAAAAAAAACTAATTATTCATAACTTAAATTGTGGGGATGGATATTTACCTTAGAGCTCGATCATCCCACTCTGATTCAACCCTTCAACCTGTGCTAGTTTCGTACAAAATTTACTTGTCGCCTTTTGAATAACTGATCACCGATGTATTAAAGAATTTATTGTCCGGTCATTTGTGGTTTCTTTAAATTGCTCAAAGTATTCAAAAAAAAATTCCCATAGTTGGAAGTGTTTTTGGACTGTTTCCTAGATGGCATCAAGGCTACAATTAATCCATGCGGAGACAAGTAACTTGTCTTCTTCAGAGGTGAAGTTCGCACCCTTGACTGATTTCCTAATTCCGATAGGATCGTTAGGGGTAAGGGTGGAGAGTCATCAACAGCCATAGGAGAGTTTCCACATTGCCAACCGTAAGTGGAATCTAGTTAAGGATTTTGACTTAGGAGGTTGGTAAAGTACATATGGCCAGGGTCTTGTGAATCCATATATAAAAATGAACTGAAATGTTAGACACGTAAATATGAAGTATGGGGTTCTTCCAACATTGGCTCAAAAACCGAATGGTGAAATATAACGAAATTTGGCTACCCTCTCATGGCTGCACCACCGGTTGCCATTACTTGTTGGCCGTCCAGGTTACCCTGCCATTGAAGATATGACCATAAATTTCCTGAATCCCCACTACAGTTTGTCATCATCACAGCCGATGTGGTTTAATTTACACATTACTTTTTTATCACAAAATAACACAAAACAATGACATAGGAAAAAGTAACTGCACAGAACTGACCAATTCACAAATTCACACCAAACAACAACCAAACATCATGCAAATCAAAATAATGCTAAATAAGAGCATTCTCATTGGATTCTCTATAAAATTATGAAAATAAAGAAATAAATGGGGCTCAAAATGGTGGAAATATTGACAGCATACGTAAGCAAAGAGCCATTCACATTGAATGGCTGTAAAACCCCACTCGAACGTCCATTGCTTTTCTGGAAAGTACCACAAACTGCAATATGACAATCCAGATGAGGATTACCCCCCAATATCGATGGGGCCCTATTAACACTTGTAAATTAACCCGCACTATAACACCATCATCACAGCCAAATAACAGCCCCTCTCCTGAGAGATATGAAACACTACAAAGGACCCAACAAAACAACAAATTAATGAATAAATAACCACAAATAATGATAAATCACATTCCATAACCACAAACTCCACCACATTCTGCACAAAACCAATAACCCCACAAATTTCATAAGCACAAACTCCACCAAATTCTCCTCAAAACCAAAAACTCCACACATTTCATAACCACAAACTCCATCAAATTCTCCTCAAAACCAAGAACCCCACACATTCCATAACCACAAACTCCACCACATTCTTCTCAAAACCAAAAGCCCCACAAAACAGTTGGAAAACAATGAGAGAAACAGATTAAAAATAAATAAATTTTTGTGATAGCATCATCAAATTCTCGACATTTCAACAGTCAACACAGCCAACCACATTCACAGACAGAAACCCACCGCAGAGTATCCTCAATAAGCCACAATCGCAAACCACAAACAATCCATCAACAAAATTGGTTGGACAGCAATGAGATAAACATATTTTAAAAAAAAAAAATCTGTTTGAATGTTTAGATCAAGCCAAATGGTTGGTTGGTTTCGCAATGAGAGAAACAGAGTACTTAAAAAAAATAGAGCTTCTTTCCCATAAGTTTCTCGATAGCCAAACACTCAAAAGAGCTAAAATAATACAGAGAAATCAATGGTAACACAAGAATAAAAATGAGAATTGATTTTCTCAAACAAAGCCCAAAATCATAAATCTAAACTAGAGTGGAAAAAAAAAACAAAATGCAAATTAGCTCCAAGCATTCCTAGTGTTTTCTCAGCAGCTAAACAGAGAAGAGAGCCAAAATAATACAGAGAAGTTAATTGCAACGCAAGAATAAAAATGAGAATCGGTTTCCTCAAACAAAGCCCAAAATCATAAATCTAAACGAGAGTGAAAAAAAAAACAAGATGCAAATAAGTGAAAGCATTCCCAGTGTTTTCTAGGCAGCCAAACAGCGCAGAGAGCCAAAATAATACAGAGAAATCAATGGCAACACAAGAATAAAGTATGAGAATCGATTTCTTCAAACAAAGCCCAAAATCATAAATCTAAATGAGAGTGAAAAAACAAAAAACAAAATGCAAATCAGTGAAAGCATTTCAAGTGCTTTCTCAGCAGCCAAACAACATGCAAGAGCCAAAATAATACAGAGAAATCAATGGCAATGCAAGAATAAAAATAGCAATCAGTTTTCTAAAACAAAACCCAAATGAGAATCGACTTACCTTGATTAAGGCATCGGGAGGAAGAAAAATGGGAAGAGAGAAACAGAGAAGGAGAGAGATATTCCAAGAAAAATATAAGGAATTGAGGGAAGAGGGAAACGGTTTTGATTTTGAAGATTCCAGTTCAAACTTACAAAAATTGCCGATGAAGAGGGGTTGCGTTCGTTGGTGTTGCGAGGGAGGGGCCAACCGATTGCTTGGTTTTTACGGGACAAATCGAAACCGAATAGCGATAAGGATGTACAGTAGTTCCCCATATATGGGGAACGACTGTACATACCATAAACACAAACCGCAAAATGGGGATTGGGATAGAGATGGTTTTTCTCTAAAATCTTAAAATTATCTTTAAATTATGGAGATGGAGGAGAGATGGGGAACCCAATGGAGATGCTCTAAACCTCCCTTTTGTAGTAGCAAAGAGAGGGCTTACCGGTTATACCACAGTTCAATTGATTTCTAATCATACCCATATATATATTGTATTGCTTTTGTTTGTCAATAATAATAACTTTTGTTTTTCCACCATATGTTAATTTCAAGAATTTATACTTTTTTCTTGCATGCTTTAATGAAATTATTAAAGAAAATGTTTTCTTAATTTCAAATAATCAAGACCATTAAATGTAATCATTAATGTTAAAATCTTTTTATCTAAGATAAGATATTTGAAAATAATTCTATTTTAAGATATTTACATTACACACCATCCACGTGACATAATTTGATTTGGAAAGTAAATTTTAAAATTTGAGTCTAACAAATCAAATTATGTCATGTAGATTATGATGTGTGGTGTAAATACTTCCAAATAGTAGTACTCGATATTTGAAAGAGAATTAAAGGACAATTGATTTCTTTTAACAAATTAGAGATCAATTTTTATCTTAATTTTTATTGTATCCAATAACTAGATCCATAGAAATTTTTGATAGGATTCTCGATAGATTTTGGAGAGAGACAGACATTCATGTGCATCTTACAACATTTAATACCATAGAGAAGATTTATACCGGTAACTGTAAATACTTGTAAGTACACTAACACATTTCATCTCTTTGAAATTCATCCTTGCAATTGGAAGTTTTTGAGTTCTCAACTTTATATTATATTATATTATATATATATATATATATATATGAAAAAGTGGTGCTCCTCCCTATTCATCTTGTCTAATTCACTTAATTAGTATATTTTGTAACTATTCTTTATGTGTTATTATCGATTTAGTTCCATCATATAGTAGGTTGGGACATCATCTTCTGCATTTCTTTTTCTAGGTGAGTTTACTTTAGCAAACCCCATCCATTGATCCTAATACATGGAGTGAGGAATGTGATTGTAAATCGTGAATTGGAGTTAAAAGATGGGGATGGTTCCTTATCGATCATTATTGGTTGGTTTCCCTTACTAAACTATCAATTTCATTTCATAAATTTAAGTTAAAATTAGAGTTGTGAATATGATGCAAGCCTGACATATGAACTAACTCTGAAAAAGTATTAAGAACCTGACATCTAAACAAAAATAATCTTTTACTAATAGTTATTTATACCAAAAGTGAACCCATATTTTACTTTAGCGGATCTTCACCATTTCTTAAGAATGAATTAAAGTCCACCAAATTCCTCTTGCTAGTTGTAAATGGACTATAGATTTTTGTATATATATATATATATATATATATATATATATATATATATATAATATATATATATATATGTATATATAGTTACCTATCATTTGTTCGTAAGTTTCAAACAACATCTATCGTTTTTGAACATCGACTTTTTCATATATATCTTTCCAAATACTTATATTCTCATTGCAAAATTAAAAGTAATTCTATAAAAAAAATATAAAGTTACATAAATTTAAATCAGTTTACTTTACACAAATTTATATGAGCTTAGACAAACCGAATAGAGTTTTATAAGAATTATATTGTTCAATAATATATTATAATTTTATTATATACAATATCACTACAACATAAACCTCTTTTGGGATGAGATTTTTCATCCGAAAAAATTGGAATTTCATCCTAGAAGAAAATTTGGAATGTAAAAATTTCGTCTCAAAAAGGTTGTCGCAAAAGACATTCTGGGATGAGAAAAAAGTTTCATCCCATAAAATATCTTTTGGGACAAAATTTTCCCTACCTGTTTGAATGCAAAAAAAGATCAATTTCGTCCTTAAAAGACATTCGAACGCTCAACTTTTATTTAAATATAAAATATTATTTGAACAGTTACGATATGAGGGTGGCAATCGAACACTTTACTCCTGTTCGAAAGGGCTGAGAAACATTCGAAGGGGATGGTAGGTCGTTCGAATACTAAAGACATAACCGCATGCCTGTTCAAATAAGATTTATTTGCGTTTGAATATTGAGACCGTATATGATTCAAAGGTATGCAGTTACCATTCGAATTGTTTGAATAAGAAAATTCCTAATTTGAATGACGTTAGGGTGATAGAACGTTCGAATGATGTGACTGTAAATGGTTCTAACATTTTACCTTTTCATTCAAACATAACACGGTAACACTATTACTATTTGAAAAGGAGTGATTATCATTCGGATGCTATGTTATACGAATTCGAATATGCATTCGAAGATGTATGCGATCCATTCGATATTGAAATCTTATATGGTTCAAACAATTTATGTCACAGTTCAAACACTATTGTGGTCAAAATATTTACGTTCAAAAAGAAGTGAGTTCGTTCGAATAAAAAGGGTAGCGTTCAAATGGGATGACGACTTGCAGTTCAAACTATTATGGTAACTGTTCGAAAATCATATGTTAATGCTATACGGTTCAAATGGCGATTACAACATTCCATACATAAAATAGGATATGTGTTTGAACAAATGAAGTTCCGTTCGAACAGTCGATCGTAAACTTGAAATTCAAACATAATTTATAAACCAACAATTGTTCATGAAAATATTATGAAACTACAATCAAACTCTAAGGCTAGTTTGGGTAGTAGAGTATTATCAGAATATGAGAATACTCCACTACTACTCATTATTTTATTATTACCTTTCACATACTTTTCACTAATATTCAATATTATATCATTACTTTTTCACTACTATTCACAGAATATTTAAAATCATCTCACTACTCAAACACAACCTAAGTTAGGGTCATGATACAAAATATTAAAAAAAATTACAAAATGTGTGAAATGGATCTGGAGGCATAAAATGTTAGAATATCATTATCTGCATCTTTTGAAGTAAAATTAGATTGGCGATATAACAGATAAGAAGCAAAATTGTAAAACTCCTACAATAAGAAACAAAATTAGATTGGTGGTATAACTGATAAAAAAAATGAATGGAATTAATATAATGAAACAATGCATTACCTAGTATATTAGCTTCTCAACATTGCAATGAAAGTTGTGTTTCGTACGATTGGATTTTGCTTATTCTTAAATGATGTTTCTATTTCCACCCAAGTAATTTAAAAAATCGATCTAATAATTCATATGCCAAAATTTCCAAGCCATCAGTTCTTGATATTTAGATACTGTCCACTCATTGTTACTGCATTTGTCGAGATCCGAGAGACTATGTAGTGAAGTAACAATGAAAGCCACATACTTCTTTGAGATAATTTTTCATTCGAACATTTGCAAAACAAGAAGTCGATATAGACTTCTTATTAGCTGTCTTGTAAAGTTGTAAAACAAATAATAATAAGTTTATATAAAATTTCAGTCTTACAGAGAATGAACGAAAATTTATCTAAAGAAATGTGCGACTTTGATTATTACTTCACTTGTTGAGTTCTGAGAGATTGTGTTGTGAAGTAGCAATGAAAGCCAAACATTTCTTCAAGATTTTTCTCCAGTACAACCTGTACAAGATAGAAGTCGATCTAAACTTATTATTAAGTCTGATTGCACGTGCAGTGAGAATGAGGTATCAGGATCCAATGAATCAGAGCAGAGTATGTTAATTATGAATAAGTATATATATTACTAAGATTATAATTATGATAAAATACATTAATTGTTTTCTATCACAACTCATGCAGCTATCACACAACCTTGTAGATCTCAAAGTATTACAAGAGGCGTAAGCTTGGACAAGGTAAGCAACACGGAAAAAAAATTAAATTTCATATTTATGGCAACTACACTGGTGGCAATGGAGATCCAGCGGCTTGGTTAGTGTCATGTGTTAGTAGTCTTATTCGTATCTACGCAGCTATTGCTAATTCATCTTAGTCCAAAATGGCATAAGATATTAAGGAACATATAAAGAAGCGTTGTTTGGTAAGTAAAAAATATGTTATTTTTTTAGTATTAAACATAGTGTGTTGTATGATATATAAATTGTTTATTAATTCTATTGCGATATTTAAGGATTAGTTTGAACTTAATTTTGTGAAAAGAGAGGAGCGTCAGACCATTGATGAACTAATAAATAATGCATACTACAAGTATAAGGGTTGATGCCACAAAAACTACCAAAAATTTGAAATTTTTTAGGACAGAATCTTTTTCAAGGCAGGCAGCTAGACGAGTGGAAAAAACTATGTGATATGTTTGTGGACCCGACATATCAATTAAATGCATTATTTCAAGGTTATACTATATTAATTTTTCCTTATGTAATATCGACTTATAATTTTGCTATATTTTATAGGAGAAGAGTCATACAAATAAAATTAATAGATCAAAACTAAAGATCCATCATCATGCTGACTTGAGATTTTTTCCTCCTCTCTCCAAGAAACTGGTAAAAATAAGTTAATTTATTTGTCATTATCTTAACTTACTAGTTCAGAATCCATAATATACTTTTTTTTAAGGTCTATAGGAAGAAGAGAATCGTGCAGAGTATAACCTGAAAGCTTTGTATGCTAAATCACACTCTCATCGTGATCGGAATGGACTAGCCTTGAAAACAAAAATAAACTATTTAAGAGTTGGCAAACTTAGGAAAATGAAGCAGTAATATTAATTACATATTTATCTCTTATATATTGGTTAATCTTGCTTTTTCTTGTGTAGGACAAGATGATCGTGCTCCGCAACGAATCTACTTCCAAAGAATTATCAGCGAGTGATGTTGAGATTTTTCCAAGTTTTGGGGCCTCGTTCTGGATATCTAAGGAGTCTAGGGTGGTGCGTAAAACTTTCTGCATCTTTTTCGAGATCAATGAGCAGATTAAGTAACTTCAGAAGCAAGCTTGGAGATCGAGTATCTAAGATCAAGTTAGAGAGAAATGGAGGAGACTGTACAATCGAATGAAACTAATTTAGAGATGGCTAAGTTTGGGTACTAGAGTATTCTGAGAATACTCCATTACTATTTATTATTTTTTCATTATTTTTTCATTACTTTTCACTACTATTTACAGAATATCTGATATCATTTCACTACCCAAATGTAACCACAATAACAAGAGGAGTTGCAGTTGTGGTTAGCAATTCAGCTCCAAGAAATACTTCACGAGATGTAGATCATGATTTCTAGACAATTTATGCATCCACCATCTTAGAAATATTTTCATATATGAGATGAATATTTTGTTATTACATGGTTTGGTAACAATTTGGACAATTGTGTTGTTATCGATAATTTAGTCAATGGATTTGAATAGTTGAATGGGATACAATCATGCATCTCTTATAATTATTACAATTTAAAAATATATATGAATTTGAATAGTCGAATGAGATTTATAATAGTTAGTTTGATAGATTTCTAGTACAATATATATACATAATAGATATATTTATAATATAGTAAAACATAGATTAGATAGCTTTAGTTTTTGCAATAATTTCACTATTTATGTACATTAATAGATTAAAGTACATAATTTAGATAAATAGGATTTATGTTATGTCGTTCGAATATAAACTATATTGTTCAAATACTATATAGAATGTTGGAACGACCTTTAGTGACATACTGTTTGAACACTAAATTATTCATTTAATAGAAATCCAGTGTGAATAAATACTCGAGTCCTTCCCTTTGTATGCATCGTTAAAACTTTAAATCCCTCTTTCTCACACCCGTTCGAATACCCAACCGCCTCACACAACTTCCTAGCCACTAAAAGGTACATTGTTTGCCATTGCATTTAATATAGCTTATTTTCCACAGAGATTCGGGTCCCGTTTGTGGATCCAAGCCCATTCTTTTTATTTTTTGGCCACCACACATGGTGGATGATTGTGTGAATGAGGGAGCATAAACTCAGTCACCATAATATTTAGGGGAAAAAACCTATCAATCTTTCAAAATTGATGGGTTTTAGTTTTGGGAACAAGTTGACTCAACCATTGATATCTTCTAGAGTCCCGAGTATGAATCTCTCATCTAAATGTTCAAACTCCTAAATTTTCTAAACACTATTTCTTAACGTTCGAATACTAAATAGTAGAGTTCGAACTATTACTTAATGTTTGAATGTCAGTTCATACGTAAGCTCGATCTGTTGGTTTAGACCACGTCATTCCCCACTATGACTACTTATATTGTTCGAACGATGTCAAAACTCATTCGAACACCAACCCGAATACATGTTCAAGGAGAACTTTTGTTCACATACTGCTTATTGTTCAAACGAAGACTACATTCGTTTGAATAGCAGGCTGAAAAAGTGTTCAAGATACATTCTGTTTACATACTACTTGTTGCTCGAACAATGTTTACATTAGTTTGAATGCCAACCCGAATACATGTTCAAATTTTCCCTTTTTAACACACAACTTGTTCAAATGAAGACTACATTGGTTTGAATAGCAACCTAAATAAATGTTCAAGTTACATTTTGTTTACAAATTGCTTGTTTTTCAAACACCGACCCAAATAGCATATCAAAATCCCACTTTTTCACATACTATTTGTTTTTCGAACGGAGTTTACATTCATTCGAACAATAACCAAAATGTGTACACTACAAAAAAATGGTCGTTTGCTGGCATTCTATAAACGCTGATAATGGTTTTACTGGCGTTTATTTACCGGCACAACCCAAGCGCCATAACTTAAGGGTCGAGAATATTATTTTATGGCGTTTATGTAAACGCCACCATCCCTTTTTGGTTACCAGCGTTTTGTTTATTATATTATCGACGTTTTCAAATGTCGACAATCGACCAGTTCCTCCCCAACATTTTTTTTCACCGGCGTCTACAAGTGCCGTTAATATTTGTTGTACCCTACGGTAATCATTTTTTATTTTACTGACGTCTTTAAATGTTGGTAAATTATTGAGTTTTGTAGATAGTGTTACCGACGCTTACGAATGCCGGTAATCATTCTTTATTTTATTGACATCTATAAGCACTAGTAAATTATTTTGGTATTGGCATTTTGAAGATTGTTATCGGTGTTTACAAATGCTAGTAATTGAGTAGTTATTTTGTCAGCACCAAAATAGGGACCCACCAACCCAGGTAGTTTATTTTATCGATGTCTACAAACGTTGGCAAATTTTTATAGTCCCGACGTTCTAGAATATTTTACTGGCGCTTCCAAATGCTGAAAAAGAAGTAGTTAGTCGGTTATTTATTTTTCGATACCCATGAATAAATGTAGTTTTATTTTATTGACGTCTACATGTGCCAATAAATTTCTTTGGTCCCAGCATTTGGAGACTGTATTATCGATACTTAAGAATGCCAGTAATTAAGCATTATTTTATCGACTTTTACAAATGCTGATAAATTACAATCCCAGTATTTTAGATATTGTATTATCAGCACTTATAAATATTAATAATTGAGCGATTTAAATTTACAATATACCATCCACAAAATTTAAAAATGCACAAAAATAGGCACCCACAAACGGAAATAATTTTATTTATTTCACCTCTTCCTGAAATAATACAAGTAAAAAAAAGAAACTCTTTCTAAACTAATAAAAAGTATTATCGGCCTCTTCCATTTGCTGTCAGGAAAAAATAAACAACTAAAAAAAACGTAAGGCCTAAACAGGCCATTCTCCAAGTAATACATAAACTATAAATTTCCTAAATACAATGAAACTATCTAATTTCCAAAATGTAATACATAAGAATGATTCATACTCTAGTAATCCAAATAGAATATCACAATCTCCAAAAAAGGGAGACCTTGTTGTTGAGTCTGACCAACTTGCACCTCTTTACATGTTTCACTCCAAAAAGGGGATATGGCTTATTTTTAATCTGGCAGTAACATCTTGCTGGTCTTTGACCCATTCTACCTGCTCCAGAAATAAAGAGAAGGCTTTATTGAGGGAGAGAGTTATAAGCAAAAGGAGATAAGATCCACACATCACTTATTATTTATATTTGTGCTTACACCCCATCAACAAATATCATAACAGAAATATAAGTATGCTCCCTCAGAAGTGTAGTTATCAACATCCAAATTACAAGGCCAAAACTGATTTACATCTATTCAATCATTGGGAGCAACATTCAAGCAACCTCCAAAAGAGAATCCATGAATAAGGGCAACATTCAAGCAATCTCCAAAAGAGAATCCATGAATAAGGGAAACAAATATTTTTACATAAGAACAACAGTGAAAATCTTTGTCATTTTCCTTTCTACTGAGTTGGAGCATAAGTTTTGGTATTCTTTCATTTTATTTCTTTGTTAAATATGATAGTTTTCAGCAAAAAAAATATCATATTCCTATTGTATAAAGGACACAACTAAGTACATGATATTTTTTTTCCTCTAGTGTGTATATATATAGGGGAAGAAAACCATAAATACAACTGCACCCAAAAAAAAAAAGTACTCTGTAAAACAAATGTGATCACGGAGTGTAGAGAAAGTTGATTAATGAATACCGACCAAAATTATCAATCCACTGCATACAACATTCAATTATCACGGAGTACTCTCAATTATGTTGCAAAATATAAAAATCACCTGATTGATTTGGTGCAAGTAATTTCTGAAGTTCATTTGGAGATATTCCTTCCAGAGGATTTCTCCAATCCATCTGCATACAACATTCAATGATGATATCAAAGATAAATGCATAAAATTATTTATAATAAATAAAACTGAAGCTAGTTGGTATTAAACTACTTTTTTAGTAACTTGTGCTTGAATGTAGCCATAAAACATGTTTTTTAACACAATTAACTCATTCTGCATCATCTCCATCATCAATTGCATCTTGACAATTTGGCTAATGTCATTGGATGTTGATGTAGATGTTGAATGCATGCTGGACCTATTTTTTATGGTTTGCCCAAAACCTAAACCATGCACTCGCCCATGACATTCTAGGCCCATGGCCTTGGAATAAATAACATCAGTAGCCCAAGTCATGGTCCCTCTAGTACCCCCTAATCTGAAGGTAGGGTCATGGGTAAGGAACTCCTCCATTTCAATTTACAGAAAAACGTAAAGAAAATATACGAATATGCTTATTAAGGTACTTTATAAGATGAAAAATAAATAGTAAATGCATAAATTAGAAATACACGACTATTTTTTTCGTTTCATTATTCAAATGTGTGCCATCCTTACGTTTTTGGGTATTTATAAATAATTGTGCTCGACTTGGCAAGGCTCAAATCATTTTTTCCTGTAAATTACTTGAAGAGTTTAAACATATATAAGAAAGTAGATCAAAAAATATATGAGAAAACAAAACCAAACGAATACTAAAGACATAAAATTTCAGACCCACTCACTAGCATATCAGGTATAGCTTTTGGAGCTTGTATTGTGAACCACATTTTGCTACCCAAGACATTCTTTTTTTTTTCTTTTTTTTTTCCAGATTTGGCATACATTAAGAAAATGTTTGTGACATCATTTTTGTGAGTTATACTTGTAACATATTTCAAAACCTTATAAGCAAATATTAAATATTACCTTCTATTTTTCATCAAACGATGTTGTTGCTAAATCTACCAATTGGCTCAAGTTAACCTTATTGGGATCTGCCCTTGCCACAACTGTTACAGTAGAGGTATCATTTGCTTTAAACAACATCTTCTTCAACTCGTGCTTATAATCTTTTCATTTTTTCACCATATCCCTTTCTACAAACAAGTGGAACCCCTAAAGCTTATTATTGGGAATCATAAATTTAGACTACATTCAATACCAAATGTCAACAATATTAGTGTCATGTAAAGTAGTTTTCAAACATTAGATAGATTATAATTAAGAATGTTATAATCTTAATTGAATACCTTGATAATGTCCCACATTGTATCCTTAAAATGTTGAGGCACCAACCTTCAATTTGAAAAATTAATTGATACCAATTGGCGTTCCCTCACCAATTTTTCAGCAACCCTTCTCACCTTTAAAGATTTTAAATTCATGGGATGAGACATAGCATTGAAATCCATCTCAATTAATTCATCTTTTGGCAACCACCATATATTATTGATGGAGTTTAATATATGTTGCTTTTTGTTGCCATTAATATCTGCATATGAATTTGTATAAGAGATTGTTAGTTCTTTTAAATTATTAATAGGATTGACAAAGTTAAATTTACCAATGGTGGTGTCATGGAGATCTTCAGGGTCAATGTAGTTATTGATGTCCTATGTATGTGAGTGTCCCCCCTCTTGAGCAGAGGAGGATGGTGGCAGCCCTTCTTGTGTGAAAGTGGATGGCTAGCATCCTCCATGTGTGGGTGCAGATGATTGTGATGAGGGTTCAATGGAAGATGATGTATGTTCATCACTTTCTATAAATGTAGCTTGTCGAGCTTGTCCATGTGCAAATCCAGATGGTTGTGAGGCTTACTCATCAATGGTGGGTGATGTGTGCAAACTCTCAACGAGCCCTAAACCCCTTACTCCAAGTGTAGATCTAGGTGGTTGTGATGCAGTTTGAGCTAGTGTAGATGCTTGCTCTTTTTCTCGATGATAGAGAAAATATTGTGTTGATGATGATGGTAAAGTTGTGGATGAATTGTTGTTCAAAAGTGATTTTAGAGTCTCTGTCTTTTTTTTTGGTGCCATTTTACCTGTCTAAAAAATTAATGTTTTATAGATACAAAAATAAAAAAAGCATAAGAAATAAAAAAATAAAAAAATTTAACGTTGTTGCAATTCAATACTTCAGATACAAACTTAGTGACAAAAAATATACCAATGGAAGCATTAGTATTAATGCATCAAGTTTGAATTTCCATTTTTAATGATCAAGTGAGATCACTATTATTCCTTCTATGTCATTCCGAACCCACACAACATCATCACATCAATAATATCATCAATTTTGGGATTATTTCGCTCATTGAGTATGTATTCGTCTTCATCATCTGTCATTTCTTCCTGATCGATATCATATGTATATCTTGGTTTTGTCTTGACAACAACAACCCAGTTTGGTTCTCTTTTATTGGCAACATAAAATACTTGAGAAACTTGCGACGACAATGAGTATTAAACACGAGAAATTCACAAGACAAAAATCAAAGTTGTCTTCATTGTAATCTCTACCATGAGACATATCTGCCTAGTCACACTTAAATAGTATGTATCAAGATCCATCATAATACTGCACCTCAATTAAGCGTGTTAGCACGCCGTACCAAGTAGATTCATCTTCTGTACATACACTGACTCCACTATTTTGAGTTGTCCTCCCATTTTCAGAATTTTTTGTGCAAAACTTGGTGCCATTTATAACAATTTGTTTAAATTCTCTTACTGTCTATATAAGCCCTTTAAAACGTAATTCAACTTTTTGACCTAACTCATTTCTTCGAGTATCATCCATATTCACAACTTGAGAATTTATTTACAGCAAAATCTATTAGAATGATTATAATGAACTAAATGTAACGTGAGTTATATGTATGTGTGATGTACTAGTAGATGCAATGTAGAACTTACATATTCTCGAAACCATTCACAAAGTTTTCTTGATGCTTCTTTTGTAGATTGTGTTCCGATAATTCATTTTGGCTGAATGTCTCCCTTAGCATTTCCATATGGATCCTATATACTTACATGGTATTAGAAATGAATCTTGTAATTACACCAACATAATTAAAAAATCATTTGAGTAGTACATATTAAGAATTTAATATACTCACGAAATGAAATAAAATTGTCGACATTGAAGAGGATATATTGATGCGCCTAATGACTTCATATCAAGATGAGGATCAACAACCTACCCTCTAGAATCATCAGGGTTTCTAGATGGTTTATTAAATACTATTTGTGTTGATTCCAAATAACAAGAACAAAAAGTCAACAATTCCTCCAATAAGTACCCTTCGGAAATGGAGCCTTCTGATGCAGTTTTGTTATGTACATGAAATTTAAGTCGATGTAAATACCTAACATGATAACAAAGCTAGTATCATTTTTAAAGAAATTATGCCATAGTTGTGTACAAATCATTAATATTAGATATACTAATTATAACATACCTCTCTACCGGATACATCTATCGATAATGAACTGGCCCACCAAGCTTGCATTTAGCAACTAAATGCACAGTCAAATGCACCATAATCATGAATAATCTAGGTGGAAAGATCATCTCCAATTGGTGTAGTACGTAGGGTATCTTTGACTCTAATGGGTTTAAATCTTTTACTCGCAACGTCTTGGAACAAATTTGCCTAAAGAATGTAGACACCTTTATTAATGATTCTGCAACCTTCTTGGAAATAGATTTGCGCAATGCAATTGGTAGCAGTTGCTGTATTAGTATATGACCATTATAACTCTTCATGCCCTCTATAGTACGTTTTTGAAGTTTAACACAATGTGAAATGTTTGAGGCGTAACCATCTTGCATCTTTACATTTTTAATAATCCTTAATAAATCATCTTTCTCCATGTTATTCATTGTAAAAGAAGCTGGAGGTAAATGTCTTTCAAGTCAAGACGTGCTTACAAATTATATTAAAAACAACGTTCTTCCCTGTATACATTACATCAAGATTGTGTTGTAGCAAATTTCTTTTCCAATATGGTAAGTCAAAGAAAATACTGTACTTCTTCCATTTGGATTGCATGTCAAGTTCGTGTTCACTATTCCTTTTTCTTTTATGCATGTTAGCAACATATTCAACATTCTCTAATTGTCTCATAATGTCATCTTTATTTGGTACAACAAGTGGATGATTAATTTCTTTCATACCATCAAATGTATTAGTTTGCTTTCTCCACCTATAATCCATCGATAGGAATCTTCTATGTCTTATATATGAAATTTTTTTTTCATGTTTTAACCACTTAGACCACGTATTATCCATACAACAAGGACACACAAAACGACATTTCGTACTCCATCCAGACAAATCACCATACGCAGGAAAGTCATTAATTGTCCACATTAAGGCTGCACGCATCGTAAACATTCTTTTAGAGCAGGCATAGTAGGTCGGTGATCCGACCTCCCATAATTAATTCAATTCTACTATTAAAGGCTCAAGATACACATCTATTTTCATAAAGGGTGAAAATGGGCCTGGGATTATCAATGATAACATAAAAGTTGATTGTTTCATACACATCCAAGAAGACAAATTATAAGGTATGAGTATAACTGGCCAAGTACTGTGAGAAATGCTAATATTACTAAAATGATTAAATTCATCCGCGGCTAATCCAAGTCTGACATTGTGCGGGTCAGATGCAAAATCATTGTGTTGTGAGTCAAATGTCTTCCAAGCTATCCCATCGGCCGGATGTCATAATACACCATCATCTGTTCGACCTTTAGCATGCCACTTCATGTGTAAAGCAGCTTTTGATGACATAAAAATTCTTTGCAATCTTGACTTCAAAGGAAACCAACACAAAACCTTTGCTAGGCTTATTTTATTCCTTCCATCAGTATCAATAGTTTGTTTCCATTTTGAAGTTTGGAAAAACATACATATTTTTCTATTTTCATTATTCTTCCAAAACAACATACAACTGTTAGGACATCTTGGGATCTTTACGCATTCAAGCCCTAAGTCACTCATGTACTTTTTAGCCTCATATGTATTCTTAGGTAATGATGCTCCTGATGGAAGTAACTCATTTAGAAATTCAAGAAGCTCTGCAAAGATATTGTTACTCTATCTGCCTAAACATTTTATATCCCACAAACGTACAATAGCACTAAACCTACTATGTTTTGTACACTCTTCATATAATGGCTCATCAGCATCTTTCAACATATTATAAAACTTTTGAACACCCTCATTGGGACCTTGAGAATTTTCATCTACCACTTCAGTTTCCACACCCATTTCAAGCCCACCTCCAACCACTCTAGGTACAAATATAGAAAAAACATCTTGCAATATTGTATGTATCTCACTAGGTCCTTTTTGGCTTTGCTCATCATTGATGGGGGTATTAGTACCAACATTAGGCGTAAAATTTACCTTCTCACCATAAGCATGCCAAATTGTGTAACCCTGACAAATTTCATAGAAAATCAAGTGGTCGTGCACCATATCGACCTTGAAATACTTAGACAAGTAGCACTTTTTACATGGGCAACAGATTAGCCTATCAATACCCATGTTGTCACTTGCAAACTTTAAAAACTCATTAACACCATCGACATATTCTTTCATATTTCGATACATTATCATCGAACTGGTCTTGTCCATATTGCTATTGAGTCAAATGATAGTGTATATCTTGCATTGGAAGTAGTTCAGGAAGAGGATGGAAGCAATGAGCTCATGAAGCAAACTGTCCCAGAGAATGAGCTTTCTGATGATGAGGTATGTCGATTAATGGATATGGATATAACTCTTTATCATGGTGGCTAGGCCATCGGGCAGGTTGACTGCACAACATTCTTTCAAATGTTGGCACTGATCGCCGCATATAACATAGACATGAGAAAGCATACGACAAATTTTAGCATCAATTGCGCTAGATTCATATTGCGATTGGGGAAAGACTATCTAATTGATCTAACCCTATATTATCTTTCCCGAATCAGAGATGAGTCTAAGTACTTGGTCAAAAGTAGTCTGCCATTTGCACTAAGGATTTCTAAACTACTTCTATCTGCGGGAGTAGAGGTCACTACATCTAAGCATTAACAATCACAAATCAGTCTGAGGGCACGAGTATGGGCAGCTTAGCCTACTGAGGGCATGAATATTAGGTAGCATAGTCTGCTGCCTAATACTAGGCAAAAGCATGGGCCACCTCTGTACTAGGCTGCATAGCCTGATGAGGGCATGAGTATTCCACCCTTACGAATATGTATTGCCACCACCGTAACAGCTGGACATACATATGAGATTGCTGATATTGAGCATAGAGATCTGTGCGACATTTATTGATATTGTGCGCACAGAGATATGTGTTGTCATTGCTGACATTTTACCCACAGAGATCAGTGTGTCAATTCTTAAGTTGCGGATGAGCCTTATCGCTGATATTGAGGGAACATGACGCCTCTCATTGATCAACTTATAAGCAAGGTGGATGCCTATAAATTAATTGATTGTTCGAACTTTGGGCATGGAGTAAATTAATTACTAGACATTAACTTTTATTTTCGTGACATGTTATGTATCTTATTATAATTTTTTTTTATCCAGTTAATGGTTTCACACAACGGGTATCATGTAAAAATGTTTACATATGATCTATTTTTACCATACCTCTCAACGAGAGGGCCAAGTGGGTGCCAATTATCAAACTAAAAGGTAATAGAAGACCCATTGCCAACCCGAAATTTGAAATTCTCTCGTGCCAAGGGTCGAAGCTTCAAGATCTTCCTCCATGCATTTAATGAAACTAAAGTGCTATAAGTTTGAATGAAATCTATGAGTTCAAACCACTTGTTCTCATTCAAACAACATTCTTTTTATGTTTGAAATTCGTTCCAACAAATTTCAATACTTTGTGCCTAAAATATATGTAATTCTCCTGCCAAAATATCCATTCGAACTATTATTATATGTTCAAATAGAAATTTATGTGAGTTTGAATGGTCAACCATAAGTTCAAGCAGTAAACATGATTGGGGATGATAGTTTTTCATCCCAAATCCTTCCGCTCAAATGATAATCATACTGCTGGGACTTTCTAGGACGAACGAAGAACTTCGTCCTAAAACTGACCTTTTGGGACAAAATTAAATTCACCCCAAATGTTTTTTGTCCCAAATGGTCAGATTTGTTGTAGTGTATACTAGGGAAGGGCAATAGGGCCCCGCACTTAGTTACCTTGCCTTGCCTGAGCAGGGCGGTTCTCCTATTCACTAAATGGGAGCAACAGGGCCACCCGCTTGCGTCTGGGCCCCTAGAGGGTGAAGGGGAAAGGTTGGGCCCTACCCTAGCCCACACACACATATATATAATTAACCTATAAAAATGGCGCCTTTTTGGCTCTCGATATTTCTCTCTCTCATATTTTTCTCATGTTCTCTGATCTACCCTCTCTCTCACTCTCTATTTGTCCATCCGTCGCACATTATTACCGTCGCCATGAGGTTGTCGTCGTCGTTGCCACTGGAAGCTCTCTCCTTCAAAATCATCGTAAGTATCTTGAGTTTATTCGATTTTTTTCTTTTGAGTTTTGTTTGAATTATGAAGGATGAGATTGAATTGAGGATTTGGACGATGAGATTGTGAATTGTGTGTTGTGGAGATTGGGTTGTTAGTTATGTGAATGTTTTATTGTAAATTATGTGATGTATATGTAAATTTAGGGTTTCAATTCGATTGGGGTTTCAATATTGAAACCCCTATCTTAATTTAGGATTAAAGGGTGACTTTAACTTATTTAGTGACGAAGACATTCAATATGTCAAATATTTTGCAGATGACGGGGGATTAGACAAGCTTATTAATAATGATTGAGAGGTAGTTGGGAATTTTGTAGACTTTTTTAGGCTTTTCTATGAGGTCACAACAGGCTTTCTAGTTCTTTGTACCCTGCATCTAATGATTTTTGTCGATGAAAGAATAATTGGATGACATAAGGAGTGACCAAACTAGGTTGCAGGAAATGGCATTGAGCATGAGAGTTAAGTATGACAAGTATTGGAAAGATTTGAGTAGGATGAACATTTTCCTATGTTCTTGACCCCCAGTACAAATTTGATGGTGTATAGTTTGGGATTGGCGCACGAAAAGGCATGGGTGGATCATATTGCGGCAAGGGTTAGAGAAATCATTGGTATATTATTTGTGAGTTTGTCGTCTTCAGGAGTGATAATACTTTAGCACTTAGTACTTATACCTACCGCATCACCTCCTTCCAAAGTCGAGATGGGGAAGCGGCATAGGTCAGAGTGGGATGAGAGGTTGGAGTAGGATGCCCTGGTTCGCCATCTTGTAAGGCCCAGTCAGAGTTGGATAGATACTTGGCATCGTATTCGTACCCATTTACACAAGAGTTTCATATCATATCTTGGTAGAAAACCAATGTTGTCAAGTATTCTATCGTTGGAGAGATTGCCGGGAGTATTTTGGTCATTCCTATTAGTACCATAGCCTCAGAGTTGGCCTTTAGCATCGAAGGGTGCATATTTGATCAATTCAAGAGTTCACTATCTCCAGCCATTGTGGATGCATTGATTTGCATTCAGAATTAGATCAAGGGGACCCCAATTCATATCTTAGATGTGGAGGGCTTTGAGGAGTCTCACTGTCATATGCCCAATCCTAATCCCAATGATCTCATCTTAATCGCATTCTCATATTGGTTAGTAATTTTAATATTTGTAATTTTTACATATCTATATAATGTTTGCATTTATGATTTTTGTTTTTTGTTTGTAATTCTAATTTGTTTTCCTATTAATATTTGAGGTCTTATAATCTTACAGTCTCACAGCACGACACACTCACTTTTCCACCACCATGACAACTCCAAATTATGCGAAATATCATAAGATTGTAATATTGCTCAATTTGTTATTTGATTGTGTTATTATTATTCATTTAAATAATGTGAACACTTGTAATATTTTTATTTTAGTTTGTATTATTCTAATAGCTTAGGACTATTAGATGCAACTTAGAAGTACACAAGTTTTTAATTTGTATTATTGCAATATCTTAAATTAATTTTTTAAAAATTTAAGCATGAGGGTTTGAATTTAAAGTTTTAACTTTTAGAATAACATTTATGGGCCAAAATGGCTCAAAAACAGGTTCTGGACTATTTTTTGGGCCTAAAAAAATCTTCCTAGCTTTTTGCCCAATGGGCCGTGAGCCTATTTAGACATGGCAGAGAGATAGACGGATAAGGTGCATGCCCCCGCCCCTTGGCACCCGATATGCGGAGGTGAATTTTGGGGAGGCAAACCCCCCCATGCAGGGTAGGATGCGGAATAGGGGTCCCCTCTTCTTGAGAGGGTGCAGCACTCCTAGCATATGCCTCTTATTTATTAAATAATAATAATAAAAAAAAGGAACAACTTTCCACAATTTGATCCCAACAATTGCCTAAGTAGTTTTATTTATTTAAAAGCTTAATTATGTAGTAATATTAGAGCTACATTTTTCAGTTAATTACGTTTCCATGTCAGACCTCTATTTTGGTCATTAATTTGAAACACGTAAGGCTTCATTATGGTGCTTAATCTGATAAAATAACAAACTAATTATAATTAAATCGTTTCTAAAAGACCTACAAAAAGATATTTCTAGTAATTTTTTAGGATTTTCTATTAATTGGGTGTGGCAAAAACTTCTGATAAACCAATTTTGGGTGATATGATTTATAATATTATGTAAAGGAAAATTTCTCAAATTTCAGTACTTGAAAATAATAAATAAAATGTCACAAAGTTAGGGAACATTAGCCAAAACGTAGGTGAAGGATGAATATTTTAAGTGTATTTTTGTTAGTCATGTCATTTGTCACGTAAGAAATAAACAGAACATCCATAAACTTTGGTTATATGGACAGATTGATTTTAAACCATTCGACAGTCATGTCAAGATTAAAAGATTCCATCACTTTTGTGAATCTAGGTATTTTGAGAGAATGAAAGGTGGCCTATAAGTAAGTTACATAGCCAGTTTAATGCTTTCTATATTAGGACTAATGCTTTATATAAGATTTCAATTTGATTGAGATTTTATAATAATCAAAACATTTTATTTACTGAAAATCAAGTGAGGAAAAGGGCGGACTACATTTCCTAGCTAGCTAGCCTTATTATGATTTCTCTCTTTCATTTTCTTCATTTTTGTCCGAAAGAAAAAAAAAATCATAGGTTGATCTCAAATATTATGTGAATAGAAGTGAAAAAATAATGATAGAATAATAAATAATAATAAAAAGTAAGTAAAAAATAATAATAAAATAATAAATAATATTAAAATATTATGAGAATACTCTAACTATTCAAACTAGACCTTAAACTCGTTGTCATCCATTGATTTAACATATATTGATATGCAGTCATTAATCTCTACCCTTCAAATCTGCCTATATATAGTATTTTAATGGAATCTTATTTATAAAAAAATTAAGTAAAAACCAAAACTTAATATGTGTTAATGTTATTGTTTATGAGTGTTAATTTGGATGGTGACATTTTTTGGAGAAGATCAGTGGTGGGGTGGGAATCAAGGTAGTGTAACGCTCTCACTAGACAGTGAGAGTGGAAGGGCGCGCGGGTGAAACATTGCTATATATAGCATAGTGGTGATGTGTTAGTAATTAGCAGTAATGAGGATTAAGAAAAGTGAAATATTCTAATTATAAATAGATTATATAAATATAATTCTATAAATTAATATAAAATAATGTGATTTATCGTATTGTAAAATTATTTTTATTAAAAAATAAATTTAAAAAATTAAATAAAATCATTCAATTTATATAATTTTTTTTATAATTATAATAATATTTTTTTATATAATCTATTTATGAACAGAGCAAGTACTGCCTGAGGGGGGAAGTGGGTCCGTACAATTTGACTGCGCACACGTGGTTCTGTGTTTTCAATGATAGATTGATTAATCAACCCTCTAATGTTAATTACTGCTATAATTACTTTAAGATAAAATAAATATATAAAGGGTAAAGAAAAAGTGTAAGACGAAGGGACCCCTCAACCTCCTCAATCTTTCATCCTCTTCCTCTCAAACATCTTTCCTTAATTCGCTTGTTTGTTCGCCAAAAGGAGAACTGAGAAAAAAAAGTGCACACGCCCCTAGAACACTGGCAGTTCTCTCTGCTACTCTACTTCCATCAAATCCAATCTCTCTGTCAAAACCAATACAATATTTATATCTATATATAATGAAGATAGAAAAGTTTGAGCTGTTTACTGTTCGTTATTTTTAAGAAGTTGTCTCCAAGGACTCCTTGTTCTTCTTGTTTTGCATCATATCGAATTGTCTGCTTCCATCGTTTTACTTGGAAGACGATAGTAGAAGGACAAGGAAAGCTTAGGAGTGCTTGGGGATGGATGAAATGTACGGTCTGAACTCAATGGCCGAGTACTCGGACAACTACAAGACGCTTTTGTGCCCGGAAAATCCAATCCTACCAGCGACGGATTACTACCAGAGCTTCTTTTCGTCGGCGACTACCTTCCGCGACAATCGTGTTCCCATATTCGGATCCGACGAGCCCTTCTCGGTAGCATCGGAGGCCGCTTCCATCGCCCCCGAAATTCAACGCGAGGAGGACATGTCCAGCATGATCAAAGCCAAAATCGCCTCCCATCCTTGCTACCCTCGGTTGCTTCAAGCTTACATCGATTGCCAAAAGGTGAATAATAACGACCTCCTCGTCTTTCCTGGTGCAAAAACCAGCAGCAGGTGTAGCTCCTAGTCCAGCCGGATATATATCTATCTACACAAAATATTTCGTTTGGTTCTGGTCGCTGGTTTTCTGTCGTTTCTTTATATTTGTTGCTACAAACTACTCAAAACTTGGTTTTGTTAACCTCGTAGAGCTTGTTTTTCATTTGGGTTTTTTCAAATTTCAATTATTATATGCAGTTATTATGCGTCTTTCTGGGTTAAGTACCATGTACTACACCTGGAAGAGTAAGTGGGTTGTGGAATTTTGAGCTTCCTGTTTGTGGCTTTTAATTGCAACCTACCTGGTGAGAGTGTTACACTATCTCTGCTGATATTGGCTTTGATGAAGTTCATCAGGTCCTTTCCTATTTCCTATTTGATGAACTTTGAACTTTGAAGGAGGGATATTAGGAGTTATATTTTTTCTTTTTGAATACATGGCGAACCATGTGTTACGAGCTAAACTTTCTTGGGATTTCTAAGGGTAGAGAAATCTGAGTCCCTAATTTTGTTGTACTGCATATTTTTGAGAGTCTGCAAGTGTGTTTTGTAGATTGGTCTGATGCATGTATCGAAATGGTCTTCTTTTTGAAGGTAGGAGCGCCTCCGGAGGTAGCAAGTTTGTTAGATGAAATCCGGCGAGAAAACGGGCTTTGTAGTCGATACGCTGTTTCTTCGTGTTTAGGAGCCGATCCCGAGCTCGACGAGTTCATGGTCTCCCACCTCTTCCTTTCCTCTCTCTCTCTCTCTCTCTCTCTCTCTCTAATAAGCTTTTGTCTTCATGAAGTGCTTCCTAAGTTATTTCGCTTTCATTGTATGTCTGAAGGAAACCTACTGTGACATGTTGGTAAAGTACAAGTCCGATCTTGCGAGGCCTTTAGATGAGGCAACCACATTCCTGAACAAGATCGAAATGCAGCTCACCAATCTCTGCATAGGTGCCTCCAATGGAAGCCTTCCCGGTCAGTCTCTCTCTGCCTGTGTCTCTCCGAAATCGGAATTAGGATGCTTTAACTTTTAGCAGTAAGTTATTTCTTAATGAATCGTATCCAAGATTTATTGGTTTTAGTGCTGCACAGAGTAGCAATTTTTGCTCCCCCGTCTTGAGAAACAGAAGCAAGCACTATTTATATCCTTCATTGTCTTTACTAATGCGCACGATACCGTGGTTTTTTGCTCACGTTAGCATAGGAAACCCATATGAACAAAAACCTTTACTTTCCTAGTACTAGTCTCTGTATTTAATTTTCTTGTTTCTGAAAAGAACCCAATTTACGGAGATCGACAATACTCGTGGAATTGTAACCAAAAGTTTCGGATATGGAAATTATCAGCCAAACAAACAAAAACCCTAGAGAAATAGAGACCCACTTCTTAATTAGATCAGCGAATGTTTCTATATCCGCTAATCGTTGCTTGGGATTATGACCTACTGGGAATGCTTTCACTGTGTAAGAACCTTTTTTTTCTTTTCAGTTTATTGTTTTCATTTGAACTGGAGATTCTGATTTTGACGTTTCAGGGATTAGTAATATGACTAAGACATATCCAATAGTAGTTTAAATGACAGAACACTGACATTTCATGTTTCTTTCCGTATAATCATTACTGTTGGAGAATCCAGTTTTAGGCCAGTTCTTCCTCGCGTGCTCTTCAAATGGGGTTTCTCCCTCTCTAGTGATCTCTCTCTCTCTCTCTCTCTCTCTCTCGGCAGACGATGCTTTTTCGTTCTTTGGATTTTTCAGCTTAGAGAATGCAATGGTTAATTAGAAAACCATTTCGAAAGCTTCCATAATGCTATCATACTCGAATAATGTCAATGACTCAAATCATGCTGATGTTGTGGATCATTCATATTAACTTAATTAGATGAGTTCTACTTATTCTTGCAAAACATGACTCTATACATATCAATGAAGAAAGTTTCTAACTTTATGTTAATATGTTGATAAAGCTTATAGGATCGCTTGTATACCCCTTAGTTGTCATCTTCGAAGTAACCGTATATGGCTATGAAGTTCATTCATGTTAGTTGATCGAACAAGTATCTTTTGAATATGAGTCATCCATTAACGTGGTTTTGTCCCTAGTTACCAATTATTGAGCAGTATAGAGTTCAAATGTAAAGGGTTGAAATTCAATAATTGTATTTATGTTACTAAACATGAAAGAGTTCACATTTTCACCTGAAAAAAGTGCCCAAAAATTGGAAAGATTTAAGTTTGTCTAATATTATGACAAGAGATACAATCGTAACTTGTGTAAAGTTGGAAAATTTATATCATCTGATGTTCCTTGTTTGAATATAAATTTATATCATTAGATTCACATGTTCTCGACGATTTAGACTTTTGGAACAAATGATGATTTAACATAATGTTAGAGTATAAGTCCATAACTTGAATCCTAATTCCACGCTTTACATCCTATTTAATTAACTATTCCACGTGTGTCTATTTATTAAGGCATAGTATGACTCATACATGAAAGAAAGTTATAAGTTAAATAACTAAATTCACTTCTTCTTATTAGCTTTTTCCGGCATTTCAATTAGCAAACCGAAAGAATTAATGAAAAAAATGGCAAGCTTTTGTTTTATCATGAATAGATGTCGGAGGAAAGAGTGAGATGGGGGTGGGATTTTATCTCTTTCTTCATGTTATATGAAATCCTTCATTGAGCCTTTCCGTTTTGTTTATTAATTTGCTGCTTAATCTACTTTATAAAGTAAGTTAAGTACTTAAAGTACACCAGATTAGAAGGAAAAAAGTACTTAAAGTATACCTATGTTCTCCTTTATTATCAACATCTAATTTGTTAGATCTTTTTGGGATGGGTATTTCTCTTTGATCTGATTGGATGGAGCATTGTCTGTTCTCTCTCTTTTCTAGCACAAATGATTAAAAACTGTAAGACACAACATGTTGGTGCCTTTTTATTGTATTGCATCCAGTTAATGCATCTGTTGTAAATTACATGAGCCTGCCAAAATTTTTAGTTGACCAGTAATGACATGCATTGATGCCTGGTCTGGTTGCTTTATATGGTTTCAAGTTCCGATAGAGCATGATCTGGAAACCATTACAGATGATTGGACATGAAAAATGAACATTGGGATTTGTCCAACGGCTGGAATGCTGCTTGGCAGCTAAAGTTACATCTATACTTTCTCGGAAATTGTTTTGGGTTAGTTCGAAAGTAATTTAACCAACTTAAATGGAGTTCATTCAGGTAGTCATTCTCATTATCAACAAGAAAAGATTGGCACACGAATCTCACATATCATGTGAGCATACATCGCTCTGTGGTTTTTAAAAGGACATTCTTACCTTTGGGCATGATGATTTGATGCTGCTTTTTGCTTCCTTGCATCCAGTTAATTTGCACAGGAGTGGATATCTTGCCATTGGCATGGGTGTAGCTGCATTTTTTTTTCTTGGTGAAAATGTTAGGAGGGGACAACTGAGGTCTCCTTATAATCTGAGCATGACTATATTAGTGATTTACTCGCTAGAAACTGGATAGGAGGGCGCTACGTGGCGGGAAGCCACATGCACTCCATCAAATCGGGTTTGAGCCATAGCCTAGACCACAACTCCACTAGGAACGTCAATGAATCCTTAGATGGCTAACTTTAAAAGTCTAAGATGAATCCATATTTGAATTCGGACTCAAGACCTAGCGCATGCCAAACCATATGAGAGTAATCCAAAGAACATGAGCACCACCCTTGGTGGCTTGTATGCCGCCTTAATTGTTCCATAGATAGTGCTGAAGATACTTTATGATATTTTGCTAAAAATATGTAAATCACGGTAATCTGGTTAGTAATATTTCTCAACATATGGTTAGTTATGTTTGGCTACTATCATTGCTTTTATTTGGAAGTACAAATAAACTTTTTTGTTGATGCTTTATAATCATTATTATATTTGCCTTTCTATGCCTTTGTTTTCGTGGGTTCTCTTGATACCTCTTTTGCAAAAGTATGATTCCTTAACTTGCCAAAAATACAAGAAAAGGGATAAATTTTTTTCAGATATCCGACCATTGCAGATGTCCAGACATTGGACATTCTAGAGGCATATATTCACGTGGTTGGATTGTTAATGACCTATAAGAGACGTTTGCTTCTCTTTACAAACTTTTAGCATTTGCAGAGCATATTTCTTATTGTTGCTTACTGGATGTTGCATTCTTGGGCCTTCTTTTCATTAAATAGTTTCAGTAGTCTATGCATTTACAACCTCCGCTTTTAGGTCATTGTAAGTTGGTGGGCATTCTGGGTACGTAAGAGAAGCTTTTGTTTGATATGATATTACGATCTCCTATGTGAACCTGCAAAAAAAGAACATAGGTTCTTTGAAAACAAGAAACTAAGGAGTCCATATTTTGGTTTTGCGACGTGCATGATTGTTAAGTCCCCAGAGTCTCTGTGACATGCTGCTGCATGCTCTTGCATCTTCAGTAATGTTATCTTTAGACCGCATATGATATTTTAGTTTTGACATGCTTATCAAAAATAGGAAAGTGGAAAACAAAGACATTTCAGCTTCTGTCATCGATTATCACTCCTGATGTGCGGTGAAATAGGACAATATCCGTTACAAATGGAAGTAGAATAATCTGCATTGAATTATTTAACATCCTTGTAGTACTAGGAATTGAAATGTCTAGCTCGATACGCATAACAAGGAACTTTCGTCCTCTTCCCGAATGGTGGTTTGGAAATTTTGCACTTGTCATGTACTTGCAATATGATGCTCATATATGGTAACGTGCCACTTGGACGATAACTGGAATTTGGTTAACTCTTTTCTTTTGCTTTGCTCATCCATGGTTTAGGCAAGAGCTGCCTTTCAGAGACAAATCTAGTGTTCCCATGTACTCATTTCCTGTATCCCTCTCTATGTTTCGTTGGCAAAACGATCTTTATATATTGCATTTGCTTATTTTTGTTGCTTTTGGTGCATGGATGCTGGCATTAGTATTGTCTTTGTTAGTCAGGTAGTTCATATTCCTGGTATATCTGTCTTTGCTGCGTGCAAGGTCACCGCTGAATCTACATCCTTTGCATTTTGCCGCCCAAAGGGTTCCGTTAACATGGCATAATTTAGACGGCACTGTGCTATAGTGGGGTAGAGCCCTTATTCTATACCTTTTACTTTTTGCAATGGGGCAAAATTCTGGAGGTTGGGGTTTTCTTCTTTTAGCATATTATAGACTAGTGGGTGGTTCTGTTTTTTTTTTTTTCCTTATTTTTTTTTGGGTCTGATCTCCAATGTCTCCGTGGCTCTCCTTCAAAAGTTTCTACGAATAGCCTCTAGCGATTTGGTAAGTGTGTGATCGCGAGGTGTCAATAAGATTGTGGGCGGGGGGTGGATAATAAACGTTTGATGAAATTAAGTTTTGCTATGTAAGGCCCGGGTCAAGCGGGTGGCCAAGGAGTTCCCAAGTAAGTAAACTCACATGGACGCCCGCAGTTTTCGCTGCTATGTACAGCTTTATGGGTGGAGATAGAGAGAGAGAGAGAGAGAGAGAGAGTGTGTATGTATCTGTGTGTCCGAGTTTTCTCATCCCCACGCACTGAGCTTTCTTCTGTCTACACCGCTCGTGCCCACTGCTAGCTTATCAATCCCATGGACATTTGTTCTGTAGTTGGCCCTCGCGGGTCTTCGCGCTTAATGGTGTGCATGGCACGTGCCGCATTTTCAGCTTTTAGTTGGGGAGGTGCAAGGCCCCACCACCCCACCCATTCCATCTTGTCGTTTTTGGGCAACACACTTTTGACACTTCCTTTCCCCTTTTTTGAGTTCACCCAAAAGAAATGTCAAGCACTTTTCCACTTTAGTAGTCCGCTTTCACTGTGTCTGGCACCCTCGTCAATTCTTCTCGCTGCGTTAAAACCTGTACTTTGATGATCTAATTTCTCTGAGCACGCAGTGAAGAGAGGTCCAATTCTCTCTAGCTAGGTATTTTTTTTTCATATGTAGACTTGCATAAAGTCGGTGATAGCGCTATCAGAAATAAACAGTTTATTTTGGTTCATTTGGTAATACTATCGAACATATAAAAACCGTCTTCTGCATCACATTGCGCCACACGCAGTGGGGTCTTGGGGGTGATGGTGAAGTTGACCATATTGATTGATGAATTGATTGAGACAGAAAAGCAAACAGGCAGAGTGTCTGATGAGGAGTGGAGTGCGTGTGGGGTGTGGGTTTTTCACAAAATAATGTAAAATGTAATACATAAACGTTAAGAATAGATATCCATATCCAGCAATCTAATCTCATACCATCTTGAAGCTCGCTCACTGGGGCTGACAGCCGACGCAACCAGACACTGAGAGTGGCTCCACTTTTACCTTTTTTTTATTTTCGTTTGCCACCTAGTCGTGGTGCGTGCAGTGTACCCTTCTCTTAGGCGGTCAAATCCTGTCTGCTGGAGTATCTGTCAGAAAGGTTGTATCTGGGTCCCCCTTTTGCTAGCTGCCCTCCCCATTTCAATGTCTCTCTAGGTATAAGTTAGTAGGGCAATGTTCCAACTCTTTTAGGTCCATTTCACTCTGAACCATCTTGTCAGTTTTCATTTTAAAAAACTATAAAAAAAAAAAAAAATTGTATCAGGATTGAGTATCGGAAGTTGATCATTTAGGTTAACAGGAATGGTAGGCAGAGTTCATATCCATCTTATTTTGAATTATTTCGAAACAAAATAATTCAAAAGTTAATGGAGAATGCCGCTTCATATTGTGAGAAAGAGTGGGATGATTTGTAGTATATATATATATACACACATATTTGTGTTTAGTTTATTCTGAATAGATCAAAGTAATTTTGAAAAGTCAATATCAAAACGATTTAAAGTATTAAAAAAAACTATTTTACAAAGCCTTCTTAGGTAATATTATGTGCATGATATATTAAGTGTTTTTTAATTCTCATATGGATCAAATAATTTTCAGTTGAAAATATTCTTCCGTCGAACTATTTTTAAGCAAAAAATTATGATTGATTGTTGAACGATAAATGTTTGTGAACAAGCTTGTATTAGGCTCAAAGCTTGTTTGAAAATGTTAATTTATGTATAGTTATATATTTACATTAATAAATAATGCTATACATGTATTTAATAAATAAACCTATGTTGGTATGTCATATGTAGTATAAAGCATATCAATAAGCTAACTAATTAGTTAATCGACACACTAATATATTACTGAATTAGTGTATCCAATATATGTTAGTTAATATGTTACCAACATTATATTGCTAACATATATCTCTAACATGTTAACTTATTATCTGTTATTGCCCATATACATATATTAACTTGTTTTAATCTGTTACTAACATAATGTTGATAATTAGTAACATTTTAGTACTTAGTAGTTTGTACCATCATGTTAAACTTGAAAGTTCACAAAGTAAACTACTAGCTGAGTTCATTCAAGCTCAAGCATTCAACTAGATTATAATTCAATTTTTTAGTTGAATTCGAATAACTATTGCAGCTGCGGACTCAGATAAATACCGAAAACTCTATTCTGAGTTCAATCTAAGTTTGGCCTCTTAAGCAGTACAGTTGAGTTGGTTTGGGCACGCATTATCTACTCGAACTCAAATCGTTTAGACCCTTATAACCTCTGCCACGTGCTTCACATCTCTTATGTGTTCTGATTCTTGTCGACTTGTTCTCTCTCTCTCTCTCATGCACTTCCATGGTGTCCCTCCACGTGTCTTCACAAACATTTTCATTTTTTTTGGAATTTTGAGACTATTCTTATTTCTTGTTTATGGCCATTTCAACCTAGTAACATGTCTTGAATTTGATGGCTTTTGTTTGAGATTTTCCACTTTTGGGTCTAGCCCAACCAATTGCATCCTATCATGCACCAATCTGATCACTTTCACCAAATACATTTCTAGTGTAAGAGATAATGAGATAATCCTGTCGACTAAGATGTAGGTCTTTTGGATTTGGTGCATGGAGGGCATTGGCTTCCAAGACTGAACCACCTTAATTATCTACTCTTCTCTTTCAGTTTGTTTTCTCAAATTTTATATTGGATGTGTATGTATATTAAATTCCTGTACAAATATCTTTGCGCTTGTGATTACCATCGGACTTGATGACAAAATATCTTGTAAGATTAAGGTGGCTTGCAACTTTACTAATTTAGTACTTTCCGACTTTTCCTATGTGAATTTAAACAAGGCATCAATGCTCCTCCTTTCAGAATTGGCAACTTGGCGAAAGATCTTCATGCATTATCCCCCCTCCCTTATCCATAAGGCCCTCAACTTCTGCCTTCATGATATCTCCTCAATTAAAGTCACCCTCTCAATTAAATATAACTTGGCATTTCCGAAGACTCTCCCTCTCCAAGGGTACTCTAACCTCTCCAGCACCCTCCATGCCCTGTAACTCTTGCAGTGAAGTCCTCTTTTGGCATTTCACATTACTGAAGATCTGCTTGTTCCAAGTCTTCAAATCTTTTTTCAAAGCTTTCAATTTACCTCGAGTGCTATCTTGGTATGCGTTGTCTTATCTACCAAGATTACGCTCTGAGTGCTCTGGATCTGATATGAAGTCCATCATTGTCTAATCATATCCACAAAGACATCAACTTTTAGCTACATATATATTCTCAAATTTAAAATGTCTCCAACTACCTTGTATAGCTCCACAATCCAACATGACGGGGATTTGGTCTGAGCATATCTGAGGTAATCTTCTGGCATAAATCCAAGAAATGCACCTCCCAATTGGGGGAGACGAGGTTTTCACCTGGTTTTGCATTGACACAGGAAAAGTATAAAAAATTTCAACCTCAGTTTTTTCTTTTTTGTAAGGAGAAAGTCGCAATGCTTTACACTGCCTTTTGTGGATTCCTTAAAAGAGTTTCATTATTTTCTTGCTTCTTTTTTGGTTTCAACTGCAAGCATGTGTACTGGAGTATCTCTTTTTTTAATGTTTTTGGAATCATCTGGCCAGATGAAGCTGCTGTATCATCTGAAGAGGATTTTAGTGGAGGCGAAGTGGAGATTCGGGACAGTAAACAGAGGGTAGAAGACCAAGATCTTAAAAACAGGCTTCTGCGTAGGTTTGGCAGCCATATTGGTAGCTTGAAGCTGGAGTTCTCAAAGAAGAAGAAGAAAGGAAAGCTACCAAGAGAAGCAAGGCAAACGTTGCTTCAGTGGTGGAATGTTCATTATAAATGGCCATATCCAACGGTAAATCATCTCTTTAAAATCTGTATCTGTAAACCATGTAATTTCATGCAGCTGACATTTATCTCAAAACTTGCATAAACACCAGGCTCTACATGGCAGCAGCTACAGATTTCTGCTGGATGACTTCATTTCAATTTGATTCCCCATAAATAATTGTGTGATTATACCTTTAATCCAGGGGACCTAAAATGTCATCTTGGAGACCATCTGGTTTAGAGGAAGGGTTACCGCTAGAAAAATACTAAGATTTTCCAAAATTTCTGTTATTTTTTTTATTATTCAGATCTTGGTGATGTCTCTCTTCGATCTATACTTTATATGGCACCGTTTTTGTTCTTCGTTTTTATGCATGGATATAGGGTCAGAAATCTTCTTCGTATCAAGTATTTAGTTGGGAAAATTGCGTAATGTTTTAGATTGATGGACAAGTCTGATGATGATTTGCTTTGCTTGAACATTCAGGAAGCTGATAAGATTGCGCTCGCCGAATCAACAGGCTTAGATCAGAAGCAGATCAACAACTGGTTTATAAATCAGCGAAAGAGACATTGGAAACCATCTGAGAATATGCAATTTGCTGTTATGGATAATCTTTCAGGACAATTCTTTGCAGATGATTGACTTACGTACGTGCATGCATGTACATACTCGAATGTCTCCCCATATATTAATTTAATGCTTATGTTGGTTCCATGTATATGTAAAATGGAAACTTGACTGCCATTGATATATTTATGTTTTAACTTCCTAGCAGAATTAAAGGAAAAATAATTGTATTTATCTTCATGTAAATTTGGAAGTTGACCGTAGCTGATCATAATGGAAATTCTTACATGATTTTGGTTGACTAGACCCCCTTTCTCTTGGCATCTTATCGATTTTGAATTTTGATACGTCGTACTTTGTTACCAATTGACTCACTGGATGTCCCCATTGACTGCATTGAGTAGGAATTGAACCTATTTGGTCAATTATGAGTCGTGTACATGGAAGATATTAAGTACTCATATATTTTGAATGATTAATTATAGAAAATAGGCTACAGAGGATTGATGAGCTTCACTTTAATATTTTGTGTGAGAAGTTTTAAAGAGAACACCAATGGCTACTACAAAAAGGTGTGACACGGATAGTAGCGACTAGAGGCTCCATGATGGTTTCTGCATTGATACCATGTAGAAACTGTATGGGAAACGACTCTAGAATTCAATGTGTACTGACAATGTATAGGGTTTGCCTATTTATAGCGCAATAAAGCCTGTGTAATAAAGGAAATTAAATCAATACCTAAATACAAAATACTTTTTTTTTTATAAACGGCGCATAATGCATTCATTAATAATGGACATTATAAAATTGACCTGAAACAAGCAGTACAAGCTAATCACAACATGAATAGCTTCTCAACACACTTCCGTGACTAACATGGTCTAGTCCCGACTGCAAATTTCTAAAGACCTAAAGTCTAAGAGACAACAAACTTTGACTTTGATAAAGGTAACCAAACCCCCTACTCTGACTAAGTGTAGTAGGGTGCAACAAACCCCACACTCCGTCTAAAGCGGAAAGGAGGACACAACTCTTCGGACTAAGGTCCGAAGAGACGATGTTTTTTTTTTTTTTTCTAAATAACAAAAGACAATGCAGAAATTAAAGATACTTGAGAAAACATGGATTGCATCTTGGAAAGATCTAGATTCGCATTTTCAACCTTGAAGGAACAAAAAAACACAAGTAGAGGCAATGATGGTGCGTGAGGGCCATGCGCCACCTTGGAGGAATGGCGGACGGTCATGTCTAAAGTAGTAGGTGGTCCTGGACCCAAAAAAGCAGCGTGTGGCGGCAGAAAAGCTCTCTGAGTGGTGGCGTGTGGGTTACACGCGCTCGTGGCTCATATCTTTTGGCCAAGCATGTGACTCACGCGCCGCTCCGTTCAGCAAATTTTTTCTCCCGTCTGAAAGATCGGTGCCTTGGGAAGCCCATGGAGGGGGTGTGGGGTGGTCGCCGAACATTGGAAAGCAACAGATCGGACTTCCTCCTTCCTTAGCCTTGAAAAAAACACTTATAAATAAAAAGAAGAGGATGAAATAAGATATGAGAGGGAAAAGAGAAGAGGGAGGGAGGAGCTGCTCCTCCCCCCTACGATTTCAAATCTTTGGGGGATTTTAGAGAGAAGGGGGAGCTTCTCTCTCTATATTGCTAGGGTCGGCTCTTAGTTGACTCTTTTTACTTGATATATCTAAATACAAAATACTTGACCTAGAATATTTATGGAATATTACCATATTATTATTAAAGTTTTAGACAAGATATTAATTGAATTAAGATAGGTAAATACATGCTAACAGCCCCCTCAAAATCAAGATGGTAGAGTCAACTGGTGTTTGGAAACAAGATTACCCAACTAACTAGGTGGATGAGATTTTGTAAGAATATAAACAATATTATGTTTTGAGGCTACATAGCAAAGATGAAAAGTGCTTTGTTGAAAGTGATGACGAACAAAATGACAATCTATATCAATATGTTCGATATGTTTGTGTAAGACATCTTTATGAGCAATCTGTCTAGCACTGTGGTTATCATAGTGAATGGAAGAACTAGTCTTTTGATGAATGCCCATGTCTACAAAGAGCCATCGTAGCCACAATAGTTCAGAAGTAGTGTTGGCCAACGCGTGATACTCAGCCTCAGTACTAGGTTAAGACTTATTGTTTCTTGTTACACTAATATCTCATTGATATTCCAAGAAAAAACGATAGCCAATAGTAGAGCAACGATCAGTGAGATCACTAGCTTAATCAGTATTAAAGTAAACCAAGAGTTCAAGAGAAGAGTGTGAAATTGACTAACTAGATGAACAACATAAGAAATATATGGTCATGTAACAATGAGGTAAATGAGACTACCAACCAACTATCTGTAGAAGTAGAATATGAAAGAGGCGTACCATTAGTGGCAAGAAGATTAACATTGTATTCAAAAGACTGCTAGCTATCTTTATTACAAAAAATTTCCGTACAGTCACTTTTGCATACTCCTTGCGCACTCCACTAATGTGATTGGTTGTGTCACTTTTTTTTAATATAAAATAACTCATTGGCCAATCACATTAGTGGGGTGCCTAAGGAGTACGTAAAAATGACTGTATGTAGTATAACTCATCTTATTATCAGTCAAACCAGCATTAGAGAGTAAATTAGAAGCATATTTGGCTTGGGAAAGATAATAACCATCTACCCCCAATGTGAGCTCAAGTCCTAGAAAGTAGCTTAAGTTCTTCAAAATTCTGATTGAGAAAATCTTGAAGGTCTCTAATGCTAGTGATGTCATCGCTAGTAATAATCATATCATCATCATAGAGAAGAATAAGAATAGTACCAACATTAGTAACACGAAAAAAAAGTGTTGAGTCATATGAACAAGGAACAAATCCTTGCTTAGCGACTATAGAGTTGAATTTGGCAAACCAAGCACGGGGAGCTTGCTTGAGCTCATAGAGATTATGACGAAGATGAAGATGACTGACTTTAAGTGGAGGATGTTCATAGCTAGGTGGAAGGTGCATATACTTATTCTACAAGATCACCATTGAGAAATGCATTTTCAACATCCATCTAAAATAATTCCATTTGTGAACAGCTACTATTGCAATTAATGATCTAACAAAGGTGAGTTTTGCAACAAGTGCAAATATTTCCTCATAATCAGTACCATACTCTTAGGCAAAGCCTGTTGCCACAAGGCATGCCTTATAGCATTCCACGGATCAATCTATCTAGGTCTTAATTTTGTAGATCCACTTACATTCAACTACAATTTTCCCATGTGGAAGATCCACCAGGTCCCAAGTATGAGTTTTGGTAAGGTTATTCAACTCATCTGACATAGTTTCTGTCAAAGAGGGTCAGCACTAGCTTCAATATAAGTGTGAGGTTCGTGTAGAGTAGAAAGAGAAGAAAAACAAATTATAACCTTGAAGCTGAGAAGAATGTACACTAACCTATTGGAGTGACGACTTTTAGATACCTGAGAGGACTTTGGGGCTTGTGATGTAGTAGGAGGACAATCAAACGTATTAGATCTATTGAGAGGAGCTGGGAGAGGATTGTGTAAGGAGCTGGATGTCTTTGCAAAAGAGTCAGGAAATAACGCAATGGAAGGACCAATGAATATAGGTGAATGTATAGAGGAGGATGGTTCAAACTTGGAAACACTCGTAAACATTTTGTGTTCCCAGAACTCCACATAGTGAGAAACCCAAAGGCCTTTAGTGATTGGCTTGTAGCAATGGTAGCCCTTTTCAGTTATGTTGTAACCAAGAAAACAACAAAAGTGACTCAAATTTCATATGCTTATGCGAAGGAAGAGTGACAAAACATACACAACTAAATACTTGACACAATGAGTAATCATTTATCTTTCCATAGAGAAGCTTAAGAGGAGAGGAGTTTTATTATGAATGGTAGGAGAAGGAACACGATTGGATAGTATAGACAACAGTTAGAGCAGTCTCACCCTAAAATTCTGCAATAATAGAAGAAGAAATGAGAAAGGCTCTTACAGTGTCTAGAATGTGATGGTATTTCCATTTTGCTGATCCATTTTGTTGAGAAGTATATAGGGCATGAATGATGAGAGATTTTTCTTTATTGAATCAATAAATCAAGAAAATATTTGTCATTGTATTCCATAGCGTTGTCTAAACGAAAAATTTTGATGGTATGAGAAAATTGAGTTTGTACCATTTTTTGAAAGCATTGATAAATGTGAGTAAGTTCAGAATGATGTTGTAAGAGATATATCCAAGTATAAAGGGAATAATCATCAACAAATATAACAAAATAATGAGATTTGCCCTATGTAGGAGTGGGAGTAGGACCCAAATATCAAAATGAATCAAATCAAAAGATGTAGAGGAAAATGAGTCACTTTTATTGAATGACAAAAGTGTTTGTTTTCCAAGTTGACATGAAACACAATAAAAAGACTCAAAATCTACATACCCTAAATGACCTTGAAAGGCTAAAAATTGAACACGAGGGAAAGAGATGGGAGCCAATTGAGAATGCCATAAACGGGAGGAAATGGTGAGAGCATTAACAAGTATAGATGCATTGGAGGGAATCTAAAAAGAAAAGAGCTTGAATATATGTCCAATCTTACGATCGGCCCCAATGAGCTTACCCGTTTGAGGATCTTGTACATCAACACTATTATTGGAAAATGTTAGCATAAAAACTAACTCACAAAGTTGACCAACAAAAATGAGATTTAAGGTATGGTCAAAGGTCATGTGATGAACAAGCAAATGAGAACCATCATCAGTGTATTTGCAAAAGATAGTGTTAAGGGAGAAGTGGACCCTATATGACGAACAAGCAAACGAAAACCATCAATAATGTGAATGACAAGATTAGGTGAGTGCAGATTTTTTAGAAAATAAGGTAGGGTCAAATGTCATGTGACTACAACACACAAAGCCAATAATCCAAGGAGATTTACCTGAGGTGACGGACAAGGCAAGAGAAGATCGAGATAAAACCTGGTAAATTAATTGCCTCAATGTCACCTGAAGTGAGTGGAATGGACTAAGAAGAAGACTCTGGTGCAGATGGAGAGAAGTTAAAGCTATGATAGCAGCCTGTGAGACAAAGGTCTTTCCCTGATTCTTGTATTGTAATTTGCGACATTTAGAGACAAAATGGCCTGGGCATTTGCAATATCTACATAAAGTAGTCTTGCTTGATGATGGGGATGATGAAGATCCAGAGGCAGTGCCAAAAGAAGATTTAAAAGACACTTGAGAGTTAGCAGCTACAACAAAATTTGGAGATTGCAACTTTATTGTAGATCACCGATTTTCTTAAGAAATGAGCTCGACAACAATAGTCTCAAAGTTGGAAATGGTGTGCGATGTAAGAGAGAGGCCAACATAGACTCAAAGTCCTCACGAAGAGTCATTGTAAAGTGCATAAACTTATAATGATCACGATAGGCCGCAAATAGTTCAATATCTTCATAACATTTCATATGAGGATTTGCAGTGGATAGTTATTCTCATAGATTATTAATTAGAGAATAGGAATCAACAATAAATTGACTTGATTCTTGTCGCATCTAATAAAGCATAGTCTCAAGCTAAGACTTTTGGGTGTAATTGGTTCTATTTAGTCTAGTTTTGGACATATTTTTGAACCAAACCGGTCTAAGTTGGTTTTGGAATTCTAAAAACCGATACAAACTGTTTCATACCAGAAACCAGAACTTTTGAATTTTTCGATTTCGGTCAAGTTTGGTTTGGTTTTACTACTGCGATTCGGTTTTGGGCTCTTTTGTTAGGGTTGTTGGTTTTTCTGACCTAAATGAAAAAATTATGCCAAAAATGTCTAAAAAAGTACTAACAAAAAATGCATCTATTCTTGTTATATATATATATATATATCAAAAGTGTGCTCTTATACTTATACCATATTTTATATGTAAGTATGTAACTTAATATATAAGGATAAATAATAACATATTAATAATTTAATATCAATACTCATGTTTAAGAGTAAGTTTATATCAAGGAAGTAGAAATAATAAGATTAAAATTTTATATTATGTATAATATATATCATATAAGATATCAAATATAAAAAACTATAATATATATATTGGTTCAGTTCGGTTTGAATCAGTTTTCAAAACATGAAAATCAGGACCATTGATTTTCAATCTACCGAAACCGAACTACGTTTTAATTTGGTCGGTTTTTGATTTTTTCTTACACCCCAATTGAAACTGCAACAAAGCATCATGAGTACAATTATGTTGCTTTGAAAGAAAATCCCATGTAGCTTTAGTATGTCCAAGTTTAGGGAGCAAACTATGAATCAAAGAAACAAAAATGTTGATAAACAAAAGAATGATCTTGTAGTGCACACTACGCCAGTCTTCAAGGTGGCTTACATAGACTTTAATACTTTCACCCTCTTGTTGCTTAGGGGCAACAATATCTCCCGAGAGATAGTGCCACATAGAAAAACATCCATATTTTGAGTCCATATATTATAATTGGATCCATCTTAAATAATGAGACAGACAATATTATCAAGGTGAGAAAAAAAGGACATTTTGGGATTTTTTTTGTCAATAGTTGAAGTCAAGAGTCAACGGGTCAAGGTCAATGGCGATGTGTCTGACACAGGATGGGCGACTGGATGGGTGACTGGACAAATGAGGTGGATGGGATGGGTTGGGATAAGAGTGGTGTGGGCTTGTCACAATACCATAAATAGGAAAAGAAAAGCTTTTTGGCTCTCAGGACTTACTGAAGATGTCTATCAATTTTGTTGTGAAAAACAACTTGCCTTTCTTTAGTACTTAATTATATCAAGATTTCATTTTCAACTATAGAGTAGTACATGTTTATAACATAGATTCTTACCCTAGCTAATGTCGTTCCACAGGTGTTTTTAAAAAAATCAACATAAAAAAAAATAGCATATAGCAGCAACTTCATGACTATGCAACTCCGGATGAGTTCTCATATCCAATGAGAATATAATCTGATCATGAACTCCCACAGTAAATCCTCTTTAAAATGTTGAGGAGTGACCACATCCTATTTTAACATGCAAAAAAGTTGAGGTGACAAGTTATACACATCTACCTATATAAAAAAACGTAATTATGACAAGCAAATATATAATCTTTCAAATAATTTATGATATCTTCTTTTTGGGTTTTGCTCTTTTTCCTCTTTCTCTTCCCTTTCCTTTCACCTTTAGCCTCTTCTTCTTATCCTTCTTTTTCATTGTACCTAAGAGAAAGGCATATGAGAACTTGTGATAGAATTTTGAAAAATGCTTCGCATGATTTCTGTGGGAGCTAGGTGTATATATGTAGATAATTACGGAGAGTGTGTTACAGCATATATGTTTAATCTATATAGCATATATAATTCAAAATATGATAACTATTCTTATCTTTATCATTTGGTTTTGAATTTATAATACAATCACTTTGAATTTGATCTTTATGTGTGTTATCCGTAAGAGAGTTTGACCGAGTTTTGTGGTGATCTATTTCAAGCTCAATACGCATCGCAAGCTTAACAGGAGCTTTCGGATGGTAAGTAGGGGTGTAACAGATCCGGTCTAGTCCAGTTTTGGAAATATTTTAGAAATAAACTGGTATACACTAGCCTTGAGAATTGAAGAATTGATATTGGACTGATTCATCCCCGAAGCCGAAACTTCCAATTTTATCAATTTTGGTCTAGTTCGGTCTAGTTTTACTGGTTTTTCACTAGCTGCAAAAAAATAATCTAACATATAGCAAGAGTGGCACACTAGCTCATACACAAGTTGCCACACTAGTTCATAAAAGATCTAGCACATAAAAACTAAAAAGAGTGGCACACACACAAGTTGCTCACACTAGCTCATAAAAAATCTAGCACATAAAAACTAAAAAGAGTAGCACACTAGCTCATACACAAGCTGCCAATTGCCTCACTAGCTCAAAAATAAATATAGTCAAATAATTTTATTTTGTAATTTTATTCTAGATTACAAAATAAAATTAAAAATACAGTAGTTATAGTCTCCTCAAGTGTCCAAATTACAAAATAAAAATAAAAATATAGTACCAAGGTTTAAATTATACAATTACAACAATACAACCAGCTCATATGCGCCAACTCCAAGAGTCCATTCAAATAAACCTTGCAATTTCATTCAAATAAAATCAAAGAACCGTTAATTCCAATTAAAAGTTATGAATTACATGAAATGGAAAAATGCTTGAAAGAAAAGAAGTGTAAAAAGACCACCCACCTTAATCATTTCCAACAACTGAAATAGGTTTTGAAGAATTTTTAACTTCTTCCATGAGCTCTACACAAAAGAAAAAAAAGGAAAGTTCAAGCATAATAATTAAAACAATTTCAAAATATTATATACAAGATGGAGATAGTAAAAAAACAATACAGGAGGCTATATACATATATCAAAATTCTCAAAATCCTCAACAACATCCATTAAACTACAAATGCTAATCGGGGTGGAAGAATAACGAAACCAATTTTATACACAAATAAGGGCTTATATCATAATTGGAGATAAGCTACTACATAAATGATCAAGTACTCGACCTGTTGTGCTAAAAGCTGACTTAGAGGCCACTGTAGATACTAAAATTGCAAGAACATCTCGTGCAACTTTTGAAAGCACGCAGTATCTAATGGGCTTAGCCTTCCACCAAGTCAATAAGTCGAATTCAGCATCATCTTTTCATATTTTTCAAACAAATACCTTTCCACTTCGAATTTATTTTCCAAAGAGTTTTCTAACTCCAAATGCTTCTTGAGTTGAGCCAACTTATATGACCTCATATATTCTACCCGAGTAGTTGAACTTGTAGTATTAGTCCCTCCCTCACTTGATTGGCTTATGGTTTGATCTTGTGTCCCAACATCAACTTATTTATTTTTACAATAACTATTGTATAAATCAGTCAAGGCATCTCTAACTTAGTTCACCAACATAACAACACTCAAATTATTATCAACATACGTATCTTTGAAACAAAATTCAAGATATCGCAATTTATGTTAGGACTCAAGAACCAACCCAACATTCAACAAGGGATTCATTTTTTCAAAATTACCCTAATAGTTTTCAAATTTATTATGAGGCCCTTCCACACACTCCATATTAATTGCATCTTGAATTGTCGTTAGCTCCCTGAAAAACAATAAGTTGCAAGTGACATATTGGAACCTGAAAAACGCAAGGTTGCATCATAAAAAAAGCTTAAGAAACTTTACAAACAACTTACTCCTATCTCAATTGTCCTTATTTAGAGGCCCAAACTTGGATGTCACCCCTTTACTCAACCACTAATACTCTCATTATGATCCTCACTATCCTCCTCTCCAACACTCTTAACATACCTCAAGTCTTCCTCCTCTAATTGTTGAAATGATTTTAAAATCTTTCAGCCCTATCCAACATCATATAAGTGGAGTTTCACGGAGTTGCTACATCTAAGCATACATGACTTTTACACGTAATATCCTCATTTTCACAATATTGTTTAAATATGCCCCACCTTTATGGAGAAGATTTCACTTACTTCACAACCCCTATAATTCTTGCAATTGATTGATCTAATTCCTTCAACCCATCCCGAACTATCAAGTTCAAGATATGAGCACAACATCTCATATGCAAGAACTTATGTTTTAAAATTGTATCATTTCTATTTTTCGTCGTTCTTTTTATATATGCAATTACCCCATTATTTGAAGTTGCATTATCAAGAGTAATTGCAAAGATTTTTTGTCTCCCCACATCAAGCAAACAGATCTCAATTTTCTTACCAAGCGTCTCACCCTTATGGTTTCCCACCCTACAAAAGTTGATAATTCTTTTATGCATTTTTCAATCTTCTTCAGTAAAATGTATGGCAAGACACATATAATTAAAATTCTATACAAATGTCCATGTATCTATGTAAGACAAATTCACCGCCCCTTAAGAGCACCTTTCAACTTGTCTTTCTCCCTCAAATAAACCTTATAAGCATCTTTCGCAATAGTTATACGTGATGGAATCTTGCACAGCAAGCGTAAACCTCTTCTCCCCCTTCAACAAATTTAAAGGGCAGCTCATCAATAACCAACATTTTTGCTAAGGCTTCTCTACAAGCCTCAACACTAAAAGCAATAAGTACAAGCCCGACATTCCTCTTTCTCCAGGATTGAAACCTAATACAGATCGGTTCTTATCCACTTTTCTTAGTGAAGACTTCTTACATTATTTTTCTAAGAGTTGCAACATAGATCTTGTGCCATTTATATTAGGATCACAATCATATCTAGCCTTGCAAAAATTACATGTAGCCCTAGGTTTTGACTTATCTTCACTTTTAGTTTTTGTAAATTATTCCCAAACTACAAATTTTTTCCTACTAGTCCGAGTAGTTGTCTTACTTACATTAGATTTGAGTGAAAATGGATCATTAGTCATTGTTGATTCAACAGTCCTTTCCGTTAAAGGTTGAACAATGGTAAGTGTTTCATTTGAAGCATCCATCTGTAACAACAAAACAACCTGGTGAAATTGAACCCATTGATAAAAATCAGACTAAGTACAAGACACATTAGAATATCATTAAAGAAAATAAAATAACAGATTAACACACAAGCAAAGAAAGATTACAAGAGGCAAAGACATATTCAGGACACGAAATAACCACACAAAAAACCATACAGATTCAACCACACAGATTTAAGAAATGGAATATTCACATAGAGAAAACCACACATATTCAACCATGGATTTTTCAAACACGAAATAACCAAACAGATTCAAGACACAAAATAATGACACAAAAAAAATACACAAATTCAAGACATGAAATAACCACACAGAAAAAACCACACAAATTCAAGGCACGAAATAACCACACAGATTAGCACATGAAATAACCATACAAATTTGCAAACACCACATGAATTAACCATCTTTCAGAGGCAAAGATAGAGCATGATGAAGTAATTGAAAAAAATACATTCAACAATCAACATTCCAAGCATTCATCCATCAGCAATTAGTAAAAAAATTTACTATAGCAATGACCCTTAAAGACTCGAAGTAAATTTAAGATTTGAAAACATATTGAGAGGGGAGACGCTGGGGATGCCTGGAGGAGAAGGAATTCATGGCAAGTGGCAGTGGTGGCCAATGGCGAGGGGTTGTAGCCTGTGACGACCACACAGAGTGAGAGGGGGGTTGCGTGTGTGTCTGAGAGTGAGTGGGAGAGGAACCGAGGTCACCAAGGTAGAGGAAGTAACCCTATGTAACACCCCCACTTAATTAAACATTAGATCAACCCTTAATCATTCTGGATTAGACTTTTAATTTAGGGTTATTATTTACATTAAGGTTGATAGTGAAGTTAGCCTTAATCTTGGCACTTAGTACCGTTAAGCTAATGATTAGAAAAACAAGCCCATTAGTGAATTTAGTGAGGTTTTTAGGAACTTTGAGCATTCAAGGGCCTAGCCCAAGAGTCCTTAAGCCATTAACCCACACACTTTGCCCTTTTAAGCCCACAAGGCCCAAAACCATGTTTGGGTTTATTTCACTATTCAACTTGAAAGTCCAAAACACCATACTATTGGTTTCCTTAAGCTAAAATCATACCCTAAGTATCCAATTTAAGTTTTGAAAGTTGGCTAAGACCATTAACCATCATACTTGAGGCTAGTGAACTTTAAGCCATGCTTTGAGGCTTAATTTCGTTTTAATATTATTTTATTATTTTAATTTATTAATTTATTTCATCATACCTAGACCTTACTAGTACCATAGATAAACCTCGCCACATGTCATTAAGAAAAATGACATATCAGACCTCAAACTTGCATCAATCTGCTCGTGTATCCCCTTAAAGTGCATGGACTGTTTTACCCTTAGGCCCAATAATTTTGTGCCATTTACTCAAGGTTAATATGGTTCTTAAACACATCATGAGACCCATTTAAAACCCAGAATAATTCTTGGATGAGATTGGTTTCACAAATCAAACCAAGAAGCCAAACTGATTGCACCTTAGTCTACTTTGAGTGAGAAGAGGTTGGGTTGAGATTTAACCAACCATCTACCTTATTTAAGCCACCAAACCATGCCACCTCCTTCACCACCTAATCTCCAAGGGGCCAAATGACCATCATGAGAAATTTGACGCAGATTTTCTCACCCAAAACCATCCAAAAACTGAAGCTCAAATCTGCCAAGTAGAATCCACTTGAACCCATCGGTTAGCATAGGTGGTTTGCTTGACTTTTTTTCAACTAAATCATGCCTCACAACTTGGCCACCACTGTAGGACCATTGTAGCCATAGTAAAGAGAAATCATGTTGATTTCAGACCACTATTCCCCCAGCACAAGAGAACACAAACTGATGAAGGCAATCTGAAATTTCTGCAAACACCCTCCATTACATCATCTTTTTTCAAACTGTACCTCCATGATCACTTGGCAACCAGCCCTCCACCTTCTACCACCAGAAAAATCCTTCAATAAGTGACCTTACACCCGCACAAATCAGTCATGATGATGAGTCAAAAGGATGAGTCAAGACAATGAGCAAAACTGTCCAAAGAAAATCACTTTGAACATGTCAGCCCTATGGTTGGTTTTGTTGGCTTTCCTTCTATTTCTTCTGTACCAAAACTTGAAAAATTCCCATAGGACCAATGTAGCAACTATAGAAGTGAAATCACAGTGGTTTAGGGCACTGTTTTGGTCTGCACAAGATGACACAAGTGATGGAGTGTAAATCTGAAAATTTCAGCTTCTTACACCACCTTCCACCAATCACCTTGGACCAAGGCCAACGTCCCCTCCCTTTGGCTACCTATAAAAGGCCCTTACACCCCCCTCATTTTCTCCACTCCTCAGCTTCAAGTTTTCTCTTGAGTCTTGAGAGCATTTCTCCCTTTAGAGAGCAATAGAGTAAAACCAAGTAGATTTTTGGTGAGTTCTTGAGTGTTCTTAAGCAAGGTTGTGTTGAGTGCTTGAAAGGCACGAAATTTGTAAGTTTTTTTGTTCTTGATCTTAGTTAGTATGTCAAGCTTTGTTTCTAAGTGTTGGTATGAAATTTGGTCGAGTTTTGAGAAGGTTATCAAGCTTAGTTCAAAATCAGGTCATCAGAGGGTGGTTTGAATGATTAAATAGTTTTAAGTGAAAATTTAGCTATGGCATGTCTTAAGCATGATTTTATATGATTTATTATTATCTTATAATGATTATGGAATGTTTGATTTGTGATTAAAATCATGTCATGATAGGTTTTAAATCTATCTTGTTTTTATCATCAAGTATGAATCGATTTTAAATAAATTGGAGATTTAGGATATCTTAGCCATGATTAAGTGTTGGGATGAACTTGATTACTCAAGAATTAGCCTTCATTATGTCATTAAAGATGTTATCGATCATTTGTGATTAAAGAGAATCTCATATGCATGCATTCATAGGGATCAATAGTTGAAAACACACTTAGGTATCAACTAGAGTGCATGCCACGAGTTGTGACTGTTTGGGCAAGTTTCACTTTGATTTTTGAAAATCCAAGGGCATATATGGTTTTATAATGTCAAAATTATAAAGGCCATAAATTTTGGTTAAATTTGGAGTTCATTTGCAATTAGTGAGAATTTAGGGCCTTAACGGTAATTTGTTTAGAGTCTATGGGTATTTTTGTAAGTACCCATTTTTAAAACTTTTGATTTTGAACCTCAACTATAAAAGTATAAATCCTAGCTTACTATGCACTTGATTTCAGCTGTTATGACATTTTTTCAATTACTCAGGAAGTTTGTAAGTTGGCCTCTAACTTACACATTTACAGATTGTTTATGATTTATTGATAAATGTCTCATTCATGTTTCAATTACCACTTTGAGCATAAAATATCATATTATATGATACATTGAGTGTATATTTACATGACATGTGATATTTCTACCATTTTAGTATATTGCATCTATAAATATCATTTCACATAAAAAGCTTGTTATATATGCACATGTCATGAAACACATTTTTTAATTTAGCATGAAAATAATTTTTGTCATGACCCCAAAAGCTAGGATAGGGAATTATCTTAGTGGAACTCCTCAATCCACTTTGAAGTGTTTAAGAATGGAGTGGTAACCTCTAAGTTGACAAAAAAAGTCAACGGGTTTTGAATGAGTTCTTTGTAAAGAATGCCGGAACGAAGTCAATATGTTATGAAACCTAATGTTGGTGGGTGTACACGTTATGATGTTATGTTATATTATTAATGCATTGAGAACGAGTCTACAAACAACGTAGTTTCAACATGAGTTGTACTATAGTCAGTGGTAGGTATTCATAGTGCACATGAGGAACTGTGACGATACCACACGTTAAGATTAATTTATGAATTGCTAAAAATGATGAAATGTTATGATGAAAATATTATCTTTTGATGATTAAAGTAAAAATGTTCTCTGAACGAAAATATATGTCTCTAAAAATGTTGAGGAATTTGGATTGGAGACACATGCACATTTTTCCACATTTCATATTTATCATTCTTCATATATAATTTATCTTTGTGCAAGTTGGTTGTTAACTTACTAAGATTTCATGTAAATCTCACCCTTTTTGGGCCCACTTGGAATGATAGAAGTTGTGGCAGGATATGAGGAGGACGGATTAGATAGAGCACTGGATCTAGCTAATTGAGGAGAAGCCTGATCTCGAAAGGAGACTAAATTTGATCATCATGTTTATAGGCCTAGTTCTTTATGCTCTACAACGCATGAAGAGATTAATTTAACTTTAAAAACTTTAATATTTAGTTGTATTAAGTTATGCTACGATTTGACTTTGAACTTATAATGATTAGTAATGCATTGGGATGTTTTAGTTATTTTGACATAAGTTTTGTTTTCACTCTTCTATCCGTTGCAGTTATTACATACTGCTAGTTACATATTAGGATGTATTGCATATTAACTATCATGAACGGGGGTATGTAACCTTGTATTACATGTCTCGACGCTCTAAACCCCTGTTCCATCCCAAGCAGAAGTTGAGGGCGTCACACCCTAAGTCCCAACTTAATATTATATTCATTAACAATTTGGCATATAATATAATATAAAAATATATATAATAAAAAAGATCATATAAAAATATTTAATATATAATATAAAAAAATTAATATATATATATATATATGAACTGGTTCGGTGTTAGAAAAAGCAAGGCCGGACAGGTTTGGAACCAGTTTTAAAAACTGCTAACCACTAGACCGAACCACCGGTTTAGTCTGGTTTATCGATTTTCCCTTTTTTTAGCCTTAACAATAAGGTTGTCACACAAAATGGAGAATTGAGTAGGTGGTAGAGGCTTTGTGGGGACATTATTGCTTGATCTTTTGAAGACAAAATTCGAACAAGGAGATCCTTTAAAGCAACCTGGTCCCTGACAAAGTGGTAATCAATGGAGATGTGTTTGGTGCGTGAGGGGAAAAGAGGACTAGTAGTGAGATAAGAAGCACAAATTTTATCGTACCACAAAGTTAATGGTTGAGAAAGGGTAATGTTCAGTTTGGAGAGGAGGGATTAACCCAAATAACTTCACTAGTGGTGTTAGCAGTAGCCATGTAGTCTACCTTTATAATAGACCTGGATATTGTTTTCTACTTGCGGGAACTCCATGAAATAATGTTAGACCCAAAAAAAAAGACGGTAGCCGGTTGTGCAGCGGTGGTCTTCAAGGCATCTGGCCCAATCAGAGTCTGAAAAAACTTAAAGAGTTTGTGAACTAGAACACCAGAGCAAGAGACCATGATGAATGGAACCTTTAAGGCTATTTTCAGTCTGTTAGGGGACTGCATCAAGGGGATCATCTTTCTCCTTATTTATTAATCCTCATGGAAGAAGTGTTGACGAGGCTTCTCCGAAAAAATTTTGTGGAAGGTCGGATTGGTAAATTTAGCCATCCTATTGGTGCTCTTTTGGTCTCTCACTTACTTTATGCGGACGGCATCCTTATTTTTGCTAATGGGGGTAAGAGGTTTATTCGAAATCTGGTGCATACTCTTGATACTTATGAGAAGTAGTTCGGTCAAAAAATTAGCAAGGACAAATCTACTCTTTTCCCCTCTAATTTGATCTCAGCATCAAGGAAGAGGAGTTTGTTGAGTCTTACGGGCTTTAAAGAAGGTAAATTTCTGGTTACTTATTTGGGTGCTCCATTGGTTTCAGGTAGATTGATAGCTTGGGTTTTTGATCCATCAATTGATAAAGTGTGGAAAAAAGTTGCCGATTGGAAGTTTAAGCTGTTATCTCTGGGTGGTAGATTGATTTTAGTCAAGCATGTTTTATCTAGTATGTCTATCCACCTATTGTCTTTGATGAGTGTTCCTTCCATATTTTTTTCTCAGATTAAAGCTTTGTTAGCTAATTTTCTTTGGGGTGAGACGGATGGTAAAAGAAAATATCATTGGAGATCGTAGAGTAAAATTTGTTTGCCTGCTAAAGAAGGAGGGTTGGGCGTGAGGGATTTTAAAGAGGTTCAAAAATCTCTCCATATGAAGTTTGCCTTCCAGATTCTATCTTCTAATAATCTTTGGGTTGATTTTTTACGTGCCAAATACCTTCGTCATGACCACATTTCTACTTATAAAGCAAGACCAAGTGATTCTAGGTTCTGGAGATCGATAACTAAGGTGCTGCCAGAAGTTATGGATAATGTGTCTGTTCTGGTGCGTGGTGGGAATGATTCCTTCTAGTTTGATCGGTGGTTGGCATCGGGCCCCCTTTTGATAAGGGTTGATGATATTGTGAATAATGGACTACGTATTCAAGATTGTTGGTCCAATAATTTTTGGGACAAGGGCATTCTTAGGGAGCTAGTTGGTGAGGAGATTGTTGAGGAAATTTTACAGATGCCTACTAATCGTACCCATGGTCCGAATTTGTTTGTATGGAAACCTTCTGCTAATGGCATTTTTTCTACTAGTACAGCTTGAGAGGTGGTGAGAAAAAGAGGTTAGGAATTACCTTGGCATGATTGGTTCTGGCATCAGTTATTACCTAAACGTATCTCTCTTTGTTTGTGGAAAGTTTGAGTTGATTGTTTGCCCGTGGATGTTCGGGTCCAAAGTAAAGGTGTGTCTCTTGCCTCTGTGTGCGATTTTTGTGATAAGAGATACATAGAAAACATTGACCATATTTTTTCTATGGGGGTCGTGGCTTTCGATGTCTGGTCCTATGCTAATATTGCTTTGGGTCTCCCTTGTAGGCCCAGTTTACGTTGAAAAAATAGAGTACTTGCCTGGTTTTCCTATGCTAAATAATCATCTTTTAGGGGTACCCTCATTGGTTTAATTTCTTGTCTTATTACTTGGTGTCTTTGGAAGAGAAGATGTAAGGCTAGAATGGATGGGAAGCATGATTCAGTTGTGACTATCTAGAGAAGTGTTCGGGTGTGGATTAATTCTTTGGCAAATAACATTAATTCATCTAGTAAATTATCCATGCATGATTTGAAGATTTTAGAAGATTTTAATTTGGAGAGCCTAGTACTTCTATGAGATCTGGGAAAATTGTTAAATGAGCTTTTTCAGCTTATTATGGGATTGGTACGAATAATGGCGTGGAAGTGAAAGCTATTCTGGATGGTATTAGATTATGTAAAAGGAACCATATGGTTAATGTGATTATTGAGAGTGATTCTCAAATTGTAGTTGATTGGCTGTGCAACAGCAAATGCACTTTATGGTATCTTTGGGATTTTTGGGAGATTTTGCGAAAGGAGCTTGAGGGGATTAATTTTGTGGTGGCTCATCAATATCAGGAAGGTAACTATGCGGTGGATTTTCTTGCTAGAGAAGGGAAAAATGGGATGAATGTCACGTATAATGGTATCCAAGATTTTCCCCATTTATTAAAAGGTATTGTACGGCTAGATTTCTTAGGTCTCCCGTCTTTCCATTAGTTTTGTTGTTTTTGGTTTTGTGATCTAGGCTTGTTTAGTTTGTTTCTATTATTGTTCTATGCTAGGCTTGTTTAGTTTTTATTTCCATGTCTTGGTTTAGGCCTGTTAAATTTCCTTGTGGTGTTTTTCTATAGGCTTGTTTAGTGTTTTTGTTGTCTATTTTGTTTCTTTGGTTTCTGTTTTTGGTTTGTTTCATATTTGGGAGGTTTTTTTATTTGCTCATCTGTAAACTCCCCTATACTTGGCTTGTAACCACGGTATTCCTCTGCCATAAGTGAGGGCTCTTTTAATAAAATTGGGACGGGGCTACTACCATATGGCTACCGGCACTTCCAAAAAAAAAAAAGACCATGATGACCAATTTGACAATGGTACCTTATCACCTGTTAGACTGCAGTCCAATGTTCTGTGCTAGGCCTATGCATGAATCAAAAATTTTGATTGGTAGAGTAGGCGATGTTGGGACGTGTGAAGCTAAGGCACTGAATAGAGAAAACAATGCTCCTATAGAGAGTAGGACCAGAGAAGGGAGCTCCATGATGTTGAGTGAGAGTAGTTGTCGAAGACATTGGAGATGAGACCCTTTTAGCTTGGAGCATGCTGGACTTACCTAGAAGATTAGTGATATATTGTTGATGGGTAAAAAAAAAGTCCTAATTCTATGAAGTAGGCTTCAACACCAAGAAAAAAAATATAAGAGGCTGAGATCTTTGAGGGTAGAAGAGGTCTGAGGAATGCTAATCAATTGGGCTATAATAGTTGGGTCCGGGTCTATAATCAAAATATCATCTACATAAATAAAAATGTAGACAATAGATGGGCCTCATTTATAGATAAATAAAGAGGTGTTTGGCTTGGAGCCCTAAAAACTTAGTTCAATTAACCTATCTCTAATACCATGATAGAATTCTGAAAAATTCTTCCCATGTTTTCTGTGGGAGCTTGATGTATATCTATATAGATAATTACATAGAGTGTATTACAGAAGATATGTTTAATCTTTAAAGCATATATAATTAAAAATAATAATCAATTTGAATTTGATATGCATGTGCGTTATCTGTAGAAGAGCATGACCAAGCCTTTTGGAGATTCGTTTTAGCATATGGGTTATCTTTTGGAGAGCTTGACTGAGTTTTGTGGTGACCTATTTCAGTCTCAATAACTTGTGATATGCAAAGATTCTATATATAGTAGAATTCCCTCCCAATCAATTCATGTGGTCAAAAGCCCCAATGCTGAAGTAGGTAAATTCCAATCTAAGTTATATTTTACTCTCTTTAATTTTCTCATGTTCATGATCATGTTGAGATCTTCTTCGAACTTAATGCACAATTAGAAAAAAATCTCCAACATTGGTCACCATAAGGCACATCACAAAAGAGTTGACGACAAGATTGGAAGAACTAAGGTCACCATACTACGATAGAATAAGTTTTTTTGAACAAAAATTTCATCACAAAAAACTATGATTTTGTCCCAAAAATGTTTTGGGGAAGGAAAAAAAATGGTCCCAATATCATTGTCCCGATTTTTTAGGATGAAAATTTGACTTTTATCCCAAAAAATACTTTTTGAGATGAAATCGAACAAAACTGTTCGATAGCGTTCGAACATAAACAAAATTTTGGGATGATTTTATTTCATCCCAGATATCCAATCAAACGGTCAAAATTGTTTGTTCAACCATAAGCGTATTTTTGAACGTATTGGATTGAGTGGTTGATTGAAGTAAATTCATTCGAACGTATTGCCATGAAAAAAACATTCAAACGTTACAATTTATGTTTGACCATACAGCTATGTTCGAACGCATAACATTGATTGTTTGACCACATTAATATACGTTTGAACATGTTATTAGGGAATGATGTCTGAATGTTCAATTTTAGTATGCGAACGGGAGTTCATTATATCCGATTGTTTTTTAAACACCAGTTACTAATTATGTTCAAATGTCCTATGTACCAATTCGAACGGTTAGACTAATGTACTGTTCAAACAGTTGTTGGGCGTTCGAACAGTACATTATTGTTTTTAACCCAATAATGAAAAAATAAAATACACATACATAACATCTTAACAAAAATTAGAATTTGTTCAATAAATAAAAGTAGTCTCATAAGTGCAAACTAAATAAATAAAACAGTAGTGTTCATCATAGAGAAACAATTGTAAAATCTGTATAAAATTAAATTAGTTGTATGGAGGCCTTAATTGTTGCATAAGTATCTAGATTTGGAGTTGCATCTCTCTCTTGAACTCTTAATTCTTGTTGTTCTTGTTGTTTCAATTGCATCTCCACGTCTGCTTATTGTGCCACTTGAGCCTCTAACTCATGCTACCTTGTCCTCAATTTATCGATCTCAGACCTCACTTCCTATAACTCTTTAAAAGTGTTGGAGGCATTGTTAGACAATGAGAACGAGGTAGAAGGCTTGACGCAACAACCCAAACCCCTCAAATATCCTAAACATAGTCCCAAAACTTTTGTAAAAATGTCAACATCACTTGTTAAGAAATTTTGAACAGATGCAAATTCAGCACACAAGGTAACCATTTTTTCATACACATAAGAGAAATAATTAATATTGTCACAAATATACAAACATATTTAATTAAAATGGATAATAATACTTACATAATTTTCACAGGCGTCGGGACGAGTCCACTTTCCATTACGATTAGTACGTGATAAAGCATATAATTTTGTTAGATCGTAATTTGTATTTAAATCTTGCTACAAGACACATATTTTATAGATATAAAGTCATTATAATATGAAAAATAACAAACTTGAGCAATCCATTATATAAAATAGCATTACCGGTTTCTTAGAGAGGTGATGGAAAGATCTTGAGCCTACAAGATGATAAATCTTCAAGTTTGATCTATTTGATTTTTTTATAGAACTTTGCTCCTGCATAATAGTTGTAAATATTAGTAAGAGAAAATTATAAAATATGACATGTAAAACAAGTCATTTACCCTATATGTAAGATCTTCAAACATGTAACAAAATCGGAAGGTTGAACATCTTGAAAAAGATGTTGGAGTGTCTCGTCCTTGTTCTCAAACTTATTGTAATGCTTAGGACATCTCGCCCTATATTTAGGAAATGCATTACACAAGCTCAACAATAGTCTTACGCTCCTCTCTTTGGTCAAAATTTAGTTTGAAGTCATCCTTGAAAAAATATATGCACGAACAAATCATTTGCATATTCAAATAGAAGAATGCTACCCAGCCTCCTGCGCCACACATAACACCTATTTTAATTTTTTAAAAAATTTAATTCCTACTAAAATAATTGAGTTCTACTCATCATCTCTATACCACATACTTACTAAGCAAAAAAATAAAAAGATAAAAAATATGGTGGAAGGAAGATGACTAAAATTATTCATTCTAATAATATAGTACTAATATTATATAATCTTATATAATATACTATATATATATATATATAGTATTAATATTTTTTTGTAAAATATCACAGATAATTTAGTGTTCGAATGCTACTTGCTTCTATTTAGTATAACGTGTTACCATTCGAATGATATATGTCGTTCCAACTTATATAGAAGACCTTCGAACAGGATGAATCCCTTGGAACTACATTCAAACACCTTTTAAAAACTGCTCGAATGGGTTTCCAAGCATAACAACTTACGAGAGTTTGGGGGTATTGCACCGTTTGAACCCTAATAGAATGTTATTCTCTCCAACGCTTATAAGCACCACATCCCCAACACCATCGTCGTCAATGTCAACATCAACATCCACTTCCGTTCAAAACTACACTACTTTTTCTCATTGTTGAGTATGATTTTGATATCTTTTAGGGTATATACAACTACAAAATAGGAGTCTAAATTTTTTAAATATTCATGGCCAATGGGACACCATAGGTGGCCGGGAAAAACATGGTCAGGATGCTTATATGCTCATTGTGGCCATGTTTGGTTGTTATTTATGCAATAACGGAAGGAATCCACTGATTCCTTCATTTTGATGGCCACTAAATTGACTCAATCATTGCTGAGTTCGATCCAGAACTGTTCGAAAATGAAGACTAGACAGCTCAAACAGTTTTGTAACCATTCAAACATAGGTTCAGACAGTGCGTTCAACATCTGATGTTTTTTGTTCAAACATCTCCAATTTGATGTTCAAACGTTATGTCATTGGTTCGAAGGTAAGGTTATCATTAAAATATTCAATCTAACGATGTACACACAACATAGATTGTAATTGTATTATTAAGGCAATATTGTGCATTCCATATTGTTTTTGTCATGATATAATTATTTTCATGCAACTTCATGTATTATTTTTTATAACTTCATGTCTTATTTTTTATAACCACCCTTCTTAGTTTTATTTTTACCATTTTAGGTTGACAATAGCATATAGGGGAAGGAAGCATGGCAGGTCAGGGCAACCCTCCAGTGAAGAAGTCTGAGAGAGGACTATTTTATTGGAGCATCAGGTGAAGATCTCAAACTTTCAGGATCTTCTATGGGAGGGTTGTTACCTGGCAGCTGTCTTCGTCAAGCGTGGCTGGACACCAATCATCGACCAAAAGGACGAAGGCAGGGAGGGACAACATCATTACCTACATTGACATAGTATCTAAGTTTTTTAGAGAGATTGGTGGTGCCAACTGAGATGATGAGGGATACACGATCTCGACTGCCCACTACATATTTGAATGTGGTACCCAGGAAGTCTATAGCTGCAAGTGATGAGGAGACAAATGAGGACGAGGGCACTAATGTAGATGGATGGTCTCCTTGATCATAAGGTTTGGCAGTTAGTTGTAGGTCAAGATGCTCCTCCCTATGATGGGACCAAGAGCATCAAGCATGTCGATTTATCTAGTTTCTTCAAGATTATGAACATAATTATCTCCAACATTGATCCTCGACAGCATAAGAATGAGGTTGGCATAGATCCGGCACAAATTATGATACACGTCACTTGTGAGGTGCCTATCAACCTAGTGAGTTATATCTTCACTAGGATTCGGTCAGAAACCCATTATATTATGATAGATATATTGCTATTTGAGATCTTGATGACACAATTTCTATTAGTGATGAGGTTCCTGTCAGATGTTGTTGAGCGTGTTCGAGGGTGGATTGGACTAATCAACTCCTCGACCTTCTCACGCAGCATGGGACACTCGAGATTTTGTCCTTGTGCTCTCACTACAGAGCCAGTCATACTCAAGGAGATGCACACCCAAGAGATCATGGCGTATCGAGTGAGGCATCTAAACAGGGGGCATCATGCACTGTTATGTGGAGGAGATTGGAGATATAGTGCATGCAAATATCCACACACAGGCAGTAAATATGATTGATGCAGTTCCTATGGAGATCCATAGTACCATCTCTAACTTGCGTACAGAGATAGCTAGCATCTCTGTAACTAAGGTGACAATCAGTACTCAACTGACACAGCTGGAGACATGCCTAGCTGGAGTTAAGGAGGTGGTAAAAGAATTGGGATAGTAGTATATATCTTTTGCATTTTTTTTTAATTTTTTGTATGGACCCTCAATGTTTTCTAAAATTAATTTAATTATGAATCATTTTTTCCTTTTCTAAACTAATTATTGATCTTTATTCTAGATATTCCTTAACTATATTTTTTAATAGAAATTAAATACTTATCCATAATTCATTAAGGTCTTGTTTTGACATTAAAATAAATAAAAGTTCGAATGTATTCTAGAAGCCTTCGAACGGATTTTTAACTCTTGCCAATGATTTTGTCCCCAATAATATTAGTTACATTCGACCGTAACTAATATTCGTTCGAATGGTTATTTCTTTTATGATCGAATGGTTTAGTACACATTCAAACGATAACTTTATTGGGGACGAAACTTTTCATCCCTAAATATTCTGTTCGAACGTAATATTGATTTTTTGAATGATAAATGACTTTCGTAAGTATTTAGGGACGATTTTTATTTCGTCCCAAAAAAAATCGTCCCAAAAACCTATTTTGTTGGTGCCATTCATTTGCTGCGAAATATGATCATTAGTATAAACATTTTTCATATCTTCACTAGATTAGGCAATTTTGATGCCGTCATCACCAAATCTTAGCGATAACATGAAAAGAAATAAAGAAATAAGCAAAATAAGCTTATAGTAACATAGAGGCGATTGCTCTTACTTTGTTTAGGGCTTCTTTGGAAATATATCTCATCCTAAAATCTTAAAATTCTCATTTTATCTCATTTCAACTTCTTCTCAAATATAATTCAAATACAAAATTTTCAAACTAATCATTACAACTTTTTCAAACTAATCATTATAACTTTTCCAAACTTTTAAACAAAAAATAAAAAATAATTCAACTTTTTCAAATTTTCAAACAAAAATAATATTATAAAACTATATTCTAACAATATTTTAACTTTATAATATTTTTTCTTCAACATTTTCTCTCTTTTTTTTTTTCCAAAAAACTAAAAACTACTCAATTCAAAACTATCTCACTAATATTCACAAACCATCTTACTTCTATTCATAAAATTCTCATCTCATCTCACTCTCCAATCGAGCCCACTTTCAAGAAAAAGCAAAAGATAGTATTAGTGGATACTGCGATGTCTGTTGGAGTTGGGTGCATCTCTGAGGAGGAGAATCACTTATTTATGCGTAAAGTTCGATCCATTTGGGTAAAGTTGAGTGGCTAGATATATAAAAGACAAAGGACAATGTTTTGCGAGAATTGCCTTCTTTTAATTTACTCCAAGATAAACACTGGTTATATATGACTCGATTTTTTGCTAATCAATATCCAGTTTAGAGATCTCTTCAAATTAAGAGCCTCATATAAGATTATAATGGCGAACTGAGAAATTGATCGTCTTTAGCTTACACAATTCAATTTGGCTTTGGATTGAAAACCAACTTCACTAGTGAAATATTACAGCAAGTTATTAGATTGTTTATCGAGTCTTGAGTGGTTGCCACAAAGATCGATGCAGGGATTAGTGGAGAATTAATAGTAGGATTTGGGATTATAAAAAAGTAGTATATGGGCATCAGTTGGTGGATCCACTGATTAAAATACAAAAGCATAAAGAGTACTCCATGAATTATAAAGAAGGTAATGCACAAAAGCAAAAAAGTAGTCTGGCTGAATGCCCCCCGCCATCTTCGGTACTTATATATATTGACATTAATATCCTTCGTTGAAACAAAAAACTTCATGCACCATGCACAATGGAAAACTAAAATCATGACTTCTCAATAGTGAGTAAGTTTGGATGACAGGCTTAAACGTTGAAAAATATAAAAAAAATCCAATTATATTTAGTAGGCTGTGGGTAAGATTGTCACTCATGATCTGATGGAAAGAAGTACTACTGCAGTCTGCACATCATTTGGAGCTTTTCCTAACACACAAACTTTTCACGGTCAAAGTTTAAAGACAAAAGCTAGCCTAGCTAGCGAGCATTATCATGTATATACTTTGGATAATGAACAGAATACTTATAATTATCACCGTAAATTTCATATATATTATTAATACAGCTTCCATCTTATCAATCATCAGCTATTTAAGGCATATAACCTGAGAGTAACGTCTACACTGAAAGCCTTTGATCAATACTAGTGGCCATAGGATATATATCATGTAATGCATACCTATGTCTCAGTTTCTTGAATCTGGTTATATGTATGAAAGTCTATTGTTGATGATCGATAATACGTCCATGGGTCCTAGAAAAAGCATGGGGCTGGCTGGATTATTGAGGGCTTCCTTGAATTACCCTCACAAAGCTCTGGATTCATTCAAACAGTAGTGTGCCAATGGTACACTGATTGCAGCAGCACATTATGAGATGAAGCAGCAATATTCTCTAGGAGAATTGGTTTTGCTGGCCTGAAGCGCTGCTGCAAACCGGCAAGTCACAGAAAGGCAATGGGCTCAGTTACGAGTCTTTCTGGCTTTTTATCTTTTTTTGTTTTTTGTTTTTTGTTTTTTGTTTTTTTTAATTTCTGTAATAAATGTAGGGTTTTGAGAAGCCCTTCCACCCCTACCAGGATGAGCTTTCAGAATGTTCTGTGTATGTGTGCATGCATATTCATGCTTGTGCTGTTCAGAAATAAGATTGTATTATATATGTAGTTCTTCCATATATAGACTATCTAATGTTACGCCCACTTAGACTTGAAAATCGTGGAAAGGTAGTTCTTAATCATACGTGTGCTTATAGACATCGATCATCACTTGGTCATGTTTTGCCTCACATTTCTAATTAGCTTGTAAGGTGAAAGCATATATAAATTTGCCATTACGCGCTTGAGGAACAAGCATATATAAATTTATGTTCCTTTTCTTGTCTATTTTTCATTCAACCAATTTACAAATCGACTCCTCTGAGTTTTCATCGGCAATTCTGTGCAAAAATTGTTGTGTTCTGTCCATCCACACACCAACATCCACTGATCATTCGTTTTACACATCTCTCCATGCACCACACGCTCTCCACGTACACATGACTAGACTCCTCTTTAGTTTCGAATCAGTTCACACTTACAAGGTTGGCAATATATGACATGACTTGTGAATTTAACACGAACACAACATTAAATAAATAGATTTGATTCAAAACAGGTTAACCAAATAAGACACGATTAATAACGGATCAATTGCGAGACAACCAGAAAAACCTGCAATCAACCTGTATAACACGAATAAACTCTATTTTCAAATTATATAAATGTTTAGTCTTATATATCTTTTTGTTGTCGTTGAGAATTTGCAATATTAATATTAGTATTTGACTACTTAATATCTCAAACTATTACCTTTTTTTTTTGTTAATATGTTATTTATTTCATGAAAATATTAGTTTTTTTTATATATTATTGGTTTGAATATTAATCATAAAATATTTTATCAAGAATCCAGTATTAATTGTGAATGATTTATATAGTTGCATTGCATTATGTATGAGATTATATTAATTGGCTTAAAAGATAAATACACAAGTCAGTTCAACCTATATATATATATAAAACGGGTTAAGGCGGGTTAAACAAGTCGTGTCCACCTTAACCCAAGAAAAGTTATTTACTAAATAGATTAAGCAGGTCATGTTTTTTCTCATGTTATTGATATGGATCGTGTTAAGATTTTAGGGTTTGATCCGTTTAATTAAATGGCTCGTACCTGGATTCTCCCCTCATCGAGAATCCAAAAAAAAAAAAAAGAGCCTACTTGTTACTCCTCTGTCGTTACACACTTGGTTTGGCATGATGCTATATGGCAAATGAATTTAAACACTCTTGTGCCTCCTACGTCTTACATGAATGTTGGTTACAAATGGGTGTTCAGGCTAATAGCAATGCATAACAATACAAAGCTTGCCTTGTCGCCAAGTGCTTTCATCAACAAGCTAGCCTTGACTTTGCCGATACTTATAGGGCATCAAACCAATAGCAATTCACACTTTCATATCTCTTGCCATTTCCTTTGGCTGGCCTCTCAAGCAACTTGAAGTTAGTAATGCTTTCTTGTATGTGTTTTTACCAGAAAATGTTTATATGGCTCAACCACTAGAATTCACTCATCCTCAACATCCCAAAGTTGTTGGCCTATAATAAAAAGCTTTTCATGGCCTCAAATAGGCCATGAGAGCATGGTTCTCTCAGCTAAATGGTAGCTTAATTACTTGAACTTATTATGTCTATAACTTAATCAAGACCTGATTCAGACAGGGGGACATGAGAAACATGGATTACGATCATGAGAGCATGTTTCTCTCGACTAAGTGGTAGCTTAAGACCTGATTCCCGTCGGTCTATAATTGGTTATTGTGTTTTTCTAGGTGATGCTCTTATTTCTTGGAAGTCTAAGAAGTAGCCAACTGCATCCCGCTCCTCTACAAAAGCTGAATACAAGGCCATGGCATCTGCTACATTTGAATTAACCTGGCTTGTTTCTCTCAGGCAGCTCTTCGCATTACTTCTAACCCAGTTTGTCATTAGAGGACCAAGCATATAGAGATAAATTGTCATCTCATCCATGAGAAAATCCAAGCAGGCATTATTAAAACTCAACATGTTACAAGTTCTCATCAACTTAGTGATCTTTTAACAAACCTCTTGGTTCAATGCAATTTCATTCTTTACTTGCGAAGATGGGTATTATTGATATATACACTTGATAAAGTGTCAAAAATTGCGTAATTAAGTAGCTTAAGTGAGTAAATTTTTTCATCAAAGAAGAGTTGAGTATTTAATATGCATTAGATTTTAGTATTGCATCCAAAATTAATTGCTGCCAATACTTTGCATGTAAAAATATTGAAAATTGTAGCTGGTGGTACTAGGAATAACGATGAAATTCATATTGTTGAGCCATATCAAGTCTAAAGTTCCATCTTTGCCCTTAAAATAATGAGCACTTGCACTTGTATGTTGCAGGGCACTTAGGGAAGAGAAAAATCCCAACTGAATTTGATACTTTTGCAAAGTCGGTGTGCAATCTAGTTAGGTGGGGGAAGGTTCTGGACTAGAGAAAAGAAGAGAAGAAATCGGTTAGGACAACTGGAGAGGTGCATGCACATGAGGGGAGAGGGGGATACAGGGGCATATTATATAGAGTGGAAAAACAATCTTTTCATGGAGAGAGCAAGAAGCAACTGATCATTTTTCACCTTTTATTTTCCTTTATTCAATTTCATGACTCTGTAATGTGGAGACAGAGTGTTAATTCGAATATGTTAGGCTAATTTTCTAATCCTAAGTTTCAAGGAGTAACTCATAATCGGATTGAGGTTGATCTCTCATTGTCCCATTGTTTTCCTTTTCATAAACCTACTGTGTTGTGTGGCATTTTATATTTGTAAAATCTGGAGTTCTATTTTCTTAATCTTGATTTGTTGTTGACGTGAGGCACAATTGATGCTTGAATATGGTATAGACTCCGAAAGTTTTTCTTCTTTCATTGTCCAAACTTGCTCTGTAATCTAGTAAGGAATTTCGAATAAGCTATAAATTGAACCTGAATTGTTATATTTTCCAATCATCTCTATGAATGAGTAAATGGTTGAGTAAAGAGGAATTTGAGAGTTATTCAACAACAATCTGTGAATGGGTGAAACCTAAAGCTTTAAGTGTTCGAATTATTGTCCCTTAGACTTTTGGTTCACATTTTGCACAGTATCTTTGGAGTGTTTTGAATTTGTCCATTGTTAATTTCTTTGTTCTTCCTTTTAAGTTTCACATTCAGCAATGGAATACAAGTTTACCAAAATCAACCTAGAATTCATATTCTCGTCCATTCGGCCCTTCATATGTAAATAGATACCATTTATTCATTTTTGCATTGCCAAAATCCATCTTTGTGTATACAACAATTACAACATCTTTTTTCAACTTTTGTTTTCTAACTTGCTCTTTTACAAATGAAATATAATGCTCACATGAACCACATTGTCCCTGTGAATTTGATTTTGAAACTCATCCCTGTATTACTTTGAAAGCTTCTACACTTGGATAACAGATACAATAGCTCATCAAGTTTTTGGAGCCATTGTTGGGAACAAGCAGTGTTCACTAAAGCAAAATTGTTTGAAAGAGTTAAAGTATCTGATGCTGTGAACATCTTCACAGTTTTGGTGATATCTAATCATTTTCTTTTTCAGTTGTTTCTTCTCTTTATTTTACAGAATTTCTACTGTTGTATATGTCTGGTTAGGCTCAAAATCATTCTGGTCGTCTGATTAGAAATTTTAACAGCACACTCTTTGATTCAACATCTTTTGATTCAGAATCTAATTTAGCATCTATGTCTCTTGATTCCACATCCTGAAATTCAGAGTAATATGGATGATAATGAGCATCCCGAGAGGAAAGTTGTGAATCCTAATAGGACTCTTAGGTAATACCTACATCCTATTTGAACTAGTACACCTTCATGCATCATTCAACCTCTAAATGCCAACAATTTCAATTTCCAACTTGACATGATACCTTTACTTCCACATTTTCATGGTATGAAATCTGAAAATCCTTATATACATATCAAGGAACTTGAGGAAGTATGTTCTATATTTTTGGATCAAACATGCACATAAAAGGTCATTAGGCTTAAGCTATTCCCATTTTCTTTAAAAGATAAAGCTAAAACATGGTTGAACTCACTTAGACCTCAATCTATAGGCACTTGGCAGAAGATGCAAACAGAATTTTTGAAAACGTTTTTTCCAATACATAGGACAATACTTTGAAAAGATAGATCATGAATTTTTCTCAAAAAGACTCTGAAACTTTTTGTGAACGCTAGGAAATGTTCAATGATCAGTTAAATTCATGTCCACACCATGGTTATGAGCATTGACGTGTTATTAGTTTCTTTTATGAGAGTTTAACACCTAAAATGCGACAATTCGTTGAAACCATGTGTAATGATGGAGAGTATTTCAATAAAGAACTTGAAGAGACATTCGAATATTTTGATTATTTGGTCGAGAATGCCCAATCTTGGGATACCGCTGATGCTTATGACAGATCTAAGAGTGTTGAGTCTAGTGGTGGCAAGTTTAACTTGAAAGATGATGATGATATGCGTGCTAGGTTAACACTAATATCCAAAAAAATTGATGCTATTGAGTTGAAAAAGGCTAATGAGGTGCAAGTTATTCCTAGAGTGCCTGAAAAGTGTGGAATTTGTGAGGAGTTAGGGCATTAATGAATGTCCTATTATCCCTACATTTAAAGAGGTATTGTTAGATCAAACAAATGCTACGAATTTGATTTCTAAACCATTTGTTGGACCATATTCTAACTCCTACAATCCATGGAGGAACCATCCAAATTTTAGTTGGAAGAATAAACAAATGCAGCTCAAGTACCTACATTTCAAGGAGAATCTCAATATACAAACCAATTGCACCAATTCAGAAAAGGGGACTTGAAGAAACTATCCAACAAATGGCCAATACACTGCAACAATTCATGCAAGGATAAGCAACAATCAATAATCAGCATTCTCAAGCCATAAATAATATGAGAAGTACACTCACAAGGCTGACTACCACATTAACCATTCAAGAGAAATGAAAATTTCCTACATAGCCACAACCAAATCCGCAAGTTCAACCTCAACAAGTTCAAGCTACAACTGAGTGTTCCAATATCAAACCAGTGAAGGCCATCAAACTTTAAGGAGTGGATGAGTGGTAGAGATTCCTGCTCAAGGGGCAAACAAGGTAGATAAGGCTGGTAAGGTTTCTAACCCAATCCAAATTGTTATTGAAGAAAATATGACTGATGTAGAGGTAAATCCCTGCCATGTTCCAGCTCCTTTCCATCAAAGACTTGATCCTTTGTATAAAGATAAACATCATTCTAACATCTTAGAAATCTTTAAGCAAGTTAGGATCAACATCCATTTGTTTGTCACTAAGATAGGATTTAATTAGAATTATTTATAACACTAATTGTTGTAAATAGTCATAAAGCCAGGAAATCTGAAAACATGAAACCAGGAAATCTGGCTGGAAATCAAGCACTAGTGTGTAAATTCTTCTCTATATAATGATGTACAAACCCTATGGAAAGGGTATTCAGACCAATTGACATGGTATCAAGCCCCTCCTCTGATTTGGAAATAATCACTGAGTGTAACTTTTTTTCTTCCTCAAGGAATTTTTTTTTTCCAGCTTCCGCAAGACTTTTCTTGCTCTTTGTGGGAGTTGTTGATTTCTATAGCATCAAACCTTGTGGGTTTGGATTTTCTGGTGAACATCGATTTTTTTTTTTTTTTTTTGGAGTGGAAATTGGTTCTTGGTTGTGGGCTGTCATTTTTGGGTCTGTTGGTAACCTTGGTGCTCATCAACATCATCTAAGGGTGATTGTGTGGCTGTCAGCTTCTTCTGTGGGTGTCTGTTGGCACCGTCTGTTGCTATCGGCATTGTCTGTGGTGACCAGTTGTCATCGGCGTGGTTGGGTAGATGCGTGGCAGTTGGCCATTTTTGTGGCAGACAGCACTCTCTATGGTGGTGGGTTCCTTTTGTGTGGTGGGTGTGCCGAGGTCGGCTACGTCTGTGGTGGTCAATCCTTCTCTTGGTGATCTCTGTTTTCAGAAAGTTACTATAGGCAGGTCTGAGTTTTTGTGTTTTTGTTTAGGGGTTGGGGCTTCTCCTTATCACATAGACTTTCTACATACGGGTGATTAGGTTTACGTGTTTGGGCCTCTTATCGTTTGGATTTGGATATGATTTAAGTTGGGCTTTCCATTTATTTGACTGACTCCTTGGGCATTTTTTTTTAGTGTCTTTCCTCATGTCTCTTGAGAATACTATTGTTCGATTTACTGGAAAGAATTTTCCTACGTGGGAATTTCAATTTTAAAATGTTCCTGAAAGGAAAAGAATTATCAAACCATATTGATGGTTCTGCTAAAGTTTCACTAATGAAAATGAACTTGCACAATGGGAGGTCAATGATGCTAAAGTGTCTTGGCTGCTGTGGATGATTGAGTCTCATCTTGTGACCAATCTTCACTGTTTTACTACAGCTCAGGCCATGTGGGATTATCTCCACTGTATTTACCACCAAGATCACAGTGCTCAGAAATTTCAATTGGAGTTGGAAATAAGTAATTACAGGCAAGGTAATTTTATCATTGAGCAATTTTATTTTGGTTTCGTTAACCTTTGGAGTGAGTATTATGCTATTATGCATGCGAAGGTTCCGTCTACGACACTTGTGGCTCTTAAAGCGGTTCACGCTGAGAGTCAACACAATCAATTTTTGATGAAGTTTTGGCCTGAATTTGAGCCTGTTTATTGAACTGTAATCCGGTTCCTTCCTTGGATACTTGTTTGGGAGAATTTTTGCATGAAGAACAGTAGTTATCCACGCAAACAGGTATGACCTCTGAGAAGGTCTTTTCTAATGCCATGAATGTAGCCTAAGCCTTATAAGGGAAAGTAAGGAACCAGTTGCAATGTTTCAGTTGTAAGGAGTTTGGTCATATTGCTTACAACTGTCCTAAAAAATTTTGTAATTACTGCAAGAAAGCGAACCATATTGATTGTTAAGATATTTTGGCTAAAATGACCACCTAAAGTAGAGTAAATCAAGACTGCACAGTTCTAAAAATAAGATTGGAAGAGAGATTTTAAGACTAAAGCCTTGCTCGTTGGAACTCTAAATTTAAAGGAATAAAAGTGATGATTTAATTAGCTAATGGGATTAAGTGTTGTGTCTATAGGTGATAAGGCCCATGACTGAAAGGGAGCCCAAAAGCAATGAGCAGAATGGCCCGACCTCGAGCTCGACTCCTTAACCCAGACTTAACCTCGGTTTCTCTTCAACATCACAAAGGCTTCGAGAATGATTCCATTAGAAGGGCAGAGTTGTGAAGAAAGGAAAGAAACGGTTAGAAGAGAGAGAAGGAAGAAGATGAAGAGGGAGAAGGAGTATAAAAAGGAGTGGGGGATCCACTCTCAGAACCATATATATTTTTCTTTCAGTTTGTTATTTCTATTTTTGGAGAACAATTTTTGGTATTTTACTTGTTTTCATTTAGGGTTTCTGAATCATCTATCTCATGATGATTTAGGGCTAACTTTTCTAATTAGGGTCATAGAGGAAAGGGTTTTCTCTCCTCATTGTTGATTGATTGTTGTTGTTATATTTAGGAGATACTTGTTGCTATATTTTCATACTTTACTTACTGTCAGTTTGGAATGGTCTCTTGTTCTTGAACTGTTGTAGACTCATGGCAAAACAGGTCCTTGAAATGATCAAGGATTCTTCCACCTTTGAGTCTTGAGATAAAAGGGGATGAAAATATAGTGAGGGTTTTATTTTTCATTGATGTTATAATCTGAGTTATTGTTCATTCAGTTCTAAGGTGTTAATATCTTGATTGAGTTAACACAAGCAGTTACATCCATTAGCTACAGTCACAATGGTAGAGGGAACCTTAACCCCATGCCCCTAATCTTACTCTTTTTGTTGGAAATCAATTTCAGTTTCTAAGTCTAAAAAAAACGTTGATGTTTAGTCTTTGATTCCCGCTTTTAATTATTGCAGATTCGGTTTTTAGAGACTAATATCCCTTAGAATAATCACAAACCCTCACTTTACTTACTAAATCATTAAATCATCCCACACTCTTTGCATTCCCAGAGTACATAATTCATTCATTGGTCTTTTAGTTATTGGGGAATAACCAGTTTTACAAAAGAGACTTGACCCAGTACATTCCATTCTCTCTCTTGCTGGATTATGTTAATATAGTTGTCCCTGTGGAAATGACCTTGAGCACTCCCACTACATTCTAAATCTGCTTTTATACTTGGAAGCACTATTTGAGGAGCATCAAGTTTTTGGCACCGTTGCCGGGGATAACTAGTGAAACATAATTTTTCTTGTAAAAAAAAAGGGAGAAGTATATCTGTGAACCTCTTCATAGAATGGGTAACAACTCTCATCCTTTTTGGTAAATAAATTTTGTTCATGTTTGCTTTGTTTTCTGTGTTTTCTTTTCTTTCTTCTTTCCTACACCTGTTTGTCAGTTTTTGTTGTGCATGTCTGTTTGGACTAGGGATCAAGCATCACGATTAGTCAGGACTGAATCACTTGCATCTATTGAAACTGTTTCTAATCATTTTGAGTCATCTTCTGAAAATTTGAGTAACATGGAGGATAAGGAGCATCAAGTTTTGAATCCAAATAAAAATTGAGAGAGTACTTACAGCCTGTTAGAACTAGCCCTCCCTCCTGCATTATTCAACCTTTAAATGCAAATAACTTCAATTTTAAACCTGAAATGATCCCATTGATCCCCCATTTTCATGGAATGGAATCTGAAAATCCTCATTTGCACATTAAAGAATTTGAAGAAGTGCTCTACATTCATGGATAGGACATATACTGAGGAAATGATTAGGTTGAAACTTTTTCACTTTTCCCTTAAGGACAAACCCAAAACATGGTTGAATGCTTTAAGACCTCAGTCCATAGGAACTTGGCAAGAGATGCAAACTGAGTTTCTTAAAAAAAAATTCCTATGCATCGAACAAATGCCCTTAAAAGGCAAATTATGAATTTTGGGCAGAAAGACAATGAAACTTTTTATCAATGCTGGGAAAGGTTTAAAGACTTGATAAATGCTTGTCCTCATCATGGCTATGAACATTGGAGAATCATTAGTTTCTTTTATGAAGGCTTGCATCCCAAAATGAAACAGTTTGTAGAAACTATGTGCAATGGTGAGTTTTTTGGTAAGGATCCTGTCGAGACTTTTGAATACTTCAATTATTTGGCTAAGACTGCCCAATCCTAGGACACTTCTAATGCAGGGGATAGATCTGAAAATGTGAGAAGCACAGTTGGGGGAGGGGGAAAATATAACCTCAAAGAGGTTGATGACTTAAATGCTAGGATGGCCCTAATTTCTAAGAAATTAGAATCTCTTAAACTAAGAAAAGTTAATGAAATGCATGTCTTGCCCTCAAATGCTGATAAATGTGGGATATGCGAGGACCAAGGGCATAACACCAATGTATGCCCCACTATTCTTGCTTTTAAGGAAATGTTATTGGATCAACCTAATGCTGTAAATATGATAGCTAAGAATTATTCAGGACCATTTTCTAACACTTAAAATGCAGGTTGGAAGAATCACCCAAATCTCAGTTGGAGAACTGAGCAGCAAGCCTCATCTTCCACAGCACCCTACGTCCCTTATGCACCACCTCCAGGCCCTTCTCATTACCCCAATCAACCCCAGTTCACTCAGAAAAAGAATTTAGAGGAATCCATACAGCAACTCACTGTTAACCTCCAATAGTTCATGCAGAGCCAAGCAACCATAAATAACCAAAACTCCCAAGCCATAAATGACATAAGAGGAACACTTACCAAAATAACCACTTCTTTGAGTGCCCAGGAAAAAGGGAAGTTTCCAGCCCAACCTCAACCCAATCCACAAGTTCAGCAATCTCAGGCAGAAGGACCCAATATGAAGGCTGCTAAAGCCATCACAACCTTAAGGAGTGGTAAGATTTTGGATAAAATTGAACCTAGCAATGGAAACTCATGTAACAACCTCAACTCAACACCACATGGTGAATTGCATACTGAAAACACTGAGATTCCTGTGTATGTACCTGCTCCATTTCCTCAAAGGTTAATTTATGTGCATAAGGAAAAACAAAATTATGAAATTTTGGAAGTTTTCAAACAAGTCAAAATAAACATTCCATTATTGGATGCCATCAAACAAATCCTTGTTTATGCAAAATTTTTAAAGGATTTGTGTACTGTCAAACGAAAGTTAAATGTTCAAAAAAAGGATTTTCTCACTGAACAAGTTAGTGCCATCATCCAGAATCACACACCCCCTAAATACAAAGATCCTGGATCACCCACTATCTCCTGCATTATTGGTGATGCAAAAATTGGCCAGGCTTTGCATGATTTAGGATCGGGGGTAAATCTCTTACCCTATAGTGTGTATGAACAGCTGGGATTGGGTGAATTAAAACCAACTTTCATAATTTTGCAGTTGGCTGACAGGTCCATTAAAGTGCCTAGGGGAGTTGTAGAAGATGTATTAGTACAAGTAGATAGGTTTTATTATCCAGTGGACTTTGTGGTGCTGGATATGAAACTAACTGCACCAACTAATGTCTCTTCTGCACCTATGATCTTAGGGAGTCCCTTTTTAGCAACCTCTAATGCTATTATAAATTGTAGAAGTGGGGTTTTAAAACTGTGTTTTGGCAACATGACTTTGGAACTGAATATCTTTAATTTATGCAGGCAGCCTCAAGAATTGGAAGAAATGCAGGAAGTCAATTCTTTGGAAGCAATTCCCTTTGAAGATCTTTTCTTTAATATTGATTTTGTTGAAAGTTTTCTGTTAAATAATGCTGATAATATCTCCCCTGTCCTTGCTGTAGGAAGCTCAGGTGACACCCAATGGAGGCCTAAATTCGAACCATTGCCCCTCATTCCAGAGTCTGCTGAATCACCAAATGAGGGTAGCCCAACACTGGAATTAAAAGCTCTCCCAATAGAACTGAAATATGCTTATCTGGGCCCTGAGGAATCTTTCCCAGTGGTAATCTCATCCCAGCTCACTGTTGAACAGGAAGGTAAGTTACTTGATGTATTGGCACAGCATAAAACTGCCATTGGGTGGACCATTGCTGACTTGAGAGGTATAAACCCCCTGACTTGCACCCATAGAATTTATTTAGAGGAGGGGGCTAAACCTTCTAGGGAGATGTAGAGAAGATTGAACCCTACATTAAAAGAGGTACTTAAGAAAGAGGTTTTGAAACTGTTAGATATAGGTATTATTTACCCTATAGCAGATAGTCAATGGGTGAGTCCCATTCAAGTGGTACCAAATAAATCTGGTGTCACAGTGGTCAAAAATGACAAAGGGGAATTAATACCTACTAAAGCAACAACTGGATGGAGAATGTGCATAGACTATAGGAAACTGAATGCAGCCTCTAGGAAAGACCATTTTCCTTTACCTTTACTTGACCAAATCTTAGAAAAGGTAGCTGGGCATGAGTTCTACTATTTTTTAGATGGCTATTCAGGGTATTACCAAATCGAAATTGCTCTAGAGGACCAAGAAAAGACCACATTTACCTGTCCTTTTGGGACCTTTGCTTTCAAAAGGATGTCATTTGGCTTATGCAATGCCCCTACCACTTTTCAGAGATGTATGTTAGGCATTTTCAGTGATTTAATTGATGATACAGTTGAAGTGTTTATGGATGATCTCTTAGTTTTTGGAAAAAGTTTTGACTCTTGTTTGGCTAACCTAAAAACTGTTTTGGCCAGGTGTGAGGAAAAGTAGTTAATGCTTAACTGGGAAAAGTGTCATTTTATGGTACAACAAGAAATAGTCCTTGGGCACATTGTTTCTAAAAGGGGTATTGAGGTTGACAAGTCTAAGTTAGATCTGATTGAAAATTTACCTATACCTAGAAGTGTGAAAGACATCAGATCTTTTCTAGGCCATGCTGGGTTTTATAGGAGGTTCATTAAAAATTTTAGCCTAATCTCGAAACCCCTATGCCAGCTATTGATGCATGATGTTACTTTTACTTGGACAAGAGAATGTCAAACTGCTTTTACCCAGTTAAAAGTTAGTCTAACTACTGCACCTATAATCCAACCCCTGACTAGTCATTACCATTTGAAATAATGTGTGATGCCAGTGATGTGGCTGTTGGGGCTGCCCTAGGACAAAGAAAGAATAAACTGCCTCATATTGTATACTATGCTAGCAAAACCTTAAATGATGCTCAGAAAAATTACTCTACTACAGAGAAGGAATTGCTAGCTGTAGTATTTGCATTAGAAAAGTTTAGGGCTTATTTGCTTGGGTTTCCTGTCATTATTTTTATTGACCATGCTGCACTGAAATTCCTGTTCACTAAGAAAGATGCAAAACCGAGGCTCATCAGGTGGATACTTTTGTTACAAGAGTTCAACATTACAATTAAGGATAAAAAGGGGGTGGAAAATGTTGTAGGATACCATTTGTCTCGACTCACAGTGAACTCAACCATTCAAAATCTCCCAATTTCTGAATCTTTCCCTGATGAAAATTTGTTTTCAGTCCAGGTTTTACCTTGGTAAGTTGACTTGGTTAATTTTCTGGTGACAGGACAAACTCCAGCCCATTGGACAGCACATGACATCAGGAAAATGAAGGCTGAGGCTAAGTTTTTCTTTTATGATGAGCCTTACCTATTTAAATATTGTTCTGACCAGATAATTAGGAAATGTGTCCCTAATAATGAAATCTCTGTCATACTTACTTTCTGTCATTCTGAAGCCTGTGGTGGGCACTTTTCTGCCCACAAAACTGTAGCTAAAATTTTACAAAGTAGGTTTTACTGGCCAACAATGTTCAAAGACACCTACATTTTTTGTAAATCTTGTGAACCTTGTCAAAAATTGGGAGGGATTACCAAAAGAAACATGATGCCAATGCAACCAATTCTAGTTTTAGAAATTTTTTATTGTTGGGGCATAGACTTTATGGGGCCATTTCCCTCCTCTTTTGGTTTTCTGTACATCTTGCTTGTTGTTGACTATGTGTCAAAATGGGTTGAAGCCATACCATGCAGAAATTGTGACCATCACATTGTTTTAAAATTTCTTAAGGAAAATATTTTTGCATGGTTTGGTATGCCTAAAGCTATAATCTGTTACTGGCTGGTACATGTTCTTAGGCAATGCACTCATTTCTTAGAAGAGTAAGAAGTAAGACAGTTTCTAAGTCCTCCACTGAGTCTGAGTGTTGTGCTATGTCTTTCACTTGCTCTGAGAACACATGGCTTCTTGGGTTTTGGGGAGAACTTGGCTTCCCTTAGCTTCATTCCACTCCTCTCCATGCTGATAATACCAGTGCTATCCAGATTGCTGCTAATCTTGTTTTCTATGAGCGCACCAAACACATCGAAGTTAATTTTCATTCCATCCGTGAAGCTTTTGACAAGCATGTGATTACTCTTCCTCACATTTCCACCAAACTTCAAACTGCTGACATCTTCACTAAAGCTCTTCCTCGACATCGACATCAGTTCTTGATTGACAAATTGATGCTTCTAGATTTTCCAGCATCAATTTGAAGTGGGATGTCATTAAGATGTGATTTAATTAGAGTTATCTATAACACTAATTGTTGTAAATAGTCATAAAGCCAAGAAACCTGGAAACATAGGAAACCTGGAAACATGGAACCAGAAAATACAGAGACATGGAACCAAGAAATATGGCAGGAAATCAGGCACTAGTGTGTAAATTCTTCTCTTTATAAAGATGTACAAACCTTATGGAAAGGGTATTCAGACCAACTGACATTATTAAATCCCATCCAACAAATTATTACATATGCTAAGTTTCAAAAAAGACTTATGTACTATTAAAAAGAAATTAAATGTCTAGAAAAAAGCTTTCCTAACTAAACAAGTCAGCGCTATTTTACAAAGCAATACCCCACCAAAGTATAGATATTCGGGGTCTCCCACAATTGCTTGTGCAATAGGTAGCTCAAAAATTTGTCAATCACTTTTGGACCTTGGCTCAAGTGTGAATTTGATGCCTTATACCATATATGTACAACTAGGTTTAGGAGAATTGAAACCTACTTCAATCATCTTACAATCGGTTGATCAGTCCATCAAGATGCCTAGAGGTATTGTTGAAGATGTCTTGGTTCAAGTTGATAATTTTTTTTATCTGGTAAACTTTGTAGTACTTGATGTTCACTTGACAAGTTCATCTTCATTCCAACCTCTAGTAATCCTTGGGAGACCATTTCTTGTAACATTCAATGCTTTGATTAACTGTAAAAGTGGTGTTTTGAAATTGTGTTTTGGAAACATGACACTCGAACTAAATATTTTCAACACATGCAAGCAGCACATGACTTGGAAGGAGGTTTAAGAAGTTAATTTTCTGGAGGCGATTTTTTATAAAGAGACTTATTTAGAAAAATAGTATGCTAATTTAGAAACTAATCTAGAGATTGTTAGTGAATTTTCTGGTAACAATTCTGACCAGTTTGATGTTTCTTTCATAGGGTATCAAAAGGGGACATTCTAGAGGTAGAAAGTTGAGCAACTCCCACCGTCAACCATAGGTTTAAAGCTTTCCTCAAATGAGATCCCAAAAGTGGACCTGAAACCATTGCCAACAGATCTGAAATATGCTTTTCTAGGAACAACACCTTTCTAGTAGTGGTTTCTTCCTTGCTCAATGAGGAGCAAGAACAGAAGCTACTTGAAGTATTACGACATCATAAGGGAGCTATTGGCTGGGCTATAGTAGACATCAAAGGTATATAAGCCCCTTTATTTGTACTCATAGGATCTACCTAGAAGAAAATGCAAAAACTTCTAGGGAAATGCAAAGGCGATTGAATCCTACTATGCAAAAAGTTGTTAAAAATGAAGTTTTAAAGTTGCTTGATGTTGGCATCATCTACCCTATCTCAAATAGCAAGTGGGTGAGTCCAACTCAAGTGGTTCCAAAAAAATCTGATTTGATAGTTATGAAAAATGATCAAGATGAGTTGATTCCCATGAGAATGACCACTAATTGGCATATTTCTATCGATTATAGGAAATTAAATGTAGCCACTAGGAATGATCATTTTCCTTTCGCTTTTCTTAATCAAATCTTGGAAAGAGTTGCTGGCCATGCTTTTTACTATTTTCTAGATGGTTTTTCGGCCTACTACCATATTGAAATAGCTTTAGAGGACCAAGAAAATATCACTTTTACTTGTCTTTTTGGTACATTTGCTTTTAGACGAATGCCATTTGGTTTATATAATGCACCAGTCACTCACCAATGATGCATGTTAAGCATTTTTAGTGAGATGGTTGAAAACATCTTGGTAGTGTTTATGGATGATTTTTCTGTGTTTGGCAGTACCTTTGATGATTGTTTAGCTAAGTGCAAGCTATTTTAGCTAGGTGTGAAGAGAAAAATTTATTACTCAATTAGGAGAAATGTCATTTCATAGTACAAAAAGGCATAGTCCTTGGGCATATTATTTCATCTAGGAGGATTGAGGTTGTAAGGCCAAGATTGACCTGATTTCTATGCTCCCTACACCTAAAACAATAAAGGATGTTAGGTCATTCTTAAGTCATGCCAGTTTTTATAGGAGATTTATCAAAGGTTTTAGTTTCATTTTTAAACCTTTGTGTCTTCTACTCGTGCATGATAAATGGACTACTGAACATCAAAATGCCTTTGACCAACTTAAAAGTCTGCTCACCACAGCCCCTATCATGCAACCCCCAGATTGGTCCCTTCCTTTTGAAAGTATGTGTGACATCAATGATTTTTCCATAGAATTTGTGCTTGGACAGTGACGAAATAATCTCCCTTTTGTCATATGTTATGTAAGTAAAACTTTAAATGGAGTTCAAAAGAATTATTCCACCACTGAAAAAGAGTTGCTTGCTATTGTCTTTACCTTGGAAAAATTTCGGACTTACATTCTTGGCTCTCATGTGGTAATTTTCACTGACCATGCAGCTTTGAAATACCTCTTGACAAAGAGAGATCCTAAACCACGCCTCATCTGATAGATTCTTCTCCTTCAAGAGTTTGGCATCACCATTAAAGACAAAAAGGGTGTAGAGAATGTCTTTTGGGCTATCAACAAATCTAATTTTGATCTTAACCAGACTGGATTTTTGAAAAAGTTACACATGTTTGAATTAGAGGAACTTAGGAGGGATGCATATGATAACTCTAAGCTGTCTAAGAAACGCATGAATTCTTTACATGTTAAGTATATTCAACAAAAATCCTTCGAACCTAATCAGCAAGTGCTTCTCTACAATTCTAGACTTCACCTTTTTCTTGGCAAGTTGAGATCTCGGTGGAATGGTCCTTATATTGTTCAAATTGTTTTCCCTTATGGTGCTGTAGAAATCCTTAACCCGTAAAATGGGAATTTTTTCAAGGTTAATGGTCAAAGACTTAAGCCCTTCCTCACTAATTTTTCACCTGAAGATTTCACTCTCCATTTGCTTGATCCTATCTCTCTTCCAGCTAGTTAATTTTTACTTTTTCCTAGTTTCTTTTTGTATTGTTTTGTGTTGTTTTTTTTTTCTGCAGGTATTACTTTATGTATCTCTTTTTCCTACTAGTTCCTTTCTTGTTGCTCCTTTCATCCTCGCTCAGGTACCCTTTCTCTTTTGTTTCTTGTCTTCTTATGTTTTCTATCTTTTTTATCATTGAGGACAATGCTCCTTTCCAGTTGCGGGGTGGGAGCAGAATCATTAATCTTGCATTGCTATGCTCTGTGTTAGACACATTTTATCGCACCCCCGAAGAACCTTTGAAAAGAAATGAACTTCTTATGATTCAACAGGATTTAGAACTTCTACTTTCAAACTTTTATGCCTATGAAAGGATTTGTTGGAGTTATGGACTACTTCAACTTTTAATGATCCAGATTTTAGCTCAAAAATAGAAGTTTATCCAATTTTCAGTTATTTAAACTAGGGGAGGTTTGCTAAAAATTGTTGATTGCTGCTAACACACATACATTCAGAATACCTTGGTTGACACTATTATGCCATTATTTGGTGATCAACACTGCACCTATTTGGAACTCTGATGAATCATATCCTAAAATAAAGAAATTTTATAGAAAAAATGAAGTGTTAGCACTAAAAAAAAAAGGAGAATGAAAGCATGAAAACAAATGAGAAAATGGACAAGTTACGGATCAAGAAAAAGATGTGTCTAATGGAAAAGGCTGCCTATTACTTGGGCTTCTTTAAAAAAAATGGCCTTTTAAAGTGTAATAGTATGAAAGCCACCATTGCAATGGAGTAAGATCAGTTGGTCTTTCTTGATCAATTGTTGTTGTTGGAATTTTTAATTGATCTTGGCAATCAATCTTGAAAATCTTATCACACACTTGTGCACTCAATGTTAAGCATTCTTTTTGCATCTTCCCCTTGGTTGATTAACTGGATAATGTATGAGCCTATGTGAAGAGTTAGTATCTGATCTACATTAGCTCCAATGCTCCTAAACCCAATGAATATTATATGTAGCATAGATTTTCGAATTTAGTGATTTTGGATGAAAGTTGAATCCACTTGCTTTCTTGATCACTTTATTTGCAAGAGACTAGCAAAAAGCTAGTTGGGGGTGTGATAAAGTTTCAAAAATGTGTAATTAAGTAGCTTAAGTGAGTAAATTGTTTCATCAAAGAAGAGTTGAGTAGTTAATATGCATTAGATCTTAGTATTGGAGCCAAAATTGATTGTTGCCAATACTTTGCACATAAAAATATTGAAAATTGCAGCTGGTGGTACTAGGAATAACCATGACATTCATATTGCTGAGCCATATCAAGTCTAAAGTTCCATCTTTGCCCTTAAAATAATGAGTACTTGCACTTATATGTTGCAAGGCATTTGTGGAAAGAGCATATCCCAATTGAATTTGGTACTTTTGTTGAGTTGGCGTGCATTCCAACTGGGGGAGGGAAGGTTTTGGACTGGAGAAAAGAAGAGAAGAAATTGGTTAGGACAACTGGAGAGGTGCATGCAGAGAGGGGGATATGGGGCATATTGTATAGAGCGGAAAAACACTCTTCAAGGAGAGAGCAAGGAGCAGCAGATCATTTTTCACTCTTTTATTTTCTTTTATGCAATTTCATGACTCTATAATGTTGAGATAGAGTGTTAATTCAAATATGTTAGGTTAAATTTTTTATCCAAAGTTTTGGGGAGTAACTCAAAATCGGATTAAGGTTGATCTCTCATTTTTCCATTGTTTTCCTTTTCATAAATTTACTATGTTGTGTGGCATTTTATTTTTGTAAAAGCCTGGAGCTCTATTTTCTTAATCTTGATTTGTTGTTGACGTGAGACACAATTGATGCTTGAATATGATATAAGACTCCGATAGTTTTTCTTCTTTCATTGTCCAATCTTGCTCTGTAATCTAGCAAGGAATTTCAGATAAGCTATAAATTGAACCTGAATTGTTATATTTTCCAATCATCATCTCTATGAATGAGTAAATGCTTGGGTAAAGAGGAATTTGAGAGTTATTCAACAACAATCCGTGAATGGATGAAACCTGAAGCTTTAAGTGTTCAATTTATTGTCCCTTGGACTTTTGGTTCACATTTTGCATGGTATCTTTGGAGTATTTCGAATTTGTCCATTGTTAATTTCTTTACTCTTTCTTTAAAGTTTCACATTCAGCAATGGAATACAGGTTTACAAAAATCAACCCAGAATTCTAATTCTCATCCATTTAACCCTTTATATGTAAATAGATACCATTCATTCATTTTCGCATTGCCAAAATCCATCTTTGTGTAGCATTTACAACATATTTTTCCAACTTTTGTTTTCTAACTTGCTCTATTACAAATGAAATATAATGCTCACATGAACTACATTGTCCCTGTGAATTCGATCTTGGAACTCATCCCTGTATTATTTTGAAAGTTTCTGCACTTGGAAGACAGATATAGCAACTCATCAACACTCCATCTTGAGGGAGAGTATTAGCAAATTATAAATAGAAGTTGTACACGTCACTGATAAGTGAAAAGAAATAAACTACTATAAAGACATGTACTGTTACAGAAAGATTGATATTAAGAAATACATAATATTTTTTTCTCTCTCTTTTCTCTCTCTTCTCTCTGACTGTCGATACTTTCTTTTCCCTTTTTTCTTGATTCTTGATTTCATGCACACTGGTAGCATGGGAAATCAGATTTTATCACCATGGCTACCAATTCTTGACTATTTTTTTTCCTTCAGTCTGATGATCTTTCGGTCTCGGTTCTATAGTTTCCAGGACTGAACTAGACTGGTTGGAAAAAATATATATATAAATTAATTTTATATATTACATAAAATATTATATATATATATATATATAAGTTTTATACATAATATATAATTATATATGAAATTTTTATATATAATATATATAATTATATATGATATATGAAATAATTTCATATTATAATTTATAAATTATAACATAAAATGTTAATCTTAAATATGAACATTTGTAATTTGTTTGATCATATGTTATTAATATAATTATATATAAGATAATGTTATTATAATTTATAAAATAAAAGTTTAATCTTAAAGATGAAAATTTAATTGATCATATGCTTTAAACATAATATATATATTAAATTATTAATAACAGTTTATCATAAGAAGTAACACTTTATTATATATTTTTTACATTTTAAAAAAAGGGACCAGACCGGATCGAAAACTGGTAAAACCAAAAGTACCGGTTTAGAAGAGTAATTGGGGTGTAATCGGTTTTGAAAAATGCAAAACCGATTACATAATGGTTCGGTCCTAAATTTTGTCTAAAACCAAATCGGACCGATTACACCCCTAATTGTGGCTGGTTCCACTGTCTTGCCTACATGTGCTCTTGTAAAGAAGATCCCCAGTTACTAATAACTCTCTCAACATACATTTCAATTGGATGTGATCTAGCCATTTCAATGAAATTTGTTTCAATGATCATGGTTATAAGTCCCTCAACCTAATACAAGATGTGATTAATTTTACAAATGATGCTTATTGTCTATACTTTCACCTTTCTTTTCCTTTGATGTTTCAAAAATTGGGTCGAAAAGCATAAAACAAGCTTATTCAGGGCAGAACTTGGAGGGAATGATTATAACTACGCATTTTTTTCAAAGCAAAACTGTTGAGGAGGTCAAGATATGGTTCCAATAGTTGTTCAAGCAATAAAAAGATGTTGTTAAAGTTTTCTTGGTAAACAAACTGATTTCCTCCTTAATTGCTTTTGCTAGTAAAATTACCTGCTATGGTTTTTAATACATAATTCTATTTTATTGGAAGTAGATGGTCATTGGATGTGGTCCAGTGTTTCCCGAGTTGTCATCTCTGACACTACAAGAAATCAGATTTTTTTCCAATGCTCAAAATCGTCGCAAATACCCCTAATAATCACTACAATTGATCATTTTCGGCGATATCTAATTCGCTACATGTTCGACGAAATTAAAGTATCATTTCTGATAAATTTCAGCGATAGACAAAAATTGTCGCCAAAAAGTACTATTTCTGACGATTTTTATCCGTCGCAACTGTCAAAAAAATCGACGAAAATAGCATTTTCATTTACTCCTAAATAGTTTATAAAAGTCAATTGCAGCGATATATCGTCGCAAAAGGTTAGGAAATCACTACAAATGACTCGATATTTCTCAGCAATTCTAAATTATCATCACTATTATATATTTTCAATGGGTAATTTTCGCCCAAAAAATCTATTTGCCACGATTAAGTCCGCAAATAAGTAAATTTGACGAAAAAAGTTACTTGTTTGATCTCATGATTTTTGCCAAAAAAAAGTTATTTGCGGCACTTTTAATTCCCCACTAATAAGTATAAATTTGTCGCATATAAATTTTACGACAACAATGTTCACCGCAAATTTAGTTATTGTGGCGACTTTCTTAGTTTGACGAAAATAAGATGATGCTATAGTAACCGTATACAGTTGCGACAACATAAATTGCTGCAATAACTCTCAAACTTGCTGCAAAAGTGATCTCCCTCATCATTTTCCAATTTCGCAAAAATAAAAATAAAAAATCAACGGCAAATTGAAAATCACCGCAAATAAGAACTATTTGCGGTGATATCAAAATCGCTGGAAATGTCCTATTTTCTTGTAGTGTAAGGACTTCTCAATGGATTGTTTTCCAATCTATCTTACAACAACGCAAATCAACAATATTGAAACATATCACAATGATGAACTAAAACAAGCCATTGAATATTCAAGAAAAGAAATTCACATTGTCAGTATAGTACTGTATGGTGATGATTACAACGCTTTCCAATGGGTTATCAATATGCATCACTTCTTGGGGAGTCTCTCTCCATCTAATGAACTCCAGAAATGATGATAGAGCCATGTTAGAAATTTTAGTAAATGACCAAATTCATAGTTATAAATGCATCCACCAATGTGTTGAAAGCTGGCTCAAAATTAAAACCCTGAAAATTGAGGAGATTGAGTGCAAAAGATCTACAAGATAGCCATGGGCCATGGCATCTCCCATTGTTTGGATCTAAGACTCCAATTGTCAAATTCATATGTAATAATGTGACAGTATCATTTCATCAAATGATAGGTTTCTCAGCTGATTTGAACTTCAGATCTTACATTTATAAAAGCCATCTATTTAAACTGAATACAGTTGTAAAAAAAGTTTAAAAAAATGTTAATGTCTTATTACTCCTGTAAATTTAAGAGTTTTTGGATGAAAGGATCTTTTTCAATGCTACGTCCAGTCCCCATTTGGGGACTGCAATGCAAGTTTAGGAAATTTTATCTTTAAAATCTTTTAAAATTACAAAAATATCCCTCCTAAAATAATGTTTTTTCACATTTAATAAAGGGTCTGCAAATGCAGTCCCAAGTGGAGAATGCAAATAGAATTTCTCCTTTTTCAAATACTGATTTTCTCTCAGATGGCTTAAGAGTTGACCTAGTTACATCATTTTCTCCTGCCTATTGGTTTTCCAGCGCATGCTCCAATCACTCTTACATATGATAGTCAAGCTGATTACATTGAGATGGAATCTAAGGATCTACTTGCAGACATGTGCTCAAAATCTTTATATCAGAACCGATTACACTTCATCTGTTCTAAGCTTGGAATTAGTTCTAGAGTTTAAGAAAAGTAAGAATGGGATGAGGGCAGTAGAATCTTTCATTTTACTCTCACTATCAAGGACAAAACCACCCCCAGAGCACCTTAAAGACCAACTGCAGGAACACATTGAGGAACTAAAGGAAATCAATCTGGAACAAATATCCAGGACTTCTATTTTTGAAGTTTAATAACTAACTTTAGGACAAAGAACAAAGATAACTTATACATGAATTTACTTTTTCTTTATACAGATTAATAGGTGCGTTCAGCAGCTTCCAACACCAATCACATGTTCTCATTCAAATCACTGCACTCAATGATGGAGGTGTAGAAGGGGGAGGTGGGGCGAATAAAAGAGAAAAGTCACCTAGGTCCAGAAAGCTCCATTGCTTCCACCACAAGTGAAGATTCTTCTATAAAACTTGAATATCTTTGAGGGGTTTCAGAATATCCAAACCTTGGTGTCTCAACCTTCTGTGAGGCTTCCCACTTCTCAGCTAATCCATCCCCTTCCAACATTTTTAGTACTTCTGACATCTTCGGGCGGCAAGAAGGATTAAATTGAGTACATAAGAGGGCAACCTGAACAATTTCTTCCAATTCAACCCTGTCAAAATTGCTCTTAAGATCCTTGTCTACCATTTGACTTAGTTTCCCTTCCTGATGGAGCTTCTTGACCTGCAAAGGAGTTGCCATGCAGTGTAAGATGTATCTAAAGAAAGAGTGAGCAATCTAAGCCAAAGTATTTTCCTACTATTCCCCAATCATGAGAAGAATTGTTAGCTTTTATGCAGTGATGGAGGTTTAATTTCAAGAGCATGATACATCGCAAGTTTTTAAACAGTATCCTCCTCCTTTTAAGGAGCATAATATTTATCTTAGGAGAAATATGAAGAGAGTACAAAACAAGTCCCATAAATAATTTCTTTGATAGTTAAGTCCTAGAAATAATTAGATTGCATTAACAAATTATATGGTACTCCACTGTCATGATTTTTCATTCATGACCTGTGATTCCCAGCAGGGCCAGCACTTTCCTCACCCTTGTCTCTACTTTATGTGTTGAGGAAAGGTTCGTTATTCAAATTACCAATTTTCTCTATGCAAACATTATTCTAAATTACCAAAACACCCAGAGAAAGATAGAGTTACCCAATCAAGCATTACACCCTTCTGGTTTGCTGCTCGCCCAAAATCTATCGCCTTCTGACCTGTGATGAGCTCTAGGAGCAAAATCCCAAAGCCAAAGACATCAGTCTTTTCCGATGACTGGCCTGTTGACAAGTATTCTGGAGCAATGTGGCCAACAGTGCCACGCACGGCTGTGGTGACGTGAGAATCTCTATGATCCAAAAGCTTTGCCAACCCAAAATCTCCAACAACTGCATCATAGTCTTCATCGAGCAAAATATTTGCTGCTTTGACATCACGGTGGATAATTTTTGGGTCACATTGCTCATGCAAGTATACTAGCCCCCTTGCCGTACCTAAAGCTATTCTCTTACGCCTTGTCCAGTCTAAAGTTGGCTGGCCATGAACATGATCTGAAAGAAAAGTCCAAAATTATGTCATTAGTTTTGAGCTGTTGCAAATCCTGGATACTTACTAAACAATGGAGGGCTAAAAGGCCCACGGATTAATTGACAAATTAGCAACCATAGCCATCTCGACTGGAAAATAATAACAAAAAAATGAAATTGAGTGATTAGCAATGAGATTAATGTGTTGAGGAAAGTACCTAAGAAAAAAAAATTAACGTTTTGAGGAAAGTGGTTCATCTAACAGAGACTTCTGATCAAACTTTTAAGAGGGAAAAAGAAAAGCTTTCACTCAGGACTTCTAAAGACTATTATTAGATGCATGCACATAAATTTGAGCAGCAGTAAATATGAATGCTAAGTTTTATAAAGGAAAAATTACAGAATTTTAAAATTCTGGATGATTATGTTACATTTCATAAGACATTTCCAGTGTAGTGATGGAAGTCTGGACCAATCTGGTAGCTGAAAAGTACATGGTGTTGGAAGCTAGATAGGCTAGAAAGATTATAGAATGCCAAGGGGCACCATTATGCAACAAGGTAGCAGTAGTAGTAAATTAATCGTGGGTAATGGAAGCAATCATTATGGCATTTGAGGATGCTTGCAAAGAATTGATAGCTGGGGTTATGCGTCCCCACTAGGCCAGTGCAACAGGAAGTGGGATGTTCGTTGTTTCCAGCCGAAACCATGGTTGAAGAGGTAAGAACCAGTAGTGGATAAGGATTTTGAGTTGCGTGGGTGCAGCAACTTTTGTTCCATGCATTAGATGTGGCCAAAGTTTTAACAATTCTAAGGTGAGAAAGATATACAAGCAAGGATCAGAAAAATAACCAACAACTAGTGCTCTATTAGCTAACCTCTTAGCCGAGAGGCTACACTTCCATTGGGCATATAGGGGTAAACAAGGAGCCGCTCATTCTCAGTCGAACAGAACCCACAAAGCCTGAGAAGATTCCGATGGACAGCCAAACTTATCATCTCAACTTCTGTCTGAAATTGAATTTCACCAGCAGCTGCATTAAAGTCCTTCAGCCTTTTAACTGCCACCAGAGTTCCATCGTTCAAGCATCCCTTGTATACAATCCCAAAACCACCTCTCCCTAGAATATTCTTTGAGCTGAAGTGGTCAGTTGCAGCTCGAAGCTCCTTAAACGCATACCTTTTCAAATGGCCAAGGCATACCTCCGGGTCATATTGATCTGCAACTGAGAATGCAGCAATAATCAGAAAATCAGAAAACAAAACCCTTACATGCAGCAGACCAGATTCATAAAGAGTTCGTAAAGAAAACAGTATATTGGCTAATATTGGCTAATTCCCACTATGATTAAATGCCAACGTACTAGAACAGTAGCTATTCCAGCAGCTCAAAATGCTTTCACCACCATGTGGAATAATTATAGAGAGAATAATACTCAGCCACGATAATGTTTTAGAAAAACTGAAAATGCTATTAGAAATCATGAGATCAAACAAGTAACTAAAGATGAAATTCCATGAAAAGGCCTCTGGATGTTAAATATACTCCAGTTAGGGCACCCACAGAAATATACACTAAATAATAGCATGTACAAAAGTAATAAATGGTTCACTGCAGCTAAGCTATAACAGTGCGATACTTCTTCCCATCAGCTTAAAAGTTCTGGATAATCAGTGATGTAATGGTATAGCAATGGTCCCAAGTTCAAAAGTCCAAACCTGAGTGCACATTTTACCCCATTATTAAATATTCCAATTACAGAAAGTCTAGCTCACATATAAGAGGGAGTGTCAGATGTATTAATTAAATGATTAAATTCACTTCCTTCCATCAGGTTAAGTTTTTTGGACAATTGGTGATAAAACTTGAATTTGACAAACATCGTGTCCAATACAATGTGAATCATAATCTCGCGCATGGATACAAGCATGAGAACTACAGCACAATCTGTCTTAGTGATGCTGATACACTAAGAAATGGAAAACAAAGAATAGAAAGCAACTAACCATTGACATCAAAGAAAATCTGCTGGTTGTGTCTGTATCGCCACCAAACAACTAACCCAACAACAAGAATGATGAAAAAAACAGCACCAAAACTTGCTCCAAAAGCAATCGCCACGTTGTGGCTTTTTCTTTCAGAGTCTGATTGTCCTAAGAAACAAGTTATCAGATCCAAGGCACGTCAGAAAAATGCAATTGAGAATCAAGCTGAGATAGAAAAATTAACTATTTAACAGGGTCATAAACACCTTTTAGCTCATCTGGGGGGAAGGACAGTGGCTCTGGAAAGACAGCAGAACAATTGTTTTCAGCCTTAGCCCCGCAAATTAAAGGGTTACCGAAAATTCTGAAAGAGGAAATAGCAAGATAATGTCAACTATTACAATTACAAACTTCTTGATGGAGCCTCAGCATTGATAGAAAGTTGGAAAAAATGGCTCACTTGAAAGTTCTTGCTGGTATTTTTGGCAAGGTACCACTGAGATTGTTAAAAGAAAGATCTCTACATGTTCAAATTATAAAAGTGAATACATACTTCTTATAAAATATGTGGATGGAAGAGTAAATTACCGACTGCAAAGGACAAGTACATACACGAGAGTAAGACCTTCGATATTGGACAGAGACTCAGGACAGGATCCAGAAAGGCTGTTATTGTTTAACCTCCTGACTTGCTCAGAATACAATGTTAAAGCTATTAGAGTTCCAAAAGCTAAACAATTAAGCATGTAGTAAATTGCACAATGTACAATTCGAGTATGTTGGATCACAAGAACAGTATGAAGGTTATGAAACTTACAAATAATTCAGGTTCTTGAGGCCCCCCAAGGAACTAGGTATATCTCCATTGAATGTATTGTTGGAGAGATCTAATGTCTGAAGCTTCTCCAACTTTCCAATGGTAGCAGGAATTGGCCCTGAGATATCATTGTTCTGCAGCAGCCTACACATTTTAAAACCACGATTTAAGATCCAACCAAAATTTTGTAGCACTACCCAATTATCTTAAGCCGAAGAAAACTCGGTGTGAAGATTTGAAAAAAGATGGAGTAAATTAAGACCAGAAATAATCAACAAAATAGATGTTATACCCAACTGCCAAGAAAAAACGAAGTCAAATTCTAAGATCAGTGATAAAGTGGTAATAACTTACACAGATTGCAAGTTACTGAGGTTTCCAATCCCTGGTGATAAGGTCCCGGACAAGCTCTGGCTTGGCAATCCCCTGTGACCCAAAAAAAGAGTTCAGCTTTTCTTTGACGAAAATCTATAGGAAGATGCTGGCAACTTTCGAAGGGACTAAAAAACTTACAAAACCGATACATAGCCATCGGCAGAACAAGTAACCATCCTCCAGCTACAGGGATCTACGGAATTAATATCCCAATTCTCCAGAACATTATGTGGATCAAAAAGCCCACTTTTAATGGCCATCAAAGCTACAACTGTGGAAAGTTCAGGGGAAAATAGAGAAAGTGAAGTATCCGTGTATGAAAAAAAGAAATTACAAAAATAAAAACAAAACAAAAAAGTGCTCTGAAGCCTCAGCTGCAAAGTAAATTCTTTATCCATCCATTATTTTCAATTCACCCAACGGGATTCTTTTCTTTAGGAAAAAAATTGTGGAAGAAAGAGAAAGGAGTTCCACTAAAGATAATCCGAGAACTGACCTTCATAGTTTATACCAGCTGGAGAAAGAGTAGCAGAAGAAGTCTCCATCAATGCTAGAACCAGCAGACCAACTTTCCAGAGCATGAAACTATTTCTTGCCATACTCTATTCACAGTCACTAAAAACTTCCACCTTCTTTGCTCACCCAGTATCCATCGATGGAAAGACCATAACCAACACGAACACAAGCCATTCTCAAATGAACTTATTTCTTAAAACTTCCCTTATTCAAACAAAAAGCTCAAAATCAGAAAACCAGACCCATGATTACCAAAAACGGAAGACAGTGGCGGTATCTGTTCGTTAGCCTTTACACTCACAAACAAAACTCAGCTACTAGTAGATAAAGCCTAAAGAAATGAAAGACCCAGATGCAAGTATAACTTGACCACAAAATACCCAGCTCGGAAACAGAGGACTTTGAATCAAACCGAGTGGAATGGGCACCGAATGAGCTGAGACAAACAGCAAAAGAAAAGAGAATTTTCTCGAGAATGCAAGCGAGCAAACATCTAACCCTGAAATTCTGAGATCCTAGAGATCTGGGAATGCCAGATGTGATTTCAATATGTTTTGTGCAATCCCCACAAATTCCATGTGAGTATACTGTTGGTCTCTACTAGCACTGCTCTGCTCGTCCCCCGCGCTTCCCATACCATTATCTCCTAGTCGGCTAGTCCTCTTCTCTCGCACGCACACAAAAAAAAAAAGAAAAAAAGATTAATGATAATCACTCACGACGATAGAACCAAACACGCAAAGGCCAAAACAAAATGCCAAAGTCGACACAGATACAGATGTAGACCCATTAACGAAAATTTCATGCTTTTTGGAAACGCAAATGAGGCAGTGAAAAACTGAAAATGTGTTTGGATTGCTTATTGAAAGGGAGAAAAAAAAAAAGTAAAGTAAAAATTTGCAGTGATTGGACTGAAGGGATGTGTGGGATTGATCAGTGAGTGAGAGAGGGAGAGAACAAGAAGAAGAGGATGTCTATGGGCAAAGAAATTGCAGGGTGAAAGTATTTTGTTGGAAGTGGCAGGTCACGTGCTTGGATTGTCTTGGGTCTCTGTCGGCTTTTTGGCTTCATTTTTTATTTTTTAAGGTTTTAAATAATCACATTCTGTTAAAGTTTCTGCTGTCCGATGGCCCCCACCTACCTCTCTAAAATGTGCCAATTGATTTTTTAAATCTTTTTCGTATTTACTATTTACAGCAGCTTAACGCCGTTTAGCAAACGATCCATAAAATATAAATAATTAAGAGAGTGTTTGGCAACAAATAAGAAATATTATCACATCATCTCAAAATTTTTCATAATTTTATTTTTAAACATTACTTAAATATATATTATTTTTTAATTTTAAATTTTCAACTCTTTTATCTAATTATTAGTTAATCATTCTAATTTTGATATTTTCAAATAAAATACACAAAAAATAATACAATTTTTGAAGATTTAAAAACAAAAATAATATTCAAATAATTTTTTTACTTTTTAATATTTTATTTAACTTTTTCTCTTTCATTTCTTAAAATTTAATAAAATATTTTAATTCAAACTATTTTACTAATTTATATAATTTAAATCTTATCTCATTCTCCAAATATGCCATAAGTTGCTAAAAATTTCAAAAATTTTAAAGAAAAAAAAAAAACCTACATTATGTGACAGAAGAAAACATAATAACAAAAAAAATTAGCTATATTTGATCATTTTGAATAAGGGTGTAAACCAATCTTTTAAATATTGTATTTGTAACCGTTTCGATCAAAGTATTAAAACGAAATATTTCGATAACAATATCGTTTCGGATATTTTTTTGAAATATGCTATATATGAATAAATTATATATATAAATATATATAAATTATATTTCAAAATAATAATTTATATATGAATAAATTATATATAAATTATAAATAATTTGGTCTGAATTGAGAGGTCAAAAAATAAACTTGTAATTTTAAGAAATAAAAAATAAAGGTTGAAATATCGGTTGGTACAAGTCAAAACAGCTGAAATTCTGACCGGTAAAAAACTATATCCTTTTTTGTATCAACTATGCTATAGAAACAATATATTTCGACCGTATCAATTGGTACAGTACAAAATTCAAAACTTTATTGTAAATCCTGACGTGGATCATGTGCTTGGCTATAATTGGATACTGATTTGTTAAAAATCATTTTAAAATGAAAATCAAAATGAAATCGTTTTATTAATAAGGTGATTTTTTTTAAAACGTAGAAAGTAGAAACTGGTTACAAGAATCGAATATTAATTCAGAACCCGAAAACTTCAGGATACCTGCCCGAGTAAATACCCTACTGGATGGACCTAATTTTCTGGGACACGACCGAATTTAAAAATAAAAAATAAAAGGGCCCAGATGCAAACTCCTTATTTTGAAGTCTTGATTTTTTGGTTGTCGACTATTAGAATTGTAGTGCAAGAGAAAAAAAATAAACAATCTTGAACACACCACTAGATTCAATGCTGCATGCCTCTACACTTTTTCTTTCTTTCGTTTCCCAATCTCATCTATAATTTTAATATTATTATTATTACATAATTTGTATTGAGTTTACGGATCGTATCACATATTATCATCCTTACACATTATTGATATTTAATGGCATAAATAAAAAAACCTATAAATAATATTTTTTGAAAAAGAAAATATATTTGTAAATCTTATTTTTTATCCATTCAACACATTCCTAATGTGAAATCAACAATACTAAAAAATGATTAATGTTTTTATTTTTTTATAACTATAATAAATCTCACTATAAATAGAATATTAAAACACTAATTTATGTATAACAAAACACTTTTAAAAAACAAGACATTGATCCATCAAGTTTTCCTTATTTTATAATTCATTTATATTTATATAGGCATAAATTTTGTTGCAGGAAAAAGATACCAGCACGGATATGATTGATCCAACAGACAGTAGAGTGTAAGCTCTTACCCAACGGCCAAACTTTTTGCATATTTCTTTAAATTTTTTTAAGTTTTTTATATTTTTAGAAAAGAAAAAAAAAGAAATTTAAAATATGAGGGCGTGAGAGAGTATGGGGTGTTGGAAGTGGGGGTGCGTGCGAAGGGTATTTGTACTGTTAACCTAATTGTTATTCTTTGTTGGAAAGCGTGAGAGAATCTCCAAATATGCGCCCACCGGAACATATGCCGCATCGGGTGAAAATAATTTGGTCCGGACCGTAAAACTGATCGGATTGGACCGAATTATGGAGTCTCGATTTTAAAGTATGTAGCTCGATGATATTCGGTTCGGTTTTTAGATCTATAAATTTTAAACGGACTTAATTGAATCGGATCGAATTTTTATATACATTTTTAATAATTTAATATATTATTTTTTTATAATAATTATATAAGTTAATGATGTAATTTTTATCTAATTAATTATCATTAACTATATAAAATATAAAATAATATATGCTTCAATTAATTATAAATCATAAATCATGTGATAATTTATGTCGTTATATGTAAATAGTTTATACATCATACATTTATACATATTTTATTATTTACACTTAATTAAAATAATTAAGTAATTATTTTTTAAATACCTAAGTTGCAAGCAAGCATGAATAATTTATGTAAAATGAAAGTCTCCCTCCTCTTTGCTATGCTCGTCTCCCTTAAAGGAAGATACAAATCTTCCTTATGTACAATGAAGATACATTTTATACATTAATCATATATAAAATGTATAACATTATTAATAATTATGCATATTAAAGAGTAAAATTATAGTTAGTAAGTAGTAACTATCAACATCATAAATATAATTATAATAAAATATTTTTTTAATTAGTTAGTTACATAATCCATATTAATAATTTACTTAATTTTAATTTAGTAATTTAAGTAATTTTTTATTAATTTATATGAAAAAAAATAATTAGGCCGGACCAACTGGATCGGACCGATAGCTACCGGTCCCTATGAATGATCGGTCCGGTTCGGAGAAAATGATGAACCGAAAACTAGATCAGACCGGATCAATTTACAGCCCTAGCCGCATCCCTTGCCTCTCTCTTCCTCCCCTTCTTACTTCCAGTCAAACTTTAACATAAACAAAGTTTTCTCATTTTCATTCTTTTAGAGAAGTACTTAATATATGCTATATTACAAAGATAAAATCTTCTTTGTAGCTGGTTTACTAGAAGCACACCACACACCCAAGCCAACCTGGTCCATCATTGCCAGCTCACAATTTAATTTTACTTCCTCCCCTCTCTACACGAAAAATACTCCATTTTGAAAGTGAGGATATTTTCTCCCTCCCTCCCTCCTTAAGTTTAAGGATCTCGGCAACACCCAACAGGATCCCAAGCTTTGTTGGGAAAAGGAAGCGGATCCGAGTGAGAGAGGCAAAGGAATGATGAAAGGAAAAGGAAGGATCTCTGCGTAGATTTACTGGAATGGCATGAGAAGGCGAAAGGTGGCTGATTGGTGTTCTCAATGATGGTCCAAGCACTTTCCTATGGCAATTGATGGTGGGTGATGCTAGTTTTTCATTTCTTTGCTGCTGAAATTCATGTCGCTACTATTTCAACTTCTTGTTTCTATTGCTGTGTAGTGGTGGTGTGAATGGGAGAAACTAAGAGGTATTTTACAGTGCTATTGAGGTGATTCTGTGGTGGTGCATGATGGAGAAGGGCTAAGACCAGTGCAAGAAAACTTGCTCTATTTTGACTTCCTAAAACAAAGGCTTTCTGGTTGCATGTGGCGACGGTGCAACAGTTTTAGCAGTGGCTCTGTCTCTCTTTTTGTGTCGGCCCTTTTACTTAAAAATCACAGAAGGTGGGGTGAGATTGGCGGAGGAAAGAACACAAGGGAGGGAAGATGCGGGAGGGAGGGACAAAAATTTCAAATGCAAAATGGGAGAGGCAAAATTGAAACATGTGTTTAGAAGGAAAAAAACATGTCAGCAAGTGCACGGTGTGCCATGAACAAGAGGTAGGTGTGTAGCAAAACTCTATTACAAAAATAGAAATTATAAATAACAAGATTTAGAATGAATTAAAATATTATTTTTTTGAAAAAACTATCTTTTCCTTCTATTGTGAATATGGTATTCTATTATCACATCACTAATACAAATTTGAATTTTTAATATATTTCATAATTTAATACGATATGAAATAAGTGAATTTAGATTTGATATAAAAGAATTTAAGTCAAATATTAATGTATGTGTCACAGAAGCCAAAAACCATATTGAAGTGAATGTTGAATACTAATAGTTATATTACATTCTAACAACAACAAAGACATAAAATTATGAGAATAGAATCTAATTCTAACATGGTATCAGAGCCACATCATTGTGCCATGTGGGAATGCTATGTTAGCAGCCACGTTTGTAGATTGCCATGTTTGCAGTCTACCAAATCAAAGCAGTGCTCTGATCTTTATTCTTCTGCATGGGCATGCCATATTAGCAGCCACATGAGTAGATTGCCATGTTAGCAGTCTACCAAAGCAAAATAGTGCTCTGATCTTTATTATTCCGCTTGGGCATGCCACGTCAGCAGCCACGTTTGTAGATTGCCAAGTTAGCAGTCTACCAAAACAGAGCAATGCTTTGATCTTTATTCTTCCACGACATCTTTTGCCAAGTCAGCAGTCTTCCATGTCGTCCTACCAATTCAACAACGGTCTTTTAGTGGGCAAGGGCGGATGGTGGATGACTATATACTATATAGCCACCATGTTCAGGCGGGAATGGGATAGGGGGAGTGGCTACTCATGCATTTCGCTTTTCAAAAATATCTTACCTTGACCATGAAAACAGAGAGTTATAATTACTTAAAATGGTGAACATTTTGGAGGGTTCATAATAGATGAGAGGGTTTGAATCTTCATAAAAATAGAGAGATTTTATAATTCATTTTGCAATCAATATGATAATGCTAGTTTCTTAAAAATACTATTTTTTTTTTATATATATATAAATCTCAAAGTTTACATAATCGTCCTTCATTTTAAACAAAGTTGTTAAATTATTTATAAATATCATCTTACAAATTCTCACTTTTCCTCTTTATCTACAGTAGTTAGGATAATTCATATATTAAAAAAACGTGACACAATTAATCATATTAGTGGAGTGCATAAAAAAATATGTAAAAATAATTATATATAAAAAACAGAAATTTTATTGCTGAGAAGTTTTTTTTTCTTCATAAATTTCGTATTTTCCCCAAAACTTTTTAACGAAAGAAACAGCATAAATCATTGCACTTTTCTTAAAGAGATTCAAAAGAACACGTGGCATCCAATAATTCAATTGCCCGCTAATTATATCACGCCTAAAGAAATAATAAGGTAGAAAGAGAAAGAAATATATTTTTTAATAGAATGTTGATCCAGCGATATAACCCCACGGGTCACGCCCAATGGTATGTTTGTCACTTTAGGAAAACTGAATATTCTCCAATCTATTAATTTTAAAATAATTTTTTTCCCTGGTCATTCAGTCATGGGAGTGATACACAATGCTCAAAGCATTCTTACAAATAATAAATTGCACGAAAACTTTAGCAACCAAAATCGAGATTCCAAACCCAAATCTAAGTGGATTTTGGTTTGCTCGGACAAAAAAGTTCTACTTATACAACCTTTATTATAAAAGTCTTGTGCCAAGCATAAATTTTATTTTTTATTTTTTAATATTTTTAAAAAATAAAAAAAATACATTAATATACTAAAATTCAATTCCTTAATTATTAAGTAAAAAAATTAAAAAAAATACATGAGCGATTAAAATAAAGGAACAAACTCAAGCAGCCTACTAGCATTTTTCTTACTATAATCTTTATGCTAATTACTTAAGACAACGAAAATAATGTTTATTTATTTCATAATTCTATATATTAAAAAAAATTATTTATAAGCCGAGATATGGATAGTATATATAGTTAAATACTTACACTGCATAATTTAATTTAAAAGAAAAATTTTAAAAATTTGAATCTTATAATTAAATATTACTATTTAAGTGATTTAGTAATGGTGTGTATTACACAATCGGCTTAAGAATATAATAATTTTATTATTAATTTTTTAAAAATACGAGTTAATCTAATGATTCATATCTATTATCATATCAGCATAGATGATAAAAGTAAGATAAGAGTGGCAGTATGTGAGTCCACGATCTGGACATTACTTTCGGTTGAAGGCCATGAGTCGAGGGGGACCGGGACTAAAACTAAGAGGCAGTAGTAAAGAGATTAGAAAGATTGAGAATGAATGATGAAAATAAAATACATTGTATCACATAATTGTGTGGTGTTTTGGATTATTGATTGGGAAATCTTAGTCAAGTCCAACATGGTTGTTGCTCTTCATGATTCGGTGATACTTTTTTGAAAGCTTTTGATCTGGCGAAAAGGGACAGTAAAGAAGAAAAAGCAAAGTTTGGATGATGATAAAGAACTCCCAAAAAGAATACAAGAAAGTGGACAACCTTGGGTAGGCCCAGCACGTTCAGGCTATATTGTATGTATATGCACGTACAGAGAAAGTAGCCCATCAGTCAGACTTTCTGGTTTTTTTTTTTTTGTCAGATAATTTTATTATAATAATTCAAAATACTATGATTAGAAATGTCTATGATCCCCTTAAAATATTTAAATCTAGAAGTTAAACAGTTAAAAAATTGCAAGAGAAACATGTAAGAACGAAAAATTCTGTTTATCGGTCATTATTTATTATTTTATATTTTACATTTTATATCTTATGAAAAATATTTTTGTATCTTATAAAAAATATCCTCATATTTTATGAAAAAAAATTATAAATATAGAGTATGAAAATAAATAGTGATCGAATAGAATTCTTTTATAAAAAAAGAAATTTAGGACTAATGGAGTATCCTATCTCCCATGTTCTCTTGACTAGTAAACAATTAGAGAAATGCTATATCCCCTCCCCGCTGGGAGCTCTCGCTGGAGTTAAAGTGTTTTTTTTTATGTGTATTTTTTAAGTATTTTTTTATAAAATTTTAAATATTTTAAAAAAATAAAAAAACTTATATTATTATTAAAAAACACTTACTTAATCACAAAGTAAAATAAAAAATATTTTTTAATTTACTTTTAATGATTTTTTTTTTACTTTCTGATTAAAGAAATATTTTTTAATAATATTTTAAATTTATTTTATTTTTTAAAAATATTTAAAAGTGTTAAAAAATCTATATAAAAAATAATTTTAAAAAATAACACATGAAAAAAAACACAACACCCCAGCAGAGCTAACAGCGGGGGCTGTAGCACTTCCCAAACAATTAAGGGGGATTTAGATTTCCTAGACGTTAAGCCTTAAAGTGAGAGAGTGCTAGACGATAAAATGGGTCCTACACCGTTTATGGCTTTCTAAGTAAATTCTATAGACAGTATTTTAATACTCAAAAAATATTATGAGATATACTTTAAACAAGGCTTTGACACAAAATTTTGAGACATTAATATCTTAGGAGTCATGTTAGATATAGTCTGGCCAAGCGTCACGCATTCTTTTTGAAAAAGAGAAAGATTTATTATTAAAAGATTAATTTTTTTTATATAAATTTTATATTTACTATTTTATTTTTAAAAAAGTATACAGCACTTACCCATTACACAATAGCAAATATCATCTTTTAAATAGTTTTGGGAGCAGATGAGATCTGGGGTGGAAAAAAAAGGTGATTTCCTTGGGGGCCCATGAGGAAGAAAGTTGAACAAGTTGTTGCTAAAGTGGGCCCTTTTTTGTAGTCATGGAGGCAAGGGAATTGGAAAACCAACTGCATGCTTACACCAACTGGGAGTGTTTTCCTTGTTTGTTAGTTATGTTAGGTTAGTATTGGTAGCAGACATCAGAATTCTGAGGTCGCATTCTATTTGCCAGACTCCCAGGGGAGAGAAATTAAGGTGCTGTTTGAATAGTGAGTTGAGATGAGATGAGTTGAAATGTAATTTAAAAATTAAATAAAATATTATTTTTTAATATTATTATTGTTTTAAAAATTAAAAAAGTTAGACTTGTTTATTATATTTTGTGTGAAAATTTAAAAAATTTATAATAATAAAATAAAATATTTTTACTATCCAAACGGAACCTAATTGACAACTACTCAACAGAAAAATGGAAGAAGATCACATTTTTCTTTTTTTCTTTCTTCCTTGGTTCCAAGGAAATGGTGATGCAACACTGACCTGTTCGTTTGTTTTGGTGGGTGGGTACGTAGCGTCGTAGTCTTTGGTTTTTAATTGGATCAGGCCTTACGAAAAGGACCCTGAGGCTTTCAAAGGCCACACACACCACACCCTGACAACTGACAAGCTCAAGGTTGTCTGTCATACTTCATTGGGCTCATGGCCCATATGCTATCTTCTTGAACTCATGGTGATGCAATCACATTGACACTGTCATCCATGGCATACAGCAGCTTAGAAGACGTGAATGATTTCGGAAATCGTCGCGCAAAAAAATCCAATCCGAAAGTTTGCTCGATTGAGATTTTATTGATCGAGATTTTCGATTTAGATTTTTTTAGTAGAGTTTTAATCCTATTTGAAGTGAATTGAGCATTTAAAACATTTAGGCCTCTTTGATTATAAAGATGAGATAGAAAATTAAATGTTGAATAAAATATTATTAGAATATAATTTTTTAATATAATTTTTATTTTAAAATTTGAAAATATTGAATTATTTTTTATATTTTATTTAAGAGTTTAAAAAAATTGTAATAAACATATGAGATGATTTATAGAAAACAAACCAGGCCATGATTTCTTTTGGATCACGAGATTGCTAGTTTTAAGTGATCTGAGACTTCAAATTTGATTCACAAAAAGATTAGGCTTTTAAAGGGAGTTGTATTAGGATTGTCTTTAGGATTTTTTATTTTTTATTTTTATTTTTACAATTTAATGCCTTTGAGTGTACCTATATAAAAAGGCAAGTCGTGGGTTAATGTTTAGGTATTGATTATTATCGATCAAAGTCCCCTCAAGTTCTTATTTGAATAGAAGATTTCAAGTACGAGAGAGATACACACAAAATGAAGTCTTACAACATTTATAGATAATTTATGCTGCCAATATTTGAACGAACAACAATAAAAATTATTGGACCAATTTTATTTTTCTTCCTCTTTTCCACTCGAGTTCTCAAATTTCGGATAAGAAATTAGGATTTTTTTCTATTATTATTATTGTTTGAAACGTAATTGAAATGCTCTTTGAGAGGGTTTTTTTTCTTTTTTTCCTATGTTCATGTGATTTCGAAATTTGTTTGTTTTGGTTTTATGGAAGAGTTGTATGATCTCCGAAAGCAAATTATGTTCCTACCAGATGTGTTGTGGCTGCGTCATTGGATCCCGAGCTAATGATAGAGGACAAATTCTTTCAAACTTGGAGAGAATGTAGGATCACGTTGTCATCCAAGACATACATTGGGGGTTAGAGACAAGAAGGGCTTGGAAAAGAATACATTTTGCATGGAAGGTTATAAAAAAAACACAACCCAAGAATTGCATGTAATTAAAGAGTACATAAATATTTTCCAATTTCATATCGTCAACTTTTTTTATCTAATAATTATTGAATTATTACAACTTTCACAAACTTTTAAAAGAAAAAAAAAACAATTTAACTTTTTTATTTACAAAAGGACAATGTTAAGTGAACACCCCAAATATGCAGTAGTGCAAATGAGTTTTTTAATTTTAATTTTTTTCTTTAAGCATTTTTTAAACATATTTAAACCATTACGAAAAAAATTAAAAAAAAAAATTCACTAATAGTCACTTCCTTAACTATTAAAAAAAAAATAAAAATATATGAGTGCATTTGGTGGGTATATTGGAGAGTCATACTATCATTTTCCAAATAAAAATTATATTATAACAATATTTTAAATTTATAATATTTTTATTCAATTTTTTTCTCTTTTTTTTAAAACCTAATAAGACATTTTAATTTAAATTATTTTACTACTATTTATAAAATTTTCATCTTATGTCAACATCTAAACGAGCCTTTAGTTAAACAAATTCTATTTCCACGGCATCCATTGCATCAACTATTAGAAATATTTTTAAAATAATTATATATTTTATTTATTATTAGTATTATTTTGAGATTTATTTTGAAAGTTATAAGTTGTTTTGAAAATAGAAGAATTATAAAATATAAAGAAATGGGTCTATAATAAATTATATAAGTTTTTTTTTATATAATTTTAATATATATAATATCTAGACATTACTACATGAAAACTTAAAAGTATGAATTTCTATAATAAATACAGAAAATTGTACATTTTTAATATTTTATCCCTTCAAATTATCAAAAGTATTTTTGATTGAGAAAACTACAACAAATCTCGTCTCATTTATTGTGTAGTCTAAATATATGATAGAATCATCCTTCACTTTCAACAAATCTCGTCGCATTTACTTTCAATCAATCGATACAATCATGTTATTCTACTTTTAAATAAATTTTAATATTATAAAATTATCTTCCATTTTATGTAAAGTAGTCGTAAAATAATTATAAATAAATTATTTTTTTATTAAATAATACTAGATACAATCTTAAATTATATAAATTTTAGGCATTTCCTTTCCAACAAATAGATTCACCATTACAAAAATAAATTTTTTATATAAATTTAAGATTTAGCCACTCTAAAAAGAAAATACACACAAGAATTACAGTACTATCCTTTCTCTTTTCCTGTTACCAAACATCAGTCGCCACAAATGTCTCTCTGTTCCTTTTCCTCGTCGTAATCCACGATATTGTCCTGGACAGTGAATCTTCGATTCCCAGAGCAGATTGCATCGTGCAAATCTCCAAGTCCTACGTCCGAACATGTGAATACTAAACGCTGCATCCGACTCTCGTCGTCGCCCACAACATTCCGAACACTCCCCCACCTACATGCACCGTCGGCAACCTCGCACAAGATCAACTCCCCTGGATCCGATGGGTTGTGCAAGTACGCGAATTGACCCAACGTATTCAACCCAATCGACGGTAGGCAAGCGCTCTCCCCTTTCAGCTTTCCGACCAGCTCCTCCGGCATCTCGCCCATCTCCCTTAACTCCACCATTTCAGTCCCCTTCATGGCTTCCCACAATTTTACGCCTTCCACATTCTCGCTGTCTCCGATTAGGCCCACCACCACCATGCTGTCATTGACGAATCCGATCGCAGAGGAGAAAACGTGCTTACCTGGTCGCAGATTATACGGCCCGTACCAGGTCTTGGTGCTGGGATCGAACGAGTGCGTTACGCCGGAGCTTTTCTCCGTCACGTACATCTTGTGCTCGTCCACGGCTACAGAGAGCCATAAGGAAGAGGGGGAATCCTTGAGGACGGCGGGGATCCATTGGCAAATGTCCCATTTACCGGTCCTCAGGTCGTAGATTTCCAACGGAAGCGGATCATCACCTAAGTCGAAGGCTCCGCCGGCGACAACGACTCGGTGGCCCACCAGTGCAACGATCGGGTCGGTCCGCCACACGAGCGGGGCGTTGGCGCGGTACCATTTAAGGTAGAGCGGGTCGAATGAGAAAGCGAACTGGAGGGAGGACTGCGTGTAGAGGAGGGTCGAGTGCGACGACCGGAGGGCCGAGACGTGATTGATCGGCGGCTGATCGATCTTCAACCACACGCCGGAGCGCGGGTCGTACGCGTGCGCCGTGGTGGCGTAAGGGTGCCGAGTGCTCTGTTTGTGGACAATGAGCCAGGGCTTGATGGGGTTCAGGTGCCGAAGAGACGAGAAAACGGCACGATTCCAGGTGTCAGACACGCAACGTGCGTACTCGAGATCGATGAGAGGAACGTGCGAGAGGATAATCTCCAAGACATCTCCATGTATCGAAGCAGTAGCAGAAGCTTCTTCTTCTGCCTTTAATTCCTGCTGATTGTCTTCTTCCATGGATAAAGAAATGGGGACGTTTGAGCCTTGAGGCCTGGTTTTAGAAGTATGGGATGGGATGCCGTTTTTATTAAATGGATGAGGACGTTTATTATGGAATTCTATGATGCTATCCATAGTTCAGTAGTCGTCGCTATTTTCCAATTAATTTTCTGCTCCGCATTAAATATTAGATATTTCTATTATATATATATATATATATATATATATATATATATATAATGGTAAATACAGTTTTAAAATATATAAGATTTCTTTATTTTTTTATAAAAAAATATGAACTATTTTAAAAAATAAATTTTTTTCATATAGTTCTCGATTTATTTATTTTTTTAAAATGACTATACGGGACTTACGCTCTTTAATATTATTTTAAAAAAAAATCTATATGTAAGTTATTTATTGAAAAAAAAAATGATTATACGAGGGAAATCCATAAAAAAAAAAGTATATATTTATCAATAGAAAGTTCGTGGCTTTGATATACCGTAAGTCGACCCACCACATCGAAGAAAAATATTCTCTCCTTTTGTTTAATTTAAGTTTAAAATAAAATCATGTGACCCGGTCTAAAGTACTGTGCAAAACATTAGAGATAATGACACGAACCATATACTGAATAGTAAATGTGAGATTGTTGAACAATGACAACAACTTATATTTATATGTTATTTACTTTGACAATAACTTATATATATATATATATATATATAAAATCATTTGCAACATTTTGATTTCTCTAATTTGCCCTCTTTTGCTAAAGATATTAATCTAGGCATGGAAAAGATACGTACCACAATTTGCTCTCGACATATGCAAGTCAATTTATAGGGATAATTTATTTATCCTCATTTTAATATTATTTTTTCAATATTTTTTAGTCATATGATATTTTTTTTTTAAGAAATTGCTATATATACAAAGAGATTACATAAAATAAACTCACAAATTGATATAGTTTTATGGGATCCGTTAAATTTACTATATAATAAAAATAATTTTATAATCAGACGTATCACATCAAATCACATTAGTTTGTGAGTTTATTTTTGTGTAATCTTATATAAAGTAAAGAGTAGGATTACTGTTGAAAAGGTGTTTTACAATAGCATGAAAAATATTGTTTTCGTGTTGAGTTGGAGTGGTTCCCGACGGCCATTTTGTTAGTTTTATTAATGTGCAGCTCTAGACTCTTAAAGGGGATGGAAATATAGATAGATCTACCTGGCCGGATAGGTGACTAGTCGTTTTGGATGGATCTTCTTTGAAAATAAAATTCAGCAATATTTCCTGTCGGGTGTGGTTGGTGATAATTTGACTAATGGTGCATTAAGCTAGTTTAAAAGGCAACCTTAATTAATTAATTGGGTCTTCCATGAGAAGACTTTAGACTTAGGGGGATAAACCGCCAACCTATCATGACCATATATATAAAATCATATGCCAAAAATATAAAGACAGATCAGAGGTTCAAAAGAGACAGAAAGAATATGTATTTTATATAAATTTCCTGTAAAAAAAAATGGTTTTAGAAACAGATGGCCAACCCCCAAAATTAAAGCCTTTAAATTCCTCAATTTTTAAGTGCTGTTAAATTTCCATTACCACTTCAAAATAAATTAGTAGCCAATACCGGTCACCAACCCATCATGGTGAACAAACCCTAGGCCCAACAAGGATTTGACACACTTGACTAAAAATTAAAAAAAAAACATTTTGGATAGAAACTCAAGCTTTCAAGCATGCAGTAGAAGCTGCACATCGAACCACTCTAATCAAAGCAATTGTAGCAGCTATGATCGTCTGGATTTTAAGCTATATTTGAATGCTGATGTGATTTTAGATAATTTGTGAATAATAATAATAAAATAATTAATAATAATTAACTGTTTATAAATAATAGTGAATAATATTGAAATAGTTTAATACTACTTTACTTATCAAACAAAGCCTAGATACCTGCAGGCTCACAAGAAATCAAGTTGCACATGCACAAAGATCTAGCCATTGATCCCCTCCAAAAACTAGCTGCCCTCATGTGTCAATTCCTCATGTGTACATCGCAAAACCCACTTACAAAAGCATGCCTAACCAGGAATCCAACCACAAGAGTATGAAGACCCAACTACCTTACGTACGAGAAATGATTTGTATAAGTTTTAAATAGATAAATTTTTATAAAAAAAGGTATAAAAAAACTAATCTTTATTAATGAGACTACTTTTTTACAAAAAATTTATACGAAATTTGTATATTTAGAACTTATACCTAATATTACTTTTTATATATATCTACTACTAGAATTGGAAACCCATGGCCATGCCCTAAACCTAAGTTTAGTTACAATTGACGATGATTGATCAAGACTACCTTCACTATATATATAATCAAAATAGGTATAGTGTAGTGCGTACTCGAGCTAACAAAATGGTCCGCTACCTCAATTTTAGGAAGCATATTCATTTTTTTATTATTTTTTTTTCTTAGCAAGTATGTGGTGTATAAATATAAGTAGAAAAATTCAATTAATTAAAAAAAAAATATGGTATATGGTGTATTGATGAGTAACAAAACTCCATTCTTAAATATGCCAACTAAATTGCCAAGCCACGTCTTTTATTTCGACTTATTAATCATCGAAAGGAGGAAAGAAAAACCCATAGACAACATACACTGTTTTTGTTTGTTGTATTTCTTTTCTAGGTGACCACTAATTTTTCAGAGATGATTAGGTCTTTATTGGTCACTGAATTCATGATTAGGTCCATTATCAATTAGGTCCATTATCGAGAAGGTGTTTAAATCCTTTTCTAAACATTTTTAAAAATAAAAAATACCATAAAATCATTAAAATATATTTCTTTAATCATTCAATAAATAAAAATTGATACAGAACATATGTACTAATTTAGGTGGGTCTGTCATTTGAGTGGTGATACTCTACCACCTGAGTAACACCGTTCATTGTTATCGCTAGTTGCATTTGTAATATTTTTTATTTATTTTTTGATTCATATTTTTTGATATATTTAAATATTTTTAAAAAATAAAAAAAATACACCAATACACTTAAAATTATTTTTTTTATCATTAAATAAAAAAAAATTCACTAAATGACAAAATAGAGCAATAACCATTGGGAGGCATAGTAATTTTTTTCCAGTCATTTCTCTTATCACTTTGTTCATGCCAACAGTAACAACTTTTAAGGCAGGCAGTAATTTTAACTCCTCCTACCAGCGGCTCTCTTCTCTTCTCTTCTCTCCTTCTTTTTCATTTTCTCCCACAATTTGCATATTTCTCTCCTTTTTGATGGGAAAGAGAAGATATTCATGGATCGCTTCAATAAAATTAGTTAGAGTATACCTGGCCTCGTTTATTTTTATAGATGAGATGAACTAAGTAAAAATAAAAGTTAAAAATTGAACAAAATATTATTAAAATATATATATATTAATATTATTATTGTTTTAAGATTTGAAAAAACTGAATTATTTATTTTATTTTATATGAAAATTTAAAAAAATTATAATGATTAAATTAGATGAGACAAGATAAGTTGTAAAAATAAACGAAACTAGGCCAACTACTGGTACCGATATATAGTAGCAAGACCAATAAGTATATTTTTGTTTTGTTTTGTTTTTAATCTATTTTTTAAAAAGAAAAAATATACAAATTCACTAATGATTAGTTCCTTAATCATTAAGATTTAAAAAAAAAAAAAAAACACAATCGGTCAAACTATTGGTTCACTTAGCATTTCTCTACATCTAAATATCGATGGGCCATCTTCCAACTAACAAAACCGTCTTCAAGAAAATATTGATGGGTCATCTTTCTTGATGTAAGTCAAGAAAATATGATACCGAAACTATTAGGTTTTATTTCAAGTTTATTTTTATATACTTATATGTACTGTAATATTTGTTTTGATAAGTTTGTTAAGGTTCCCACTCGGGCCACCCCTATAATTTTAATTTATTTATTTTTACCTAAATGACTAACACAAGATGGTGTGAATTAGGTTGTATTTAAAAACTAACAATTATAAACCAAATATATAAAATATAAGCAAAATATGAAGCAACGGTAAATATAAGAAGTAAGGATAAGAGAGAAGCAAACTTAGTATTTTAATGAGGTTCAATCCCACTGCCTACATCCTGATCTCAAGTTACCCCTTGAGGATTCTTAAATTCACTATCTAATCTCTTTCAGGTGGAAATAGAAACATATTACACCTTTAAGTAGTATCGTTACAAAGAATCCATTATAGAACACCCTCTACACTTGCAATCACCTTATACGTGATGATTCAACGTCTATTCTTTGTGTAGAACACCTTCTACACTTGCAATCACCTTACATGAACTGATTCAACGTCTATTCCCTGTGTAGAACATTTTCTACACACACAAGGGTTATACATACATTTTTATTGATACAAAAGCTGATAGTGAGTAGGTTATCAGAAAGCACTCCTCAATGAGTGGAATAAGAACAATACAACGTAAAACTATATCTCTCTCAAAATGAACAAGGGTTAAGGCTCAATGTTTAGATAAAAGAGATTGAAAGTTTTAAATGAATGTTATAAAACTTACAATAATACGTTCTGAATTTGAAGATCTTAAATGAATTATTTATATGCATATGAGACTTCATTTTCAAATTTAAAAAGATTCACATGTCAAAAATAACATAATTCACTTTTCAAATCAAAATTTTACTTTCTTGAAATTGTTAAAGACAATATTATTCACTTTTCAAAATTTTCAAATCAAAGTTTTATTTTCTCGAAATTGTCAGAGATAACATCATTCACTTTTTTAAAATATTCAAATCAAAATTTTTACTTTTTGCAATTGTCAAAGATAACATCATTCACTTTTCAAAATATTCAAATCAAAATTTCTCATTCTTGAAATTGTCAAAGACAACATTATTCATTTTTCAAAATATTTAAATCAAAATTTTTACTTTTTGCAATTGTCAAATATAACATCATTCACTTTTCAAAATATTCAAATCAAAATTTCTCATTCTTGAAATTGTCAAAAACAACATCATTCATTTTTCAAAATATTCCAATCAAAATTTTACTTTTCGCAACTGTCTAAGACAACACCAATAGATTGATGAAAACTATGCATTTATATAAACTATGGAGAGTTGAATAGCTGGAACCGCTTGGGTCCCTAGCACATGTCTCAAAACATGGAGCCGCCTAGGTCCTTGATGTGTGCCACAAGGCCTCGAGCCTTGCCTAGGTCCCGCTTGGATTAACTATAACACATTTTGCAAAGATTTGAATGATCTGAGTTTCTATAAAAAGACCATTTTTATCCTTCGACTACCCAGAGAACAAATTCTCACATTGCCTATTGATCTAGTTTCTTATTTATCCAAAACGATAATAAGGCCGATCAACATTCTTCCAATAATATTCTAGATTTGAATCAAGAATCATTTACGCCTCAACCACTAATTTTCTCTTATAAGGCCGTCAATACCATGATAGGAGTATAAATGTATTTTTCTAGCAGAATTGATGCTGAGGTTGTTGCAGGATTAAGAATACTCAGTGTTCAATATGCTGCTGCTATTACGACCATGTCTCGAAGGTTACTGGTAATGGTGAGTGAGGTTGATCGGATTAACAATCAAATATCTGAATTGCATCAAAAGCTTGCTAATAAAAGTAGAAATAATAAAATATTAAAATAAGAAAACAATGAGTTGAAGAAATTTGTGGACTGGTACGCTCATGACCTGCAACCACGAATAGAGGAGCTGGAATGAGAGAGAGAACAAATACAAAATCAATATTAGCAACTAATAGCAAAGATTCAGCGTTTACAAGAAAAATATGAACAATTTGCAGTTAATCCCGCTGACTTAGCTAATAAAATATGAATCCGGCAAATCTTGTAATCTTAACTAAATAAGTTTTGAAGAACTGATAGCTTGTCTTATTCTCATTTCCATCTCTATAAAATCAGTCTTGAGTTTCATCTAATTCGCATCAAATCTTCTTTTCTCTCCTTTAATTCATCTGCATTCTCACTCTCAAAGCTTTCTCCCCTTTTGTTTAATGGTTCATCAATCTTCTTCCAACAATCTCCTTGTTCACTACATGGGGTATTCTGCACCTTGACTACCAGTTATTTCTGCATCTACCCTATGTGTCGTGATATAACAAGAGAATGATTTGACTAACAAGTCAAATGATAATGCCATTTATGAACTTGTGAGTCTCGGTACTCGATACTCATCATCCATTGTAGCATTTTCCCTGCGATTGCAGTCTAGAACTCTTGAGGTTGAAAAACTTAACGAGAAAATTTATGAACTTCAACAACTTGTTCATGAGTCTAACAAAAAAAAAGGCTTAAAGTTTGAGAATAAGGATTTAAAATCCTTACTTGTCCCTTCATTTTGATTGCCTAATCCTTTAGATAAAGATAACATGTTGATATGTGAAGAACAAGAGCACTTGAAAAATGAGGCTAAAAGTCTCAAATTTTTGTAAATTATTTGAGATAAAAAAATAAAAATGTTTGAAAGATATTCATGGCATGCATCATTCCTATTTCTCTTTTAATCATGTATAATTTATCTTCTAATAGAGGTTTTGTGAAAATGTTTGCCAACTGATCATGTGTGCTTGTGAATTCTAGTACAATATCGCTCTTCTGCACATGATCTTGAAGAAAATGATATCTAATCTACATCTGACAAGTTGATTAGATCAAAAGAAGTGTGCTTGAGATACCATAACCCTAGGTCAATTGTACTAGTAAGATATCTAAGAATGCGCTTAACTGCAATGAAATGAGATTGTTTTGAAAATGATTGAAATTGTGTACATAATATTTGCTCTATTGCTTGTCAAATATAATAGACTACCAATCATACCTTAATATACCTTCAAGTCACTGGCTTACCGCTTTCGTCTTTATCAAGTTTGGTGGATGGGCTTATTGGTGTTTCAATTTCTTTTGTACTTGATTTGAAATCCAAGTTAAGTTCTCCCATCATACTTATTTCAAATTCTTTCTGTATACTCTTAGCAAAAATTTGACACATATTCTCATTAGTAGCATCAAATATTATATCATCTACATAAATCTGAATAAAAAAAATATAATCATTTTCGTGTTTAATGAAAATAGTTGTGTTGATTTTTCCTCTTGAAAAAATATTTTTCAATCAAAAAACCACAAAGTCTCTCATACCAAGCTCTAGGAGCTTGCTTGAGTCCATATAGTGCTTTTATGAGCTTGAAAACATGATTTTGGAGAAATATGATTTTCAAAACCTCGAGGGTGCTCAACATATACCTCTTTATCTATAAAATCATTTAAGAAAGCACTTTTGACAACTATTTGAAAAAAGTTGAAATATTTATAACAAGCATAAGAAAGTAGCATTCGAATAGCTTCTAATTTTGCGACCGGTGCATATATCTCATCATAATTGATTTCTTCTTCTTGATTAAAACCTTTGGTTACAAGTCGAGCCTTGTTTAGAGTGATGACTTTGGACTCATCTTTCTTATTTTTAAAAACTCATTTTGTTCCAATAATAGTATGATTTTTGGATCTAGGAACAAGTGTCCATAGATCATTTCTTTCAAATTGATTTAACTCTTATTGCATAGCTAGAATCTAAGATTTATCAAGAAGTGTTTCATCAATATTTTTGAGTTCAATCTGATATAAAAAAGTAGTATGATTGCAAACATTTCTAAGAAATGATCGAGTACTTACACTTCATGAAAGTTCTCATAGAATTTGTTCCACTGGATGAACATTTCAAGTTTTCACTATTTGGTTGTATCTTTCGTTAAGTTTTAATGATCTTTCTTGATATCTCTAAATGTCACATGTGAATATTTACTTATCTAAAAATAATTTGATTTTGTGCATGAAGGATTTCATGCATACCTACAAAAACAATTAAAATAGTTTTTCTTGATACCCAAATTCTTTGGATTTTTCATTTATTAGTTTTAAAAAAATAAGATTTTTAGGTACCTATATGACTCTAATAGTCATTGTATGTTTTCTTCTAATAGGATAAGTATGATAATTATGACCATTTATATTACAAAAATTATAAATTGCATGTGAAATATACAAAGAACTTGAGTGATTGTAATAATTTTTTTTTGAAAAATTTTCTTTTTTAAAAAGAACTTTGAATACTGGACTTTGATTTAGAGGAATTATCAAAAAATAATTTATAAGATTTGTATTTTTGTTTTGGTATGTATCCCAATTCTGCCCTGTCAAAAACATATCTTTGACTACCAATAAATTTTTTAAAATTTCTTTTCCTATTTGTAAATTTTTCAACAATCTTTTATAAATCAGTCACTTTCTTTTTTAACTTATAATTTTCATCTTTCGAAATCATGTTTTCTTTTCTTAAAATATCAATTTTGTTTGCTAAAGAAGAATTTTTCTTTTTCAAACTTAGGATATTTGATACCCAATTTCTCAAGTTTCTCATATATTTCTTCTAAGACATCTTACAATTCCTCATAAGAAAAAATTTCAATATTATCAAGATTTGTTACCTCAATGTCGTCTTTAGTCACAAGAAAAAGATTTGTATATTTTTCATTGCTTGCTTTGCTGTCTGAGCTGCTTGAATCATCATCCCATGTAACTTTCATTACTTTTGCTTTCACTTTGTCATCACTTTCCTCATATTTTTCACTTTCGCTTTCATGATGAACAACTTTAAGTGTCAAGCTCTTCTTTGGCTTTCATTCTTCTTCTCATCTTTCAATGTGTACTCATGGGTGATAAGTGACCCGATGAGTTCATTTATTTCAAGTTTCTTGAGATCTCTAGTTTCAGGAATTTCCGTCACTTTTGATTCCCAACTTTTTGGTAGAGAATTGAGAATTTTTCTTACTATCTCCATGTTGGAATAGATTTTATCGAAAGCTGTCAAGTTGTTTATAATTTTAGTAAAACGAATGTATATACTAGAAATAGATTCATCATCGTTCATTTTAAATATTTCATATTCATTAGTAAGAATATGAATTTTTTATTCCTTGACTTGCGAAGTTCCTTCATATGTAACTTCTAAGTTATCCCAAATTTCATTTACTGTTTTACAAATTATTATTCTACTAAACTCATTCCCGTCGAGAACATTATATAGGAGATTTATAACCGTTGAGTTCATTGTTGTAATTCTATCATCTTTATAATCGAACTCTTCTTATTCCTTTTATACTTTTACCCCATCAACAACTTTTGTTGGAATATAAGGTTCATTTATAAATCATCTCCAAATTTATCGACCTTGAGATCGAAGGAAAATTCTCATCCTAACTTTCTAAATTGTGCAATTGTCTCCACAAAATAGTGGAGGCCGACTGCTAGGTCGACTTTCACTGAATGTAACTACAATTGTGACGCCCCGACTCCCACGTACAAAAAACCTTGGGAATCGTGACGTCAGGATGATGACAACGCGGTCACGCACCCCAACGACACGTGCCAAGTGTGTGAAATGCAACACGTGTACAAAAATAAAACAATAACTATTTTAAAACCTATAAACCAACCCATTTAAATTAAAGATCATTTTAAATGCCAAAACAGTAAATAAAATCAAGAAAACACCATAAAAATTAATTTTTACAATTTAAAATATTATAAAATAATATTTAAAAACTCCCAAAATTTTAAAACAAGATAATCAATCACTAAATAAATTAAATAAATCATTCATTAAAAATACACTAAAATCCGGGATGTTACAATCTCCCCCCCTTAAATAAAATTTCGTCCTCGAAATTGGTAAGGTCAAACATCAGCGCCAAACATGATTCAAGATTCAACCCCGAACACACTTGAGAGAACCATACCATCACAACTTCCAAACAAGCATGAGTAATTCTTTCCCAAGTTTACTCCTATAGGCAATTCCACATACTCGCACTAATCTCCCGATGGCACATCTCGCCTCTTACTCCTAGAGCGGCCACGTAATCCAAGATCTCTATATCCACAAAACTTAATACAACACTCAAGGAATCCCAATGATTAAAAGCTTCATTCAATAATCTACACTAACCTCAATCGACTCCTATGGTATAACTTCTAAACCTTCATTTTATACTACACTTTGGTAACCTAATGGCCACTTCCAAAGTTAACCATCAATAACGAAATTGATGGTTATACCATATCTTCTCAAAATTTCAAGTCACCACTAATTCCTCAAAATCAACACAAAATTTTAAACTCCTAATTACAACTAAAGCATCATGCTCCTACTGCGCACTCTGATAATCACCACATACCGAAAATTTATGTCCTCATAAAATAACACCATTGAGTACAAGGTAGCTCCATACCTACTAACCAAGAAACTCTTACCACAATTAGTAGAAAATACCTTCTTCCAAACTCATGAATTATCACACATATTCCAAAATTAACTTCCGCTGCCTTAAACAAAATTAATATTAATCAACCTCAGCATCCCAAATTGGAAACCAGTAATATCACTCTAAAAACACCCGTTCAACTCAAGATAAGGAACTTACCTTAAAAGGCTCAAATCCATTCCAATCAACAGTAAGAGCACCTATAAACTTCTACCCGACAAACTAAACCCAAAAGTTTAACAACTAAATTCTAAATATCATCTAATCTAGCGGTGACTAACTCATCATGAACTACCCTTGACTTCACCAAAATATCACCGAAACCTTTTTGGTAACTCGCTCACCTACTTCTACTCCCATAAACTAGTACTAGCACAACTAACTCATTCAATATCACTTCACTATAACACCTCAAGGAAAGTCATACTGCTCAACCCTTCAATCCACCAAAAACTATTGTACAACATCCAAGGATCCTAATGCTTTATTAACTCCCATACTTGATTATGCTATCCACCGTTGATGCCTAAGTTTCAACTTTCAAGATTTATCATACACCATACATAGCAACCCATCAATCTTTCTTTAAGTTAAATAATAATGTCCTTAATTCTCCCAACTTGATGCTCCATTTTCAGAGGAAAGTATAGTCTCAAAAATTTAAATTCCTATGTGACCTCAAGTCACAATTGATTCCTGAAAGTAATCACAACAAATATTCCCAATCATCATTTCATTGAGTAACCCGCTTCGATTGTACACTTCAATCAACTCCTCAAAACTCAAGGCCAAGGTCTCTTGAACCTACTACTGTCATGTCATCTACTCTTTAACACCTACCAAAACCACTTCTTCCAACAAAAATTTGATTAGGACATATACTCTCCAAAATCCATACACACTCACCACTACTACGCATTGATCTCATGCACCCTTAGCCGAAACCAAAAATCCTCCAAACGTGCAAGTGGTTCATCATTATCATTTCTATCATCTGGACCTATATCCTCGAAAAATAACAATAATCTTTTCCTAAGTCCACACCATCCATTATCCTTAAAATTGATATGGATTAATTCTAAAACTTGCCACTAAAACCTCGAACTAATAACAATCATTTACCAAACTAGGTCGACATCTTCAATCCTTAGAAAATACATGAACTAGATCCTTACCTTCCATCTTTAAGGAAATTCTCCCTTGAAAAGATTTCTCATATCAGTAACTCCACTCTATCAACCCCACTTCAATGATTATAGACTAATCAACCTCAAGAATAGATCAAGCTAGCGTACCAAGTCTACCAAACCAAGAACTCAAATTCTATTATAAATCAGTCCTTCAAATCTGTAATTCTAAAACCTTAAACCAGATAAGAATCATTCTTCCAAAATCCTCAATATCGATGACCTTAAATCTAAAACACTCACCTTATAAAGCTTGCAAAATTCTAAAATCACAAATGACACCAAAGTGCTTAACCAAATCAAAAAAATTTAAAACTTCTAATTTAATTAGTCCCTCAATTGCTTGTTGAACCTACCACCTTCAATCCCATAAACTTATTTCTTAAAAACTATAGGGCCCCAAACCTTAGATAACTTCTCATAAATCTATCTTTAAGGTTCGTTGAACTTACAACCTCCTACTCCATAGGTTCAACACATAATTCTACGGTACTTAAGATCTCAAGTATCCTAAGCGAATTAAAGTTATTCCCACCTCAGCTGCGACTTGAGTTCCTGCTCCATAGAGTTTACCTAGACCATGTCGTTCCCTTCGAGTCTCGATATTAAAACTACTCATTCGCTAAGAGTTCAGGCCTACTGCACTAAATGATCAAGCCTAACAATGACATTCACGGTCGTACCATCTTCCTGTCATAGCGTAACCCTTAACCCACTTTTCAACTCAAACAGATTAAAATATAATTATGGCAAAACAAATTAAAATTCAACAAAATGCCATTAAATAAAATAGAATAAAACCAACCAAGTATAACAACATTCAATAAATTAAAACATTTAAAGTAATATACCTCAAACAACATAAAACCAAAACAAAATCTTACAAATAAAATATAATTCCACCAATAAAATAAAATACGACAAAATGAATAAAATAATGAAGAAGTACACCATAAATAATTAAAACAGATAAAATAACTGACCATAAAATGAAACAATTAAAATAAAATGACATACAATAAAATAAATAAAGCCAATAAAAATAACATACTTTAAACAAAACAATTTCAAATTACAACCTTAAAAATTTTCTAGTACTCCACCTAAGGGATATGTGGCTTTATCCAGAGACGAACTGCTTTGATACCACCTGTGATGCCCCGACTCCCATGTACAAAAAGCCTTGGGAATCGTGACGTCAGGATAATGACAACGCGATCACGCACCCCAACGACACGTACCAAGTGTATGAAATGCAACATGTGTACAAAAATAAAACAATAACTATTTTAAAACCCATAAACCAACCCATTTAAATTAAAGATCAATTTAAATGTCAAAACAGTAAATAAAATCAAGAAAACACCATAAAAATTAATTTTCACAATTTAAAATATTATAAAATAATATTTAAAAACTCTCAAAATTTTAAAACAAGATAATCAATCACTAAATAAATTAAATAAATTATTCATTAAAAATATACTAAAATCTGGGATGTTACAACAATGTTAATCATAAGATCTTAACTCAAAAAATAGTTAATCTAATAAAAAGAACCCTCGTTCTGATACCACTTGTTACCTAAATGACTAATACAATGGGGGATAAATTATGTTGTATTTAAAAATTAACAATTATAACTCAAATGTATAATATAAAATATAATCAAAATACTGAGCAACATTAAATATAAGGAGTAAGGGTAAGAGATAAGCAAACTTAGTATTTTAACGAGGTTCAGTCCCACTATCTACGTCCTCACCTCAAGCTATCATTTGAGAATTCTTAAATTCACTATCCAATCTCCTTCAAGTGGAGATAGAAACCTATTACAAATTTGGGTAGTATCACTACAAAGAATCCATGTAGAATACATTTTACATTTGTAATTACTTTATACGTGGTGATTCAACGTCTATTTCTTGTGTAGAATACCTTCTACACTTACAAGGGTTATATACACTATTTTACTAATATAAGAGCTGATAGTGGGTAGATTATTAGAAAACACTCTTCAATGAGTGGAATAAGAACAATACAACGTAGAACTATATTTCTCTCAAAATGAACAAGGGTTAAGACTCAATGCTTAGAGAAGAGAGATTGAAAGTTTTGAATGAATGTTATAAAACTTACAATAATATATTCTGAATTTGAAGATCTCAAATGAATTATTTATAGGCATATGGGATTTCATTTCCAAATTTAAAAATATTCACATGTTAAAGACAATATCATTCACTTTTCAAAATTTTCAAATCAAAATTTTACTTTTTTAAAATTTTCAAAGACAACATCATTTACTTTTTAAAACTTTCAAGTCAAAGTTTTATTTTCGCAATTGTTAAAGACAACATCAGTCACTTTTCAAAATTTTCAAATCAAGGTTTTACATGTTTGAAATTTTCAAAGACAATATCATTCATTTTTCAAAATATTCAAATCAAAATTTTTACTTTTTACAATTGTCAAAGATAACATCATTCACTTTTCAAAATTTTCAAATCAAAGTTTTACTTTTTTTAAATTTTCAAAGACAACATCATTTACTTTTTAAAACTTTCAAGTCAAAGTTTTACTTTCGTAATTGTTAAAGACAACATCAGTCATTTTTCAAAATTTTCAAATCAAGGTTTTACATTCTTGAAATTGTCAAAGACAATATTATTCAATTTTCAAAATATTCAAATCAAAATTTTTACTTTTTACAATTGTCAAAGATAACATCATTCACTTTTCAAAATATTCAAATCAAATTTTCTCCTTCTTGAAATTGTCAAAAATAATATCATTCACTTTTAAAAAGTTTCAAACAAAATCTGAACATGTGAAAGATGACAGTCAATCATCTTTCAAAATTTCAAAATTCAAACTTTTAATCATCAAATATGTCGTTCACATGTGAAAAATACAATTTAATGTTTTATGAAAAAATATTAATTTTGAGGATTAATCCAATTTCAAATTTTATCAAGAGATTTATAAAATTACTCTAAGAGTTTTACTTGTAAGATTGTTCATTTTCTTATTCATGTTTGATTTGTTGATGTACTTGACTTTATTGTATAGATAACTTGAGTTTGAAATTCTTTTATACTTAAATTCATTTGTTATCATCAAAATCCATATGTAGATATGTAATTATATGAGACTTGAAACCTTGGGTTCAACATTTATGTTAAGATATAAAATAAATAATAAAATTTAATTTTTCTTATGAATTTAAGTTTTTAGGACAAGTGGTGTTTGCACATGACATCATAGCAAAAGTCTTATGTTCGAATTCTAACTCTACACTTTACTCTATTTAATTAAGTATTTTACATATTGAATCCAATTTGAAGGAGAGTGTCAACTTATCGAAGACTACTCTCCCTCTTGTAAAAATTGCTCAAGTATGCTACATATCAAGTCACTGTTGTGAAAGTTTTCTAGTGTCAACACAATCAATATCACATTCAAAAGTTATTTTTTTGTTTAAATAAAAATTATGAATGAATCTCTTTGCGGCCTGGACAACTCCATGTTGTTGGGGCTCGGACTTGATTCATGCTAGGGGTGAAAACTGAACTGGTCAATTCGGTTTTGGTCCAAAATCGGCTGAAACCGACCGGTGTAAAGGGTTGAAACCGGCTGGACCGGTTTTGGCTGGTTATTGGTCGGTTTGGGCCATTTTTTGGGCCTTTGTTATTACCTAATTCAACATTTTGTTTCGGTTTTTTTTTCTCAATTCATTATCCAAGTTTTTTTTGAGTTGATTTTATTTTAATACTCAATTTCTTTTTAATTTTAATGTCATTTATAATTTTCTACTATTACTAACTATATTACTTACTACTTATTACATAATCATAAAAAAATAAAAATAACTTCACTAGATGTTTAGTATTACATAATACATATTACAAAAAAAATAAAAAATAAATTGTCTTAAGCATAGCAAAACGCAACTAAAAAATATAACATAAATAAATAAAAATAAATAAATTGTCTTAAACATAGCAACAATGCAATATATATATATATATATATATATATATATATATATATTTATAACATAGATAAATGACAACAAATTGGGGGTGATCTTCATATTTGCTGCTTCAACCTTCAATTTTCAATAGTTGTCACGTTTGATTGTGCGCTCAACTTTATATACAAACATTGATGAATAATAATAATAAGAATAAAATATCAAATGTTAGTGAATTTGGATTATAAAAAATATAAAAATTAAATTATAATGAAAATAAAGAAAATATTACCTGATTCTACTATGAAGCTCTCCACATTATCTATAGCCTCACAGATATCAATAGTTTTTGCCGAATGCCTTTACCAATTTTGAGTAAAGTAAGTGCCTTAATAGTTCTCGGAGCCAACAAACTCCGAAAATGATCAAGCACATGACCTCCCGTACTAAATGTTGATTTGGACGCAACTGTGGAAACAAACATGGCCAATAAATCTCGTGCAATCCTCGCGAGTATATGATAGTTAGGCTCATTAATTTTCCATCAAGTCAACAAGTTAAACGATGTATTGAGTTTCTCACAGCCATCTGATAAATATCAATCCGCTTTTGTTTTGGCAATAGTAGATCCCATGGCAGAAGATACTTTATACCACTCGTAGAACCATTTGGTCTCATGTTTGCCATCACCATCATTCATGAGTCTAGATGTCGGATGGGGTTCATGTTTTTGGGTACTCGTGGTGGAATCAAATTCTGCATTATACTCTGCATACAAATCTGCCAATATATGTCTCACACTCGACACCAACTCCTCAGCAAAAAATTCATCATGATCTTTCTTCAAGTGAAAAGTAAGAAGTCCTAACTTATTTCGTGGATCAAGCATAACTGTAATTAACATGAACAAGTTCATCCTGTCTAGTGACCTCCAATACTTATCATATTTTGTTGTAATGTTTATGGCCATACTCCTCAAGCGACTATCAGTACTCTCGCTTAACATAATCAACTCATTTTGGAGATCATAAAACTTTAGAAAACTGGTGTTGATTGTCACATATAAAGACCCAGAAAATCTATTAATGGCCTTATAAAACATTCCAAAAAACTTAACAAACACCTGCACTATCTCTCACTCCCTAGTTTTAGGAGGCCCCATGTGCCCAGGCTCAAGGCCATAATCAAAATAAGAGAGGTAATTATAATTCTCACTCTCAATCTGCCTGGAAGCCTTCTCAAATTTCTCAGCCGTCTCCAACATCATATAAGTTGAGTTTCATCGTGTCTGTACATTATGATACAACATTTTCTTATAATCAATTTTTTTATCTGCACATCTCTTAAACTTGTCTAATTTTACGAGAAATGAACTTACATATCTAATTCTATTTCTAACCATTGTGATTACATCATTGTATTCCTTCAATAAATTCCCAGCCAAAAACTGTTTCAAATATGAAATTGTAGTATAATTTGAACTTGCATTATAAAAAATCATACTAAATATTCTATCAATGCCTCAATCAAGTAAGCATGACTCAAACATATCTCTCAATAGTATCCCCTTGATGATTAGGTATTAAGATAAAATTAATGATTTTTTTCCTGCAATTTCCAATCCTTATCAATGAAGTGTGTAGTTAGACACATATAATTCAAATTCTATATCGATGTTCATGTATTGGTTGTCAACGAAATCCTCATTCCACTATCTTTAAACACTTTTTTAAGTTTCCCATTTTTTAATTCATACAATTTCTTACAACTGTGATGCGACATGACACTTTAAACCGAGGTTCAAGAGACCAACACACTTTCCTAAATTTATGTCCTTCAATAACTCTAAATGGAATCTCATCAATAATTACCATATCTGTAATTTCCAACCTCTCAGCCTCTTCACTATATTTTTGGATTACAAGACTCCTTAATATACTACCATCACTCTCTCCAACCCCCTCCTTAGGTGTTGCCTCACTTGTCAATGTTTTTTGGTACTTATTCAAAAGCCCACATTTATGATGATTTTTAGGACATTAAGGCAAATGATTTTACATTGTTGAAGTTCTGTTTCTCTTTAAGTGGAAAGTGTACGTCTTGCCACAATAATTACATTAAGCCTTTATATCATCTACAAGACAATCCTCCACCTTCGTAAAATGGTCCCAAACAATCGATGGATCATTTCCTTTCCGATTCTTAGATAATGGACAAGTACTACTAGTAGGCGCACTAGGGGGTTTTGATGTTTGGGTCTTCCTCAAATTATCTCCCAAGTTAATGGTTAGTTAATTTGAATCAATATCAATTGGAGTTGACGAAGAATCCATCTAATTTATAAAACAAAACATAAATGTTACATATACATTACACATAGTGTATAACACAAATTATAATTACACAACAACTAATTTGCAATATGGCAAGCATCACAAGTCTAAGACTCTAATCTAGGTTTAGTTCACTCATCTTTCCTCAATTTATATCAAACTATTTCATACAAATTATCACACACAATATGTATGTAGGAGCAACATGCTTCATGTAATTTATACAAAAATCAAGAATTCATGAAGCTTTTTCTTTCCCTTACATAACTCTCGTTATAAAATAAATTTATCTTAAAATTCAAAAATAGTAAAATATCCTAAACCTAGATAGTTTATAGAATATGGTATAATTCAGGAACTAGTATCATAAGAAATTAGCATTAATTTTTCAATCATCTCAGTCACATTTACTGTTTATTTTGAATTTCCAAATAAAAGTTGATTTTGGTCTTAATCAATAAAATTAGTGCTCATACAAAATGCATAAGAATAGAGACTCCCAAGTAAATCTTAAATCTTAATCAATAAAACCAATGCTCATCAAAGAAAAGCAAATGATCAAATTCATATATATAGAGATACATAAACATGGAAGAACTAGGACTTCTTTATAAGAACAAAGACTCCCAAGTATAAGAACAAAGACTTCTTTATAAGAATAGAGACTCCCAAGTCATGATACAAAATAAAAAATGCATGATACTATACAATGAAGAGGCTGTAAAAAATTAACAACTAACATAAATAGGACCCAACAAAAACATAAAATACAAAGAAAACTCATAGTGGAGATTCAGGAATCGGCGTTGCACGATGTCAGACGCAGGGGAGAGGTAGAGACGGGAGAATTGGCCAACTGGGAGTCTGAGAAAGTAGAGAGGGCAAAAAGGCATTGGCCATGGGGGTCGTCGACAATGAGAGAGGAGAGAGTCTGAGAGTGAGAGTAGACGAGGTCACTAGAAGGAGAGGGAAATGAGAGTGAACTGTGAAATGGAGAAGAAGGAAGGGGGGAATCAAATGATTCTTAACCCTTGCCCAAAAACGAAGCCGTTTGGTTTAGACCAAACGGCGTCTTTTTGTATAAGAAATATATAAATATTATATCAGTCGGTTCGGCGGTTTGAACTGGATTCAAACCTGGAGCGAATCGTCCAATGTTGGTTTTGTTAATTTTCTCATGTCGGTCGACAAGTTCCACACCGGTTTCGACTGGTTCCTAAATCCTGCGCCGGTCTCCATTGCCGACGATCAGTTCGGCCAGTTCCTGTACATCCATAGTTCTTGCTAAGATGGAAAATGGGGGGCTCATGGGTCGTGGTATCTCCGACGCTCAAGTTAGCTCAAGGTAGGAGATGAAGAGAGAAAATACTTGGGAGAATGATAGTTGAAGTGGATAAGAGTGTGAACCTTCTCCCTTATACTTGACTGGCTGACCCTCGTGGTGAGGTAGTGGGCATGTCATTTCGTATGGGTCGGGTGTCCCTGCCACTCACCTTCCACACCTTTGATCAGTCAGACCTGATGGTGGTTGCCTCTGACACCCAGAATTCACGTTGTGGTGTGTCGAGCCCTGGGACGAATTAAATGCGGCGTGGCCTCAGTCAGGCATTTCCACCTCTCTGACATGTTTGGGAGCTGAGGTTCAGGGTCAGGGAATGTCCTTGCTTGTTGGCCAGTAAGGGTGTCAGACTACTCTTCCTGCGACCCTTCTGTCAGTGTATCTTGCCTAGTCATTCCTCTTCTTGGGTCTCCTGGGCTAGCTTAGCCTAGCCTAGGCCATATCCTTAGACTCAAACCCGGGCCCTTCTCCTGGTATGGCCTAGGGGATAACTCCCCTCACAATGATGAAATATGTAACATGGTGAAGCCTTCACATCGGTTTAGCTAAATGTAAATACAAACTAAAACTTGGCTAACAATCCTTTAAAATGGTCTACATTAAAAGAGGCAAAGGACAAATATTTTACTTGCTATAATTAGATAGGGTGCTAGCGCTGAATTGTCACTTTCAAGCAAATCTTTCATCCAAATATAATCTAAATCCCATATGTTAAAAAAAGCATAGAAAAAAAGAGAACTACTATATCTAGACAAGATTTTGACAAAAAGGTAAGTTGAGTAAGGCTGGGTATGGATAGGGGTGAAAAAAAACCGGTGAACCAATAAATCGGATTGGACTGAACCGAATCGGTGGGTTTGGTCTGGTACTGGGTTTGGTTCTGTCTGATATCGGTTTCATTTTTTTCAAAACTGGTCAAAATTAGTCCGGTTTCGATTTTCATTTTTCTAACACCAGACCGAACTAGTTCATATATATATTTTAATTTTTTATATTGTAAAAAATATTTTTTATATGATTTTTTATATTATATATAATAATTTTGAATTATATGATAAATTACTAATTAATATAATATTAAATTTTAAAATCCTATATAAATAATTATATATTAGCACTATAGTCTATTGTATTAATAGTTATACTAATCTTATATCACTATATATTATAATATACTAAAATATATCACTATGTTATATATTATAATATACTATAATAAAAAATCAGACCGAATTGGATTGGAACCGATAAAAACTGGAAGTGTCGGTTTAAGGGTGTAATTGGTGCAGTATCAGTTCTTCAAATGTCAAAATTGGTATATATTAGTTCAGTTCTAAAATATGTTCAAAACCGAATTAAATCGAACTGGTTACACACCTAGGTATGGATAGCAAGATATTTATATTTCATCCTATCTTATCTCATCTCAATATTCAAACATCACAAATATAAACACTTTTCAATTTTAAATACAACTTTCCATCTAATTATTACTTAATCATTACAACTTCTCAAATTTTTAAACAAAACACAAAAAATAATTCAACTTTTTTAAATCTCAAAATAAAAATTATATTATAACAATATTTTAATTTTATAACATTTTTCTTCAATTTTTTCTCTCTCATTTTCTAAAATTTCATAAATACTTAAATCAAATCATTTTATTACTATTAAAGTAATATTTTATCTTATCATTAATCGTACCAAAGTTTTACTCATAAAAAAGTTAACTAAAAAATTCAAATAAAAACAAAACTGAACTCGGTAAGTCTTGACTCAGCAAAAACTTACCTAAAAAATTCAAAAAAAAACAAAACTGATTGAGACATTATCATGTAAAATCACTTTTGCAAGACTCATGTTAGACAGAGGAACCATCTTAACTTTGAAATCAGAGGGTCCTTCCGTTGGGTTATGATTCTCACTCGAAGAGTATAAGATGGGCCTTTTCCTTTCATGGGCCTTGCCACTGGGGCGAATGCATGAACAGGCTTGGTGATTGTATGGTTTTTTGTGCTTAATCAGCAATCATACATGATGTCAATATGCTTCATGCTTATATGACAAGAAAATGAGTATTAAGATTTGAACTTTATTTGGAAATCTAAATCCAGGACGATAAAATCTTATAATTAGCAATCTGATTTGTTGTAAAATAATCTTCAATATGCTTTTCGGATGTTCTTAGAAGTTTCAAACATCTGAATCCAATTAATAAATTATGAATAGTATCATTTATTATCCTATTATTCACAATCTCCCAGCGTGTCATCAAATAATTAAAAAAATTATTTGTTAATTTTATTTATTTACCAATAATTTAATGCCACGTAAGAGGATGATATAAGGATGATGTTCGAAAAAATTATGAATAGAAATTTTCATAGTCCAATAATTTAGGATTTCGTTTGGTTATACAGATTAGATATAATGAGAAATATTTAAATAATATTGAGATAGTTTTTGAATAATAATGAAATTGTTTGAGTTAAGATGTTTTATAAAGTTTTAGAAAAGGATAGAGGAAAAGTTGAATAAAAATATTATAAAATAAAAATATTGTTAGAATGTGATTTTTTAATATTATTTTTATTTTAGAATTTGAAAAAGTTAAATTATTTTTTTTGTTTTGTTTGAAAATTTCAAAAATTTGTAATGATTCGATGAAAAAGTTAAAAAGTTAAAAATTTGAAATAAATTTGAAATTGAAAAGTGTTTGTGTTTGAATAGTATTTGTATGTTGAAATGAATTGAGATGAGATGAGATGAAATAGGCTGAGACTATTTGTGAAACCGAATAGGGCCTAACTCTTACACATTAATAACAAGTAACCCAAGAAATCTCCCTATCTAGGATTGTGTATTTGGATACGGATTTGGATATTCAGAATTATTCGATCCATATCCAGATTTTAAAAATTGGGCGAAATCCTGCCTGGGTAAAATCGCTTACAACTCGGGTAGGTATCCGATTTTAACTTTACTTTTTTTTAACTCTTAATTTTTGTATATGCAAAATGATGTCGTTCAAAAAATGTTAAAAATGACGTCATTTTAAATGTTAAAAATGAAGTCATTTTGAATGTTAAAAATGACGTTGTTTTGAAACCAAAGTTCTGTTTAAAGGAAAAAACACTTGAATACGGATAACCAATTAAATAATCGGATCTAGACGAATAACTGCCTAGATCATTTATCCGGATTTTTGAATTCCGGACCGGACCGGAAAAATTCCAGCCTGGATGCACATCCCTATCCCTACCTTTAGAATCATTACTTGTGCATTAAGGCTGTTACTTTTTTTTTTTTTTTTTTCCTTTTTCTTAAATCCCTCCACTAATTAAATATATTGTTGTTCACAGACCTTTTCAGACCTATTCCAATTGCGAGCCCAAGCAATTCTAGTAGTACGGCCTGATTTTTGGGTCCAAAATGCTTGGGCTCTTCACAAAGGTAAAAAATATTGCAACACTATATACCCGGGGGCTGAAATCTTGGATTGGGTTTCGGAGAGTTCAATTTTAGACATGGTCCACATTTATATAATGTTTGAAGATCTTAAATTGATTTCTTGGTATAACTGGGAAATGGTCTTCCTAGCCAGAAAATCCCCTTTCAAGGCATAGTGATTTGCAAAACTCAAGATTTCCCTTTCATCTTCAAAGTGAAGAAAGCTATTCTTCTAAATTCACTCTTGCTTGGAAGATATATGTAGTAACCCATGAGAATCGGAAAGGTAACCGATCTAAGCTCTTTATTATGGTAACACATTACATCTACAATTTCGGACGCCATTATTTTTGGCCTATTAGCATGTGAAATCACATTTTATTTCTAAGGTTTCTGGTACAAGAGGAAGGAAGATTTTAAACAACAACTGAAACTTGTCACAAGAATGGAAAGTAAAATATAACAGGCACAACTCTGCAAGAATTGAATTGATTATGCAGCTGCAGTGATGCATTCGATTGCCTGTTTGCATATTCCGGTCATTGTTGCTTCGGGGCCGTAAACCTATGAGAGAAAATATGAACAAAAGCATTTTAGGAGACACACTTTTCCCAGATATGCTAATACACTGTCATGCTTTCAAGTTTCATGTTTTTCTGTTCAATATATTAACAGAGAGCCTGGGGGATTTGGCCATATTAGTACCTCTATTGGGATGCCAATCTGGTGTCCAATTGCCCGCATTTTAGCAAGGCCGCTCTGGAAGTTGGGACCCCCTCTCCTCACATAAATGTGCATCCTTGCTGCCTTAAGTTTCGATTCCTGATTTGTTAACATTCCATGTCAATTAGTCATACTATAGGCACAGGATTAGAGTGAAACTAAGCCAAGTTTATTAAGGTTAAGCTCACCTTCTCCTTCAAGGCACGGATTATGCCATTAAATGTGGCAGCAACATCAGTAAAGTTGGCTATTCCTCCTCCAACTACAAGGGCTCTCTTACGGCCGTCGGGATCAGAAGTTGCACACTGAAGAGGAATGATGAGATTATTTGGAGAGCCAAAAGGGAAGATAAAAATGAAATTCTTAAGGTGTACAGGATAATAATTTCATCGCCACGATATCTTCAAGGAAATTTAGGCGGGGGATTAACCAGGTCAATGACAAAGTTCAGATTTACTTTTTTTTTTTTTTTCCCTTAATTTTCCATTTGACATAGTGACAAAACACTGAAAAGAGTAGCTCGTATATCCTTACATCAATCACAACTCTGGCATACTGTAAAACTTCCTCTTCCTTTGGGGCTCCACTATATTCTGCATAGTTTCCAAGCTCAGAAGCATAGCCAAGATCTCCAACCTGGATTAAGCCATAACAATCAGCGCGTAAGAAATTTATGACAAGGTGAAGAAAAAAAAAATGAAAATGAAAATATTGAGTTCTAGTTCTAAACAAAGAGAACCATACTGTATCTGCATAGATGACACTAGCGCCTCCTCCAGCTACCATAGTCCAAATTCTTCCCTTTGGGTTTAAAACTGTGAATTTCAATGATGCACTTGTCTGCAAGCATTAAAAAATTAATTAATTAATGAACTTACGAAAATTCTCATAACAAAAGCTAGCTATTTGATTCACTGAGATGTCATGAAAAAAATCAATATGAAGAAAGACAATAGAGAAAGAGATATTGAAAGAGTGAAAACTCCAAAGGGCAGGATGACTAGAAATGCCTTATTAGTTAGGATCAACATGTTTCTGGATTTTTTATCGAAGCGTTATAGCAGCAGATAGTTTTATCAATGGATAAAAATCCCAAGATTCATGAAGAAGAAAAAAATATTTTCTTTGAATTTTCCTCACGACAAGATGATTAGTTGGTGGAAATGGATGTAAGATACAGATCTCAGTAATCAGTCCTACCTTTTCATCTAGTCCATGAATAAAGCTCTCCGTCAGACTCATAACTCTTCCAAATGGCATGGGAAATTCAATATTTCCCCACCTGCAAAATCAGGCCATGCATGATGAGAAAAAAGGTGGGAAGCTGTGCACTGTTTGTATTAATTTGCAATATATGTTTCGTTCTATGATGAGATTAAGAGCGAACGGAAAAAGTAACAAAGAAAATGGAACATACTTCTTGAAGTTCTTGAAAGCAGCAGTATCATCCAACTCGCCTCTCATATCTAAAGGATAAGGCTTTCCATCGACCAATGTGAAAGGGTTCATCTCTAGGAAAGTGAAGTCCAGGTCTGCACATAAAACTTAAAATGTTAACTCCAGAGTTCATAGGCTGATAAATTTCATCTTCAAAAATATAGGATACTATTGATCTGCAAAATATTTGTATTTGACCTTGGAATAGTGCAAACACACTTGTGATAAACTCCTCAATCTCTACCCTGATCTGCATGCCAAAACAAATTTGTCAATAAAATTTCAGTGTAAGAATAATTCAAGATAGACATGGTTCTGACCCTGAATTGAATAGAATCATCTACTGAAATTACCTCCGAAGGAAGGGTTGCAACGAGTGGAGCACATAATTCTGAGGTAAGAGACACTCCTGTTGGGACAAATATAGTCTTAACCTGGAAAAAGTATATACATTCATTTCTAAATTATGAAACTCTAAGGATGAAACAGTGTAAGACGCAAAGACATATAACAATTTAGAACATTTTTTATAAGTACTTTTGAGTGCTGAATTGTGATAAGTACCTTATCCCAGTTCTCTTCTATGTCAATTCCTCCGCATTCTGAAAAGCTTAAGCTGTTCCCAAGCCGCTCTGAGACGATGTTGAGGTAAAACTCTTCCTTGTGTGGGATGAAAGGTTCCACAATAAATGTTGTTATAGGTCCTCTGCATCCACCCATCTCCACCTGTAAACAAAATACTGATAAATTCAGAGACAGGACCAGGGGGCTAGGGGGCCATGGCCCCCTGCCTTTTGGTTTTGTTGTTTTGATAATATCATAGAGTTTTGCTACTCATCATCCTACACATCACACATTACATTTATTTTTTATTTTTTTATTTATTTTTATTCTATTCTTCCTAAACTAATTGAGTTCTTATACTTATCATTCATACATCACATATTTGGTAAGGAAAAAAAAATTAAAAATTAAAAAATTATGTGTGGTGTGTGGTGTGGGAATGATAAGTAGAATTTTTCAATATAATAAATGTTGGATACAAATTAATATTATTTGTATTTTAAAGATAGACATGGCTAAAATTTAAGCCTGGCCCCTATCAAAATTAGGCTTGGTCCCAAAAAATTATCCCAAGCCTATTTTCTTTGAAAACCCACAGCCCATTTAAATAATTAAAAGAGGTGACAAAAATTAAGAATTGAATGATATTTAATTTTTGCGTGTATTAGAACCGTGACCCTTTTCTTGTTTTTCGCTTTTCACTACTTGATAGATATATTTAAAATTTTTGTATTCTAGAGAAAACCTTTTCCTTTCTTAGAATCACGAATCACGATGACTACTTTATTGTAGAGCTCAAAATATATTAACTTCGGAAAGTCAATAGTTTTTCTTAAAATTTTAGAAGTATCAACTAATAATTCATTTAAAATAAATGAGTTTCTTACCGCCTTCGATCTCATACAAAGAAAAATTGTTATGAAATGTAATAGAAATTCACTAATAGAGGAGTTTCAAGATCCTTAAAAAATGTAGTGTTCTATGTTGATAGTTGATTTAAGTTGAAATAGGACACATATTAAGGAATTGAGAAATATCTTTTTCTTTTATTCATATTATGTCAGTAAAAATAGATATGAGTTTCGTTTCAGTACAAATATATATTGTTCATCCTTTAGCCCCTCCTGAGAAACCCTCATGAATAAAAGATCCTGAATTCGTTGCACAAATTTATAAAAGACGCTCAAATGGTTAAAAGGACTTGGACTAATTGACGAGTAAATGGTTCATATAACATAATTAATCAAATTTGTAAAATTCAAATTTTAAAATTTATCTTCTAAATCAAATTATGCTAGGTAGATGATTCGTGTTATAAAAGCTTTCAAATAGAATTATCTATTAATCAAAAGGAGGAGAGTTAGTGGGCAAAGTAAACACCTCTTTGCCAAGACGCTCCTTGACGAAAGAAGCAACTTGAGCCAAGTCTAGATTCAAGGCAACTAAACCGCTCTTCCCACGCTTTCCGAACAGCATATCAGGTTTGACAACCAGTTTCGTCGACAAAAGCCAAGGTTCCTTCTCCGCTATCTCATTGAAATCAGTTGCTTGAGTGACCTGAGGCATAAAAATTAGAAGAAACAACTCCTCAAATTTCAATAACGTAAAGAATTAATGAAAAAATTTGTATATTCATGATTTAAAAAACAAATCATTGAGCAGGACATTTTCCCAAACATCATCTGGTAATGAATTCCATATAATTCAGGCGGCACAATACAAAAGAAGGTCGCATATAAAGCCAGTCACCGCAACTCACTTGTGCGGATTTAATCGGTAGTTCTCTGCCGAAAAGCCTCTTGAAGTGCTCCTTCAACAATCTCTTGGAGTCGTACTCTCTGATCTTCTTGCGTGCCATTTCTTAGCCTGAATATTAATCCACAAAAGCCAAACTAAGCCGTCAACATCCAACTTCATATTTAGATCATAGCACACACAAAACAGATCTCAAAGAACAAGATCATTTGGGAATTAACACAAACACGAAGATCACACAAACAAACAAGCATTGAGCGGCAAACGAAGGAAAGCAGAGAGAGCCAGATACTTGAAAAAGTACCGTTGAAAGGAGAAGCAGAGGACGCAGGGCTTCTTGTTTCCACAATTATCTGAGACTGATACTCTGATCCCTGAATCCATGGCTTCGTTTATTTATAGTTGCCGAGGGAGTGCACTTGTTTACACATTCGCGCGTCACCTACCTACCCGCCTTGGACCAACGCTTTCAACTTTCTACACAAAAAATGATAAAAACACTATTTATTTTCACAATTTTCTCACAATTATATAATAATTTTCTTTCAAATTTATAAAATTTTAAAAAATATTTTATAAAAGAATATAAATATTGTATAATAATTATATTTTTTAAAAATACTTTAATTATAAAAAAATTACATAAAAATAAATTTATAAAATGATATAAATTATAAAATTATTTTTATCTTAAAATAAATATAACGAATGATATAAAAATAAGTTAATTTAAAAATTTATTTTATAGCACTTATTTTTATGTTGTTAATTTTACACTGCAATTGTTAATAAAAGGTCCACGTTCGCTAAGGTCCAATAGTGGGAACCTAAGAATCTGCTAAAATATTTGTTTCATCTAAGAAAACTGTTAAAAAAATAGAATCTACTATTAAAATAATAATTTTTTATATGAATATCAGATTTAACTCTTTTTTAAACGAATGCGTGAGACTTACAAATCCTAAAACTACAAATATTATTTTTCTTGAAAAGAATTATTGCAACAAAATATCGCACCATGAGAATGAAAATTGTCTCACGAATATCTTCGACCTTGCATTCTCGGATGAGGTAGGTATTAAAGGAGCTTATAAACAGCTACAAAACCAAGAAATGGAAACCAAAAAGAAAACAATAGTTGAAGGTCTTGATCAATTGGAAATAGATCATATAATTAGGAGTCATAAAGCTGCATTGAGTCTCCAAATTCTTATTTGAATTGAAATATTATATAGTATTTAACATTGTATATGTGATATTTATTTATATATTATGTCTATATCTTTTATAATCGAATTATCTAATTTGAGTATAAAATTAGAAAATATCTCAATCTTGATGGTTTGATGGTTTCATTTTTTTTTCATTCAATCGCGTTACGTTCAGCACATGGTGCATAGAAATCAAAGCCTATGAGTTGAAAAGCCTGAGTACATAAATCTTCAATCTATTTTGCTCCTCCCACCTTCTGCTTTTCTCTCCCTCTCCCTATCCTCTCTCAAACCCTTGTTCATAGTTTTCTCTTTATTTCCTCTAGGTCAGAATATGTTCAATATATTGTCTTCCAGCCACCGATATGAATGCTGCAATCTTAATCGACGTGCCACACTACTGTGCTCTTCGCTTCTCGATCTTCAATATATTCTCGTTTGTTTTCGCAAATGAGATGAGATGGAATAAAAATTAAAAGTTGAATAAAATATTGTTAAAATATATTTTTAAATATTATTTTTATTTTAAAATTTGAAAAAGTTAAATTGTTTATTTTATTGTGTGAAAATTTAGAAAATTTACGATGCCAAATGTCACCATGTATTCGGTCCGCCAAACACCACACGCAAAGCATGACTTCATTCCCCAACTCTAGATCTACCTTACCCAAACTCATCCTCACCAACACGTGAGCTCTACAAGTAGTAAACTCACATGAGTCCTACGCTTTATCAGTACTGTTGCAAGTCTTCTTAGTGTGCCGCCACAGATCTGGACCGTTCGATTTTTACTACCCAATTGTTGAGAATCTGAATATGGCATAATAATTTTGCTCACCTTCTCGATGGAGTCTTGATCATTTATTTATAAACTGTTATCAAAGACATAGTTATTAACTAGGACTCCAAAACATAATCAAGAAAGACCATAACAATACCATAGATGACAACTACTTGACTACTAACTCTAGCTACAAGTTATCCTTCTCCAACTGATTTTTCTCCAAATGATCTTTATCTTCCAGATGTGATGAGCAAACGGGATTAACAATTGCTGCTTAGAGTATTATCCTTTACACGCCCCCGCAGGCACAAGGTTGTGGATACAACATTGAGCTTGTCTCAAATTGAGATAAATCGACTTGTAGGCAAAGTCTTAGTAAAGATATTTGCCAACTAATCCTTGGTGGAAATTCAATGTCAATAAGTTTGCAGGAGGCCATATCAAGTACAAAGTGCAAATCAATTTCAACATGCTTAATTTGAGTGTAGAAAACATGATTTGTTGAGAGATACGTTGCCCCAATATTGTCACACCAAAGAATGGGAGACTTGGGTATAGGGATTTCAAGTTCTTTGAGCAAGGATGTCAGCCATTGGAGTTCAATAGCTATGTATGCAACAGCTTTGTATTTTGACTTAGTGCTTGAGCGGGCTATAGTTGCTTGCTTTTTACAACTCCACGAGATAAGATTTTTATCCAAGTAAATGCAAAAACCATGATTAGATCTCCTATCATCACAAGAACCTGCCCAATCAGTATTAGAAAATGCTTGAATTAGATTAGAATTGGATTGATGCAATTGAAGCCCAAAATGGATTGTTTTCTTAAGCTAGCGCAACACGCATTTGACCAATTGCCAATAAGAAAGTTTTGGGCTGTGCATGAGCTGAGAGATCAACTTATTCATAGTGAAAGCAATGTTTGGTCGTGTGATTAACAAGTATTGCAAGGCACCAACAATGCTTCTATATAGATTGGGATCTGAGAATGCTTCCCCCTAAAAAATAGATAAATTGGTTGAAGCGGCCATAAGTGTACTCACAGGTTTAGCCTCAATCATTTTTGTTCGATGAAGAATGTCTAGAATATAGCAAGACTGAGATAAAAGAATGCCACCATTGTTGGATACAACCTCAATGCCTAGAAAAAAAATTTAGGTAACCTAAATCTTTAAGTGCAAAATCAGCTTGTAAACCAGTTAATAGAGCATCAACAACAAACTGATTTGAACTAGTAATAAGAAAATCATCAACATAAATTAAAATATTGAAATGTTGTTCACAGTGCAAATGAATAATGAAGTGTCACATTGAGAACCATGGAAACCAAGTTGAATTAACTGACTTCTTAACCTTAAAAATAAACTCGGGGAGCCTAATCCAATCCATATAAAGAGTCTTATGCAATTTGCAGATGTGATTAGGGAATTGTGGATGTTGAAAACCAGGGGGTTGAGACATGTATACCTTCTTTGATAAAGTGCCGTGCAAAAATGCATTTTGTACATCAATTTTCCTAACAGACCATCCATGAGAAAGAGTAATAGACAAAACAAGATGTATCGTGGTGGGTTTTACAATTGGACTATATGTTTTTGAGTAATCAACTGTAGATTGTTGTAGGAACTCTTTGGCCACTAATCTAGCTTTGAATCGTCCAATTTTACTATTTGTTTTGCTTTTGATGCAAAACTCCCATTTCGATCCAATAACATTTTGGGCAGCATCGGGTGGAACTAGAGACCAAGTTCCATTTTTCAATAGTCCATGAAATTCGGCATTCATGGTAGCATGTCGCTCAAGCGATTTGGTAGCAAAAGAGTAGCACATGGGTTCGGCATCAGAGACATTAAGGTCAGCAATAAGAGCTTTGGGAAGAAGGTAATGATTGGTGCCATCAATGTAGGTTTTGGATTTAGAATGAGGTTTTTTGATCTGATAATCATGTGGTGGTGGGTTGGAGGAAGGTTAGTAGGTTCGGTATCGGAAAGGTGATTGGTGATGGAGAAGGAGCAGATGATTGAGTTATTATAGGTGAGAGAGATGAAGTAACTAGGCTGGTTGGTATGTCATTGTGTTGGGCCAGCACGGGAAAAACTATTGAATTGGGCTCAGCTTGAGGAATGGACCATAACTAGGGAATGGAGATAGCACATGGGGCCGAGTTTTGATTGGGGGAAGGGGAGGTTTGGAGAATGGACTGAAATGGAAACACAGACTCTTCAAATTGGACATCACAAGACATAAATGTTTTGCCAGTTTGAGGGTCAAAGCATTTATACCCTTTATGTTTTAAGCTGTAGCCAAGAATCACACAATGGGATGAGCGAAGTTGAAGTTTGTGATGGTTGTAAGGCCTAAGATTTGGCTAATAGGTGCACCCAAAGATACATAGGATAGAGTGGTCAGTAGAGGTTCAAAGAAGTTTTTGAAATGGTGAGGTGTTATGGAGGAGAGGAGTGGACATGCAATTTATGAGGTAGCAGGTTGTTAGGAATGGTGATGTAAAAGAGCAAGCCTTCTTTCAATGGAGCTATTTTGTTGAATTCGTATGTGGACAAGAAAGGCAATTGGTGATGCCAAGTGAGGCAAGCAAGGTGGATAAGGAATAGTATTCACCACCCCAATCAGATTGAAGCAATTTGATTTTGTGATTAAAGAAATGTTCCACATATGGTTGAAATTAAAGAAAAATAATTTTTACATCACTTTTGCAATAATTTTTGTAAATCCATGTCTATCTATTATAAGAACAAAAACTTTATCTACAATTATTTTTTGCGTACTTGCGCACTCCACTAATGCAATTGACTGCATCACTTTTTTTTAATATAAAATAACTGTTTTAGCCAATCATATTAATGGAGTGCAAAAGGAGTATGCAAAAGTGACTGTATGTAGCAGAACTCTTATAAGAATCCAAAAAAGAAACATAATACTGAAAACCTTTATTAGAGATAATGGGAGACAGACCCTATACATAATTAAAAATTAAATCTAGAGGTGCTGAAGCACGGTTATAAGACTCAGAAAAGGTAGTTGTTTACTCTTAGCACTACGACAAGCGAAACAAGAAAAACTATGACCATCTAAAGAGATAGGCAGAGAAAATTGAGTGAGCATACGATGAACGACTTTGAGAGCTAGATGACCAAGACGTGAGTGCTAGTTAGAGAAAATGTTTGTTCACCAACAAGGACAGAGGGATAATGATCATTCAGTGATGAAGGAAAGATGTAAAGCCCATTTTTACTCAGCCCGCATAATAGAGTTTTTCCTGTGGCTTGATCCTTAAAAAAAAGTAGGATAGAAGTCAAAGAAGGTGTTAGTGTCAGCAGTAAATTTCTGAACATATTGTAAATTCCTGGTAAGGGAGGGTAACGTGAAGAACATTATGTAAGAGAAATGAAAGTTCGGTTGTGGAAAGGCTGGTTGTGCCAAAATGTTTAAAGGGCAAACCTAAGACATTATTGATACGAATCTGATTTGAACCATCGTACTCTTCTGCCTTGATATTTAGATTGGCCAAATCAGGTGTGACGTGGTGTGAAGCCCCAGAGTTCGAGTACCAATTTCCATCTGATTCTTGTGACGGGGTGGTCTCATTTGATAGGTCTCATCAAATCTATGGTAGCATCGAAGAGCAATGTGGCCAGCTCGATTACAAACTTGACAGATGGATCGCTCTAAGTTGGAGGAGGATGGGGCGCCATGGCCATGCCCCCGTCCTTGGACAGAGCGATTTTGGTTGAAGGGAGGAGCACCATGACCACTAGGGGTAGGAGAACGTCCTCCATGATAGTTTCCTTTCTGAGAACCAAAGTTTTCGTCCACAGAGGAGAGACCTACAAATGGTTGGTGGTGTTCAAGTCGGAGCTCATGAGCAAGCATGTGACCATATAGATCCTCAAGTAATATGGGTTCAACTTGAATGGTAACCGAGGTGACAAATGAGTCATACTCAAGGCCAAGTCTGACCAACAGAAAAGAGACCAATTCAAAATCATTTAAAGGCTGATTAGCAATAGCAAGTGTATTGGCCAAATTAGTGAATTTGTGAAAATAATATGGAATGGAAGAATTACACTTTTTGAGCGATGAAAGTTGGTAGTGCAGATTCATTGATCGGGCCTGAGAGGTGGATGTGAACTCCAATGTAATCCAGACTTGCCGAGATGTTAGACATTTGGTGACATGGGTAAGCACTGTTTCAAAGAGTGAGTTTGGGGCATTGAGAATTAGCTAGTCTTGCAGCATCCATTGCATGTAAGTTGAATTGGGAACTGTCTGATTTGTGGGTGTGATGATGACCTGAGATGGACATGTATTGGGGCCATCAACATACCCGAAGAGGTGGAGACCCTTGAGGTAAGGGACAACTTGTGCCTTCCATAAAATTGGAAAGAGGAGTAGGAGATGATGTAGACAACGTGCTTGAAGAAAAGAATGGGTGGGTGAAAAAAGTAGGGACAATAATGTGAGATTCTGAGGATGGAGAAGGAGGGTTTGCCATGTAAAGGACCAGGAACAAAATTGACGTTAGTCAGTGGCTCTTGATACCATGTTGAGAATTTGAATACGACATAATAATTTTGCTCACCTTCTTGGTGGAGCCTTGATCATTTATTTAGAAACTGTTATCAAATACATAGTTATTGACTAGGACTCCAAAACATAATCGGGAAAAACCATAGCAGTACAATAAATGACAACTACTTGACTACTGACTCTAGTTGCAATTTATCCTTCTCCAACTAGCTTTTCTCCAAATGATCTTTATCTTCTAGATGTGATGAGCAAACTATATATGTTTTGGATAAAAAGATTAACATTGCTGCTTAGAGTATTATCCTTTACACCAACTATATATGTTTCTCTTCTCATAACCAATTGTCTAGAGGTAAAGGATACAGAGATCTCCATTGAAAACATCGGAACAAGAAGCTGCGGTGCTCCTTTTTTGGATGTGATTTTAAAGGAAAAATCTATTTATCATTATTTTTATCATTATCCTCTCAACATTCCTTAATATGGCTTCTGGAAACATCTATTTCTTGAAATTATGATAAGGTTCTTGTTTGGTTCTCTCACCCTCTCTTCTTGTATTTATAATTTTCTTAATTAGATAAAATTATTTTAACAATTTAATAATAGGTACGGTGTGATTAATGCAGTCAATCTGTTGCCTTCCTATTATGGCACCAAGTTAGAAAAGCTTTTTTTTTTTTTTCAATTTGTTATGTTCCATCTCTCTTTTTTTTATTTTTTTATGTTGTAGTTGGGGGGTTCGAATCCCTTAGAATTTCGAAACTCTGGAACGTAAAAGAGGAGAGAGATAAACATAAAAAGTGAGTCAAAGGATATTTATTGGATATTTAATGATATTCAAAAAATTCACTTGAATAATAATAAATATTGTGAAACTCACTTTATGTGTCAATTTCTCTCTTACTCTAGATCCTAGAGTTCGGATAGAAGCCCTAGGAGATCCAAATCCATACTTAGGCGTTGTGCCCTTTTACCTTTTTAATAATACTAATATATTTATAAGCAAATATAGCTACTTGAAACCTAACTCTTTATTTGAGGTTGCTTAGTAAAAATAATAGTAAATAATAATAAAGTGGTTCGAGAATATTTACCAACAGTTATATTCTCAATCAGACTCTAATAAACCCTGTCAAAAGGAATAAGACACACCAACGTACCACTCTTAATTAGTCAACACTGTACAGCCGCTCTCCATCTCCCCCACTAATGGCTTTTAAAGCTGATATAAATTCATACTCAGCAGTTAACATCCAATATTCTCTCCTTTTTCATGGGGAACGTGGTTGACAAATGCAGCCGCTTTGACTTTACAAACACTCCAAATTAATAAGCCAAATTCTCAACAACGTTTTTCACTACTACATGTTTTCTCCCCATTGGATCGATGGAGAGTTGGCAGAATGGACGAATTACTCAGCACTACAGCTACAATCACAATCCCAAAATTGATTACACAATTCTATGCAGAAATTCATGGCTGTATGTATAGGACTTTGGACTTTTTCAAACCTATTATTATAGCATTCGGTGTCACGGCATTAACTCAACCATGGTGTTAAGTTTTACCTTCTTTCATGGGTAAACCATGTGTTCAAGACACAACCTAACTTCTATGAGAGAAATTTGGTTCAGCTAGCTTGTCAACCGCCGGCTATGTTTTGTTCTTAAAGTGATCTCAATCCATCTCAAATCAATTATTGATGTGATCTATTTTTTTTTTTTTAATTTTTCATAAAAAAATTAAATCCATCTTAACATATTTCATATATTCAAACACATATATCAATTTATTTACATTCAAACACATCTCAATGAGACTTACAAAATATTACTATTCATATATCAATTCAGATCATATGAGATCATTTCAGCATCCAAACACAACATTGTGATAAATAAAACAAAGAAATAAAAAACCACAATAGGAGACAATGTATAGGAAATACAAATAAAAAGATAGGCAGTAGTATATAATCCAGTAAATTTGAAAATGAATTTGCATATAGTACTCCAACTTGTGGGCAATTGATCATGTGTGGGTTAAGGCATTGTTTTACATAATCCACAAACCCAACATAGAAGTAGCAAGTTAGGTTTGGCACCAGAAAGCTATCATTATCACTTCAAGTGAGTTGGATTAAGGTTAACACATATAGAACTCGAATTTGATTTGACAATACTTAAACTTGAAACGCTACATTCATATATGGTGAATAATTTTTGTCACTATATATCCGCAAATCCAACACAAAACTAACACGAAAAAATATATTAGAGTTGATAAGATGACATGTTTAATTAAATGAGTTAGTTAAGATTAACACGAATTTGACCCAGACCCTAGTTTTTATTGAGTCTTTGATCAACTCATAAATAATTCTGCGTTTAGAGTGCGTGAAACGTGGGACGTTTTTGTAAGTCTTGGTCTTGTGGGTGTGTAAGTTTGAAAATTGGGTTTTATGGGCATGCAGCCACTGCTGAATATTGACTTTGATGGATATTACTCGTGATTTTTTCATGTTTAATTTAAATAATTCCTCTTTGAAACAAGCAAGTGCTGTAGATTTTCTTTTTCTTACAGCATCTTTCCTTTGAGACCTTGATTTCATTTTTTTTCATTCTAAACTAATGTTGGGTCATCACATGAGCAAGAAAGACAAATAATGAAACAAAACATCTGAGATTGCGTATGGGAATCCTCTTCCATATTGGATTCAACCCAAAATAGAGAATCTTCAAATAAATCACAGCAATCCTCAAACTCCAAGCCTAATTTTTGTTCTCTCAACATAAAGCTCATACTTGGCGATGGAAAAATCTAAAATTAGGATCATGTGGTATAAAATGGAAATGGGCTTTTCATACACTTCAACCAAAACCTGTCACATAAACTCTTTTTTTTTTTGTTTTTGTTTTTTTTTTATCATAACAAAAAACATTCACCCACCCATAATATATTTTTTTTCTTTTTAAAAAACTAATGGTGACTACTGACCGCCAGACTCAGGCGACCAGCTACCAGTTTCAAGTGAACTCTGACGGGCGGTTGTCGGATTCTGGTGACCTCTCAAGATGGCAACCGTGACAATGAAAAAAAAGGCTTTTAAATGTATTTACCATTAGAGTTCTAACTTCTAAGAGTTTATGATTTATATTTCAAGGTTTTAGAACTTTTCTTTTACAAAATTAATTTGGCGTGGTTTAGTTTATTATAAAACATAAATTTTAAAGGTACGGGTCCATATACATTGTAGAATTGGTAGAGTCATGACGTGGTTGCGTGTGATTTGAGGGTGGAAAAGTCACTTTAATACCACATCTTGACTGAAGATGCACCCCCTCGTCAATAAGTTATACCTCAGAAAAGAAATAAAGTCCCTTGTGAATATAAGAAGACCGGGCTTCGTGACTCCGTGTATATTGTAGAATTGGTAGAATCATGACGTGGTGGTGTGTGATTGGAGGGTATAAAAGTCACTTTTACACCACATCCTAACCGAAGATGCACCCCCTTGCTCATATGTTATTACTCAAAAAAAAAAAAAAAAAAAATCCCTTGTGAATATAAGATGATCCAGATGAGAATAAGCTCATGGGTTTCAATTAAGACCTGTTAAATATATATATAACTTTTACTAGTGGTTCCAAAATATGTCCTGTTTTTATTAAATCTTTGTAATTTGGGTTTTTTTTTTAATCGCATGGCAACTAATTCTATTGAATATCAATGAGTTTTTTTTTTGTGTTTTTGTGTTTTTGTTTTGTTAATTCCATTACAATAATATATTATCATAAAAGAGAGTTATAACATGATGCAGATGAGACCCAATTACAGAAAAGAACAAATAATGCATCAAATTCTCATTTTTGTCGTAATCTAGGGTTCTCAAGATGGGATCATAGACTGAATGCAAATAGATCTCGCTGGAATGAGAGTTATCTAGACTGAATACAGCATAATGGTAGAGAGGTAGGGACCATGCAGCATGGCAGTGCTGAAGTTGCAATTTGTGTTAAGGATGTAATCCGACTGTTTGTTGGTGTTGGAAATCATCAAGAAGTAGATGAAAATATAAGCAAGTTTTATGTAATAAAAAGATGGCCATGTGCACCAACATGATTCTATTCAGATTGGAGCAGATCATAAAACAGCGAACGCAAAGTTTTAAATACCGTACTGGATGTCATACCGGTCAAGGTACTGGAACGAAATATTTCAATACCGGTATTGTTTCGTGTACCGTTTCGAAATAATCGATATATGAATAAATTATATATATATATATATATAAATACATATATATAAATTATAAATAGTCTAATCTGAATTGTGGGTCAAAAAATGAGCTTGTAGTTTAAAAAAATGAAAAAAAAGAAGAAGAAAAAATTAAAGGTCAAAATAAAGGCGGATAGGGGCAGAAATATCGGCCGGTACTTAGACCGGTACGAAATATATGTAATACCTGTACCAGACCAGTAGTCGGTACGACATATACCGACCGTACTGGCCAATACGGTACGGTATTTAAAACAATGATAAAACATGACATCACCTGTAGCAAGAAGCAACAGAGAGGATTCCACCTGTGTTGGCTGAGCTAAATGATCCTTTGGAAGACGTAGAAGCAATTGCCAATGCATGTGGGGGTTCAGGGTTGTGCATATTGTGTTGGGATTGGTCACTCTATTTGGGACTGCTCGAACTTGGAACATAAAAAAGTATGCCAGTTTCCAGTTCCAAAAGGGACTACTTAGGGTCTCGTGGTTATTCTTTTGCACCTTGTAATTACGCCAAGTGGAACAGAAATGGAGATCGTGCTGTATGTTCATGCATGATGTATTCGGGATACCGTCTCTAGAGGTGGTGCTGGTGACTTCAAGGCCCGTTTGGATTCAGAAATAAGATGAGATGAGTTGTAAATAGTAGTAAGATTTTTAGTTGAAATTAGATGAGATGAGATAGTCACCTCTGAATCCAAATGGGCTTTGATCCATTTATATATCTATTGGATCAAGGTTCCCTCAAGTTCAAACAGACAGAGATAGACACATAGAGTGAGCCTACAATATTTTAATGTTACAAATAAAATAGCTTGAGGGAGAAGAATACCTTTCTACTTTTCCATTATTTCTAATATTATTGGTGCTTGGTGGTACAGAAATTCGCTTACGAATCATTTAGAGAAGTGCATGAATAGATCATAAATCATTTATAACTGAAGTATGGAAGGGCATGAATAGCTTCATGGAGAAATTTCAGTCCTTGTGCCCAAAAAACTTGTAGAATTCAGTTAAAAACCCACATTTTGATTCAAAATAAGTGTTCACAACTAGCAAGGTCAGACATGAAAAACCAATTGAGTTGGAGTAAAAAAGTTACAATGACTTGGTGATTTATGCAAGCACAAACATATTTAGCACAATTACCCTTCTGGTGGAGACAAAACACAGGATGCCTGATGAACTGTATCCGGGAAAAAAAATAAGGCCCACCAGCTGTCAACAATTTATGTATACCAATTTCTTTCCCATAGTTGCCAGATGTAAAGAGCAATGACCTCTGCAGAAACTCATTCAGAGTAAGAAGCTGGAACTACTAATGAAATGGTGTGACTTGGTGTGTTGGCCCTTGTTCTATGGTTAACTAGGGCGCTAGTGACATGGTCAATTGAGGGCAGTGTAAAGCCTGATCTACTTCCTCACCTAAGCGTCCGAGAAGAATCGGGGAATCATTTTGACAGCAATATGTGCTTCGACCTAACAATTAAAGCAAAGATGCCATAGCACGGTATATGCATCAAACCCACTCCAAGGTACCTGGAAAATCCACAACAGAAACATTCTTTAGTGTGGAGGCATGTTATTGGCAACAAGATTGGCACTCACAATACTTAAATGTCGGGTTTATCAGATATCGTATAGAACCTAACACTTAATTGAACCAATTTGTATAAGACATATGATCATTATCTGATACTATCATTCCAGTGATTAGTAGCGTGCTTATTCAGGGATTTCACTGCCATTAATGAAAAATTGTGTAATTTAGGCAAATTGCTGACATTTTATGGTAAAAATATGGAATGACTTCATTAGCAGTGAAATGATTTCTTCAAAACTTTATTTCATCAGTGTTTTTGGAAAACAACCTGGCCCTTTCATGTTGGGAGTTTTTTTTTTGGCCATTTTCCATGGTGAGGGTAAAAGGAAATGCTTTCATTTAGAATAAGAAAGCTAACAAATAGTAGTAGTATCAGTTTTATTATTCAATTACAAATTATAAATCAGATAGATAATAATTGCATACCATAAGGGAGAATAAGTAGATGACAAGTCGAGAAATGGATATGGCCACCTGTAAAAAGAAGTGAAAAGAAAAAAGGTATGATCGTAATACACAACTACTAATCATTTAAGGGATAATAAAAAAAGAGAGAAAAAAGAGGATAACCGCAAAAAAGATGGACAAAACTGTAACAATAAGATTATAACAATAATTAACACATTGGGAACATATTTTACCAGATGGAAACGCAAGCATGGATGACCCATTGAAAAATGACAAATATAGCTGTCCATAGCATAAAGTATGCAATCCGAAACATTGGAAATCGCTGGAACAGGAAGATAAATAGTTGTAAATTTGCAACTAATCATTAAGGGTATTAAAATAAGAAAAAAAAACCTAAAGCATACTCTTACCAAGCAATTTAGAACTGTGTCACCAAGGAGGAGAACAGCATTGATTGAGTGCATACTAATAATGTACTGCAGTTTAAAGATTAACACATTCCTCAGATGAAAGCAATTTACTATTTATGATATAAATAATGGGTCTGAATCTGATGTTGTGACAATTGCATAAAACTACAGCTCTCTGATTGTACTGAGGCCTAACTTGCTATTTTGCAGAAACAAGATAAGATAGATTGAAGGAACTAACAGCCTTCAATATCCCCAAAATTATTCCTTGTACCCACTACTCATTTTGCTGCTTTCAAGGTTTGATTCTGCTGAGTGGTGGAGAAATCTTAGTTTTAAATTGGCTTCAAGATCCATTGCAATTGTCTGCAAGGGCTCAACCCTGCCTTAAGTGTTTCATTAAAGCAGAACCCAAGTGCCTTGGTCTAAGTAGTTTCCAAATGTTATAATATCTGTCAAATCTGAATTCTCTACCTATAAAACAAACCCTCATAAAAGGGCATTAAAACGCAAACTTAATAAAGGCAGCAAAGAAGGCAAAGGGGTCTAAGGTTTTGATAACATATACAGTCTATTAAAAGAAGAAACCCAGCAAATGTGGTGATAAGGTTCATACTTACAAAATCCAGATCATATTCTTTGGCAGTTAGAAAGGGATAAAGAATAAGCCAAAATATGCAATCAGTGAGCGTCACAGCACCGGCACACATCTACAAAGTAGAAGAGAAACATGAAATGATATATAACCGCTTATGAAAAGGAGATTCTTTTTCAATGAAACCACACCACTTCACATATGTTTACTCTCTCTAACATTCAAAGCAAGTTAAAGAAACAGTAGTTTACATGTGATTAAAATACGCAGATCTGGAATCAACAATGGGGACAGTTTTCTGATCCAGGTTAGCATGAGCAAACATAAGCACGGTAATCTGATTCTCACTCCTATTATTCATGGGAAAGTGCTAAACAAGTTTTTATATAGCTAGAACTTTTTTTATCCTCGACAAAATCAGCTCGTCAACATGAAATCTCAACTAAAAGAACACAATGAATAGAATAATTGGAACACTAGCTACAGGAGAAGATAGGAAACTCAAGAATCAGATAAGTTTAAGTTTATTGAAAAAAACTTTGGCAACTGAAATTGTGAAGAAAATTTACCTGAAAAATTATTTGAAAGATAAATCCCCATACACCTGCAGTATGGTGAGCATGAGGTTTTTCATGAGTATATGAAGTCTTGGACATATTGGACATATCTAAGCTCTCCCCTAGTGTGGGAGCTATATAGGATCCTTGTTCTGCATCTAAATTTGCAAGATAAACTGCATTTCCATCAACTTTGTTGTGCTTGCAACATCCATAAATGGAGAGTGAAGACCCAAGCTACAAATTAAAGTTGCAAGCATAAGTAATTTATGGATGATACAGACAGAAGATTGTCATGTTTTCCATGGAGGAACTATATAGTCCAGTGGTGCTATCAAACATGTCATTAAAATATCCCAAAGAACAAAAGTGTGATTTATGTCCAACTTTTTCAGCTCTATTAGACTTTACTACAATATGGAAACAAGGATCTGCATGAGTGTTTAGAGTTAAAAATATACCCCAAAATAGATCGTGACCAAAACAAATGTCCACCTGTTGCCAACAAAAAAAATACAAGAAACATGATCAGCAAAAGTGAAAGTTCCTTTTATTACTCTGATCAAACCTAATACTTGACAGCTGATTATATATTGTGCCTTAATGAAGAACCCATCACAAGACCTTCCAATTTGACATAAGCACTCAGTTATTAACCAAAGTAGACAATATATTATGTTCCAGGGTTTTCAAAAACTTGTAAATTAAAACTATGCTTCATTGAAGTGAATGTGTAGTGTTATTTTCTAGTATGCTGAATAAACTCCCACAGAACCATTTAAAGAATCTACTCGGCTTGTGTGAGAATAGAATAACAATGCGAAAATTCTTTAAAGTGGATTTCATATTTGAACAAAGCATTTCGAAACCAAAGTCTATCTTACATGGAACTATGTCCATATACCCAGATGAAAGATACAAAGATAGGCCAAGGAGGGCTCACTGAGTATAAAAGTAGAAAATGCCACCTCCAGCAACAGCAACATCGGCAATAAGCAATGCCAGAAGCACAACAAATGACATCATTCTGTAAGCAAGCAGCCATGCAGGATGGATTCCTTTGAGACACGTCTTCCAGGTTTCATCTTCATACAAAGACCACACTGTTTCTCGTTGGTTCTCTCTCCTGTCAGATCTTGATTTGTTGAAACCTTCATATTTCCATATTAGAATCGTTGCCAGAACCATTGCAGTAAGAATCCATAGTGTGCAGAGGAAGAATCTCCAGTTCAACCAATAACTTTGAGTGGTTGTATCATCACTAGTCATGACAGGCTGCCAAGTATGGGTTGAGAAGCCTGGTAGGAAACTAAAAATACCATTACCACTTGCTCCACTGGTCATCTATTTTCTAGTTTAATTCACAGAGCCATATGGGAGACTACCAAATATGCAGATGTGTGATGGCCAATTTCAGGTTAGAAATACATGCTGGTAATGTTTAAAAAAAGAAGGAGAAGAAGAAGGTGCCTGGTGACGGTAAAGAAGTGTGAGAGAAGTTCTATACATGTTATCGCCCCCCCCCCCCCCCCCCCCAAAATAAAAAGAGGTCGAAAAAAAAACTTGATGCTTGATGCTAGAATGACCAATGCTTTCCAAATTAAATTCTCTGTAACAAATTCGTTATAACCAGAAAGAAAGAGTTCAAAGAAGGCAACAAAAAGAACAAATTTCAAGAATCAAAACAGAGTTCAAAAAGATAAACTTGGAGGAAAAACAAAATTACAGTGGAGCTCAAACAATTTCCCACAAGCACTTTGATTTGCAACTAAGTTCTAGAGTTTACAACCTTGAAAAACCCATCAAATTTAAAATCAAAGAACTATGCTTATAAGAGCAGAAACCAAAATCTCAAAACTTCAGTTCCCATCATTCTACACGCAATCAAACTCCATTATCGAACTAGTAGTTTATCAAATTCTCATACTTCGTGTCATGCACGTAAGGAAAAAGCACCGGAACTAAGGACTCATATGGGTTATCGTTAATATTACAAAATACCTCAAAGATTCCTTACTTTAGATTGGTTTTACCAAAAGATCACGATCTCATTGCAACAAGAAAAAAAGAGTGAAAACAATGCTTTTTCATACGAAAAAAGAAATGTGTAGCACTTACGGTTTCGCTAACTGAAAAATGCAGGCAGAGGCATCAGTGTAAAAGAAGATGCTTTGCTTCTTCCATTGCTGCTAGCGAGCGAAAGGGAGAGCTTCGGTACGATTACTTTTGTTTTTCATTTATCAAGGGAATAGTTTAATAACAAGTATTATGCAAGATAGACTTGCATCTTGGATTTGAGAAGATGCAGTGGAGAAGGTGTAATGCACCTTCCATATTTTAATGAGGATTGTAGTTTTATCTTGAAGAGTCTTGGAGGGGTGGGATTTTGGAGAAGGAAGCAATTTCTCGATGGAAGCAGCTAACCAGACAGTGAGAGGACCGGACCACCGAGGCTCAGGCCCCATTGAATTTGGACAAACTTCTTTCGATTACTAATGCTACCAATCAAAATGGAAACAGAAGAACAATAAACATTCTTTCCTTTTGCCTTGCGCGTTTCTTTTCTTGTCCTTTTTTGTTCCCTTCTTTTTTAAGTTGGGATCAATATTGCATCCACTTGTCCCCATGATATTTTATAGAGGACAATTTTACTCTCCCGCCCATCATCTATATATGGATGTGTTCTAACTTCTCAGTGTATTTGCCGTTTTTTTTTAAAATTTTTTTGAAATATTTTTAAACATTAAAAAATATATTAATATTCAATTCTTTAATCTCTAAATAAAAAATAAAATATACTAGCAGTCAAAATGAAGAGACAAAACTATAAGACAAACTAGCATTTTCTTTTATAAATATAGCAAAATAAATGTTATTCCTTATTCTACTTTTATCATATACTAGGGAAACTTTGCTATATGTATTTTATGTGCTTTTAAGCCTTTGAGATTTTTTTGGTATTTTTTTAAAATTAGCATCTGCGCTATTAAATTTTTTGAATAGATCCCTTTTGTCACATTTTCTTATCAATGACTAACAGGCATTTAACCACCAAGGTGGTAGCTTAGTTGACAAAGGCTAAGAGATTATTCTTTCCTCCCTTGTCCGAGATCACAAGTTCGAAACAACTTGTCTTGATAAAGCTTGTGAACAAAGTTTTGGTTACCTTTGCATACTGGAACCTTGGTGGTATTGTGGTAACGGGCTGCTCCATTCAGAATCAATGGTTATGGCTCAAATTGAATATGCCGCAGCGAGTGGGGACCGTTATAGTCACGCCCAGATGAGAAAGTTACACTGGCCACCCCTCCCCACTTTTTTTTGTAGAAAAAAAAGACTAACAGGCATCTAAGCATGAGTATGTCTAAGCACATGGCTTGTGACACCTGGACATGCTATTAAAATTAGAAAAATAATACTATGTCTTTTATTTTTATTTTTACTTAATTGTTAAGAAAGTGACTATTAGTGTATTAGTATTTTTTTTTATTTTGTAAAAAATATTTAAATATGATTGAAAGAAAAAGCAAAAAAAAAAAAAAAAACAATTTGCACTAGGGACACACCCAGTAGTCAAACTTACCCTCATACTAGGGACAACATAGTATCACCACCCTTAAAATTACCAATCTTCCCCTTATTTTAAAACTGGTAACACAATCAACCTGCCCCAACTTGTGAGCTCCGTATCCCATGACCCAAACATCGAACACCCCAACCACTTTCTCCCATCATTTTTAAATTCAACTTCTCTTTTCTAATAATCAACAAATCTCCTTTTATTTAACATAATATTGCAACTAGATTTCATGTGAGGACTATGCCGAAGTAAAGAAAGAGATCCCCTGCCGTGAGTAAAGGGTTGACGAAGAAGAGGCAATTGAGAGAGCAACGTGCGGCCAAACCAAGTGTAAGGCAAGCAACATGTTGTAGAAAACTTGGCTAACACAGTCTAGCACTGAGTGATAAAGGACTTTTCACCCTACGCCAAGTAGGCAAACATTGTGCCGATTGTACAAGGGCCAGAACGAAGAGCTAGAGATGTTGGCATTTTTGGAAAATGATGGCTAGCAGTACAAGGGGTAGCAATGGTAAATGACAAACCTACTACGCACACGAGAGCTCTCCAAGATAACACAGACATGCTCAGAGACGTCATGTGTCGTACGTAGAGGCCCATACTCCATAAAAGATGTCACATCTGGAGTGAGTTTCGCGAAAAAAAGATTACGAACCTACAAGCCATATCTTCTGATCTCAGAGGTATGGTCCAACGCCACATGGGAGACCCTCATTAGGAGACAGACTACAGGATTTGATCGACAACCTGCACAGGACAAGTACGCCTTGTTCCCGTCAATCTCTATCATCCTGCAAAGCCAGAGAGCAAATGGATGGGCAAGATTAAAGGTCTCCTGTTTAAGCATATATGGAGTCAAAGGGATTTCAGAGATATGACTGATAGTCCCCTAGTTTTAAAGGCATTGAATAAAAGCTAAAATATCACTTTTTGTGATTGTCAAGTATTTACCCTTATATATAGTGAGAGTCTTCAAGGAAACGAGTGACTTCAATGGGTGTGACAGAAGGAGCAGCGCTAGCACTATCATAGTAATACAAATTCTTTCTAGGGAGAACATTTTGCTACCTTGCGCTCGCTTTGGTGGCGAACACTTTTGCTTGCCCCTCCACATAGGCAAACACTTTGCCACCCTGTGCTTGCCTGAGTGTGGCAAACACTTTTGCTCATCCTCAGGGTGCGAGACTTTTGAGGAGCATTTTGCCTTTCATGGTGCTTGTTGAGGTGGCGAGCACTTTTGTTCTTAAGGTGCTCACGTGGGTGGTGAGTACTTTCGCTCTTGATTGTGCTCACTTGGGGTGTGAGCACTTTACCTCCCACGATGCTCGCCACCCAGGGGCGAGCTTCACGCTCCTTCACGATACTCGCCTAGGGGGCAAGCTTCATGCTTCTTCCGCGGTGCTCACCTAGGGACAAGCACTGTTACTCTTTATGGTGCTTGCCTCGGGTGCAAATATTTTTGCTTGCCTCTGGTGTTAGCTGGTGTTGCATGACCTGGGGTGCGAGAACTTTTTCCTAACCCCTAGTTTCAAGCACTCTTTGCTCATCCTAGGGTGCAAATTTTGCTTGCCTTCCACTTGGGCGAGCACTTTGCCACCTTATGCTCATCTATCGTTCAAGCATTTTTGTTCTTCATGGTGCTCACCTTAGGGCGAGCATCTTTGGCCTAAGATGTTGTTACTCACCCTAGTGAAAGTAATTTTCACTCTCGATGGTACTCACCTAGGGTGGATTAATTGTGGTGCGTAAGGGGAAGATACAACCTAGGGGTCTAGGGCAAGCCCACACTCGATCTGCATGGCACCCCCGTTGGACCTTGCATCAAGTGGATGGGTCACCTGCTCACATCAAGTGGGCAATTTTTTGGAATTAAAACTAACATGTGGCCGAGGCTCAGGTGCGGATCCCCACTTGCCAACATTTCCTCCCCTCTCCCCCGTCTCTCGAATCTCTCCCTCATGCTCTGAGCTCTTTGATTCAAGTCTCTTACAGCTTCAATCGTCGTTGCGTCATTATTGTTGTCGTCATCGTAATCCATCTCCGTCACTCACTTTCCATTCTCAGCCCTTAGGTAACTTCTCTCTAGTCTCATCGAACTTCTCCCTCGTTCTCTATAGTCATCAACTGTTCACGTAGGCACAGTCGGTTGCTCACGGCCACGGGTGGGCAGACAGCCTGTAGCCTAGTACGCCCACCTAGTATCTGGACAAAGTCACCCGCCCCTTTGGAACCAGGTCGGGGACAAAACTCACCTCCCCTCTCCCTCTCCCTCAAGGACCTGGCTGCCCTCTTGTTAGGGGCGTGTAGCACACCTAAACTATTGAATTTTCATTTAGCCATTTTTGAAAATATAAAATAATTTTTCTTATCAAAAGTTATTTCTTATTTATTTATTTAAAGAGACTAAATAAATTATTTTAAATTGACATGTGGCATTATCATGTGATTCAGCCATGTCTATTTGGTCGAGGTTGAATGATGGAAAAGTTCACAGAATCGTCTTTCTAATAAATCAAAACCACATGAGTTATTTCTAAAAACAATAAAAAAACTCATAATAAAGGACGTTTTTCCAAAAACTCATTATTATTATATTATTATTGTTACCGTATTTTTTTCATTCAGATGAAGAATGACCTCTCTGTATAGTAGTGTCAATTTCAACTCCCAAATACATGAAGATGACTAAAACTACAATTTTTGAACAAAAACAAAAATGGCCCGAAGCCACAAACCAGTCAAACCGTTCATGAAAACCATGATAGAGATTGACAAAACCAAATAGGATGGAGTGGTTTTACTAAAGAAAGGGAAACATTATCCCCAAAGCTATCAAACTCTTTCGTTAAAAATACATTGCCCACTGTCTTCATGTTCATATTCTTCTAACTATAAAGAGTTGCATGTGTTACATACTATACAAAAGAACAAACCGATGATTGAATGATATATTGAGCAAACCAATGCAATCCAACACAAGCATACGTACATACATGTTCTATTCTTCCCATTTCTTTCTCCGAATATCACCATTAACAAGGTCTAATTAATTGGTTCTCCTGGTAGAAATAGACAACTTAGTTTATGAGAACATGCGTGCATGTCAGATATTTCTTTGCAATTTCATTCCCATATGAGCTTTTCTCCTGTCATATCATCTGGCAAAGGACCCCAAAGCAATACTGATGATTACACCTCGCACTCGCTTTTTTGGCATCAGCATCACGACAATCATCATTTTTTTATGCGTATTATGAAGAATGAAAACTGAGGTACGTAGAACATTGCAAATGATCATGCCTGCCTCAATATTGTCAAGGAGTGGTGAGGAAACATTTGCCCTTTTGTACTGTTAGGGAAAGTAATCTTTATGTGGTCTTTTATCTTGGGAACATATTGAAACCAACCTCAGAACTACCATTTTCTGAGTGATCGATGTTTGAAATGATCATGCATCAAACTTTATAGTTTATACCAATGTCCTCAGGCAATTTCCAAATTTGAATCAAGGGAAGCAAACAAAAGAAGCACACTGATTACTTGTACTCAAGCATGCATAACAGTTACTGGTACGTAATGCAATTTCAAGGAAATTGCTTCTCTTACAGCACTAAGTACGTACCTGATTAACTTTTTCCCAAAGTTTCGGGTCAATGGGGTTCCTGCCTTTCGCAAAATTAGTGGCTAACATAGGATTCCTTGAATTTACATGGGAATGTCTTTTTCTTTTCTTTTTTTCTTTAAAATATTAGTTTGGGCATATGATATGATCCATGACACAATGGGCCGTGCGAACCTAAAGGTGATAAATCCCACTTTTCCATAATCTAGAACCCATCTCAACAACATATTCTCTACCAATATATTAGTTAGAGTAATACTACATATAGTCATGGAGTACGCAAACGTCGTGCAGTCGTTTTGAAAAAGAGTGAGATCTACTATTAAAAAATTAATTTTTTTCATGTAGATTTCGTATTTATTCACTTTTTTCAAAATGGTTGTATGGCGCTTGTGTACTCACAACTGTAACTATCATTTATCTATTAACTAAGACAACCTAAATCAAGTAAGTGCCTTCCCATCCCCATGAGTAGAACCATGCATGTGGCTGTTATCTACAGTTTGAGGCCTGGACAATATCACCTTTTTGTACAACTAATCATGTAGCAAGCACTAGGACACTTGAATAGTACTTGGGGTGTTGTAAGGATTTAATTAGAGTTACAAAGGAACTTTGTGCAACTCCAATGTGGCTTGTCACATTGACTTCCAATCGTGTCCCCTCCGCATCAATATTTGTTTGTTGTCAAGAAGATTATAATACACAAGGAACCAAATCCACTCCAAGGTGAGAGGAAAAAGATTAGAAAACAAAACAACATGGTGTCCAGAATAGTTGGGTAACTTCATATTGACTATTTTTCAGAGTATTATCTTTAACTTTATAATGAGAATATATAATATAAGAGATGTGCTTAATACTATGCATGTTGATTGAATCTTTATTAATATAGTCATTGATATATGTATATATATAAATTATATAAAGATATCAATAAAAACTCAGTTTATTTGTTAAAGAAAAAAGCTGGATGTAGCGAGTTTACGCACACCCTTGCACACAAAGAAGATCTGGCGTGGCCAATTGAAAATTGATATGGTGCGTTTACATAAGATGTGTTAAATTACGGTACGTTTCAATTGGAAGACCTAAACAAAGAGTCAAAATTTGAAAATAAAATGTGTGCAAACGGGTTCTTTTTGTCGTCGAAATCTTCGAGGTTCTGTGAGGTGATTTTGGGGAAGCTAAAGTAAAACTCACACCCTCGGCGTCCTCTGGTTGTTCATGGTGGTTGTTGGGGTTATCTTGCGCAGGATCATCCTTCACCACATCGAAAGCTTGCTTCTGAACCGTCATTTCTTTCTAAACAAAACCCAAAGAATCTTGAAGAAGGTTTGTATACGCTTACGGAATGGGTAGTTACTCTGGTTAGAGAAAAATAGAGGGGGAAATAAAGAGATGAAGGTGGCACAGTGTGATTATGGCGGACTTGACCTTCAAAAAAGATTTAAAATAGTATCTGAGAGAGGACACATGATGTACATCACAACTTAATGCCAGGGTTACTATTTTCTTTAATGGGTGTAGAAGGTGGGGCCCATTGGCAAATTAGTATTAAAATCACGTGGTGTACAGGTGAAGAAAGAAGTAGTCTGAGGAAGACGCCACGTTAGCTTCCTACACAAATTTAAGCGCAAAAGTGCCTGTACATAGCTATGCTCTTTGTTAAAATATGTAGATGATATTATAAAATATAATGTAAAGAATCTATATTTGAAGATTAAATAGCTCGTGAACGAGCCACAAATGGATAGTATCCATTTAGTGTAAAACAACGAATAGGTCATTTCACATAATGTGTTGACAAATGAAATGACCAAAGCACCCAATGATTTACCCTTAAATGAATAGTACTATTCATTTAGTTTGAAATGGAGAGGATCCTTGTTAGAAAACAAGAGGGAGACGTGTTTGCTCAAAATTGTGTATTGATTTGTATTCAACTTTACAAATAAATAGACGTACAAGAGCCTAAGCATAGAAAGTTATACATAAGGTAAGTAGACTAATTTTATTGATTCCTAAATTAAGGTAATTCCTGATTTTGTGCAAACTAAATACCTTTTGCCAATACTCCCTCTCAAGTTGGCACATGGAGATCTGTAATTCTCAACTTGCGTGAGAAATGATGAAAAAGTTTTTGTCCTAAGGTTTTGGTGAAGATATCGGTGACTTGCTCATTTGAAGAAGTATGAATAGTTTTGAGGAGGCTTGAGTGAATTTTATCACCAATAATGTGGCAATCAATCTCAATGTGTTTGGTATGAAACACAGGATTATGTGCAATATAGAGTGTAGATTGATTGTCGCAATGATGAGTGAAAGGCTCGGGACAAGATATGTCAAGATCACTGAGAAGCTACTTCAATCATGTGAGTTCGCAGATGGTAATGGTCATAGCTCGATATTCGACTTCAGCAAAAGATCGATCAACAGTGGTCTATTTCTTGGAATGCCATGAGATCGTACTGATGCCTAACTGAATGAAGTAGCCTATGGTGGAGCTGCGTGTGGTGGGGCAGCTTGCCCCATCAGAATCAGTGTAAGTTGTAACCTGTAGATTGCTAGAGGAGGAGAAGAAAATGCCTTGGCCGAGACTCCTTTTGATGTAATGGAGAACACAAATAGCAGCAGTCATGTGAGGGACACGAAGAGTGTGCATAAACTGACTGAGAATGTTGACTGCATAAATAATGTCAAGTTGAGTGATGGTTAGATAGATGAGGAGACCAACTAGGTGACGGTAAAGGCAAGGATTAGGGAGGAGAGTGCCATCTTGATTATTGAGCTTCAAATGTTATTCCATAGGAAAAGAGGCGGTTTGGGTACCAAGTTGGTCACTGTCCAAAAGTATGTCAAGAGCATATTTGTGTTGATTGAGAAAGATGCATTTGTGAGAGCGAGCAATCTCAAGTCCAAGAAAATATTTCAAAGAGCCAAGATCTTTTGTTTTAAAATGAGTAGAGAGAATTCGCTTGAAAATTTCAATATGAGAAATGTCATTTCTAGCAACCAAGATGTCATCAACATAAACAAGAATAAGAGTGATGGTAGTGTGGGTAACAAAAGTGAATAAAGAATTATCTGCTTGAGATTGATGAAAACCTGCACCAAAAAGCACAGTAGTTAGTTTAAAAAACCAGTTGCGGGAGACTTGCTTGAGGCCATATAGAGATTTTCTGAGTCAACAGACATGGGTCTCCCCCTTAGTGCAGTATCAGGGTGGTGGGGTCATGTAGACTTCTTCATCAAGATCGTCGTGCAAAAATGCATTATTGACGTCAAGTTGATGAATAATCTAGTTTTTGGTAGTAGCGACTGCCAATAAGTAGCAGACAATGGTCATTTTGGCAACCAGAGCAAATGTCTCACAATAGTCAAAGCCTTCAACCTTAGTGTAACCCTTGGCAACTAGACGAGTTTTGTTCCTGTCGATAGATCCGTTGGCGATTTTGAAAACCATTTACATCCAATGAGTTTCTTACTAGGGGAAGAGGTTCAAAAGTCCATGTGGAATTAGGGCATGGATCTCAGCAGACATGGCCTCACTCCAATGGGAATGGCGGATTGCATTAGAATAGCAGGAAGGGTCAATACAAGAGGTAAGAGCAGTTAAATAAGTAATATGTGAGAAAGAAAAATGAGAATATGAGAAGAAAGCAGATAAAGGTTGAGCAGTACCTGAAACCGGTGTAGCAGGTGAAGATGTCGTGGGCTTCTTGTGTAAGGTGGGGCATATGTAGTTGTGGAGATATGCAGACCAAGTAATGGTGTGGCAAGGACGAGGAACAAGAGAGTCAAAGGGTGGAGAAGCAGGTGAGGGTAAGGAGGGAGGAGAATTAGGAGAGTCAGAGAGTGGAGAAGTAGGTACAACAAGTTCAAGAATGGGAAAAAGAATGATGAAAGGAGGAGAAGAGGAAGTGCCTGGAAGATCCTGAAAAGGAAATTGTTGTTTATGAAATGTGATGTCACGAGAATAGAAAAAGGACTGTGTCAAGATTGTAGAGTTTGTATGCTTTATGAGTACTAGAGTAGTTAAGAAAGACACATTTAGTAGCATGAGGAGAAAATTTGTCACGATGAGCACCAAGAGTTTGTGCATAATAGAGACACCTAAACACATGAAGGTGATCGTAGTTGGGTATTTTATCAAAAAGAATTTCAAAAGATGATTTATTTTGGAGAATGTGACTAGGAGTGCGATTGATGAGATATGTTTCAGTGAGAACACAATCACCCTAAAAAGAGAGGGGTAAGTGTGCTTGGAAACGAAGATTGCAGGCAACATTTAAAAGGTGCCGGTGTTTACGCTCTGCAACGCCATTTTGTTAAGGAGTTTCAACATAGGTACGTTCATGATTATATAGGTATATTTGAAATTGATGAGAAATAAATTCTTGTCCATTATCAGTTCTAATGATTTTAACGGTGGTGTTAAGTTGATTTTGGACAAAAGCAAAAAAGTGCATTAAATGAGTATAAGCTTCAGATTTAAAACACCTAAGATATATTTAAGTTGTGCAGGAAAAATCATCAACAGTTGTGAGAAAATAATGAGCCCCACATAAAGAAGAAGTATGATATCCAACCCAAATATCACAAAAAATACAATTAAAGTGATAAACACTTTTATTAACATGATTGGAAAAAGGTAGTCTTGTGTGCTTAGAGTGAGCACAAACATCACAATTAGAAAGAATACATGGAGAATAAAAAATATTGGGAATGATAAAACTAGAAGGGTGACCTAGACGTTGATGCCATAAGGTTTTATTAGCAATGGATTAAGCAGCAAAAACCACAAAGGGTCAGGACAGTACATGTATAGCCCATTGCATAAATCACCCGCTCTAATCAGTTTCATCGATTATAGGTCCTAAAATAAACAAACATTAGAAGAAAAAGTAATAACACAAGAGTTGTGAAGGGCAATTTGGGAAACTGATAACAAATTAAAGGAGAAAAGAGGAACAAAATAAACATTGGTTAAAATTAGAAAGGGGGAAAGAACACAAGTACCCAGCCCTTCGGCTGGGACATCTTGGCCCGTGGGTAGTCGGACACAGTGAGGAGAGGCTAGGGTTTGCAAATCAGTGAAGGCTTCTTTGTGGTGGCAAATGTGTTGGCTCACACCACTATCCACCACCCAGTGGAAGTACTGATTGAATGAGATATTAGATTGAGGAGAGAAGAGATTACCAACAAAATTTGAAGAGGAAGGAGCAATCGGAGGAGGTGATGGGCTGAGCAAATGGAGGAGTTTCTGGTAAAACTCTGGTGACAACCTAGGGACTGGATTGGAAGATAAAGAGGTGATGGTGGTCTGATTTGTACTCAGTGGAGGTGGGCTGAGAATGGATCGAAAGTCACGACCAGGTGGGTAACCCACGACAGTCTAGCACCTGCACTTGAAAGGTGGTTTCAAATACCCACCATTGCGGACAACCATGGCAAGTGTTTCCAATGAAAAAGGCCGAATGTTGAGCATCTTAAAACAAAATAGAGAAAATTTTGCTTATGGGTGGTAGGTGATCCATGGCCAAGATTTGGGTGCGAAGAGGGGCGAATGAATCATTGAGGCCAAGTAGGAACTGAAATAGGTGCTCATCATCGACTTGTTGTTGCAAAGCTTTAAGGTCATGCTATTTTGGAGATGTCCAAGTTCATCCCAAATCTGTTTGATTTGGTTGCAGTAGTCATGAATTGAATTTATGGTTTGTTGAAGGGAGGAAAGAGCACATTTGAGTTAGTAGATACGAGCATTATTGCCATGACAGAAATGGGATGAGAGATCGACTCAAACATCAATGGGGTTGGTATGATACTTGAGGGAATTGGCAAGAGAAGGACTGATGGAGTTGAGAATCTAGGTAAGAACCATGTCTTTCATTTGGTTCCATTGTGTGTATTTGGGTGTGGTAGAATCAGGGGGCTTGAGGGTGCCATCAACAAAACTAAGTTTTATTTTGGCATGGAGAGCTCTTGTCATGGCTTTTGACCATTTTGGATAGTTGTCGCTGGTAAGAAGGCCATTGACAAGGATTAAACTTGGTGAATCTAAGGGGTGAAGGAGATAAGGGGAGGGAAGAGAGGGGTTGGACTAGGTGGCCATGGGTAGCGTGTAGGAGGATCTGAGTTAGGCTAATACCATGTTAGAAAACAAGAGGGAGACATGTTTGTATTCAAAATTGTGTATTGATTTGTATTCAACTTTACAAATAAATAGATGTACAAGAGCCTAAGTATAGAAAGTTATACATAAGGTAAGTAAACTAATTTTATTGATTTCTAAAATTAAGGTAATTCTTGATTTTGTGCAAGCTAAATATCTTCTGTCAATAATCCTTAAGCTAACTTTAGCAATAAATGCGTTATTCGCAAATACAAAATATAGCTTGATGATAAACTCAAGTTTGACTAGTGTTCGAATAAAAGTTAAATGAACAAGTCACAACCACCCACTACTCAATTGCACTTGATTTGTTTACTCCACTACTAGTTATTTAATTGTTTGATTGTGTAAAAAGGGCCTTTTATAAAATCTTAGGTTGAAAAGAACCTAATTCCATATATTAGTCTTGAGAGCAAGCATAGGATTGTATCCAATTCACCCCTCCTGGAACATATACGCATATGCAAGAAGAGAAAAATAGAACCCCAAGGTCTGTGAAGGTGAATGAACTTGGAAAGAAATGGTTTTACTTTTATACAGAAACCATATGATCTTTGCAAGCGTATGTCCATTGAAAGAATGTGTTTGTCGAAAGAATATGACCATTGAAAAAAATATCACTTAAAAAATTATATCCCTAAGAAAATATTTTGAATAAAAAATAATATTAAAATAGAATAAAGATCTATTTAGAGAGTTTGATGTCGGGTGCTTTAGGAAGATGACTAACTCACTACTAATATTTTAATCAGCCAGAATCAATTCAAATAGGTATTATATAAACCCTTTCTCTTCAACCTCTTTCTAAAAGATCAATCCATACTTTGACTACTAAAGATGAAGGTGGAGCTTTGCGCGCACCTCCCTCCTTATCTTTTGTTAGAAAAAATAGATCAGAGTACAACAAAAGCGATATTACCTCATCGACAAATCGTAAATCCAGTGCAGTTATTCTATGGATTTTTTGTCGTCATTGTTGTTCATTCAAAATCATCTTGTTGATGTTGGAGTGTGCTACGTGGTAAGACTAGAGCAATACTCACAAATTCCACAGTCTAAATGTTGGGGCTAGATAGAACTCTTTGAGAGAGAGATTTTCACTTTGTACATTGAGGCCCAGTTTAGTTGTTGGACTCTACTGAGATCAACTCAGTTTAGTCTAATTTTAAGTTGAGTTTAACATCTAGGCACCTAACTCTCAAATCACTAAATTCATCTTAACTCAATACCTCTTTATACGTGAGACCACAATATTTTTCAATTCAACACCTCTTTACACGCGGGACCCACAACCTTTTTTAAATTTTCATAAATATATCTAAACTCATTTTAACATCCAACCACATCTAAACTCATCTTAAGTGGGCTCTACAAAACTTACTCCACCATCTCAACTCACTATTATTCATAAAGAACTTAACTCATTTCAATTCAGCTCACCATCCAAATGCAGCCTAAGTGTTATTAGCTCTAAGGGGGATGGGCTATATATAACCCCTCCAGTTGTAACCCCTGGCTAGCCTTAAAGGCTAGTTATTAAGGCTCATGAAGTGGATTAAGCCACTTCATATCCTCTACCCAAGGGAATGTGAATGGGTGTCCATTATAGGCGCTCATTTACTATATCTCTCACTCACAAATAGTGAGCAAGACCCTAGATCTGCATCTCTTAATATGTTCTCAATCTTATTCATACTGACAGATAGATTGTGCGACTATCGAGCATACTTGTAAAAGAAAAATGGGAGTACTATACCAAATCTTTTCAAGAGAAGACCAACATAGTCAAAGGTCATCATTTAGATCATGTCATTCAACAAATCTTCAAAATAGCAAATCTTATATACCAAATCTTATGGTCATCACTATACCAAATCTTCTATTCGCCTCATGTCATTCAGGCTCAGTCCAATAACTTTTTCAGCAATGTCTCTTTAGATCACATCATTTATAGTTATAGACAATATGTCAAAATAGTATATACTAAAACGTCAACTTCATGACGTAGTCAAAGGTCTCCTAAGGGTATAAATAAATTAAGGTCATCAATTGTGACTTACATGACTCACAAGGTGAGGACGCAGGAATCCATTCACTCACCTCTACTATTGGTTAAAAAAGCACATGTAGTATGAAATACCTGTTACAATGTAGTTCTCTTTTCAAAAAGAGCGTATGTCTAATCTCAATATGCTGTACAGATCTTAGTCTAATTGCTATCTCAGCACCTAATCTGAGTCCTTTCATTTGCTCTCTATCTAAAGTGCCAAAGAAGATCTTACATCTGGCTAAACCACAAGCTATATGGATTGTGGGCTTCCCATGTACGATTTAAACAAAAATAACAAAGACCTTATCTTAGCCTAGCTAAGGTGACATATATATTTGTGTAAACCATCTCTATATGCTAAACAAGCACCAAGAGACACAATGTCTAATCTCTACTCGTTATTTAAGTGCCAAAGGCGATCGCTCGTGTAAGTGAGTCGATCTAAGCCATCGACATACCTTTTTTACCATAATTTTTAAATTTATGGTGAATGTGTGTACTTACTAAAAAATGCTTCCAGCCACGCCGCATAATCATAGAACATATTAATATCATGTGCATGATGAGCAATATCATGAGGGAGAGAAATCACGTGGTCAACTACAAATGATTAAACCATAAGTCTCAAGTGGGATTTAAGGACCATTTTTCTCTATGCTCATTTTCATTTGCAGTAACTTTTCAAAACATGTGCCTATCAAGAGATTTGACTTTTATTTATAAAAAAGCTTTTCACAACCATGAAGTCAGCGATTTATCACGAATTTCATTTAGGGTCAAGCTCACAATATAGATCTTAGATTTAGTCAGCAAGTCCAACTGCCACTTTTAAGAATCTAGAAGGTGGTCCCAAGTATCATCCAACAAACTTAATTTGCAACTACAGGATTTTATATGAATCTCTTGTCCTTAACAACATCATGTGAGATCACCAAACTTTGTTATTTATTAAGGGTAAAATGATTAGGGCCTTTGCTCCCAAGGACGATTATAACAATCTAGCCATTTCTTTGTCTAAATCACATCACAAACTCACTTCATCAAGTAAATTATATTTACCCTCTAACTAAATCTCAACATTTAACTCACATGAGCAAACCATAATAGAAACACTAAATAGTATAGGCAAAACTAGATTTATTAGTATTCACAATTTTATTAATGGTTAATGGATTTTGAACAAGAGTTACTAGAAACTGTTTTTTCTTGTAAACAGTCTCACAAGACATGGTGTTTGAGCTACTTTTCATAAAACTCATGTCCACTATCTCGTAGTATGTAAAGTTACTCATTAAGCGACAATTAATAATCTAATATAACCAAATCGTCATTAGCATTAACTCTCTTAAGAATAAACTTTTCTATGACTGTCAACAGTGTTCAAATAGTCTATTTTGTTTAATAGTTCGTTAATAATAATGACTATGTATATTGGGTATCTTTGAGTAGATGGTTTGTTTAGGTCGTATGTAAATAGTACCAACAACATTCATTTGTTTTTTGTACCAAATTAGTACAAGTAACAATCATGCTCTCACAGTACTTTGAGCCTAAACATCATAAAAGCTAACTATTTAATTCTCATACTAGAATCAACTATTTAACTCTTTCAAGAATAGTTCCAATAAATGTGCGATTAATGGTTATCTAAAGGCAATTCAACTCTAATTTTCCTTTGTCAATTAGAATAACAACTCCAAGTTGGATCATATAAGTGAAGTGAATCTAAGATTTTATGTTGTGATTCTTACTATGTAAATTCAATACCTTTAACAGAGCCATATTAAAAATATTATCTTCTAGTCTCTAAACGACAAGAGAATACTGATATATAGCTACCACGCTATATACGAGGATCTCATTTTCTAGTAAATTTTAGGAGTCACTATCACTAATGGTACATGATCATTAGTTGGTGAATTACTGCCACTATTTTCGAAAATATTTTATTAAAAAATTTGAAAATATTAAGGTTAAGGTAATGTGAAATAAAACATTATTTCTACAAAACAATTGTTAATAAAATCCATAATATCTCTCTCTCACAAAAAATATAAGTAATTTTTTTGACTCAACCAAAAAATATTCAAACTTAAATCCTCTAGATTTCCATCTTAATTGAATTCACGTTTGTACAAAATAATCATTCAGTCTTACTAAAAGGTGAATGAATTTAATTTAAGGACAACATATTAGAATTAAGGCAGCAAATCCATATTACATCATCCCAAGTGTGATGTACATCTACTTTGCATTATAATTCACTTATAATTCAATTCTCAGCAAGTAATAACACTGCAAGATAATTGATCTTATCATATAGCATGTACAATTGCAATTTTGAAAAAATATTTTAACTGAAAAATATATTTTCCTTTTGGAAAAAAAATAATCTATGGAATCACATGTATATGATTAAACAATTTTTCTTATTTCATGTCCTTAGTGTGCATGTATAGTAAATTTAAAATAGAAAATTTTCATATTGTATTTTCTCTTTGACTCTGCTAAATAAAGGAGAGAGATCTCATTAGAGAGAATACTTTCAATTTCTCAAGTTTCACATCCATTATCCTATAATTTCACAACACATTTTAGTATATCATCTCTCCACCCGATAAATAATATCACTGAGTCAATGAGGAATCATCTAAGTCCTAAACCTCTAGGAATTCTCACTAACACCATTGTATACATTGAGTCTTAAATCAAATTAAGTATAGATTTCGTCAATATTGTATTAAAAGCACCAAAAACATCTTGTTCAATAAATACAATCTATAACGCTTTGGCAGCTAAATATTGATAGCCCTATTTCTCACTTATTCAGTATTTTTCGTATTTTGCAATCCACTATAGGAGTGAAAAGAAAACTTTGCGAGAAATTATCTTAACCTAAAACCTTTGTTACATCAGTGCAACCACGAGCAAATCTTTTAGGCTTAATTAAGTTGTGCCTAATTATTCAGACTTTTACCATAGTTACCATACAAACCTCCAAGGTGCTTGATATTACATTATTCTCAAAGGCTATTCCTAAGTTTACATATCTACAATAACTTATTTGTTCTCGCTAGAGAGAAAGAAAACTTTAGCAAGATTACCAGTGCTAATACCACAGAGGGTGCACTAATAAAATCTTTAAAATGAATGTGCCAATCAAGAATGTCCTCAACACTCTTGCACATTCAGATTTTAATGTAAGACATACTAACAAGTTTTAGAGAGTATGTGCTTGTGAGTTAATCTAAGTTGCTTTAAGATTATAATGCTCAACCTCACACATAGAAGCAATTAATTTTTGTGATACAAAAACAACATGAAACTTTCTTTATTACCCACAAGATTCTCAAAGGCAAAATAATGGTTCATCTCTATCTGATAGTTGATCCCTTCAACTTCTATGACAATTGTAGTACATGCTTCCCACGCGCAGTTCTAATTTTATTCTAGACCTTTAAGAAGTTTTTACAATTATGATGGTTTAAGAATATCTGGCAATGATAATAATCTTCATTCGTTCCTAACTATTGCTCATAAAGGAGATCAATGCAATAATTAAGTCGCATACACAATCTCTAAGCCTTCTTTTCTATTATCTCAAAGTTACCAACCTATGTGCATTTAATTGCACACATATCTAAGAATGTTGCCACGGGAATCTAAGTCAAAACAAATATAATTAACACACGTCACAAGATTAAAATTCGCTAAGTTTCCTAATCATTTTTTGCGCCACAATACCTAATTATTAATTTCTAACTTTATTTTTGCACAAATTTATCTCGTATAGAAGATTAATTCCAAATCAATCTTAACCATACTCCCACTAGGATAAGCAATCTACTGAGTTAGTCACATGCAATAACAATTTATTCCTAGATTGAAGAAAACCATTTGAGCCAATCATAAACAGGGATAGTACAAACTCGAGCTACTTAATCCTCCATTTTGTCACGTTCTAAAAGTTTGAAAACTAATTCCTAATATTAGCTTGAAAAATGCTAGTAATAAAATAAGCTCACACAATTACATTTTTCAATATATATATGCAAAAATTCATCACATTTGATCCAAATTATTATTAGTCTAAAAAATAATAATAACCTAGGCAATTTATAACATAAAATAAATGCCTAACAAATGTGACAAAAAATGATCTCATAATATCATGTATGCATGTATTCAATAACCACATGAAAAAAAATATATTTTAAAAAATATATTCATATGCTACAATGGCATGCTGATTTAAATAAATAAAATCAACAAGTACACTAATAATAAGCTTTATCTCCCAATGGTTGAACTCATTGTCATTGCGTGTGAGGTCTTGGTTTGAAACACCATTCAACGCTTTTGCTTCTAATGCCCCAAAAGAAAGTGAACTTGGCTCAATTTGATGAGGTGTGTGCCCAGCGCAATGGGCTGCTACCATTTGGCCCAAGCATGCACTCTGAAAGGCTTTGGGCTACCTACAAATCGTAGGCCCTTTTCTTGTTCGGCCAAAAAATAAGCATGCTGGGTCAAGCCAGATAACCTGTAGGCTGGCCTCCTAAGCGCCTAGCCCTTGCAGACCTTTGCCTGCTGGGCCGAAGGCCCACTTACCTAAAACAACATATTTTTATTTATTTATAAATATATGGGTTTTGTTAAAAAATAATATGGATCGGGCCCAAAGCTTGATTTAAAAAAATAGACCATCAACATTTGAGTCCAGATCCATTTTCCAGACTAAGCCAGTCCATCACAAGATAAAGATTGTTCTTCTTCTTCCTCCACTAGGGCACAGTCCATCCAGAGAGAGAAAATCAAAAAACTTTTCAGTCGCCGACACCCTCTCATACACTCCACAGGGCTCTGCCTCCACGGCGGGCAACGGCTTGTGGTGCTGCCCTCGTCAGCACTGTCACTTTGTAGCACCACGTTCTGCCCCTTTGCATCCAAGGTGCTGCCCACAGTAGTTTCCATCAACTGCAGTGGAGCATGCCGCTTTTCACGGCATAGATTGCCGCTAGTATGGGTGCGCAGCTCTGCGTAGCAAACCTTGCAATACCGGCCTAGTGCCTCGCGCTCCTCTGCGCGCAGAAAATCTCGCAACACCACCATGGTGCGCGTTGCTCTGCGCACAGTAGAGGATAGCACCACCGTCGAGGCGGCGTCGATTTGCTTGCAGTAGAGTGCAAAGTCGTGTACTGCAATGCTAGGCCCGCGACACTGGCAGTTGGTGCGCCATGGGCGTTGCTATCTTGCAGTGCCAATTTGATCAATGCGGCATCGATGCGTTTCGCACCAAGAGCCTCCCCGAACGGCAGCATCGCTCCTGTCCTGCGCACCGTACAGAAATCGTAGTGCCACCTACGTGAAACAGAGTCGACAACGGCCTTGTGCGCATTGTGGCAGCTCTAGATGAAATAGAGGTGCTCAATTTCATTTTCTGTGTCGTGGTCGTCTGTGCTGCCTCTAGGACCTGGTGCATGCGTGTAGAGCACTTAGTGCTTAAGCACCTTACTGCGCATTGCAGCCAACTGGTTCACACAACACCGGGGTGGTTAAACATGGCACCTGTGCGACATAACCCATGATTTACACTACGCGCAGCACCCAAGTGGTGCGCCTTCTGCCTATTGTAGTGCTTGCAGCACCTGGGTGCCGGTGCATGCTACTGGCTCTTATGGTGCAACATCATGATCTGGAGCGCCTCCACATGCACGGGTCTGAGCCTAGCCTTGCATGTGTGGCTGCAGCCACTACTTGTGCAGCGGCGCTACCAAACTCGGCAGCCATGGTTACATATCATCGTGCAGGAAAAAGTCACTACAAGAAATGTGGGTTTTTCCCACAATTCGAACCGGTCAGATTATATTATATTATAGACTACCTTAGTGTGAAATGATTTTTTCTTACCAAAATTATCCGTGGGAGGTTGGTGGCATTTAATTGGTGAGATAAGCTCTTTGTTCCTACCAAAACGTTATTTCGTGGGGAAAAACTACTATTTCCAACAGTGAGATCGGTGGGGAAATAATTTATATTTGGTTGCAAATATTTTATCTCCCAAATCAGGAAAAATTTACTGCGAGTCATTTTCGTTGAAAAAAGGTATTTGCCACGAGAAACCAAATTGGAATACAGTTTTTGCAAGTTTTTATAACCGAAATAGTGTGGTGTCATTCAGTGTGTTGCCATGGCCATTTTTCATCGAAAAAAGTTTTTCTTCACGAAAATGACATGTCAGAATATAGTTATTGCCATGGTCATTTCTCATCGGAAAAGGCTTGTTCCCACGATATGGAGTGGTGGAAATCAATTGTTGCCATGATCATTTTACGTCAAAAAATCTTTTTCCCACAAATTTTGGTGGTGAAATTCAATTGTTGCCATGGCCATTGTTGGTCGGAAAAATTTTTTAGGCCACAAGAGCCAATCGTCAAATTGGTGGAAAAGAAGACTAATTGCCACCAAATGGGCTGGTGGAGTATTGGTTATCCCATGCCGTTGGAAATACTTTTTGACACTGAGGAAGGTACCTATTTCCACCACCTCAATTCTTCTTTAAATGTATTTTCTCACTAATGCATCCTGTAGACAGTTTTTTGTCAACCCTTTCTCCACGAATTGAGGTGTTCAGAATATCCTCATACATTTCATTCCTTTCAATTAAAAAGCAACAAATTAAGCAAATATCATAAATAGTTACAAGCAGGACACTAATGTACAAAGAGACACTCTTGCCCAAATACCAGCACCTGAACAACTTAATTTCCATAACAGAAGTTAGGGGTGTAACCGGTCCGGTTCGGTCCGGTTTTAGACAAAATCTTGGACCGAACCGGTATGACCGGTTTTGTATTTTTCAAAACTGATTACGCACCGGTTATACTCCTAAATCAGTACTTCCGGTTTTACCAGTTTCCGGTCCAGTTTTTCGATTTTTTTAAAATGTAAGTTTGACATTTTGTCATTAAAAATATGTTTTAAAAAAACTGTTTTAAAAAAATATGTTATACTTTTATTAATCTATATTAGACTATTAATATAATTATAACTATAGTCTATATTAGACTACTTTTTTTTTTTAAGGAGTCTATATTAGACTATTAGTACAAGTTATAAATTTATATATTAGTATAGCTATATATTAGTATATATTAGTATTAGTGATAAACTATATCTTAGTATAGCTATATAATACATGATCAATTACATTTTCATTTTTAATATTAAACTTTTATTTTATAATAACATTATCTTATATATAATTATATTAATAGTATATGATCAAACAAATTATAAATGTTCATATTTAAAATTAACATTTAATGTTATATTTTATAAATTATAATATAAAATTATTTCATATATGATATATAATTATATATATAAATTTCACATATAATTATACATTATATATAAAACTTATATATTTAATATATATAAAATATTTTGTATAATTTTAATTTTGTATAAAACTTATATATAAAATATTATTTTTTATATTTTTTTATCAACCGGTTCGGTCTAAAAAATCCTAAAACCGGAACCGGACCGGTTCCAACCGGTTTATGAATTATAAGAACCGGTTCCGGACCGGACCGATTCAAAACCCGTAAAACCAGTCCGGTTCGGACCGGTTTACCGATTTTTCGGTTTAAATTTACACCCTTAACAGAAGTAATACTAGTTTTACACATCTTAATTTCCATTGGATTAACCAGTCAATCAAGGCCATGGAAATAGATCATGCAGTTTACAAATAGGGAAGTACTACAGGAGGGAAGCCTACATGGCCTTCAGATTTTTCATAACAAATGGAGCTGCCTAACTACATGTATACATGCATATTTTTTGTTCAAGACACATGACTGAAATCAGTTCCATAGTGCTGTAAATTCTCCATTTCAACAAGCTTAAAATCTAGAAGCAAAGCCTCTTCATCCACAAAGAATATGTCCCTCATAATTACCTGAAAAAACCATTCCAAATCATTTGTATTAGCCAATGGTGCAGATTTTACCAGCTATCTACTAGGACATTACAGATGGCAAACACTTCAGAGGCTAATAGATACATTTTTTTATCTGTAATTCATCTAAATGACCTAAGCAAAAACCCATATAAAATCCACCATGTTTCTAATTCCATTCACAAAGCCACCTGAAACAATACATGCATACCAGTATATAAATGGCAATTTCAAGTTATGAACAGCCTTATAATTCTTCCTAAGCCACCTTAAACATGCAATACCAAGTTATGCTCAGCCATATACATTTTTACTAAGATCTATCTAAGAATCTGCACCACCAATTTTGCCATCCAAAAATTGATCCATTCCAAACATAGACACATTTAAATACTTTTCAGCACTGATCAAATTTGAAACTTTGCACTCCCCCGAGTGTGGTTTACAACCTCACCTTAGGAGTCTTTTAACAACCATTAATGGAGACCTCAAACTAAATGAGTTGGAGATCATTTTTCACATTAAACATAAAACATACAAGACAAAGCTGACTAACCATATAAAATCCACCATGCTTTTGATATTTTGTATAAATTCTCTAGTTTCTATTGAAATGGTATAAGCTTGCTTTGAGTGGACCAAGGACTTCATGCAAGCATTTTAAAACTTTTGAGGCACTTGGAGAGGAGTGAAAATTTCCTTTCAAGGGAGAGGAAAAGTGATTTTCATTTTTCATTCAAATGTGTTATGCCATGTCAAGGCCTGATATGGAGATCATCAATCCCATGTTCTTGTTTCTTTTAGTCCTACTTAAAATCTGATATTCTCCTTGAAGTTTTCTACTGCTATTGACTAGAGAGACTTTTGAGTTGCATTCAATAAAGTTGTTACCTTCCACAAGCTTCTCAGTAGCTGTTGGGTTATCATAATAAGTTATGTTTTTTGGCAAGATTGGTAAGGTGAATGCCTTAGCAACTTTGGAACATATTGCAAAAGTGATGCATGTCTGAGATGGAGGCTTTGATTGGTTTTAGAATAATCATTGCTGAATATCTTAGAGAATTGCTACTTATAAAAAAAATATCTTAGAGAACTGTTGTTCCCAAGTCTTTTATTTGCTGCTTATACACCTCCTTCAGCCCAGAAAAGGTCCTAGTGAGCCCCACATCACATTCTGACTCTGTTCTAAACTTTTTTTTGAGTCTTTTTCTATTCTGCATCATGCAGCTTTTGCCTTTAACGACATTTAGCTGTGTGATACTGACAATGAGTCCCAGATCACATTCCTAAAATGTTTTCTAACTCTTTTATTTAAACCGAGTTATTTCTTAAGCCTCTTCTATCCAAATTTCCAAGTGGATTGCTTTTAGATTTATTTTTTCCTTGCTAATTGGCTGCTCTAAGTGGTGCATAGAGTGATCTGAAACTTTGAAACTGGGTTTTTTTTTTGTGCTCGATTGGGTTATAATTGCCTGTAGCACTTGTCACAGTTTCTAGTTTTATTCACAAAGCCACCTGAAACAATACTTAGTAATGCTAACTGCAGTATGTAAATTTTTCAGACCACTTATGAACAACTTACAAAAATCAGATGGGGTTTCCAATCTTTTTCCCATGCATCTTCAAGGGGGGGGGGGGAATAAAAGTAACAAGAGATTTATAACTTAGCATTGATAAACAACTTGGAAATCTGTACATTTGTATTCATGTTGACGCATAGTACAACCATAATACATGATCAACTCTTGATGGGAATTTAATACATGATGATTGGATGTCAAATTCAAGATCTTATTTATGAATAAACGAGAGTGATAAACTAAATAAATAATAAGAATACTGTCAAATGACCACTTTCTCTTCCTCCCCACTAGACAATACAAAAACCCATATAAAATCCACCATGTTTCTAATTCCATTCACAAAGCCACCTGAAATAATACATGCATTCTAACTGCAGTATATAAAATGGGAATGGCAACTTATGAACAGCCTTATAATTCTTTGTAAGCCACCTCAAACATGCAATACCAAGTTATGACCAACCATATACATTTTATTTATTTATTAAGATCTATCTAACATTCTGCACCATCAGTTTTGCCATCCAAAAATACTCCATTCCAAACATGTCATATATATATATATATATCCAAACTGGCACTATGAAAATTAACACCTTCCATATGCAAACAAACATAAAAGCATACAATATTTTTCATGAATAACTAGAATTTAAATTCCAATGCACGTTTTATACTTACCCCTGTCCAAGGATTACATCTATGCAATATGCTTTTGCCTCTTGTCCATTACCTCCAGCAGCTCTCGACAACTGCCTTCCATGACTACGAATAATCAGTTTGTTTGCACCCTTGTCATCCTGATCTTCAACATGCATGTTGGTGCCTGCTATGGAACCTGCATAGATTGAAACAGGGCAAATTTAGGTTCCCAAGGCTGTCATCATAATACCTTTCTAGAAACCTATTAAAGTATATATATGTCATCAGTTTCTCACCCCTTCATAATAACCACAACTCTGATGAAAAACCCAGAGGAACAACAAGAGACAATTCCAAACAGCCATGTATCTATGCAACCAATTCAAAAGTCAGATCTTACAAACTTTTATTTGAATTCTAGAATATATTCATAAAACCACCATCATTTCCCTACCACTTGTTCTAACATACCCTACCTAGCACTTCCCTACCTGCACATCAAAATAACTTCCCTACAATTCACACTGCCAGAGCCATTGGATTGATGCAATCCACACAAAAAACTCAAAAAATTCTCCTGCTTCTAGCAACAAAGATGCCTAAGCATCTTGTTGGGTCTCTCTATGAGACTCACTGTTATGTTCCAACTTAGACATCCTTAAGTTCATGCCATTCTCACACTCAGAAAAATCTCTCCTCAAAGCAACCATATCACCCATAATTTGGTCTAGTTTACTCTTGTACATTTCTGCACAAGTCTTATTCCGTTCATTCTCATCGGCCAGACGCATAAATGCCTTATTCTTCTTCATTGAAGGAGAGGGGTCGAGAATGACCATGTGCCCCATCCCTTGTGCGTACCCAGACCTATATCCTAAAACATCTTTGAAAACAGCCACCGCCGTTTCATCAACGTCCTCTTGGGGGTCTTTCTCACTCAATCTCTCCACCTTTAGATTCTGAATATCATATTAGACAAAATCAGCCATGCTTATATTTATGCAATAACCAGGTTCAACAAAATTTAAATCAAATCCAAGTCTCACATAATTGTGCTCAGTTGTGGCATTGATGAATTTGCCGTTCTTACTTGACCAATGTGTGTCTTTATAAAATGCAACCATATTTTGTGGCGTCTCCCGTTGCCACACATCATTAAACAGTTAACCCTTATGTAGAACAGCTTTACTACATATATTAAAGCACCGAAAAGAAAATACCTTCTCTTCCAAAATCCTAACAAAGGATTTCCTCCCTGCTGTATGCTTCACTTTTAGTTTTTGTCTATTCGTACTGTTTCTTTGAGACTTCTCCTAAATTATTATATAAGATATCAAGTCCAATTTATTACCTTACTCCTCAATTAATATTTGTTTTCAAAAAATTAATTTTAATAACATCTAATAGATAAACAAAAACAAATGCCAACTAAAGAGCCATATTGGTTGCTAAGAATTACCTAAACATATTTTTAGAGGAAGAAAAATAACATGCTTACTGCTTTTATACATTAAGAGCAGCTCAAAGTGGTGAAACCAGTTACCCCATACAGATATCATGTCCAATTTATATCCCTACTGCTCGAAATTATAGAGTTCAACAATTTAAATTTAATAACATCTAACAGATAAATAGAAAAAATAGCCAACTAAAGAGCCATAATGGTTGCTAAGAATTACATTATACATGTTTGTGAAAGGTATTGTAAATGAAGTGCTTACTAAATTTATACATTGAGAGCAGCTCAAAGTGGTAAAACCAGTTTTGAATTTTGGTTTTCCCACTCCTCAAACACACAAGTCTCTGCATAACCATTCTGGTTTTACCACTTATGAAGTGCTTACTGCAATTATACATAGACTTATACATCTACTTAAGTCTCTGCATAACCATTAAACCATGTCAGAAACTAATACCCATATACCTTGAATCTTCCGCTGGCCCACATTTCATAAAGCCAGTGCCAAACTGGTTTGTCCACCATGGAAGTCCCACCACGTAGGGCCTCCTCATAAGATTCATATTTTAAATACACCTTGTGAAGTTCATAGTGATAAGCTTTGTACTTATCGGACAGATACCCCATCACCATTTCACGATGATTATCTTTAGTCCAATTTAATACAAAGTCTGCCTGCAAATTCAAAATATTGTCCCAACATATTATCATCAACCACACACTAAGATAAATTCTAATACTAAGAAAAATTGAATACATATAGATAATACACCTACCCTAACACGATCAATCAGCTCTTGCTTCTCCTCTTCAAGTCTAGAACTCCAACTTTCATGCCTCATTTCGGCATATACTTTAACGATCCACGTCACTCGACCAGTAAAGATGGATGCATTATCGCACGATGGGCCTTTATGCCCATCCTTTATAACCATAGGAATCTTACCAATCTTCCGAAGGCGTTCAAATTGTGTGCCCCGTGCAGGCCCTCAGCCCCGTTTCTTAATGGGTGGAACTATAGCATCTTTAAACATCAAAGTGATAGTTGTTAGGAAAATATTGTGCATTAAGTATTGTAAAAGTGGAAAGTTTACTTGTATACCAATTTTGAACAAAGTTAACATAACATATATAATGTACAACAACTTGCCAAACCAGTAGTAATATTCCCCTCTCCACCCTGCTCTACATCCACTGACTCTTGTAAGCCCACACTTGCTACTGCTTGAGTCGATTCATTTGTAAATATAAGCTCCTCGTCTCGTAGATTCCCACTCGGAGGCAATCCTTGTGCATCCGGGCCGCTATGTGCAGATAATGGTGCTCTATTGTGTCCACCTCGCCCCCTCCTTCCCCTTTTTACAGATTTCCACATCCTTTACTGGAATTCAATAATGGTTTTTAAGTTAAAAATTTAACAAATGCTAATGACTATGATCATCAATCTGCCTGTAGGTTTTAGCTTCTAGACTAGCTTGTTATAAAGTGTATTATTATGGTCAAAGAAATCTTAAAACCCATAATATTCATCAAAGTCTTTTGTAGATTAATATTTTTCTTCCTAGGAATTTTTTTTTTCCAAAACACGTTCAAATCATAAATATATCTTAGAGAGTCTCTAAAGATAATAAGCCTATGCATGCATCTGGATGTGTGTTGGCAAATCCAGATTCTCTAACTTTGTAAATGAAAAAGTTTTCTGCCAATTGCTTGTCAGTTGGCAGATGAGTATGAAATTTAAAATAACTCCCAACCCATGTAAAGTTGAATCAACCTCAAATAACTCTCATAGGTTCATAGAATACGGGAGATTGAAGAGTGCATGTAAAACCCATGCCAAACCAGGTCTGAAAAATATGTACAAATGCTAAAACTGGAGAAGGAGTCCTTGCATGGGAAAACTCGTACCTGGTTTTACACCCTGGGTTGCGTGGCAGAGGTCAACAACCAGCCTGTTACACTTGCAATGCAGCTTCAGTGAGAGGGAGCCAGGGAATACGAAGAGAACTGCAACTTGTTTACCAACCTGGACCGAAGCAGGGAAGATAGGTTCTACACTTATTCAGCAAAAGTAAAACCAAAACTATGAATAGCAAGGTGTAGAAAATGTAATGGGAACTAGAACTATGGATAGCAAGCTGTACGTAGAAAATGTAAAGGGGAGACAGTTGTCCATTCAGGAAAAATCATACCTAACACAGTAACAAGCAGGGAAGTGACCTCTGGCGCCATTTTGCTTATTCACACTATCCTGCCCTTACAATGTACAATGAAAAATTTGGAGAAATTTGACTATCCCGCCCATAATGTCCTCTTTGCTCCCGCCTCCTCACTTGTAATGTAAAATTCACTCTGTCACTGTGATTAGTACAAGTCACTACACGGCTTTGAAGTGGTAAAAAGTGGAAAGTGTTATATTTAACATATAAAAATTAGAAATTTCAGCTTTTACCTTTGTAAAAGCAAAATTGCCTTTTCGCATTAGACTTACTAATGAAACCAGCAAATTTTTTACGATTCGTGAGTAGAGTGCTACCTGTTTTTTACTTGGTAATATTTATTGTAATTCATTTCATTATACAATAAATTAAATTGTTGTGAGCTCACATATTACCATTTTCTGAACGTACAAATACAAAACCTCATATTTAATATTTATTTTTGAACCAACAACTGCCCTCTAAATTGGCATGCTTTAAAGTTTCCAATGCGCAAGAGTGATTAAATTAATTCAAATATATATTACATCAAAAATTTTGTAAAAATCCACCATACAGTTCCCTGTACAATGTCATGCACATATTTAAAAAGTCCCTCTAGATAGTTCCTTGAATCCACCATACAGTTCCTATTCATTGGCATGCTTTGAAAAGAAAAAGTTCACCATAGATGGTTCCTTAAAAAGTTTGCAGCGTGTGCATACATTTGTTGCAATAATCAATACCATCCTCAACATACGTCGTTTGTTTCTCCACACCAACTTTCAGTTACATATTTACACCTTATATTACAATTTTTTACATTGACCCCCATTTCTTAAAAAAAGTCATAAAAATTCATGAAAATGAACCCCCCTATTTGGCAATTCAAAGAAGATGTCCATCATTCTCGTCCATCAAAGTTCTTCCTTCGACCTTCGATGTAGGTCTTCTATAATGTTAGCTGTGAGAAACCACCCCATCTGCACACAGTATTTACACCTGATGAGTAACATGATCCCACCTTTACATAACCATGCCTTTTTTGTGATTGTTAACTACAAAATGCCAAGCATCATTTGCCTATCCAAATCTGTATCACATATATGTTATAGACTTCAAATAGATACCTTTCTACAAAATCTTGAAGCTGGACTTCACTTCCTACCACTTAAGATAGTCACAGGGTCTGGGGTACATTCATTTTCCTTTATCTACCACAATTTGCCAACAACATTTCATACATCATTCCTAATTGAATAACAATTGTCATTGATGGGAAATCAGTTACCCCGTAGAAGAAGGTGTTCAAATATACATCATGGTGATAATAGTTTCCTTACAAATCAACAACTATTTAAACTATAATTTTCACCACTATTTTCCATACAATTATTCCTATGGCAAAATGAGGTGATGAAAGACCAAGATGTTTGTAATCTCTTTAGCCCAGGATGAACCAACAAGTGTCCTACTTATCTTTCAGTACTAGCTGCCCAACCTCATAAAATATAAGTTGAGCTTACGAATATTAATACGCAATGAAGCATGTATATGTAAGTCAATTTCAGGTCTACTCATCTATTACCTAATGGTATTGCTCTAAGCCCATCATATCAATTGAGAAGTTCTTATGCTCCCATACAAAATACGAAAATTAATAAGTAGAGTGCATGTAGTATAAGAAACAATACCTTGTGCACCAGCCTCCAATAATTACAACTTTATTCTTACACTTACATGCCATCAACTCTCCTTGAGTCCGCGCAATACCATGTCATGCACCGTCTGTGAAGCACCATATATACACAGTAAGCATCTAGTATAAGATATCAATACATTTCCTAGTTCATTTAAATAAGTTTACTAATGCACATGGGTTGTGATATAGTTGAGTTAGCAGAAAATACATTCATGAAACCACGACAGGTGCTCATGGATGGGGATAAAAAATGAAGGCAGTGAAATCATGAAAAAAACTGATTCACGATTACAACTCTATATTCCAAAAAGTATGAATTCACTAAACTGCATATCGACTCATTTGTGACTATATATTGGATTTAAGTTTAATTGAAAATAAAATTTAGGAAATCAATAATACCATCATCATCATCTGTCTCCTCACATGCAAATGTGGCTCGGACTCGCTACCGGAGTTATCATCCTCATTTATGTCCTCCATCCCCAATACATCATCAAGTGGGTCATCATCAATAAATTCCTCATCGTCAACTAGTTGGGACGAGTGTGGACGTGATATAATTGATAAATCAACGGGCAAATGCTCTTCATTAACTCGATGCAATGGATCGGACATGCCATATTCACTCTCGATAATAGGAGGATAGTTGACAACATTAGTGTGACTCTCATTATCTGTTTCACCCCCAGAGGATTCATCAACAGGGTCATCCTCCTCAATAGTAGTCGTCAAGCGAATGTTGTAAACATTCCTATTTGTTATCTTCTGTACGACTTGCCAGCTTCCCCCCAATGTCGGATCCGTTAGGTAAAACACTTGCAACACTTGACACGCTAAGGCGAAATGCTCATCTTTATACCATTGCCTAGCAATATTCACTAACGTTAAGTGGTCCCTAAAATGTATCCCCATTCTTAGGTCACCAATGTTATACCAAACACAGCTAAACAAATATACCTTACGCCAACCCATGTAGCGTAATTCTATAATGTCATGCAACACACCATAGAAGTCAACAGGGGATCCTTGATGTTCACCATAAACAACCACCCCACTGTTTTGGGTGCAACGATGCCTTTCACGCTCTTTCGTATGAAACCGAACTCCATTCATTATGCATCCGGCGTATGATGCGATCCACGGATCTGGACCACATGCTAATGCATATATATCATCGGTAACCTCAATTGGACTAACTGCACACAACTCTCGAATCTACCATATAGAATGACTCACTGTTAAGTTTTACAAAGTGGTTGAATTAATGAAGGCATACGTATGTATAGGGAAAGATTGGTATCTTACGCATGATCTGAACCATGCTGGGAATTGACACTGGTGCCTACGATCGATGTTATTTTGGTCCTCTTATTTCATCTTGTTATAGTGCTCCCTGCATATATTATCTAAATGTTATGCAAAAACTAATAACAAATGTCAACAATCAATAACGTATATATCCAAGTCTAGTAAACTTACTCTATGTATTGCTCAACCTCCGTGCAATTATTAAGTACATACCATCGGGCCTTAGCCATTAGTTTGTCTTCCACTTTGTGAGGCAATGCTGATCCCAACGGTCGTACCTTTTGCGAGAAAACAGATAAACTTGGCTCATTCCCTGACGAAGCCGAAGGCACAAGACCATCATTGTTGCGTTCCTCTCGGTTATATCTAGTCTCAATGTCATGAAGGTACATAGAACAAAATGTAAGGTACTCGTGATGAACATATGCATTCGCAATTGAGCCTTCAGGATGGGCTCTATTGCGGACGTACCGCTTGAACTTTCCTAGGTATCTTTCAAAAAGGTACATCCATCTGTATTGCATAGGTTCTGCCAGCAATGCCTCCTCTGACAAATGAATAGCAAGGTGCACCATGATATCAAAAAATGCGGAGGAAATATCATTTCTAGTTTACAGAGAATGATAGGGATATTAGCTTGTAGCCGATGCAACACTGATAAGGTCAAGGTTCGTGAACATAATTCTTTGAAGAATGAGCTTAAATCTATTAATGCTTGAGGAACATTGGGTGGTAACAGCCCACCAATCACAACAAGCTAGAGTGTTTGCATAAAGATATGACAATCATGACTCTTCATTCCTTTGATTTTCCCCTCACTAACATTGACACACCGGCTGATGTTTGAGGCAAAACCATCAGGGAATTTTACTACCGACAACCATGCACAAAAATTCCTTCGCTCATTTAAATTTAACATGTAGCATGCAAGGCTCATAGAAATACGATCACCATCATGTACAAGGTGCAATTCTTTCCTTATTCCAATATTTTCCAAATCCCTTCGCACATTGGCGGAGTCCTTAGTTTTTCCTTCAATATTCAGCAGTGTTCCCAACACGTTATCACATATGTTTTTCTCAATATGCATGACGTCCAAGTTATGTTTCAATCCCAAGTCCAACCAGTAAGGAAGGTCAAAGAATATACTTCCAATTTAGTTGATTGGGCGTTCGTTTCCTCTTTGACGAAGATTTTCCAAAGATCACACGTGAGACCCCAAATAATTGCTCTAGCAAATCCTCTCTGGCAACCCTTGATGGTTGGAGCCGGTGTTCATCACATCCATTAAAAGCAACCTTTTTCCGTCTCCAATTGTGATCTGGGACCAACCACCATCGATGACCCATATAGCAATGTTTGCGCCCATATACTAACCATTTAGAATCAGTTTTAGCTGTACATACACGGCATGCCATCTTACCCTTTGTGCTCCATCCAGAAGATTGGCGTATGTGGGGAAGTCATTGATAGTCCAAAGTAACGCAGCATGCAATCTAAACATCTCTCTAGTGTATACATCATATGTATGAATACCCTCTTCCCATAAATCCCTCAACTCATATACAAGAGGACGCAAAAACACATCTATATCATTTCCTGGTGCCTTTGGGCCAGGAATTAGCAACGACAACATGGTGTATGGATCTTTCATGCATGACCAAGGGGGCAAGTTGTAAGGCACAAGTAATACCGGTCATATGCTGTTCGGTTTGCTCATGTTATTGAAGGGATTAAACCCATCACTCGCTAGACCAAGTTTAACATGGCGAGGATCTTGGGAAAACCAGCCATGTTTGTGATCAAAGTCTTTCCATACCTTAGAATCTGCTGGATGGCTCATGCAGGTCGGATCGTCAACACGGTCTTCTACATGCCATCTCATTGCTTGGGTTGTCTTCTTTGATAGAAATAGTCTCTGCAAGCGCGGTTTCAGAGGGAAATATCGGAGAACTTTTTGGGGTATCTTACGCTGAATACTTGAGCTTGAAACCCACTTACTTGCATTGCATTTAGGGCATTGATTGTACTCAGCGTTCTCCTTCCAAAATAATGCACAATCATTTGGGCAAACATGAATCTTCTCATAACTAAAGCCCAACCCACGCTGCAATCGGCGAGCATCGTTATATGAGTTAGGGAAAAGAGCATCCGGAAATGCAGCTTGCAAAAGCTTGATAACCATGTCAAAGGACTTCATGGTCCACCCGCCAATTGTCTTGATGTGAAGTAACTTGACTATGAATGATAACTTTGAGAACTTTGCACACAAAGGATAAAGTGGCTGTCGTGCGTCGGCTACCAACTCCTCGAAAGTAAGGTTTGTTGGAGGATTAGAACTATCTATATCATCATTTGCATCTACAAAGGCATCAGTTCTAGATGAATTATCCACAAATGACCCCACCCGGATGTCTTCTAACATCTTGTCACATCATCAATGTATTCATTATTAGCTGATGCATGATCAAGTTCATCGTCAGAAAATGTAGCATGATGAAAATGATCATCTTCCCCATGGAATATCCATTCGGTATAAGTTGAATCAATCCCTACCAAAAACAAATGATCTTCGACCAGACAAAAAGGGTGGAATTGTCTATTTCGACATCGCCTACATGGACACATAATGCATTCGGAACCAGGTGCATTGGCTTGAGCCATCACCATGAATTGTCTAACACCTTGACCATATTCATTGGAACGCAATCTATTTTTGATATGCATCCAAGTCTTATCCATCTACCATGCAAGGAGGGTAAAGGGTAGAAGTTAATAAGGCTAATAACCCAAAATCAGCAAATTCCACCAAAAAGGCATAAATGGATTATCTTACAACACTACAATGACAGATATATGAAAGGATAGCTTAAACCATTTGTTTATGCATTTGATAATTTGAGAACTAGGGGCATGAACTTGGACAGATTTGGAAAGATTTTTGCAAAAATCAAGCTTTCTTGGGTGACGCTTCAATCATCGAGTGTATTAAATAGCTTGTTGGAGGTATGCTTGGTTAGAGTTAAGCCCATAGCTTGTAAATGGGCTTGTTGCTACTATAATGAATTGTTCTGATGTGATGGAGTTGTTCTAGTTTGTGAAACTTGTACAATTCTCACAATCTGTAGGTATTTCCTCATCAATAATAGCTTGTCTATGGGTAATAAATAAGCTACAACATTAGTATAAAAAAATTAGGGAGTGGGTAGATGTAGAGCCTGTTTTGGGTTATATATTGTGAGCATTACTACTACATGTATAAGAATGAGAATTAGCCAATGCCATTTTTAATCAGGCAAAAGAATGAGAATTAGCCTAGCCTATTGGTATTGTCACTATCCTACTAACCGATCAAGAAAAAATTGTCACTATCCTACCACTACATAAAATACGTACGGAACATGGGTGACATCACTGGTCACTATCATACTATTACATTCTAGCCTAATAAAAGTATGTTGATGTGGCAGTCTATGTTTTTTATAATCACAAGTACCTTGGTGTGAGTAAATAACAAAAATTTGCTAGTTTCAAGTTCCATATGCATAATTATTCCCCTCTCCCTTTCAAAAAGAAATATTTCTTTTTTATTCAAATGGATGAATGATTCTACCAATATATAGATCATTATCTAAAGCATTAAGTTCATAAATTACCTTAAGAAAATCTACACTAGATGGAGAAATATATTTTGATTGAAGGTCTTCAGTTGACAGTTTGGATTGAGCTGTGTATTTGCAGCAAAACCAGCATACTGAACCCAAAAAAAAAACAACCAGATTACAACAGAATGCACCTAACAACATATCTAAGTGAGGAGAGGCACTACAGCACAACTGGTAGCCTCAATATGAACCCAAAAGGTAAGGTTGCTGGTCCACAAAGATGCAATAACATGGGAATTAAATGAATAATACAAAAACCAAGGCTTAACTAATGTATTGTAAAATTCCACTCTATGCGCACACATTCCCAAATCTAATTATCCCCATACACATGCCAAAAAAAATATAAGTAATAATGTCAAATGGCCTAAGACTGCATCCAAAATAAATGGAACTGTTACAATCCATAGATGTCAATTGTCTGTTGATTTTTGTTCCAAAAACAGTACTACAGTTTTGACAAGCCTTTAGCAATTATGTAGTGTAAAAAGTAAGTATAATACCATTGAGAAGAGGACAAACACGGGAACTTACTCCTGTAGGTCCATTAATTAATTCAAATATACCATTGTGACTCTACGACCAGAGCCTTTTTTTCAAAGATGCAGTAAGTCTTGTAATCAGTAAAAGACAAAGCAACCTACATAAGAACATTCAATGCCCCTAATGCAATAAAATGGCATGGCCAACATAATAAATTTGAAGTTGAGTTTTCTTAGGAACCCAAATGCCAGGACATTACAGCTTGAAGGTGACACTATAGCCAATGTAACCTCAGAACTCCCCGACATGCATAATGCCCTCAAGCACTTGAACTACTTTGTATGAAACAATAGGGAAAAAAAGCTGACAGTATCAGCATTCATTACAGTTTTTAAATCTTAAGCGCCCTACAAGATGCAATTTAATAATACAAACTTTACTCCAAGTAACCACGCTCTAATTAATTGACAAGTAAATAGCTCAAAATTGTGGCCCCTACAATCAGCCACCCCTCCCAAAAAAAAGAAAAAAATAATGCACTTACCCATCCAATCTATGTTGCTCCTCTTCCGAATAAATTCCGTCAGAATTTTCTATCAATTTTATATAGAACCGCTGAGAATGCCAAAATTGACTGATGCAATATATATGTATGTGTTATGTGCATAGATAGTAATATTGAAAATTCATTAATCTGTATATTATTGTGTAAGATCATATCATTAAATTTAGGGGACAAGAACCCTTTATGCCCAAAAACCATCTAAACTTGATAAAGGCTACCGCAAATATTCTATATTCATCAAGATACACTAGGTAATGAGTTTTAACAACATGATGATTGGAAAACCAATTTGAATTGAATTCCTTACCTGTCATTTACATGTCGGCAGAAGCAAAAAACCCAGACCCATTCCTACAATCTTCTGTCAATTTGTGGGATTTGCCTGAAATGAAATGATAAGTCAGTGAGGCTATACGAAAAGGTCAAAATGATGAGTGAGGAAGACCACAAATTGATGAGATTTACAAATTTAAGAATGAAATCTAGTTTACGTTAATACTGAAACAGGGGAGGAGAGAAGAGATTTAGTACACCAAAGAATGACCAACCTTGGTCGGCTTTGGATGCTCCAGCCGAGTATTCTTCATATGATTAAGGGTTGATTCCTGCTGTGGGACTACATCCAACTCATGGATGCCGATACAGAGATGCTCAATGCGAAGAGAACTCCTCGATCATAGCCCTAAAACCGATAACCCAGAAGAATTGATCAAGGGATTGATCTTATGAAATGGGCGAAATCAAGAGTGTTTTGGGTGGAATTCAAGGTCGATGGGTCTGATTAGCACACTATGATTTACCGCGAAAATCGTAGGAGTGAAAAAGAATCTGTTCCCACAGCCTGTAATCGTCCCAATTCGCCCCTATAATTCTTGGTATATTTTAACTGATAAAAAAAAACATAAAGTATATTTTATGGGTTTTATTTATTGCAGCGAGTATTTTTTGCCGCAATAGTGTTGTTTTTCCACCGAATCCTCCTCGTCGGTGGACATGTCACTGCAACAACTAAACTCATTTTCCACCAATAGAGTTAGTGTAATTAGACCACTATTTGCCACCACGCTTTGTTGTGGGAAAGAAATTTGTGGGAAAAACCCACATTTCTTGTAGTGAGTTTTGGTGAAGAAAATCACACAACAAGCACGTCAAAAATAAATCAGGAACAACCAATTTGGCTCTAAGGCAGCTTATAGGCCGTTCTTTTAAAGTGGAATGTTTTTCCTTTTTAGTCTAGGGAGGTTGAAGGATGATTTATTTAGTTCCAGCCACTTTCGAGAAATATAGATCAACCTATATCATGCATGAGCCTTACATATAATGACCCTGCTACAAATGGTTAATGAAAAGTGTTCATAAAAAAGATAGAATAATCATGAGAAATTGAGCGAAAATGCTCTCGTTTATTCGGTGACCTAAATTATTATGGACCGTTTTAATTTATTTGATGCAATGGATATCACAATGGGAGGGGATGCAACAATCCATGAAAAAACTAACATCGCAGTGCAACCCAATCAAGTAGGTAAAGCTAAGAGAGGTTTTCAAACTTCAAAATTAAAGTCAAAGATATAACCGATGAAATGAAGAAAGTTGATGATAGCTTGATAGTTGTATGTCATCAGTAAACATCAATGCATCTTATACGCTTGAGTGTTTAACCTGTGACCTTTATAAAATAAAGAAATATACAATTCAGCTTCTTTATAATCTTATTTCCATCATAGTGTTAATGTGTGTTATACGTAAACCATTAAATTAGTAACCAAAAAAAAGTCTCAAAGGTTGATAAAATAATACTACACCAACATAATAAGAAAAGGAAGGGGCACTCGTATGGGCATGCCCTTCCCCATTTTGCTACCAAGCGTATAACGCCTGTCATTATGGCACTAATGGCTGGATTTTAAGCTCAGTCGTATGCTGCCAAAATAGAATCCCATTGTTTAAGGGATTTTAGTGTTACTTGTCTTATATTATTAAATAACATGTTAAGAAAACATAATCACATCATCATATAATAATTTCAAGATCATACTTGCGGAAGACATCTTGAGAGAAATTCTTGAAGCTCCTCTTTGATCCTAGGCTAGATCATCTTCTCCTTGCTCCTCACAAAAATTTACCTCTTCAATGGGGCAAACTCAAATAGACATACGGAGAGGAGAGGCGACCTAGCCTTATATAAAGAAAAAACCATATAGAGTCCTCCTATTAAAGACTCAAATGCCCACAAGGTTTTAGTAAATTTCTATAGTAAAACCTTTAATTAAGTTTCTCGGCCTATATACGTAATTTACCACCATTAAATATAGGATATTGTCCTATATTACTAAGGTGCATACAACCCCAAATGATCACTCAACATGGTGGGTTTAACCAAAGTACCATTATGAACTATATGTCTAACTCGTTTTATAAAACACAATTTGCAATCAATTGATGCCCACATGGAATAAAATATTATAACATTCTCTCACCTGGGTGAACATTGATTGCTATAAAAACTTGTTTTGAAAATGACTCTCGGGTTAGACTACATAGGTGGCCACACACATATATAGCTTTAATGATAGCACCTTAGAAAATATGATCCAGTCCAACAAGAATATCAACCTCGAACATGGAAATCATTACACCACTTAAATGATGTAAGACCACTCCATATCTACAAATGTTAATATCCTCATCGAAATGGATCCCCATCTTCCAACCAATGTGGTAGTATGTAGTATGACCTTAGCACCAATGTGATCAAAAGCTGTGCTAATTCATATCAGTCCTCATAATACTTCAAATGAAGCCACATGTCTCTAAAAGAGACTCATCTTATGTTTTTATCCATATATATGGAGATCTTAATGATATCATAATAAAAACCATAAGCCAAATGCATGCTCAAAAAACATAGTTTATGAATAGGGGAGATTTATTATTATTGGAAAAGGGCTGCACCCTAAAACAAATGGGTTGCCTATGTACCCCGTAAAATGGATCAAGGCAAAACGTAGTTCATTTTATATAAGTAACTCCCACTAACCAAAAAATCAAAAGTTTCCACAATATCCATGTTAGTAACATGTGTTTTAAAGACTTTAGAAGCATATCCCTTAGTCAAAGGATTTGCAATCATCGCCTCTGTATTTATATTCATATGAAGATTAACCAAAACAAGGTGAGGAAGATGACCTCTTGGGTCATCTGTGTTTAAATGGTACAAGGCCATGTTGTTTAATTAAAATTGGCCTATTCATAGGTTTTGAAAAAATATATGAGCTTAGACTTTTTTCGGCCCAACCCGTATGATGGCCTTTTACCTGAGTTTGGACCTGTTTTTCGGCTCAAGCTGCGAGGCCCATTGTATGGGCTTGGACCTATTTATGGCCCAACTTGTGAGGCCCAATTCTTTTTAAAGTAAGAAGAATAACAAGTGACATCCATGAAGTTTGAATCAAGGACCTAGAGGCAAGCAAAAGGTGGTTACACCACTAGGTTTCTACCTTCCTTTGTTATAAGTGAGGCAATTTTATTTTATTTTATTATTAATCGTGCTGAGAAAAATAGTTCTGATAACTTCTATTTTTTGCATAATTATTTATTCTCATATATTACTATTTTCTATGTTATTACATGAGAATAATTATTTGATATGAAATTCCATGTGAATTTTTTAAAATTGATAACATGTGATTTATCAAATTATTTTATCGCAAAGTTTGTTAGTTTTATTTATTTATTTATTTTTGCCTACAAATGTTTTTGGGAAGTGATAAACAATGGGAGTGGGAAGTGATAAACAATGGGAGTATGGTTGAAATTAAATTGGATTTTATCTCACATACAATTTAAATTTGCACGAAAACTAAGTTGAAAGTTAATAATTAGACATTGTAGCGAAAGAGAGGATTAGGAAACCTAGCAAAATTTCGATTTTGAAACATATCCAAAGTATTTTTCTTTTAAACTTAGATTGACCTAGAAAATTTCTTAAGGAGTTTGTGTAGTATCCTATTTGTATCATTTTGTAGTGAAATGATATTAAGGATACTATTACCTACTTGAACAAATGGGAGAAATTGGATGGGTATAACTATGACAATTGGCATTACAATATCCAATATGTCTTGAATGAGCAGAAGGTCTTGGAGATCTTAACTTACTCCTTAATTGAGCCTGAGAACGAGAACTTAGAACAACACTGAAATGATCAAGAGGTCTTTGAGAATTGGCTCAAGAAGGACCGATGTGCACACTTTATTGTATTAAGCAACATGCACAATGACTTTATTGACGAGTTCAAAGAGCACAACACTGCTTAGAATATGTGGCTAGTACTAAAAGGGAAGTTCAAGAGACCTTCTATCACAAGGTTGCACAAGTTTACTATGATGTTTGATTTTTACAAGATGAGCTCTAAACATATGAAAAAGCAGCATCTTAGAGAAATGGCATCCATGATCCGCAAACTCAAGGTGATTGGAAGCAATGTAATTGATGAGTAATAAATCCATGTAGTGATATGCTCGCTACACAACTATTGGGAAACAATGAGCTAGAAGTTGATGCACAATGAGAACATCAAAACCTTTGGCGATATTTTGCATCACTTGGAACTTGAGGTTGCTAAACCCAAACATTCATGCTATGTGTTTAGGGTGCGTTTGGATGTTGAGATGAGTTGGGTTGAGTTGAGTTGAGATGATAAAATATTGTTAGAATATTATTTTTCAATATTAAAGTTGTTTTGGGATTTGAAAAAGTTAAATTATTTATTATATTTTGTATTGGAATTTGAAAAAGTTAAATTATTTATTATATTTTGTATTGGAATTTGAAAAAGTTGTAATGATGAGTTGAGATGAGTTGAGATGAGTTGGGATGAGTTTGACATCCAAACGAAGCCTAAATCTAGCTCGCACAAAGTATTTAGGCCCAAACGCAAGAGCACCAACATTAAGGTAGCTACTAGATGTGTACAAAAGAGGCTAGGACTTTCTAATTTCAGCAAGATAGACAAACGCAGAAAGAACAATTCCAAGCAAGACTGCTCAACTGTGAAAAGAAATGCTACTTCGCTTATGACAGTACTGAGCCGAAGAAGGTATAATCTGACTATTCTCTTTCTGTGTTTATAACAAGTCATATGATGGTTGCTCATTCCTATCTCATGTGCACTATTGATTCAGGAGTGATCGAGCACATAACGCGGGATAGATTCAGATTTGCGAGTATCAATGGATTCCAGTTGGGAGTAGTGTAATCAAGGTGGATAATAGAGCTAGTGTGGAGGTGCTAGGAGTTGGTACCTACAATCTAGACTTGCAAATTGTTCGCACTCTATTACTCTAAGATGTGCTATACACTCCGAAAATTTGACGAGACTTACTTTAGTTGGATTTGGTTTCTATATTCTATTTGAAAACAATGGTGTTTCTATCTATTTGGACAATTTTTTTTTTTTAGTTATGCTTTTCTTTCATACGGTTTTATGATAAATATTTTTTTTTTATAGTTATGTTTTTCTCTCATACAGTTTTATGATAATGGATTTGGATTATTCAAATGTGAATGAATCTTTTGTTTTTCTTGCTGCGACTAATAATCTAGATTAATGTAAATGACATGCTAGGCTTGACCATATTGGGCAAGAAAGTATAGTAAGGTTAATTAGAAAATGCGTAAGAAGCAATGTGACGCCCCTAAACTCTGCTTGGGGTTTGACGGAGACTGAAGCGGCATGTAATATAAGGACATATATCTCTCATTCATGACAGTTAACATGCAATGCACTTAGTATTTTTCTAACAGTATGCAATAATCACAATGAAATAATTAAAAACTTAGTAAATGTTTGAGAAATTCAATATGGTACCAAAACAAAGTACTAGTAATCCAAAAAATAATGGTTTAGTCATTCGTACAAAATAGGGTCTTAAACCTTGACCCTTTCATAATAATAATTAAACATTGTTTTCATTGCATTAATATTGCTATGGCCTAGAGATCCTTCTTTTTCATGATTTTCTTGATATCCACAAAAAGCTTTAAAACTTCACAAACAAAATTTTCGACTACCTCAAGCCGCTTTACTAGTAAAGGTTCTGCAAATCTCTCCAGACTCTTCTGGGCTTCCTTAACTATTGGGGGCTTGTCGCGCTTATGCTTCCCTATCACTATCTTTGAGTCTTATACAACTTCTACTATTCCAAGAAGAATGGAAATTGAAAATATTTCAAAAAATCTCAACAAGTTAAACAAAAAACCTACATAGAGACAATATAAGCATGTATAAGGTAAACAATGAATATGAATGCATGAACATGAAAGTGCAATTTTTGTCAACACACTTTTTGCCCAATCTAGATTCCTTTTTAAGAAAAAAAACACAAATCTTGTAACTATGTAACAAAGTAACAGTATAACCATGCAACAATATTGTTTTATTTTAATCACATGTACACTTATTCCATATGACAATGTATGGACACCTCACGGCTACTCTTATAAACCATAGATCCCTGATATTTACCGCATCACATTATCGACCCTTTCATTAGGTGTGACTACAACCATATAAAGATATGCTCAGGTAATTCTTCACCATGAGCTTACAATATGATACAACAGTTCATAATTCGCTTTCACCATATTTACAATGTGTTGCACCCCACTAGCATTAGCTACAGTTACTTTCTGGAATCCTAAAAAAAGAGCCTATTTGAAGTCTGTTGACTGTATTTCGTCAACCCAGAGATTACCACTCTAATATAAGCACTCCAAAATAGATAGATGAGTTTAACTATGATATTTTCTCATTCTAGGTGTCCGGTACAGAAGACACCTCGGGGGTGGGTTGACCCCAGCGAGGCCCCGCCTCGCCCCCCACCCCTTGCTATGCAACCCACTTATATATTTATTATTTATATATATAAATAATTTGTATATTACAATCTTGCATATATAAATATATATTATAATTGTTAGACTTGTTTACAAGAGTGTTAAATTTGTTCACAAGATTGTACATGTATTGTATTGGCCACCTAGGTCAACTTTTATATAGGAGGCCAAGACAATACAAGAGTTTTACTTGAGCAATGTGGGACTCATAGAAGGTAAAACAATTACATAAAAGAAAAACTCTACCCAAGATTCATTATGTGTAACAACTTGCTTAAGGAGTTAGGTGAAACTGATTGTGCACATGGTTTAGACTCACATTACACTTTGTTTTGAATGGTTTTAACACCCTAACACGAAGGATTCACCAAGTGGAAGAGCAAATTGATGAAAGAAATAAAATAGAACTAATCTATTGCCATGAAATGAATCCAAAATAGAAAAATAACAATTATCCATAGGACTTGCAGCCATCAATTTACATATATAGATTAAGCAAAAACACAAAGCATTACTAGACTATAAAACTAGGATTTCCAAACTTATATCAAAAGAGTTGTAGAGGATTAAAAACAATTATTTATATGTGGTGCACAGTTGAAACCGACCACAATTGAAATGCAAATCTTTTTTCATGACTCAATAAAGAACTCCCAAAAATTCTTCATTTAAAAAACCTAGACTCTGTTTCTAACAACAACAACTTTAAACGCTTCCATAGGATAAAACTAAACACAAATAAGAGAATGACAACAACTACAATATAAACTTGGGAAAATAAAGAGAGTGCAAAGAATGGTACTGACGGTTTATTTGGAAACAAAAAAAGAGAGAGAGAGACCTCCAGGGTGTGTTTGTATCGCTTGACCTTGCGTGGAGGAGAAGAGGGCTCCGATGGAGGACTGGTGACGGCGTCAAGGTGTGGGTGGTGTTGAACGGCGCCCCTAGCAGCCACGATGTAGAGAAATCCGAGAGAGAGAGAGGTGAGGCTAGATTCGGGGGGAAAAGGAACGAGATCGGCGAGGGGCTGCAGGAGAATGAGGGGTTGGTTGTCGAGGTGAGGTGGCGGTGGCGTGGTGGGGTCGTTGGTGACAGGCTGTGCGTGGTGGAGGCTTGAGGGAGAAGAGGGATTGGGGAGAGAGAGGAGGGAGGGCGATGGGGGAGAAGGCTAGAGGGAAAGAAATGAAGGGAAAATGTAACGTGTGGCTTTTAAATTTTATTAACTTTTTCGGCACTTTGAGTCACCAATAATAAGCTTTAATTGAGCGCATATGTTTTTATAGCGACAATGTTCGCCTTAAATATAATCTATTGCGGCGATTTTTCTAATCAACGGAAGTTAAATGTTGCAACAGTTAACAATACTTTGTTGCGACAACAAAAATCGCCGCAACAAGTCAAAAAGTCATTGCAAAAGTGAATTCTACATTCTTTCCCAACTTCGCACTAGATATTATGCAACGACTTGGAAATCGCCGGAAATAAGTAATAATTTTTTGCGACGATTGTAAAATCGCTACAAAAAGGCCAATTTCGCAATTCCATTGAACAACAAATCACCGCAACATGTTTTTTATTATTGCGGCGAATTTGTTCGTCGCAAAAAGTCAAAAATCGATGCAAAAGTCCATATTATTATTTGCGGCGAATTTGTTCATTGCAAAAAGTAACAAAATTGCCACAAAAAAATATTTTTCAAAATGATGTAAAAATATCGCGACGATGTAAAAAATCGCTGCAAATAAAGAGTTTTTGCAGCAATTTTATTTCTAACAGACAAAAAATTGCCGAAAAATACCTTATTTCTTGTAGTGATGGTTACATATCATCGTGCAAGAAAAAGTTTTGGTGAAAAAAATCACAACAAGCACGTCAAAAATAAATTAAGAACAACCGAATTGGCTCTGAGGCGGCTTATATGCCATTCTTTTGAAGTAGTTTGTTTTTCCTTTTTAGTCTAAGTAGGTTGAAGGCTGATTTATTTAGTTCCAGCCACTTTCGAGAATATATAGATCGACCTGTACCGTGCATGAGCTTTACATATGACCCTGCTAGAAATGGTTAATGAAACGTGTTGATAAAAAAGATGGAATAATCATGAGAAATTGAGCGAAAATAATCTGGTTTATTCGGCGATCTAAATTATTATGGACTGCTTTAATTTATTAGATGCAATGGATATCACAATGGGAGGGGATGCAACAATCCATGAAAAAACTAACATCGCAATGCAACCCAATCAAGTAGGTAAAGCTAAGAGAGGTCTTCAAACTTCAAAATTAAAGATATAACCGATGAAATGAAGAAAGTTGATGATAGCTTGATAGTAAACATAAATGCATCGATGCTTGAGTGTTCTTTATGAAATAAAGAAACATACAATTCAGCTTCTTTATAATCTTATTTCCATCATAGTGTCTTAATGAGTGTTATACGTAAATCATTAAATTGGTTACTAAAAAAAAAGTCTCAAAGGTTGATAAAATAACACCACACCAACATAATAAGAAATGAATGTGTAAGAAAAGGAAGGGTCACCCATATGGGCATGCCCTTCCCCATTCTGCTACCAAGCGTATAATGCATGTCATTATGGCACTAATGGCTAGATTTTAAGGCCAGTCATATGTTGTCAAAATAGAATCCCATTGTTTAAGGCCATGGCTAATAGTTAAACCAAAGGCCGTGCCAAAGGGCTATGACATGATTGATATAACTCCCAGCCTCCAAATTGGAGCTTTGGAGTTCGAAAGTCCCCACTCCCAAATGTAAAAAAAATAATAATAATAAATAAATTAAAAAAAAAAACCAATGTCATTGCTCCAAGGGAGAGGATAGAGAGGTGAAGTCATAAACTCTGACATGTCAAATGTAAGAATAGAGAAATTTTAAAAGAAAGCTCTATATCACATATCTCTACCTCATTAACATGTAATTTGTCACTTTTGTACCTCTATCCAGTGGCGGAACCAGGAATTTATTTTAGGATGGGCCAAGTAAAGCTAAAACTATAATAAAATATTTTTTGTTCTATTTCTATGCAATTTTTCCTGTGATATAGAATGATCTGATAATAAGATCTAAAATAAAAATAAAATACATTTAATACAACCTATATATTAAAAAAGTATATGATATGTCAAGAACTGAGAATAATATATCATTGAAATAACATAAAGACAATTATACAAATATATCAAATAAAAGAAATATAGAATGTCTAAAACTGTAACTTGCGTTCTTTTAAAGAAACAAAATCATCAAGTATTGAATCTAAATCAAAATTCTTAACTATTTATTTTTCAATATAGACAACTAAATAATCAAGTATTTTATTTATTTTATTTTTAAATTAGATTAAATTTTTTAAAATTGGACTTATAAATAATTAATCTATAAAATCAAAATAATCTTTTAGAGATGGGCCAACATAAAATAAAATTAATATCATCTTATTACATTATAAAAAATTAATATATATATATATATATATATTAAACTTTTTGGGGGGAGGGGGGGGCATGGCCCTCTCCTGCCCCTTAATAGGTCCACCACTGCTTCTATCTTAAATTTTAATGTTTAAATATATGTGTGTTTAAATAAAATAACAAAAATGATAAATCATATCTTGGTTAGGTGGAAGTTTATTGTGTAATGCTTCATTGTAGCATTTCTTTAAAGAATAAAATCTTTTAAAAATTTTGTAAAAAAATTAAGAATTAAAGTGGGAGATATATATGAATTGAGTTATGTTTAGGGGTGCTACCCGCTCCCGCATGGGCGGGGGTGTAGTACCTTGTCCCAGACACAGGGGTGCGGGTGGGGGGTTAGTCTGTCCATTTCTCCTATTGGGCCTTTGGCCTAGAAACATTTTTTGAGTTATTTTTGGCTCAGAAACTGCTGAAATGGGCCTAAAATGGCCTAGAACAGTTGGGCCATTTTGAGCCCATAAAATTAGAAGTAATTAATAAAAAAAAGAAAAAAAAAACTTAAAAAATCATATTAAAAAAAAAGGTTACATGAATAAAAATAATATATACATAATACAAATTTACTACTACATACTACTAGTTTACTACCTAAACTAATAATAATAACTAAGCTATTACAAATTTACAAAATTGAAAAGCTAAACAATTACAAACATAAAAGTGTCTAAGGGACATTGTATCAGCATTACAAATCATTGAATACATCAATAGATTCACTACATAATTTGATAATTCAGATTTGAGGCTTGAGTAGTGAGCACATATTCATATTGCAACAGATGTAGACGTCGTCTAACTCTGAGTAGTCTCATGTGTTGCTACTACAATAAATACTAAAATTAATACCGATAAAATCGAAATGAATATAAATAAATCAAAATATATTAAAATAAAAACAACAATTACCAGGTGGTCCAGATCTAGACTGATTACCATCCTCCTCCTCGTCCGTCTCCTTAAAATCCAAAACATCTAGAATATAAATATCATTTCCCATCGTCCAACTTTGTGTGCATATCAATGTCTTCATAGTTGAATGAGATAATGAACTATGGAAATGATCCAATATGCGTCCTTCGGTACTAAAGGTTGACTCTGAGGCAACGGTGCTAATACGGAGGATCAAGATACAATGAGCTATCTCAGAAAGGATGTGATATTTCTTTGCTGCCGCCTTCCACCATATTAATATATCAAAATTGTCATCATTTTGAATAAAATCCCCTGACAAATAGTTGTCTAACTCCGAAACCACCTCCTTACATTGACGGACTAGTGTGAGATTATGTGCAAGGGTCTTAGTCCACTCGAATCTATACTTCTTTGCTGGTCCCGTGTCTGAAGGAGACGTTGGAATATGTGTAGGTGTAGTAGATGCAATACTACCCTTAATTGCATTAAACTCATTATACAATTTATTCAGGGTATCTCTAGCTATATCACCAATAAGATCAGTCCATGCCTGATCATGCGCAAATCTCAAACCATATAACATGCTTGAAATTTTCAGGCGGGGATTAAGAATAACAGCCACATATAACAAAATATCCAGTCTAGTCAAATATCCCTAATACTTGTCATATTTGACTCTCATAGTCAATGTCATCCCCCTCATCCTTATATTGGAACCCGTACATATGTCGTATAATTTTTCTTTTACCCTATATATTTGTTGATAAAACTCATGCGATGTAGAGTACAAAAAATCAGATAACTTCAATGTGACATCATGAAAAAAGCTCGAGAAAATCAACAAAAGTAAAAACTACCTCCCAATCATCATTATTAAGCTTTCCTAAGCCCTCGTGTTCATCAAAATATTTGACATATTGAATGTCTTCATTCCTAATAATTGAAAGGTTGTCTTATATTCTTGGGTCGCCTCTAATATCAAATAGGTTGAGTTCTATCTGATAGGAACATCAGTATAAAAACTATTTTTCAATGTTATGCCCACTGTTTTCATAGCAACCTTGAATTTCTCCAATCTAGAAGGAGAATACCTCACAAATTTCACAGCCATTCTAACTCGTACAACCGAGTTATCAACATCTTTCAACCTCTCAATCACAATTATATTCAAGATATGTGCATCACATCTAACATGCATATATTCACCACTTAAGAATGTCTTATTTATCTCTCTAAAATAAATTTTCAAATATCTCAAAGTAACATCATAAGACAAGATATTATCAACGAAACTGTCAAAATAAGTACATAGATAAGTCCATTCCATATTTTTAAATTTTTTTTTAACTTACTGGCCTAAAATTCATATAAGAATGTTAACATAAATCTTCACGTTCGTGTTAACTAAAATTGAAGATCTAGTTTAAAAACAACACAGTTTTATTTTCTATTTTCTCATTGTTGTCGAGAGTTAATCTACATATATTCTTCATGTAAGTTCATACAGTTATATTTAAAAAAAATTTAAAATTATAATAATATCTTTTTTAAAATTATATTTTTTTCTTTTTACCTCTATTTATCAATAGGATTGCATACGCAGTCCTCCACTCGAGACTATAAATAAAATTTCTCCATCATAAATCCAAATATCTTTACAACAAAATAATATAATGAGAATATCTTACCTTGATTTTTAAAATAAACTAAAACCAAAATCACCTCCAATCAATTTTTTTTAATTTTTTTCAATATCCTTTAAAAATTTTCATAAATGTATTAAAAAAATACGTCATTGCTCATTAAATAAATAAATAAATAAAATTTGAAGAGAATTCTCGATAGCCTCTCACGGAGAGTGGCATTTTCCTATCCCAAACATGTATTGAATGGAACCTATCACTTTCTCCGATTCAAATTAAAACATCAATTAAAAAAACATTTACAAGTTTACAACCCAAGCAAAGTCTTAATAAATCTCATCACTTTAACATAATCCATATTAAACCCATTTTAAGAGTTTTTTTAAAATATCCCAAAAAGATATTTTGTGAGTTTTCTACTAGCGTGACGACGTCGTACCCAAGCACCATCACCCCGCAAACCCTAGCGTTCGCTTCCATTCCTCCTATATAAATCCCTTCTTTCCATTGTGCAATTCTTTCTTCAGCCATCAGTATCCCTCCTTAGCCTCCTCCTCCTCCCGAAGGCGGCGCGGCTCTTCTGCGCCCACAAAAACCGGAAACCATGCAGATCTTCGTGAAAACCCTAACTGGGAAGACCATCACCCTCGAGGTCGAGTCCTCTGACACCATCGACAATGTGAAGGCTAAGATCCAGGACAAGGAGGGCATCCCGCCAGACCAGCAGCGCCTTATCTTCGCCGGAAAGCAGCTCGAGGACGGCCGTACCCTAGCCGACTATAACATCCAGAAGGAGTCTACGCTCCACCTCGTCCTCAGGCTCCGCGGCGGTGCCAAGAAAAGGAAGAAGAAGACCTACACCAAGCCCAAGAAGATCAAGCACAAGAAGAAGAAGGTCAAGCTCGCCGTCCTCCAGTTCTACAAGGTCGACGACTCCGGCAAAGTCCAGAGACTCCGTAAAGAATGCCCCAACTCAGAGTGCGGAGCAGGTACCTTCATGGCTAACCACTTTGACCGCCACTACTGCGGCAAGTGTGGCTTGACCTATGTTTACCAGAAGGCTGGCGGTGATTAGATTATGCTTTTATGTCTTAGTATTACTCTCTGATTTTGTGCTGCTATTTACATTCTAAATACCGAATCCTGCCATGGATCTGGACTGATAGGCATTTTGCTGCTTATTTTTCCTTGAATTTCGATGTTTATGGAATTTATTCGTCTTAATTTTGATGGATTGTGCTCTTAAGATTCCCTTCCACTTTCTTGTGGGTCAGTTTTATTTGATTCTCTCTAGTTTTTTTTTTTTTTTATTTGTTTCTTTGAATAGAAATACTTTAGCACTTTAGCCACGCATGGATTACAGAAAGTAAATCACAAAGTGACGTGCTTTATTGGGGGACATAATAATTTGTGAGTTTACTTTTGGATAATCCATTTGTGTAGCTAGCATTTATCTTCTTTGATATATTAATTTTTTTTCATCTTGGGTATTTAGTAGGTTCAGGTCCTTCAGGGGTTCTTTGGGTTATGTGTTTTCTCTGCCGTTTATTGTCGCTGAAGTCATTGGAGTTTTATGTCTTAAGAGCATGATTTGTAAGCTGCATGTTTGCAACTCTAGGTTTTCCTCATATGTTTATATGTTAATACTGTTTTATGAAAAACAATGGTTTCCATTGCTTTGTTAGACAGATGTTTGCAACTCTTTGTACAGTTTGAAAGCATTGGGGTTAAGCCATCTTTTTACAAACACTTTTAGGAATGCCAAACTTGATAAGCTGGTCTATGTATTTTTGGTGCAAATCACTAGTTGGAACTTATCTATTACCTCTTGTTCTAAGCAAATTGAAGTTAACTAGAGGGTGTTTATACAAGCAGTGTTGTTTTGGAACATCTTTATCCTGCTTCTTTCTGAGGGTAATGATTTATCTATCTTCTATCTGAGTGTGATGATTACTGAATTGATCTGTGCTCTCCTCCATATTGTGTAATTAAAATCATTGCATGGATTATCGCTTATTCTTTTTTAATTCATGAACGGAGTGTGATCACAAACTCCAAGTTGTGGATATGATTAGGAGCCCTCATTGATTTTTAGCCAGAATATCAGTTAGGGTCTTACCAAATAGTTTTGTAATCGATTCCCTTTGCAGTTGTTGAAAAAGTTCTTCATTAACTTGAATTCTAGTAGGACCCAACCTTGAAAGACTTGTCTTTAGGCCATTTGGCTCGCTCTTTGGTTCTTTTGGGTGATGTGGTTCTTTCTGCAAGACCCGTTTGATTCAGTGCTTGGAAACAATGTTTGCCATGATGTTTTATACTTTTATGACAATTATAGGAATATCTTTATAGATTCAAACATTCTATGATGTAAATAGGGCATCTACAATCGAGATCCAAGAATTTTTTTCAATTTTTTTAAATATTATTAAAATAATAATTAATAATATTATATTCGGGCCAAATCGGGCGGGTCAAACGGGTAATTCAATCGGCCAATTGGGTCAAAGTCAACCAGTCAATATGGGGAACCATGGGTATGGGCTTGTGATATGATTCGGCTCACTGATATTAAACACAAAAGTCTTATAATCTTGGACCCAACACATGCTAGACCATCATATCTAAAACCCAATCCTTAAGTCAATTCACTTTATATCTATTAAGGATTAGACCCAGAAATTGGACCAACTAAAGCATGCTCAAAGATTGTGTCAAGACTCAATCCAACTCAAAAAGAAGCCTACTCGAATTTAAAACACCATGACCCAGAAAGAACTCATATAACCCAAGTTATTGCAGCAGAAAATGACCATTGCACTGTAATTATTCCGACTGACTGGACCACACTTTTTGGTAGATCTTGACGTGGGGACACCGATGACGACATTTCCAGTGTCCTCTCGTGCCTCCAGCGGCTCTCTTTTCAAACGAAAAAAAGACACTGGCCACCATAAGCGTCGGCGACCACCACAGCAAACCATGACAACTTTCTGCTCACCCCCAAACACTCAAAACCGAAACAAACGGGACTTTGAGTGGTGAAAACTTCAAAGTAAGAAATCGTATTTTGCAAGTATGAAGCTTTATTTCAGCACAGATTAAATAAGGTAACTCTTATGCCACTTGTTGGATTTATAGAATCTAGAATCGCCAAGATTACTTGTCAAATTTGTGTAGAAATCTAGGAAATAGAGTGTACCTATAGCCATTGGAGAGAAGCGTGCAGCAGTATGGTCATATCCAAGATTCGCTCTATGGTCAATCCAAGATTCGCTCTTTGGAAAAACTCACAGCAATGAGATGTATATTGCCAATAAGATGAATCTGGAGTAGAGATCATGACTTATATATAATACCCAAATTTCTATTTTATCCATCATAAAATAATGAAATTACATGTATCTTTAATGGATTTCTACATATGAATTGGGTTTGTACCATTTTAATGTTCATGTTCTGACAAAAAATCATGTGTGCCTTGTTAAATCACTTTATTGATCACTGTTAGCCTTACAAACATTATCCCAATCTTATATTTGGCAATTATATAATGTATGATTCATAATTTACGTATGTCCATTAATTTAAATAATTCTAGAAACCTCATAGAAAAATGGCAAGACTCTAAAACAGATAAAGTGGTGTCAGTGCACTTTGGATAGGGACACTAGAACATCTTTAAATGCTTTAACATGCAAGTACCTGTCCTCTATCTGGTAAACCATTTATGTATAGAAACAATAATAAGGATTTGTATACTTAGAAAGAAAGAAAGAAGAGAAAAATCTTTCATGAATATTAGTGTCTTCTAACATCTATAGATGATAGATACTGATAGATTAGATCCCCCCTTTTCATCTGAAGACATTCTCGGGTCCTTTCCCAAAACAAAGACATATAGAAGATGACAACATAAATGAATTGTCTCTTTCATCACCCGGAACAGATATGCTATGTGCAATGTGGTTTCTGCATGACCCCCATTTTACCGGTAATGGTGCCATATAAGCATTTCTTGCAGTTTCTTCACCATTCACTTTCTTCTTTTACCTTTTCTCACCGTTTTCAATCTCTTAAATACTGCAAGTGTGCCATGTAGCAGCTTCTTCATGGTGAATGCGTTGCACAATCTCCATGTTCAATATATGATCTTGATTAGTCACATCCAAGTTAAAAATTGACTTAAAAAAAAAAAAAACCCGTAAGTACCTTTTTGGACATATACTATTGTTTATAGTAGCCCTTTTATTTTTTATTTTTTAATGGAGAGCTGTTAGGTTCAGTCCTTATACCCGAGCCCCGTGTACTCCAATTATTTGTCTTTTTTCTGTGTCAGTATTGGTAGAATGACCAAAATGTCCTGCTACCCAAAATTCGTATAGAAGCAAATTTGAGTGATTTTGCCGCTGCCCAGTCGCGCTCTTATTTTTCTCTGTACCAAATCCAGTGTCGTGGTCAGCTCCACCACTGGCGTCGTCCTCAATTATTCAGCTACATTCGGTAACGTAGACCAAGCCCAGTCGAGGTTTCTCTCATTTTTTGAGTTCGAGTTCCGATGTTGTGGTGACAATAATTTTCCGGCGTCCAGCCCTTGCATTGTGGTTCCTTTGATTTACAAGCAATTAGGCCAACCAACAGCTTGAGAACAGTACCTAAAAGTCATCCTTGATGCTTGGCTAAGACCAGTTGACCACAAAAGCATAACTAGTACGCTAATATTTCCCTTATAGATTAAAAGATCTTTTTAATATTTTTTCTGTACGTTGCAATGCTGGTAAAATATTGATCTTCAAATTTGTAGGAAATCTATCCATGACAAACATGGCAGTTGGGTAATTGTGGTCATAGAGGGCACAATAGCCAAGAGGTTGATGGTTGGTAGAAAAATCTCGAGTAATAGACTCTCCAAGTCTTGTATCAGTTTCACGGTTCGAGACTAATTCTAATGTCGTCCATGTTCATGGACACCATACATCTGTGAGGACGACGCATGAGGGCTTGGTACCGGGGATGGACTATGAAACTTAGGAGCAAAGGGAAGGGGGGAGTTCAGTCTTGGGAGCAAGTAATCTCACAATGAAGGAAAATGGGAGGAAGGGTTTCAACTCTTCAAGCTCAAAGGAGTGAGCCGACGTCGTGCTGAAGCTTAAATGAAACGGTGAGTTTTTGCCACGTTGGGCGTGCGCTTCAGTCTCTGATTGCAACAAGAATTTCTCTTTCTATTGATCATGATTTTAAGGAAATTTATGTACCATCATGGCAGTCAACCTAGACATGGAATCCATAATTTTGTTAAGAATAATGCATCTCCTCAATTTGTCCCCTCATTTTGACCACTTATGATTTACTTTTGTTTAAAACTTTTTTTTCTTAATAATTAAAAAAGTGACTATTAGTGTATTGATATATTTTTTTATTTTTTAAAAATGTTTAAACATGTTTAAAAAATGTTTGAAATAAAAAGTATAGAAAAAAGAAAAGTACAATTTGCATTTGAAATAAAAAGTAAAGAAAAAAGAAATGTACAATTTGTACTAGGGGCACACCAAATAGATAAATTGAGAAGGCATAGTAGTATTACTCAATAATGTTACTTGGCCCCTTTGTTCGTACCGCTTGAGCTGACAAGACACGTGTCGGCTACCTGTATAATTGATTTAAAACAAATGAGCCGAAAACCACCAATTCCTTCCTTTCTTCACGTTTGAACCAGCTCCCATTCCTTTCTCCAAGCAAGTTGCCTTTGTCCCTTTCCTTTCCCCACCTAATTTAATTTATGCCTCCACATTTCTGGAATGTTTGGTTTTACTGGAATGATTAAAAACTGGTAAAATTGATTTGTTGGCCAAAGAGAAAAGGTAGAAAAAGTACTTAGATCTTCTTCTAGAAGGCAAGGCGAGGACGGAATCACACCTAGAGGACGGAGTCAAATATAGCTGGTACACAGTTGGAGATGTTCTTCTTAACAGATCTATGCCGGTGAGGATTGAATCATAGCTAGTACACCTAGCTAGAGGGCGAGACAAAGCAGCTGTAGTTGAAAAAATATGGATAGAATCACAGTCAAAACTATGGAAGCATGTTACAAACGCACATCGACTAAGTATGAGATTTGTTGGTGGTTTATAAGCCCCTAGCCACCCTTCCTTATAACCTGGTTTTCAAGAGTGAGTTCTACCTAGTGGGTTCATAACAAATTATATCAGAGCCACCCCACAAATCTAAGGTCATGTTGCGATGGTTGCAATCGTGCGGCACAAGGGGTGATGTCGGCATGTCAATGTTCGTCTGGAATTAGGAAAGACCAAGCGCACAACAGCTCGTGTGAGCGCGGAGCGTGGTAGTTGTTACGATCTCACATCGACCAAGTATGGGATTGGTTGGTGGTTTATAAGTCCCTAGACACCTTTCCCTTATAAGTCGGTTTTTAAGAGTGAGTTCTACCTAATGAGTTTATAACAAATTGGCTATAGCTCGGGGGAGTGGGTGCGATGATTGGCGTTTTCTGGGCAGGTAACGACGATGCGGAGAGAGAGAGAGAGAGCTGGCACCGTGGCTGGTTGGCTGTGGCTCATGAAAATCCTTTATTTTTTGGGAGCTGAAATAGGGGCTCACCATGATGAGTTTGCGAAGAGGATGGTGGCATTGGTGGCTTCTGCCGTGTGGGGGAAGTTTCTTCCTATTGCTCAACTATTGTGCCGTGAGGTGGAGGCTGTATGTGTGTGTTGATGGTGCAGGAGTGACGGTGTGGAGGTGCTTGGTTCACAGTTTGTTAGGTTCACATGCCGCAGTGACGACGCGGCCTGGAGGTGGGACTGGCTGAGCTGTCGTGCATGGGGTTCCATGGGCTGCAGCTTGAAGAAACTTAGATATTACTCGTGTTTGCGAGTGGTGCGATGCACTGAAGGAAGTTCTCACAGCTGGCTTTGATGTAGGATTTTGTAAAAGTTCCAGTGTTCCCAAAAACATATCAACTCTTCCTGGGAAGTCAATAAATCTTCTTCGGGTTTGTTGTGAGGATCGTGGTTGGGCTGATGCTACAACAGAAGCTGCTGGGATGACAACAAGAATAGGTGGCCGAGGGTACAGTGAAACTGATAGAGAACTAAATGGAGGTACTTGTTTTCATAACTAAGAACAGAGCAAGCTGAACAGATACTAAACACTTTCCCTCAACCACGCACGGCCACAACCTAGAGGATGCACCACTTCAAAGTTTTATGTGACGATGGCGACCACAACAACCGAAATCTTTCACCCACGACGATGACCAAGGACAAAATGCTTCAACTTCACAAGAACTCTATGATTTTTCCCAAGGAACAACGCGTCGACGGCCATAATGAGAAGATAGACTCATTTCAATTTCTCTCCTTTGCAATATTTCGTTCGTTTCCCCCCCTCCTTTTTTAATAAAATATCGACTGACGTGGCAGTGTCAATCGGTTCCACCCCGACGATTATATATAGCAGAATTATTTTTTCAAATGGGGTCTTAGAGCTCGGGACTCAATATTTTTTTATCACCTAACCACGTGGTGTTCTACGTGTCTTGCCAACGCAATTTGTCATGATCTAATCAGGCTAGCTTGCAATTAAACTCTTTGAAAGTTAAAAGAAGTCACTAATTACATTGAAAGTGACACTATAAGAGGACTAATGTACGTCTTTCCTAGCCAATTATGAAATATCTAATAATCCATGCAGCTTCTGAATTATTAATAAAAATATTGTCTTTAACCCTACAATTCATCTTGCATGAAAGACTAGCTACAATCAATACGTTGCATATATATATATATATATATATATATATATATATATCGTCTTGAACAGTTTATGATCGATCTCTTTAATTAATTCCCCCACATTAATATTCCATGTATAATTCATTAATAAAGCTAATTCCATTGTCTCCTTCTTGCTAATTTTGATGGCCTTTGAATATATGATCTACCTGAAAAACGAAACAGGATTTCATATATTAATTACAATATTGAGCAATACTGCAATATCACAAAAACATACACATACATGAAGAAAGGAGATATACATATATGAAAAATCTTGATTAATGAAATTATAATATATAAATAATGATATAAATTAAAGGAGATAAAATCATATATATATACATATATTTATAGAGTCAATACTGGATCTTCTAGCTATCATCGGCATGCCGGCCAGTAGTAATCCAGATTACATACAATGTTCGAACAAAGTATAATAATATAATAACAATACACACATTCATCCAACAAAAACCCATTAATACATGCACATAGAGGTGTAATTGATCCGATTTTATATGATTTTCTTGGTCTGATTTTAAACAAAATATGGGACTGAATTAGTTTACACCAGTTTTACATTTTCAAGAAATACCGATACCGCACCAGTTATCCTCCTAAACCGATACTTTTAGTTTTTCAATTTTATTATTAGTATTACTAATATAGTTATTAAAAAAATATGTTGAGAATTTATTAGGCCATAAAATATAATTAATATATGTACTTTATATTTAAAACATATGATCAAACAAATCATGTTGAAGATTTAAATTTTATGTTATAAATCATAATATAACATTATTTCATATATAATAATATATAATATAAAATTATATATAATATTAAAAATTAATATATATATATATATATATATATATATATATTTATATATAAATACAAATCGGTCCGGGCCGTTTCTCCGGTTCTCTACTTATTTTTACAGCCCTAGATGCACATGCAGGCAAATTTGTAGAATTTTTTAGGACTATATATCAATTGATTGCCATTTCTAAAATTAAAATTACTGAATGCAACTAATTCGCCCAAATTAAATATAAGAAAAATGTGCACTTACCCATTAAGGGTCTCGGCGAAATGGCATGAAAATATGCTTGAAAGAAGTGCTTGTTCTCTTTCTGCAGCTCCCTCCACACTGCAAGCGTTCATTCACATCACCAAAAAGATGATTCATTCACAGAGATCAACAAGCTAGCAGATTTATGCACAGTTGCGGATACACATGCACTGATGCAGTAAATAATATATATATATATATACACACACACATTTGCAGAGAGAGAGAGAGGACCTGTGAGTGTGACGAGAGGCCGAATGCTCGCGTGCTCTGCAAGCGTCTTTACGCATTGGTCTCTACTCATGTGAAGAAGCAAGCATCTTTCTATAAGATGTTGAACCTGTTTTTTCCCGTGCAAAACCGTACGTAGTTTGCATTTAATTAGTTATTTCCTTTTCAGTTCTAATGAAGTAAACTTAAGAGTTAAATCTGTGTCGTATCAAAATATATATAATTCCCAGACAAAGCAAAGATTCTACACAAATTTTCAGATGTTTGTTCGTATGTACTACTGTTTATACAATTTTGGTACTCATGTGTTGAGCATGAGCGAGAGAGAGAGATTCACTAACCATTCTGATGTAGCTGTGGGGATGGCAATGCAAACAAGGATAGAAGTGGGGATACATTTCTGTTGTTGGCCGGTAGGAGTACTGGACAAAACCGGGAGACATAAACAAAGAAGAGAATAAGAATACAAGGGAATGAGAAAGCAAACAAAAGGAAAAAGGTGCATAGGTAGAGAGAATATATTTGGTGGCGCGTTATATATATATATATGATAAGCACAGAGAGAGAGAGAGAGAGAGAGAGAGAGAGAGGTAGGGAATAAGATCAGAAAGAAAGTAAAGAAGATGACTGTTATCCACAGATATCTAAGTGAAGGGCCAAAAGGGTATAAGAAATCCAAACGAAAGAGAAACCTCATCTTCAAAGAGATAAGAGATCAATAAATGGGGAGATTACACATAAGTGGCCGCCAAGCTCGGAGCCAGAAGAACTTGAACAACCCAACTTGGCCCTAGTGCAGTACTCAATGATCATTTGCTGCATACTCTTTTCCGGGGACCTACATTCTTCAATTTCCATGAATATTGCGCCAGCAGTGGTCCCCATATCAGCAAAGGTGTGCTGATCGATCAGAGGCCTCTTGACAGCGAAATTAAAGCCATCTTAAATACTACTGATAATTAAATTGAATCATAACCACTCGATAGTGTTTTCATAACCTTATTGTAGAGACCAGAATAAAGTATGATGGAATATTTATATTACCATAATCAATCCGTCGAGTCCATCTTTTGGATTATCGAGTCCAACTGAACTCAAATATATAATTCAAGTGCTCGAACTCAAGTTGATCAGAGTTTTGTTTGTACTTTTTAAAATATTTTTTATTTAATTAAGGCCTCTTGTTTTATTCACTTCATCAATTTTTCTCCTCTTATATAGATAGAAGTTGGAGTGGGTCTGCCCTTGCTCCTGTAACAACCTTATCTCTCATTTGAATTATGTTTGGGTTAACGATTTGTACTCTCTTCTTTATTTGATCTTGTTAGACAGTTGGGGGAGTTTTGAATCTGCTTTATTGGTACAGAATCTACGGATTTCCCTCCTGTAGGCACGGGGCGAGTCTTGGAGGGGAGGCCCATATGCTGTTCAAGATTTATCATGGGCTCTTCCTTTTGGGCTTGGGGCCCTTAAGTTGTGTAGACGGATCTTGTGGCTTGGGGGAGAGTTTGGCCTCTCCACATTTCTTATATGGTTCCTGCATTAATGTAGTATATGAAACTACTGAGTCCTACATATATACTAACTATCATACATATTATAAAATAGCTACTATAATTTAACCACTTAAGTACTTAATTAACTAATGTATAATTATCATATATAACTGGGTTACATGATACATATTTAATTATAAAGGTTACTATACTTATATTATTAAATTTAATATGTATAGCAGCATATATATAAGAATATTAATATATAGAAATAAATTATATATATATTAGAGGTATAAGAAAAAACCAGAAAATCGATTGAGCCAGACTGACCGAACCGAACTAGTGGATTTGGTCTTGTTCATAATTGGTATAGTGCGGTACCGGTTCAGTATCGATTTTCAAATTTTGATTGGTTTGAACCGAACCGGACTTATATATATATTTTTAATATTACATATAAATTTTTATATTATATTATATGTTAAATTGCTAATTAATATAATATATAATTTTAATCTTATTATTCAAGTATATTAATTTTATAATACAAAATTAATATAACATTTTATATAAGTTAGACACTACTTTGATTATACTAGTACAAGTAGGCACTAATACACTATGTTAATCTTATTATTCAAGTCTAAATAAGTTAGGCATTACTTATACTATACAAGTATAATTAGATACTAATGAATTAATAATTATTAATAATAAATACTAAATTCTAACAATTAAGTTTAGTGTTAAAAAATTATAATACTAGATTTATGTAGTATCACATGTGTAAATGGTAAACAGAAAAAATTGGACCAAACCAAACCAAAATCGAAAGAACTGAAAGTTACAATTTTCAATGATAAATCGATGTATCAGTTTCTAAATTTTCAAAAGCGGTGTATACTAGTTCGATTTCAAAATTTGTTCAAAACTGGACCAAACAGACCGATTACACCCCTAAATTATATATTCAACGATTTATAGATAAGTTCTAATTTAGTCAAGCTAACGAGCTAAGTCAGGTATAAACAAACGGACCTTAATCTAGTTGAGCTGAGTTTAATTGAGTATGTGTCATGGAGGGACCTTTAGAGTCCTTCATAAGGAACGAGCCTAGTTGGAGGCCCAGCCCAACAGTTAGCAAGAATGAGGTCATTGAGTAAGTCTTAGAGGCCAATACGAATCCATCCGATAACCGCCAAGTGTAACAGAATGGATAGTCAATCCAAGGAGTTGGGATAAACCCTACATCTCTGGGATGCGTATCATATCAAATGAATAAGATGATAAGGGCAATGAGAAGATCAGACCCAACGGGATAACCATCATTGGTATTTATCAATAATCTACTACACCTATATATACAGTAAGAAGGTGGTGAGTGTAGGTAATGACTCATTGATCTAGAATCTTAGTGGTAACTCATTCTACGTATCATTGACTTAGGCATCGAGAGTGCCTCAGGCACGCTTGGCCACCATATTTATTCGTTGCAGGTAGAGAGCTTTGGTAGATTGTAGAACACGTCCTAAATAGTGGCGCCGTTCGTGGGATACAGAAGGCATTATTTTAGTTTCGCATCGGACTCCAGCATGATTTCCACATGCCAACCACCACGCACTCTCAAGTGACTCACGATCCTGAAACAACACCCGCAGACATGGACATGGGACTCACAAAAATCGAGGAGAAACTAAGGAAGGTTATGGAAGCAATGGAAGATTTAGGCAAGAGAATGAAGAGTTGAAATGTCGTAACGTTGAACTCAGCGAGGCCACATTACTAGGCCACAATGAGCAGGTAAAAGGAGAAGCACAAAGTTCTATAGGGACAAAAGTAGAAGAGTTGGAAAAGAAAAGACTGCACGATGAGTTACGTAGTCTCATCAATAAATACGAAGAGATGGTGAAAAAGATGAGGGGACTTCCTCAGTCGAATAGCTGCTAAACTGTACAGATTTACCCTATAGCGCTAAATTGATGGTTGTACCGCTCCCGCCAAAATTCAAAGTACTGCAAATCGAGATGTACGATGGGTCCCGGAATCCACTCAATCATCTAGAAAACTTTAAAGCACACATGACTCTACACAGTTTTCCCAAAGAGATAGCCTGCCAAGCCTTCCCATTAATGTTAAAAGGTATGGCGAGAGGCTGGTTTGGAGCACTGAGACCTGGCTTAATTGACAGTTTTGAAGAATTAGCCAAGCAGTTCCTAATGCAGTTTATGGTGAGCCGAAGGTGTCGACGACCTGTAACATGCCTCTTCACCATCAAGCAGATAGAGGAAGAAAGCCTAAAAGCTAATTACCTCACCCAATTCAACAAGGAGAGGTTGACTATTAACGACCAAGACAAAAAAGTTACCTTGGAGGCCCTGTTGGGAGGCATGTGGCCTAGAAGTCCATTCATGACCGAGTTGGCAAGGAAGTCCCCATCAACCATGAGAGAATTCATGGATAGAGCCAACAATTTAGTCAATGCAGAAGACACCCTACAAGCCCTCATTGAGCCAAGGAAAGGAGAGATGAAGTCAGATGACAAGAGTAGAAGTGGGGGTAGGAAGACTAGCTCAGACATTTGAGAGAGAAGGCGCGACAAACAAGCACCCCCACGGGACTAGGCTACCAGACTTGTTCACAGCAACTTGAATGTATAGGAGAAAGAAGGTTCCTCAAAAAGAGAACCAAGCCAAGCCAGAATAGGACAACGCTTTTGCAAGTATCATCAGAAGGACACTCATTGGACAAAAGATTACGAGTCCGGAAAGACGATGGGTAGCAAGAGAAGGTGGTTGCGACCCCCTTGCCAGTTAAACAATCGTGACGACATACCTCTGGGAGAAATCCGCACTATAGCTGACGAGTTTGCTGGAGGCAACGCTTCTACCTCTAGTAGAAGAGCACATGCCCGCAGGGTGAGATATGAAGTAATCTATGTGATGGACAGGCCATCCAAGCATTCGTGTCACAGTAATACAACGACAATCTCCTTTGGGGAAGAAGATTAAGAGGGAGGCCTGTACCAGCACAACAACGCATTTGTAGTGACCCTCCTAGTCGCCAGCTATACTACTAGGTGAATTCTATTGGATAACGGAAGTTTCGCATACATCTTATTCTGGAAAACTTTTGCCAGGATGGGCATAGACGTAGGCAAGTTGCGACCTTCACCCAGGCCTTTGAAGGGATTCTCCAGTGACACAATTCAGCCAGTGGGCTCCATAACCCTACCTGTCACGAAAGGGAAAAGGACATGCACGACTACCAGGATGACTAACTTTTTTGTGGTCAAGGCCCCATTATCTTACAATGCCATATTAGGGCAGCCCACCTTAAATAGCCTCAATATTACTTCCACCCACCACCTCAATATGAAATTTCAAGTAGGAAAAGTGCGAGGCAAAAAGACCAGGGCCGAAGCCGAACAACCTGACGCGCGTAGGCTTTTAAGCCGTATCTCCTTGATTTGCTGGCTATAGGAAAGGTGAAGAATGGGCTGTAAACACAAGAGACCATAAACTACGGTTCTGTATGTATGGAGAGGGAGTCAGGGGGGGAGAGGGGATGAGCTTCTTGCTTTATTATATGAACTAACCACAAGGAGGAGATTGCTACCTTTTTCGTTCAGCCTAAAAAATGTTATGTAGAGGAGCTAAGGGCAGGGTATCCGATGTTCGCATTGCCAAAATCTAGGCTAAAAAAAATTGCCTCCCCCACCCCCAATTCTTCTTTACCAAGGCATGGAGGCATGAGATGAGCATAGCTTACAATAGATAGAGGTAAACGAACCATTGGAGTTAGTGACGTTGTACCCAAGATGACCATGCATAACAACATGGGTGGGGACACGACTCCCCCCACACATCTGAGAGGCCTTGAAGCAATTACTGATCGAGCACAGGGATGTGTTCGCATGGAGTCACAAAGACATGTCTAGGATTGACAATGCAGTCATTGAGTATAGACTATGCATTGACCCATGTGTAGAAAGGGCCATAAAAAAAAATCATTTACTGTAGAGAAGTACACGGTCATAACTAAATAAGTAGATCGCCTCCTCGCCACAGGGTTTATCAGAGAAGCCCACTACCCCCGAATGGTTGTCCAACGTCGTCTTAGTCAAGAAAGTAAACGGTAAGTGAAGAATATGTGTAGACTTCACTGACCTAAACAAAGCATGCTCGAAAGATAGTTTCCTATTGTCATGGATCGATATTATCATCAACGCCATGGTAGGACACCGCATGCTAAGCCTCATGGATGCCTACTAAGGATACAACTAGATCCGTATGAACCTAGCAGATGAAGAGAAAATGTCATTCATCACAGACAGGGGGCTTTACTGTTACCAAGTTATGCCTTTTGGCCTAAAAAATGCCGAGGCAACCTATCAAAGACTGGTAAACTGAAATTTCAAGAAATAGATCGGACAAACCATGAAGTATATGTTGACAACTTGCTAGTACAAAAACAAGGAGCCAGCCCAGCATCTAACAGACTTAAGGGAGTCCTTCTTAGTACTCTGCCAGTACCAAATGAAACTAAATCCAGCAAAATGTGCATTCGGTGTGGACTCAGGAAAATTTTTAGGTTTCATCATGTCTGAAAGTGGAATTGAAACCAACATCGAGAAGATTGACGCCATTATAGACATGAAATAGTCATGGAACATAAGCGAGACCCAGCGATTGGCAGGATGTGTAGCAGCTTTAAACAGATTTTTGTTCAGTTCCACAAATAAATGTCTTCCTTTCTTCAGGGTCCTATGCAAAGCGCACTCGTGGAACAAGAAATGTGATCAAGCGTTCTAGGAGTTGGTGTTGGCCCTATCTGGCCCGCCATTTTTTAAGCAACCCAAGCAAGGAGATATATTGTATGTGTACTTAGTAGTATCACCCCACGCCATATTCGCAGCCCTAGTCAAAGAGGAAGGGAAAGCCCAAATGCACTACGAGGCATGGAAGCTAGGTACCCACGCAGGGAGATGCTAGCGTTCGCCTTAGTGATAGCCACCAGGAGACTGCGATCGTACTTTGAAGCCCATCCCATTAAGGTACTCACAAAGCACTCCTTAGAAAGATACAACAAAAGCCTGATAGCTCTGGAAGATTGGTAAACTGATCGATTGAGCACTGCAAGTTCGACATCGACTTCCCCACCAACCAAGGGGCCTGATGAAGGGGCAGGCTTTGGCAGACTTTATCACCGAGTTTAGTGGCTTCGCTCAAGAAACGGCCCCCACCCCCATTAGGAAACCATGGCAAGTCCTCGTCGACGGCTACTCCTGCCGCAGCGGATAGGAAATAGGGGTCCATATAGTTGACGGAGCAGGGTGAGAATACCATTACATGGCAAAAACTATATTCAAACTACCAACAACGAAGCCGAGTATGAAGCATTAATAGTAGGACTTTCTATTGTGAAAGCACTGGATGCTATGAAAGTTGAAGTAAATGAGGATTTCCCAGTGATCATGAACCAAGTAGTGGGAACGTATGCCGCCATAGGTGAAAAGTTGAGGAAGTATCTAAACCGAGTATGGGAGAGTCGCAACCAGTTCTTATACTTTAATATTATGCAAATACCCAAAGGAAGCAATTCTATAGCAGACAGACTTGCAAGAGCGGCGTCGGGGATGGATGATTTTATCCAACCATGGGAAGTGGAGAAGAAAGTAATCGAGGTCTCAGTAGTCGAGGAGAAGTTAATGGAGTGGAGCTCAAGGAGCCTAATTGGGCTAGGGAGATAGAGAAGTACCTGGATACATGCGAGCTCCCAGTCGACAAAGAGGGAAGGGAAAGTCAAAATGAGGGCGGCACGGTCCACTAAGGTGAACGGGATCCTCTACAAATGGGGCTTTGTCTCCCCATTACCAAGATGCATCTCACTCCAAGAAGCTTATTATGTTTAGCAGAGATACACGAAAAGGTGTGAGGGAGTCACTCTGGAGGAAAGGCTTTAGCCAGAAAGGTCAAAAAAGCATTCACAATGGTTCCTTTATCTTATCTTTTCAAATACATACCAAACTTCACTTTTTCTATTTTACATATTGACTTTTACAATATATCATACATTAGCTTATCTATTTTTTCTTCATATCATTTAAATAATATTTTTTTAATCTTTTTAAACATTTCTTTTTCTATCAATAAATTTGTAACATCCATATATTTTTTTAATATTTGAAATATATTATTATATACAATATAATATAAAGTCCTCTACACACAAAATAAAAATATATATAAGCCAAATAAAAATTAAAAATAAAATCAAAATATGAAAAAATTGGCTAAATAATATTTCCAAGATATTTTTTAGAAAAAAAATAAAATAGAGGTGTTTTAATGAGATAATCTTTAAACTGGTCTGTTTGTACTCTACTAAAAAACAGCTCACCAATAAATGAAGGCCGCGTACACAGTCCATTGGAACACCAATGTGACAGCATTGTAGGAGATAGCCTTGCAACCCCTTCCAGTTTGCGTTGCCTGAGTCATCTCCTTCCTTCACAAACCCTCATCTTTGTGAGCCAACGAATGAAGGCGTCCACACTGCATCTTTGTGACACCATTTGTACGTCGATTTTCATTTTTTAATTTTTTATAGAGAAAATCATTGATGGAGGTTGTGGAGTATTTTGGACAACTTCTTGATGGGTTCAATTCTTCTTGTGTTTTCTAAAAATCTGTCCAACAATTTTCTACAAATGAAAGGTTAAAAAAAAAAGGTAAATCAACATTGTAAGCTTTTATTAACATCATCAAGAGAAGTAGTTTGCTAAGAATGAAGAGAGAGAGATTTTGCTGAGAATGAGGAGAGTGAGAGCTTGCGAAAAGAGACTGTCGAACTTGAGGAGAGAGAGCTTGTAGAGAGAGTGTTTCCTGAGAATGAGGAGAGGGAAAACTTGTGGAAAGAGACTGCACAGAGCGTGGTTTTATCAGATGAGACTAGTTGTTGGTGTTGAAACTGGTGGTCGACGGAATTGTTGACACCGAAATTGGTGGCTGACGGAACTGGTCGACGGATCTGAAATTTGTGAGGGGCGTTTGACTAGGATGATCCTCATGTGAGATTTGTGGAATCACTGACGTGACAGATTATTATTGATGGTTGGTAATCCCTTGGGAACAGTTGGACAGGTGCAAAGTGACTTTGTGTTTTAAATGATGAACAATAAAAAGAATTTGTATTGAAATGTAAAAGTAAAAGTAAATGAGGGAATAAATGAAGTATAAATAATAAAAAACTTGTTTAAATGATGAACAGTACCTGCTACATGTAGCGAGTTATTGTAGCAATTTATATTTTACATGTTCTTTTACATAAGCCATTGAAAATGCTCTAAGGGCGGGATACTTGGCCTAATGCCCTCCGAGACGCTAAAGAGTTCGTGAAGAAATGCGTTAAGTGCCAGATGTTCACTCTTGTGCCACACTGCCCTCCAGAGGAGCACTGCCTCGTTGTCATTCACCCAATAAGGAATCAACTTAATAGGACCCTTCCCGCCAGGGAAGGGAGGAGTGAAGTTCATTGTCTACATCAATTACTACTCGAAATGGGTGGAAGCAGAGCCCCTAGCAACCGTCACCACGAGAAGCATCACTAGATTTCTATGGAAGAATGTCATCTGTAGATTTGGAATCCCTCAAAGCAACATCTCGGACAATGTGAGACAGTTTGACTTGGAGCACTATCGAGAGTGGTGTGCAGAGCTAAGAATTCAAGTCAAGTACTCATCCCAGGAACACCCTCAAGCTAATGGGCACTCGGAGGCCACGAACAAAGTCTTGCTAGGGATATTGAAGAAAAAGCTCACCAATAGAAAAGAAGAATGGGAGGAGGGGCTCCCAGGGATATTGTGGGCTTACATAACTATAGTGAAGGCCCTAACTGGAGAAACATTCGCTTTAGCATAAGGGAGTGAGGCAATGCCTCCAGTAGAAGTTGGGCTGCCCACCTACCTCACCCACCACTTCAACCCTCTCTAAAACGACAAAGCACTAGAAGAGCACCTCGATCTCTTAGACGAAGAAAGGGAAGAAACAGAGGCCCATACAGTTCTTAATAAAAGAAAGGATGAAACGCTATTTCAATAAAAGGGTCAAGCCTAAGACCTTTAAAACAGGTGATCTAGTACTGAAAGAAGCTGGAGTAACTACATACGAGGGAAAGCTTGGCCTCCAATGGGAGGGGCCTTACGTTGTAATCGCCAACCACCGACCTGGGTCATATCGCCTAAAGTACGGCTAAGGGAAGGAAATGCAACATCGCTGGAATGTGCAGCACCTAACAAAATTTTACTATGTATTTTTTAATAGTGAAGAATAATAAATAAAGGCAACCATTTCCCTCCTTACAAGTGGACTAAAAAAAGCAAAGGACGCTCAGGCCAGACAACCCTACGACCCTCCAAATATCAAAGACAAGTCTGAAAACTCGCGATGAAATCAAAAGGGCGCACAAGTCGGACCAGTCCAAAGACTCGCGGTGAAACAAAAATGGCCTGCAAGTCAGACAATCTGGTGACCCTCCAAACACCAAAGACGAGTAGTGAAATGAAAAGGGCACGCAGGTCAAACGACCTCGCGACCTTCCAAACACTAAAGACAAGTCTAAAGACTCATGGTGAAACGAAAAGGGCACGCAAGTCAGACAACCTCGCGACTCTCCAAACATCAAAGACGAGTCAAAAGACTCGCAATGAAATGAAATGGGCACGCAGGTCAGACGAACCTGCGACCCTCCAAACACCAAAGACGAGTACAATACTCACAGTGAAATGAAATGGGTGCGTAGGTCAGTCAACCCCACAACCCTCCAAGCGCCAAAACAAGTCGAAAGACTCATATGATGAAACAAAGTGGGCCCAGAGACGAGTCCAGCCTAGCAACTCGTTAAAAGCACGAAACAAGCACCAAACAACCAAATGGAGGTAAAAACGAACACAACTACAAATCACAACAAAGGTCCATACATTGTACAACAAAGAATACATGTGATACAAAATGATAAAAGATCTTAAGATGGGGAGCAACAGAATCTGCGGTCTTGGATGTTGTAGTTGAGAAAGTGTTTGGCATGGTGACACGCCCCAATGCGTTGATAAACTGGCGAGAAACTGGGTTAGGTTTGAACGCCTCAAGACTTAATTTATTAAAGTCAACACGAGGGTTCGCCAATAGGAAGGACTTGAGCCACACCACGCCAGCCCCATAGCCATAACCGAAAGCATAGTCGCAGACAGATTTTGCTACCGTGAGCTGAGAGGACCAATGTCCATTCCAGCTCCAACACCTGTTGGTCTTGCTTATTGACCTTCGTGTTGAGATGCAAAAAGGAATTGTTCAATGTCTTCTAGTCTGCATCTACCCACTCCTGGTCCATTTTCATTGTAGCATGCCTTTGGGAAAGCTACTCCAAGGCCCCCTGCGCTTCAGAAAGCTTGAGGCCAACACGCCACCAACTCTCTTTGACAGTCACCACAACTTCTGATCGTGAGTGGGCATAACAATCGACTTGATCAGGGAGAATCTCCAACTCCACCCTTTAGAATTTCCACTTCCCAAACTCCCTTTTCGCCAAAAAGGCAAACATGCATCTCGGTCAAACCTCCTATTCTAAGTCGGCCCGATCCTCCATGATCCAGGTAGCTAGGTCATCCATGGCCTGCATAAATTAGGCAGCCAAATGCAACATTTAAAAAAGGGTGGGAGAAGAGCCAAGCCAATTTTCCCCTTTTGGACCTTGGCATGACAGGAACAAAAGAGACTACACCCCGAAGGGCACGACCAGGCCCCCTTAGAGGTCCGAAAAGGTTCCACAGTAATGGAATCAGGGAGAACATGCCTCTCCTCACCTCCACCCTTCTAGGCAGGAGAGTCTTCCTCGAGAGAGGAAGACCCCCCATCACCCACAAAGGACGAATCAAAAGGAAAAGGGATAGAAACTCGTTCCCCACTTGCGTGTAATCCATTGGGCAGAGTCTCCCTCAAAAGTAGTAGTTGGGAGAAAGCTTGGAGTGGGTTCCCTTTTCCCCTCACCCAAAGGGTCTCAGGGGACCAACTGTTCCTTCTCACTTGCTACCTTGCCAACCACATATGAAGTAATTGCTGGAGGTGTCAAAGTAGAGAGACCCAAAGAGAAGGTGGGATGGATATCGATGTTTCCTTCCTCTCTGCCCTGTGCCGAGTTGGGTGAAAGGATTGTGGGAAGCTCTAAGAAAGATGAGTGAGCCAAATCAAAATTCTGTATAGGGAGGTCAAAGTTGAAGGAAGTGCCCAAGTCGGTAAGTACTTGGCCCATCAAGTCGTCAAGGTCATCAAGACTAAGGGAAGCCCTACATGCTGGTGACTGTCTTATAGTGGAAGGCGGGGTCTATGAGAGGCATTCCTTGACGTGGGCAATAGCCTTCGTACCCGCCCTAGCGCCACTTTAGGCCAAAGGCATCGTGGAGGCCCCAAGGCTCCCTTGCAGGAGGGGATCATCTTCTTCTTGAGCGACTACACATGTCGGGTGGGAATGCTTTCTTGCTTTCTTCAGTGGAGTAGAGGCAGGCCTCTTCTTGGGAGAAGCTACTGCCTTTGTCAAAAACATACAACCATTCACACCCGAGTGGTTAGGCATAACTAAAAACAGGGTCAAGGTTGGTTGGGGTTAAGAGGACCTTAGTCCAAATGGCGTCCTTTTTCTCTTGAACCCAAGCAAGGACCATATCAACGCGAGCTTTTTCTCGCTCCTACAAAACGACTACCATTATTTTGTCGTCAGAAACTTTGCTCCAATTGGTGTTAACAAGAAACTCGCCCTTTAGGGCCTCATAGCCAGGGAACTGCCAACCTTAACTAGAAAAAAAAAAAAAAAAAAAAAGAGAACTTCTTTTGCCGTTATTTGGCATTAGAGTCCAGAGTGTGTACAAAAGCTATAAATGTTGCCCATGGAGCCCCTAGTCGAGTAAACTAAAAGGAACTCTCGGGCGGTCAAATCTGGGTATTCCTCCCTTGCAGGTTCTAAAACCATCTGCCACATGATACAACTACATAAGAGAACCTTCAACGCATGAGAGTGAAGTTAAGCAGAAGCTAGCTTTAAAAAATAAAAACGTCGCACACCTGGCAGTAGAAAGGAAGTATTAAGCCATGCACAAAAGCGCAGGCTAGCAAGGCTACTTTGTTGGCAAAGTTCAAGAATCAAGAATCACAGATTTAGGAGTCCCATAAGAAGTACTCAACTTAGTGAGATCCTTAGTGGTGAGAACCAAGCGCCAATCAACACCCTCAAAATAAGGAACATCTCTCTTAATGGACCATTTTGGAGCCGACAAGGAAGTGTCGTGAGCAATGTTTTGAATACCGTACCGGATGTCGTACCGGTCAAGACACTGGAAAGAAATATTTCGATACCAGTACTGTTTCGTGTACCTTTTCAGGATAGTCGATATATAAATAAATTATATATATAAATTATATTTCAAAATAATAGTCTATATATGAATAATTTATGTATAAATACATAGATATATAAATTATAAATAGTCAAGTCTGAATTAGGAGTAAACAAATGAGCTTGTAGTTTGAAAAAATGAAAAAAAAAATTTTGAAGGCTGCAATATCGGCTGGTACACAGGCCGGTACAGATCGAAATATTGGCCGGTACGAAACGTATACCATACCTATACCGGACCGGTGGCCAGTACGGTACGGTATTTAAAACTATGGTCATGAGTGGGAAGCCAAGAAGAACCTTGTTGGGCCATTAAGAATCAAAGGGAGCTAGGGTTTCATGGCAAGGACAAAGAAATATCGGAGAGTGTGGGGAAAACACAAAGAGAGAAGCACACGAATGTAAAAGAAAGAAGAGAGAAGAGAGAAGAGAGAAGAGCGAAAACACAAAAAGAGTAGCACATGTATGTAAAAGAAAGAAGATGGAAAAAGAATAAAAAGGTGATTATGAAGGTTTAACGGAGCGACGTTACTTGATCGAGTAAAGAAATCAATGAGGCCCTTACAACAGCATCATTACGCAATCTGATGATGAAACGGAAATGGGGATTTGCTAAATCTAGGAGATGCGTGTCATGAAAATGGGTGATTTTTTAAGTCTCCAAGGCCCTCAGGAAATGAATTGTCAAGCAAGGTGTTTGCTAGATTCCTACCCAAAAAGGGCATTAGTCAATTACCCATTTAATAATCACCACGTCTGCACGATGGAATGGACGAAGTGTGGACAGTTACACATCTAGATAGGGACAATGCAGCAAATTGATAGCAACATTTGTGATGACTCAACTTGCGTAAGCATGGCCCATAGATTTTATGCTTAGTAGCCGTGACTTTTTTAGGAGCTCTAGCTATTTTAGAGAGCCTTAGAATCTTTGAAATGATAACTTGAGCCCAAAAGATAATTAACCTTAGAATGCTTTGTGAATTTTGGCATTGTTTAGAGACCTAGGCCAATTGACTTTAGGCCCATGACCCAGATTTTAGTCACAAGTGTCATGTGGCATGTAGGTACTACATTGTAAATCTAGATCTGATAATGAGTTAAGGGAGAGAGAGAAGTGTAGGAAAATACCAAGGAGTGGCTTGCACGCCTACCCTAGAGAAATTGCCACTTGTCAGTATGATAGAAACCTTCTAGATGGACCAAGGGATAAAAGGAACCTAGGAAGACTAAGAGATTTTCAGCTAGATCAATTTCCCACATGCTTATACCCTTTGAATTGCCCAAATTCGAGTTCCAAGAAAGATATCTTGGGAAGGGAAGCTTAGGAAAGTGAAATGAAGCTTTTCTAGAAGTTTTGCATGGGAAAACGAAGGGAGGCTTATGGGATTTCGAATTTTAGTTAGATTTTGCCAAGTGTCAAGCATGCATAAACCTTCTAGAAGGATATATGAAGAGACTTTTCTATTGGAGGACAAGAATGCCCTTAAGAATTTGGCTAGCACATTCCCAAGCACTTTGCTCATTTGCCACTTGTCATCTAGACTATTTGGGACCAATGGAACATGAAATGTCACCTAGGGAATGAGCACTAAGAAGATGAAGCATCAACTTGGAAAAAAAAGAAAGAGGGGGACGGCTAAGGCTATGGCACATGTCTAATGCCACTTGTCATCCATGCCAAAGGTTACTTGTTTGGGAAAAAGAAGAGTCATGTGATATTTTACTAAGTCACCCTTAAAGAAACACTCATTTGTTTGAAGAAATGAAGGGCATAAGAGGAAAGGAATGGGATTTCAGCCAAGGAAGAGGAACCCTACACACCACCCCAAGATGTCCCTTCCCAATGCAATCTAAGTGGAGAATTCCAAGAGGCATTTTTGGCTAAAGCGAAAAATGAAAAAGAAAACCTATGCCACTTGACTTGTATACAATGGATTTCAACAACCAATGAGGGATTGAGGAGTTTGCTATATAAGGAGAGAAAGACCACACGCCCAGGGCTTTTCTTTTTGCCAAATTCGGATTTTTCATGCTCTCACTCTCTCCACACAACTCTCTCATATTCTCTTGAAGATTCCCTCACTTTCTTGTATTTTCTTTCCAACCAAACAAGAGGACTTCTTATTCAAGGAGAGATTTCAGCACAACTAAGTATAGACAAGGTAAGAATCGGTTTTCTATTAGGTATTGCACACACATGTCACTTGCTCAACCCGAAAATCAGATTCAAATCTCATTTGGACTATGAGAATAATGGAACACCCACACTTTCTTATGTTTTCTTGAAATAGACTTATAGTTCTTAAGAAACCCTTGAAGCCGAGTAGAGAGAAGAGTTCATTCTCTATGTTTTTCAGCCACTACATGGATCTTTGCTCACCTTAGGGTTTTATTTTACTCTATGAGTGAAATGAATGAATTCTAACCCAAAAACCCTAGAAGCCGATTGGGATATGGAAAGGTATTGCCCTAGAAATACACACACATACTCAAGAACATGAAATAAGATTTTTAGTTACCTTTTCTAATATAGAATGTTTGGATTTACAGCTTGCTAGTATTTCTTTATGCGGATTTTCTTAAGTGTACACTCAACCTACTCTTAGTTAATACTTGTATATAATTGTGTAAATCTTTTCATTGCCATGTTTACTTTGTTTTCTATTTCTTGATTGCTTGTTTGATTATGTTAATATGATCTTGTATGAATCCATAGAAGGAATTATATGCTTGAAATTTGTGATGACTATGCCATGAAATACTTTTATATGTTTCGGTTTTCACTTGTTTAAGAATGAAGGTTTATGCAACATGAAGTTTCGGCTTGAATGTGTCTTGAATGTTTCGGACCTTAGTCAAATGTTATGATTTCATGCTTTGTTTTACTAAGCTTTGATTCCTATGTTATATGCTTGAAGATTGGAACATGTTTAAGTGATGAATCTCATGATTTTTACCCCTATGTGTTTCGGCCTAAGCATGTTCCTATGATTTCATGAATGTGTTTGGATGTTTCATGTGTTTCATGTTATCATGCAATGAATTGAACATGTTATGTTTGGTTACTTCATGCATGGCATTCCATATGTCACATGTCAAGTATAAGTACGCATACCTTAAGTTCCATGTTTTCAAAGAAAAGTGTTTTTTTCAAAAAGAAAAGAATCTAAATGTTTTATCACGACCCCAAGTGCTAGGACAAGGGATTGTCCTAGTGGAACTCATTTGTCCACTCTGGAGTGATTAAGAATGGAGTGCTTAAGAATAGTTGATGAGCCTTGAATGGATTCTTTTTAAAGGATGTCGGAGCGAAGAAGCACCTAATGCTAGTGGGTACATAAGGTATGTAATTTGATGAAATAAGGTCGAGTTAATATGATTATATGTTTAACTCGAGCTGTATGGATGGTGGTAGAGTCCCACTTCTTATTCCTGTCTACAGATCGTTGATGGTGCGGTAACTAGCAGGAACATGCGATGCAAGGAGGGAAGCCGTGTTGTGTCCACCTATGAATAAGAATAAGAGCTCATAAGATAAGGATCACTTGATGAAAATCTTGTGATATAATAAAGATCACTCGATGCAAATCTTGTGATATGTTCTGATAAGAAAAGTTCTGATTAAGAATCAATATGAAAAGAAAGTTAAAGAAGTTTTTTTGAAAATGTCAAAGTCTCTATTACAAGTCTTTTGAAAATGGTCAAATGCATATGTCAAATTTCTGTTTAAGTCAAGTACATGTCCATGCACGCATTTCATAATGTACCTCTTGTATACTTGCATTAACTATTATATGTTGTGTGATTACTTACTAAGATTTCTTGAAATCTTATTGTAGTAGTTTACACTATCATTCCCCAACCGGAATGGTAGAAGTTGTTACAGGAATAGAAGACTACACCTATGATGAAGAGGAAGAGAACGACACATTCTCCTCCGAAGAGGATTGTGCCTAAGATGGCCACTAATCTACCTGAGCCCTCCATCTTGGAGCAACTCGAGGCTATTGATCGGGAGATCTCTAGAATTTTGGAGTTCATTGCAGAGTTCAGACGACATAACAACCGAGACCAAGATAAGACTCTAGAGAAGCATGTGAAACCCAAACCCCAATGAAGGAAAAAAGAAACTTAGTTATTTCGGTGAAAAGAACTTATGGTTTTAGATCTCAGCTTTTAAAAAACAATATTTTGATAAGGTCCCGTGTTTTGGGAGACTAAATTTTATTATATGATATTTTGAGATACTTTATCTTATGATACAGTTTTATGATCATGGACAAAGTGTTAATATTTTATTAGTATGGTACCATGTACTTTGCAATTACTACTTGTGTTGCTCAGAACTTCCGACGTTTATTATTTTGTGCTGTTACGATATTGCATACTTTTAGTGTACTTAGGTGCATGGTATATTACCTGTCATGTACGAGGGGTATGTAGTCTTGTGTTACATGTCCCGACATTTCAGCCACCATCCAATCCTAAATGGAGGCTAGGGGCGCCACAACATTATAGCCCGAGTTGTAGATAGGTCAATTGACAAGCGAGATAGCTCCGTCAATTGTTTAATTCCCCTTGCGCCCATGCAAAGGGAATTAACAGGGTAACTTGAGGGGCCGTTAGAGTCCTTCATAAGGAACAGGCCCAGTCTGGAGTTCCAGCCTAACGAATAGCGAGAATGAGGTTTTTTAGTAGGTCTTAGAGGCCAATATGACTCCATCTGGTAACTACCAAGGGTAACAGAACATATAGTTAATCCTGGGAGTTGGGATAAACCCTACATCTCCGAGATGAGTATCATGTCAAATGAATAAGATGATAAAGGAAACGAGAAGATAAGACCCAATGGGATAACCATCATTGGTATTTATCGATAATTGACTGCACTTATATATACAGTAAGAAGGTGGTGAGTGAAGGTAACGACTCATTGAACCAGAATCTTAGCGGTAACTCATTCTACGTATCACTGACTTAGCCATCGGAGGTGCCTTAGGCATGCTGGGCCACCATCTTTATTTGTTGCAGGTATAGAGCTTTGGTAGATCGTGGAACACGTCCTAAACATGGCATTTACTAATTGAGCGGGTTTTTTTTTTCACAATCAAGTTTTTTTTATTAGTCGAACTCGATTTGAGTTTAACCAAACTAGTATCAAACAAGCAATCATATTGATTGGTACGTTGATACAATCCTAGATGGAAATTACAAAAACAATGATGATACCAACCGAGCCAAACACTGGTGTAGTGTCTTGTGGCGCTAACATGCTAGTCAAAGTTAAACAGCAACTTCGTAACAACATTTTTCTTTTTTTTTTTTAATTGGAATCTTTAAGCACATGACACCCCCATTTTCTTCTCTATTCCAAATTTTTCCCATTTCCTTCTCCTCAAACTTGGGCAGGCAGAGGCACGAAGGCGGGCAAAAGATCATCGCGAACTGAAATTTATTTGGGTATCTCTGGTAGAGAGAGGTGGCTGACATATTTGTGCAATACGTTAGCCCTATGTAGGGCACCCCATGTTTGGCCTATTAGTGACTCACTAATGTTATAAAATCCACAGTTGAGAATTAATTAAACAATATATATATATATATATATAAGAAATAATATTTACAATTTTAGGATGTGTAAGTTTCACGAACTCTCTTTAAAAAAGTGGATAAATCTGAATTACATGAAAAATTAATTTTTTTAATGGTGATCCTACTTGTTTTTAAAGTGAGTGCACATGACTTACACACTATATGATTGTATCTAGCATAACTCTTCTTTTTTATATATAAAAATGGAAAATGCTAGTTTGTCCATATCCACTCCCATTTACCACTCAAGAGTGGCATGCCAAGTCGCTACTTGATATACATATTATATATATAATAAAAAATAAAAATAAAAGGACTCTGCTATGTCCACCAAGCCTTTTTATTGACAGTGCATTTTCCGCTTTGCTTCCTTTTTTTTCTTTTGCTTTTTTTTGAACATTTTTTTTAAGTTCCTTTAAACATGGTTTTAAAAAAGAAAAATTTACAAACTCATTAAAAAACACTTTGTTAACCATTAAGTACAAAAAAATAAAAAAATACAATTTGGTAGAAATTCTCGATACATATCTTCGATGGCTTTATCATTTTCCAAAAAACAAAACCACAAACATGCACAATCGTATTCTCATCATAAAGATCAATCAAGAGTGACTTCAACGAACTCTTCAGTGGAGCTATACTCGATTCCAACTAGATAGAATTCAGAGCTCACCACAGTTCTGTTGGGAACGATGTAAAATAGGGGTGGGCAGCAGGGGCCCGCACCCCACTACCCCACCCCTCGCCTTAGTTGGTGGGCTAGATGCAAGGTGGGTGGCTCTACCACCTGCATTTGGTGGACGGAGAGGGGCGGGGTAGTGGTGTGCGGGCCCCTGCTGCCCACCCCAATTTGACATCGTTCCCAATAGAACTGTGGTGAGCTCTAAATCATCTCTGGTTGGAATCGAATACAGCTCCACTAAAGAGTTTGTTGAAGTCACTCCCGGTTGATCTTTAGGATGATAATACGATTGTGCATGTTTGTGGTTTTGTTTTTTGGAAAATGATAAAGCCATCGAAGATATGTATCGAGAATTTCTATCGAATTGTATTTTTTTATTCTTGATACATATCTTCGATGGCTTTATCATTTTCCAAAAAAAAAAACCACAAACATGCACAATCATATTATTATCCTAAAGATCAATCGAGAGTGACTTCAAGGAAGTCTTCAGTGGAGCTGTACTCGATTCCAACCAGAGAGGATTCAGGGCTCACCATAGTTCTGTTGGGAACGATGTCAAATAGGGGTGGGCAATAGGGGCTCGCACCCCACTACCCCGCCCTCGCCGTCCACCAAATGCAGGTGGTAGAGCCACCCACCCTGCATCTAGCCCACCAACTAGGGCGAGGGGCGAGGGGCAGGCTAGGCCTAACCCCGACCCGTATTTCCCTTGCCCCACCCCCTGCTCATATATATATATATATATATATATATATATATACACACACATATTTATAACTATATGTTAGTAATTTTACTATATACAAATACAGTAATATGTATTAAGTATAGTTTTTACTTAATACTTTGTGGATTGTCATGCAATATAAGAATCCCACATTACTTAAGTGAGACACATGTATTGTATTGTCCTCCTATAGAAAGGTCACACCAACTACACTACAACTTGCACAAAATATGCACGAGCAAATTCAAAAACTATGTTATTAGTTTTTAAATTATGATCATATTTACAAGTTTAAATTTACAATTTCAGTAAAAAGAAAAAAAAGAAAAAAAAAGTGTTCTTGTCACTTTTGGGCCCAAGAATAATTTTTTAACCTAGAGGGTCATTGACACTATTGGAGTGGGCGGGGTGCGAGGGTGAAAACCCCACCCCCCACATAGGCAGGAGCTTGGTGTGGTAAAGGGTCAACCATGCCCCACCCATGTGGGTATCACCCCTAGTTCCGAAAGCCCAACTGCATTGATGCTTAGGATTGTTGGCCTTCATTGCAGGTCAAATGTACAATAAACTAAGAAAAATACATATCCTAACTTGCAGGATGCACTCCAAATATGCACACTAGTGTAAAAGAGCTTTTTTGTTTGTCTTTTCCTTTTCTTTAAGCATTTTTTAAATATCCTTAACCATTAAAAAATAAAAGATATATATAAATTTACTAATAGTCACTTTTTTAAATATTAAAAAAATAATAAATAAATAAATAAAAATATATGAGTGAGCATATTTAGGAGCCACACTATCATTTTCCTAACTTGTAAGAGAGAATATATTAATGGTGATGGCCTAGAGAGAGAGATGGAACGAGTTTTTAAAGGAAAGTGGAGTCGCCAAACCCGTTGGGGATGGTATTTTTCTTTTAATAACTATGTGACTTGGTGTGCCATGTACGACGGTAATGTTGAGCAGTAAGGACCGAGCGGCCTAATAGCAGGATCCATACATACCAAGCTTTTATCGATAGTATGAAAGCATTTTTTTGACGACATTTGTTTGTGTTTTTTTTAAAAAAAAAAAACGCAATACTAAAGAACAAACAAATACAAATGTTAAAAAGCACACACATTTTAGTAACTTTTGTCTGTGGGATTCCTCGATAGCTATATCATTTTCCTATAAATATATATATATATATATATATATATATATATATATATATATATATAAACACACATGATTAGATTAAGAATTTTGAGATAAAATAAGATTTTACCTATAATACTAATTAAAGACTCAATATTTATCTTTTCCTTAGATTAAGAAAACTTAGAAAAGAGTAATTTAAAAAAAGTTGTATGACACATTACCACTACCAGCATCGTGACCAGATCATTGTCATTACTATTACCATGCATCATTGATGATGGTGATACTTCAATTAATTAATTTCTTGATTCCTTAATTATCTTATTTTATAGGGACATTTAGACTAAGAGAACCGCTTCCCAAGGGTTGGGCTGTGAATCCCACTAAATCAGCCCTCTACTCAACTGAAGCCACGTAGGAAAATACATGGTAATTTGAATTACACTCCCCCATAGAGAATCAAGAGTCATATGCCCTCTATTCAACTCAGCCCTTTCCCTTCTCACCACCCTTCTCTGTTCGTCTCTGCCCCTCTCTTCCTCGCTGCCTATCGTTGCATCGCCCTCAGTCTGACGCTGACGCGAGTGCCCCTCTGTAAATCTCACCGCCCATCTCTTCCTCACTGCCCATCTCTTCCTCACTGCCCCTCTCTTCCTTCTCATTTGCACCACCCCTCTCTGCCCCTCTCTCAATCTCAGTCCGACGCTGATGCAATTAGTTGCCCACACGGATTTCATGGTTGACACTTAGGTATGTGTTTGATTAATATTTTTTATACAGCCACAATCAATTTGCCAGGAAACCATAAATGACATACCAGAAATGCTGGTCAAAGGGCATACCAAAAATTGAAAGGCGACGAAAAAGGCTTCGGGTTGAGCTTCAAAGGGGTGCGAGGGGACTGAGAGGTGACGTAAACCACTTCGGGTTGAGCTTCGAGGGGGTGTGAGGGGGCTGAGACGCAACGTAAACAGCTTTGGGTTGAGCTTCGAAGGGGCTGAGACGCGACGTAGGTTGAGCTTCGAGTGGGTGTTAGGGGTCTGAGACGCGACAGAAAGGGCTTCGGGTGTGACGCCGATGTTGTTCTAGTGCAATTCGTGGGGCTCAAATTAGCTTCGAGAAATCACAAAGAAGATATTGCAGGGGTGCAAGGGTTCTAAAGCCTGAAATCACGAAGAGAGATTGCCCGTTTCTAATGTAGTGCTGGTCTAGGATAAGTGTGGTTGAAGTCTTAGGTGTTGCTATGTGATTGGCAGGCTGTTATTTGACTAAAACCAGCCCGACCTATCCTAAGGAATTCTCTTAGACTAATAGGATTGATAAGATTAAACGTACTGTTAATTTGCTGATTCCGTGAATATATACTAATAGCATGCACTTTTGATTGATCTTTACTAATTTTCATGAGGAAAGATTCTACTCATCATCTACACACCACACATGATTTTCTTATTTTCTTATTTCCCTTATCAAATATGTGGTGTAGAGATTATTAGTATAAGAATTCCTTTAATTTAGCAAGAATAAAAAAATAAAATAAAAAATCAAGTATGGTGTGCGGTGTAGAGATGATGAGTATAAGAATTCCTTTAGTTTAGTAAGAATAAAAAAATAAAATAAAAATCAAGTGGAGTGTGTGATATAGAGATGATGAGGAGAATGGCTCTTCTAGCCACTAAATCCATGATCAAGTCAAATGCTGCAGTGTCTTTCATTACCAACCACTCCCTGAAAACCTCAATAAAAGGGGTGTCCCTACCAAACACCAGAACGACTTCTAGAAGGCTTTTCCGGGGCTTCAATGACTATATTTATAAGGATTCAAATGACATATATAGTGTTAGGAGCTTGATTTCTCCTAATCTCTTTAAATATTAAAAAACTAATTATAATAAATATCGAATACTATAAAAATAATAAATACAAAATTATTCGAATTTGTACGAACGGGTATCGCTGTTATCCCACACTCCTACTTTTACATTTCCCATTAAGAAGGAAAGAACAAGTATGACATCTCTTTTAGCGACGTACTAAACCAAGATATACAGCAATTGTCGGCATTTGCAAAACAATCATCACGGGTAGGGGTGAGCATCGGTCGGTCCAGACCGAGAAAACTGGACCGGACCGGTCATTTTGGACCGAACCGAATTTGGTCCGGTCCAATTTTTTTTGAACCGAATGAATTCAGTCTGGTCCACGGTCCGGATGTTTTTCAGACCGGACCGGATCGAATATATTTATATATATTTTTTATATTTTTTTATATATAATTATACTATATTATAATTAAGTATAGACTATTAATACTATTATATATTTATATAGTTATACTAATGGTTATATTAGTTGTTATATTAATTTAGTTATACTATATTATAGTGATTTATTATAAGTTATAAATTTATAAGAAATTATAACTATATTATATATTAGTATAAGTTATAATGATTTAGTATAGTTATAAGTATAGACTATAGACTATAGTTATACTTATACAATTATACTTATACTAAATTACTAATATATAGCTATAACCTATAGCCTATACTATATTACTAATAGTCTAATACTTTATACTAATACTATTATATAGTTATACTAATAGTTATATTAGTTTAGTTATATTATATTATAGTGATTTATTATAACTATATTATATATTAGTATAAGTTATAATGATTTAGTATAGTTATAACTATTAACTATAGATTATAGTTATACTTATACAATTATACTTATACTAATATTACTAATATATAGCTATAGCCTATACTATATTACTAATAGTCTAATACTTTATACTAATACTATTATATAGTTATACTAATAGCTATATTAGTTTAGTTATACTTATACCATATTATAGTGATTTATTATAACTATATTATATATTAGTATAAGTTATAATGATTTAATATAGTTTTAACTATGAACTATAGATTATAGTTATACTTATACAATTATACTTATACTAATATTACTAATATATAGCTATAGCCTATAGCCTATACTATATTACTAATAGTCTAATACTTTATACTAATACTATTATATAGTTATACTATAATCGTCATTATAGTATTAGAATTATAAATTATACAATAGTTATACTTATACTAATATTACTAATATATAGCTACATTATATTACTAATAGTTTAATACTTTATACTAATACTATTATATAATTATAATTTATACTAATCATGATTCATAATAACTGATCACTATAAGTCTATCACTATATATATTTAGTATCAATGTATTAATATATTTTTTAATGTATTACTAATATTATTAAGTATTAAGCGTTATAGTATAAATTATAATATATGTATAATTTATAAATTTATAATAGTATGTATAATTAAATATTTTATTCTTATTTATAATAGTATATTAAGTATGTATATTTCTTAATTATGGATATAATATGTATGGATAATTAAATTATTCATACTTATTGCTTCATATACAAAATGTTAAAAGTTGTATATAGCTCATTATGCATTAACATACTTTAAGTTAGTAATAAAGTAATAATTAACATCATCAATAATGTAATTTTTATCTAATTTATTATCATTGACCATATAAAATATTTTTTTATTGAGTTTGTTACATAATCCACATTAATAAGTCACTTAATTTAATTTAGTATTGCAAATAATTTTTTTATTATTTGATTTAAAAAAAAAAAAAAAGAGGCCGGACCAAACCGGACCGGACCTGACCGAAAGCTACCGGTCCGATCCGGTCCCCTTGGGTGTTCGGTCCGGTCCAATTGATGGACCGAAAACCTTCGGTCCATCGCCAGACCGGACCGGACCGTGTGCAGCCCTAATCACGGGTCCAAAGTCCAAACTCCTCTTTATGTAGTTCCAAGGTTAATTTAGTAAAATGCTTGGCGCACTTGTCTTTGGCATTCAGTCGAATCAAGCTCAGAGAAATCAGTCAATTTCTTTCCATTACCCAATTGAAAAGACTCAGTTCTTTTGCACTAAATAATGTAAGAGAGAGGTTTCCACTGATGATCTCATTGTACCTTGCTTAGAAAGAAGTATGGTAGTATAATGATTGCTACAAGGAAATGATCATATGACAGACTTTTGTGGTTTGTCCAGCAATTCAAAATTTGGTCGATTTAGATTTAAACCTACATTGTTGGTAAAAGAAGCTTATCCGACTGGAGTAACAACCAGAAGTGGTGCTAGCTTCTGATAAGAGTCCAGTTCCACTTACTTAAATTTACTACATATCATCAAAAGAAGAGGAAGAATATTAGTGTAATAGACATTTTTTTGAACAGTAAAAGATAGATATTATATATATGAATGAACTAGGCATAGTCCTTGTACACATGAAGTATATATAAGAACTCCTAATTACATTCTAAAAACGATAAATTAAATATAAGAATTCCTTAACATTATCCCCATGTAATACAATAGTAGAAAACCAACACATTAAAGTATGGAGAAAAAAATTCTTCAACTCGGGCATTATGCGTTCCTTATCTTCAAAACAACGCACATTCCTTTCCGTCCAAATGCACCATATAATACACAATAGAATCATCTTCCACACTGCTGCCACTTGATGGAAGTCTTGCATCTTTGACCAACAACCCAACAAATCCACCACCCTCATAGGCATAACTCAAGCTACATCAACCCTTAGAAAGATCTCATCCCACAACACCCTTATTACCTCATGATGTAGTAAGAGATGGTCCACAGATTCTTCATTCTTCTTGCACATGTAGCACCAATCCAACACTATACATCATCTCTTCCTCAAGTTAGCCGTGGTCAATATATTCCCAAGAGGAGCACTCCAAACAACAACAAAAAAACTATTTTAGAAGGCACACAAGACCTCCAAATATTCTTCCAAGGGAACGGCGTAATATTAAGTTGTGTTGTCAGGATGTTATAATATGCCTTAACTCTACATATCTTGTGGTTATTATACCTCCACTTCAAACTATCTCGTTATGCCAAAGAAATTTCCATGGAATATAATAAGCTTAGGTAATTCTCAATCATAGAAATCCCTATTAAAAAAAATATTCCACTGGTGCACACTATGAGAAAATAAACGCACGTCTGTCACTGAAACTTCCTTATTCGCTGCAATACGATATAAGGTCAGAAAAGTCATTTCCAATGCATGGCCTCCACACCACATGTCCCGCCAAAATCTAATTCGAATGCCCTCACCAACTACAAAGCGAATTTGATTTGCAAAACATGATCATCTCTTCCTTATATACTTCCATAAACCCACACCATACCCCCCCTTTCACTTCCTTAGAACACCAACCACCCTAAGCGACACTATATCTAGTGTCAATAGTATCCTTCCACAATGATCCCCCCTCCAAATAATATCTCCAAAGTCATTTGCCCAATAACGCTTTATTAAAAGTTCTTAAGTTACACACACCCAACCCTTCATTCACAACTGAGGCATATACAGTCTTTCATCTAACCAAATGGAATTTCTTTTTCTCCCCCATGCCTCCTCATAAGAACGCCCTAAAGAATTTCTCTATTCTATTCACCACCCCTACAAGCATAGGAAACAAAAATAAAAAAATAAGTGAGAAGGTTAGTGAGAGTACTCTTGATAAGAGTGAGGCAGCCCCCTTTGAATAAATACATCCATTTCCAGCTAGCCAACCTTTTCTCTATCTTCTCCACTACCCTATCCCATATAGCTCTATTCTTGAAAGTTGCTCCCAGCCGAAAGCTTAGATATTTCATTGGGAAAGAGGACACCTTACAATCCAGAAGGCTTGCTAAGTTGAAGATATTAGAGACCGCATCCACGGAAACCATCTCAAACTTGCCCAAATTCACTTTCAACCCTGACACTACTTCAAAGCAAAGTAACAATGCTCGTAAAGTTTGGATTTGGCTACTATTCGCTTCACAAAAAAACTAACGTATCATCTACAAAAATGTGTAAAATGATAATAGGGCCATCAGAACCATTGCCCACCTGAAAGCCCGATAAGAAACCTCCCCCAACAGCAGCCTACACCATCCTTCTAAAAGTCTCCATAACTATAACAAATAGAAGAGGAAATAAAGGATCTCCTTGCCGCAGTCCCCGCGAACTATCAAAAAAACCAGAAGGTGTGCCATTAACCAGAACTGAGAACCGGGCAGTTGAAATACAATGACACATCCATGCAATCCACCTATCCCCAAAATCACATCTCTCAAGCAAGTGTAATAGAAATTCCCAATTCACATGATCATATCCCTTCTCCATGTCAAGCTTGCACAGAACATCTGAACCTCCCTCCTGTACTCTATAATCCAAGCACTCATTTGCAATGAGCACTGAATCAAGAATGTCTCCCACGAATAAATGCGTTCTGGGACTTGAAAATAATATGTTCCAACACCGGGGTTAAGCCGGTTAGCAAGAACCTTCGAGATAATCTTATATACGTTACTAACCAGACTTATAGGTCAAAAGTCTTCAATAGTCAAAACCCCGTGTTTCTTGGGAATGAGAGCAATAGAGGTCGAATTAAGGGATTTTTCAAACTTTTGAAAAGAGTGAAATTCACTGAAGACCTGCATAACGTCACCTTTCACAATGTCCCAACAAGTTTCAAAGAAACCCATTGAAAAACCATCCGGCCTCGACACTTTATCCTTAGCCATGCCAAATATGACCTTGTAAATCTCTTCTTCGACAAAAGGTCTCTCCAAAACACTCACACAATTGCCTCAAAATGCAAGGCATCAAGCTTCGGCCTCTAAGGAACCAATTCTATGAGAAGGGTCTCATAATATTGTACTATATGGTTGTCATGTATTAATCTCTTATCAAAAAATATTGTACTATATGGTTTTCTAGCTTGGGAGAAGAAGATAGCACCTTAATGAAGTGACTCGATAGCATTGTTACGCTGATGTGAATTAGCCACTTTGTGAAAGAATTTCATACACCTATCACCTTCTCTCAACCAACGAGTCCTAATTTTTGACGCCATGAATTCTCTTCTGACAACAAAACCCTCTCCAAGTTTGCCAAAATCGTGCCTTTCCTCAATAACACCTCCTCCGAATTATCTTCCAGTAACTCTTTATCTTCTAAGTCTTGCAATTCCTCCAACAGTGTAGTCTTCTAATTGTCAATGTGACCAAAAACCTCCAAATTCCAATTCTTCAAGTCTTGTTTCAGTGCCTTCAAATGTAACTTGGAGTACCAATAAACTGATATGAAGACCACCAAGCATGCACCATCTCTACAAACTCATCCGCTGTTAGCCACATGTTTTCAAACTTGAAATACCGGCACTCTCTGTGCATACCCCCACAATCCACAAGAATAGGAAAATGATCTGAACTTACTCGAGCTAGTCATTTCTGACTTGCTTCCGGATATTTAGCTTCTCAATAAAGAGATACAAGGAATCTATCTAATCTCGACCAAACCCGCCCATTTGACCAAGTGTACTCGCCCCTACCAGAGGGAGATCCATGAGTCCAAATCAAAGATGAACTCATTGAATTCTTTCATGGCCATAGAATGTCAACAGTGCCATGATCGCTCACTAAGAAAGCGAATCGTGTTAAAATCACCATCTATCTATGCACCACGACACATCCCATAAGGAGTATAGGCCCACCAACTCCTCCCACAACCTTCTCCTATCCCTATCCACGTTAGGACTATAGGAGCTTGCAAATGCTCATTCCCATCCATCAACCACATTTTTTAATAGGGTCGTAACCGAGAACTCTCCAATACACTGCTCAATCAACTCAACCACTCTTTTATCTCACATAAGTAACACTTTACCTGAAGCTCCCAAAGAAGCCAAATAAGTCCAACCCATATACGAGCACCCCCATAAACTTCGCACAATTTTCCTATCAATGAATCGCAGATTTGTTTCTTGAAAACGCACCACATCACCCTTTCACATCTGCAATAATGATTTAATACGAAGGCATTTATTGAGATCATTGAGCCCCCGTACATTCCATGACAAAATCTTAGGCGTCATAAAAAACTATATTGCCCCTCCCTTGTGATCTATCCCTTCCGCCACTCTCTTCTTTCACATCATAATTAATGAAACAAATTAACTTTTTAAGTTCCCTATCCTACTTTGAGGCTAACTTCGAATGGCTAGCCTCAAGTGCTACAAGTATAGCCTTAAATTGTTCTTCATAACCTCCAAACGAAATTTCAATGACAGCTTGAATCTCTTCTACTTTCTTGAAAACCCATTTTGACGAACAACTCCCATAATTAGCACTAGGAGGGAGCGTACACAAATGAGTTAGAATGTCCCCCTCCACACCAATACTGGCAGGAGTAAAAAAAGTCAATCCGAGCCACACACTGAATTTGGTTCCCCACTGACAGGAACAAGAAATTTTAATTCTTCAACCCCATCTCCACACTTATTCTCCTCAAATGAAACCATCTCAAGTGAATAAGAGTCTGTCGAAAACCCCAGTAACGAGAGGTCATGCTCCAACCCATCTGACTGCATAGGAATCACCATTGGGCCTCTATCCGCCACGCATGACTGAGTCTGTGCATACTCCAAAGACAACCCACGAGCCGGTGACGGGAAAACCAAAAACCCATCCTCTGCCGGCGAGACTAAACACACAAGAGCAACATCCGGACCTTCAACCACCACGCACGACTTAGCCTACCCATTCTCCAACACTAAAACAGGTGGCAAAGACGGAAAAACATCTCTCAAGGTCTCCACCTCAATCGGCTCCCACCAGTATCTCTCCATCCTCCAGCTCTTCCCGTCGGAGTAACACTACCAACTCCTCAGGATGGTCGACAGAGACTGGCGATTTTTCCAATGCCAGTGGGGATGCTAACGAAGTATTTATCGGCTCCACAAGAGCCAAACTCGACTCCTGACCCGAAATATCAGCAGGCGGCCGATAGATTTCCCTCCAAGCCTGCATTGGGCCTCCGGCCTGGCTCATCCCAGGGCCCATCTTACCCAAAGAAACAGGCTTGCTCTTATGGCCCATTATTCTGCCCACGTCAGCATCCCCACCGACACAGAAAAAATCGCCGATCTCTGACAACCATCGTGAGGAGCTAATAGTATTTCGGAGATGCATTAATGGAGCTCCTGCCAGTATTGGTGAGAAGGGGGACATTCTAACTCCTTTGTGTATGCTCCCTCCCAGTGCTAATTATGGAAGCTGTTTGTCAAAGTAGGTTTTCAAGAAAATAGAAGAGATTCAAGCTATCAATGAGATTTCATTTGGAGGTTATGAAGAACAATTTAAGGCTCTATTTGTAGCACTTGAGGCTAGCCATTCGAAATCAGCCTCAAAGCAAGATAGGGAACTTAAAAAGTTAACTTGTTCCATTAATTATGATGTGAAAGAAGGGAGTGGCGGAATGGATAGATCAAGAGGGAGGGAAAATATAGTTTTTTATGGCACCTAAGATTCTATCATGGAATGTACGAGGGTTCAATGATCGCAATAAACGCCTTCGTATTAAATCATTATTGTAGATGTGAAAGGATGATGTGGTGTATTTTCAAGAAACAAAACTACAATTCATTTAAAGGAAAATTGTGCGAAATTTATGGGGGTGCTCATATGTGGGTTGGACTTATTTGGCCTCTTTGGGAGCCTCAGGTATAGTGTTACTTATGTGGGATAAAAGAGTGATTAAGTTGATTGACGAGTTATTGGATAGTCCTCGGTTGCGACCCTATTCAAAAATGTGGTTGATGGATGGGAATTGAGATTTGCAGACTCCTATGGTCCTAACGCGGATAGGAATAGGAAAAGGTTGTGAGATGAGTTGGTAGGCCTATACTCCTTATGGGATATGTCATGGTGCATGGGAGGTGATTTTACCACTATTCGCTTTCCTAGTGAGCGATCATGGCACTGTCGACATTCTACAACCATGGAAGAATTCAACAAGTTCATCTTTGATCTGGACCTCATGGATCTCCCTCTGGTAGGAGGCGAGTACACTTGGTTAAAATGGCGAGTTTGGTCGAGATTGGATAGATTTCTTGTATCTCTTTCATGAGACGCTAAATATCCAGAAATAAGTCAGAAACGACTAGCTCGAGTCAGTTCAGATCATTTTCCTATCCTTTTGGATTGTGGGAATATGCACAAGGGGAGCCGATATTTCAAGTTTGAAAACATGTGGCTAACAGCGAATGGGTTTGTAGAGATGGTGCGTGCTTTGTAGTCTTCATATCAGTTTATTGGTACTCCAAGTTACATTCTTGCAGGCAAGTTGAAGGCACTGAAAGAAGACTTGAAGTAAAATTTGGAGGTTTTTTGTCACATTGACAATCAGAATACTACACCGTTGGAGGAATTGCAAGACTTGGAGGATAAAGAATTACTGAGATAATTCGGAGGAAGTGTTATTGAGAAAGGGCACGGTTATGGCAAACTTGGAGAGGATTTTATTGTCAAAAGAGACTTCATGGCGTCAAAAATCGAATGCCCTTCGGTTGAAAAGTGATAGGTATACAAAATTTTTTCACGAAGTGGCTAATTCACATCAGCGTACCAATACTATCGAGTCACTTCAATCAAATTCTCAGGTGCTATCTTCTCCTCCCGAGCTAGAAAACCATATCGTATAGTACTATGAGACCCTTCTCACAGAATCGGTTTCTTGGAGGCCAAAGCTTGATGCCTTGCATTTTGAGACAATATTAGAGACATATACACATGAATTGGACCCCCCCAACATTTATTGAGCATTTAAATTTTAATATTGCCCAAGTAAATTCTACTATCCGAGTAATTCACTCAAGCAACTGTAAATACTGCAGGGTCCACTTCATGTATTTATTTCTCTCCCACTTTAGGCCCTAAAGTTCAGTCAAGAATTCTAAGGAATCCACATCCATAAAGATTCAATATGGCATAGCATAAACCCATCTTCTCTTTCTCTTTTAGTAAATAAATACAGACTCCTCCCCACATTTTGTAGGAGACATTTTCACTAAAGCTAATTGTAGCATATGTGGGTAAGAATATAAAACAAGATGCGTTCATTGGATCGCATCAAAAATAAACGCTCCACTATATCACAATCCACATCAGTACATCTAATTGATTATCAATTTATCCGAAAGCATAACCACATCTGATAAAAAACATTTTGATTTAGTAGATACATTCATTCATACCTTACAGATGTCAAGACAATTCATGATGGAAGCTAAATCAACACAATCTACTCGAACCCATTCTATAAATATTTCCCCTGTATCTGGCTGAACAAAACAGGGAAGACATGGACAGGCACAAAGACCAAAAAAAAGGTAACTTGACACTCTGTAAAACCAACTTCTGGTCAATTGTAATCCATTCATCAACTGTTTTCGTTCTTCTCCAAAGCTGCGACAAAGTACAAATGTGGTGACAATAAAGCCAGAAGCATTTGCCTAAACAGGGCATATATATGTGTGTGTGTGTGTGTGTGTGTAGAGAGAGAGAGAGAGATTACTATTGTAATTCAGAAGCTTCTCAATGAGGTCAACATGAGTCATAAGCATTCGCCTACAGCAGTAGCGAACCAACCCCAACGCATCAAGAGCATCTCTGCAAACAAAGTAATCAGTATCATCAAGTAATATTGACTGCAAAGCTATTCTCATATCAGAACTAATGCAATGTAATGGTGTCTACAGTATTAACTATTTTTACCATGTTGCAATTTATCGTTTGAAGTGGAGGAATCAGGGGCACCTAATCTATGAACTAATATGGAGATCTATATATTGCTAATAAACATTGAGCAAACCTGATTCTTCATTCCGCTGCATAAAGCACCACGTACATGTCAGGTAGAACACAAATGGTGTTAAATGAAGGCTTGGGAACATCTCCCTTTTGGTGCATAATTGGTGACTGTTTTTTAGTCCATATCACAGAAATATTGTCCTGTTTCTCTAATTTGATAGAAAATAATAGGAAAAAACAAGCACAAAAGTGCTTGCTTAAACCCATAAAGGGCTTTCTCAAGCCAACACATATAATCAGCATGTGCAGAATTTGTAAACCCAAGGGTTGTTAATAGTGATTAGATGTGGGAATCTGACCACGTTTTCTCCTGTTTTCCATCAAAAACTTGTTGTGTTATGCACTGGCACAACTCAAAGCAAGCCATCAAGAAAAAAAATTGTATGGTTCATATACTATCAGTCTAGTGAAAGATTGTGATATCTGTGACTAAATGTAATGACATGTATTGAATATGGGAAGATCGTGAATGATGTCCCACATTGCTTGGAATAAGAAGTTCTTCCCTTTATAATCATTCCTAGGAACTCCAATAATAATTTTTTTTTTTTATAAGTAATAGGAGCTCCAATAATAATATTGACTAGTCATTTTAGAGTATGGGCCTAAATATAACTTCGGCTTTCCATGGGTCATTACAAATGGTATCAAAGCCAATCCCAACTGAGTTGAGGGAAATAAACAATGCCACTTACAATGAAATGGCTAACAAAGATATTAGGGTTTTTTTTTTTTTGGGGGGGGGGGGGGGGGAGGGGGTGAGAGATTGTAATACCCAAAAACATGCATGTGCATGCACACACATATTTACATAGAACGCACACACATGCATTCATATGTTGTTCAAGTCCAAATAACTTATCAGATTTAGCCAAAGTATATCATAATGTCTATGAAACATAACAGAATGCAAGTTCCTGCACAAGATCCCTTTCTTTATGATCAAACCCCTTTTCAAATCCACTTTTAGACTATAATTCTAATGAACTTTTATCCTTCTACTTACCAAAAAAAAAATTATCCTTCTTCCCTAAGAAGTTTCCCTAATTGTCTCAAGCTTAAAATTGCAAAACATAATTATATTTCACAATGGCAGAAACAAATTTTCACAGTAATCGCTGAGCGCATTTGATGCACTGCACATTCGCAGATACACACTACCTAGGCAGAATCAATACGATGCGAACAGATACCGCATACCCTAGATTACGATAATCAAGAAAACATTTGAACTCTGGTGTGACAAGAAGGATAAAACAGCACATTGTGGAAGTAGCATTATCAGAAAATAACTGCATTTTGTGGACTACAAAAAGCGTACCAAAACAAAAATGTATTATATTCAGCAGAACGAATAGAAAAGCATTCCAGTTAGCACAATACGATATAGGAAAGAAGTTATTAGTCATTAGATAACGAGGAAAACAGGTTCTCACCCTTCGGAGTAATCCGACTGGAGAAGGTCAAGATATGTGTCCCATTTGTTTCCAATCACCTACAAAACACAGACCAAACTTAACGTTAATGAGCGGTTTTCAAGGATAATCTTAGGTCTGATGTTTTCCTTAGCAGTAAAATTAGGTCTGATACCGACATCAATTTCATTTGTAAAACCTAAATCTTTTTGAGCAAGTCACAAAAACCCACAAAAAACTTAGGTTTTACAAATGAAATTGATGTCGGCATCAGACCATAAGCGTACCTTGCCGCAGGTAAAACAACGAACTGGGATAATCATCTTCGATTGTCTGGAGCTGATTCTCTTTCTCTGTGTTCTTTTCCCGACTAGAGAGGGCGTGGCGTCGACTCGGGTAGGGCTTCGATTCGGTCACTTCTATGCAAATGGGGTTTAAGGAAATTTATAAAATAAGGATATTTTTTTATTATTCTTTTAATATTTTTTTGGATTGATTTTGTCGGGTCATAATTTGTCAAGAGATGATTTGAATTTATAGATAAGTTGAGAAAGTTTGTAAATAATATAATAAAATATTATTAAAATATTATTTTTTTAATATTATTATTTTTTTGAGATTTAAAAAAATTAAATTATTTATTATATTTTGTATAAAAATTTAAAAAAAATTATAATGATTAGATTAGATGAGTTGAAATGAGTTTTGAAAACATGCGATCAATATCATTTTCGTTGAATCATCGTAACCGCACCATCAGATCTTTGAAATTTGATTTTTATAGTTGAAAAAATATAAGCATGTTACGTTCACGCGTCGTCACAGATTCTAAAGTCTATCAAAATTAGTCCAAATTATAATCAGTCATTTTTGCATCTATCTTACTATTTTTTCATTGTTTTTCTTATTATTTAGTAAAAATAAAAAAATAAAAAAGTTCATCTCTTCGACATTTGTTTGTAAATATTGAGTAATCTATTTCTATGAAACATGAGGTTGAGTCTCTGTTTAGGCATAGTGTTGTCCCTTGGATGTTTGTTTGTAAAGAGTATCAGCAGTAGTAAAAATCAGACTAATTACAAAAAGAAAAAGTGTACTAATTGATTTATGAGGTAATGGTTGATATAAAAATATTCCTGCATGTGATTCGATCATGGATATAAGTTTCTTTGATAAATAAATTATAACAATTTCTCTTAAAAAAAAACTTTATTTTTAGTGTTTGGATGTTGTACATTAAAATGTTTATGCAATAAAATTATTTATAAAAAAAAAAAAAAAAAAAAAAAAAAAAAGAAGAAGAAGAAGAAGGTGTCCGGACATTGTTAGGTCCTGTATACACTTAAATTAGCTTTAACTGAAGTAGGGCCAGCTAAGAGCATTGGCAATGGCTGCCAAGTCTAAAGTTTGGCTAGAATTCCAAATTATGGCTATAGCATTAAACTTTGGCTAGATGAATCCACATTATACTAGTTATCTTAAAGTCAAAATAATGATATAATATTATATATTTTAATAATATTTTATATTTTTTTTTTATATTTTACAAATACACTTCATATATTAATTAATAATTTAATTTTTATTTAAATGGCCAGGTTGGCTATTTTCAAAACCAAAACCACAATTAGTTCCAAAGACTAAACAACACCAAATCAAGAACTCGTAAAAATTGAACCAATCAGAATCAAAACTAAACAATACAATGAAAAGTTACATGCATGCACACATTACATTGGACTCGGCGAATGCATCCTAAATTATAAATCAGAATGTATTAGCCTCCTTTAAATGAAAAGGGGAAAGACTTTGATCAAAAGAAGACAGCACAATATGCAACAGTGAAACAATAACAGATGGGGCCTTTTATAATAAAAAGGGAAGGGGCAACTCTCTACTTTTTTCCAATGTTCCACTTCCATTCAATGTTTGTTCATTGTCTTGGAAAGAGGTACTAATAATTATAATAACAATGTGCTAATAAAGTTGTACTCAGTATCAACAATGCCATCCAAGCATCATGGTCACTTGAATCTTCAAATTTTATGTTGCTCAAAGTTAGAGAAGTCTTCCAAAATTTCAAGCACAATCCACTATTTGGCATATGTGAAGGTGAGTATCACTGTAGTCAATGAAGTCTTCCTCATAGTCATCTTTTGAATCAAAGTCAAATGAATCCTTTGCCCGTGTTTCACCAATATCCTCACCAATATCTTAGAGATTGTAAATAGCTACAATTAACCAATGTTGGTTTAATATTTAAGACGAGATATGCCAAAGAAAAAATTGCTCATGCAAACTACCATATAATTAACAGATGAGAAAACATCATCTAAGGAAATGCAGCAATGCTCACCTCATTTGACTCGTTTAGAAGAGCTCATCTTTCAGAATGACCAAGGATGACCCAGCTCATAACCATGCTCATTGTCACCACCTCATCCCCATGCTCACTGTCATAAAGATATGGGTCTACATTTCCAAAGCCTTGCCTGCATTCTTTTTATTTTTATTTATTCTTTATGATCGACCAAACAAGAGAAAGGCGTCAACTCGTGATTTAGATATACAGCAAAGAGAAAATATCTTTCATTTTCATCTCAATCTTAGTCCATGCAACATATATGATAAAATTGCCTCAAATTCAAGTCTCAATTGTTAGTTCTTACACAAACTATTGAGCAAATTTCAATGGCTTCATCTACCTAGAGAGAGGGGAAGAAATTTGCTATGAAATCTCAAATTTGGATGCAAGTGCGCTTACTAAAGCACTTACCCAAATGCTTCCAAAAACAGAAAAAAAACAAAAAAACAAAAAAATATGGGAATGGCAAGAAAACATGGATGGAAAGAGTTAAGAAGATAGAGCCCGAGATGTTTCTACTAATTAAAAGTTCCAAACTTTCCATTCCATCCTTATTTTCCTCCACTTTCTATGCATCCAAACAGACCACTGTCCTCCACTTTCTCGAAAAAAATTTGTTGCTAAAGAAAAAGAATAAGAAGAATACGAGGCCACATATCAATCTCTCAGTGCCCCTCTATTTTTATTTTGTAATCCAGCAAATGATAATAACAAGAAGAAAATTCACAAATACCAACTGAAGAAAAATCAGTAACGATAATAACCAGAATCTACGACTTCCACAAAAATGTACAAACACAAAATGAAGAAAAATTCATCGCACAATAGATTGATACCCATTTCACAAATTCATACCCATTTCTTACTCAAAACCCAAACCGAGAGAGAGTGCTGCATTCTTGAGCCAAGCCAAGAGAGAGAGAGAGAGAGGAAACCGCACAACTGCAGAAGATCGACCCAGGAACGGAGAGAAGAGGGAGAGAAATGGAGAGTTTTTGAAGAAAGGAAAATATAAGGGAAAGAGAGAGGGGTAGTTGGGACGGAAACAATAAAATAAACATTTGATCTTTCAACAGTGGCTCGCCAACTATGGCCAAGGAGGTGAATTCATTGTAACTTAAAGTTGAGAAATTATGCCTTTGGCTAGTTTAATGTAGGGCTTTTAACTCAATAAAAGCCAAATTTTGGACTTGGATTTGGCAATGGCTAGGCCATTACCATTGCTCTTTAGGCTTCGGACTTAAAACAAAAATTTTGGTTTATGCTTTTTTTATTTTTTATTTTAAAATGTAAAATTAAATAAATTTATTTTTATTTCAAATTTTATATTAGATTTTTGCTGAAAAACAACTGCTATCTTTATGCAAAGTAAAATTATTTATTAAAATTTTATACCACATTTTCAACTATTTATTAAAATTTTCAATTTAGATAATAAAATTGAATAAAATATTATTAGAATATAGTTTTTTAATATTATTTTTGTTTTGAGATTTGAAAATTTTTAATTATTTATTATATTTTGTGTGAGAATTTAAAAAAATTGTAATGATTAGATGTGATGAGACGAGATGAGATGGTTTGTGAAAACAAATGAGGTCGACTCTTGTGTTTAATTGTTTAACCAAACTCAATTCATCTCAAACCAATCATTGATGGAATCCACTATTTTTTCAACTTCTTATAAAAGTTAAACTCATCTCAATTTACGTACATTTTAATCTAAAAAGTTAAACTCATCTCAACTTAAAAAAATTGAACTCATCTCAATGGACCCATAAAATACAATTATTTACAATTCAACTCAACTCATCTCAACATCTAAATGTAACGGGCCCATTTGGGAACACAATTGTTCTCATGTTTTTCAACTATTCTCAAATTCAACTTTTTCTTTTCTTTTTCAAAACTGAATCAAATATCTTAACGCAAACTATTTCACTATTATTCACACATATTTTGAAATATTCTTAATATCCAAATGTGCCCTAAAAGTAATTATAATCATTATTATCAATAAAGTTCTATAAACAACCTACACATTTAGGAAAAAGTGGATCCTTAAGTCTTCAAAGGATTATGCAAAAATTTGTAATGAACACTCAAAATTAGATTTTGCTATTTATGATTTTCACATTATATATTAAATAATAATGACAAAAGAAAAGTGTATTCTTTTTTTCTTTTTTTTTTTTATAGAAAATTAGAACTTCATTGCAAAGAGGCACTAAAGACCTCAAATCTGAGAACAAGAAGGTTGATCAACAAAATTGACATGTTCAATAAAAGAGGGAACCGTGTGCCACCTGCATTTGTATATTGCTCCATGCAATATACATAATAACATAATATCTATTTAATACTTTTGATATTCTCCCATTGAGTTAATTAATTTTTTTTTTAATTGGATATTATTTTTCTTTTTAAAAAATTCTACTTGGTTTTTTTTGGGGTGCCATCTTCCACTAGGGGTCTCCTAATGGAAGAGCCAACCCTGAAGTTACATTATCTCTTTCATGCTATAAAAACGAAAATGAAATCCAAACATGATCATTCGATTCCGTCTTATATACCCTAAATAATACATATTAGATCATGTTAGAATTTAAATTTTAGCATCAATGATAAGAAATGGTAGACTGATCAATCACTGATGCTATTTTCATAATAAATTTTATCATCCCCAGCCATACTTATTAGTTTCACACATTTTTAATGACTTTTTTTTTTAATCATTAACTTAAATAGTAGCCACTTAAGACATGGCATATAATAAATATAACTGAGAAAGATAAAATCAATAAAGAAAAGCCTTCCTAGTTCCTCCTAATCAATATTGTACAACCTCTGATACTACTATATTACATAGCTATATTCATTGTTTTGAAAATAGAATAGTTATGTTTCGAAAATGAGCTCTACTAGATTCACAAAGATATTACATAATGTAGCAGCTAGCAATAAGACTTTGTACATTTCTCACCTCTATTTTCATCTACAATGGCCAAATGAAATTATAAAATGAATTCGAATCCTCGAGAGTTCCCCTCCGAACTCTAGCTAGGACCTAAAAAAAAAAAGAGAGAGATAGATATACAAAATCAGTCTCACAATATTTATTGAATATTTAATACTGTCTAAAAAATTTTAAAAATTTAAATCCTTAAAAAATAACTCAGCAATCATCTGAGAAAGTCTTTTTACTTCTTGACCCCCTCACCCACGTCCACCTGGTCCCTCCTCCTCACTCCAAGAAGAGCTGAGTTGTTAACGTAATTTTAATATATAGCTGTCCAGCACTGTTTTGAAAAAAACAAAACAAAACAAAACGAAACAAAGAAAAGTTAGGCTTATTAATCAACCTAATTAAGCGTGTTGAATTAATTTTAAAAAATGCAGACAAGTCGGACCAAATATATATATATATGGATCAGGACTGGCTCAAAAATGCTACCTTTGTTGAACAGCTAGCTAGGCCTAATGAGTACAAGTAGAGCATTTGAGTAATATTAGATACCGTCATAGATTGTGTAAACTTTACATACTCTTTTTTAAAATTTAAAAAAAAAAATTCATCGTTAAAAAATTAATTTTTTTACGTGGATCTCATATTTACTCACTTTTTTTTAAATGAATGCGCGATATTTACACAACATATAACTGCAAATATTATTTTTCATACTAGCACTACCTAACAGAAAACTTGCAAAAAAAAATCAACAAATTATTAAGGATGAACAGTTATGGCTAACTCCATATTGGGTCATGGTGGCTTACAAGATCAGTATCATTAAAAGGAAAGACGACTATAGGAAAAGCACTACTTTTAGCGTACAAGTTGTATTAACCCCATGTGATCCATACATACTACTCTACAAAGACCTTACGTGAATTTTCTCATCAAAGGTACCCCCAACCAATTATTGGTTCCATTCGGGGGGCCTTCTTGACTTCCAAGCCTATCAAAACATCCTTTTTTTCAACAGACGTACGTAGACGGAATTATGCATGCATATAACGCACTCTTTTATTTATAAACGAGACAATGAAATGATCAATAATGGAAAAAGACGAATCTGACTCGATTCGTTGGATTCATAACGTGCTCAATTACAATACACGTGAGATGAATTATAACTTGATGAATCTAATTCCAACAAGACATTATATATGATTTATGTCAATTTCCAAAAAGAAACGCTTACATTTTAATCTTTCTTCCTAACATATAATCTCTATACAATTAATTCACCATTCTTTGGTATATCTCGGCATAGTTTGGTGCTTCGTTAACTTGGATCACGCGCTCGAGTTATATTTCTATATAATTGTAGTTTGTATAAGCATGGATTTAGTCATGCGATTTAAATTTGAGTTCTGTTATATACAGTTATTTTTATATATTCTTTACGCATTTCACTGATGTGATTGATCAAATCAATTATTTTATATTACAAAAAGTGATATAGCTAATTACATCATATTAATAAAGTGCATAAAAGATATACAAAAATGATTGAACTTACACAAACCAAACAAAGACCTCACATATCAAACAAAGACAGCAACAAAGGCCAGTGCGTGCGTAAGTGCGTGCGTGGATGGGTGTCACGGAACATCTTTCCCGCTTTTATGTTGAAGTTAAAATTCCTTTCGGTTCGTACTGACCACGTTGCAAGTACCTCATATGACGATCATGCCCCTCTATTTGGAGCAATCTTTGTCACACGTCCTGAACACGTCTTTAGTTCACATCGTAATCTGACAAGTCCAATGGCCAAAAGCTTAAAGCCTAATCTGATATTCATTTAAATAAATATTACTCCTCTTTCTATATTTATTATTTTCAGAAGTATAATTTAATATAATACATTTTAAGTAAATAAAGTTATATATGAAGAATGTTGTTTAGTATTTTAAAGTCATATCAATTGATATTGAAAATATTGACATCTTTGAAGAATATATTACCAAGTAAAGGTTCCTTGAGTTGTGCCATCAAATAAAGAGAGCTCCCAAAAAATTAGCCTCACTAATTTCAATAGAAGTATTTTTATTGAAAAAATATTTTAGTTACAAAATAATTTTACAAAAATATATTTACAAGCTAACGCGTTTTAATGTAATAAGTTATTTTTATTATAAAATAAATCTAACGAATCTATCACATTACTTCGGTTTATGAGTTTACTTTTATATCATTATTTTTGTAGTTATAACATTTCTCTTCTTATTGATGCACTCACTTTCACCTCAACAATTATAAGATTTTTTATATATATTTTATTAGTTTTGCTACTAATTATCTTATATACCACACACAATATTTATTTTTATTTATTTCTTGTTTTATTATTCTTAAACTAATTGAATTATTATATTCACTATCTATACACCACACATTTTGTAAGGAAAAAATAAAAAATAAAATAAAATAAAGTGTAGTGTGTAGTGTGTAGTGTGTTGATGATAAATATAATTTTTCATATTTTAATTCTTTTAAGAATATAATAATTCTCATAACAAGTGATATATTTACATAACACTAATTTATACTGAGGAAAACACTTTAAATTAAGGGACGTGCTAGACAGAAACCCCACACTCTTGTACACTCCTTAAAAATATACAATTTTACTTTTTTTTATCCTAATACTTCGTATTTCATGTTTCATATATTAAAAAATATGAAATATAAAGTTTAAGAGTAAAAATATAAAATTATATATTTTTAAGTAGTATGCAGGAGTGGAGTTTATGTCTAGAATTTTTTTAAAGCTAAACGGACATACTACCATAGTACCACTTAAATAAATAATAATAAATAAATAAAGAGGTTAGGGTGAATAGGAGGAAGGTAAAACAGAAGTGGGAGGGTAGAGGTGGGGAGGAGTGGGCTGGCCAATAGCATGGATGGATCTATGAATGAAATGTGGAGGCCATCCGTTTGGAATATTATTCTTTTTCTTATTTTCTTTAATATCTGCATTTTTAAGAATACAATGAAAATGATTAAGAATTTGATAAAATTCACGGCAACATCAATGTTGTAAAAATTATTTGTGTTTATCAAAATATCTGTAATAATAATTCTTGTAATAATCTATGTTTATTATATATGATGAAATCTTCCATTTTTCTTCAGTTAGAATTTCTTCCATACCTCTCGCTCTCTTTGCCTCATCGCCCATCGGCCTCCTCACCTTGTTCCGACATTCTCTGATCGTTTTGATGGAACATTTTTTATGATCGGTCTTCCTGACTTATCCTTACATAGCATTACATTTTCCTGGAACCGATCAAATTAAAAAATAAAAATCTAATAAAGCGGATTTATTTTCGTTGTTTCGTTGAATTTTCTAGTAGTCGTGGAATTTCAGGATCCAGGCGGCAGCAGTTGTCTTCCTTGAGACTCTGTCAAACGAGCTTATTATATTAAGGTACCTTGTATTCTGCTGTTTCTTGCTGTTGGGTTGCTCTTCTTACAAGCTGCCTGTGTTGATTCTTTCTGTATGTGTTGATACGTTTTGGCGATTGACAAGAATCTTAGGTGGATATCTAAAATCTATTGGCTCGGAGATTTGTTATCATTTTTTTCCATTTCCTTTCTTGTATCTGTTTATATCATCTGAAAATATTGCCGGCCTTATTTTTTCTGACTTCCAAGATTGTCTCATCTGTGGTGTGCAGGAAATATAGTCAGGTTCTTAAAAAAATCACTGTTCTCCAAATATTTATTTCCCTTATATGCTTATCACACTATCTCAATCAATTTTGCAGTTGGGTTATCTTAGATGCATCTGATTTTCTTGTCCCAATTGTATTTTTATTGAGTCTCATTAGCCTTCATCTTTTACACTTCCCTTCTCCCCATGTTTAGCTTGTCTTCTGCAAGTCAATTGGTGATCTGATCAGTATTGTATAGGCTATAAGGTTTGTATGTTGTTACCCTCTCGGTAGTGTGTTTTATGGATTTCATCGATTTCAAATAACCTAAATGCGTTGTTTGTGATTTGTATTATGTTAACGATATACTGTTTTTTAGGTTTAGATAGCATCTCTTGAAGATCAGTTTCGTGTCTAGAGCTTTGTTTCACATGTTCTCATAACAGGAAATGTTGTTCTGGACCCGTCCAGCAATTATGTTGCTGTGAGTCTTAAGGTCAACATCATCATTTCCTTTTAGATATGTCTATATTCATTAAAACTCAATTTATTTGTAGAGTGATAAACTAATAGTTCTGTTAAGTGGATTCAGAATTCATGCAAAGAAGTTATTGCATGAGATTTCTTTATATGGGTGCAACTTCCATCCTGTGTCCTATGTGAGCAGGACACAAGCTTGGAGTGCCATATCAACATTTGGGGATGTGTGGCTTCCCCCAGATTGTGTGCTGTCTGACACAGACTAAAGCCACTTCTAAGTATTACATTCTGTCTAGAGCAGTATTTATTTCGTGGTTTTAGTCTTGAGGCATCATTGCTGGATCTCGACACCTATGACGATCGGCTCTTGGCTTGTTTTTCTAATTTCCTTTAATAGGCATTCAAGTTTCATAACTTTTTGCTCTGAAACTTGTGTGTGTTTACGTGCTTTTGGCCATTTCTATTCTCTGAAGGCGTGTATGGTAAAGACATGGCATTTATTCGTAACTTATTAGGCTTCAGATGGACAAGTGGATGCTTTCCCGTAGGAAGTTTATTCAGGCAAATATGGATATGGTAGTAATAACAAATGCCTGCAATTGCTAAGTCACGTCAGATCACTAATCAAATAGAAAACAATAATGCATTTTTTTTTTTTTGTAAATCCATTTGTGTGTACATGTTTTTTTTTTTCATAAAGAAAAACTACTACGGATTTTTTTTGTGTTTTTTTTTATAAGTAGGATTTTTATTTTTGTTCAAGCTACTTATTTTTGTTGTCATTGTGGCCATGAAGGCTGATTCACACTTACGTTAGATGAAGTGAAATGATAACATTGACATGTTGCAAGTTGTTTAAATCAATGGTTTGTCTTAATATATTAGTTCTCTCTGAGTCATTTTAAAAGATTTACCTGGGCTTATAAATGAGATACAGATTCATCAATGTCTTGGTTTGTTTGTTTTTTGATAGGTAAAACAAAATTTTATTGATAGAAAGAAGGCGCAGCCCAAGTTTTTTTTTTGGTTCATCAGTGTCTTGGTAAAGAATTTAAATTCCCAAGTTTCATGCTCAAGATATTTTATTTGAAATTTTGAATCATGCATCAAGACTAAAAGCCTTAGAGGGCCAGCCTAGCAGGCATTTTAGAACTATCATATTTTGAGTTGGGACCAATTATTGGTTGAATATCTCCTTTGGATATCAGGTTGTTCTTCAGTCATCCTGAACTTGCTAGAATATTGCTGTTGCTTGCTTGTAGTCTTGTAGCTTTTAATGTTCAATATTTAGTTCTTTTTTGGCAGGGAGGATTCTCAAAGGTTGTTTTACTAGAAACTCTTCAGACACAACAGAAAAAGGGAACTTTATTTTTCTTCAAGCAAAATGTTGGGAGGCAACAATGGTAATCTTTTGCTTCCTGCTTTCCTGGATGAGAATCGTTTCAAGTATCAGACTAATGCATCAAATCAGCTGCAGTTATTTGTCAGTCGTGAGTTCTCTTCTGCCTTTCTTAGTTTTTTCTTTTAAGCATCAAGACTCTGTGCACTGTGTTTAATTTTGTCTGTTATTGCATATAATGTTATGTTTGGTTGGCCTTGAGCCCCCTCTGCTTTTGTCAGGGCAATTTTGCCTTCTGGCTAGAGTATATAGGTTGATTAATTTATTGTAAATTCCCTGATTCGACTATAATAAGGAGCTGCTTTCCAGTTTGTGCTGGAAATGAAGCTCATCCTACATGTCTTTCCTCCCGTTATGTGCAAGTCTGCAAATAATTATGTGTGTGCATGTATACTATTAGTTAGATTTTATTCACTTTCACATGCGCCCTTTGTTGGCTTTGCCCAATGAATTCAAGGATGAACTTTTTCTGGGCTACATTTGATGTGTCTATCAAGGGGAACATAGATGGCCTATGAATCTTAGGCCAGTTGGCACTTCCACCCACTGCAGGACTCGAGGGAGTTGAATCCCCCCTAGGGGTTGCATTCTCCTAGTTGCCTATAAAAGTGGTGGAGCAAAGATGGATCTTATATTAGCTTTTAGTCTCACCATGTAGGTTAATATTAATACTTATCCATTAAATTGTGTTACTTTTAGTGTAGTTGGGTTGTGCCTTTTGTGCTTTTTAATATAGAGTTCTTACTTACCAAAACAAGTTTATTAGATTGTTTTTGTCCGGTTCTTCCGTTTCATATTCTTTGCCTTTAAGGATTTCATTTTATTGATACATTGTAATATGCTAATTTCATATACTGCTAATCCCTTTTTTCCCTTAAGTATATTATGTATTGCTTCAAAGACAAAGCATTGTTCAGACCTTTTACATATTTTATAGAACCATTGATCCTTCAATAGCTACCTTGATGAAGACTTACCACCACCACTTTACCGTTATTGCGAATGGTATGTAACATGTGGTCAAAATTTATAAACTTACAAGATAAGGATATGAGATTTAATTAGTAGTGAGAAATGATCTTAGATACTTTTAAAATCAAGCTCAGTCAACTTTAGAAGAAATATTAATAACATCATCATTCTCATGACCATTCCATGACTTTTTATTTTTAAGTATCATCATCAACGTGTAAATCAACCTTGTCATTAGGGGCTGTGGGCTTACATCTGTGGCGGTGCCAAATCATCTATGCCCACAGCTGCCACCACCACCCAAAAGTTGGCAGATAAATAGCTATATCTGGTCAGTTAGGAGCATTGAATGGTAAATGTGTAAATCTGGGATGAAAACCATTATTTAACACACTGTAGAATATGATAAGAGGAAATTTATTGTGGTTAGGGTCTCGCACCCATGTTGGAATTATAATGAGATATCTGCAGTTGATCCGGTCTCTAAGCATAATGAATACGCAACCTATTTTGCAGCACCAGCTGGATGTAATGTTGATCCAGTAAATTTTTTGGGAAATGAGCATATTACTCCTATCGTTCGGCCAAATAAACGCAGCAGAGAAACCGAAGATATTTCAAGGCAGCAAAAACTTCAGATATCCTTGAATTATTATGGCTGTCAGGATGAAGCTGATCGCTCAGCAAGCATTCTAAACCCAAACCCAGTATCAACAGGATTAAGGCTATCATACGATGATGATGAGCGTAACTCATCTGTTACTTCTGCAAGTGGAAGTATGACGGCTGCACCTTCAATCATCTTGTCCCTTGGGGATAATATCAAGACTGAGCTTGATCGACAGAAGGAAGAGTTTGATCATTTTATCAAAATTCAGGTATTCCTGGACGTTTTTTCAATATTGCAGTTTTCTGGATGCCCGTTCAAATGAATCACGAGGGCAAGATTCTTCCTCCACCCGTTTTCTGGGGGCTTGTGTGTGTGTGTGTGTGTGTGTGTTTTGGGGGGGGGGGGGGGGGGTGACACAATTGTTTTGCCATTCAGAAAGTGGTTACAATATACTAACACATCCATCCTTGTTTTTATTACCCAAAAGAAACCTTTTTGCTTTTGAAAATTATTTCATTCGGTGGTCTTAATCCTTTCTATTTTAATTCGATTCCCAATATTATCTACTTCTTATAACATTAGTATTTCAAGTGAAGAATTGCCTATGTCTATTAATTAGTAATTTTTTGTCTACTCATGGTTTTTAATTGATGTTGTATCTTGGAGACCTGGGTGGGGAGGATCATGAGTGGTGGCTTTCAAGGGTCTGAAATCATACTCAACAGAAAGCAGTAGTCAAGCTAATTTCATAATATTTTAGTGATCATTTTATGCTGTTCTTAGCACCTGTAGAATAATCTTTGATCACTCTTGAATCAGGAGGAACAGTTAACAAAGGGGGTGAGGGACATGGAGAAGCGACACACAGCTTCTTTCCTTTCTGCTATGGGGAAAGGTGTCAGCAAAAAGCTTCGTGAGAAAGACATTGAAATAGAGAACATGAACCGTAAGAACAGGGAAGTTGCAGAGAGGATAAGGCGAGTTGCCATGGAAGCCCAGAATTGGCACTATAGAGCAAAGTACAATGAGTCAATTGTTAGTGTCCTGAAGAACAACCTCCAGCAGGCAATTTCACAGGGTGCTGAGCAAGGTAAGGAAGGATTTGGAGACAGTGAAGTCGATGATGCCACCTCATATATCGAACCAAACAACTACCCGGGCATTCCAGGTGGACCTGCCAAATCATTTCCCAGGAATAACCTAGGCTTGGGACACATTTGTAGAGCATGCAACACAAAGGAGGTCTCTATCTTGTTGATGCCTTGTCGGCACCTATGTTTATGCAAGGAGTGTGAGGGGTCAATTAGTGTTTGTCCTGTATGCCAGTTTATCAAAACTGCTAGCGTTGAAGTATATATGTCCTAAGTTATTAAGCATATTACCACTCAAATGAAAAATTATTTACTCTTGTTTCATATAGCTTTAAAAATTATGAATTGTGTATGTGGCTTAACTAATTATCTTAATGAAAAGAGCCCTTGTGATTTCTCTAGGATCTCTCTCTCTCTCTCTCCAATATTACTGAAATTACCCAAGTAACCCGTATTGTATTGTCACGTTCTACCAATTCAATCAATAAATTGGTTAGTGATCAATAATTTGCTAATCAATCAAATACATAAAGTAAATAAAGTGTGAAACACCAAATTTGGTTCGAAAGGAAATCCTTTGAAAAAATCCTCAAAGGTAAAATCCTACGGGGTAGCCAAATTTTAAAAAGTCAATTTTATTATTTGAAAATAAATTATAATTAATTCTTAATTACAAAGTTTTTGCTAATTGATTTTCTTACTTGACCCGACAAATAACCCGTTTGCCTCTACTGCAGTAACAAACAAAACTTCTGGCGGTCTTCAAACTATTGACTATTCTCCTGGAACTCTAATGGTTGAACTCGATCAATCAAACTCCAACATGGAGTAAGCACGCGCTCAATGAGAGAAAGATGAAAAAGAACTTGAGAATTTTCTCACACTCAAGCACTTGGATCATTCTCCAATCTCTCCAAGTTCTGGAAAATATGATAAAAAAAATAATCGTCCAATCGAAATCCTCATCATAAATATTCTAATCAGTATTTGATTTGCAGTAGGACTTGGTTGACGGATTGAGTCTGTTAGGAATTTGAGGCACGATAAAACTCTACTAGGAACAACACTGTTGATGCGTCTGTTGACACCTGGTACTAAGTCTTCTAAGCAAATCTAGATTTCTTCAACTAGATAATTCCTAACTTTTCGAACTTCAGTTATACACACTCTTAACTTATCCAAACTATTGTCTAATAACTTCTTGACATAATTCAAATGTTTATAGATAAAAACAAAATTCTTTACGTTCATCCAACAAACTTAACAACAAATCTATATCCATCTAGTCATATAGTCCTATCCAAACTTATCAACTTAGTCATCTAGTCCTAGTCAGACTTTTGCATCTAGAATCTCCCCATTTGGCGAATAGGTGAACAAAACCAACTTGATGAATGTCTTGCATCTATAATCTCCCCATTTGGCAAATTGGTGACATAAACTAACTTGATGAATGTAATATAAACCTGTCAAAAGCACAAATAGCAAACTAAGCAATTGAGTAGAAATTCCAAGCAAATAATCATGAAACAAAACTACTAACATAGAGAATTGACTAAGATTAGTTTCATCAACATCACAAGTTTAAAGATTATCTAAGTCTAACAATGTTCTAGACACCATTAAACCATAACCCAAAATAAATCAAACCAAATTAAAATTCAAGATTTGAATAAAAAAATGATTAAAAAATCTGTTGCTTCCCCTCAATAACACTTACTCCAACTCCCCCTAAATTTCACAATACCAAAAAAATCAATCTAATCTGCTCCCCCTCAATATGCTCCTCCAATATCTATCTCCCCCCTTTTGTCACTAATCTGACAAGCCTTAAACCTCCTCGTCGTCAGAATCAGACCAATGCGGATTGCCATGTGGGAATATGAAAATAAAATTCTTGAGAAGACCCTCCCACAACTATGAACCTCAACTCTACAATGCAATGTGAGTAAAATGATAAATGATCATGAATGCATGTAAAGAAATTGGCAAAATGCTGAAAAACTTTAGTTGAGGCAAAACATCAAACACTTGGTGGGCACTCATTCGAAACCGAATGACAAAATGCAAGAACCAGGGCCGGCTCTCCCATAAGGCGAGTTAGGCGGTTGCCTAAGGCCCCACAATAAAAAAGGCCTCATAAAATATTAAGAAAATAATTAAATAAAAAAAATTTTAAAAATTAAATTATCTAAACTAAAAGATATTAATATTGTCAACCGTAAAAAATAAATGCTAACAATTATAAAAATAAAATAAAAATTTCGGAACTTTGTAAGTTTTCTTTGGAAATCTAAAAGTCACAATAATAACAGTAGTTCTCTCTACAAAATCCGAGATATCCAACGGAACTATATAAAAAATTCTCTTTTTATACATCAGATCGACAAAATATCATTTTATCACCTGTGTACTCTTCTCCCCATTCTCTAATCTCCCTCTTACGCATCATCTTCTTTGTATTTGCACGGGCAGCCTCTCGAGTCTCCAATCTCCATTGTTTGCAATCGGACGCATCGACAGACCGCAGACGACCATTTGTTGAGCAGCTGCGTCTTTACTGTGTTTTGAATGAAGGTAATTACTTTGAAGCTCTAACCTGCAGCTGCAATTTATAAAGTAAAGTTTTTTTTTTTGTTTTATATAGATAAGTGAAGTACAATATTTGTGGCAATAAACAAGCCACGTGATAGTTGATACTGAATCATTGATTCTGTGAAGTTATTTGTCTTATATTGAACATCTTTCTTGACTTCTCCTTTAATTGTTTAATATGAATTTTGTCTTAGAGTACATCAAGGTACAGTCCCGAATGAGGACTCTCCTTGCAGACCTGCATGCTTGTCCCATGTGTGAATGACCAAAATACCCCTAACTCCATCTTCGGTCAAAATATCTGCGTTGAGCAATATTTGAAAAACTCAATGACTGCATGCGTGTCCTTTCACAATGACTGCAAGTCTGCAATTAGAATTATTTTTTGTCTTTAGCTTCAAGAATTAATCATCCATAGGCTCACAATTCACAAATCACATGCCCGTGGCCCATGGGCCTTATGGATCATTTTTCAAACTTTATTTATTTCTCTTTCAATATTTTTAATCTATAATTTATTTTTTAATTTTAGATATTAACATTAAAATATTTTATTTTATTGTGCAGATTAACAATTTTATATAAAAGTGAAGGCCATTTCTTATATAAAAGTGAATCTCACTTGCTAAATCAGGTTCTATTGTTTTATGTTTATATTTATTTTATTCTAGAATATTCATAAGTATAGTAAGATTTTATATATTGGATATTATTCTTTTCTATTAGAAAATATGTCTAATAGAAAATATGCATCTGGATATGAGAAACTTAAAAAAAAAAAAAGAATAGAAAAATTGATTGAATCTCAAAAAGGATCTTTAAATAAATTTGTTACTACCAATAAACAAAATATAGTAGAAAATTTATGTGAAAAATTTGTAGATGATCAAGAAACACACCAAATAAGACCACAAGATAATAAAATAAATCAAGAAATACAACAAAAGGAATATGGAACTAATGAAACAATACAACAAACCCAACAAAAGGGATCTGAGGATAGTGCTCAAGCGTGTACTGCTACAATTATTACTGAAGAATTTGAAAAAAATATAGAAGAAAATAAAAATACCGATGACATATCTGATTCTATTCCTTCAAATATTTATGACCCTGCTCAATGGAAAAATGTTGATACAAAATTAAGAGATTTATTAGTAGAAAAGGGTCCAATTAGATATAGCGATATAAAACTTTCCTAAGGATGAGAACTCTAGACATTTTTCCACTACATATTATATACGAAACTTATCAAATGGGGAGAAACATGATAGAAAATGGCTCGTGTATTCAAAAGACTTGAATAGAGTATTCTGCTTTTGTTGCAAGTTGTTTAATTCAAAACTTAGTATAAGTCAACTAGCTAATGAAGGAATCGATGACTGAAAAAATCTTAGTGCTAAGCTTAAAAGCCATGAAACAACTAATAAGCACATTACTAACATTACTGCTTGGCTTGATTTGGAAATGAGATTGTCAAGAAATAAAACAATTGACAAAAAAGTTCAAGAACAAATTAACAAAGAAAAAGATCATTGGAAAAAAGTGTTATTGAGAATTGTTACTGTAGTAAAAACTCTTGGTAAAAATAATTTACCATTTCGAGGACAAAATGAAAAGATCTACCAAGAAAATAATGGAAATTTTTTAAGTCTAATTGAGATGATTTCTGAGTTTGATCCAGTAATGCAAGAACACATTCGACGTATTCAAGATGGTGAAATTCATAATCATTATCTTGGGCATAATATACAAAATGAATTAATACATTTGCTAGCAACTGAAATCAAAACCCATATTATTAAAAAAATTAAGGAAGCAAAATATTTTTCGATTATTCTTGATTGTACCCCAGATGCAAGTCATCAAGAACAAATGTCTCTCATACTAAGATGTGTTAATATTTCAACAAGCCCAATAAAAATAGAAGAACATTTTTTAGAATTTATTAAAGTAGATGATACGAGTGGAAAAGGTATTCTCAGTGAATTATTAGATACAATAAAAAGTCTTGAACTTGATATTAATAATGTTCGAGGACAAAGTTATGATAATGGGTCTAATATGAAAGGAAAAGAGCAAGGGGTGCAAAGAAGATTGCTTGATATAAACCCCAAAGCATTTTATACGCCATGTGGTTGTCATAATCTTAATCTTGTTATATGTGATATGGCTAATTCTTGTCCTAAAGCTATATCATTTTTTGGAATAGTCCAACGTATTTATTCTTTGTTTTCTTCATCAACAAAGTGATGAAAAATTTTGCAAGATAATGTGTCAATTCTAACTCTTAAGCCACTCTCACAAACACGTTGGGAAAGTCGAATTGAAAGTATAAAAGCAATAAAATTCCAAACTCCACAAATAAGAGAAGCTTTATTGCAACTAGCAAAAATAACTGAAAATCCTAAAACAAAGAGTGAAGCTAATTGTTTAGTAGCATATGAAATTGAGAACTTTGAATTCATATTAGGCATGACCATATGGTATGATATATTATTTGCAATCAATACTGTAAGTAAAAGTCTGCAATCCAAAGATATGCATATAGATGTTGCCATTGATCAGTTAAAAGGTCTTATTTCTTTTTTTCAAGATTATAGAGAAAATGGATTTAAATCTGCTATGATTTCATCGAAAGAGATTGCAATTAGTATGGAAATAGAACCTGTATTTAGAACAAAACGAATAATTCATAGAAAAAAACAGTTTGATGAAAATGTCAATGAAGAGACAACACAATCTGCTGAAGAATCTTTTAGAATTAATTATTTCTTATTCATAGTAGATCAAGCAATTTCTTCAATTCAAAACATGTTTAAACAGTTTCAAATATATGAAAATATTTTTGGTTTTCTATTTAATATCAAGAAATTGAAATCACTTGACGATGGTAGTTTGCAAAAAAATTGTCTTAATCTTGAAAGCTTTTTGAAATATGATATTGATGATTTAGATATATTTTCTGAACTAAAAGTTTTAAAAGAAATTTTACCAGTAGTAGAAACCACTCCTATTGATATATTAAATTATATAAAAAGACTTGATTCTTTTCCAAATGCATGTATTGCTTATAGAATTTTATTGACAATACCTATTACTGTTGCTTCTGTAGAAAGAAGTTTTTCAAAATTAAAATTGATAAAATCTTATTTAAGATCAACAATGTTACAAGAAAGATTAAATGGACTAGCCATATTATCAATTGAGAAGAAGATATTAGAAGAACTTGAATATAAAAATTTAATTAGCAATTTTGCATCTCAAAAAGCAAGAAAAATAATTTTTAAATAAAAATAATTTTTAAATATAATTTAATTAATTTAATATAAAAAAAGGCCCCGTCTTAACTTATCGCCTTAGCCCTCAAAATCTATTGAGCCGGCCCTGGCAAGAACCAACTCAGAAACCATCCTCAATCCATGAAAATAGCATAATCCAACTACTAGATGCAAATCTGGGCAATCCAAACATTAAAAAAAGAAAAAGAAAAAGAAAAGACCTCCAATCCGAAACCCCATAATCCACGCCGACACTTCAAAATCACATCAATCACAAAAATTTCCAAAATAATATAGATCCAAGCCCTAGGGGAAGAGAAAATAAATGAATAGTGCACTTATCGTGATTGGGAATCATGTAGACAAGAAGACCTGTGCAACTTTTAAAAACCCAAGTGCTCTAGAACACTAGTGGTGTGGGAAGTGGTGTTCGGCTAGAGCACAAAGAGTGAGAGAGACGTGGGACTGGAGGAAAATAACAAGTGTGGACCCTTAGTAAAATAGAGTGACTAAAGGTCTCGCTCACGTGGACATATGACTAAGGGTGCGTTTGGTTACCAAGCCAAACTCATCTCATCTCACTCCTCATTACAACTTTTTCAAATTTCAATATAAAATATAATAAACAATTCAACTTTTTCAAATCTCAAAACAATAATAATATTAAAAAATAATATTTTAACAATATTTTATTATCTAAACTCAACTCAACTCAACTCAGTTTAACATCCAAATACACCCTAAGTCATAGCAGAGTCCCACTAGAAGACTTACTCGAGTGGGGCTTATTCACTATGACTAGGAGTCCCACTGGGAGTTAGACTTCCAAATAAAATAAAATAAAAATACCTCAGTGAAAGCTCCTAAACCTCATATGCATGAGAGCCAAAAAAAAATTTATGCACATGCAGAAAATGCCTGGATGCCAAAACCATGAAAAAAACAATTACATAACAAAAGATAAATAAAATAACATAAAGGTTGACCCACACCCTAAAAATATATTTATTTATATATTTTTAAACAACTTAATTCTTTTGAAGCCAAATCACTTGTCTAAATGCACCAAGTGTCCAAGCACAATGTACCAATCACACAATCAACATTGAAAGAGGTTCATACTCTCTTATTTGAAATAAAGAGCCCCCAAAAAAATAAGTGTGGACACACCACAAAGTCATCATAGCCAAAGTCTATGTGGGTGTGTGGTGAGGGAACTTACTACCACCGTCAAATATTTAAATATTTAATATATTTTTTTATTTTACCCTTTTTTTATTTATTTCTTTCACATAGATACTTCCAAATAGGTTATCTTTAAGCTCAAAAGTTAAACTTTATACTAGGGCCTAGATAATTGAAAGAGTATCTCCTCTGAATACAATGTTGTTCAACCCTTGATATGTCCATTTTATTATTAATCTTTTTTCACAATGAATAGAACAATGATTTTTTTTATGAGGACTAATTAAGGACAAGATCCATGTAGGATGTTTATCTTTTTCGCAATGAAAAAACACCGACTTTTTCTATATAGATCAAACCTCTATGTCTGGCAAGAAGAGATCTCTTGACTTTTAGTATTAGGTTCAACTAGTATTAGTGAATTTAAGGTTAAAACTCCCTATTTGGATAGCATCTATGAGACTTTATGGAGCATACATAATGAATAAAATGTGAAAAATAAGTTCTTCGCAGTGCACTAAAAGTTAACTTTGACAAAATGAGCCATGAGATCTACACTCACATTGTAGACTATATAAAAAAAATAGTGAGATGTTCCAACTCCAAGTATAGTAAGTATGAGGGTCCGAGTACTCTTGACTTGGCTAGGCAAAAATGATCTCTTCCTTTTTCTTTTTTTCTTCTATTTTATTTTATAAAACAAACCAGAAAAATAGAAGACAACCTAACCAAACCAAATAAAAACAGAAAAATAGAAGAAAACTCAACCAAAAAGAGATGCAAACAAATAAAAGAATGTGAAATGCATATCCTAAACTAATGATATGCAAGGAATGCAAGAACATGCAAATGGTCCTATCAATTAATGTCACGCAACATCTTCTTTAACCACCCATTTTGCTTTGAGTTTTGACCTATATTTTTCATCAACACCACTTTATATAACATTTTCTTTCTTGTGAAGACAAAAATCTGCTAGTTCACCAAGTTTACGACTTATGGTAGTTATTTTATGACTCAAGTCATCAACTTTATTTTCTAAATTCTTTTCCTTTCTTGTAAATTTTCTTTTTCCTACACTTTTCTCAAGTTAAACCAATGTGGCCTTATATAGCCAAAAATACCACAATGATGACAAGTAGGAATAAACTTACCTACGAACTTACCTCAATTAGGTTTTAATGACGTTGATCTTTCATGAGAGGCTCTCAGAATATTAGATTTTGACATGGCTTCTTTGGAGCATCCTCACCTTGGCTTCCTTTAACAAAGATAATATTTTTTTATGAAATGACAGCGGATGATGAGATTTGAAGTTCTTTACTTTGAGAAGTCATGTACCCTAAACTCGTGGAATCACAGCTGGATTTTTGAAAGCTCAACATTTCATCTAATTGTTGAGTTGCAATTTTTTTCTTGTATTCTTGAACTTTTTCCAATTCATTCTCAATTACTTCTTTTTTAGTATGTTCAATCTTGATACTTTAACTTCAAAAATTTTTAATGTCTCAAATAAATTATTCTTTTCATTCTCCACAACTGTGAGCTTTTTGTATAGTTTCTTATTCAATTTTTTTAGCTTGACCACCTCTTCAAATAAATCATTATAAGGTTCCTGTATACTCAACTCATGGTCAACATCAACAAGAGTTACATCCAAGTCATTGTCATCATATTCACTTTTAGATTTTGTTAGCAGAATTTCAAAAAAATTATCAACAATAGTGGTAAAAGCCATAAAGCAATTTTCATCATCAAACGATGAATTTTCATCATCAAATGATGAACCATAATTTTCAGATTCTAAACTATCACTAAAGTGTGACATTCAGTGTTTTTCCCTTATTTTTCTTAAAGTTTGGGTCGTCCACTCTAATTTGACCATAGCTAAAGCACTCATGACACTGTACTTTATCATTTTTCTCAATTTTTTCTTTATTCCATTTGTCTTTATAACTTCTCTTTGCAGTAAATTCTTTACCTCATTTTTGCTTTCCACTAGCTTTCTTGTTAAATAAAAATTTTTGGAATTTCCTTACAATGAGATCTATATCCTCACCTTTCAGATTTTCTTCATCAAAAAAATCATATCAATCTTCTTCCACAATTTTAAAAAAAATGAATTTACCTTTTCTTGTTTGAGGAAGAGATGACTCATATGTTTGTAAGAAGCCGACCAATTCTTGAACCTTAATAGCATCCAAATCCATGCTTTTCTCAATGGTTGTAACTTTTGGGCGAAATCTTTCAAGCAATGACCTTAAAATCTTTCTCACGACCCTTGAATCCTCCAGCTTCTCACCGAGATTAAACTTGGAATTCACAATATCATTAAGTTTAGCATAAAAATCATTAAAACTCTCATCTTCCAGCATTTTAATCTCTTCAAATTTTAAAGTTAGCATATGCAATTTTGAATTTTTTACAATTCTTATGCCTTCATTGTAACCTCCAAAATGTCTCATGCTTCTTTGGCAATCTCACATATTGAGATTCTTTTAAATTTATCAAGAGATACAAGTTACAACCATGAAGATAACGTAAAGTCATTTACTATTCTAGTTGCAGTTGTTGATCTCATCTCTAGTCCAAGCATCAAGAGATGTCTCAGACTTAGTCCATCATTGTTTAACTACATACCACACATGTTCATCCAAAGACTTGAAGAAAACGCTCATACGAACTTTCCAATAAACATAATTTTATCCATCAAATTATGGTGGGATATATAATGATAACATGATCTATAGAGGGACACAGATCACACTCGATGAGTGAACCACGCTCTGATGTCAATTGAAGTTACCCAAGTACCCCTGTATTGTATTACCACATTCTACCAATTCAATCAATAAATTGATTAGTGATAATAATGAAATAATTTGATAATCAATCAAATACATAAAATAAATAAAGTGTGTAACACCAAATTTGGTTATGAAAAGAAATCTTTTAAAGAACTCCTCAAAGGTAAAATTCTACAGGGCAGCCAAACTCAGGAAAACCAATTTTATTATTTGAAAATCAATTATAAGTAATTCTCAATTACAAAACATTTGCTAATTGCTCTCTTACTTGATTCGACAAATGATTCGTTTGCCTCTATCGCAATAGCAGCCAAAACCTCTACTGATCTTCAAACTATTGATTTCTCTCTTGGAACTCCAATGGCTGAACTCGATTAATCAAACTCTAACATAGAGTAAGCACACACTCAATGAGAGAGAGGAAAAAGAACTAGAATGAAAATTTTCTCACACTCAAGTACTTTGATTATTCTCTAATCTCTCCAAGTTCTGGAAAATATGATAAAAAAGATAATCATTCAGTCGAAATCATCATCATAAATATTCTGATCAATATTTGATCTACAGTAGGACTCTGCTAACAGATTGAGTCTGTTAGGAATTTGAGGCACAATAAAACTCTGCTAACGTGTTTGTTGACACCTGATGCTAAGTCTTCTTAGCAGATATGGATTTCTTCAACTAGATAATTCCTGACTTTTCGAACTTCAACTATACACACTCTTGACTTATCCGAATCATTATCTAATAACTTCTTAATATATTTCAAAAGTGTATAAATAAAGATAAAATACTTTACATTCATCCAACAAACTTAACAATAAATTTATATCTATCTAGTCACGTAGTCCTATCCAAACTTATCAATTAAGTCACATAGTCCTAGTCAAACTTTTGTATCTACAGTTACAAACTTACAAACGTGGCAGATCTACAAATTCATATGCGAGGAGCCAAATTTATTCTCTGAGAATAATATTTTTGTTTATAATTTTGTGTACACTATTATAAAATGGAACACTATAAACATAATTTAAGATTAAAAAAATACCAACACGTTCTTAAACTAGAAAATACTTTACGCGCGTCATTGTAGTAACAAAACGCTTATAATTTTGTCTCTTTAATAGAGAATTCGACATTTCAATTCAAATTATTACTCAACAGAAGAACAAAAAAGGAGTCGAAATGACTATAATATGATAGAGAAAATCATACATCAGTTTAAAAAATACATATCTTTTCATTTTTATAGACTTTTGTGGGTCAATGTATTGAGTTAAAAAAGTAGACTTCATTAAATATTTGGGCGAAAGTTTTTAGTCGTTGAAAAAAAATATTCTATGCATAAATTTTCTTTTACGATTTTTTTATGAGGCAGCAGATTTTTTCAGATTTTTTCGAAGTTAGAGGGTTATTTCATAATTTTGATTTATTTATAAACTCAGTCCCTAAGCTCATTCGCAAATCACTCTATTGGCTTATTTTTTCTAATGTTTTCTAAAGTAATATTAGATACAAGTTTAAGGTATATAAGTCTCGTATAATTTCTTTAAAAATATATATATATATATATCATAAAATAAAAAATCAGTTTTCCATGCCTCAATATTTTTCAAAAGTTCTGCACAAAACTTGAACATCCTAATATGCACAAATCATTTCCCTCTATAGGCATGCATGTGCCGCATGGCAATCAATCAATCAATTAGAGCACATGTTAATTTTTATTTTGATTTCTTAGATTTTTTATTTTTTAACAAGGGGGCACCTTATGTCGAGTTTTGATTAATTTCGATATGGCAACCTCGCCATTAGATGATTTGAGGGAGATGGACGGATGGATTTAATTGCAAAAATTTACATATCCTAAGAATAAATTACTTGAAAGTTAAAACTAAAGAAGTGATTTGCAAACAGACTAAAACCCAAATGACTACTTTTATGGTTTCAAAAACATACCCTAGTCCCAATTTATATTGGGATTTTGGATATTCTTTGAATTTGAAACCCTAATCTATTTAAATAAGAAATCACTTAAAATCACTTATAGACACGTTAACCATTTACTCGTATCATTAAAGACTGCAAATTTAAAACAAGATAATAACATTACCCTCTTACAAATGAAAGTAAATTCTCTTTCAACCCTTTATAGCACACATTAGGAAAGGAACAGGTTACCCTTGACTTTGCTCATTGAAAAGAGGGGGGATGTGGGGGCATTGGGGCAAAGTCAGGGAAATCCAAATTCCTGTTACATTTCTACTTTTCAGACACGACGATATTGACTTGGGATATGAGAATGTAACGACCTCACCCAGTATTTTTATGGATAATTTATTAGGCTCGATAAGTGAGTTAAATCCTATAAAAGATTTTATTTGATAGATTATTTCAATTTGAACCGAAACTTAAGCCTCTATTATTATTATTATTATTGTTATTATTATTATTATTATTATTATCTAAACTTCAAACTCGCTAGACTCCAAACACTACTAGTATTTGAGATAAAACCTCTAACCACAACCATGCACGTCTCTAATGTGTTTATCCACTCACACGCACATGCACGTATGCCACTCGACTCCAAACACTAATAATCTTCTGATTTCCTCTCCATAATAAAACTCCTAGCCACTACCGGATTCCCTTCCTCAACTCACAGCCCCGCACGAAACTGGCTAGTTCCACGGCTCCACCCACATGCACGTACACGTTCCTTGCCCATCTACGTCTTCATGCTTGGCTTTATTGTGCCGTTTCTTCCGCATGCACGTTGACACCTCTAGGTTTCCCTTTTATTTCTCAACCAGTTAATTCTATAAATACCCAACGTCGAAACACACTCACACACGCAGAGCACCCTTTCACGAACTCACACGCACGGCAAGCCCCACGAAAACAGAAACTGGGTAGCAGCTTCTCTCCATACCAGACCACCTCCCCTCAGTCCATCCGAAGCCTCGCACCCAAAGCCAAGCTCCACACACGGCATCCCCTGTTTTACCACCCGAAAACAGAGGATTGTTTCTCCCCACCGTGAGCCATAGCCCAACCACCCCACGGCACCAACTCCCTCCACGTCTTTACCACCGGCACAGAGAACTCCGACAGGCACTCCGCGACACCCCAGGTCCGCCGTGTCTCTCCCGGTAAGTCACGTCGCCTCCCCCACGCAGTGCGCATGTTCCTTCCGTAAACTCTCTCTCAAGCTTTCGGCTTCTCTCTTTGTCACTCTAACCAGTGCCAAGCCCTCAAGTTTTGAGCCATCAATGAACCACCTAGAGCCCATCGTAAGCCACGGACGTCCAAGTCTCCTCGGTAAGTGATGTCTCTCTCAATGAGCATCGCACAAGCTAATCCTCTCCCCGTAAGCCCAAACGTGTTTCTTTTATTTCCTTTATCCTTAATTTTCCCAAAATGCCCCTACCCTTTGTCTCTCACGTAAGTCGTCTTCCGCATGCATGCAACCCGTATATTAAATTTGTAGGTTGGTTAATTAAATTACAATAATGCCCCTGTTGTTTAAAGATTTACAGTTTGAGAATAATTTAGTTTTGGGAGATTTTAGGTTTAGAAAATAGAGGATATTTTTAGTAGTTTAGGTTTTAAATAAAATTACATGTTTAATTAGAAATTTATGCAAATTCGTATTTATTTTTATAGGCATCGAAAATAGTGGATTACGCGTCGAAAATAGTGGATTAGCGCTGCAAGGTAAGTAGCATGATCATACCCTTACACGTATGTACGGTAAAACGGCATTTTTATAAAAATATTATGCATGTATACCCTTTATTGGAAGCCCCTTTTTACGTATCCAAGACGTGATAAAAATATGAAAATTTATGATTTTATGTAAATAATTATGCATCAAGTTATTTATGAAAATTCATGATTTTATGAAAGAAATTATGCATTAAAAGATTTATGATCTTATGTGAGAGTTATGCATTAAAATAATTTATGAAAAGCCATGCATGATTTTATGTGAAAATTTATGCATTAAAGTATTTATGAAAAATCATGATTTTATATGAAGATTTATGCATTAAAGTATTTATGAAAAATTATGATTTTATGTGAGAAGTCATGCATCACGACATGTTATGAAAGAATGCGATTTCATTTGAAATCTATGATATGATATGACAAGATATGACAAGTATGTATGTGATTTCTTTTGAAATCTATGATATGACAAGTATGCAAGTATGATTATGATGAATATGAATGATAAGATACGTAACGGCCTATGTTATGATATGAAGACGGTACCTATGTTATGGGCATATTGCATTGCCAGGTCGTACATGCTGGTAGTGCACCCAGTATGTCTTCCTTATGTATGGATTCCACAACCCACGGCCACGGGCGGAATCGAAATCTATTTAGATTCGCTAACTCTAACTCACGGGAGTCAACAGTGGGTAACGGCCTATGACAAGTAAAAGATAAGCTCATGTGCATGTTCATGTTATTTACATATATATTTATGAGTATGCACATTTTTTTTAAGAAACCTTATGTTTATTATGTTTACTGTATAATGTGTACTTATTGAGTATTCGACTCATTTTAATTTGTTTTCTTATTTTTAAACCACTCCAGGTGATGACATTTACGAGAATGAGACTGCAGGACAGGACTTGACCCCGGGAGGCAAGACAAAGGCCTAGACAGATTTTGCTATCTTAGTTTTATGGTTTAAGATTTACGTAAATTATTTTGATAAACACATGAGACTTCCGTAATTTTTTTAAATAAGTGCTTCCGCAGATTTTATGTTAGATTCTAAGTATTAATTAAATTTTATTTTATTTATGAAATCTTTTGCATCTGGCTCGTTATTAAAAGGAAAAGTTTTAGTCAAGTTCAGTAATAGCACACTGGCTCCCCGAAAATTCTAAAATGTTTTTATTGGGGAGCGGAGTGTTACAGAGAACCACTTAGAAGTGACTAAAAAAAAAATGTACTCTCAATAATGCACACATTATTTTAAGCAGCAAAAGAAGTCGAACATTGTTCGGAAATTTCCCAGCAACTCACATCAATTTTTATCTTGACACACTCCAGTCTCCTTCATCCAAGTTGTAGCAAAGTGATGATGAGCTTTACTGCGAAAGTGGAGACTCATACATGCACTTCAATAGCGGTGCGCCATCTTCTCCTTCTCCTGGTAATATTGGACATAACTGCATCCAATTGCATACAAACATATCTATGAACTCGTGTAAGATAAAGTGTGATTACAACATAACCGGGATGGAAGCTAATGAACGAAATTTACTCGGGTGATATATAATTTTTTTATAGGTAAATTAAATATGTAATCAATGAAAGGATATATAACTACTGAAGGGAAAAGAGCAGGAAGTATATATTATTGCGTTCCAAGTGAAATCCACTACTTATTCAACTTCCATGTATAATTCTTTCAAAGTGAATTAACAGGCAACATAGCTGAGCCTAAACAAACACTCTCCCTATTCATTATACTGTTTCAGACCTTAATGGCTAGATACAGTACAATGATGCACGACTTAAGACAAACAGGAAGTTGGTGAAAAGGGTACAAAATATATGTTTATGCCGCCAGTTAGTTTATGAATCAACAATCTCCATGAACAACATGAGAATCACGCCTTAAAGAAAATTTTCTCGTCCACAAGTTACTCTCAATATCCACTGCAGCGTTCACATATGAATTTCAAGCATTCAATTCACAATCGATTACCACCATCACGATGTATACATCATAAAAAAGCATCATCCACATTCAGTTTCCAAGTTTTCACTGCAGAGGGAAGACACATTTCTCTAATTATGAAACTCTCTTGAAAAATGTCAAACATTACCCTAGAATGTCAAACGACTTTTTTTCCAATAATTGTTAGCATAAAGTACTTTATTTAATCATTGTGCAACCTTCAAGGCTAAACTGTAAACATGAGCCATGCAACAATGAACCCAACAGCTCATGGAGTTGGATCATTAGACAATTGAAACTGTGGGTGAAACACACATCGATATATGTTCTGACATAATCAGTACAGCAGATATCCCATGCCATCTACCCCCCAAAACAACCTTCTAGATAAAACCAAAAAAAAAAAAGTGAAGAGTCAAACCACACATTTAAATGCCAATTCCCCTTCCTGTTCACCCAGAGAATTGGTAAGGAAATAATTCCATTCAACAAGCAAGATTCATTCATGAATTTTAATAAACATTCAGATATAAAAGCCTATTTCTGTAGACAGGTGATATGAGTTTGTCCATATACAAGCCCCGGGTATGCACATCCAGGGCACACTGCTTACATGCCTATTGTATCACCTTTTTTTTTTAAGCACAATGATTTACTGCAATTCGTAAAACCCACTGTAAGACACCATTTGCAAACGAAATTCACCCCATATTTGAGTTGTGCTCTAAAACTCACTATTTGAAACTCACCCTTTTCTGACCAACCCAGTCATTTTTTTTTATTGGCACCGGGTCTCTGGAACTGCATCCCGATTAATCCCGGGGGTGCATAGGCCCTCGGAAAGACCAACCCAGTCATTTCTTCTCTAAAGACTCAAAATGTGCCAGCATCTGAAATCTCACAACATTTACCAACTGTTGCTACTTTAGTCCAGAGTGAGAGAAAATCCCGACTGTAGGATCTCAGGAATCCAAGTTTCTTTTATTTCTAACCCAACCATTTCTTCTCTAAAGCTCCAAAATGCACCAACCAGCCATTTTCAGACAATATCCATTTATTGATAGAGTTTAAGGGGTTTAGGGATGCTATTATGATTTTTGAACAAAAAAAAAAACCTCTTTCCTCTACCCGAGATGAGTGAGATTTTCCCATACAGGCTTGCATACCCGGAGCCAGTATTTAGATTTATTCAAGGGGATAATTGGAAAATGGCAGATTCTGAAGATGATAGTGGAAAGCCCGGCATAACTAATTCAAAAGCTGTACCAACCACAACGAGACATACAACCTCAATATCATGTAAACAGGGTAGAACTTTATGAGATATAAATACCATGTATCAAAAAACATTTTACTGGCAAACTCTTCCAAATTTGGCCCAACAATGGACAAACTAATAGGCACATACACTTACCAATTAAACATAAATCTAAGACATGCATGTAAATCTAGCATTCATAGCTGCTTTCATGATAAGAGGCATTTCTTCATCACTTCCAATCTCCAAAATATCTAGTTGTAACTTCTCTTCAATTTAATACACATCTTTGTGAACACACACAAACATTGTAATCAAGCTTCCATTGATTATTGGTTTTGTTTGCCGAAACAGGTTATACATGCAGCCTACAATGCAATACAAGTTAGCGTAATAAATAATGTAATTACCGATTTCCATCAGGAATTTTAAACCTTAGCTCAAAAAATTATGATTGCTGAAGTGACATCAGATGAAATAATCGATAATATAAGCAAGTTCGGAGCTCGTTACAAGAATACTGTAAGGATTTTCTATATAAAGGTTTCACATTAGCAAAACTTCCATTTTCATATTCCGTAGAGAATAACGTATGGTCTGCCCGCCTAGAGGGTGAGCACAGGTAGAAGGATCCAGCCGCTAACAATAAACCACAAACGATCACTTCTACAGGTAGCTCAAATTCGGAAATTTACAATATTGTTATGTTCTAGCTATTAACATGATCAGCAATACGTACAAGAGAAACCATACATGCTCATATAACAGCCGTCTCCAATCTGCTCAATCTAATCCCAGTCCCTCGTATAAAACCTGAATCTCACTTTTCAACGCAAGAGACAATCCCTAAATCATATATCTAATAACACAGAATCTAATCGAGCTCTCTGGTTCGAAAATTTCGTATAGAAGAACTTAACCAATTGAAAACATAGATAAACCCAAAGTTTGATCTGGGTAAATAGAGAGAGAGAGAGAGAGAGAGAGAGAGAGAGAGCGTGGTGAAAGGAAGGAATTACGTGTAGGTGCCGACGAGGGGGCTGAGGAGGAGGACAGCGCTGAACCAGTTCTCGGAGACCTTGTGGTGAATCTTGCCAGGCAAGTCTTTCCACAGACCAGGCATCACCTTCTGCTGGAAGGGGGAGAGTGCGTAAACGACCGCCTTCAACTTCACCGGTTGCTTCCCCATTTCTGTCTTTGAATTGTTAGGGCAAATCGAAAAGAATAAGGAAAAATCTATTCATCATCGCAACTACCATCATCTCCTCATTATCTTATGATGTAATATTATATGATTAATTTTCAATCATATAATGCCATATCATAAAATTATAAGAAGATGATGAAAGTTAAGATGATGAGTAACATTATTCAAAGAATAATTAGAAAAGGAAAGGTCATTTAATACTTCGATTACGTCTGTAAGGTCCTTCTAGACATAGATCTGTTCGCACGTGCGAGTTGCAATGTCTAATGTCTTGGCAGGCTTGCTGCTCAGAAATTATTCCTTAGTTTTGAAAGGAAAAGTATTTTAATTATTATTATTTCATCAATAAAATTATCCTCTTTTTTTTTTTTATGTTCAAATAAATAAATAAAACTCTGTTATCATTTCTTTTTATTTATATCAATTATTTAAATAACACCCACTTAAAATTTGAGAAATACTCAAATCCTAGATACGATGGGAGATAACAAGAATTAAGATGAAAAGAGTATTCATCTTTATATTTCCCTGTAATTATAAATATAAAAAAACATTTATCTTTCCCTATAATTATATTTTTCTTCTATACCATTATTTTTAAGGATAATATTATTATTATTTTGATAATAAGGATAATATATTTTTTAAGGATAATATTATTAAGCTCTATGATTTTGCTGCCTCATTTTGATTGCTTGTGTATTTTATTTTATTTTATTTTTATTTCTTAATGGTTAAGAAAATAATTACTAGTGAATTTATGTATTTTTTTTAAATATTTAAAGACGTTTAAATAATGTTTGAAGTAAAAAGGAAACAAATGCAATTACACTACTACATTTGGATAGTGAAAGTATTTGAGAATGTTCATGAATAGTATTGAAAAAGTAATGAAAGAAAATTGAATAATAGTAAAAAGTAGGTGAAAAGTAATAAATAGTAATAAAAAGTAGTTAAAAAATAATAATAAAATAAATAATAGTAGTGAGAATGTTTGAGAATACTGGAGGTACTCTCATCGAGAAATGTGAGTTTTGCATTGTACTAATAGTGCAAATTATATTTTTTCAAATATTTTTTAAGCTGTTTTAAACATTTAAAAAATTTCCCAAACTCATTAAAAAAATACTTCTTTAACCATTAAGTAAAAGAAAAAAATATAATGCAGGGGTCACCTTTTTCGATGGCCCAAATATTTTTTTAAAAAAATTGACATGTGTCCTTTGAACTTGTTATAAGTACATTTATCATATTTTTAGATGGGTTGAAGAAAACTCTATACTTTTCCAATAATCATATTATCTCAACAACAACTTTTTTAATAGTCGTATTTTTCATTAGTTATAATTTTTTCAAAAATCGAATTCTTTTCTACAATCGTGTTCTTTTGGTGTAAAGAATATCAGTACGTCTTAAAATAGATTTCCCATTATCCCATTCATTTTTATTCATTTTTTGTTCTCTCTCAAAGACTCAAACTCCTGCAGAAAAATTGTAAGATGATTTCAACTTCAATAACAAGTTGGAAATAGTTATGGAAGTTGTCGTAAGAGCTACAAATCTTTTACACGACCCATAAATTTGACTGAGATCTAACACTACTTGTCAAATCCCATAGAGCCATAACTTGAATTTGATAACTAGGGCTAGCTTGATACCACAAGTGCTTTAAGGTATTCTCATATATTCGCAAATATTTTATTTTTAAATATTATTTAAATATAAAATATAAAATATTTTTAAATTTTTAAATTTAAATTTTTTCATTTAATCATTACCTAATTATTATAAAATTTTCAAACTATCAAACAAAAGACAAAATATAATACAATTTTTTCAAATTTCAAAATAAAAATTATGTTAAAAATTTTAAATAGTTTTTTAACTTTATAATATTTTTATTCAAATTTTTCTATCTCCTTTTTCAAAACTCAATAAAATATTTTAACTCAAACTATTTTATTATTATTTTCAGATATTCTGAAATATTCATAAATATCCAAAAGAGGCTGAAAGAGTCGAGTTTGGTCATAATGCTTGGCCTATTTGGTTATTTAGACTAAAGTTAGGTTAACTCATCTAGAAAATGCTAGTATATTGTCTGAGTTTGTCTCCTCATTTTGATCACTCATGTATTTAATTTTTTTTACTTAATGATTAAGAAAGTGATTTTTAGTATATTGGTATATTTTTTTATTTTTTGTAAATATTTAAAAAATGTAAAAAATAAAAGAAGATAAAAATAAAAAATAAAAAAATAATTTTGTACTAGTGGGCACGCTCAACGGTCAAAGCTGTGCGGCATGCTAGCAAAACTCTAATTCATATATGACCAAAATTCAACTAAGTTGACATGACATGAATCTGTCTTCCTACACAAATTTTAAGTGTTATGATTCATAAACTTATAAATGATGAGAGAAGATCAAAATACATGGTGGTTTTGTCTTAGGCTATTAAGGGTCTCTTTAATGATATGATTGTTCTCATATATTTTTAAACTATTTTATTATTATTTATAAACTATTAATTATTATTTTATTATTATTTACAGATTAGATATTCTTAAGAATGTTCAATTAGTCATCCCCTCAAAAGACGGCAAACTAACTTAGATGTTTGCTCATGGACTTGTAGTTGACTTTTTGGACAAATAGATAGTGATCGGATAAAGCGTCACAAAATAATGTGTACAAAATGTTGGTAAAACGATGGTTTTTATTTATTTTCTCCGACCACCACTTAAGGAGTTAAGGTCACCTAATTGTAATGACATTGCTAGACTGCTAAATAAGGGCTATTTTTCTAATCTCATTGAATGAATGATATGTTCTTCTTGCTAAAATTCCTCTAATTGGATATATGTGTAGTTTTTTCGTTCAAATAAACTCAAAAAGAACCCCCCACATACAAAAGAATATGAAAAATGATTAAAAAAATCAACTAGTTTTTAGATCTTTTTAAAATAGAATGCATTTTTGTAATATAAAATTATAAGAAATACTTTAATCACAAAAAGATTATATAAAAGTAAACTCACAAAATGATATAACTAATTAATATGATACATTAGATTGTAAAATTACTTTTATCGTAAATTATATCTAACGAATCACATGAAACTATATCATTTTATAGATTTATCTCTGTGTTTAAAAATATATATCATCTCATATACACATTCCACTAGTTTTTTTTTTTTTATAACAAGGAAACTGTTTTATTCATCATCAAAGCAATTACATCATAGAATTAGACCAAATAATTTGTGAAATACAATTAGGAAAAGAATCCCACCAAATTATCAAATCCTCTAGATTTCATGCAAATCTTGCCAAATTATGGGCTACTTCATTAGCCATACGCCCTTTGTGTTGGACAATACATTTAGGAAGCATTTGCATCATGTTCTTGATCTCATAAGTCAGACTTCCCCATAGAGACATTGAGGTGTCATCTCTAGTCAATTCCTGCACCACAAGAAGTGAGTCACTCTCTACTTGCAACTTAGCTATACCCAAGGGAATGCATATCTGTAAACCTCACAAAATAGCAATAAGTCCAATTTCCATAGGATCTTGCATTTCATGTTCTGGTTTGCTAGAAGAGAAAATAACATTCCCATATTCATCTCTTAAAATCATCCCCACACTTGATCTGCATTGATCATGGAAAAGAACTCCATCTATATTCAATTTTAAAACCTCTACAGGTGGTGGCAACCAACAACAATGAGCTTTCATCCCGTTTTTCTATTCTTCTGCAACAGTTTTATGCTTCTGATGTAATGATAATGCATGATCAACAACCTGCTCAGGTGAAAAAACATAATCTTCATAAAGTTTCTAGTTTCTCCTATACCATATACCCCAAGCCATCAGAAACAACTTCTCTATCTCTCCAATATTTCCTCTACTAAGCACAGTTAATGCAATTTGAACAAAATCCATCCCGACATCAGTTTCTTAAAAGAAACTGAAATGGATATACCATCAATCTTTGATAAAGGGACAATAAACAAGTGCATGGCTCATATCCTCCTCCTTACTTCATTAACACTTTGCCTCCTTGAGTACCTTTCTTTTCCTTAAATTTTGAAGTGTTGGGAGTCCATTTTTTCACACCCTCCAAGCAAACACTTTCACTCTATTTGGTACATTCATCTTCCATATTTTCTTCCATACCTTCCTCTGTACTTTAGCATTTGAAGCCTCACCAGTTTGCCTAACATGGCCAAGGGATTGGAAAAAATGATATGCACTATTCACACTAAAAGCCCCACTCTTTTCATGCTCTCATACAAGACTATCTGGTCTACTCTTTGAAGCCGGCATCATATTGAGCACCTCAGCTGCCTCTCTAGGTGGTAAGATTTTCTAACTTTCTAGATATCCCACCACTTTGTATTTTCATCAATCAGAGTTGCCACTGTTGAATTCATCTATGTTGTAGTTACATTAGCTAGAGTTGGCATCAGTCTATGATTTGGCAGCCAAAAATCTTTCCAAATATTGATTGATTTCTCATCCCCCACTCTCCATCTACGCCCTTATAACAGACTGTTCTTAGCCTCCCTGCCTCTCCAAGCAAAAGAACGTGGTACACTTAATGTAGAATCACTGAAACTAGTATTTGGAAAATAGCTAGCCTTAAAAAATTTTGTGTAGCAATGTAGTCTCATCTTTTAAAATCCTCCATCCCTGCTTCTCTAAGAGAGCCAAGTTGAAAATCTGTAAGTTTTTAAAACCCATCCCTCCATTTGATTTAGATTCACACATGTTTTTTCAACTCACCCACCTTATCTTATTATCTTCCTTCTTTTGACCCCACCAAAATTTAACCATCATACTTTCTAACTCAGACATAATGAAGTATGAAGTTTAAAGCAACTCATTGTGTAAGTTGGGATAGAAAGTATCATTGCCTTAATAAGAATTTACTTACCCCCTTAAGATAACAGCTTCTGCTTCCAACCTTGGAGTTTATTCCATACTTTGTTCTTCAGTTCAGAAAATGCTTGGTATTTCCCTCTACCAATCATAGGTGAAAGTCCCAAGTACTTGTCATACTGCTAGTAGGTGTTGGACTCCCCAAAATTGCATTACCTCCGTTTGTTGACTGGTAGGATCATTCTTGCTAAACATCATGGAGGTCTTATCTTAATTTACTTTTTGTTCAGAGGCTTTTTCATAAATCTCCAATCAATGAAGAATATTCAAGTTGATCGGCAAATTGGCCCTACAAAATAGTACACTGTCATCTGCAAATAATGAGTGGTTTAGCTTTGGTTCTCCCTTACAAACATGAATTCCATCAATCTGGTTGTACCTCTCAGCTTGATTAAGAAGTGAGATCAAACTCTCAGTGTATAAGAAAAAGAGGTATGGGGAGATAGGATCCCCCTGTCTCAACCCTCGAGTTGGATATAAAGGTCCCTAAGGCTCACCATTCACCAATATTGAAAAGGACATTAACTTTACACACGGCATCACCAACTTCAACCATTTATCTTTAAACCTCATCTTAATCATCACTGTCTCAAGAAAGCTCCCTCTATTTTGTCATATGCCTTACTCATGTCTAGCTTCAATGATATGAAGCCTTTCTTCCCATCTCTTTTTCTCCTGAAAAAATGGACCAACTCACAGACAACCAGAACATTATCAGTGATTGTTCTTCCACGTACAAAAGCACTTTGTGAATGAGAAATAAGCCTGGTAAAATGCATTTAAGTCTGCTTGCAAGTATCTTGGAAACCAATTTGTAAATAACATTACAAAGGCTTATTGGCCTATGATAGAAACAAATTCAGGCTTATTCTTTTTGGGAATCAAAGTAATATAAGTGTGATTTAATTTAGTAGGAAACTGACCACTGTTAAGAGCTTGTAAAATTGCATTTGAAACATCTTTTCCTACTACAGACCAATATTTTTGGTAGAATAAAGGAGTCATACCATCAGGCCTTAGGGCCTTTGTAGGATTCATCTCTTTTAGAGCCACTTCAACTTCTTCTATTGTAAACACCTGGTCAAGTCTTTATTGCATATCTATAGTAAGTCTTCCAGCAAGCCCTTCTAAGAACTCCATATTACCAGTCTCATCAAAAGCCTTGAAGAGAGTTTTGAAATAATCAAGAATTACAACATCCCTCCCTTCCTCCACTTGCCACCTCCCTTCTGAATCTCTAACACCTTTAATCAAGTTCTTTTTTTTTCTTTGTGTTGCTTTGTTGTGAAAGAACTTGGTATTTTTGTCCCCTTCTACCAACCACAGTGCCTTTGATATTTGCCTCCACATAATTTCCCCTCTTTCTAACCACTTATGCACCTCTGCTCTAGCTTTTCGAAGATCCTTCTTATTGTGACACAATGGATCTGAATTATGGAGTAACTGGAGCTGCAACTTAGCCTTATTTAAATTCTTTAGCACATGATCAAAACTACTCTTATTCAACACTTCCAGCTTCTCTCCACATCTCTGAATTTTCCTCATCACAGTGCTCATCTCTTTGGTACCCGTAACACCCTTCCGAGCCTCTTCAATAACTTTTTTACAATCTGTTGTATCCACCCACATTGCCTCAAATCTAAACAGTCTTCTCCCTGTCTTCTGTTTCATATCATCTTGTATCTTCAATTATAATAGGCACATGATCAGAATGAGCAACTAGTCCATGAAGTACACTTGCCATAGGATAGAGAGAATGCCATTTCAAATTTGCAAAAACATTTGTCCAATCTCTTACTAATATATTGATCTGGCTCCCTCTTATTACACCAAGTGAATGGATCACCACTAAATTCCAAATCATTCAGTTCACACTCCTCCACAAAATCTCTAAAAGCCTGCATTTGTCTATCTGATCTGTCCCTCCCTCCACATTTTTCATTATTACTCAGAATTTCAATAAAGTCTCCCATTAGTAACCAGCCTTGATCACTTGGCACTTTAAGAGATCTAACAAGAGACCATGATTTATGTCACCTATTGGCATCAGGCTGACCATATGGACCAATAAAAAACCAAGGTTCCACGTCTCCATCTTCCTCTTTAACTTGAGCATGTATATGAGACTTAGAAAAATTCAGTATATCAACCTGAATGTTCTTCTTCCAGAAAAGAGCAATGCTACCACTTCTTCCCTCACTACTCACTGCCAAACAATTTTCAAACCCCATTCTAAACTTCAACTTCTCCATAACTTTAGCATGAAGTCTTGTTTCTTCCAGAACATGACCTCGAGGACTTCCTTTCTGACTAAGTCACAAAGGACACGAATTTCCTATGGGTTCCCAAACCCACGAGAATTCCAGCTTAAGAAAATCATTGATTTCGACAGGGCTTGTAAACAACCTCTGCCGATCCCAAAAGTTTATCACCACTAACAGCCACAGGATACTCTAAGAGAGTTCTACCCTTTTTAAACCAGATTGTTTCAAGGTAAAACAATTATCTTCCTCCATAACACGTTTCTTACTTGAACTTTCTAGTTGGGAGACATAATTATTACCTGGTGATCTAGCTCCTTTTTTCCATGTACTGCATGTTTGTCTCCTTGCCTGAGTTTGGGAATTTGATGGGCCTGTGTTTCATGGACTGGATTGCCCATAGAAAACCCAAAACTTTGTTGGCCCTCAGTACCCCCTTGACTTTCCATGTAAGCCATAGTTTCCTTCCATATCCCATGGTCTATATTAGGAAAATCAGGATCAATAAAATCCTTCCTTATTGCTGTTACTAATTAATTCTTTCCTTACATGCAAATTCATTCTCCAGAGACCTCCATTGTCACCTTTCCTTTATGATGCATATCATCCTCTTTATCACCCGCTAAGCATCTGCCTAGACTCCTGTGTCCATCATCATTGTGAATTGAAGTCAGATGTACGTTACTACCAGAGTCTCAATGACCTCAGCACCACCTATCGTCACTGCATTCTGTTCTATCTCCGACTGTCTACCCTTAGCCATCATATTGAAACTCCCCTTTTAGTAGTCGTGGTTTCTTCTACCTCTTGGTTCTGCACAAAGCCAAGTTCCAAAATCATTCTGAGCTTCATTAGACTAAGACGATTGTTGACAATTCGCACCATCATGTATGATTCTACCACACAGAAAACAAAACTTCGGTTGCTTTTCGTATTGTAATGGAACCCATGTTTGCGTGCCATGCAAAGTAATCGTCCTTGCTCTCACTAGCGGCTTCTTCAAGTCCAATAGAACTTTGACCCTCAGAAAGCAGTCCCACCCCACATCATCTTCATCAACTTCCACAGCTTCCCAACTATTGTCCACATTCTCGACTCATCCCTATCAGTGGCAAATTGTGGCATTGCACCCATAGAGTCGCTGTGTCAAACTTCATGTTATTTAGAGGAGTAAAACCGTCAAAATGATTTATCACAAACATATGTCCATAAAAAAACCAGGGTTTGCCATTCTCCACTCTATGTTTATCTGGTTTGCAAACATAATGATAAACACGTTTTTCCCTACTTCCTTGAAGTTGGCTTGCTTGCTTAAATGCCAAACCTTTGCCATTGTTGCCTCCATTATATTCTTCATGACCTGACGTTCAGACGAAATCTTGCCCATCAAACTCCTATCCCATTTCCGTTGAATCTAGGGAATTGCTGCACCCTCAATCTCAATGGCGACATCTTCATCCTCACTCAATCTGAGGTTCCCCCATAGTTCCTGTAAATTCTCCATAAGAAAACCAACCACTTCTGCTGTGACACAAAGACTGAAGACACCACCCTTATTCTCTTGAGAGAGGCTTAGAGAGGACTCTTTTCTCATCTGAGGCTTGGACCAATTAAGTTTTAAGATTGCATTAAGTTTTCTCATATGAGGAGACACTAGTTCTTGACTCAAGCAATGGTGAGAATAATTAAGTTTTGCTATTCATCATCCTCACACATTACCCACCACATTTATTTTTATTTTTTTATTTTTTATTTATTTTATTCTTCCTAAACTAATTGAGTTCTTCTATTTATCTTCCATACATCACATATTTAGTAAGAGAAAAATAAAAATAAAAGATTATGCGTAGTGTGTGATGTGAGAATAATGAGTAGAATTTTTCAAGAATAATTAAATGGCCTTTGTGCATTCATTGTGTAGGACTTCTTTTACAAAGAGACGGAAAAAATATTCTTTAAATCCTGATGAAGTAATTTTAAACATCAAAATTAATTGGTAAGAATACAAAAACCTCAAAGTATAATAATTAATAGGCAATGAAATCAAATGAATAAATACTTAAGAGTCAATAGTTATAATAAGATGATTTTTTATTATTATTAGAAAAATAATAATACAATGATATAAAAATTAAGAGGCCAGAAAGCCAAAGAGGCTAGAAATAACCACTCTAAGATTAAAAAAAAATCATCTCTATTGAATTAGTAATCATAAATGGTAGGTAGATACAAAGGAAATCAAATACTCATAAAACTGGTTTAAAATGTGTTATGTTATTTATAAATCTTATGTGTAACACATTAAATTTATATGTGAGACCCTATTATATTTATAAAAATATAAAAAATAATAATATAAACTGATATTATTGGCTTGAAAATTAAAGGTCTGCTAGTTATGTTAATAAAGATTATTGTAAATTGATTTATTCTCAAAACATTGTACCAAAATCGCCAACGAAAAAAACAAACACTGGTATTCCTTTTCCTGAATCATTTGCTGTTTTATGTTCCGATCCAATGTATCACTGCCACGTGGCTAATAAATTAAGATTTCGTTATTTTCGTTAATGAGAAGATTTGAGATAAAAATTAAAAAAATATTATTAAAGTATATTTTTTAATATTTTTTTATTTTAAAATTTAAAAAAATTAAATTATTTATTTTATTTTATGTAAAAATTTAAAAAAATTATTATTATCAGATGAGATTAGATAGAATAACTATAAAACAAACGGCGCTACTGTCCAAGAGTTAAGGCCGACAACGTAATTTTGCCTCAAACAGCCTGGCAGTTTCGCCATATATGAACGACGCGATGGCATTGGATAGCACTCCCAACAAAACAAAGAAAAAGCTCTCCTTCTCTTCCAGCAAATCCTTTTTGTCCCGCGACAGCGCCCGCGCCCTGATTTCAGGTAGCTCTCAATCGTGCTTTACGATCAAAATTTTTTTTTATATCTTTATGCTTTTGTTAAACAATATTAATTGGTCAACTCTCTTCATCGATTCTGATTCCTTTCTACGTTTTCTTCCGTTTTCTGTCGCATTTATAATTGTCACCTTTTGAAGACTGATAAAAAAGTTTTGATGGAGTTTTGTTCTATGGGTTCGAGTTTTTGTTGCTTTTAAATAACTTGTCTTTGATGGGTGTACGTGTGAGAGAGGGAGAGGGACAATCACAAGGTTGAAGGAAAAGTAGCAAACCTCTATTAAATCAAAATGGGGTGGAGATTACGAGAAAGAAAAGTTCGTAAAACTAAGGTACTAATTGTTGATTAAGTCATTCAAGCAGATTTTTTTTTTCTTTTTTAATGGGAGAGAGGTTGTGAACTAGTTATCTTTGTGGAAGATGCGGAAAGTTTGATGCCGTATCTGGTTGGTTTCTTATAATCGATGTAGATTGGTACTTTCAGAGCTCTTGAAGTGTAATACCTTTTCAATTTATCACAAGGTTTTGGATGTTGAGCCCTCTTATTATTTTCCAATATCGGTTTGTTTATTAGTGCACAAGTAAAATACTTATAAAAAAAAATAGTGCACAAGTAAAATTTCCTGGGATGTGCAAGTGATGCGGGTTTGAGTCTTGAGTACTCAGTGCATGCAAAAATTGTTAGTGATTGGGAGCAAACCCCTAGGGGTTGGCTCAAGTGGTAAAGACCGGCTTGGGGGTATGCTCCCCCAGGTCTAAGTTTCAAATCCCCTTGCGTGCAAACAATCTCTAGGGGCCATAGGATTGGGGGATTTTCTCCTTGAATTACCTGAGGTGTACTTGCGGGAAACTCCTTGCCGAGAGCCTGTGTACCCCTGAGATTAGTCGGGACGCTATTCCTGGAACCCCGGTGCCAATAACAAAAAGAAAAAAAGTGATTGGGAGCATATCATTTAAAAGATCCTGCTTGGCGAGACCAATGCTGTTTAGCGGGGAATTATACTATCTAGCAATCTCATATTATTTTAAAATTGGATAATATCTGAATTTGTATGTTAGGAAGTTTATTGATGCAAAATCTCTTTTGCATTTTGTATGGAATCCATTCGTGGTGCTTTCTTTTAGCATTTTCTTCTTTACAATAGATCATGATTCTGGTTGGCTTTTCCAGAGGTTGGTGGGCACTCACAGGCTTTAATAGCAGCATTCATAAAAAATAGGGAACTGTATTCGTGTCCAGAACAACAATATGGGATCTGAAGGACCAAAGGCGGTCACCTTTCATGTAACTGGATTTAAGAAGTTTCAAGGGGTTGCTGAAAATCCTACAGAGACAATTGTTAAAAATCTGAAAGATTTTGTTGAAAAGAGGGGGTTACCCCCTGGTGTTACTCTCGGGACTTGCACTGTTCTTGAGACTGCTGGAGATGGGGCCCTGCCTTTTCTTTACCAGACGTTGGAATCAGGGATCTCAAGAACGGATGGTACAAGCAATGAGCAAGTTGTATGGGTCAGTTGTCACTTTTTATTATGCAACTCCTAATAATTTTAGCAATCATTTTGTACTTTTGGGATCTGGAAGAACTTTACATTGTTTGTGCTTTGATTTCCAAAATTAGTTTATCATCTAGGAACAGCTGTCATGGGGCCTACAAGTTGGATGCACTACTTCAGCCTGACCAAAATCAGGGTAGTGGGACTTATTGGTTAAAAATAAGAGTTCGCAGGATGCTTCGTAGTAATTAGGCCGACCTGAAATTTCTGCATAGATATGGACTTAGAAAATGCCTGAAAAGCATTGACAGAAAAGATTTGTCATAGCTCAATGCAGCTCAAGCATTTTCAACTAAATAATAGATAGAATTGTATCTCCAAAAAATTAGAACTTTAACTTATCCATCACCTTCCATTGCCCTTGATTTACTGTTTCTGAGTTATTAGACTACTTCATATTTACTAGATGAATTCATAGATGGTGTAATACTTGGTATTTATGAAAATGGTTTCATAAAATGGGGCATTCATTAGTTTGACACAACCATATTTCATTCATTGATCATTATTGGGGTATCCCAACCCTTATGATAAATGGTAATGTTGTGGACCTGTGGAAGCAAAGCTTTCTAAAACACTAGCATGCTTTCGACACCGATGCTGGAAAGAAGAAAGAAATTTACTCTGAGTGACCAATACCTTTGGTCTTTGATCCTTTTTTTTAATCAAATCTTAAATACGCCGAACCTTTGCACAGTTTTATGTAGCATTTTGATACCATGATCTAGCTACTCCACTACATTTGCAGTCACACATAGTTGAAGTTAACGCCCACATCAATATTTCACTTGGTAACTTTTCCTTTTCGCTCTCCTTGAGCGCATTGCCAATTTATGTTTCCTGCCCACGGAGATAACAGTTGCCAATTATAACTAATGCGGCCTTTTATGGACTGTTGCAAAAATAATATAAATAGGATTCTGATAATGCAGAAGCCTGTGTTAGTAGTCTCCAGTCTTTCCCGGACTGAGGTTTGCTTATACAAAAAACTTTTTATCTTTGTTGTTTCTTCAGTTACACTTTGGGGTGAATAGTGGTACTCCAAAATTTGCCATTGAGCAGCAGGCAGTAAATGAAGCCACTTTTCGTTGTCCAGATGAGTTAGGATGGCAACCTCAGGTGCATGTAGTTTTATTTTTTCCCCTTAACATGATGTATTGTCAAATTATTTTTATTGTATTTTTTTAATCCACTGAGTTATGTTTTGGTTGTATGTTTCCTCAGAAACTTCCCATAGTTTGTGAAGATGGAGGAACTTCCAGGGCAAGAGAGGTACTTTGTGCCCTGTTTAAATATATAACTGGGCTTTCATTATTTGTTTGGTAGAATTAATACTGAATTGATTTTTTTGGTGACAGAATGGGTATGGTATTAGTTCAGTGCTTCAAGTAATTTAAGGCTCTCAAAAGTATGAATGAGAAAGGACATGGGGGCATGATGATGCTTATCACTGGGGGGACATAGATGCATGTGTGGTGATGATGCAATCAAATTGTCTAATTTGCTTAACAAAAACATCGAAACAATAAGTAATCTCTATAAACAGGGAGAAGTACTCTAATTATTGAATAATAACACGAGAGCCATTTTCCATCTACTGTTATTCGAGTTTGCAATATTCATGGAGATCCTAGTATTTCTTTTAAGATTTTTTTAAATGTATCTAACTAAAAATAGGCTTAAGTTAGACAGATTTAACATAGGATTATTTGGAAGTACATGCATACTTTTTGCTACACTTTGCTTGTTCATGTTCTGCTTGAGAAAGTAAAATAAGGAGAATAAAGGTGGAAAAAATAACTTTTTCTTTTGTCCTTGTATTATAGAGAGAAGGAATTCCGGCATGTTTTCTTCGTTAAACTTAATATTCTTTCCAAATCCTATATATTATTGTAGAAGGTTTTGGTGGGTCTGAGCATCTGGCATTTTCCTGGAACTCTATTCTTCCCTCATTGATCCATTTAGATAACTACTGGGCACTGATAATTTTTCCAACTGTCATGGAATATTGAAGAGTTTTCTTGTCATGCCTCTGCTCTCTCTTCATTTTACTGTGTCTGTGTTGAGTTTTTAACTTCTCATCATTTGGTTGTTGCAGACTTGTTGCAGCTTTGAGGTTATTCTGAAGTTCTTGAAGAGGAAGGGCTTCGATGTGACCCTATCAAATGATGCCGGCCGATTTGTGTGCAATTATGTGTATTATCATTCTCTTCGTTTTGCTGAACAGAAGGGTCACAAATCTTTATTTGTCCACGTGCCGTTATTTTCGAAAATTGATGAAGAAACCCAAATGCGTTTCGTAGCATCCCTTTTGGCAGCCATTGCATCTACATGTTAATGTTATCAGTCTTTGTGCTCATTCAAACATTCTTGTTTGTTTGTCATCTTCTAGCAAATGTAAATCAGCTGTGTCAATATCTATATAATGGTCGAACTACTTACTGAAATAAACTACGGGACTGGTATTTGTTCTTTTTTTCTTTTTTTGTGGTTATTCCCTCTTCAGGTCGAGTCATCAATGTGTAAAATACATCTGTTTGTTATGTTATGGTGCTCAAGAAATTGCTGCCAGTTCTTCAAAAGCTTTTCAGTTTTCATTAATTTTGGCTACTTGTTTATCGTGTAATGTTCTAATTTCTGCATGCTTTTTTTCTTCAACTGTGATAAAAAAAAAAAAAAAAAACAAACAAATAAAGGGCAATGTATTTACACATAATTACGGCAGATTACTCGTGGAAATGGAACGTGCATGCCATATGGCTATGGTTTGTCATTATGGGTGGAAAGCCTTATAACGAATTGGCGTGTTTAAGGCGTACCCAAAGAACATTATGTAAGCTCATCAGCGTATTGTTTTGTTTAAAGGTAGGTGATATGGGAATTCTAGGACGCGACGAAAAGAAACTTTTTTTTATTTATTTAAAGGCGACGAAAAGAAACTAGATAGCAGTAAAAGTAACTGTAAAACTTGACTCTATATGGATGATGTTGATTTTATTCATGTTAGAAATTCTTTTGGGTAATCGTATTTTCGTACTTCAGAGATGCCCATTAGTCGTAGCATTGTATGGGCCATGCAAAGCGCTAAGCGCTTGTCCTTTGCCCGATCCATAACCACTTTCAAGCCGACGTGCACCGTCCTCATGGTTTCCTCGCCTCCTTGTCTGGTGTTGGACTCATACTGTGAAAGCAATGCTCAAGAGGGAGTTTACTCCAAAAACCGTGAAATTGATGATCTGATCAAATCTGGGCAGTTAAATTCCGCTCTCAACTTGTTTGATGAAATGCTGGTTCGTGATGTTGTTACTTATAATCTACTGATTTCAGGGTATGGCCGATATGGCCTGCCAAAACAGGCTCTTCACTTCTATGATGAAATGGTTTCGCAAGGAATAAGAGAAAGTCCGTCTACATGTTCCTCTGTCTTGGCTGTTTGTAGGGATGGTGAGTTCTATAAAGAAGGAAGCCAAGTTCACTGCAGGGTGCTGACACTCGGGTTTAGCTTCAATTTGTTTGTTTCAAGTTCGCTTGTTGATCTTTATATGCATATGGGGCTTGATAATATAGCTTTGAAGCTCTTTAATGAGTTGCCAGAGCGAAATCTGGCAGTATGGAATTTGGTATTACGTGGGTATTGTGATTTGGATCGATCAGATGAGTTATTGGGATTGTACTCTAAAATGGAATTGGATGGTGTGGAGCCAAATGGTCTTACTTTTTGTTACCTATTTCGTGGATGCAGTAATGAGAAGCTTTTTGATGAAGGGAAGCATCTGCATTGTCAAGTGGTTAAGGTCGGATGGGTAAGATCAAATATATTTGTTGCCAATGCATTAGTGGATTTTTATTCTGCTTGTGGGAGTTTAATTGATGCAAAGAAATCATTTGAGACTATTCCAGTGGAGGACGTGATTTCATGGAATTCAATTGTTGCAGTCCATGCAGATAATGGTTTATTGGCTGAAGCTCTCAAATTATTTTCTATAATGCAGCTTCTAGGCAAGAGACCCTCAATTCGATCATTTGCAAGGTTCTTGAATCTGTCTAGTGGGATGAAGAATATTCAGCTTGGGAAGCAGATTCACTCTTACGTTCTAAAATTGGGACATGATCATGGAAGCATACATATCCAATCTGCTTTGATAGATATGTATGGGAAATGTTGGGACATTGAGAGTTCTGTAACCATATATAATTGTTGTCCGGAGAGAACACTGGAGTGTTGCAACTCATTAATGACCTCATTGTTGCACTGTGGCATCACTGAAGATGTGGTTGAGATGTTTGGTTTGATGGTTGACAAGGGAGTTGGACTTGATGAAGTCACTTTCTCCACGACATTGAAGGCATTGTCTGTATCTGCTTCAACAAGCTTTGCTAGCTGCAGATTGCTACACTGTTGTGCAATAAAATCAGGTTTTGAATCTGATACTGCAGTTGCATGTTCCCTAATAGATGCATATTCCAGATGTGGACGCGTTGAGCTTTCTCGTATTGTTTTCGACAAAATTCCTTCCCCAAATGTCATTTGTTTCACCTCCCTCATCAATGGATACGCCCGGAATGGAATGGGAAGAGAAGGTCTTGAGATGCTTCAAGCACTGGTCCAAAAGGGTCTGAAACCAGATAGAGTGGCATTCTTGTGTGCATTAACAGGGTGCAGCTATTCCGGGTTGGTCAAAGAAGGAAGGTTGCTATTTGATTCAATGAAAACACTACATGGGATAGACCCAGATAGGCAGCATTATTCATGTACGGTTGATCTGTTAGGCCGTGCCGGTTTGCTTGATGAAGCAGAAGAGTTGCTGCAAATGGCACCTGGAAAAGGTGATGGTGTGATGTGGAGTTCGTTGCTGCGAAGTTGTAGGGTCCATGGGAACGAGATAGTGGGAAGGAGAGTGGCCAAAACCCTGTTGGAGATTGAACCAGAGGATCCTGCAATTTGTTTGCAAGTTTCAAACTTCTATTCTGAAATAGGGGAGTTTCATACCTCAACCCAGCTTAGAAAGAGTGCAATGTCAAGGAAGATTGGTCACAGTTTAATTGAGGTAAACTGTCGCTGTTACAATTAATGTTCCATAAGGATGGAACCAACCAAGTGAACAAAACTTGGAACAAAGTGCAGAGCCTCAAAATAGAGCGTGGTCAATGTTTTGCTTGGACTACATTTCCAAGAAGCTGAACCTGTTTCTGACTCTGAATCTTCCATAGAATTGACTGAGGACGAGTTTCTTTTGCTTAAAGAACTTGACGTGCATGTAATGTACAGCAGGATTTGTATTGGGTTGCCCTGTTTGCTCTAACTAACCGATCGAACCCCACCCTTTTATATTTCTTTGCTTTTGCTTTTGCTTTTTCTATTTTTGGGGGGGTGGGGTTTATTAAATATTGTTTATAATTTTTTAGACGCTGTATGTGTACATGAAGATCTTGTTCTACAATTTATGAGATTTTCACATGATATTAACTTGCTAGCTATATTTTATTTATTTCTCATGGCTGTAGAGATTCTCTCTAATTGCCTGATCGAATTGGATGGTCCTACACCATTTAAGGGTTCGTTTGGTTACTCAACCAAACTCAACTCATCTCATTCTTAATTACAACTTTTTCAAATTTTAATACAAAATAGAATAAACAATTCAACTTTTTCAAATCTCAAAACAATAAAAATATTCAAAAATAATATTTTAACAATATTTTATTATCTAAACTCAATTCAACTCAACTCATTTCAACAACCAAACACACCCTAACACTGTCTATATAGGATTCTGGGGGCAAAGTGGATCCAACATGAGCATCATCTAATTCCATTAAAAAATAAAGAATTTTACTTATTAGCCACTATTCACTCCCACACCCTATACTTACATTGTCTTTTTTTTTTCCTCATAGAGTGTGGGGTGTGAGGTAGTAAATAGTGACTAATGAGAAGAATTTTTCTTAAAAAATTGGAGATGATCTCGATTGGACAGAGAGAGAGAGAGAGATCCATGAAAAACAAAAAGTGGTGGATTTTGTGGTCTTGTAACTTGTTGAAGAGTAAAGCAAAGAGTGGGGGGAAAAAAATTTCCCTTGTACTTAAAGCATGGGCATGTAGAGAATGAAACACCTTCATCTACTTTCAAGCCAAGCCATATTGCGCACAAAACCTTTCATTTTCTTAATTAATACGTGCATATAAATTATAATAAATGCGTTCATTCAATTTATACAAATCAATCAATCTAGCAAAACTTCCCGAACAAACCATGGATAAATTATTCTTGGTGTCCTTCCTTGTAATACTAATAACGGCACATGGAGTTGCAGGAAACATGGTATATGATGATATTGGCATGCTCGAAGAACTAGAAAGCTTGGAGATAGAAGAAGAAAATGAGATGGAACTTTCCCCCATCCCGGCATGGACCAGTGAACGTGGTAGCAAGGTTCTTGTGAATGTGGATAGCTTTGGTGCTGTTGGAGATGGAATTTCTGATGATACCCAGGTGAATAAACACCATTTTTTTCCCTAAGCCTATATTTAAATCTCAAGCTTTTACCAAGAAAATGAGTCTGCTTGCCTACTTTAATATATTCAACTATTATTATTATTAAATGAAGTTAAATGTCATTACAGTTATTGTTGTCCTATAATATTATTATTCTATCAGGCTTTCTTACAAGCATGGGACATTGCCTGCTCTACTCCAAAATCAGTTCTTTTGGTGCCTGAAGGAGGACTTTATCTTGTTAATGCAACAAGATTTAAGGGGCCATGCTCAGCAAAATTAGTGATCCAGGTAAAATGCTTTTTACTCGACCACATAATAGAATTTGGTTCAAAAGTGTTAGATGCTCATTTGTTTCAAAAAGTTTAAGGGGATAGGAATGATGAACTTAATCATTTATTTCACCAACTATTGGTTTCTGTTTTGTAACTGAAATGTTTAAGGTCTTTCTAATCATTTCCATTGATAAAACTATGGCTTTTATTGGCTGTTTCTATCTTCATAATCGCAACAACTAAGATGTTCTTGGGTACAGATTGAAGGAATAATAATAGCTCCAGATGAGCCAGAAAACTGGGATCCAGAGCTCCCACGAATATGGCTTGGTTTTTCTAAACTAAAGGGAGTCATTTTCCAAGGAGATGGAGTTATTGATGGCTCGGGAAGCAAATGGTGGGCATCATCTTGCAAAAGAAACAAAACTAACGTAATATTTCAAAACATCCACTATACTTTTATTTGTATGTCAAACATTGATTCAACAAATGACATTAAACTCTCTTTTTCCTTTTTCCTGTGCCCAATTGTACAGCGTTGCAGGGGGGCGCCAACGGTAAGGATCTATCTCATAGTTGCTACCATACTTCCAGAAGAGAATTCATGCTCTGACCAAGTGGGACTAGAATCATCAAGTAGAATTTAACTCACAAGATTAATGAATTGCAGGCACTAACTATAGACTCAAGCTCAGCTATAAAGGTGAAAGGCCTCACTATTCAGAACAGCCAACAGATGCATTTTGTTATTTCCCGGTCCGATTCTGTGCGCATTTCTGGGGTACAAGTCTGGGCTCCAGGAGACAGTCCCAACACTGATGGAATCCATATTACTGAATCAACTAATGTTCTTCTCCAAGATTGCCAAATTGGAACAGGTTCTCAAACTTTATCTTTTGTAGTATGAACTAAAATGAAGCCGAATAGTGACTGTCTCAGATATGACTATTCTTTAGACTAAGAAAAACCAGCATTTAGTTTGTTACTTGTAAAACATCCAAGTAATAGCCGAAGTAATGCCTTTTATACAAATCATAGACACAATTACAGCGTGCCTGACGAAAGTTAGTATAAATAAAGGTGATCTACCTCATTTGGATTGATGTGCTAAGTAAGCAGGCTGACCAGTTGGGTTCCACGGTAATTTTTCATGTAATATCCAGGGGATGACTGCATCTCAATTGTCAATGCTAGCTCCAATATCAAGATGAAGAACATCTACTGTGGACCTGGACATGGAATCAGGTACCATCTTTAGTTGACATTAAGCTCTTTAGAATTTGCTGGTGCAATTAACCCAAAAGGATCGAGCAAAAATGGCAGACTCTATATGATCACACTTTAAAGTATAGAGAACTGTAACTGAAAATTAATTTTCTCTGTTACTCATATTGGTGCAAAATTATTCTATTTAGCATTGGAAGCCTTGGAAAAGACAACTCCACTGGCATAGTCACTAAGGTCGTCTTGGATACAGCATTCCTCAGGGAGACTACCAATGGCCTCAGGATAAAGACCTGGCAGGTAATGCTCCACATTCTGCTGGCTAATAATATAATACCTATACTTTGTAATTGAAAAAGGATAGGAAAGGATGAAACTGGGAGAGAGACTGCCATAACCTTCCAAGTGACACAATAACAATTCACAATGGCTATTATAAGATTTTTATTTTTCTGTGTCAAACATAGAATTGGATTCCTAATTTCTCTACCGTCATAGAACATGAAATTGGAGTTCTCTAGATGCTGCTACATGTTCTAGCAAATTGCCCTTAGAGCTATATGAAATCTAGCAAATTGCAGTATGTCCGAATCCCCATGGGATCAAGATGGCATTGAATTTCTTTCACTCTGGTGTTCTGGAATAGGGAGGTTCTGGTTATGTTCGTGAAGTAAGTTACCAAAATGTGAGGATGGAAAATGTATCAAACCCCATCATTATTGATCAGTTCTACTGTGATTCTCCAAAAGATTGTCAAAACCAGGTACTATTCTCCAAGCTCCCTTTCATCAAATCTAAAATCTTTATCATTTGGATATCGATCATATTAATTAGAAAAATGTATATCATGAAGTTGTCATCCAATCACGAATCTTGACAATTATGATTTCTTGTGTATATTATTGGTTTGTCAGACGTCAGCTGTGAATATAAGCCAGATCGTCTACCAGGACATTAGTGGAACTACAAAGAGTGCAAAGGCCATGCAATTTGCTTGCAGTGACACAGTTCCATGCAGCCACATAGTCCTTAGAAACATTTACTTAGAGAAGAAAGATGGCACGGTAGAGACATACTGCAACTCTGCCCAAGGCATTGGATATGGAACTGTGTATCCTTCAGCTGACTGCCTATCTTCCGATGACAAGGAATATGTTTTTATCAATCAGGAAGAAAATCTTGAAGATGCAGGAACCAGCAGAGAGCATATTGTTCATACTGAGCTCTGAGTCTGACTTAGCTCTCTATTAGGACTTAAATAACAACCATAGCATACCAAACCAGGTAAATGGATTTTAGGGTCACCACTCGAGATTTCTCAAGGGAAGTTTGAGTGCCCAAGATAAAATCTCAAGGTAAATTCAACATGTTATGATCATATAGTTATAGTATACGAAAAGCTGGGGTGGAACTAGTTCAGAGAAAACAGAGACGTGTTCTGCAGTTTATACTGGATAAAAGAATTAACAATTTAAAGAATATTGAGTTATATATTGTTTCACAACTTGGTGGTCACCCAAGGTTTCTTGGCATTTATTATTATCAATCATCCATCTTTGTGGGTGTTGGCATTACACAAAATAAATGAAGAAAAAGCAAAGAAAGACTTACTGCTGATCTCCCACATATACAGCAAGCCAAGAAAAAGGGACTGATCCAAACAGAAAATATCACAAACTTGAGGAAAAAAAAATGGTAATATTACAATATTCTGATCTAAAATTGTTTGTAAGAATACCCAGAAATAAAGTTGTGTTTCTAAAATTGGAAAAGCTGAATGAGAACAACTACAGATAAGTAGGGGACCTCTGACGCATTCGAGTCCAGTCCATAGAAAGCGATAAACAGGTAGATTATTTAGGGTTTTGCTACACAACCTCTTACTATTCATCCACACTCCACATTTTTTAATAAAAATGTTGTAATATATAACATTTTCTACACAACCTCCTACCCATTGAAGAACAATTTCTACCTTTCAAATAAAAATAATAGATAAAATAAATAATAAAAATTTATTTCTTCTTATCAACTTAAGCTTTTGGAATAAAAGATGATATTAGAGTAGAAGTCTTATATTCAAATTCTTACTCTACACTTTATCCAATTAATTAAATTTTTTCAGGGTTGTCTCTCAATGAGGGAGGAGAATGGAGATTATTAAAATATAAAATAAATAATAAAAATATACCTCTTTGCGTAAAACAGGACGAATGAGAAAATACAAAGTTGATGAACCATTCTGTGTTGGATTTCCTCTGTTTGCGAAGTGACAAATGCGACTTCTGCAGAGCAATTTGTGTACTACAAGAAAGTGGTCCAAGCAACGTATTTATATAAAACAAGACTGATTTTCATTTGCTTTTCATGATTGATTGCATAAATCCACTATGATACGAAAAATGTGTTGAAAGATTTAAATTTGATGGGTCGATTATTATGGTTTATATTTATAAACTAATAAATACAATGATCTTTGCATATATAGTTTTTAAAGGGTTTTTTTTTTTTTTAAGTTTTATTATGTTTCATCAACCATTATCTTAATTAGTTTATCCTTTATTCATTTCAATAATAGTAGTCTTCCATTCATTTTATCATTAGTCATTTTGTATTTAAAATGAATAATTATTAATTTTTTTTAAATGGCTAGTAAAATCAATCAAGATTATTCGATTTCAACTTCAATCAGAGAGATATCATAAGAATCCCTTGTTTCTTGCTCTTTTCCCTCTTTCACACGTCTCTCTCTGTCTCTCTCTGAGTCTCTACCACTCACTCGCTCTCTCTCTCTCTCTCTCTCTACCAAGCTCTTCCCCGCCTCCTTCTCCAATAAAAAATAGAAAAAATATACTCGATGAGAGCGCTGGATTGGAAGTCCCGGACTCTCGGGTGTTAAATTCTGAAATTTTGCGTTCGAACGCTAATTTTCACGTTTAAAATAAAAACCAAAATTTCAGAGTGGCGCCAACCTCTCCACACGTTTTATTTCAGCTTAGAAACCATTCGAATCCTTTATGACTCCGTTCAAACTAGAAACATTAATTGAATATTCCTCAGTATATTCCATTAAATGAAGGCAAATAAATATAAAAATATTTCAAATTTATTTGATCTCGCCTGATCAACCTTGGGGATTCCGTTCGAATGTTTCAAAATCCCATTTGAACATTTTGGACATTACGTTCGAATATATTTATAAACCGTTCGATTATGAAAATTGAACACTCATTCTCGTGTTGCACGCTTTATTTCTGCCCAATAACGGTTCGAATGCTTCACATACTGTTCAAACTATTAATAAACTGTTCGAATGGAAATAATCGAATATTTCTCAGCATATCCCATACGTATGTCGTCATGGGCGGGAAAATTTCTCGACTGTGTTATGTTCCTTGATCCACCTTGAAAATTTTGTTCAAATTAATGCTATTTTAGTTAATTATAACTATTTTAGTTAATATATTGTAAACATATATACATATACATATTTGTTAAAAACATTGTATTCTTATAATTAGTGATGTTTCATAAATATGCTAGTATAGTTCTATAGTCATAAATAATTAGTATAAGATAACTGGTATAATATAACCAGTATATATATATATATAGTATATTAGAGTATATACAGTATATGATACCTATTATATTATATTATAGTATAGTATAATATAAATATACTATACTATAAATTACAATATATGCAGTTAGAGTATCAATTATTTGAACAAATTATACGCTTGTTGGAATGTATCTGGGTCCTTTACCATTCAAATGCTCACAGTTTGTTCGAACAGCTAAAATCCCACTATAGATCGTTCGATGGAAATAGTTACACATTCGAACAGTTTATACACCTGTTCAAACATACCTAGGTCCTCGATAGAAATGAATTGTTACAATTTATTTTGGAAGCTTCATACATCGCGGTTTGAACAAGATTTTTTTTGTTCAAATTGATAAAACACTTCTATATCACGTTTGAACAATATAACATCCAGTTCAAACGTACCTAGGTCATTGACAGATGAAATGTCGTAAGCTCGTAACATATTCTACAAACTTCATGAATCAACAGTTTGAATAATCACATTTGGTTCGAACATCTAAAAATAATTATAATAAACCATTCAAACTGAAAAATACTAGTTCGAACGTGATTGTTTTGAGACATAAGACTCAGTTTTCAATTCAAAAGATTCATTTTCACAAACACTGTTCGAAGCAACCACTATTGTTCGCCACCACTCTCTGTCGTAGACTGATCATTGGCTGCCGTCTAAAAGGTATGGCCCACCATCCTTGTCTCTATAGGCTTGAAACTAGGACTGTTGTGTGTTAAAAATGAGGTTTGGATTTAAAATAGGATCTAACCTATTTTTGGTATTTTCCGGCTACCACACACGACATTTGGCTGTAGAAATGATGAAGTGAAGTCTAGGCTTCACTCCATGTTGATTTGTATGCTTAATACAAATTATTTTTTATGAATCGTTGGTTTTTTACACATGGTCGAGTCAACTCAGCCATTGATATTCATGCCTAAGGTACCATCGTTTGAACTGCTTCAAAGATGTTTAGATAGTTTTTTACGTCATTTTTTTCAATTCAAATCTGTCACCATACATTCGAATGTGAAGAATTGGTTAAATATTCATTTGAATCAATTTGACTCAATTCGAACAGATAACCAATAGTTTGAACAATAACTCATACACATGGTTCATGGCCAATATGATGATGTTGTTCGAACTACATATTTATTTTTTCAAATGAACTTAAACCGTAGTTGTTCGAACGGTTTTTTTTTTTAAACATTCAAATAGGCTAAATGTTAGTTTGAATTGTATATTTTTTATTCAAATAGTACTCAGTATAACATAATTACAACTTTCTATTTTATTTATATTCCTTGTTTATTTGTTTTATAAACACCAAATTAATAGCATATGTTGGAAGAAAATGCGGGAGAGAGGGGCAACCTAACTGTGAAGTTAGTGAGCCGAGGAGGCCAATATTGGTTGAGCAGGAGATCATTATAGAAAACTTTCACCATTTTGTCTAGGAGGGAATGAGTCTATCTTCCATAATCAACGATACAGGATGGGGCCTGATCTGTGAGCAGAGGGGGTAGCCTATCCTAATATGGTTAGTGAGTTTTATCGGGTCATAACAGAGATGGGGGTTGATGAGGACTCCTTCACGTTCGTTATTTGGGAAGTCAATATTACCATCTCAGCAGACAGTACTACTGATTTTCTAGGGGTCCCCAGTGAGATGGGTGCATACCCTGCACAGCAACCAACTGTAAGGACAGACGGTGAAGATGCCATCAAGGATGAAGCTCCAGCAGACAACGATCCAACGCATGATAAGATTCGTCTGTTGATGCATGACGATTCGACTCCTCCATATGATGGCAAGCAAGGTCATTAATCAGGTTGATTATCGAACCCTTTTCGCATGTTGAATTTCATTGTCTCACACAATATCAATCTGAGGAAACACAAGACGAATTTTGACATTAAACATGCTCAATTTATATCACGGATAGCACGAGGAGAGCCGATGATCTAACTCTATCCTTCCTTATCCGCATCTGATCTGAGTCACGGTATTTGACTAGAGGTAGTCTATCGTATAAATTGATGATCTCCAATCTCCTAGTTAATTCAAGGGTTGATGTGCTATTAACAGAGCGGAGTCAACCACAGATCGAGCCCCTTACCAAGATCACTTTCAAAAAAAGTAAGGCCCACTTGCAGAAGGCTTGCATTAATGTTGCAACGGCATACGATACTGACACAGAGCGTGATCTACTCCTATGGATGTCAGTGCTTATACAAAGGCTACAGGGACTACTACCAGGGAAATGCGATCCCTATTAGAGAAGCATCACACACATGTGATCCTAATATGGAGAGGAGAGGATCACTGCGTGCATCATGGTTTGACTGCGAGAGATTGAGGGACATATTACTATGATGCAAGGGTACCTGGATAATCTTACACAGTAGTATTATTTTGTATTGATCTTTTTGTTTTGTATCAAACATTGTCACTTTAATTTCTATATCATTTTTATATTTTAAATATAGTTAGCTTGCTTGTTATAAAAAAACAGCTTTCTCATTTTACTTACCATTTGGTGATATTAAAAATGAGTTTCCTTGGAAGGTAAAATTTTTTAATTGCAAATTTTTATTTACTAGGAAAAAACCGTTAATTAATTTTTCTGATTAATTATATGAATTTTCTAGGACGGCATATATAATACATTTTAATTTATCATAACTAATAAATCTGTACAGGTAGATTTTTTATTAAAATGATAATTAATATAATCAAATAATAATTATTTTTAAAATATTTGAATATCTTTCAATAAATTTCTATAACTAAATTTATTTCAATTTTCTACATCACAATGCGAACCAATCTTATGAGTATTCAAATTGTTTACAAACCCATTTGAAAGTAAAGTTACCGTTCGAGTGAGATAGCAAGCATCCTGACCAAATTTATTTATAACTTCCCACCAATAAAATCGTTCGAATGATTGGCTCTACATTCGAATAGAAAATTGCATACCGTCAAATGGTCTCAAATTCTATTCGAGCGAAAATCATACATTCGAATGATTTATAACCCTCCCTACCACAATTGTGTATAATTTCCAGCCACGAATATTGTTCGAACAGTTATGTCAACATTCGAATGTAAAATACCATACTGTTTGAACGAGTTTGAGACCCTTTGAATGGTTTTCTTTTTTGAGACGCTATATTTCATCTCATAAACTCTAGTTTGTCTGTTTGAACACATAAAAAACTGCTTCCATATTTTGGGATGAGATTTAATTTTCGTCTCAAATAACTACTTTTGAGAATGAAATTTAATTGTTCTAAAAATATTTCGTCCCTAAAAATCACATTGACTATAAGAAAAGTTTCAATGAAAAACAATAGCTAGTACAGATGCCAAGGGGGCTAAGACGTACAGATAACATTAACCATATTTGCATTAATTTTCCCTTCACGTACGAGAAAATTATATACTTTTCACAAAATCTCGGCCACTTTTACCATTTGTACATGAGCGTTTGACAAAAACTAATGAAAAAATCTATTCAACCTCTATTATTTACACCACACTCTACTTTTTTTTAATTTTTTTTTAATTTTTTTTATCAAATATATTTTTATATGAATAGTGAATAAAAAATTATAAATAGTTTAAAAAAATAAATTCAAAAAAAATTTTTAAAAATATTAAAAAATGTGGAGTGTGGAGTGTGGGGAGGATGAATAGCAAAACCCAAAACTAATTTACTACTCACTGTCGCTCATGTGTGCATGAATTCTGTAAGGTGGATTCGTACCAATGGTACTTGAAGGGACACCCATCTGATCATCACCAACAAGAAATAATTTGCCATGCATTTGCATAAAATCTAATGGCGCATGTGCATGCACAGTAGTATCCTGTACAAATCTTGATAAACTAAAATTGCATGATCATGCATGCACACTGTCCTGAATATATATAATTGTATTTGCCTCAGATTTCGTGTCACGTACTGTTTGGCAAACAAAACAAATTACGTAAGAGAACTGCATTGTTCATCATATACTGCTGGTGCAGCCTGTGGGTCAAGAATCATAGAAAAAGTGTCTGAGATCTTGGAATGCAGACCAAGTTAGTGGAGGAAGAAGAAGAAGAAGAAAGAAAGAAACACAAAAAGTCTCCGAAATCTCTTGTCCTGGCTCTAAAAAACCATGAGGCTAGGCGAACTTTAGGGGTTCAAAGAGATCCGTGATATTGTTATTATAGATTTGGTTGGATGGCTTTTTGTTGGGCATGCAGGAATTCATGAGGCTGATGTTATGCAGACAAAATAGCGGGGGACAGATACACTGCTGTATTGTGTGTCTTTCTGATCAATCTAAGAAAAAGAATCAATTGGGATCACACACATCAGCAAAAAAGAGTCTTCCGGCCAACTGATCAAAAGGTCACATGCCTCGATCGATCAGCAGCAAAATACACCAATCAGATTCAGGAATTACCAACTCATTTACAGTACTGCATGGGCCGGGGAAGCTTCAGAATCTCAGATATATTAATGTTCTTTCCCATGCATGCATGTGTCTATAAATTACTGTCATTATATATGTTTCGTAGCTCCACATTTTAGAATGATCCGTGACCACTTCTTTACAAGTTAATTTACTATATATTTCTAGGGGCAGTTCAAAAAGTTGCAACTTTTCCCACTTGAATGCAATTAGGATATTGGTGATGTGGAAGTTTGTATGATCAATATTTCTCCTTAGCAGGAGTAAATACTAAATAGGGCTAGAATCCTGATGATCTCCGGTCATGATTCTACTTGAAACTCATATATAGATCATCTATTAGGTATAAAATATGAAAATATTTTGAAAAAAATGTCCCATAATACTGTTAAATACTTCATTCTTGTGCATTATTTTAGGTACTTGTTAAGTGCGTCTTCAAATAACATTTATTTAGATTTAATCTTGAAAAATTAATTTCAAATTTTCTTAAAAAAAGAAAAGAAAAAGAAAGAATAACATGACTATTTTAATGTTGCTCGATTCTTAAAAATTAAATTCGTGTACCACTACTGTAATAGATAAAGACATTGATTATGACAACATTCCAACCGATATATGGTTTTACAATATCTTAATATTCTCGGAGGATATTAATTAGGAAAACCAACTTGGGCTTAGGTCATGTGATGGGTGTAACTACATATGGAATATGATCCATGCATGCAACTTCCCAAGATAGAGGGGAAAAAAACTGATGAGTGATCCAAAAAGCATGAAACTCAGTACGGCATCAGAAATTGTGTTGAGGGGTCAACTTTTTTACTGTATGACACATTTATGTAAAGAGTAATAATAGATACAGTTATAGGGTGTGCAAGTACTACATACTCACTTTAGATTCTATATTAAGAAGCTCAATATAATATAACCAAAAACTTTAGAATCCATATTAATAAACTTATTATTTTTCTTAAACTTAGTTTTAAGTTTAATTTTGAAGAGGCCACATCCTTGAAAATAAATAATATATAGAAATTAAATTGAATTTTGGGACTATAAGAAAAAAAAAAAAAACTAGAGAGAGGCATTTTTAGATATATTGAAATTTAGAAAATTTTAGAGAGTATATGAAGATTATAAATTTTTTGGGGGCCATTTTCTATATTTATAGAATTATGTATAACATCCAAAGCGGTATATTGTGTTTTCAAAAAGTTTTGAGGGAGCCCCTCTCAAGTCCAACGTGGGTCCGCCACTGATGAAGCTTTTCTTGCCTTTGTTGGACGTTACTGAAACACTTTCACAGATTAATAATGCAGCAGCTACCACAAGAAACCCTAATTATATATATATATGTATGTATATGTATATATGTTTGTATTGTATGCATGAGGTTCACGAGAGGACACAAAGTTCACGAGCACATAAGCACAAAAAGACGGCTAAGGTCGTAGTCGAAACATCTGCTTCTTGTTATTGACAATTATTTGCATTGGTAGATAGGGAAAATTAATTTTTCTAAGTTATTTTAATCATAAAAATGAAACACAGTAATTAAGTTATATATATAAATATATATACACACACACACCAATAGGGAAAATTATGTTTTAAAAGTTATTTTAAATTATTTTTTAAATTTTATTTTAATCATAAAAATTATGAAACACAATAATTAAGATATAAATATATAGCTGTCCTGTGATATTTAAATTATATATATAATTGCATACGTCTCCCGAAACAGACCAAAAAACAAAGAACCTCGTACGTATGCAACAGACAGCTTATTCACGACGTACAACAAACTATAGTTAGCATATACATATAAATATTTCCTTAATCTGAACTGTTTTTCAAGAAAGAAATATATATGGTAGATCAAGTTGATCTTTATTGTAGAGCAATTAAGCAGCATCGTCTTCCATTTGTAAGAGTAACGCTAGATATAATTATAGATTAAACAATTACTATTAAAAAATTAATTTTATTTCATGTGAGTCTGATGTTTATTCATTTTAACAAAAAAGAGTGTGTGACATTTATTTATTCTATAATTACTAATATCATTTCTCGTACATATAAACACAAAGGTCCTTTTAACACTAATACGCAATGAAAAATGACATACATTCAACCTTTTTTACAACTCTGTTTTGAACAAGAGACATTTTTATAAAATAATTTATAAAAGCATAATAATAGATACACATTTGGAGTGTGCAATTTCTGCATATTACTTTTGAAAAAAAATAAGATTTAGTATTAAAAAAATAATTTTTTTATATGAATCCTAGATTAATTATTTACTTTTGTCAAAAGGTTTGCGCAAAGCCGCTTACACATCCTAAGATTATAAATATTATTTCTCTTTGTACAAATAAGCTCCTTTTATAGGATAGAGATGATATTTTATGAAATGAATGTCTTTCCGGGTTCCATTTGAAATTCCCAGAGAGAAAAACTTGGGATCTGAACGCAAGAGAAAGATTATTAATTTATGTTTGACGGGAAATCTTGAAGAGGAGTGGGATCAAAGAGTGAAAAAGATAAATGATCTTGGTTGGGTGATGAAAGTAAAGTGTAGCTCCTACAGATCATCCGGCCTCATGAATTGCAGAAAGCTCTCGATCGGTGAACAAATAAAAATATTACGAATAGTAGTGAATAATTTGAATATATCATGTAATTTGTGAATAGTATTAAAAATAATAGTGAATAATTTATAAATAATAATAAAATAATTTAAAAATATATTAAAAAAAATTATGTTTTCAAACAAACCTTTAAACTCCAATATTAATTTTTTCACCACATGTACAGACCCAGTATTTTGTTAGATTATACTACTCATCATCTCACATCACATATTATATATTTTTTTATTATTAAATTAATTGATTTTTTTTTTATCATCTATATACACTATGTATTTATTATATAGAACTAATTAAAATTATTCTACTTTGTTAATCAAGTTGTTGCTGTTGTTGTTGGAAAGCTTATGAGGTCATCCATGTGCTAGCATTCCATCGTTTTCTTGGATTTAGCGAGAGTGCATATAATGTAGGTGTGGGTCAAATTTTCATCTCGTTTTTCAAAAAAGAAGAAAGAATCAAAAACACCCAAACAAATTAGTAGACTACCTAAATCACTGTGAGTCTGTGACAGGTAATTCCAGTTTCAGTAATGTTACGAGGTTCAAATTTTTCCGTACAACCATTGTGGGTTGGTTTGGACAATTTAAAAAATAAATAAAGAAGTTAATAATACTTAAAATTTTAAATTCACATGATTTTATAGAATCCGTTAGATCTATTATATAATAAAAATAATTTTACGATCTAACGTTTTATATTAAGTTATATCAGTTTAATTATAAATTTATTTTTATATAATCAATCATTTTATGACTAAAGTATTTTTTATAAAAGAATGATAAGTAATATTAAGTGATACATATATTCAGTGCGTAAATGTATTATTTTTGTCACGATCGTCACTGAAGAGAGAGTTCCAATCTCTCACCCCAATGACTCAAGCTTCAATGCTGATGTGCCCTTTTGAATGCTGCGTCGCAATCTTTTCTGTAATTCTGTCTGTCTTGTTATTTTTTTCTTCTTAAGGTCATTATATCGTACGCTTCACAGGTATTAATTAAACATGTGATCTGCAAGAAAGCAAGCTATATATATATATAAATATATATAAATGTTCCTAAAACTTTTGTTTATGAATTAAATTACTATTAAATTACTATTAATTAGCTTGTACTCTTTATAGAACATATAATACCAAAACCATGGGCGGATTTAGGAGCCTGTACATTATTGTTTCCTTCAAGCACCTGATCTGAAAAGAATCTGAAAAGAAACATAAAAAAAGAAAGTTTCAAAAGCCTCATGACCATTTGTTCTCTTGAAGACAGTTAGCTTCTGTTACTTTTTATCCTCTCTTTCTCTCTCTCTCTAGTCTCTATCTCTTCTTCCATCGATCATTGTAAAACAAGAATTTTATATATATATTTCAAATGGGTGGAAGAAAGGGAAAGGAGAAGATCAAGAGGAAAATACGATAACATGAGATAGCCTCAAGTTTGTTGATAGGGCATAGATAGATAGAAATATGGGGATGGGATGTAAAGAAGACAAAGCCAGAACAAGTGCAAGCCCGTGAAGGGGCTGCATGTGATCTTATAGAGCTGTTATAATCAGTGCCGGCTCTTGACACCTTATTAAGACCCCCACTGATGATCACGTGCCTCCTTTTTGTATTTTACATCACATTCTCGATTATTATTATTATTATAATATATTATAAGCAGTGGTACGTAGTTGTAAAATTTATGTTGTGCAGGCTTGAAACTATGAAGGAAAGCCACATAAATTTGGAAGTAAGATAGAGGAAGAGGATCAAGTAATGAAAGAAAAGATAAAGATACAAATAAATTTGCAAGTTAGTATTCGTGAGGACAGTGTCCTCAATTAAGTATTTGCCACGATAGTATATTTTGAAAAAAAACTCGTGGGAAAAGACAGTATTTAACATGAGTTGATTGGTCGGGAAAGATTAAAAATTTTAATTTGAAATAATTTCAATCTGGTATTCAATGATACGAATTAGAGTGTGTTCTCTTACGATTTTATAAATATTATTTATATATGTGTGTGCATATCAATTTCTCATGATTAATATAGAGTGACCGAGAACAGTGGATAGCAAAATAGACACAATTTGGCATGAAGTAGAGTTATCTTGAATGGTAAAGTTTGGCATATATTGATCATTTATTAGCAACGTATGTTGCGACAAACAAAATCGACACCTGGCCAATTGGGACACACTGGTGAGCTATAGACAGAATTTCATCCAAACCTCACAGAAATGAAAATAGTTGTGATTAATAAACGATCGAGGAGAGGCAAAAAAAAAAACGAAGGAAGAATGAGACGTAAAAAGGCCACCACCTACCAATATATATATATTGGCTTATGCCTGCACATGGTCTTCATCATAACCTTGAAGACTTCTCAGCTTCCTATTTATACCCAAAACCACCACTCATTTTGGCTATCTTCAGTAGCTCTCTCTCTCTCTCTCTCTCTCTCTCTCTGTGGTCTACATTTATGCCAAACATGATGATTGGTTTGAGCTTCAGAAGCCTCGCATTAATGCTTCTCATTGCTTTCATACTTTGGTCATCAAACTTTGAGACATGCAATGCAAGAAGAGGCAAGCATTGGAGGCACAGCAGATCAACTAGCGCTGCCTCTCTGTCTAAGAAGAAAGGAAAGAATTATCACAGCAATAATGGAAACCACCACTATAGTACTGGAGGATCAAAGCCAAAACCTCCATCTCAAAAAGCTCCCAGCTCACCTCCACCTCCCATACCGGAAGAAGACATCCCATCAAGCCCCCCGCCGCCGCAGAAAGTTTACAATGGTGGTGGCCATACTGCGGCCACCAGCTTTAACGTGCTTGATTTTGGTGCCAAGGGTGATGGAAGCACCGATGACACACAGGTGATTCTCCAATTCGGAAAAAATACATGAAATAAATGGGGAGAAAAAGTCTTTTGGTGCTTGGCATTACGTAGTTTTCATACAAGGATTTACATTAATCTTTTAATATAATTACAAAATTTTCATTTTTTTTCCTGCAAAAAATGAGGGTACACAAGAACCACTACCAATAATCTATACAAAAAGTAAAACTCTTCCCATTAATTACTATTCACCACCTTACACTCCATTCCCTATAAAAAAAACACCCTCATATCTTATGAAAAATACTCTCATACCTTATAAAAAAAATTATAGATGTGGGATATGAGAGTAAATAATGGCTGATGTATAGAAAATCTCAAAAATTAATACATAATATGCTTCTTGGGGCAATTAATTATAATTTTTTTAATTTTTTTCTACACGAGGTTAGAAATTAGAATTATTTTTTTACTTAGATGTGATCGTAGTGACGTTACATTTTTATCTGTTAGGATACATACAAGATCACGATATATGAAGTTTTTAATAAGATCAAAGGAATATGAATTGCGTTCGAGATCATTTTAAATGTCATTAACAACACAATAGAATAAGACGAACATATAATATATAACATTTTTCCGAATTAAAGCATTTAGTTAGAAGTAGAAAAATGTGTGCTAAACCATAAAAGAGGGTGACAAAACTTTGGTGTTTAAATAACTATTGTTGGTGAAATTAAGAAGGCTAACCTGAATGTCAATTACACATTAATAAGACAAGGAATGAATTCGAGATACAAAAGACAAAAGAACTAACCAAGCAGGATAGGTGGGACCCAAGAAAGAAAAAGAAAGGAGTCCCCCGTCCAGCTACGACGTACAGTTGAGTTGAGTTGCGATTCCCACAATTATTGCAACTGCAGATCATGAGAAACGAACACCAACTGTTTTGGTCGTACTAGGTGTGATTCACAAGAATCTCAGTAAAAAAGAAAGAAAAAGTACAGAAAACAAAACAAAAAGATATTGGCTTTCCGGCCCATGAAGTAATGGTGAAATTTGTTACTATGCATCGCAGGCATTCCAAGCTGCATGGGCAGCTGCTTGTAAAGTCGAGGCATCAATGGTTATGGTTCCATCAGAATACGTATTCCTTGTAGGACCCATTTCCTTCTCTGGTCCTTACTGTCAAGCAAACATTGTATTTCAGGTATGTATCCTCCTACTAATTTTCTTTTCAGAAACTACATTATAAATTTATAAACTGACATAATTTTATACGATATATTATATTTATTTTATAATATAAGTAGATTTATATTTTAACATATCACATCAGTTTTTCAGTTTATTTTCACAAACTATTTACAGATTTGCATCTCATATTAATACAATCCATTCGTAACCTCTCTAGCATTGCAAGGAGAACCCAGATACAGACACGGGGTTTTTTTACAGTGAAATGAACTGTGCCTTTTTTGGCCTTTATTGGGTCTCGAATTACCATCTAATAAATCCATGACAAAGATTGATGAATTTAACATTTTCTCAGCTGGATGGTACGATCATTGCCCCCACAAACTCTAAAGCTTGGGGCAGAGGTCTGCTACAATGGCTCGAGTTCACAAAGCTAAGAGGAATTACCATCCAGGGAAAGGGCATCATTGATGGAAGAGGCTCAGTCTGGTGGCAAGACAGCCAATTTGATGACCCGGTTGACAATGAAGTAAAACTCATTATCCCATTAAATAGCACTGTTGAAAAGAAACCGCCAATGCCGGTAGCAATTCACTTCACCATTTCTCTTTTACTGAATTACTTTCTGCATTATCTACCTGTAAACTGATCATGATCATGCTTCTCCAACAACTGTGTGGCAGATAAGAAGCGAGCTTGGGAGGATAATGCCTAGCATCAAGCCAACTGTAAGGACCACTTCAAGACTTGACATTGGCAACATATATACTTTGTGCACATGGCAATCCTTTTAACATAATTGCTGCATTTTCTTGCACAGGCACTGAGGTTTTATGGGAGTTTTAACGTAACCGTCACAGGCATAACAATTCAAAGTAGTCCCCAGTGCCACCTCAAGTTTGACAACTGCATGGGAGTGTTGGTCCATGATATTAGTGTATCATCTCCCGGTGACAGTCCCAACACAGATGGAATCCATCTGCAGAACTCAAAAGATGTTCTAATTCACAGCACCAACATTGCTTGCGGTAATTAATCACTCCTAATTGAATACTTCTTTTTTTTTGTTCTTTTGATAGATGAATACACAGTTGTGGGCAAACCATTGAGCAAGAATCAAGAATACAGCCTACGGAGTCGAATGATGGAGTTACATGAATTGAAAGAAGATAGAAATCAGTGACAGAAAATATTACACAAGAAGATAGATACCTGAAACAAGATTGTGCAAAACACAATACTATCCTGCCAAAGCCTCATTCATTAGAGCCAACAATCTCTGACCATTCACAATCTGACACGTGGCTCCAGAAACTCTCCCATTTCAAGCATTTCAACCCCCAATTATATGACGTTTTATCCCCCAAATTATTAGCGGATTATCCAATAGGGGATTAGATCTCGAACATGGATAACATGAAGACTTCTTTGTTGTTTTCTGCAGTTTCTTTTGTCTTCATTAGCAACTATAACTTCTGGTCCCCATTCCTTCACTTTGTTTATCTGTACTTAAATTGAGACTCACCAAGCAACATAGCATGAACATTAAAAATGCGAACATTTGAGGTGGATGTTCGCATTTTTTTCAAAACTCTAACTTTACACATAAAACATGAGAAAAGTGAGCAGGACCGCTAAAGTTAAAATAAATATGATGTTAAAAACAGACTATTATTTTTTTGTTAAAAAAAGAGTTGCTGAATTTCTTATGACACGTGCAGGGGATGACTGTGTTTCTATACAAACTGGATGTTCAAATGTATATATACACAATGTGAACTGTGGACCAGGACATGGAATCAGCATTGGGAGTCTAGGAAAGGATAGCAGCAAAGCCTGTGTCTCTAACATCACCGTTCGAGATGTGATTATGCACAACACAATGAATGGTGTCAGAATCAAGACATGGCAGGTATTCATACCATTTCTGATTCTATATGACTGAAAAGCTCAAGAAGTTAGAAGTAACAAAATCAAGATTCTAGTTAAGAAGGCGGTTTTTATTTTTTTCATTTGTCAGGAACTCAAAATGGTTGAACCTCACTATGCCATATGTATAGGGAAGGAAAATATTCTTTGACCCAAAGACAGAAACTTTTATAGAGGGATTCCTTTTTTTTCTCTCCTTAAATAGATATCATGTAAATTCAGAATTAGAAAAGAGTAAAGGGGATGTTTGGAAATAGTTATCATCCCATCTCATTTTCTTCCCAAACATCACTCAAACACAAACATTTTCAAACTAATCATTACAACTTTCCCAAACTTCCAAACAAAAAATAAAAGAAATTCAAAATTTTCAAATCCCAATATAAAAATTGTATTGAAAAATTATATTCTAACAATATTTTAATTTTATTTAACTTTTTCTCTCTCATTTCCCAAAACCCAAAAAATACTTAACTCAAACTATCTCATTACTATTCACAAACCATCTTACTACCATTCACAAAATTCTCATCTCATCCCATTCCCTAAGCATCCCTGCAATTTGGATAAACTAAAAGAACTTTTCAAAACCTTTTATCATAACTTCGAACCAGTTCAAAATATAGCTTCCAGGATATTAGAAATTACTTGAGAAGACATTTTGATAATTCACCAAACTTTTTTAAGAAATGCTTCTCAGAATTTGGGAATTTTTAAGAATACAATCTGAAAATTACAGCACATTGCATTTGTCACTGATGTTGGATACAAGTCACTCATAAGCTCCAATATTATTATTGAACCAGATCTGAGTTCCTTCAACCTCCAAGTTGTTACAAAAATCACATATAAACCAGCTATATCTCTTACACATGATTTGAAATGCTAAATCTGCAGGGAGGATCAGGCTCTGTCCAGGGGGTACTCTTCTCAAACATTCAAGTTTCAGAAGTTCAACTCCCAATTGTGATTGACCAGTACTATTGTGACAAAAGCACATGCAAAAACCAAACATCATCTGTCGCTTTATCAGGAATCAACTATGAGAGGATAAGAGGGACGTACACAGTCAAGCCTGTACACTTTGCCTGTAGTGACAGTCTACCATGTACAGATGTAACACTGACTGCCATACAGCTAAAACCATTGCAAGAGGGCTACCACATGTATGATCCCTTCTGTTGGCAGACTTTTGGAGAGTTGATGACTCCTACAATACCTCCAATAGATTGTTTACAGATTGGTAAGCCATCCAGCAACCGGGTTCAATCCGATCGCGATTCTTGCTGAACTCAACATTGTGATTTAATGGTACAGACAGTTGTGCGGTCGGCATGACTGCCAGACCCCTTTCATACCATTAGTTAGTTAGGTACAGCGTCTATATTATGACAGTCCTAGTTTATAGAAATTCTTCTCTAGCAGCATTATATCAATTATAATTGTGAGAGTATACAGGCATTGCTTTTGTTTGGAGTCCCATATAGTGTATAAGGCTAGCTTGTTTGTTATAATAGATTGTCAAAGTCTGAGAAAGCATACAAATTTCTACATCCCAATTTGAAATAGAATAATATCCTCTATAAATATGCAGAATCATGTCAATCGCTACCAAAAAAGTGCATACACGGGCATGGGCACATTTGTGGAACAATTATGTGTGAATAAGAACCACATGATTTTGAATCAATAAATAGCACAAAAAGTAAGGAAATTTGGTCTACCCATTGAATAAAAACAACAAAAAACATCAAATATGGGGAAACTCCGGAGTAAAGCCCAAAAGGAAACGAATTCTCAAAGTATAGCACTAGCAAATTGTTAGGGACTCCGGAATCGAGAACGGTAATCAACGCGCATAAAAAATGGGTAAGAGTTATTTTAACCAACTATTTACACCACAGAAAAATTATCAAAGGAGTGCGCATAAAACTAAACTAAATCTAGCAAGTTAAAGTACCCAACTCCTGGATCGAGAAGAAGATTACGCGACATTTTCCTCTGTTTTCACTTCTTCACAGGCCGATGCTTCAATTTCTGTTCTTTGAGAGCCAATGTCCGATTTGCCAACGTTTCGTGTCTTCGTATGTTGGAATCACACCTCCACGGCTGGTTTTTCTTACATCATTGCCATTTTTTTTCCCTTGCCATTTCGAACGTTTTATGCATTTTGATCAGTTTTTTTCTTTTTCAGCCCTATTTTAAGAGCACTCTCAATCGAATTTTCGTCCACTTCTTTAAAATATATTATTAAAATTTACTTTTTTTATTTTATATATTGGCTTTTCCAATATATTATATATCAACTTATATATTTTTTCTTGAATTTATTTAAATATTATACTTTTTAATATATTTTATTCATTTCAAATAAAGTAAAAAGTAGATAAATAAAAAATAAAAAATAGAGAGATAAATAAATTAAATATCTATACAAGTGTGAATAGTATTCCATAGATAAGAGATAGTACTTTAGCAAACTGGATATTAGTTATAAAATACATAATCCATTAGATGAGTTATATTGAGCTATTTTCTTTAAATTTTACAAAAACATGAGTTTTACATAACCTGTTGGGAATGCTCTTAGTGCATTAGCGTTAAATTACGCAAATGCAAATGTAAAATTTATATAATATGACATGATTTTACGTTTGGCTATTCCACTCAAAACTTATTCTCATATTGGATTATCCATCTATTACTTAAAATAATAATAAGATATTATAAATTTAATAATATGTTTTTCAATTTTTTTTGTTCTATTAATTTTTTTCCTAAATTAAAAGTTACGTGGAAATATTAATGTTATACAATATGAGACTTAGATAAAGATGTAGATGGGTCTTGGAATGCAACAAATACATTCTAAATATTTAATATAACACCATTGAGAAAAACACAAGTCATAACTAATGTTCAACACATTTCAGCCCATCAAAAAAATATACACATTTTTAAAAATTAGCCCATCACAAAAACATACATACCTCTAAAAGTCAACCCATCATTAATGTTACTGCCCATCACAAAAATATAAAAACAATGCTCAATCATAAAGTTGATGCCCAACCACATGTATTTCTATCACATGTGGCTGGACGACCACTAAAATCAGATAAAATATATGTTAAACATCTATTACTATTAATTACAGCATCGAAATAGGCTAGACAAATACTTACACACCTCCAAAAGGTGTGGATGAGTTCTCGGATGGTGATGTGATTGCAGACTTATTCATTAAAGTTTCAAAATTTTCATCTTGGAGACGTTGGAAATAAACTTGCTGCTTTGTTTTCATCCCATCAAGATCTAATTCCATTATTTTAGTTTCGAACTTCTTCTTCTCAAGTGCAAGATGTTCATCTCTATCTCGCTCTGCCTTGCTATAAAATTCTTTTCTCTCCACCATGAATGTATTTCTGTCAACACTTATGCGAGTTAAGGCATGGTTAAATTCAGCATCTACATCATCTCTAGACTTTTTCTTTCTTTCCTTTTCTTATCAGCTTTCTTGCCTGGAGGTCTCTCAAGGATGACCTCCATGTTGTCATCCAAAATATCATCTCCGTTTGGAGTTAAGCTAGCACTGGCCGAACGTCTTTCAAGTAGTTTTCTCCTCGTTGACAATGTTCACTAATGTTGTTGTCATTTTGGTTGGTGTCTCAATAGACACCAACAATGCTCCATAGTAAAAATTGCCTTCTCAGTTTCTTTGTACATTATTTTTGCCTTCTTTACTTAAATGAACAAAGTGATAAAGTTAGTATGTAAATAAGCTCAAGCATATAAAAAAATTAAAAGAAAAACAAAATTAATACCTTATCGACCTCTGTGGTACCACTCAGATGCAAAGACTCTACTTGTGCTACAGCAGCATAAAACTTATTTGTGTATTTTTGGATCAATTGCCATCAATTAGTCAATAACGCAATCGAATGTTCAAGAGTGTTTGATTTTTTTATTCTCATGATAGTATGCATAAATTATTTCCCACATTTATGTGGATTTTTGGTTAGTCCTTTGAATAGCATCAAGGCTAATGTTTAGTCAAGCTGAAACAAGGAGATTATCCTCCTCTGTGGTAAAAGACACACCTTGTTGAGATTTTTGTGTATGGCCTTTGTTCACCTTCTGCTTGTGATGGTTAGACCACCACATTATCATTTATGCTATTGAATGAGGCGTTGTCTTTCCCTTGACCATCACTTTGCAAGAGAGTGATGAAGAAGGGATTCGCATCAAATGAAGGTTCCATCCTTAAATAATTTAAAGTTCATCATAAAACTTGAATACAAATTTTAAACAACACCAAAATAATTAAGATTCTGAAATAGAAATTTAAACAACACCAAAATAGTTATGAGAACATGCTACACACTTGATCACACTGATGAGGACATACTATAGCTTTAAGAATTATTGATCAAAGTTGATCGCCCATTGTGTTGTTAAGTATGATGGTATTTGTTTTGTCAAAAGATAACTATGAGCATGAAACAAATGAGGGAGCTGAGACATGGAAATTAATAAACCAATATGGTCATGGAAATCAGTTTTTTTCTATGTTGCTTTATCTTTTACCTAACTTTAATGGTCCTACAAACCTAACCTATTCTAAGAAAAAGTAATTGCACCACTACATCCCACAAAAGCTCCAATCAACCCTCAAGATTTCCTTAACAACTTCTTCCCCTACTCTTTTTCTTAGCAACACTTAATAAGCTCAACCCAGTTACTTATATTTTGTCCCAAAATAACCCAACCAACTATATTTTAAGTGAAACATTCTCATAGCATTTCATCAAACACTTATTTCCTATAATATAGCTATTAGTTTAGGAACAATGCATGACCTATCAAGAACCAAAATAATAAATCATTTATAATTTTTGTCTAATCTCTTTTTTTTTTCAGTGGTTGGTGGGGTGTGCAAAGCCAAATCTTGAAATCCTCCCAAGATCCCACCACAACGTTTTCTAAATACTAATGTTATAATACAAAATCAAAGTACCACTACAACTAATTTTACTACATCGCAACATTCTTTTACCCTTTAACCATGGAATACCTCAACAATAGCATGCACAAGTTCAGATTATTCAAGAGATTGAAACTAGAAGTACCATAGAAACTAAACATTTACAACAAAAATGAACAGAGTAAAAAGAAAAGCAAATTTGTTTTCATTTAGTCATGATCAGGTCTAGATATCAATATCATCATGAAACAGAATAATAAGTAAAACATTTCAAAACCCATATAACACTAAAATTTGTACCACATCTATCTATTGCAAGTGAAGCCTCATCCATTGTGTACCCCATATTTACTAAGGACGACAATTGAAACTCTAGAAACCCCCAATAGACCTCAGACCCAAATTCACAAATGGTAAGCCCCAAAATTCTCAAACTCAAACGTTTCTCCATATCATAAATGATAGATTAGTCACAAAAAGATGAAGAGGGTCAGAGCAAGTTTGTGTGTGTGAGAGAGAGATAAGATGTTGGAGAGAAATTTTATATATTTGAGGAAGATGTGGAAGAGACATTGCATACCTGGTCACAAAGCCCAGATGAAGAGAGAGAGAGAGGGAAGAGGAAAGGGTGGTGTGATGGCCTCACGAAGCCCAGACGAAACCGTTGTCAGTGGTGTAGTGGTGATGTTTAATCGAACCATTCTATTTCATGAAGGTAGAGCAAATAAGCATAAATGAAGAAGAGAAAAAACTCGAAGAAAAAGAAACAGACTTAGGTAGAAAGGGAGAAAGTGAGAGTAAAGAGACGGAATAATTGTAAACAATTGATTTAGTCATGCTAGAGTGCACATCCAAATATGACCGAAACTTGGATTTACTGTAGCTGAAAGTTACTCTGAAATGAATTTGCCTAACCCAATGTAGTATATTTTTATGTCATATTAGCCATTTAAGTAATTTGATTTGGATTTGACTATTCCAATGAGAGTGCTCTTAGATTACAACAAAATGCATATTTACTATTTGGGTTCTACTACTCAAACCGAGAGAATTGACCGAAGAAGTCGACCGACAAGTGCATTTGCACTTTTTTTTTCCTTTTTTTTTTTATCATTTTGTATACATCTTTAAATATTTTTAAAAAATGAAAAAAAAATATCAATTCATTAATAGTCACTTCCTTAACTATTAAGGCCCCATTTGGATGTTGAACTGAGTTAAATTTTTTATGAATAGTAGTAAGTTGAGATAGTGGAGTGAGTATTGTAGGGCCCACTTAAGATGAGTTTAGTTATATTTATGAAAAGTTGAAAAAGATTATGGGTCCCACGTGTAAAAATATGTTGAGTTAAAAAGATTGTGAGTTCCACGTGTAAAGAGGTTTTGAGTTGAGATAAGTTTAGTAATTTGAAAGTTGGGTAATTTGAGATTTGAAGAGTTCCAAATGGGACCTAAGTAAAAATAAAAGTAAAAAATTCAATTGGTCATTTTTGTTGGTTCAACTATCATTTTCTTTACTATTTAGTGCTTGGACAATGCTACAACTACACGACCGAGAGTGTCCAAGGCCATTCTCTTTTTTTTTTCATGTATTTTTTTATACTCTTAAACATTTTTAAAAAAATAACATCAAAACACTTCTTTAATCATTAAATTAAAAAATAAAATAAAATAAGCAATTGGTAGTTATGGTGACGTTTCTATGTGGGATAAAATTTACTATATAATAAATATCCTCTATCTTGGGGCTGCTTCAGGAACCACTATCTCCCATGTGTCTGACATTGTTGGGCCTACTGGAGTGGTTTATGCAGTGGAGTTTTCTCATAGAAGTGGAAAAGAAGCGCACTAATATTATCCCCATCATTGAAGATGCTAGGCATCCGTCCAAATCTTAAATGCTAGTTGGCATGGTGGATGTAATATTTTCTGATGTTGCACAGCCTGATCAGGCAAGGATTCTAGCATTGAATGCATCATTTTTTCTTAAAGTTGGAGGCCATTTTGTAATTTCTATCAAGGCCAACTGCATAGATTCTACACAACCTGCCGAGGCCGTATTCCAAAGTGAAGTGAACAAGCTAAAGTAGGATCAGTTCAAGCCATTTGAACAAGTTACGTTTGAAACTTATGAGCGTGACCACGCTTGTGTGGTTGGGGCCTATCGTGCCCCAAAAAAATCCAAAATTGCTGGCTAGAGATGTGGGGGGTTTCGGTAGCCTATAACTGATTAATTAGTTTAGAAATTTGTGTTGAAGACATTGTTATGGATGTTTTCTATCTTTCTTTTTTAAAAAAAAAAAAAAAGAGTAAAAACAAACAAAAGTTGAGCTTGAGCTATATAATAATATGTAGTAGACATTTTTAATTGTGATAATAGAGCGCATATCTGTCTATAAATAGTTATTTGTATTTGATATTTACATTACATTTTTTACCCTTAATCTTAATTATGGATTAGGTTGTATTTTGGGGAGGAAATGTTGGTATCCCTATTATGCGTGTCTGTTTTGCTATGCCTGATGATATTCCTATGATTGTTGACTTGAAATTGCATGATTATCTTTGGCAAATGTGAAAAAATGTGTAGCTTTTGCTTAGAATATCACTTGTTGTGTAGTAAGGATGTGCCTTTGAGATCCGTTTTGGTCATTTTGCTTGTCCCTTGTTGAAGACCTCAGTGCCTTCTTTCTAGAACCTTTACATGACTTTTTACTTTTTCTTCCAAAATCGTCTCTTCCACTATTTTCTTTCTAATGCTTCTATTATTGTCTATGCTTTGGGGCTAGCACTTTTGTTCTTCATTTTACTTGTCCCTTGTTGAAGACCTCAATGCCTTATTTCTAGGATCTTTACATGACTTTTTACTTTTTCTTCCAAAATCGTCTCTTTCACTATTTTTTTTCTGATGCTTCTATTATTGTCTATACTTTGGGGCTAGCACTTTTGTTTTTTCAGGATGCTCAACTCAGATCGCCAACACTTTTCTCTAGCCCAGTGCAAGATGGTGTTGCTCACCTTGAGGCGATCACTCTTTGTTCATTTCAAGCGTTAGCATTTATGCTCACCTTAGGTGTGAATTTCTTCTCCCCGAATTATTTTGTTGCTCTGCTTGGTTATCACGAAAATTATTTTAACTACATTGGCCTTACCTGATGATGCAAGCAAGGATTAAATTATTGTATTGCTTGATTAACCTAAACAATGTTTGGATTGAACTGGCATGCTTCGTGATCCCAAGCAAGGCTTGTTTTCTTGCTCTGCTTGGTGATTGTGAGCAATGTGTTGGCAGTGGCAAGTCTAGCCTTGCTCGATGATCTTGAGCAAGGCCAGTTCAGCATACACAATGCTCAATATTATCAAGCAGGACCAGAAAACAACCCTTACTTGGTGATTCCAGGCTAAACACTACTCAAGATAATAGAGCAGGTCAACAAAATAACTCATTGCTTGGAGGCTAGTCCAACTGACAAACTACTTGGGATAACCGAGCAACGCAAGAAAATAACCTTGTTGAGATCACCATCAAGGCCAATTTGACCAACACACTGGTTGAGATTACGAAGCACGTCAATCCGATCAAAACCTTGCTCAAGATAGCCTCGCAGCATAAGAAAATAATCTTTACACGATATCAAGGCAGTTTTGGATAACCAAGCAAAGCAAAAGAATAATACTTGCTCAAGATCACCAAGCAAGATTCGTCTGATCAATACAATGCTCAGGATACCTTGCAGAGAAAAAACTAACCCTTTCTCAGAATCATCAAGCAACATCATTCCGATCAAAACACTGTTTGAGATAACCAACCAACGCAAGAAAATAATTTTTGCTCGGAGTGAGCTAATGCTCACTCATGATGGTGTAAGTGGAGTGTCTGCAATGTTTATTATTCGAAGATGTAGGCCCATATGCAAGCACTTATAATCACCTTGGTCATGAATCTCTTCTCTCTTAAGTTGTGAGCACTCGTTGTTCATTCGATACAAGATGTTATTGCTCACTTCATATAGGCACTCTTTACTTACTTTGGATACCAACAGTTATGCTCGTATTGGGCATAATTTTTTTGTCTCTTCCTAAGATGAGTTTCACACTTCTGCAATGCTCTCCTTAAGGCGGACACTATTACTATTCAAGATGCTTACCATGGATTGTAAGCACTCTTTACTTTTCCCCATGCAAGATGTTGTTGCTCACCTGCATGCAAGTTATTGTTGTTCATCTCAAACTCTATACACAATAATTCATGAAATTAATTTTTATATTTCTTTTTAGATTTAAAAATATTATTATTATTATTATTATTATTATTATTATTATTATTATTATTCCTATATAATATTATTTGGAAAAAAAAATAACAATTATCTTTATCTTATTTTCTACAATAATTCAGAAAAATAAATAATATTCGCTAGACGAATATTGTTATCATTTTACAAAATGTAATTTTTATTTTTAGGTTCTATTTTATACATTAATTCATAATTAATCTTTTATTTACCATATGCACCATTTTATTTTGGTAACACGCTTCAGACATACGTGCCTTGCACGTAGAATTCTTGCTGCTATATATACATTTTAATATATATTAAAAATATGACAAAAGTACGTAGTTATCATTCTATATTATAATATAAGTATAAAAAATAATATGCAATTGCAAGTTATAAGTGATGGTACTCATTTATTAAAATAATAGAAATTACATATATACAAAGTCAATTATATGATTCCCTTTATAGAAGAGAAACAGTATCAAGATTGTAAGTCTTGATTTGTACCACATATATAATTTTCGTGAATTAATTAAAGTTAATCATAATTCTAAGAACAAAAAATAATTATTTTTTATAATATTTGACCTTTTGTCATGATAAGTTAATTATAATAAATACAGGTTATACATATATAATATAAATAATATAAACTATTAGTCTATAATATAAATAGACTAATAGTTTAGAATATGTAAACATCATGTTATTACTAACATAGATAATCCATAAAATCGAAAAAATCGGATCGGACCGGACTAAAATCTAAAAAATCAAAAGTTTCAGTTTTCGGTAGTGAATTGGTCTAGTATCGTTTTTTAAATTTTCAAAACTGATGTATATCGGTTTGGTTCTAAAAAAGGTACAAAATCAGACTAGTTACACCCCTAGTTGCTTTATTTAAACTTTGAAGATGAGTTGGAGCTAATTTTTAATGACGATGGAGGATCAACATCTACTCATCATGGTACTCGCCAACATCATAAATACATTAGACGTGATATGAGGGAACAAGCGACTATTTTGCAGAAGCAGCAGTATATCCCTCAAATATATTTCGAAGTAGATTTTGTATGGGTCGTTCTCTTTTTCTTCGTACTTAGCATGAAGTAAAGGCTTACGAGCTCTACTTCATCCAAATAAGAGATAATGCTGAAATACTCGGTCTATTTTTTCTGTGAAAGATAACCGCTGCATTCAAAATGCTTGCATATGGAGTAACTATTGATTTCATGGATGAATACGTACGGATTAGAGAAAGCATCACAATGTAATGCTTGAGAAAATTTATAACCGCAATCTTAAATGTTTTTTCTAATGAATATTTGAGATTTTTAAATGCCAATGATATTATTTGATTACTTATTGTTGGTGAACAACATAGATTCCTAAGTATGTTAGGAAATATTGATTACATGTATTGGAAATAGAAAAATTGTTTGTATGCCTGGAAATGTATGTACTCTGATAAGAGTCTTGAACCAATTATTATATTAAAAGCAGTCGTATCTAATGATCTTTAGATATGTCATGCCTTTTATGGATTACCCAGTTCCCATAACGATATCAATGTATTAGAGAGATCTTTTATTTTCACTGAATTTATCCAAGGACATGCTCCTTTAGTGAGTTACTCAATTAATGACAATGACTAAATTATGGGGTACTACCTTGACGATGATATTTATCCAAAGTGGTCAATATTTGTGAAGATGATCCTATCTCCACATGGGAACAAGAAGAAATATTTTGTAGCAGAACGAAAATCAACAGGAAAGGATGTATAGCGTTCATTTGGGTCATTCAACAATACTCTACAATCGTTTGTAGACCAGATTGAATGTTTAAAATCAGTGATTTAAAAAATATAATGAAAGCATATATAATTCTCCATAATATGATCATAAAAAATGAGCATGATGATAACGGAGTTCCTGACTTTGAGTACGAACAACTGAATTGTTGGAGTTCATTCAATGCCATCATGAAATTAGAGACACTTTGGTTTATCATCAGCTCCAATCATACCTAATTGAGCATCAATAGAAATTATATTCTAAAAATTAGAAAATGAATTAGCTATAATTTATATTGTCAGTTTGGACTCAATATTCATATGTACAATTTTCATTTCCTTAAAAAAAGTAATTAGAACAACATTTGGGCTAATATTTTCATATGAATATCTATTTACCATATTTCTATAGAAAATCCAGTTTACCATATATTTATCAAAACAAATATTTTTCAAAGTCACTGACAAACTAAAAAAACTAATTTGTTACAAATTAATCAATAAAGGTCATTGGTGAATATTGTTAGAATTTACAAAAGGAAAGCCAACACTCCTCACGAAACAATTATCACTATTTATCTACATTACATTTTGCCACAATTCCATTTGACATTGCTAAAAATATGTATGTTGTATTTCAAGTAAGTCAGTGACATCCATCAATGATTGAGCTGTATTATTGCATATTTTATACAGTTAAAATCAATACTTTCTTAACTATTTTATTATTTTATTATTGATTTTAGATGAAAAAATGATTAAGAGGCATAAATCCAAGTTATGTTTTGAATTGATTTATAGCATAATTTATGTTTGATGTTATAACTTGTGATTTAATTTGATAATATTCTATCTATGCACATCACAATTTTAATATTTTATTCTCCATCTTTTGTCTAATTTTATTTTTATTTTTAATTATTTATTTATTTTATTTTCTTTGTCTATTTTTTTCTTTAATTATTTATTATTTATTTTTCTTGTTTAAATTTTATTTTTGTTTTATTATTTTTAATTTTAATTTTTCTTTTTTACAGCTACTCCTAAACGACATGTCGCTTTTACTCCACCGAAAAATGACTTGTCGTTTATCTCTGGAATTAAAACCTCCGTCTTCTAAACGACATGTCGTTTAGTCAGTAGACAAAAATGACATGTCGTTTGTACTACGAATTGAATTTAGCCCTCTCCTAAACGACATGTAGTTTAGTCCATAAACCAAAACTACATGTCGTTTTGGTCATCTTCAAACTCCAGCCATGCACACCACCATCGAAGCATCAAGCTTCCATCCACGCCGCGGCAGCCACCAACCGTGAAGCCCAGTAGCACGGCAACAGCACCACCTCGCTGCCACCCTTCATCTACAGCCACATGCTGCACCTCCATGCTCCTCCACACGCCGGCAGCACCACTGCACATTCACAAAAATTTCTGCAGTGCATCACCATGTACCCTGAAGAACCACTGCCCATGTCGGTTGCCACAGTTGCAAATGACAGCACCTTCTTCGCACCAGCTCCATCACAGATCATCCCCAAGCACCTCTGCCCAACCAACTAAACCGTCTATACACCGAAGCACCGCTACTCTGTTTTTATTCCATAAAACAGAGCCAGTGTCCACCATGCCTCCAACCACGGACGTCCAACTGCCTCGTCGTGCCCATCCATCTCAAGCAACCACCCATGATCTCAGACCAAGAGCACGGCAACGCTGAAACCATGCACTGCACCATCACCATGAATGGACTCCAACGGTAGCAACCTCCTCTCTGTCTCTTGGCTCCATCTCTCTCAGTTAGTAATGGAGGAAAGCAAAAATAATAAAATGGAAATAAAAAAAGAGAGAAAGGCAGAGAAGGGAGACACTCACGTGGACTGCTTTCCGTGGTGGGGAACAGAAGATCAAAAAGCAATGACAAAGAAAGTAAAGAAGAAGAAGTGGTGTTCGGTGTGAAATCGGAAATGCTGGGCATTATTTTCATTTGGATGAAAGAGAAGAAAAGAAAGAAATAAAAACTTGTGCGAGACATCTAACGCACTAAAGAAAAGTGGGTGATTAATTAGAGGAATACAGGGAGGAAAGCATTAAAGGAATACTGGGAGGAATACACGTAAAATGGGACCTGTTTTTGTCGGTGGAGATGAACGAAATGGAATTCTATAAAGGGGGGTATCATACGGACGAAAGGATCATCAGAGTTGGGAGAACTCATTCTTATTCCTCTTCCGCAGTTCATTTCTTTAAGCTTGTTTATTTGAGTTTGTTTCATTTAAGAACTATTTATTTTCCTTAAGCTTATTTTGTAATATTTGGTCTTGTGTTTTATTTTAGTTTTCTTATGGAGAATTTATCTTTGAATTCCATGGTTCTTGTGATGAACATGATTGGCTAAATTTTCGTACTAAGGTTAGAGGTGAAATCTAATGATTTAAATATTGTTTTAGATCAACAATAGAGTTTATACTGTGAGTTTGATCAATTGAATGGTGTTATTATTAGAAACTTTGATTATCTATATATTTCTCTTGATTCATTGTGATTTTTGAATACAGTGAATGCTTGAAAAATTCTTGTGATAATCAATTGGACTTGTGAATGTTTCTACCATCAATTATTCAAACTTAATCTTTAGTGATTAGTTTTTTTGGGCTCATTTGTTAAATCTTCCAGTTAGATGGAATCATTATTCTAGTCTAACTTGATTGGAAATAATTTTCTAAATTATTAGACGGATCCTCGAAACGTTAGTCGTTCTCCATATTGTTTTATTTTTATTATTTTAGTTATATTCTGTTACTTTAAAAATCCTCATCTCAGTAATCTCTTTTTTTGATTGCACGTTCCTTTTAATAATCTTTTATTTTATTTTATTTTATTTTCTTTATCACATTAGTCAATCCTTGTGGATTCGATCCTATAAGGTACTACAACACCTATATACTTGCAGGTAAAACTGTTCTAGATTTTTGGTTCATTATTTTGAGTAAAAGTTCAGCCGCAACAATCAACATGATTCGCTCTTTTCTTTCTAACTGACTCCTCTTTGCTTTCTTTTCTGTTTCAAACCAAGCAAATTCAAGTTTGTCCACTTCTAACCTTAGCCTCTTGTCATTCTACTGTATTTTATGCATTTCCTTATCTCAATCATAATGCATCTTCTCCTCCTTAAGATAGAAAAAATTCTTTCTCTTGAGCGAATGACTCTTTAAGAAGAGTATATTTCATCTTGAAAAGGTTGACAATGTCCTTAGCTGGTCTAGTTGGGGCCTTCCATGTTGTTTTCTCAGCTTTCCTTCCCATTAGCCTCTCCAATTTAACATCATTGTCAACAACATGTTCTTCTTCGGCATCATTTTCTGAATCTAGAGCAACAAAGGTACGAGTTGGGGTTGGCAACATCGTGGATCTTCACTTTGAACCATCATTTAAGCAACACTGAATCTATTTTGGTTGGTCTTTCAATAGGTGTCAATAATGCTCGAATGGAAAGTAACTTTTCTCCATTGATTGGTATATAATCTCCGCTCAAAGTGGGGCCAACAATTAAACAAAATAGTATGTACAAGAGCTTGAAAATAATTAATGGATAACCTTGTCTTGCTAGGTTATGCTACTTTGATTTAATTCTTTGACTTGGGCTAGCTTCGCATAGAATTTATTGGTTGCTTTTTGAATCGCCAACCATCGATGTATTAAGGATCCAATGATTTGGTCCATAATACTTTGTTTATATTGATTAAAGTATAAACTAATTTTCTCCCAAAGTTGGGTGTATTTTTTATTAGTCTCTTGGATTGCATCTAAGCTAGTATTTATCCATACCGAGACAAGTAGTTTGTCTTCTTTTTGGGTGAATTTTGCACCCCTTATTTTTTTTTAAAGAACTTCTACTTTGGGTGGGAGTGGAGAGTCTCCCATCATCACGGGACTATGTTGAGTTTGACTCAAGTAAGTGTGGTCAGTGTTAGGGTCCTCATTGAGAAAGTTCGTGAAGAACATATGTCCATGCTTTTGTGAGTCCATTTATAACAAATTGTAGACAATGAATAATATATAGACATGTTAGAAACTCAAAAGCAATAGCCATAATATTTTGCAAACCAGCTCAATAAACGAATTGTGACATATAGGAAGTAGTAATGTCCTCAATGGTTACAACAATCAGTTACCACATTCATTGACCATCTGGGTTACCTTGCCATGGAGTATATTTTGATTTTTCTTTGTTTCTATTGAACTTTGCTATCATCACAGCCAAAGGGGATACAACAGAAAATCCAATCAACAAATCCGATTAGTAAGGACTAAATTAAAGTACAATAGGAAAGACAATCAACAAAGAAAAATAACATACTTAGTGGATAAATTTTCCACCACAAAAGGCTGCAAATAAGGTCATAACATGTTCTTATCAATTAGCAAAACCAAATAAAATAGTTGTTGATTTATATTTTTTAAGTAAGCACAAAACAAGTTATGTTATTCAGCAATCAGAGCTAAAATTTTTAAATAAAATTTTAGGATGTTATGCATGGATATATCACAACACAACAGAAAAGCCTTACAACAAAGAAAAACAACATACTTAGATAAAGTTTGACAGGTATATTGTCAAGTTTGACTTAGTAATTTTAATCCAGTTATCCATTTTTCACTAGATTTGCGATAGAATATGCCTAGGGATCACTATTTTGTACTTGTTTTAAAATCATTTAACCTCAAACCTAATAGTAGAAATATGAAATACTAATTCATCTTCTTTGTATCTATAGCTTGATGCAGGGACTGCAACACAACAAAGAACAAATTGCATACATTAATCGCAAGGAAAATCATGAAATATTAAAATTTTCTAACTTTGATAATACAACTAGATACAACTCAAAGTCATTTTACCTTCTTCTTCATGCACTTTAGAGTATAATGCAAAAAGAATCAATTCTCTTGGTAGATAATCCTAGAGGCAATGGAACTGGAAAATTAACAAATTAATGAGAGAAAACTCCTAACATATACATAATCACACTCATATTCAACTGTTGCAGTTATCTTTATACACAGAAGCTATCATCTAAAAGAAATTATAAATAAAATAAAAGTTATCATGTACTGGTTAATTATTATTTCACTGGTTTACATTTGAAAAATGAGGTGCACCTAACTTACAAAAAGAAAGAAAATCTTATGTGTTCCAAAAATTGGAACATGATTAAAGTTTTAAGTTCTATCAACTTGGTGAACAAAAAACATTAAAAAAGCTCAAAGTTTCATTTGCTTATATTCCACAAACCTACTTTTACCTTTAAAAAAAAATGTCCGATAAATACAAACTGATAAACACTTATTCTAAAAACACTGCAATCAAAATAAATGAAAATTTGTATTAGAAAGAGTAGAAAAACTAGAAAGTAACTTTTTTGGAAATAAGTAAATAAGGGATAAGCACATAACAACCAAGTATTATAAATATTTTTTCATGGGGCTCAGACTAGTTTTTTTTTTTCAAACATAAGAAAGTAGCACAAACTCAAATATCTGCAAAATATTTAACACTGGTTGGGATAACAAGCCCATATTTTTTGTTTTCTTTTATTATGTTTTTAGGTTGAAGACTCAGGAAAATAAGTATCCTTTAAGGGGCCAAATTTTTGTCAGCAGAATATTGAAGGGAATGAGTGAGATTTGTTTAGGAAATAAGGATTACTAAGATTTGTCATTTGGATTGTTTTGTTTCCTAAACAGGGAGCATTCATCTCTTACTCGACTTATACTAGTCTCCTTAACTTACTTTTGAAGTTAAAAAATTTCAAGCTTTCTATTTGCGATTCTAATCAGTATGAAACCTTACTTTATTCCTTTTAAGACAACTATCAATTTTCTTTTGCATTTAAAATTTTCAAGTGGAAGAAAGGGGGACAAAAGTAGCCATATTCTGAAATTATGTCCTTTTATTTCACAACGGAGAGAACTTTTGACTTCCATGTGAGTAGTGAGGTACCCCTCTTTTTCTTTTCCTTTGTTCTTTTCATTATCAATATGCAAAAAGCCCTATGTTTCATGTGCGTTAAATTTGTCATGAGATGTTTAGCTATTTCCTAGAATTTTTAGTGGACTATGTTTAGTTTGAATGCATAGAAAACGTATTTAATTTGGTGCATGAAAAAAAAATAACAATTTTAGTTAAGTTGGTATGGTTTTATTTCTATAAAAAATTTTAATATTAATATTGTATTATTATATTGGATATACTTCAAGTTCTTATATTTGAGTTTTGGTTTGGGTTATTACTGTGTTACTACGGCTAATGCACCATTATTATCATGGATGGTTTGGGAGCTGAATGTTGACAGATTTACAATAGTTGAAGTCAACATCAGATTTGCATTGAAATTTAAATCAGAAAAGTTTGGAGAATATACTACTAGCTAAAGTTATGTTGGGATTTAGTTAAATTGATTTTTTGCAGGATTGCATGGTTTAATAATGCTCATCAATACATTAGATATTTCGACTACTCTTAGATGTATTAATTTGGTTGTAGTTTTATTATTGACATTCTAAACCTTATGAGATTGCCTTGAGTCTTTATTGATAATTTGGTTATAGTTTTATTAATAATATACTACTAGTTTTATTGTTGACATTAAGATAACACTACAAAAATCTAGATTTTTTTTTTTAATCTTTATTTGAATCTAGTTGCATCTTCTTAGATAATTTGAAGGCTGGATTTGCAATGGATTCTGACATAGGACATACAGAAAATGAGTATGATTAGATAGGTCGTGCAGATTATGAGAGTGATGAGGTAGGACATGCAGATTATAAGGGTGATGAGGTGGTACATGCAGATAATGAGTGTGATAAAACCATTGAAGAACCTAAGGTTGGAATGATATTTTTATCTGTAGAAGAAGTTTTGTTTTACTATATGAAGTATGGTAAGCAGAGGGGTCTGAGGTGTGTAAAAAGAATTCTAAACATGGACACGATGAGAATTTCAAATGATTTACCTTGGTATGTGCGCAACAAAGCAAATCAAAGAGTAAGACTTCCAATGTTTTCAAGCCAAGACAAACAAAGAAGATAAGGTGTATGATTAGGTTTAATGCGTCACTTAATGGTGAAAGTGGATATATCTTGTCTAAAGTAAACTTGAATCACACACATGTTTGTAGTTTGGGAAAAGCAAGACATTTCGTATGCTTTAAGCAGGTTGATGCTCTTATGGCTAAGAGACTCGAAATAAATGATGAGGTAGAATCCAAAAATTTCAAGGCTATGGTTGTTAAGGCGTGGGGTTATGAGAATGTATCATTCGGGAAGAAGAAGTCTCGAAACTACATTGATAAAACATAACAACTTCGCTTCGGGGTTGGATGTGCTAAAGCTTTATATAACTATTTTTGAGATATCTAAAAAACAAAATCTGGATTTTTACTATTACATAGACGTGGACGATGAGTTGAGGTTAAAGAATATGTTTTGGGGAAACACACAAAGTAGAGTTAGGTATGAATCATTTGAAGATGCGATTACATTAGACACAACATATCTGACTAATGCATATAAGATGCCTTTTGCACCATTTGTGGGTGTGAACCACCATGGTCAGTCAATCTTATTTGAGTGCAGATTGATATCCAATAAGGACGCACATACCTTTGAGTGATTGTTTGAGTCATGGTTGAAGTGTATGAATGATCAATCGTCAAATGAAATCATCATAGACCAAGACAAGACAAGACAATGCAAATTACAATTTCAACGGTGTGTCCAAAGTTTAGGCATCGCTTTTGCTTGTGACATATAATGAAAAAGCTTCCTAAAAAGTTTGGATTACATTTTCGATATGAGAAGATCAAAAGTACTCTATAGAAGTGCTTGCATGACTCTTTAAGTGAGCATGAATTTGAAGAACGTTGGTGCGATTTGTTTGATACCTATGATCTGCATGAGAATGCATGGTTGGGATCACTACATAGTGACTAGCATTTTTAGGTGTTGGCCTACCTTAGAGACACATTTTTGGCAGGAATGTCAACTACACAACGGAGTGAAAGTATAAATGCATTTTTCGATGATTATGTTAACTCTAAAACAACTTTGAAATAATTTGTTAATCAGTACGATTCAGCCCTTAGGAGGAAGGTAGAGAATGAAGCAATTGCTAACTTTAATTCATTTAATATTGAAATTTCTTGCATCAGTCGCTATTCTCTTGAGAAGCAGTTTCAAACTACATACACAGTTGCTAAATTCAAAGAACAAGAGGAATTGCGAGGATGTCTAAATTTGACTACCTCGTTATTGAGATGTGAAGGTGGTATATATACATTCGTAGTTGCCAATGGAGTTCAAGTGCATAACAACTTATTAAAACGTGCAAACTACACTGTTAAAGTTGATGAAGATCCTTCTGATGTTAAATGCAATTGTAAGTTGTTTGAGTTTAGGGACATATTATGCAGGCACACTTTTCATATCTTGACTCAGCTAGGCAAGCATACAGTACCATCAAAATACATCTTGGATCGGTAGAGGAAAGATATAAAGCGAAAATACACATTTGTCAAAAGTAGTTATGACACAAGTAGCAACCATGATGCCTGAAGGTATGATAGGATCCAAAACTACTTCTATGAATTGTGTTCCAATGCTTCAAAGGCCGAGAGCAGCTGTGTGAAATTGATTAGTCAATTAGAACAGTTGAAGGTAGAGTACTCTGGGATCGCTGATCATGATACTAACAACACAATTGATCCAGCTACTTCTATGGAGGGCACGACAAGTAGAATTCTTAATCTATTGGTAGTTCGGAGTAAGGGAAGACAACCGTTTATGAGAAAAGTGCACCCTATTGAGAAGAGTCTTAAGAAATTTAGAATGAGAAGGAGATTTGCACCACTGTAAAGTTGGGGTTCCTTTTTAATAATGTTGTATACTACATTTGACTAACTAAATCTTTTATTTTTTTATAACGATCAATTATTATATTTCTTCTAACGTCAAGTGGAGTCGTCATTTACCAAATGAATGCAATGTAAGTGGCACACAGAGGCTCCTCAAATCCACATAATTTTTTGTTGTTTGTTGCTGTTATATTTTATATGTTTATAAACACATATTAGCAAAAATAGTATTGATCATTGCCTAGATTATATGGCTTTAGGATCAACAAAGTCAAGTTTGGACACATGCGCGGGCCATTTTTCAAAGCCTTTGACTGCTACAAATTATTTTGGTGATGGATGGACTGCTCCTCCCTCACAGGTAATTCAAACTACATTATAGTATAACATATTTTTAATGCGTTGGTTCTTTTAAAATATTTTTGTTATGTCTTTCACAGTACACACCTAATAAAGTATACACTACGGATTATTTTGGTATTGGACGGACTGCTCTTTCCTCACAGGCAATTCAAACAACATTATAGTATAACAAATTTTTAGTGCATTACCACTTTTAACATTTCTTTATCCCCCCATAGAACACACCTGATCAAGTATACACTATGAAGGTTCTTCATATTGGACCGATTGCTCCTCCACTATAGGTAATGTCGACGTGAAATATGGGCAACAATATGCTTTTTTTTTTTTTGAGATGATAGTAGTGATTTTTTGTTCATTTAGGCGCAAAGGAGATTGCATCTCTTGGACTAGGATGATGATTCAAGACATTATTTCTAAATGATATAATTTTGGTGGATATGATTAATTTTTTTTGTGGAGATGAATACATTTTGGTAGAGATGACTATTTTTTGGTGGAGTATTATTGGTGAATATGGCTATTTATGGGTGAAATATAATTGAAGTACATTATGGTGCAACATATTTTTAATGTGTACACATTTAACATTTTTTTATGTCCCCCACAGTGCACACCTGATCAAGTATACACTACAGAGGCTCTTCATATTAGATTGACTGCTCCTCCAATGTAGGTTGTATCGACGTGAAATATGGGCAACAATATGTTATTTTTTTTAGATGATAATAGTGACTTTTTGTTTATTTAGGTGCAAAGGGGAGGATTGCAGCTCGGATCAAAATGATGATCTGAGACATTATTTTCTAAATAATGAGTTTTGGTGGAGATGATTAATTTTTGGTGGAGATGAATACGTTTTGGTATAGATGACTATTTTTTGGCGGAGTATTATTGGTGGAGATGGCTATTTATGGGTGAAGTATAATTGGTGAAGTACATTATGGTAAAACATATTTTTAATGTTGCCACTTTTAACATTTTTTTATGCCCCCACAGTACAGACCTGATCAAGTATATACTATGGAGGCTCTTCATATTGGACCGACTGCTCCTCCAGTGTCAACATAAAATATGGACAACAATATACAATTTTTTTTAGATGATAGTAGTGACTTTTTGTTCATTTAGGCGCAAAGGGGAGGATTGCATCTCTCGAACCAGGATGATGATCCCAGACATTATTTCTAAATGATTCAATTATGGTGGAGATGATTAATTTTGGTAGAGATGACTATTTTTTGGTGGAGTCTTATTGGTGGAGATAACTTTGGGTGAAGCATAATTGATGGAGATGACTATTTCATTGGTGGAGATGACTATATTTTGGTGAACTATCATTTGTGGAGATGACATAATTTTTTGTGGAGATGAGTATTTTTAGTTTATCTTGTCTCCATAAAAATGTAGCTATTGTAAATTCTAGATATTGTTGTTCTTGAATATTTTAGTACTTTATTGATCAAGTTTGATATTTTTTTTTGTAATGATATCTTATGTGTAATATTTGCACATAAGCTGAGTATAATAATTAGCATATTTTTTTTCAGTTTGTGTATAGAGATGATGAATTTTAATACAGTGTGATGTATTTCTTTTCCTCATCAAATCAGGTATTTGAGACACAGCACTCTCGTGCTTTACACCTCCTACCAATTTTAAATGTATAAAATCCATCATCTTGATATTTTTAAAAATAGATGCATCTTCCATGCATGACTCTATCTTTTAAAGGACCCATTAATTTATACGTTCTTTTCAAAATATGATCATTTCTTAAGAGATTACACAAACTAAAAATGAACATATGAACCAACTTGCCTGTTGACAATGGTGGGGATGACAATAAGTCATAGTCATTGAGCTCCAATTATGCCTCGTTTAGTGGCTTTAATTTTCAACATGGGTATTTGGTTTCAGAATGGATTTTTTTTTTTTTTTTCCATTTCTTCATTGTTCTTAATTCTTGGTTTTTTTTTGCTTAAATGTTGACATTCCTGCCATGTCAATTGTGGGCATGTTCAAAACTTTCAAGAACTAAAGGATCATCCCCCATTGTCCTTAGTAGTGCATAAATGTTTGAGTTAAGCTTTAAAAGATAATTTTTTTTAGTTTAGCAAATGAGGATTGTACTCCTTTGGATGTGAAGAGTCCTACAAACCGAAACCTAAAAGCAAAGTCCAAGCCAAGTGATCAAAACTGCTAGAGATGAGTTAAGAATGTTCAAAATGGCACATCAGATTGCAAGCATTAATCCAGCTAGAGTTGATAGGGGGGCTGTTATGTGGTGTAGACCAAGTGAGTCATTTGTTAAAGCCAATTGGGATGTAGCAGTGTCAAAGAAAGATAGAAAGGTGGGGCTCGGGTTGGTCATCAGAGATGAGGAAGGGGAGATTCTAGTTGCTGTAAGAGAACAAAAAAACTTCTTGACAGATCCTGCAACAGCTGAAAGTCTTGCACTATGGAAAGCAATGGAAGTATGCAGGGACCTAAATCTCAACAGAGTCATTTTTGAAGGTGATGCTCAAGTCATAGTAAAGGTTGTCAATGCAGGGGATGAAGATTTTTCTTCCTATGGGAGGATAATTGAAGATGCAAAAAAAAGCAATGACAACAAAATATTTTCTTATTTATTCTGCATTTGTTTCCTTAGCTAAAAAAATAAAAACTTGTTTATGCGGCACCTGGAACAGAGGGCATAGTAGTCGTTTGATACAAAGAGTGACTTGCTTAGTGAGAAAAATTGACAAGCTTAAAGCTCTATGTAAAATAAGAACAACTTCATATAGGATCATAAACAAAGTACCCATGACTTGAAAAGTACATCTTGCTCATATTGTCTTCTAGAATTTTTCAAAATAAAATCCTAAACAAAGTATCCATGACATTGAAATTACTATAACTAAACTAGCACTCTCCAGTTTTCTCTTGCACCTCTCGGCCTCTATTTTTAGTCAATGTTGAGTTGTTTCGATATTTATTGCTAGTTGTATTTTTTGAAGTTCGATTTTAAATTGGTTAATTTTCTTTTCGCCATGTAGTGTATTCATACCAACAAAAAAAAAAAAAAACCCATAAGAATGCCTAGCCAGCAAAATCAAACAATACATATTAGCAAACCAAGATTACCAATCACTTCTTAGCAAACAAGAGTATCAATGAATAACATACATTGAGGTTTTGGCAATCGAAAAATCAGCACTAAGCTCTAAGTAGAAAAAAATTTCAAATATTATCTCGCATAACCAAAAAGAGTGAAGGTAATTTAATAACCATGTTACACTGTAAATCCAGTACAGAAAGAGACTTTGTGATCGAGCTAGCTATCACTAAATGGGGTGGCCCCAAACCATATACATATGTAAGCTAAAAATTTAACAGGGTATTTTCAAGATTAATAAAGTATTCATTCAATAATCAATCACATATATACTTCAAAGTTTCTGTCCCTTCCACTATTATTCTAAATTTATTTGCTATTTTCAGTCATTTCATGCATGCCTTCTAAGCTAAAGTCTGTTACACATGATCAATATGGTCTAGTTTCTGACAGAGGCCCATAAAAGTTTTATTGACATTAATGACAGTGGCTCATAAAAATAAAGTGCTAAGAATAATCGTTTTATGGCCATTCTTCCATTTTGTCTTGACAATGGCCCTTCCTCCACTTTGCTTATATTGTGTTATGACTATAAGAACCAATCTTAATTATTTTTGTAAATCGTTATCTAAAATATATTAAATAGAATACTATGACACCCAACTTTTCTAAATTAAATTGTTTTTCTCTATTAGAATACATTCTATAATTTCCTAAATGCCAAATTGCCAATGGCACAAGTTGAATACTTTCCTAAATTTTAATCCAAAATTTGAAAACTAAACTCTCTTTTTTTTTTTCACTTTATATACATTCTATAATTTTATAAACTAATATAATCCTAAGGGCATTTTTCAGCTGGATTTTAGGCTGAATTTAGCTATCACATTGAGCATGAGACATATCTTAACAAACATAAATTTATAGAGTTATTCGAGAGACCATTCATGTAAGAAAAATTAAAATAGAGAAGAAATTACATGATAGATACAGAATAACAACCTTGATTTTTAGGTGAGGGAACCAGACCACGACGTAAATGGAGGTTTGCACCATGGGTAATAACTAGTGGTGACGGTAGACTCAGTGGTGAGGGGGTTGGCCTATCCAACAAAGGGGAGGCGACATAGCTCTTAGATTTCAAATTTGGGGAAGGACGCTAGAGATGGAAGTAAAGGTCCTAAGGTAATCAAATGAGACAAAAAATAGGGATGGAGGCGAGTGGTGACGGTGGGTCAATGGTGAAAGAAATGGGCATCGGGCCTTAGGCAGTCGAATAGATCTAAAATGACAAATGGTCTTGGGATGGAGTGACGGTGGCTCAATAGTGAGGTTACAACCACGAATCCAAGGAATGGAGGTGACAGTGACAACAATGGCTTAGTGGTGACCCTCCAGGCCTTGGGGAGTCGATGATGGTCTTAGGGTCTAATTTGGGAGAGGGTGGACTGGAGGGAGGGATGGATGAGACACTTAGGGTTTATTTGGATCTGAGATATATGACGTTCTTCATTTTTTTTTATTTAACATAAATCTGTTTTTTTTTTTAATTTTAGCAGACCACATTTTTTTTAATATTAAAGGAGCCGTGACTGTTGCCACGTCAGTCAAATGGAGTCTTGGGAGAATTATGTGAGATTTGGATAGTAAGTTGAAATAAAATAAGTTAAGATGAAAGTTGAATAAAATATTATTTTTTATATTATTATTGTTTTAAAATTTAAAAAAATTAAATTATTTATTATATTTTATGTAAAAATTTAAAAAGTTATAATAATAAAATGAAATTAGATGAATTGAGATTATATTGATATAAACTCTCGTATCCAAACGGGGCTTTAGTACTTGGCCGTTGACTTTTTCTAATATTTTTTACATGCATCCGTACATAAAACTTGAATATAACTCCTCATTTATTTATTAAATTAGTTGAGTTTGAATCGAGAATATAAGAATTGGAGCTCAGACGTTATGTACGGGTCATAGCTGTTGTTGGGGGTATTTGAAATTGTAGAGATTCTATTACTCACATTCCACGCAAACCCTAACCGTATCGTTCAGAATTCCAAGGCTGCGATCCGTAGAGGCTAGAAGAAGAAGTTATGAGCGGGACCGAGTTCCGGTTCTTCTTGTCCTGCGACATCAATCTTCCAGTAACCTTTCGCATCGAGAGGTTGGAGGGTAATTTGCTCCCTACCAAGTCTCCTAATTCAGGTGCCTTTTTCTTCCGTTTTAATTACATCATTACTCTTCCGTTTCCTTTTACCCATAAAATTCGTTGAAGCTTCCAGTACTGTGTGCTTGGTTACAAAACAAGACCCTGAAAATATTAGAGGGAATTCTGGAATGTTCAGTGTGCGGGATTCTCAAATTAGTGGGCTTATTGAAATTTTAGCCTTTTGTGCACTTTCCAATTAGTGGCGTGAGATGTGAAAGTGGGTTGGCAAAAAAATAAGTCAAAAAATTGCTAAACGTGATATCTGGCAAATTCAGTAACCAGGTGTTATGCCTTTTTATAATTGATACCAACTTGCATTTTTTTGTTTTGTTTTACCCTTGTGGTTTGAGTTGTGCAATCGTATGCACAACGAAAGAGTGATACCGACCTCTTATCATTCATAGTCTCAGTCAAAGATCGGTTGAAAATGCTATAAATCAGTGTCAAAATGCTATAAATCTGTAACACCCCTTACCCTAGGTAAAGGAATGCTGCCCAAAGGGCTTGGGGTGACAATCAGGGCTAAACTGCTATAAATCAGTGATATGAAAGAAATAAAGTAACATTTTTATAGATTTTAAGCCACATCATACTCAATTCTCCTGCAGAAATTGATGCCCCAACAGAGGAGAGAAGAGCAGAACTATATGTTGAATGCGCATTATACATTGATGGTACTCCATTTGGCCTCCCCACGAGAACAAGGTTTTCTTTGAATTATGTTCTTGCATTGACTTTCAGGAACACAGAAATGCACAGGCGCAAACAGGCATAAGGATGTTTATATTGAATGTTTTAATTTTCTTTCTTCTTTCTTCCTCTTTTGCCCCAGAAAGTGTGTTTTGCTGCACTCTCTGAAAGTCGGATTTTCTGTATTATTGTTTTTTGACCAGAAAACAAGATTTTATTGATCAAAAGAATAGGCATAAGCCCCAAGTATACGTGACATGGACAAGAGCAATGCCTATGCGTGCTTAGTTGAATTTTCTGTATTATTTAAACTGTTGTTTTTGTACTTATGTTTTCTCAGTTTTAGTTATAAAATTGGTAGGTTGCAAGATCTCACAGGGCTAAAACTTTGCTCTTGAAGGATTTAATATTTGGCTAATTCTTTGCTTATTTTTCCTTTCACATTTGAGATCATGCTATTTCACTCTTCTATCAACTGATTTTTATTGCAGCTCTCTATCTCTACACATGCGCGCACGCACATACAACACACGCACACACATGTCAACTGTATCACTGTCTTATACTAATTAGGTTTTATTTTTTGTGCCAGGCTGGAATCAACTGGACCACCATATTGTTGGAATGATCTGATCACATTGAGCACTAAATATCGAGATTTAACTGTTCACTCACAGCTTGCTATAACGGTAACTTGGTAACCATCTGCTTATGTATTTGGTATCTACAAGCTATAAAGTCCAGGGCCTACCAAAATATTCGTTTCAGACTCATGTAGCCATACTAAATAAATTAGGCCAAGGCATTGTTCAGTTTAGGTGTTCAATTCTGCCTTCTTGGAATGCTTTGTTACATTGTTGAGCAATTAGTAGTGTGAAAATATGTTAGCTATTGGTGGTCAACGCTTACACTGCTTGGTGATACATTTTTTAATAAGTAAATTGATAGTAAAAGACATAGCCCAAGTACACAAGAAGTATACACAGAATACACATAATAACCACTAAGCACTAGAGATGGATACAAGCAAATTATGAAGGCTGTCCTCATTACAAACAATGACAGAAGCCCTAAAAAATAGCATGGCAAAAAAGAATCTCTTCAACTCATCTAAGAAACGCTCCGTCTTCAAAGCACCTATCATTTCTCTCCATCTACAAACACCACATAACATAGTGAGTTATGAATTTCCACACAGTGGTGATATGAACATTACCCCTAAGACTTGTCCAACACTAAAAATATCCACTCCTAAACTATAAGGTATTTTATACTTTGCACCTCTAACTATCAAAACCGACACGTTACACCCATAACTACAATTGAATGTTAAATAGCACTGTTTGTTAGGATCCGACAGCTAAGATTATGCCACGTTACTTATTTTTTGTCATCTTAATGGGAAGATTTGGAAAACGGTGCAATTTTTCAGCTCCTAGTAGTTTGAAGGTGCAATGTATCAGTGTAAGTAGTTTAGTGTTGTAACACCGCCTCCCTTATGAGGTTAGGAATGCTAACTAGGAATGAGTTGTTATAAGGTGGTATAGGTGTAAACGAGTTGAGTTTGAGTTAGCAGATAGTCAAGCTTTGTTTGTTTAATTTTATTTGAACACTAGTGAGCTTAACCTTGTCTTAGAGTTTTTCTTTCTCAAATAGGTTATTTTTTTTTCAAATGAGCCTGAGCTGATTTATGAGTTACTTAAATTTTGATGAATTACGTTGTTTATATCATCTTTTATAACTTAACAAATTTTGATGAACCAACTTTGGGTTTTCTAAAATTTTTTGTTAGTTTATATATTTATATATCGATGATTATATCCATAGGAGTTAAATGACATTTATTGTATCAAAAACATGATTTTAATTTAATTATCTTTTCAAACGCTCAAGATATAATTGTAAAGTTAAAAATTATATTGTGAAAAATGAAAAATGTGAAGTATACATGAGCTAATAGGAGTCTAATCTAATCTTTTTTTTTGTTTTTAAATTTTTGGCCCTAGTTTAGGAGGGAAATTGTTTTACACCTGGTAGCTATAGGTGAAAAGTGTATTTAGGTTTAATTTTTTTATACGTTCCTAGAAGCTGAGCCTTTTTCCTCAACCTTACTGAATATGTAGGTTTGGGATGTTTCATGTGGAAAAGATGAAGGATTGATTGGTGGAGCCACGATTCTTCTATTTAATAGCAAAATGCAACTCAAAACAGGGAGGCAAAAGCTTAGGCTTTGGCCAGGAAAGGAAGCAGATGGGTCATTTCCTACAACTACTCCTGGAAAGGTTTTTCTAAATATGTCATTAGCAATTAAGGATATGACATTCTAGCTCTTTGCATTTGTAGTTCTATGAAACGGTTTGATCCTTTTCTCTATCCTTTGAGTTATCTTTCTACAGGTCCCACAGCATGAGCGTGGGGAGCTGGAGCGCTTGGAAAAGCTTGTGAATAAGTATGAGAGGGGACAGATTCAACCTGTTGATTGGCTTGATCGCCTCACATTTAAAGCTATGGACAGAATAAAGGATCGTGAAAGCCTGAAAAATGGAGGTTCTCACGTGTACGTGGTTGTTGATTTTTCTAGCTTTGAACATCAAGTTGTCTTTCAGGTAGTGCTATTATGCACATTTATAAATTTCTACTGCCTGATAGTATTTACTATCTTTTGACTAAACATTAACATGGACTGATCACAGCTTTTTGTATATTTCATAAATTTACTTTTATCGGGCGCTTGTATTTTTTTGATAGAATCACTACAATTTTATTTCCCTTTAATATGTTCTAGATTCTTTCTTTTCTTTATCATCTAGATTATAGTATTAGTGTTAGGCAGTTAGCTATGACAGTTGAAGAGATTATTTTCTCATACAAACAAGAAGCTGGAGAAGATCCTGGTAATTTCCCTAAGTGTTGCTCCCTTTTCAATTCCATGAGCACCTAAGTAGGCATTATAAACTCTTTTACTTATATAAAAAGAAAGTAGGCATTATAAACTCGTAGGCGCTTTTGAACTCAATCCTTTTTTAAAATAAATACACAGGTTTTGACTGCAGTACTTTGTTGGCATTTATATAATAGCATTTATGTCAGATTTTAGGGGCATTATGAAGGCAAAATTTATACATGGTAGCAATTATCAGTTGGCTTTTACTTTTGATATGTAGTGATTTTAATTTATTGGAAATGTAGGAATCAGGAGCAAATTTCTTATTACCATCTCCTATAACTTCAACGAATGAAATTGTCAATGTCTGGGACCCGGAAGTTGGAAAGATAAATCCTTCTGAGCACAAGCAACTAAAGCTTGCTAGGAGTTTAGCTCGTGGTATTATTGACAGGGATCTTAAACCAAGCTCTAATGAGAGAAAGTAAGCTTGAAATTTGTGCTTCAAGATTCAGTTGAATCTGTTCTTTGATTAATCTGAAATTTATTGTTTATTTTTGCTTCTCCTTTTCACAATGTCCTCCATGGCCATTCTATGTTTTCTCACTTGGATCATAATGGAAAATGCTTTGTCTGCTGCAATTTCAATTGATTTGATTGTTGTTGATCTAGGAGCTATGAAGCAAATGATGAATGTGTTGCAGATTTTTTTTTTCCTGCTAATATTTCTGTTGTAGTAAACCTAAACAGTGAGCAAGGAGAATTGTGAATATCTTCATTAATATTTACTCTTGCAAATTTGAGTGGACTAGTTTGATAATTGGCCTTGCCTTGGCCAATTATTTTTAACCTAATGATTGCCATGTTACTATTTTAGAACTTGCAAATTTTTGACTTACTATGCGTAAGTTAAACTGGTTTCGCTCAAGCTTTTTGATTTAAGTAACTTATAGAAATGTTGAACTTAAATTTTTATATATGTTGAGTTGAAGTACTTTTTTTTTTTATAAGTAAATGAGTATATTGATATGAATAGGCATAGCCCAATTACACAAGATGGTATGCAAAAGGTCACACCTAGTTAGAGAGAGGTAATAGAAACAAGAAAATCATGGAAATCGAGGCCACGACAATCTATAGCTGTAACCCAAAGAAAAAGAGTGCTAACAAACGTGGATGATTTTTTTTGTAGCAAAAATATTTTCTCTTCGTACAAAACTCTGTATTTTCTCTCCGTACAAAAATCTATATTTTCTCTCCGTAAATTCATCTTTTGATGAGGTTTGTGGGGTGTTCTAAGGTTGATTAGAACGTATAGGATATAAGTTGTTGATCATGGGGGGTCCGATAAGATTAGTCATTGAATCAAAAACCTTCGTGATGAAGGAGGGAGGCTCGATGCTCATTTTAGAAAGGAGTTGGCAGGTAATGAAGGGGTTAAGACTTGGGAAAGTTGTGGTGAAATGGTTTATTAGGACCTTAGAGGAAAGCTTGAGGAGTGGGATGAAGGAGCTGTATGCGATGACAAGGGAGGGTGACAGAATTTTTATAGCACAGAGGTGCTCGAGGAAGATTTATGGCGCTGGTGGAGTATGGTGGAGGTGGAAGATGTAACTTCATCTTCATCCCAGATGATGTGGAGGGGAGGGGATGGAGGAGAATGGCTACTGTGCTGGGAGAGATCTCCTTGAATGAACAAAGTGTGATGTACAAAGCAGGAGGATGCTCATAGAGGTTGCTGGAGGTGGGGCCTAGTATGCAGTCTTGATCATATAGGGAGGCATTGGTGCAGATGAAGGTGTCGGTGCAGCCTAGGGAACAAAACATAAGTGGAGCTACAAACACGGTACTATTGCAGAGGGAAGAAGGTTGTGCTAGGTCTTGTGTCGGCTTGTCAAAAAATGGCGTGCACAGTACGTTACATAGAATGCAAGACCAGTTGATGACATTGCAGGAGCAAGTTGGTTTACTAGTACGGTGCATTGAGGAGGGAGTTGAGGTGGGCTTGGGCCTGGGATAGGTCCATGAGAGGGTTAGCTAGTAAGGGTGTAGGTCTAGTCCAGAAGGGAGGACAGAGCCCGGGGCAACTTCTCAATACATTGGCTAAGGGCAATGTGCCAAAGCTTGTGGGCCCTTTCAAGGGCAAAGGCAAACTCCAGCCAACCCGTGTGGAAAGCTAGAGGTGACACTGGCCTATCCACCGGCGGGAGGCAGCAGGGGGAGATGTCTGAGAAGCCCTCGATCCTGGCCGAGAAGTTGCCGACGGCCAACTTGTAGGTGGAGATGACAGCGATAAGGTTGCTGGAAGACATTGAAGTCGCCGGAGATATCGTAGCTGGAGATAACGTCTTTGTAGCAGAGCTTTGGGTAGATTCTTAGGTTAATCTTGGACAGACAATGCCGATGGACAAAGGGGCTGAGCCTCCTCTCGAGATTTTTCCGGCAACAGTGTCGACGACTGCATAACAACCTTTGGAAGTAGCCCGAGTCCTATTTTCGGAGACAGAACGTATGGGGGGGAAGATTTGGGGTGTTCTGGGATGTTAGTTATCGCAAATGACCCCTTTGAGGGGGATGAAAGATTTGTTCATCCTGTGGAAGATGTTGATGTGCTGATGAAGCCACAATGGACATCTAGAGATGAGATGGACATGGGGGGGGGGATCTGATACCTCTAAAATACCTGCTGCCAGACTAGACTAGTGTCTCTGACTGGGTGCTATACATAAAGTAAAGGAGATCCAACACTGTGTTGGAATCGAGTGTGAGGGTTTTGAAGAACAATTCATGGCTTTACTAACAGCCATTGAAGTTGGACATAGTCAGTTGAAGAAGTCAGATTCTAAAAAACAACGAGAGCTAAAGAGGCTAACATGGTCTCTAAACTATGAGGGTAGTTAAGTTCTAGTAGAGATACATCAAAGTGGTGGGGATTAGCTCCATTTTGATGAAGCCAAAGATTGTATCTTGGAATGTCTGTGGGCTCAATGAGGCAAAGAAACGCCTTCAGGTGAAAAACATGCTTTGTGAGTTGAAGGCGGACATAGTGCTTACAGGAAACCAAGCTGAAATTTATCTCCAGGAGAGTGGTTAGGATTTTATGGAGCTGTATTTATGTGGATTAGGTTTATCTTGCTTCTAACGAGGCCTCAGGAAGCGTTTTGGTGATGTGGGATAAAAGGGTCGTGGAGAAATTGGAGGAATTTATTGGTGAGTATACTGTGACATGTTCCTTTAAGAATGTTGATGATAATTATCTATGGGCTTTTGCTGGTATTTATGGACCGAATTTAGACAGCAGCAGAAGAATGTTATGGGAAGAACTTGCTGGAATTCATAATTGGTGGAACTTACCATGGTGCATAGGTGTTGACTTTAATGGCACAAGGTTTCCTAGTGAATGATTTGGAGACAACAGATTATGACCAGCAATGACAGAATTCTCAGAGTGTATTTTTGACTTGGGATTGATGGATATTCCTCTCATGGGTGGTGCCTATACGTGGTCCAAATTGGATAGATTTATAGTATCACTAGAGTGGGAAACTCACTATCTGGAGCTTTATCAAAAGAGGCTGCCTCGTCTATGCTCGGATAATTTCCCACTATTACTAGATTGTGGAGGTGTTCAGGGAGGGTGTCAGTATTTTAAGTTCGAAAACATGTGGCTGAACACTGAACGTTTTGTGGAAAGAGTTAGGCAATGGTGGGATTCTTATTAGATTGATGACACCCCTAGTTTCATTTTTGCGGGTAAATTGAAAGCTCTAAAAAATGATTTAAAGTTATGGAACACTTAATCATTTGGAGATGTAGGAGACTGTAAAAAGTCCATGCTAGAGGAGCTTCAAGAGGTAGAGAGGACTCAGGAGGGGAGGGCTCTTTCTATGGAGGAAGCATCTCGGAAGGTTGAGCTAAAGGCTGAATTAGAAAGGGTTGTGTTACTGGAGGAGATCTCTTGGCGTCAAAAATCAAGAGCTTTATGGTTGAAATAAGGGCACAGCAGCACAAAGTTCTTTCATAGAGTGGCCAACTCCCATAGGAGAACTAACACCATTAAGATGTTGAAAATAGACGGAGTGGACTGTATGGAGGCTCCTGTAATTAGGGAGCATATTGTGGGATTTTTTGAACACTTCCTTTCTGAACAGGTGGGATGGTGGCCAAAACTCGATGGACTAGCCTTTGAGTCCATTGATCCACAACAGGTTTTGTGGCTGGAGCGGCCTTTTGAGGAACTAGAGGTCCACAGTGTGGTAAGGAGAATGGTTAAAGATAAAGCACTTGGCCCCGACGGCTTTTCCATGGGATTTTTTCCAATCTTGTTGGGATGTGGTGAGGGCGGATTTAATGAAAGTGTTCCAAGAATTCTTTCTAGTCCGAAAATTTGAGAAAAGCCTTAATGCCACATTTATTGCATTCATTCCTAAGAAGATTGGGGCCTCGGAGGTGAAGGATTACCGGCCCATTAGCCTTGTAAATAGGATTTATAAGATTATTTGTATGGTGCTTGCTAATCGTTAGGAGAGGTTTTGGGGAGGATCATTACAAAACCCCAAATGCTATTGTTAAATATAGGCAAGTTTTGGATTCAGTTCTCATTGCTAACGAATGCCTAGACAGTAGGCTAAAATCTGGCTAGCTGGGAATCCTTTGCAAGTTAGATATGGAGAAGGCGTATGATCATGTAAACTTGGAGTTCTTACTCTATGTGCTTGGGAGGTGCAGTTTTGGGGGAAAATGGTGCTCGTGGATTAGATGGTGAATTTCAACGGTGAGGTTTTCCGTATTGGTGAACGGCTGCCCACATGGTTTCTTTAATAGCTCTTGAGGTCTAAAACAAGGAGATCCTTTGTCTCCACTCCTATTTGTTCTTGTCATGGAGGCACTTGGTAAAATGATTCTAGCCTTGGTGAATAGTGGCTTTATCGAGGGATTCTCGGTGGGTAATCCTAATAGGGGCACCATTAACCTATCTCACTTATTGTTTGCAGATGATACACTGATTTTCTGTGAGGCAGAACAAAACCAAATTCAAACACTAAGGGCATTATTACTTTGTTTTGAAGTGGTTTCCTGGTTAAAAGTGAACTTTGATAAATCTAAGTTCTTCCATAACCAAAAAATCAGGCACGTTGAAGTACTTAATAAAGTTATCATTGCTTTGATATTACGCTTGCCTTTTTCTACACATTCTGATTAATTTCTTATCGGGACCAATTTTGTATGCAATGTCCAGGTCTGCTAGTTTGTGATTAGCCTGACAATTTCTATTCTTTAAAAAGTGTCTGGACAAATCTTTCTTGTTTGAAATTGGGGTTCAAACTCCACAAGCTGCCTTAGACCTTCAAACTGTCTATTTTGAATCTGAGTTTATATGGTAGAGTAATATAGTCATGAATGAATAGACCTTGAATCCACCTGCACATGACCAGAAGTCATGCCTACTTGGAGCACATGAAATGTTTCTCTAAATATATAATTCTTTTTTGATCAGTTTGGAGACGCTCGGTAATACCCATTCCCGTTGTCCTGTTTCTCTAAATTTATAATTCTGAAAAATAAAAGTTGCTTCTCTCAAGTTTTCAAATTAGAAGGAAAAAATGTAATTAAAATGTAATATACATTGCATTTAAAAACCCACGTGAGATAAGATAGAATTCTAAAAGATCAATGGCTTAGGATATTTCTGGGGTATGTGTGTAATTAGGCACATTGCATGCGGTGAAATCCATATGATTTTGGATCTTGCTGGAGCTACATTTGGATTTTTCAATGTATTCATTTCCTGTTTTTCTAGAATATCTTTTGAGTTATTGAATTTCTTACTTTTAGCTATATCTTGCAATATCATTTTGTTTGATTTATTTTTAAAGAGGTTGAGGGTATATCATTTTTCATACTTGTTTGTTGAAGGTCAATACAAAGAATATTGAAATACCCACCAACAAGGACCTTGAGTGGAGATGAAAGGCAGCTACTATGGAAATTCCGTTTCTCATTGATGTCTGAGAAAAGGGCTCTCACAAAGTTTCTCCGATGTGTTGAATGGAGTGATGTTCAGGTAAACCCTTTTTTTTTCTTTTTGTTAAGTAAAATAACATTTTATTGATAGTAATAAATAGGCATAGCCCAAGTACACAGGAGATATACAAACAACATGCACCTAGTTACATAATAAGGAGCTAGAAAGTGATACGAGAAAGTCATTGAAACAAGCTCCATTAAGTACACAAGAGGATGTCCAAAGAAATAAAGTATGGAAGAAGAAACTTCTTAGCTCATCTGGAGAACTCTCCTTATCTTCAAAATTTCGACCATTCCTTTTTATCCATAAACACCACATGATACAAAGAGGAATCATCCTCCATACATCCTCAATATGTGAATTGGCCCTACATCTTTGCCAACATGCAAACAAATCGACCACCCTCTTGGGCATTACCCAAGCAATTCCCGTTCTATTATATATTAACGTTCTTGCCACCTCATAGTGAAGTAAGAGATGATCCACTAGCTCCCATTTCTTCTTACACATATAACACCAATCCATTACTACGAGACCCCTCTTTCGCAAATTATCCAACGTCAAAATTTTCCCAAGAGATGCTGTCCAGCCAAAGAAAGCAATCTTAGGCGGCATCTTACTTTTCCAAATAGACTTCCAAGGGAATGAAGTATGATTTTGAGTCTTGACTTGACAAAACCTTTCTTTTACAAATAGACTTTCAAGCCTTTTTTTTCTCTCTCTTGTAGTACTCTTGTTCTCTTTCATCCTAAGCAGCAATATGGGGACCGTAGTATGGGAGCATCACGATTTTCATTCACTCTGTTTCCCAATCATGAGTAGTTCTCAAAAACCTGACATTCCAATGGAAAGAACCATTGGAACACACCAAAGTCAGCCACCATGGCCTCTTTGTCACTCAAAATCTGGTAAAGAGTGGGAAAAATAACACCATGGCCTCTTCCAACCGCAAATCTGAAAAAGTTGGAGAACCTCTCCCAACTGGAACGAATATTTCTCCGCAACGCCACTCCATATGCCCCCCTGACTTCATTAGAACACCAAGCCTCCTAATACTCCTGTGTTTTGAATCTATAACTACTCTCTACAAACCTTCTCCTTCCCGGTGATATCTCCGCAACCATTTCCCCAAAAGTGCTTTATTGAAGATCCTCAAATTATGCACCCCCAAGCCACCACAAGGTATTAGAGAACAAACTTTATCCCAACCAATAAGGTGAAACTTCTCCCCAATACCTCCCTAAAGAAAATTATGAAATGATTTCTCAATACGAGAGGCCACCTTGCAGGTAACAGAAATAATGAAAGAAAGTATGTAGGGAGGTTAGATAAAGTACTTTTGATAATATTTACTCTACCACCCTTTGACAAATAAATTCTTTTCCAACTTGTCAACCTTCTATCAATTTTTTCTAACACACCCTCCCAAATAGATTTTGCCTTAAAAGCAGCCCCCAAATGGGAGACAAAGGTATTTCAATGGAAGCAAAGAAACCTTACAGCCCAAAATGTTTGCCGATCCCTGAAAATTATTCACAATACCCACAGGAACCATTTCAGGCTTCGAAAGATTCACCTTCAGGCCTGAAACAATTTCAAAACAAAGTAATAGAGCTCTCAAATATTGAATATGACTGACCACAATCCGGCTCACAAAAAAGTAAAGTATCATCAGCAAAGAGAAGGTGAGAAATATTAACGCCAACTGAAAAACCAGAAAGAAAACTTCCACTAACAGCTGCTCCCAACATATGACTGAGTGCATCCATAACAATGACAAATAGCAAAGGGGAGAGGGGGTCCCTTTGTCTAGTCCCCTAGAGCTGTTAAAAAATCCCTCTGGCACATTATTCACCAAAACTGAAAAATGAACGGTAGGAATATACAATGCCTAATCCACGAAATTCATCTTTCCCCAAAACCATATCTCCCAAGTATATAACACAAAAAATCCCAGTTAAGATGATCATATGCCCTATCTATATCTAGTTTGCAAAGGATCCCAGGTATTCCTGGGTTGATTCTACTATCCCATTAGCAATAAGAACCGAATCCAAAATTTGTCTTCCCTTCATAGAAGTATTTTGGGGTTTGGATATAATGCTAAGCATAATGACACTCATAAGGTTGGCAAGGACCTTTGAGAGTATCTTGTACACCCCATTAACGAGACTAATGGGTCAAAAATCCTTCACCGCCATTGCCCCAATTCTCTTAGGGATAAGGGCAATAAAATTTGCATGAAGACTTTTTTTCGAATTTTCCAAATGACTAAAGTTCGTGAAAAACCTTCATAATATCCTCGCCAATCACATCCCAATAATCACAGTAGAAAACCATAGAGAACCCATACGGACTTGGGGCTTTTTCCTTAGCCATCCCGCGAATCACCTGAAAATCCTCATCCACCTGAAAAGGTCTCTCCAACCAAATAGAGCTTGATTGGTTGATAGTCTCGAAGGGGCAAGCCATCTAGTTTGGGTCTCCAAGGGAATTTTCTGTAAGATCTGCATAGAAGTAGACAACATGACTCTTAATAGCATCATGATCCGAGCAAACCTGTCCATCAACCTAAAGCATCTCAATTGCATTATTCCTACGATGAGAATTAGCCACCCGATGGAAGAATTTACTGCATCTATCCTCTTCTTTCAACCAAAGAGCTCGCGATTTCTGGCTCCACGAGATTTCTTCCATTAAAAGCACCATTTTCAATCTCCGAAGTGATAGCTAATTTCCTGCCAGATTCCTCAGAAAGCGCTCATTTACCTACCATCCAAAACCCTATAAATCCTAGAAAAGGGATCTCTTTTTACTATCAACATGTCCAAAGAAATCTGCATTCCACATCTTCAAATCCATCTTCAATGCTTTGAGTTTCCTGGCCAAAATAAAGCCTGGTGAGCCCTCTAAAAGACATGAGGACCACCACGGCCTTACTTTCTCCACAAAGCCTTCAACTTTCAGCCACATATTTTCAAACTTGAAATATCTATTACCTCATGAATGCCCCCACAATCAAGTACAATGGGGAAATGTTTCAAATATGTTATCTTAGGGATCACATGGGTTGAAAACAGATGCCACAGAATATCACTGGATACAAATTCAAACTAAAATTATGCACTGGGTACTCAGCTGTTAGATGAAGCTTTACAAGATTCTCATGCTGATACTGATGTCCCTGCAGGAAGCAAAACAGGCATTGGAATTGATGGGTAGGTGGGAAATGATTGATGTTTGTGATGCACTGGAGCTTCTTTCTCCTGTTTTTGAAAGTGAAGAGGTAGGTGCCTGTGAAAGATGTGATCTTTGCTTAATAAATTTGTCAATTAGTTGTTGAAAAAAGTATACAGCTCTCCAACTCTCTCTATGAATGGCTATGAACACTTGCATGCATGTACATTTAGTTATTACTTTCATCTGACCACTTCATTTCATAGTTTAAAGGGCTCAGTTTTGATTGATGTTACCCTGTTTCCCATGTTGCTGACAGTCTAGTATTGAATACTACACCGGTCACAGTTTTTTAACGTACTAACATATTTTCTTTGATATTCCACTTTAAGAGCAGTTGTTGTGGGTTATCACTTAAAAGCAAAAATCTGTGCCTTATAATTGGCGCATGTTGAACTAAGTAGACTATTGTGAAAGCTCATTTGAATGTACTTGCTTGACATCCATATAACAGCTGAAACAAAGATCAAGATGAGGTCTTCATTCCATTTGAGCGATGCATTTTCAAATTGCAATCATGTTTTTCCTAATTGTAATCCCTCTTTACAGGTACGTGCATATGCCGTTAGCGTTCTTGAAAGGGCTGATGATGAAGAACTCCAGTGTTATTTACTTCAACTTGTTCAGGCTCTTCGATTTGAGCGTTCTGATAAATCTCGCCTCTCTCTTTTCCTTGTGCATCGTGGTAGCGCCCTTTGTATATTTTGCATATGGGAGCGTGGGTGTGTGAATGCATGTTTAAGTGTTACACATTGCTGTTAAATTGTTTGTAGTACCTGACAGTACCCCCCTGAACTTTGACAGCATTGCGCAATAGCGAGTTTGCTAGCTTTCTTCGCTGGTACGTTGCTGTGGAACTTTATGATCCTACGTATGCTAAACGTTTCTACAGTACCTATGAGATTCTGGAAGAGAATATGATGAAGGTTTGAGTTATCACATCAGTAGTTCAGTACTTTGTCTCTAGATGATAAAGTTCTTTTAAATCTTTCTATCTGCATTCAGAACTTAAATTATAACATTTTGGAACATGCAAATATCTTGTATATGTCCTGTTTACTTGGGCTATACCTACTTTTCTTGTTAATAAAATTATGCTTTATTGATAAAAAAAAGAAAAAGATTGAAGTTGAAAATATTTGTTTAAGAGTGTTCATTGTCATTTATGATTGTTCTGCATGGAACATTTTCCCTATCACATGTAGCTGAGCTATTAAAGTGGTGTTACCCGATGAATTTCTTTCTTTTTTTTCCTTTTTTGATCAGTTGTATTACCCTATGCATTTCTGTCACATCAAGCTTGATGGTATGAAGTGAGTGTTTACTTGTTGAGATTGTTAAGTTTTTGTTTGCAGTGTATAATTTTATCCACTTTATAGCAGTTGGCAGGCAGTGTAAATGGAGATGAAGATGGATTTAAATTGTGGCAAAGTTTGGTGCGTCAGACAGAATTGACTGCTCAATTGTGTTCGATTATGAGAGATGTAAGAAATGTACGTGGTAATACACAGAAGAAGATTGAAAAGCTTAGACAGCTGCTTTCTGGTCTTCTTAGTGAACTTACCTATTTTGAAGAGGTATATCTTTGATTGAAGTATCCTTTACCTGTTGTTCAAGTCATTTGTTAAATCTATTGAGGCTTAATTAGTTTTGTCAAGGGTATGGAGGTGAACCAAGGTGCCACTTAAGCCTTGAAGAGAAGCACCTTTAGTGAGGATTGCTTTTAGCGCTTAGTTACTTGCATAAGTTCTAGGCACTTGAGCATGTGCCTCTTTAAAGTTCCAATACTTCAATGATGGACGGAGCATAGTGAGATGGATTTTAAACTTGGGTCATGGGATATAATTTTGTCGGGTGTAACCAGAAATCAATGAAAGTGGGTTGTTTGCTGTGTCATATCAAGTCAGAAAATTTCCTAAATGCAAAAACAATGAAGGACAAAAGCAGATCACATATTTTAGAAACCAGCTTTATACAGTAGTCACAGGGTCACGCGATAATAATATTCAAGTGCAGTTTTTTTCACATATGTAATATTCCAAGCAGTATATTTCGCATGTTTTTAGTTCATTATATGTATACTAACTGTGCTTAGAACTGGGAGCCTTCATTCAGGTAAGCTCCTTTTTGGTGCCTCACGCCTCGGGCAATGCAGGACTTGGGGCCTTGGGGTCACCTTTCTTCTTTGGCAACATTAGTCTTAGTTAGCATGTTTCTGTTTTATCTTGTCAATTATTCCTAGCTCCAAAACTTTTATCAGTTCTAACATTAAGGCCCCGTTTGGATAGTGAAAGTGTTTCATCTCATCTCATCTCATCATTACAACTTTCCTAAATTCCCATAAAATATAATAAACAATTCAACTTTTTTAATTCCCAAAACAATAATAATATTAAAAATAATATTCTAACAATATTTTATTCAACTTTCAACTTTCATTTCAACTTATGTCATCTCAACTCACTATCCAAGTGGTACCTAAATGTGTTGGCCTGTTGCTTTTTGCAGCCAATACGATCACCATTGGCTCCAAATGTCCTCATTACTGGTATCGTGCCATCTGAGTCATCAATATTCAAAAGTGCATTGCATCCCTTGCGCCTGACTTTCCGAACAGCGAATGGTGGAAGTTGCAAAATCATATTTAAAAAGGGAGATGATCTTCGGCAAGACCAATTGGTAGCTATTAAACATACTCTCTCTCTCTCTCTCTCTCTCTTACTGGATAAGATAAAATTTTATTAAAAAAACAATATCAAAGTACATGGGGAATATCAGGAGATACACCTAAACAAGAAAATTGAAAAGATTAAGAAGGTTTTGGAAGCTAGAAAAGGAAAATGAACTATGAGCAGCCATCCATTGACTTGGGTTATATGGATATCTGGTTCCTATAGGTTGTTCAAATGGTATCACTCATGGATCGGTTGCTTAAATTGGAAAATCTTGATCTGCAATTAACTCCATATAATGTGCTAGCAACTGGGCAAGATGAAGGCATGATGGAATTCATACCATCACGTTCTTTAGCACAGGTATTATTACCTTTGGAGATGCTTCATTGATATGAGAAGTGCACTGCATGGTTCAATTAATGCTCATCGTTCCTTTTTGATAAGTTCAAAAAAATTTGCTATCTATGCAAAACAGCTTCCAGAAAGACATGAGAATTTGTGTTATATATTTTTGGTTCCATTTAATTATTTATTGTTACTTTATCTGGGCAAGATGCAATTTCTTACAAAACCTGCTGGCACTTAACAGAGAATCGACACTATTATTTGTTTAAAAGTCGCTTCATAGCTGCTAAACATGCGAACTTCTACTAATTTTGTAACCATGTTCACTATTTAGAGGCAGGAGCCAGGGCATTTAGATGACTAGATTTACATGCTGTAAGTCCTGATACATGATGATCAACCCTGATATTCTTCAACCTCTGATTAAAAACTATTAGAATATATGATTTAATTATATGCATACATACAGGTATATGTTGGATAATATTTAATGCATATCTTGGTTTTTGTTTAACAAACATAAACAGCCAAATGCTTTAGAATATCTATTTTTATGGAGGAATCTTGAATGCAATCTTGAATAACTTATTAGTGTTGATTATACATAAAAATACATTTTAGTGCTGAGATTCATTTGGAAGATGGAGTGGCAGCACTTCTGCCTTGGTGTTATGACAAGACCAGTCCTATATGTACTTGAAGATTATGAAAGTGGCTATGCTTTTGGTGGGCTGGGCAATGGATTTCTTGGCATGATTTGACCCAAACACATGCATATGTTTTATAAACTAATGATATTATTACTTCATATCTATCTTCTAATGGTTATCTTTGGAAAGGCGTTGTAACTTTAGAACCTTAATCACAATCATGGCACTAGTTGATTAGCAGTTACACTAAACAGGTCCTTTTTTAGATACACCCTTGTTTAATTTTTTGCAATTGGATCTGGAGGTTATAGATCGCCTGAATACCTTTGTATGATAGAAAGTTCTATTCATTAGGTTCATATTATGCATTCCTTCTACATCCAGATTCTCTCAGAGCATCGTAGCATTATAAGCTACCTCCAGAAATTTCATCCAGATGAGCATGGGCCTTTTGGCATTACGGCCACCTGCCTCGAAACATTTATAAAAAGCTGTGCTGGCTACTCCGTTATCACTTATATTCTGGGCATTGGAGACAGGTGAGCCTTTAAGGGTTGTGTTCAAATCTTGGTACTTGATTTAGGTATAAACTTCAGTGATTTTACTTTTTCCCCATATTACATCCCCCTGCCCATTTTCCTTCTCTCTTATAAAGAGGGAAAAGGATAGGGTGAAAAATTCTACATCCATTAGAAACATAGAACTATTTTTGTCTCAACTCTTGTTGTATTGTTGCAACACTTAATTATCAACAGTACAGATGCAGTTAATATTAATTATAGAATATACGAATGAGGTACGTGGCCCATATGGGGTGGGTCTATGGAAATACATAAGGAAAAATTGGGATTTCTTCCGGAGGCATACACATATTGTAGTGAGTGATGGCTCTTGTGTTAGATTTTGGTATGACACCTGGTGTGGTGAAAGAAGTCTTCAAGACACTTTCCCTGCCGTATTTGGGCTTGCACGAGTGAAGGATGCAGCAATAGTGGACCACTTGCTTTTTTCTAGTGGCTCCCCTCAATGGAATGTTGATTTCATAAGGGCAGCTCAAGACTAGGAGTTGGAGGAGATCACCTAGTTCTTTGCAGCACTGTATTCTGTATGTATGACTAAGGGTACCGTGGATTGGAGGATTTGGAGCCCTCCCACGAAAGGTCAATTCAATGTCAGATCACTCCACATAGTTTTAAGCAGTCCAGGCATACATTCATTTCCATGGAAAAGCATTTGGCAGACGAAAGCTCCTTCCAAAGCCGCCTTTTTTCGTTTGGACAACACCATTGGTCAAAATTCTCATCATAGATAATTTAAGGAAACGTAGGTTAATGTTGTTGGACTGGTGTTACATGTGTAAGAAAGAGGGTGAATCAGTTGACCATCTATTTCTACACTACGAGGTGGCAAAGACCTTGTGGGACTATTTTTTTACAGGACTTGGCATATCGTGGGTCATGCCTTTTGGATTGGTGGATTTTCTAGCTAGTTGGAGAGGTCTCCGAGGGACGAGGGAATTCACAAGTCGCAGCAATCTGGAAAATGGTCTCTATTTGCATGTGTTGGTGTATATGGCGGAAACAAACAAAATGATAGAATCTTCGAAAACTACGAGAAGACAATGGAGGAGCTGAAAGTCTTTTCTTTGAAACATTGTTTTCATGGGTGGGGGCCATTGTTTGTAACGGACGGACTAAGTGTCCATGACTTTTTACCATCGTTTGTAAACTCTAGCTATTTCTCATGTATCCTGTATACTTGGGTTTTGCCTACTTTCATGAATAAAATACTTTGATTACCGATAAAAAAAAGAAGAAGAAGGAATATACAAGGTCGTTGGACATGTTTTATGCAGCAACATTTGAATTCCATTTGGACTTTAGGTTTTCTGTTGCAGATTTAGAATATAATGCCATTAGCTCCTTTATGCATAGACTATGTTATTGGTTGTCTGTTCTGTGGAATGACGTGGATATTTCACCAGGATATTATGTTGATTTTTCCACTTCTTGGAACAGTTCTGAATATAAAAATTCGAAGTTCATTTGTTAATTCAGTGTCTTTTGTCCTTAGGCACCTTGACAACCTTCTCCTCAGAGATGATGGGCGTCTTTTCCATGTGGATTTTGGATTCATTCTTGGGCGAGATCCAAAGCCGTTTCCACCACCAATGAAGCTCTGCAAAGAAATGGTTGAGGCGATGGGTGGAGCTGAAAGGTAAATAGTTGAAACTCTTTGGTGCCTTTGTTTCCTTTTGCTAGATGAAGTTCCATGTGGATTTGTGACATCAGAGGCCCAGTCTGGTGCTGCAAAAGCAGTATACAAGAAATTAAGTCGTTCATTTTTTTTTTCTTCCTGCAGTCAATATTATACAAGGTTCAAGTCATATTGTTGTGAGGCCTACAATATCCTCAGGAAATCTAGTAACCTTATTTTAAATCTCTTTCATCTAATGGCGGGTTCCAATATTCCTGACATAGCCTCTGATCCTGAAAAAGGCATTCTTAAGGTGAGTTGTGCTGTGTGTATTTCGTTCTAGTACATAGTTGTTTGTGTTTCTTGTTTTAACCAGAACTCTATCTATGCCATACAGCTTCAGGAGAAGTTCCGCTTAGACTTGGATGATGAAGCGTGCATACACTTTTTCCAGGATCTTATCAACGAGAGTGTTAGCGCACTGTTTCCTCAAATGGTTGAGACCATTCATCGGTGGGCTCAATACTGGCGCTGATCTGAGCAAGAAATTGGATTGCATAGACACCTTTGTAAATAACCAGGTGATTTCTACCATATTTTTGTTTTAGTTTGCAGTTTCTGCACATTCTTTGAAACAGGTTAACTGGAAATGAACCTGATTTTCTGGAAAATTTTCTGAGTTGGATTTAATTTGCATATTTTGCTGAAAGTACAAGTATCAGCTGAGTTGAACTGATAACCGAATGAATTCTCACCTTTTTTTATTACTAATTTTTGTTAGGGTATGAAATTGACTGGTTGGATTAAACAGCTCTTCAGCCAGTACTCTGTTTAGATCCTGAAAGACATACATGGAGAGAAATTAGGATGGCAACGGTCTTCAGTAGCTCTATGGAGCATTATGATAGTCATGTGTTTCCTGTGTTGTGATTGATGCTTTTTTTGGATGAACCATGATTGTCATGTTGATTGGTATAATAACAAATTCAAGGCTATTGGACATCTTATTATTGTATCACCATCCACCAAGTTATATCTGTATATCCTCCTGAATCTGCAGCATGAGTATATTAAAGTTTTTCCAAATTCCCATAAGTTTCCCTCTTGTACCATATTTTCACCATTTCTTTGGTCCTATGTGGATTTTCAAGCAATTAACTTAACATGTCCTGCAACTTTTTTATGGTCCCTTAACCTCCAATCAGGAAGAAAAGGTTTGTTATTATGGGACCGAGAGAAACCTTTGCTTTAAATCTAATTTTGTATCCAGCCAGAAGAAGGGGGGACAGGGACACGGTGCTGTTCTGATGTTTTCAATTTAGAGGAATTTCTATTGTATCCTCTCAATTTTAGTCTTTTTGCAAAACGACCTTCAAAAACTACTAAAATTCTCACTTTACTCTCCAACTTATAATTTATTATGCAATTTGTTTCCTTCTTTAAGTTCTAACCATTAAAATTGGGTCAGATCTTAAAGTGGAGGTACATTATAGAAAAAGTGGTAGATTGGGCCTTGGAATGAAGTGATGACTCTAATATTGTGATGTTTTTATTGCGAAAAGAGTGGTATGTTAGGAGGGTAAAATGTGATTTTCCCTAAACATTAACGCCGTTGGTGATAAAAATTTGAGTTTCTGACCCTGCTTCTTATAAAATTGCAGATCGCTGGCAACGATATCAAGAATGGTAGGGAGCTTTCAAAGCAGCAAACAAGCGTGTCATCATGGATGGAGAAAAAGGGGAAAAAGAAAAGAAAAGAAAAGAAAAGAAAAAGGAAATAGCAAACAGCGGTGCAATAAGGTCTCTATGAATATATGTGCGTTCTTTTTTTTTTTTTTTGATTTAGGTTTGATTAAATGTGCATTATATAACTTTATTGCAATGTATAGGGAGGTAGTAATTTTCTTGCAACTATATATGTGTATGTATATATATATATTATAATAAGGTCTCCTTAAGTTGTTGTTTGAACTTGAGGGCTTCAAGTGGGAGAGAGATAAACACATCATTTTATTGATATCTTTATAAATGATGTCGCAATAAATTCTGTAGAGTTTTCTTGATGTCTCTCTCTCTCTCTCTCTCCTGCTTGGCTCTTTAAGTTCAAATAACAACTTGAGTAGATCTTTTTCCCAACAAATGATACTGAAAATCCCATCAATTAGTGGTACAAATAAATGCAGAACATAGATGTGAAGTAGATAGTATTACTTGGAAACAAGTGGAATTGAATATGCCAACAAAAAAATTCTCAAAGTTCCAAATGGGGGAGCTGCTTGTTTTTTTTTTCTTTTTTTATATAATTTTTTTTAGCATTAAAAAAAGTAGTACGTAGCATTAGAGCAATTAATTGGATATTAAAATTAATGAATTAGTTAATATTTTTTCTTAGTTTAATATATTCATTGGTCCAGAGTGCCCTCAAAAAGAGTTTAACACCGTCAAGATTGATTGCAGACACTGAAAGATTTTAAAACGGGACACATCGATCTATGAATAAAATACTTTAGCAATGGAAGAAGATACAACTCATCCTCAATATATAATTATGCTAATAGAGCAAATAAAGTCATCAATTATCAAATCTGTATTAAATCTTTCAGCATTTTTTTTTTCTATCTTTTATTTTATTTCAAAGTCAGGAAAAGTCAGTAGTGGGAATTGAGACTTTTTGATACCCTATTCAATTAAAATAAGAAAGTCCACATATACATGATGCCCATTTAGGATTAGTGAAAACTAAAGTTGGTACAATTCTGACTGATTGAATCAGTCTTTTGACTATTGTTTCAAGAGAAATGTTATTTATCATACTATTCACTTCTACACTTTACATGTATGTCTTTTTATAAGGTGTATAAATATTTTTTATAGGGTGTGGAGTGGTGAATAATGACTGATAAAAATAATTTTTTTTATTTTAATATGATCGTTGTTGGGATATATTCATAGGCTGACAAATGCAATTATATATTGTTTTAGTTTTTTGTTGATAATATTAAATTATAATAAGAAGGAAAACATCAAAATTCCCATGGAATATGATAAGCTTTTGTCAGACAATATTGTAATTTGCCATGAGCCGTGAGCAGAACTCCAAAATAGTGATGAAAGTTGTGTTGGTCTCTGGTCAAGTATGCTAGTTCTCCTTACAAATTGAGCACTTGCAAAAGATGTTTGATTTTCATGAACTGCTCAATTTGGTCAGTTCGCCTTTAATTATTACTATATCAAGAAAATTTTCTAAAGTCAGCTTAAGTTTGCTAAGAACATACTGAAGTCAACCATTTCAGGCCTCATCAACCTCTGACTATTAGAGTCTTGCAATACTTCCAATTTTATTTGTTTTTTTTTTTCCTTTATAAGTCATAATAAGGAAGAAGAAATGAATCTCGCTTTAAATGTTCTCGAGAAATATTGAATAATTATGGTAGCTACACCAACCCAGCTGGACTTTGGTTGATAACATCTATGTGGTCTCACTTTGTTAGTTTATCTCATTTTCTGCATGATTTGGGAGCTTTATAGATGATAATTGATGGCCCTATATGCATGGCATGTTTCTCATTCTTTTCATTCCGTTATAAATCTCTATGTACCTAACTAAATAAATCTTGAGAATATTCTTATAAATGCATCAAACTTTTTACACGAAATGTGCAAGCCGAAAAGACCAAAGAGCATTCTCAAGATCGATGCTTTTAATCTAAAGTTTAATGCGAGTTATTACATTAATGTAAAACAAATTTACAGGAGAAATAACATGGATAGAAACATTATTATAAAAAAAATAAAAAACAAGTACGTAAAATTTGTATAAACTTTTTCGGTGGAGATCTATGGCTAGTGGAGAAATGTTATAAAGAAGCCTTACACCACATATTTTCACCTAACCAACATGTGATTTGTCATTTTTGTCATTCTATTTAAATACACATATTTAAGCATTATCTAATTGCTCACTCCTACTATTTTTAATTCATAAAAAAGCTATTACTTGTGTAGAAAGGGAAAAATAACTCAACCACAAAAGAAAGAAACAATAATAAAGCCTACATTTATAACAGATTCGTTTAAGGAAGAAATTGAGCATACAACCTAATCGCTCCAAAGCTTGCAATCTCGCATACTCTTACTATGCATTTATATATCCACCTACAGACATTAAAAGAACCTCCAATTTCTTGAATCAAATCCCTTAAAAAAAATGATGTGGAAAAGCATTGTAGAGCAAGCCTCTCTTTTTTTCTTGTTTTTTTACACAATACCCTCCTACCTACCATTTAGAGAAGAGAATAGAAACACATCCTTCCCCATGGACCACATTAATGATTTATGAACTTTATTATATATTGCATATTCTTAGCTATTATCTTCCATAGAGAAAAACTATGAAATGCAAAAGAGAACTCATTCAGCTACAAAAGAAATATATAAAAGTAATTTTATAAATTGATGTGACTTAATAAAAATCTGTTAGATTTATTTTATAATAAAAGTAACTTTACAATATGAGGAATCACATAAAATTATGTCAGTTTGTGTAATTTATTTATAACTAAGTCTTTCTCAATTCAAAATTGTGATTTTATATTACATGCAAACAACATCCACATTTTTTTATGGGCAAGACAGCAAGATAAGGATGCAAGATTAAGGAGAGATGTTGGATGTAAAAATGGGCAGTAAGGTTGATTCATATGGGAATGCTTCCAATATAACTATTGGTAGCGGCCTATCTAGCTATGTTGTACCAGTAAAAGTCATCAATGCCATTGTCGGACACCTTTCTCGTCCTGGTATGTAGGCCGAAAAAGTCAAACTCCACTCCAACTTTTTTTTAGTGCAACTGCCAACCGTGGAATGTTTAAGAAATGAGATAGGAATAAAATTTTATAAATAGTTGTAAGATATTTTATGAACGGTAATAAGATGGTTTTGAAAAAAAAAAAAGAAAAAAATTTGAATAAAAACTATTATAAAGTTAAAATATTATTAGAATATAATTTTTTAATATAATTTTTATTTTGAAATTTGAAAAAGTTGAATTGTTTTTTATTTTTCATTTGAAAATTTGTGAAAGTTATAATGATTAGTTCGAAAAAATTGTAATGATTAGTGTTAAGGACGTGTTCCACTGCCAATCGAAACCCTCTGCTTGCAATCAACAAAGATGGTGGCCCAGTGTGCCTGATGTATTTTCGATGTTTAATTCAAGGATATGCAGAGTAAGTTGTCACCTAGATAGTGATCAAGACTAGTTGTTACCTGAACACGCTGCCTGCTTCTTGCATATATAGGCTTTAGAAATGCTGCGGAGCGGTCCGGCTGTTAAGTTGAGAATAACAGCCCTCCAATCACACAGTGACACGTAGATAAAAACACATTAAACCCTTTAGATCTCACCGCACAGAATCACAAGCAATTCTCTTCACATAATTGGATTTCACATTGCTTCTCGTCTTCGTGCACTTCGAGCCCACCTCCTGCACTATGAAGCTTTCAAAATCTGCTCTCCTTCTCTAATTTCAAAAACCTGTCTGAATATATTCTCCCTCTCTCCTCCTTGAATTATTTTTGCCCCCAACTACAGCTTTCCCTTCACCGTTTTGAGAACTTGGCCCAAATTTCATTGCGATTTTAAATAACACCAGACACCATCCATTATCATCACATCTTAGTTTCCCATATGAAATTGGGTAGAAATTAAAGACCTTTCTTTCTTACCATGCTCACGAATCCTGCATGCAAAGCTCTTATTTTTCTTCACATGTTTTTTCTTCTGCCCCTTTTCTAAATCCTTATTTGCACTTTCCAGGAAAATTCAATCTCTTTGTTGTATTTGGTTGGGGAGAGAGAGAGAAGAGAGAGAGAGAGTTGCTTACAGGGTTTGAAAGAGGAAGAGCCATTTGAGGAAGATGGACTATGAAGCAAGCTGCTGGGTTCAGATAAAGCAGAGTGCCTCCACAGTGGAACATTTTTATAATTGAAGCTTATTTTACCGTAGCAACTTTGTTTGGTTGCTAAGAAAAATGGAAAAAATCAAAAGAAACCCAAACCTAGAAAGGGCAAGTTACGAATACGAGTGAGTGAAGTGTAATGAATTGAACAATCAGGTGTCTGCAGATGTAAAATAAATATAATAAGTCGCCTACGTGTCGCACTGTGAATGGAGGGCTGCTATTGTTTACTTAACAGTCGGACTGTTTCTCAGCTTTTCTCTATAGGCTTAGGTAGTTGTGGATAGATACTAATGATGATCATCATGTTGGATCTTATCTCCATGTTCTTTTGATTTGATGCTCATCTTGAGAATGTTGGATTCATCTCAACTTCCTAGGTCAATTATCCATTCCAACTCATTTGGTGGGTACAAGATGGAGTTGTATGGGTCCTTAAGACTTCAACGACTTGATTCTCACCATTCGTTGGGTTGAGCCTCTATATTAGGCTTGCTCATTGCCAAGGGTTAAGCGAGTCCTTACAATTAGGCCCGGTTTGGATACATAGTTCAGATGAGATGAAATGAGATGTTTTGAATAATAGTGAGATTTTTTAAGTTAAGATGAGATGAGATAATTTGTAAAAAGTTTAAAAGTGTTTATATTTGAATGATGTTTGGGAAGAAAATGAGATAAGATGAGATGAGATTAAATATATTTCCAGACATCCCCTAGTTAACAAGTCAGTTAAGTTCTCATTTATTTCAACTCTCAACTCAAGAACTTCAAGCACGTAGTAATATTGAATCATAGTGTCCCGTGTTCTTATTTATTTATTTGAAACAGAAACTCATCCTGTATTACCTTATAATTGGAATATTACAGATCTTGTCCTGCAATACAAAGGAGTAAATACCTGAAGGCCCCCTTCCATCCAAACAACCTCCTCTACTACATTTAGACCCATTTTTGCTAAAGTATGAGCAACTCTATTACTATCTCTATTTGTATATTGTATTGACCAGTTCATTCTATTGTGTAAAATCAGCTTTATGTCTTCAATTAGCTATCCATGCCACTCCCAGTAGCAACTCTTCCTATTTACAACATGTATAATTCCCATAGCATCACCTTCAAAGATGACCCTATGCCAATCCAACTTAGCACATAACTTTAAGGCTCTCCATAAAACTTGTAACTCTACTACAGCTGGAGTGCACAAACATGCTTCAGAACTACAAAGAGACAACAATAGCTCCCATCTTCATCTCTCACCACAATCCCTACCCCATTCTTTTCTTCTCAGAATCCAAGATAGCATCCCAATTCACCTTCACAAAACTCCTCTCTAGTTTCCTCCACTTTACTTCTTTATTTTGCATTTCCTCTCCTCTTATAACCCCATCCGGCTTTCCTTTAGCCTCTACAAAAATCTTTAGAGTTTCTTGAGCTTGTAGGAACAACTTAGAAGGCCCTTTAAATTTAGCTTCAAAGACAAAATTATTTCTCCTCCACCACATATTTCTCATCACAATTGCCACTAAGTCTAGTTCTTGTCTTGTTAGTTTTTTTTTTTTTAATCAACAACAACTACATATCCATAAAATCTCCCTCCATTTGATGCCATTTCTGAACTAGACTCTCTTTGTCAGCCCACACATTAGCTGTTGCAATACAACTCCACAACACATGACACACTAATTCATTCTCCCTTCCACACACAGGACATAAAGGGTTTTCCACTACTTTTGGTCTATTCAGATTCAACCTGGTAGGTAAGCTATTCACAACAGCTTTCCATATGAACATTTTCACCACTTCAGGTGTGTTAAGCTTCCAAATTCTATTCCAAACTTCTTTCCCCAATTTAGATTCTGATGAGCTCCCTTTCTCTTTGCCTTTTCTGGACCTCTCCAAGTGGTAACCACTTTTAACACTATATAAACCATCATTTGTAAATGCCCAAATTCTCTTGTCAAGTGCATTAGATTGACTGACAGGTATACCGCATATAGTCACAGCTAAGCAAGTTGTACCCATATAGTCACAATATAAATCCATTTGAATGGAAACCAATCTCATCCACATAACCTTCTTGAACCACACTTCTTTGCAAGATTGTATCAATGAGTAATGCTAGGAACAAGTTCTAAATGAACAAACTTTATGCAAGTATTTTATAAAAAATGGATCCCACTAAGAAAAAGTAAATTTTTTTCACACTTTTATGAAATCTACTTTTTTATAAAAAGTCTGCGTGAGACTAGTAAATAAAGATTGTGTACATCATTATTCTTCCATAAATAGCATGTACTCAACTTGACAGTGCAACTTTGACGTCCACTTAATTGGACCATTTCTATAACTCGTAATGGAAAATGCTAAAGTTACTACTGACTAACAATGTAATAAAATAATACTATTTTAAATTTAAATTTAAATTTTACTTTTGATTTGATGTGTTTAAATATAATAATAAATATTATTATATTTAATATAAGTTATGAATGAGTTGTTAGCCTATTATTACCCATTGGTAATTAACAACTCTAATCCATGAGGACACGATGCAAAGCTTAGTTCAAGACTAGACAAACCATTGGCAAGTTTTAGGCATTACTTTGTCGTAAATATGAATCTATCATATAGTTTTAATGATTAGTAATCTTAAAAGTGTAAGATCAAAGTTCCTCTTTCTAATCTCTCCCATGTTGTAAAATTAAAGAGAAATAATAAAAAAATTCAAAAATCGCAATATATAAAACTAGTTCTTTGAGAGGTCAATATCATTCATCTCAATTTTTTTGTGTTACAAATAATCTTCAAAATTTTATATTGTAAGTATGAGAGGATAAAAATATGAAATGATGATACATGAATTAAGAGAATACATTGACGGAATTAGTAATTCTAAAAGTTGACACATGAATGTGTAAGAATTCTAATATATGAAATGATGATACATGAATTAAGAGAATACATTAACGGAATTAGTAATTCTAAAAGTTGACACATGAATGTGTAAGAATTCTAATATATGAAATATGAATGGTCATCCAAAATGTGTAAGAATTCTAATGAGTAATGCTATATATCACACTCTCATCCTATTTTGATTATACTAAGTAGTACGTGATACGTTCATCACCATTAGATGATAAAGAAGTATGCAATAAATGATCATTTAATGGTAAAAAATGTGCCACATCATTTTTTTTATAAGTAATAATATTATATATATATATATATATATATCAATAGGAGTAACCAAGTACACTGGACGTACATAAGAAAAACACCTAGCCCATACAAGAAAGCCCCAAATGACCCAAAAACCCATGAAAACCTACCCAAAATACACCAAGCCTGAATTGGAAAACTATTGTCACACCTCCCCGACCCCATCCCCTAGATTCCGTAAAACTAATCCTCTACCTGAACATCCCACTACGAGAATGTCTTCACAAAGCCCTCCATTCAGCCTTCCATCGACTTGAGCTACCTCCCTTAGCATCGTAGTTGATTGCCCAAGAAAGATTCTTTAACTCCTTGCTTTTTTTAAACTTAGATTTAGTTTCAAGCGCATGGCTCGCCTCGATTGAAGTGAGTAGTGCTTTAAATTGGTCTTCATATTCTTCCTGTTCTCCATATGAAAGTCCCAAGGTTTGTAGAAACCCGTTATCTTTATTCAGAATCCAATCTACTGTTGAACCCGCTATATCGTTTATAAGAGGAAGAGAAACCAGGGGAACGACATTATCCCCAACCATAGCCCCTGATTGCACTCCCGATTCTAAAAATTCCCCCACACGATGCACCAACGATAATTCTAAACCTTCCCCCACATGAGGCACCAATGATGAATCGATGATATCCTTTTTGCCGAATGGCTGTTCGACAGCTATATGGTTGTTTTACCCTCCATCTGTTACCATTACAGGTTCCTCCCCTCCATCAACATTGTGTGTATTTGCTCCACCCCTCGACAATCTTTGCTGTGCCATTTTGTCTGACCCTACTGCTTCCTCAAGAGAGGAAGCACTACCTTTTGTTACCCTGTTTGCATCTTCTAAAAGAGGCTCGACTATTTCTTCCAAAATACTTGAGACCTTGGAGGAACCCCTGTCTTCAACTACAAATGAACCCTGGACAGAAGGACCAACTACATCTGCAACTGGTGCCTGAGACCCTACAGCTTCCTCAGAAGGTATAGTGACACTGGCATGAACAAAGATGCTTGCGTCCAATGACCCTATTGTTGACACACCCTTTGCCTACACACTTTTCGGCACACTTGTTCCCACGACTAGGTCCAGTCCCTTATCCACTTTAATTATTAGATCTCTTAGATAATCCATAACTCCCTCCAATTGAGATTTGACATCCCACAAGACCCCTTCCAACTCTCCCAAAGTCACTTGAGGTCTTTTTTCTCCTACAAGTGCCTTGCCTTTTCTTTCTACCGTTGAGGTGGTCTTGGCCTGACTACACGCCAGTGACCTCAACACCGCTGTGTACGAAGCACCTTTGATTGAGGAAGGCTTTCCTACTGTTTTTCCATCAACAAACTCTCCACTTCGAGAAGTGACTTTGGATTCGGTGACACTTAGCCTTGTTTGGGTAGCGAAATACTCTGAGGTACTTCAAAGACTCTCACTACTATTGTTTACTTTATTATTACTTTTCACCTACTTTTACTACTATTCATTACTTTTTATCTACTTTTTACTACTATTCAATATTCTATTATTATTTTTTACCTACTTTTTACTACTATTCACAAACATTCTCAAACACTTTCCATCCCATGCCATTTGCGCCCTCCGGAATCACTAACAAACCTTTCCTCCTTCCATTATAGAATTCTGAAAGCTGCAAAAAACTACCCCTTGCATTAACATGATGTTGAATGTTAAAAACTCCATTACCCATCCTTAGCTCTCTGAAGAAACTTTCATGGTAGTTAAGGTCTAAACAATCTTCAATCCCCTTAGCCACCCACAAAGCTGTCGCCTCCTAGATACATGAACTTAGCTATCCTTTTGCTACGTTCAGAAATAAGAAAGGTATTTCCCTCCTCTTTCGTAAAAACGAAAGCTTTTGATTCCACTTTCAACCACCTCTCAACTTCCAACTAGGACGAAATCGCATCGTGCTTCGTCGTCATTGTCAAGTCCCACTACAAATATGTTCCTAGTGCTCCCTACTGCTCCCACTTCATCCTAAGGTAAAACAAAAATCTGTTGGAGGCCCTGAGTTCACGGATTTTTTTGCAAAAAATCCTTGAGTTAAGGAGAACTTCCAGTCTTCGGAGGATGACGTCGGATGCCCACAATGTGGTCATCGGAGTCCATCGAAACAATCTGTAGCGGTGGCTAATGGAAAGGCTCAGATTGCAAATCGCAGGAGGAGGTAACTGAAGAGCAGCAGAAAATATCTAGTTGCTGGAGAAGGACCGACGTCAGAGGCCTCACAACAGAGATGCCTGGGTCTGTCGATCAGTTCTATGATGGGATAAAGTGCATAGCGATTGACGCCGGCATAGAAAAACAGAGAAAGCATTCGCCGGCGGGGAAACTGACGCCGACGGCCCTCAGCGAGGACGCGGGGGCTCGTCGACCTCTTCTGTGATTGCGGTGTCCCTTTCCGATCGATTGTGAGTGGAGGGTGGCGGTGGGATTGGAAGTTAGGGTTTCTCTTGAATCATTGTTCACACACGGGTTAGGTTAGGTTTTGTACGGTTGAATGTGTCATATCTTACTTAGTAGGATGAAAGTGAGATGCTAATATGATGTATACAAAAGAAAAAGATTACTTTTTTCTAAAGTATTTTGCTAAAATCAGTCACTATTCATTCCCACACTCCACATCTGACAGGTTTTTTTTTTTAACATAAGGTGTGGGGTGCGGGTAATGAATAGTGAGTCAGTGACTGATGAGAATAATTGTTCTTTTATGAAATATTAAAATATGACTAGAATATTACTACCTTTTTTTTCAAAAACAAAAAATAAAATATAGGCTGATTGCGATAAATATTTCCTACAATTTCGCAAACTAAATACTTTTTGTAATTCGTAAAGAGATAAAACATGGTATGTAAAACCACTATATTTTATGTCAGGGTTTAATTATTCACATGCAGCAATTAATGAAATGAAATCCCACACTATCAAGCCTATCTCTCATAAATTGAAAAAATAATTTGGATAAACAAACTATAGAAGATGTTAGCTACTCAATAGAACTAACGCACTAGCATTAACTTAGCCAAATCTCAATGTAATGTAAAAGTTGGCTAAAATGTCTAAAAAATATTCTACATTGGCTCAGCCATAAATCAATCAAGATGGATTTATGTTAGGGTTGTCCAACAAATTAATATGTAAAGAAATATAGCTTTAGGCAAAAAAATTTTAAATGTTATTTTCTCTTTTTTTTCCCAATGCCATCTTCAACGTGGGATGAAAAAATAACAAAAAATTAATACAAAGAACCTTATACATTTTTATTGATATTAGGACACTCTTTTTAACTCAAATTTGGCTAAATAATAATGATAGGTACAAGTCTTAACTATACAAATCTTTTATAAAATGTGGGTGACATCAAGAAAAGTAATTTTTTTTTCATATTTTTCTATGATAAGATTCACTTTTTTATAAAAGACCTACGCGAGACTTGACTCTATATATCATTTTTCTTTAGCTAAAGAGTGCTGCTAGGGTGTTGCCCAGCACTAACTGTTGGGCGCCCCCAGGCAAAATTCAATTTTTTACTTTTTACTTTTTATTTTTCTTATTTATATATTTTTAACATTTCTAAATATTTTAAAAAATAAAAAAATACTAATACAGTAATAATTATTTTTTTAATCAGTATATAAAAAAAAATTAAATGTATGAATGTTCAAAATAAGGGGACAAAATAGAAGGGCATAGAAGCATTATTTTTTAGTTAAAATAACAAAGTTAACGCTAATGCTCTTGAGAATAGTGCTAGGTTGCCACTCAACAATGACTTTTAGACTTGCCGTCTAGTATTTCAACCCCTCTTTTTTATCTAATGCTGAATCGATGACCTATGTATAAATTAAGAAGAATTCTTTGGATTTGAAAAAAAAAAAAAAAAAACAACGTTGCTGACAATTATTTGTTTGGTCAGAAGAGTCCTACGAATATTCTAGTCTTATATTAGTGATCAGTTTTGATATTTTTTGTATAATTTTTATTTTTATTTTTGTTCTTTTCATATTTTTTTAACATATTTAAATATTTTTTAAAAAATAAAAAATATACCAATATACTAAAAGTTACTTTTTTAATTATTAAAAAGAAAAATTAAATAATAAAATACATAAATAATAAAAGTAAAGGGACAAGCTCAGGCATAAAAGCATTTCACACGCTCTTAATATGCACCGTTAAAGCTTCGGCAGCTACAATTTGACTTAAAACAGTTAGGTAACAATCTCTCCCATCTCTACACATATTATATATTTTTAAATATTTTTAAATATTTTTTTAAATTAATTTAATTCTTTTATTTATTATTCATATATTAAATATTTGATAAAAAAATAAAATAAAATTAAAAAATATAGTATATAGAAATTGTATAAATAGTAAGAAGATGCCTATATCTTTTCGATTTTAAATAAGAAGTGGTCGGTAGTTGGTACTTTCTTCCCGTCACCCCAACTACTGCCTTGCGAATTGTGTCAGTCGGAACGAACTCGCAAGCAAGCAAGCAGCCAGCCTCATGCCAATGCGACTTTGGAGTTTGGATAGGACTGGACCCCCCAGGTTAATTATGATGTGTGTGTATCTTCAACTAAATTTTCAACGCCAAAAACCTTTATATAATGCTAGCTTCATGCCTTTGGTTGTGGAGAAATCGAGGAGGGTTTAGGTACAGAGCTCTCCTCAATATTTACTTGGAAATTCTTTACGGAGTCGATAGCAACGGACGGAGAGAGCGAGAAAAATGGATCTTCGAGAGGTTGGAATTCCAGGAAAATCGGAGCCAAACCTGCCCGACGGTCATATATCTCACTTGGCTCTGGATATCGGAGGTGATTTTTTTTTTTCCCCCTTTCTTTATTTTTTTTGGGTGTCTAAATTTCTGCTAATTCCCATGAATTCGTTGTTCTTCCGAGTGATTGTTTTCGTAGTTGAGGAATTTTCTCACTTTGCCTACATACCCACTATGTATGCATGTATTTGATCTACTCTTGGCTCTGAATTGAGTCGTCGTCCCCGCATTTACGAACCTGCTTTTTAGTAGTGTGTCTGCTTCTTGATTATCTCTATTCCAGTTGTGAATTGTGAAAATCAATTTGTCACTGCAATTTGTATGTTCGTCAAAATGTTCTGTCTTCACAATAACATGTGGTGTATGTTGGGCAGGATCTCTCATTAAATTGGTGTATTTCTCAACAAATGATGACGTTGATGTTGTTGATAAGGCGGGGAGGTCGGGAAAGGAGAGTCTGGGTAAAGGGAGGTTCCACTTTGCGAACTTTGAAACTAGCAAGATCAATGATTGCTTAGAGTTTATACAAACAAAGCAGCTTCATCTTGGCGGTACGTGTGCACCTACCTGATTTAGATAAGTGATCAAACTCGCGTTACATTTGGAATCATGTTGAAAGAAGAGCATCGTGATAATGCACACTAAAAATGAGCCTGACTGAACCAATCATGGGAAGGCTTAATATCAGTGGGGCTAAATATCCTGCTTGAGCTGAGTTTGAGTATGGTCTATTCAAAATATTTTTTTCAAGCTTGTTCTGGATATGTTTGATTGAGCTCAAGCTTGTTCATTGCCTGACAAAGCTGATTGAATCATCCTAATACATCATTGAATGGCTATCAGAATCTCGCAATCATAATTTTTACTGAGGCAACTTACGTATTACAATTTGCACTAATCCTGAAGGAAGTCTCAAATCCGTTGTGTGTCAATGGGTAAACTTAAGGAAAATCTCTTTGGAAATTTCTTTCATCTATCCAAACTGGTCGTGGTGTGATATATGTGTCTCTGGTGTTGCTCTAGCTTTGCATATAAAAGTTGTTGGCATCGAACTAGAACTTATCTTTGATAGGTTAGACACTCCTTTACAAAGCCAAATTCTACACTCTTCATCATGGATTCAATGTGCTTTAACAGCCACAGGCTGCTGTCAATTCAGTTTTTATATAAGTCCTAAAAGATGTAGGTAGCACCTCCATTTTCATCATAAGTTTTGCTTGACGTTTAGCATGTTATAATATTCTGATTTTCATTGAAATAAATTGCTTTAAGGCTGTGTTTGTTTTGGCTAAAAATATTTTCCAGGAAAATGTTCTCATCTTTTGTGCATTTGGCAAGGGTAGAAAATCGAAGTCAACAGAAAATGTTAGGTTGGTCAGCACAAAAAGGGTCTCTGGGCCTTAGAATGACTTAACCCTCTAAAGAGGCGTAATGTCGAATGGCATCTCCTCGTGTCCAAATCTTACAACTAGATTTTTCCACCATTCTAGAGCAGCCTACCACCTCCACTCGTTGACAAGACTGCTCCACCAATGCAACCCCTTGCCAACCACCATTGATCTGCCTACACAACCCCATGTCTTGCTGCAACAACCACACTCTTGCTATGGAATCTGACTTTGACTCAAATTCTTCCTCCCCCTTCATCACACTCTCCCACTTGTTTGATTTCAAATGCTCCATCAGGCATCAACTCCCACTGCCCATAGTTCCAATTCATTCTTCACTAATTCGAGTAAACTCAGATCCCATCTTGACTTATCTCTGTCTCTATTGGGATTGAAGTTTCAATAGTTTTGTGATGGTCTCAGAAAAAAAGGGTAGCACAATGATTTTGGGTGGTAATTAGTCTGTATTAACTTACATATCAACCAAACGCCCCAAAATATTTTTGGAGCCTTTTGTTTTCCCTACCAAACTGTGGGAAACAATAGACATTCTCTGAAAACATTGAAACAAACATAGGCCTAAGTAGGCATTCATTTTATGCAAGATATTTTCCCAATCATTCCAATATAAATGCAGATACTACAATTTAAGGTCATTTTTCCTTTAAGTTGATTTCAGATGCAGTTTTAATCCTCCGATGTTTCTGATACTTATTGTCACTCTTGTTAGGGTGCCGGCACCTTGAAGCTCCTCCAACTGACACGACCATAATTAAGGTAAAGCAAAATAGCACATTTACTTCCTGTGCAGAAGAAAAAAATGTTGGTGGATTTGTAGAGAATGCAATGAGAAACTTGGTTGTGTCATTTTATGGCATATACTTCTGAAATATGCAAACTTAATAACTACTTACCATCTATGAGAAGGCCACAGGCGGTGGTTCATACAAGTATGCAGATCTCTTCATAGAAAAGCTTGGCATTTGTCTTGACAAGGAGGATGAAATGGACTGTCTTGTTGCGGGAGCTAACTTTTTACTTAAGGTGGGACCCTTGTACCACAAAATTTTTTGGTATAAACAGCTTACTATCTTTCTTTTAAAAGTGAAGCCCTCTCATTAGACCTTAGCCTTTTGCCCTCCCTTAATCTTGAGTACCGTTGTTCTGATTCTCCTTAAATACACACCCCCACACACATTTGCATCAATCGAACTAGCATCTGTTTGGTGGAAGGTGAGAGAGTTAAGAACTAGTTTTATAGTGTCTAATACCTTTGTGACGAGTATACAACCATGATTGATACGAAAACTGTATCTTTTCATTTTGTAAACTAAGTAATTCATTACATCTGTTTCCTTGTTTGCCTTAGCAACATATCTTGCTGATAGTTTCAACTGGCACATATATTCGTTTGTGTAGGCAGTCCATCAAGAAGCATTTACATATATGCATGGACAGAAGGAGTTTGTGCAGATTGACCATAATGATTTGTACCCCTACCTCTTAGTTAATATCGGGTCTGGTGTCAGCATGCTCAAGGTATTTTTGTCATATTCTTCACTCCAGTTGCTGTATTAGTATTATATCCTTAAAAAATGTTTTTGAACTGTTGTTTGATTGTAAACATTTGGATCCATATTCCTTTTTAATTTCTGCTTTTTATTTATATAGGTGGATGGAGAGGGGAAGTTTGAGCGAGTGAGCGGAACAAATGTTGGCGGTGGAACGTTTTGGGGTTTGGGAAGGCTCTTAACGAATTGTAAGAGGTAATTGATGTCTCTTCTTATCATGGTATGATGATCTTCTTACATATATTTTCTAACTCATGAACCCCTAGGGGTTGGCTCAAGTGTAATAACCTTAGTCTTGGGGATATGCTCCCCCATTGGGCCACATCTCATTGGTGAGAAGTCGATGACTTACCTGATCCATGTGATGTGGGCAAGTTACATGGGTTTGGGTTTTAAGAGGCATGTTTAGATGGTCTTTGGGATTCCTTGTAATAACAAAAATATATTTTATAACTCATGACCAGATATTGTTTTATTTTTTCCAGTTTTGATGAGTTGCTGGAATTAAGTCATAAGGGAAATAATAGAGTGATAGACATGCTTGTCGGGGACATCTATGGAGGAATGGACTATTCAAAGGTGAATAATCTTGATAGACTGGTCTTTGGTTTAATTTAGGTGTCAAGAGCTTGCTGGTTTTTGTGTTTGCGTACCTTGAGTTGAAGTTTTCATGTGAATTGGTCGTAATTTTGGCAGAAGATGCTCATTGTTCCTTTTCTTCCATAGTTCCATGTTAATTTTCCCTCTGATGATTGCAAACTTCACTGTATCTCTATCCCCCTCCCCCTTTTAATGTTAACAGGTTGGCCTTTCATCAACAACTATTGCTTCTAGCTTTGGCAAGGCAATTTCTGATAATAAAGAGCTTGCAGATTACAGGCCCGAAGATATCTCCCGGTCCCTCTTAAGAATGATTTCAAATAACATTGGACAGGTCAGTTGTAGTTGGACAGGTTTCTTGCTTGCCAGAAATTGGATATACATGGTGAAGTAGCAACTGTGTTTGTCTTTATGGGAAAAATGAAGTTTAAGAATTACCATTTTGTTGTATTCAGAGTTTGGAGATCCATTGGGATCAACCCTTTACTTATTTCATTTTATTAAGCTGTCCAAATCCTAGACAGTAATTGGTCATCACTCCTGGCCAGTTGGTATTTTCCATCTGTCGAAGAAGCTTGGTAGCCAACTAAAATACCAAACAAACAAAGATTTACAGTAGAGACGGATATTAATAACACATTTTCTAGTTCTTAGAGCGAAAAGCTGAACTCTCAAAGTAACCTACGCAGTAATGAACAATCCAGTCAAATGAGCTACTTAAATTGATACTGTCTAGTGAGGTCCAGCAATTTATGATTTGTAATTACCTATAAAAAAATGATTTGTAATTCCTTTTCAAACCTTGTAATCATCTCATTGATTAATATTGTCATTGTGGGTATTTCATTCCTTATTTTGGCATTTATTTATTGCTTATTATATTTATGATACCTATAAAAAAATTATATTTATGAGTTTCTCCATATTTATTTTTTCTTTGCTTGTCGACTTTGAAGATTTCTTTTACATACTGCACAATACTGCATTGTGGCCTATCACATAATATGTGACGAAAGCTAGATAGCAGCTGTCATTGTTGATACTTTCTGGGTACATTGGGACATACCAGAATATATATTATGGTGCTTCTGTTCTTCCATATCCAACTTCCTTGTTCTTACAGTAATCCTCTAGCGTTTTATTTCGAACTTTTCTATAGCGTCTTTTCTTACTGGCAAGGTTCAAACCCTTGGATTCAGATTGTGCGTAGGCTACTCTATAACCATTGATAATAATCTGTTGGGCTTCACCTGCGCAGGTTCAACCCTGCTGTTGATGAGTCCTTTCAATAATACTGAAAAAATACTCAATACTTTATGACATTTAAGTGTACAGAAAATCATAGGATGGTATCACGTGTCTTTGTCGAGCCTTTCCTTTAATGGTTGGGAGAAGCCTTCCTTTATCTATACTTCTCATAATTAAAAAAATCCTTGGCCTTCGTAACCCTTTTACATATTTTACCTCTTTCATTTATGACCTACTAGAACGGTCTAGTTTAGGTTCTGGTATCCTTTGCCATATCTAGAGGTGCAAAAAACTTATTAACACTTTTTCCCTGTTAGCTAGGCATCCCTGAAAAATGAAATATGTCATCCTTGTCTCTTTTTTTTTGGGTCCGAAAGACATTGATAACTTATTTTCTGTCTGAGAAATTCTATTGTGCATGTTATTTAGTCTTATTTAATTCCTCTCAAAAGTTATTTTCATTCTGTAAAACATCTAGTGACTGTCATGTTTCTTATGTTTCACTGTTTTACTGTCAGATCTCTTACTTGAATGCTCTCCGATTTGGACTCAAGAGGATATTTTTTGGAGGTTTTTTTATTCGGGGTCATGCTTATACCATGGACACAATATCCATTGCAGTTCACTTTTGGTAATCATGACACTTTGTGTTCTTGGTCATACTTAACACGCATCATTCTTCCATGTTTTCAACTGAAACCATTCCCCCCTTCCCCTACCCCCGGCCAAAAAAAAAAAGAAAAAAAAAAGTTGATAGTTGTATTTAATGATAACGATAATGGTTGAGTTCATATTTGGGTGATGGTTCCTCAGGAACTTTATGACGTCCGATGCCTTAATTGTGGTTCTGTTTCAATTATTTCTATATTTCCCAGAGCTTTCAACTAAAAAAGGTCAGTGCTTTTTTCTCTTTTCAGGTCTAAAGGAGAGGCTAAAGCAATGTTTTTGCGGCATGAAGGATTTCTTGGAGCATTGGGTGCCTTCATGAGCTATGGAAAACATGGTTTTGATGACTTGATGTTCCATCAGTTAATTCATTCTGCTTCCCTTGCAGGAGATAAGGTTGGTAGCCCGCCAAACGGGAAATTGAGTGAAAATGAAAGTATAGAATGTAGTCTATGCGTCTGAGAGTTTGCAGCTTAGAAGAAAATGAAAGTATAGACAGTAGTGGCTATGCATCTTAGAATATGTTGTTGGTTTCTCCTTTTGGGCTTTAGATACCAGAAGCTAGACATGGCCACTCTTGGTTCCCTGCATGCTCTCTGAGTCTCTCAGCATGTCAAAGAGTGGAAACTTCTGTAATAGGTGTAACATAGTAAAAAATATTGTAGCAAAAATATATGAACGAGAAAATTGAGGTGGCAGAGAGAGAGCAATAATTGAACAAGATCACTTTCCTAGTTGTTTCTGTATAATCTTAGGCTTTGTGGGATTCTGTATCTCCTCATATTGTAACTTTTATTATTTAATAAAGTCGTATCTTTTACTATAAGGTAATGCCCTCTGGGGACCAAAATGAGTTGAAGCGTCAGGACAGATATAGCTAAGGAAGAGGTGACAGAAGCCTATGCATTTTATGTAAGTATGAAACCAGTTTTGTAAAAGGACTTCATATTTTTAATTAAATGAATTCCGTTGCAAAACTCTTTTAGATTTATAAAGTAGATTTCAAATTTTAACTATGGAATCTTTTATTTTTTGGGAATGGAAGGTAAAAGTTTTAAAAAATTCAGTAATTTTCGTCTCATTTTCTAAAATCATTTTCAAAAGTCTCACCAACGGAATGGTATCAGTCTGGAGGGAGCAAAACTCCTTTATGGATAGAAATGGAAATCTAAAGGGTCAGACCCTACAAAAAGACCAAGCCTTACCCTACAAGAAACGGAAAAGATATACATATGATAGCTCAACTGGGCAGCCTAGGATTACACCCGACAACATCCCACAAATACATCAAAATAGCAAACCACACCTAGCAGATAGATACCTCCTCATATCAGGACATGTGGAAACAGCCCAGCAATGAAGCGATCAAATAGACCAAATAAAGACAATATCAACAACTGGAAACCCTGCAAATAGCCAACCTAAAGCAAAACCTCTGCACACCAATTCAAACCCAAATTTAAAAATAATGATATTTTATTAAAGAATTGTGTTCTGTCACTGCTCATTCACTGCACGAGACCGCATCTGCAGCAGAGCACCCCAGAGAATACAATAACCTGGCCAAGTATACCTTTTCCAGAAAAGATAACATCAACAAGCACTGAGAACAAACCTAAACTTGGTTGCAAGTTATGGGAACCAAAATGGACGTAGTCTTAAAGATCATTTGTAAGTTTCATATGAGTCAATTACAAGATCAAGAGCCTAGAAGATCAAGGAAGCAATGAAAAGATTGATGCAATCTACTTGAGATGAAACTAGCAAGAGCTCAACAGTCAAGATGGGCTTGAAAAAAGGAGAACCATTTATGATCTACTTGATTCAAGCTGTGGAAGACAAGACATAGAGATATGACCTATTGTTATTAGAGACTTTTAATTTGGTTAAATGATTTATTTTATTAGTTTAAAATAAGGGGGTTTGAGGATGCTTGACCCACATGTCTTATTTATTATGAATTAGGGTTTTTGGAAAGGCCTTGTATTTTGGCCAATGGCTTATTTGGAAAGTTACATTTTTTGGAACTAGGGTTTACAAGAGGTACTGTAGCGAGTTACTGTAGCACGGTACTGTAGCCGATACACTGTTCATCCGAGGGTATTTTTGGAAGCAAGAGTTTATTTTGGTTTAGGGTTTCAATTAGGTTTTGGTTTTAAAAACACTTTGTAGCCTCGTTTGAAAGGTTAGACAATATTGAATGTTATTTGTGAGTGAGTTTACTCCTCTTGTTCTTAATTGAATTTTTGAACTTATCAAAGGCAAATCACAACCTTTGTGGTGTTCCTCCTTGTAATCTTGGTTCTTGAGACGGGTTATTAATCGGGTCTAGATTTTAATATAATCTAGGTTCTTGAAACGAGTTCTCATCGGGTCTAGATTGTCCATCCATTGATTTGATTTTGGCTTTCTTGGGTGAGTTTTCAATTTGATTGTGGGTTCAAGGGATTCTTTTCCTGCGAGTTCATATCACCAAGTCTCAGTTTTTCATTACTTGGGTGGGCTTTGATACACAGTTAAGATGAGATGAGATGAGATGTTTTGTTGAAAGTTGAATAAAATATTATTAATATAATTTTTTAGTATTATTTTTATTTTGAAATTTGAAAAAGTTGAATTGTTTATTATATTTTTGTATGAAAATTTGAAAATTTTGTAAAGATGAGATGAGATAAGATATTTTGTGTATCCAAACCCACCTAATGTTCACAATCCCTTTGAACATCGAGGACCAAAACTAGCTTAATTAAGTTCCTTTTTAACCACACCCTTTTCTTTATAGTCAATCAAATTGCGCATTTTCTTCCTGCAAAGGGGATACAAGATTATATATGAATCTTTTGGATGAAGGTAATCTTTCAAATTGCACTCGAGTTTAAAGGGTTTAGTACATCTCATGCTAAAAGCATATTATACGCAATGATAGTGCCAGTTATCCAGGTTGTCTTGGCAATCTGTCAGTATGCTGTACGTCTTACGATCAGATACATCCAAATCTAAAAGGTTTCTCACCAGAGAGTAAGGCTATGCTGGGGGCAAAGATGAGATAGAGATTTCTCATTTCTATCTCATCTCATTATTACAATTTTTTTAAAATTTCATACAAAATATAATAAATAATTCAACTTTTTCAAATCTCAATATTTTAAATTAATATTTTATACTTTTATCTTAATATTATTCACAAAATTTTTAAAAATTTTCATCTTATCTCACTTACCAAACATAACCTAATTGTTGCTAGATCCTTTGTGAGATACTTTTGGTCGACTAAAAACACATGTAATGGTAGTAACATTACATGGTGGTAGTCTTTCATAATAGTTGCGACTGCAATTTTAGATTCGCAGTTTTGCTATTTCAAATCAATATTTTTGTCACATGCGGGTGGAATGAAATGGAAATCTCACTTCCAAGGATCCTACAGGAAAATGGAAAGAATATTGAGAGAAAATAAGAGTAACTAAATTGTATTTTTTCTGCATAAAAATCACAAGTCTCTTCTATGAAATATATCCTCGATTCCCGTAACAGAATTGGGCACAAGTAAGAGTTACCCGTAGTGCATCTAAAAAACATAACAAGCAAATATAAATAGTCCACTAATTCAAAAGGGTTCGATAGACCATATAACTTGCCTCACTATCAATTTTTAAAAGCCAAAATAGGATGCAAACCTTCTTACATTTGGCGGAGCATTTTGGCTGCTAGATTTTTGTTGGAGAAAGGAATGAGATGGAGAGTGGGAGATGGCTCATCTATAAACATACTTCAAGACAAATGGATCCCGAGACCGACCTCCTTCAGAATTCAAACCCCCAGCGCGTATATTAATATTGAGGCTAATGTAAGTACTCTCATTGACCAGAGCTCGAGGCAGTGGAAATTCCAACTAGTGAATCAGTTGTTCTCTCAAGAGGAGGCTGAGCTCATCCAACAGGTCCCTATCAGTGTTTCTAACTGTGAGGATAGACTAATATGGACGGGAAGCTCCCAAGGCACCTATTCTGTTAAAAGTGCTTACCACATGTTAAAGGATTGGGAAGAAATGGATAAAGGCCAGGGATCGAAATCCTCCCAAAAGGATCAATTCTGGAAAAGGCTGTGGAATTTAAAGGTACCTCTTGCTGACAAGAATTTTATATGGAGGACTTGTAATGAGGCATTACCCACCAACCTTAATTTGTTTAAGAAAAGGATCCTCGACAATCCACGTTGCCCAATCTGTTTGCAAGAGGAAGAGACTGTTATCCATGCTTTATGGTCTAGTCCTGCTGTCCAAGATGTCTGGCACAATTGCTCACGACAGATCCAAAAATTAAAGACCAATGCGTCTTCAATTGATGATCTTTTTGTTGGCCTCAACTACAATGACAAGAATGATATGGTGGAGGAGTTAGTTGTGGTGGCCAAGAAAATATGGTTTAGAAGGAACTCCTTTGTTTTCAATCAGGTCTTTAAGGACCCTAATTCAATTGCAGAAAGTGCTAGATCAACCTTATGGGAATTGAGGAATATGCAGTCTCAAACCTCTACAAACCACCATAGACTCCAACTGCACAATGATACTTGGTCTCCTCCCCCACCCCCCACATACAAGATCAATTGGGATGCTGAAATTAACAAAACAAAAGGCAAAGTGGGGATCGGGATCATAGCAAGAGACAATTTAGGTAGGGTGGTGGCCTCTTCAAGACTAAATAGATCCCTTTATCCAGATCTTCTCCTAGCAGAAGCAATAGGAACATTGGAAGCACTAAAGCTTGGCGTTCACCTGGGTATCACAAAGATCATCCTTGAAGGGGATTCATTACAAGTTATTCAAGCCATCAATGGTCAGAGGGAGAACTGGTCGTCAACAGGCATAATAATTGAAGATATTAAGTGCCAACTTCGCACGTTTGCAAGTTGGTCAGCTAATCATATACGTAGAGAGGGAAACAAGGCAGCCCATATGCTTGCCAGGAATGCTCTTGTAAACTCTACTTCTTCTATAGATGTAAACTGTATCTCCTCTTGTATCATTAACTTCCTTTGAAATGAATGAAGTTTGAAATTTCAAAAAAAAAAAAAAACTAGTGAACTGAAGTTCTTACAACAACTATTAACAAGATCAAACCATAATAAAAGATAATTGAGGCCTAGAGGCCCCGCTGCAGCCCATGAAGTAGTCCATCTAACGGTCTATGTACTTCAAGTTCTCAACCCTTAATTCTTCTAGATCTCGACCCACTTCTATCTCTTACCTCTTCAGTAATCCTAAGGCTTCTCTTATCACGTCGACCCTGGTAGTTGCCGCCTTTAGAGAGAGAGAACACGGGATTCTCAATGCTTCTACTTTAAGGTTTCTTAAGTATAAAATTACTCTCAAGTTTGAGGATTTTTTTTTTTCATTTGAATACCATGTCAGATTTCCATTAGAAAGAAAATCTAACATAAATAAAACAGAAGAATGTAGTTGTAATATTTTTAAAACATAAAACCTTTCTTAAAATTAAAGCAAATTCATTTTTTTTAAAAAAAAAAAATCAAGGCAATACGCCTGGGTTACAACTGAAGCACAACCTGGGAGAGAACTTAGGTGCATTATTTTATATATAAAATTATTATAGTTAAAAAATATTTTATGATATATTAACAATTTTATAATTTGACATATTATAAATTTATTTTTATAAAATATCTTAAATACTGATTATACTCATGGCACACAGACAGCTCTGTTCAGGCCGCTTGGATTCGCACATGGGTGGTCGACATTTTTTTTTATCATAATTTAATATTTTAGTTTTGTATTTTTAAGATTTTAAAACCATTTAATTCTCTAAAATCTATTATATTTGTAAGCGTGGTGCTAGAGTCAATACTTTGAAATATTTTAAAAAAATAAAATAAATTTAGAACATTATTAAAAAACACTTCTTTAATTATAAAGTAAAAGAAAAATTATTAAAAAATACTTTCTTAATCAAGAAATTATTTCGTAATTAAGAAAATATTTTTTAATGATATTGTAAATTTTTTTATTTTTTTAAAATATTTAAAATTGTTAAAAAAAATTTATATATAAAAAAATAAAAATACATATAAAAAAACACAAACTATAACCCGCGTGACCTACCAGCGGTGGCTGATTATTCTATTTGTAATGGTAAACACCCGGAATTCCGTATTAGATTTCTGTCAGATTGTCTCGTGGAAATTTGAGGGAGGGACTAAATTGAAAAAATAAGAACTTATACATACTTGAGGACCAAATTGAGAAAATAGAAACCCTTGAAGCAAAAAGACAACAGGATTAATTCAGGGATTGATAACTGAAATTTTTTTTCTTGGAGTTTGTGCAAACCACACACAAAAGACAAAGTTAGTGATACATATGATACACAACTTCAATCAATGATCCCAAATAAGAATCGTCTTTTGAGAATATGCGCGACAAAGTTCTCGAACAATGAACCGAATGGGTTCTTTTTATTTTTACACAAATGAGCGACGTGCAAAAGAAGAGGGTGCATTTTGCATTTTTTAAAAATATTTTTTAAATATTTCTGAATATTAAAAAAATAGACAATTTTATTAATAATTATTTCTTATTTATAAAAAAAATAAAATACACGAGCCAAGGTTAACAAAATAATGGAACCAACTTATATTATTTATTTATTATGTTATTTTTAGAATAAACCAACTTATATTATTCTTCGTTGAAACGAACTTTGTAATTTTAAATGCATATGTGAGAGCTCAAGAAAATGCAGTGTAGACAGACAGAATTTGGTTTGAAGTACCTTAGCAATCATTCCGAAGGAAAGTGTATTCAGTAGGGAAGTGTATTCGGAATGGAAGTGTTATAGATATAAAAGGATTATACAGTAAATTCATAAATTAATATGATTTTATAGAATTTATTAGATCTATTTTATAATAAAAATAAAAAAATATTAAATATACTTAAGAAAAATTTACAAAAAACATACTTATCTATATATCAGTTATTGATATACTGAAAATCATGAAATTTAAAATTTAAAATTTAAATTTCAAAAGAAAATTAACAAAATGAGAATTATAAATAAAATTATAAGTAAAAATATTAGTACATGTAGCACTACTTTTTATGTAATCGTTGTTAGGATTATGGACACCACCTATCTCCACATTAGTATGATATTGTCTACTTTAACCCCAAAGTCCTCGTGAATTTGCTCTTAAGCTTTTATCCCAAAAGGTTTCATACCAATGGAGACATATACCTATAATCATCTTCACTTATAGCCAATATAAAACTTTGGTCGTATACCCAACAATCCTAACTAAATATTTTCGTATTTAGAATGTTTTGATAAAAACAAGCAATCTTGAAGATCATTAACCACTCTATTTAAGATCGCGACAGAAGAAGAAGCCTTATTAACATACCTTCATTTGAGTTTAGTTCTTGACAAAACTTTGATTTAAAACAGGAAATAGATAGACACATAAAATGAGATTCAAAATATTTATTGAATATTTAATACTATCTAAACATTTCACTGTAGTAGTTATAAATATTATGGGTCTATTTCATATCATATATATATATATATATATCTTCCATCCTAAACCATATAATTCCATAAAAAAGTACCTTAGAATTCCGTCAAAATTTCGAAGAAATCTAAAATCACAGATGAATTGGGATTTGAAAATCCCATCATCCTTCCAATTTTTCCAGTAGATTCTGAGAGGAGCACAGCTTTAGTAGACGGAAATTTTGTTGATGTTTTCCATTTGTAATCACCACATGAAGTATAGCTGCTGGGCTACAGTTCTTAGTCATTATGTTGCTCATCATTCCATCAAGGAGTAGGCGCAATTTTTAGCAGCTCAATCACACCCATTACAGGGAGTTACGACTAAAACAAATGCACAAAGTGCTAAACCTGAGCACTCAGAACAAAAAATTTCATAAAATAAACGAAAATTAATGAACAATATTATCTTCTACATGAATGAATTGAAGCTGCAGAGACCGTCCTTTTCCAATGATTAAAGGGGAGGGAGCACCCAGTAAATAATTGCTGCTCTTGCATGGGACCATGCTGTTCAAAGGGAGCCAAAATCTTACTTTCATCACCATACAAAGCAACAACTGCCCAGTCTTCCTCACTAAAGAACACAAGGAATATCTTTAGTTAAGTCTCTTTTATTAAAGCAACTCCCCACTTTATTGAATTGAAAACCCCCATATATTTGAACCCAATTATGCATAAGCATAACCCCTCCACACGGAATCCCATTGCCTGTTTCAGTAGTAAATAAACAACTCCCTTTGTCTGCCCTCAAAGGACTAGAGCTGCAGAATTTTACTAAAACAAAACCTCACCCTTTCTCTTCTTTCAGCCTAGCCTGAAGATGTCTTTGCAACCGCAGCAGCAGCAGCAGCCCGTTCTGGTTTACCCCAACACCGAGGGAGGGCAGCCATCTTCGCACCATACAGATGGATCATTTGGGATAGTTTTTATTGTCCTGGCCGTAGTCATTGCTGTATCGGCCATTGCTTGCTTTCTTGGCAGGCTCTGCAACCGGCGCTACCAAACTGATCAAAAGCCTAAGCGAAACCAACACCACTCTCGACCCAAGGAAGCTGTGGACATTGAGTTCGGGTTTGATAAGAGAATCCCAGCTTCGAAAACAGCTGGAAATGGAGGAAGCAGAGGACAGAAGCCAACCCAAAATGGTCGTGACCACATGAGAGGCGAAATGAAGCCTGCTGCTCTTGCAAGGGAACCCAGAGCCGGTGCAAGATAATGCATGGTGCAGGCCAGAGGAACAGCTTCCATATACTAGTTTATCTACCTTGATGGCTTGCCTATTATATCCTTTTGGTTTTCTCCTTTTTGTATCCCTCCAGTCCTCCTGTATCTCTAAGTTTCCAACCCCGCAGCTTGAATGTATTTGCGTACACATACTTATGGTGTTGTGACATGAAGTAATTTTAGCTGAAAATTCCAGATTTCTATATAAAACCTGTTGGGGTCCCGGAATGTTCAGTTTCTTGAGGTTCTTCAGTTTCCATGAATGTAGTGAACGGCCAGGCTATTTGCTATATGGGATTAGGATTCGAGGACAGCATACCGGGGCAAGTCAACCTGGTTTTGCTGAGAAAATTGAATATACACACCGCATTAATGTTTACACACTTACTTCGTAACATCAAACTATAAGCAGTTTTTAGACACTGAACTAAGACTCCTAAAAAAAAAAAAAGAAAGTACTTGAAATTGAACATAAGGCTGGGCCAGGAGCCCCTGTAATCCCGCCCACTCACCTAATCCACATGGGTAACGTGCGCAGATGCCATTAGAATTTGACTTAAAACGAGTGGGAGGTGGGAAGGCTTTTAACCCGTCGATCCGTTTGTTATCCGCCCGCTCGGCTATATATAAAAACAATTTTTTTTTTTTTTTTACCTCTTTCCCCTCTTCTTCTCCTTCTCCATGCAACCTCCTCCTCCTTCTACTCTTCTTCTTCATCTCGTTCTCTATGCTATGACTCACGGCCACAATTGTAGGTTTGATATTCATGGCCGATTTGACTGTCTAAGGATATGATATTCACGGTCATGGATTTCAGAGAAATACTACGACTCGTTTGCTTTCTCTCAATGATTTCCCCTGCGCTTATGTGGATTTGATATTCTGAAAGGTTTCATCATGGGCCTGAATTTTGATTGGGTTGTAGGCTGAACGGTGGGCAAGAGTGAGGTGGGGGCGGGGTAGAGAAGGTGGCTAGTTACCCATTTCGGATGGGTATCACTCATAATTACACCACACACACCATTTACACGTGATATAATTTAATTTATAATATTTAAATTTTAAAATTTATTTTTAAATTAAATCATGTCACGAAAATAGTGTGTGGTGTAAATACATTTAAATAAATAGGGGTGTAGAATCGAGCCCGATTTTTTCTCAGTCTGTTCTAAAACCCGAAATCTGGATGTATTCGGACGGTTTAGAGAAACCCGAATCTGATTACAGATCTAGTTTTATGACCCGGTTATCCGTAACCAAGTACATTTAAAAAAAAAAAATCGTTCAAAACGGATTCCAAAATGATGCAGGAATTTTTTTTCAAGTCTCTCAAATCTGAAACCCTAGTTGTCATTGTGAGTCGGCAAGTGCGAGTCCGTCGTTGTTTGGCCCATCTCTCTCTCTCAACTCCGAAGCCTACAATATGTTCCTCTCTCTCTCTGTGGATGGTGCAATCTTTTATTGTCTATTTTGTAGACAATCCTCTGTTCTGAATGGTATGAATTCACACTAATCTAAGCAATTTTGTAACTTGAAGAATCATTTTGCCATCCTTAGGAATTTATCTTTTTGGAGAGAGATTTTTGTTGAGATTAGAGCCGCAGCTAGCCAATCTTTTAAACAGTGTTTAAATTGTTTTTTAAAAACAATATGGGCAATTTAAACATGATATCATAATTTTAAAAAACAAAGTGCAATAAAAATATTTTTAAAAGTTTAAACAGATTTTGTTTTTAAAAAAAAGTATTAATAAATCTGGATTAAATCTGGTTACAATCCATATATTCGGATTTATAGCCAAAAAAGAGAAAAAAAATCTGGATATCTGGATTAATCCAGGCGGTTATCCTCCCGGTTTTTAAAATCTAGATCCAAATTCAGTCAAGACTGGATATTCGGATTTGGATCCGGTTGCACACCCCTATAAATAAATTATTTAATTAGGAAAGCTTACAATGCTATTTGCAATTTTATCCAATTGTATTGGTTAACATGGGGATGATGTTGTAGGGTGCAAAAGTGTTAGTTTTGATAATTTTGAGTGAAAAATATAAAATTCCAAAGAATTTGAAAGTGTAAAATAGAATCATTCTTTATTTAATATATTTAAAATTAAACTATTCACATTTCCGGTACAAGTGTAATGAAAAAGAATTTAAAAATAATATTAGATATAGTCGTAGAGTATATAAATACAATCCTTTCATATTTACTATTTTTTTAAATAGATTAAAGCTAAATTTATACAGTACAAATATCATTTCTTTTTCATAATCGTGTCTTACACGCTACGTCCTCACTATAACTGCAACCCTTTAGAAACAAAACAGAATTGTACCTGTTTTGGCCAAACAGAGTAGATACACCCAAATCCTGCAAATATTCCCTCTCCTGACATTCCCTTTCCAGTAAAGTTGTACACCACGCACAGTCACAGCTAATCTGAATTCTGAAGATTCATAGGGTGCGTTTGGTTGTTGAAATGAGTTGAGTTGAGTTGAGTTTAGATAATAAAATATTATTAAAATATTATTTTTAAATATTTTTATTGTTTTAAAATTTGAAAAAGTTGAATTGTTTATTATATTTTGTATTGGAATTTGAAAAAGTTGTAATGATGAATGAGATGAGATGAGTTTGGTTAAGGAACCAAACGAAGCCTTAATCTTTTAATAAGAGACTCAGTTTTTGTTGGGTCGATTTTATGTTTGGTTTGATTACATAGATTAGAAATATATGAATAGTAATAAAATAATTTATGAATAATAGTAAAATAGTTTAAGTTAAGATATTTTATGAGATTTTAAAAAGGGAGAGAAAAAAATTAAATAAAAATATTATAAAGTTAAAATATCATTAAATATGATTTTTATTTTAAAATTTGAAAATTTTGAATTTTAAAATTGAAAATTAAAAAATATTTGTGTTTGAATAGTGTTTGATTATTAAAATGTGATGTGATGAGATGAGATGATATACGAAACTAGAAGGAGCCTTAAGCTACTCATAGTGATGTTTTGGTGTTATTCTTACTAACCAAACCTAGTCATTCATAAAGCTTAAGTACCAGGTCTGATTAATAGGCAGCTCATTGACAAAAGTCTGATTGCATGTTGTCTAATAAGTATATGTCATTTCTCAGTTTAAAAATTGTTTCTGCATTTTTTGGTATATTAAATATCAACAATAGGGGTATAAAAATTAATCAAAAAATCGGCTTGAATTGGTGGAACCGGTCCGATCTGGAATCGGTTCTTTTGGTTCCAAAACTGGCCGGTACCAGTCTGGTTTCAGATCTATATTTTTTAGAATTGGATTGGTTTACTATATTATATATTTTAAGTTAATTTTTTTAATATTATATATAATATTTTTTATATTATATATAATATTTATATATAATAATATAAATTATAATTATATACAAGATAATGTTACTATAATTTATAATATAAAATTTTAATCCTAAACATGAAAATTTGTTTGATCATATGCTTTAAACATAATATATATATATATATATATATATATTAATAACATTTTATGGTTTAATAAATTCTCAATATATTCCTTTTGATAAATACATAATACATTAGTAATACTATTATACATTAGTATTTTAATTACATTTTGTAATGTATATTAATATATTAATTACATTATATACCCTAAGGCTTGGTTTGGATAGTGAAAGTATCTGAGAATGTTTGTGAATAGTAATAAAAAGTAGGTAAAAAGTAATAATAGAATATTGAATAGTAGTAAAAAGTAGGTAAAAAGTAATAAATAGTAGTAAAAGTAGGTAAAAAGTAATAATAAAATAGAGAATAGTAATGAGAGTACCTCAGAGTATCTCAGAGTACTTCATTGTCCAAACACAGCCTAATACTAATACTATTAAAACTAGAAAATCGGGTCAAATTGGTAAAAACAGAGGTACCGATTTTGAAGGGTAACCGATGTATAATCGGTTTTTTAAAATACAAAACCGATACATACCAGTTCGGTTTTAAATTTTGTTCAAAACCAAACTGAATTGGACCGGTTACATCCCTAGTCAACAATATGATCACATGACTCACAGTGATGCGATGGTTGGAGTGCTCATCCACAATATGAACAGTAAATAAAGTGCAAGAAGTGTTAAAGGGGGAGACAACATAAGATTTATGTAGTTAACACTTGAACCTATATCCAAATTTTTGAGGGTAAATTCACTATGTATAGTGATTTAAAAATGCTCTAATGGTCACTCTTTAGGTTACTGATACAATGTCCACGGAGATATGAGAAAGAAGCTGAAGAAGACATATGGTCTTCGGGTGCTTAGCCTTTATCCCCAACAAAAACAATGCACGTCCTACTCAACTGTTGTTAAAATCAGCAAATTATTGTAGTGCTCGCATCCACTTGGGATTTGGGAACCGTACTGTTTGTCAATTGTCATTATCAAATCCTAAGGAAGGACAGTACAATGGAATGGACACCATCTCGAAAACGTTTTAGGTGTTAAAACATTTTTACTCTTAAAACTTGTCAATTTCACATATTTTTAGCTGAACTTTTGAGTTTTCTCTATGGGCATTCTCTTCTCTAATATTGTGATATTATTTTGGTCATGTGAAAACGCGAATTCCAAGTCTGCTTCTGGAAGGGGTAAAAATGTCTTAAGCCCAGTATGACATTCCAAGCCCAACTCTGGGTGGTCTCATCAACATGGATGATGAAAGAGAGAACGAAATGAGGAGACATAAGTTGAGGAAGGAAAAATGTGTAAGGAAAAAGAGAGGAAGTAATGGGAAAATGGGGAAAAAGAAAGAGAAGGAGGTTCAGGAACGTAAAGGGGGACAATGAACTGACATAAAACAGCTAGAGGGGAAAAAAAGAAATCTGAGATTAAAAAAACTTAGGAAAGCGGGGGCTTCTTCCTCTTCGGGACGCTAGTGGCGAAGAGAGAGAGAGAGAGAGAGAGAGAGCTTCTTTAACCTCCAAATGGAAAACTTCAACTTTATCATTTGTATAGTGAATTACGAGAGACTGTAAAATACTTTCAAATGAATTTGCATCCCAAACAACTCGTAGACATAGGCCCTGTGCCGAACCATGTAAATCTGTGTATCTTCCTCTCTATTTATATTGGTTGTATTTAGCTTCTATTTATTGCAATAGATGTATGTACGAACATCGTACTGCAGTTCTAGATTGCCATTATGGGTCCCAAACCACACCGATCGAGACCCGAACCATCACCGTGGGCCAAGATGACTTATTCTCCCTCTTTAGCCTGTTCTTACAAAACATGCATCAACAACTTCAATCTTACTTTATCTTTTACACATTCATTTTGCACTTGGGTCATTCTCTATTTATGGGACTGTGCTGGGTTTTCACTGATGGCTATGGCAATTTGTTGGAGATCATGTTCTTCATACCTATCAAAAGGATGAAATTTAGCTCTTAAATATAAAAGCAATTGTTCTCTTCACGTGTGAAACAAAAGGAGTAGCAAATAAATAATTACAATCTCCTTAAGTTTGACCATACTTTATAGACATTTCAGTCAATTTATATATAACTATCAATAATCATTGTATAAAAATTCATATCTTTCATCAAAATGTAACTATTCCTGTGGGAGGATAAAAACTGTTCGGTGATCATTCTCATTAGGACAATGCTCGGGCACACAAAATTTAGATTCTTACTAGTTTTGTTGAATTTATTATTATGTTTATAATAAAGGAAAAGATAAATAATATATTAAAGTCCCAAATGCACAAATCTTGCATATACCCTTTATAAAAAAGTAGACTTCACATGAAAAATTATAATAAACTTACTTTTTCTTGATGAGATTCAAATTTTTACAAAAAGTTTGTACATTTAGAGCTTGCACCTAGCATTACTCAAAAATAAAAGAGAAATGATATTTGTAGTCATAAAATGTCCAAGTGCCGCATAGTACTTTTAAAAAAAATGAGAAAATATAAAATTTACATAAAAAAAAATTAATTTTTTAATAATAAATGTGAGTATTTCAAAAATAGTGAACTGCAAAAGAAAAAGAGAGAGGGGACCAAAAAAGTGGTTATGGTTAAGGAGGCGTGGCAAAAGGAGAGTGATGGCTGCTACACTGATTAGAGATATGCAGTTATGGGTTGCTTTCGCTGAAGAAGCATATGAACAATTCGATGGTACATGTTTTGTATACTAACTCTGGTAATGGGTCAAAATCCTCTGTCTATGCAGGATTATGATTCCCACTGTCGCAGATTTGCACTGAATAGGATGAGACCCTCCCAATTCAAAAGGAAAAGTTGGTTAGCCTTGTTTTGTACCATTTTTGTCTCTATTTTGGTGAATGTTTTTAAAGGGAGACATGGAAGGCCTTTGTCTGTCACAGCAGTACTTGTAACAGAGGTACCAACAAAGGGAAGGAACTGTGGATGGAGGATGCATTGAAGGGTCTGGAGACACTCGTGGAGTGGCTTAGACCCCTTGCTCAGCCTAAGGCTTGGGAATACTGTGTTGTTTGGAAATTAGGAGACGATCCCTCAAGGTATTTCCCATTTTTCATCTGCATCCAAAATGTCCAGTTTTTTTTTTTTGTTTTAATCCGATGTTTTTCTAGTTTCAATCTACTCTGTTCAGTGGCCATTGCTCCATTTTTTTTCTTTTTCAGGTTCATCGAATGGATAGGTTGCTGTTGTAGTGGTGGAGTTGATGGGGATGAGAATGTGAAAGAAGAACCAGGTGAGGAGCACCACTCGGGCCCCCTATGCAGGGATGTCCATTTTGAGCACCCCATTAGGACAAAGGCCTGTCAGGCTCTTGCTCAGCTTCCTTCTTCTATGCCACTGTATTCTGGGTACAAGCTTTCTTTCTCTGGTCTCTCTCCAATTTTACACCTTTCATTTTGCAGTAAAAAGATCATCAAACACTAATGAAGGATTGAAACCAGGTTTCATGGGGAGGTTGTGATATCAAACCAACCGAGGTGGATTTTTTCCGGTGCTAATTCGTCAAATTCAGCTACTTCAAATGTGGGTCTCTCGCTCTCTCTCTCTCAATTTAATTTTCGATAAATTAACCATTCAATCTGTTTGGATGCTGAAAAAAAAAAGAGATGAGAGAAAAGGAAAGAATATTCCATCTCATGATTCAAACAGTTCTGTCGGTCCATTTGAGTAGATGCCACAAATTATTCTCTTGACATTTTCTCAGCTACCAAACGGAGCATTAGCCTATTGATATGGGCTTCAGGTTTATCACATATTCCCAGCGTAGGATGGGATGGTCTGTTTCAGAGAAACTTTGGTCCATTGTATTGGGCCTCAACCATTAACTTTAAACCTAATAAGCTTTGAAAAGTCCTCCGATCTTCACAATGTTTTGGTTCACGTCGCCATAATGATCAAGTATATTGAGTTGTGCCCATGCTGGCTTCCAAGTGACCTAAAGCCAAGGATCCAGGCTCCTGGTTCAATCAAATAATTTGTTTGGATTCCCTTATCAAGTAGCTGATGAAATGCTCGAAAAACTGACGACCTAGACATGAGACACGCAACATCCTACAGATACTTTGTCATGGTTCCATTTCTGAAAACATCATGACTGGATTGAGACAGAATAATAGAACACTTAGAACCTGTTAATTAATTCATCGAGAAAACACGCCTATTAAAACTTGCACAAAATGTTTTTTTTCAACAGGATTCATTTGGAACCCAAGTTCTGATCCCAGTTGTTGGTGGGCTTGTTGAGCTCTTTGCCACGGAACATGTAAGATTTGCCTTGCTCTTATATTTAGTTTCAGCATTGCAACTTAGATATTCTCCTCCTGCGGTTGCTAAAAATAGAATTCTTCTTCCTAGATACCAAAAGATCAAAAGTTCATAGAGTTAATTACAGCTCAGTGTACCATCTCTTTTGAACAAGAAGCCATGGGTGCCTGGAGCTATGCTAATCCGAACCTCAGTGACAATCATCTTGATCCCGTGCGTGAAGATTACTTACCAAATTGGCCACTTCCCCTGCACTTGCCAAGTTTGAATCCCAGGATACAGGCTCTTCCACCAGTGATCCATTCCAGCTCCTATCCATGTGTAGATAGATCATCCAGTGATTCCAATCCTTCTCATGAATACTCATCACTAGATTTAGATTCTTGTCAGATATCTCTGCATGGTGCCATAAATCAGTCAATTGGCAAATCTTCTGGCTCTAAAAAGGCCAAGTACAGTCGGTGTTCATTGAAGCGAAGGACAGGATCGATTGCAAATGGTAGAAATATGGTAGAAAACGATGGAACAAAAGTTATACAGAAGCAAGAAAGAGAACAATACCATTCAAAAAATTTGGTCACAGAGAGAAATAGAAGAAACAGGATAAAAGACGGGCTCTTCACTCTACGCTCGTTAGTCCCAAAGATATCCAAGGTTTAAGATACTTGATATCCTTCAAATACTAGGTTACTGAATTGGTATCCTTCTTTCATTTGTTTCTTTTTGCATCTTTTTCCCATTTTAGACGTCTCTGTCTTTATGACTGTCATTTAATAAACTCTAGATGGATAGAACTGCTATTCTTGGAGACGCAATTGGGTATATACAAGAGTTGAAGGAGGAAGTGAAGCAACTTCAGGATGAGCTCATGGAAATGAATGAAGAGGACCGCAGGAAGAATGAATCGGAGTTGAAGATCTCAACGTCAGACCAAATACAAGGCAGCGCCACCACACCTTTGCCTACTCAGCGGAACCAGGGCTTGTCCAGCTCTGGAGAAAAGAAGAAAACAGAGGTACATAGAGCAAGCATTTAGCTGTCACTTTCATTGTCTTTGATCAATTGAGTAGCGTAAGAAGATGCTTCCTTCTGTTTTTCTGAGCAACAAAATGCTCCATTTATCCTTGCATTTTGAACCCTTTTCTTAGGTGCAAGTTGAAGTGAACCAGATAAGCCAAAGAGACTTCTTGATTAAATTCTTCTGCGAGCATAAGCGAGGCGGGTTTTCAAGGTTGATGGAATCTTTACATTTGCTTGGGCTTCAAGTAGCTGATGCCAATATCACCACATTCTATGGCAAGGTCCTGAATATTCTCAAGGTTGAGGTAAGATCACCAATGGAATGCTAGCATGGAATTAGGGGGATAGGAAATAGTTCATTGGATCATTGCTCTGATACAAAATAAACATTGTACATGTTCCCCAGGCAAAGAAGGACATTCAACTGAAGAAGCTGAGGAGCTCTTTGATCGAGCTAACAAACTAGAGACTATAAAATCAGACAGTAAGTAGAGGGTTGAGTTAATTCCTGAAAGTGAAGGGTTTGTGAAATGTTTTACCCCTCCATCCATGTACAATCTGATAAAATTGCATGATCATTGATACACGTGTTATGAAATTCAAATTCACTAAAATAGAGAATGCTTAAATTGTAAATTTTGATTTTGTATTTTTTTCCCCCTCCAAATGTTTTGTAGTGGTCGGAGTTCATGAAGTGGGCTCGTATGCGACTTTCTTCCCTTCTGAAGCGATTATAAAATTTCCCACTCATGTGTTGCCTTTATAAAAGAAACTGCCCCCATGTTTATGTCACCACCCTTACTGTTCATATATTTAAATAAGATGGTTTTTTCAGATAAATGACTTTTTGCTACCAATATTATTTTCTTGCGATTTCTTTAAATCAATTTTGTGCAAATTTGGTCGTTTCTTTTCTGGTGATTAAGAAATCTTCACAAAAAGCTATTTTGCGCAAAAAAATGTCGACGCAAACAAATTGACAAAATAAGTCAATCCACACACATTTTGAGCTTTTAGGACGAGATTATGTAGCTGCTAAACATGGTTTGTGATGTTGAACTATTTGCATCGATTTTAAATTGTCGGAAAGGTCAAGATTTAAATCCTAATAATACATTTTCCTTTATTTCTTCTCCCTAGCTCGATACATACACTCTCTATCTTCTCTGCGAGTTTTCTATTGCTCCTTTCTGTTGTGCGAAACACACACCAACGATGGAAAACTAAAGTAAAAGCAATTGTATGATCAATCACATGACACACAATATCAGTGGTTCAGCAAATTGACTATGTTCACATAGTTGTAGAAATCTTATTAACTAGAGGAGATTACAATCACTCAATCTCAACTCACTCTCTAGAGCTTTTTGCTCTCTCACACCATATGCACTCACTTGACAATTATTCTCTCTCAAAATATACTGAAAGTTGTACAAAACAAGTCAAATATAATATATTTATAGTAAACGGCGTTGAAAACCTTAATCTAGAAAAAAAATACATTCTTCGCTCAAGTAGCATGTCAAGCGGGGCTCGAGCAAACAAATAATGAACATTCGCTTGAGCGGAGTGTCGAGTGTGGCTCGAGAGAATACTAGGGTTTGTGTCTCGCTCGAGCGAACTCATGGGTTGAGCTTCGCTTGAGCGACATCGAGTGAATTCTTTGTTTCTTGATTTTCTGCTTACAGATCAGTCTCCACATGCAACACAACAAACTCCCACTTGGAGACTAAGTCTCCACATGCTAGGCACTGTTTCCAGTCAAGCTCTATCATCTCTGCAGCTTATAGCTCTCGTCTTCAAGCTAGAAGATGCATTTAAGTCAAGCTTGACTTCAGTCTTCTACGTATATCGTCCTTAGTTAGCACATCCACTAAGCGACTCACAACTCACACTGCACTAGGAGCATCTGGTCTCAAACTGATCTTGGCAACCTTGGCCAACTTTCCCAGATTTACATGAGAAACGACAAAACTACTCCCTTTGGCTTCCTCATATGTTTCGTGTGATCAATCTTGCTTTTTTGCACTCTTGTATTTCCTTGCACATCACTGGACTATGATGTTAAATACAAAAAGTTAAGATCTCTTACCATGCACCAAAACTAGCACAGCCTTAGTGATCTTCCAAGCTTCTCCAGAGAACGCTACTGCATAACCGTTATCATCAAGTTGTTCCACAGAGATAAAGTTTTTCTTCAGATTTGGAATGTGTCTGACTTGCTGTAAAGTCCATAGGCCCTATTTAGAAGTGTGATGCGCACATCACCCACTCCCATTACATCCAGTACCTCTCAATCAGCCGCATACATCTTCCCAAAATCACTAGTAATGTAATTATGCATGATTTCTCGATGTGAGGTGCTATGGAATGAAGTCCTTAAATCCAACACCCAATCATCAATCGGATTGTACACGGCAAGAATTAGGATATCATGAATTTCTTCTGGCACTATATTCATAGCATCATCCTTAACACTTTCTTGATTCCTGCAGTTTCTCTTGATGTGGCCCGACTTGCAACAACTCTAGCATGTGATCTTTTACCCATATCTAGTTTTGCTCTTCCCTTACTCTTGGAGTTTGACATGTCATGTCCTCTGCCTCAATTGTCAACATTCAGGGCCGATCATGAACTCGAGAACTCTCTCGAGTCTCTTCTACATATCTCATTAGCAAGGATCTTGTCACGTACTTCAGTTTCATCTTGTCGACTAAACTACTCACAACCTTCGTCATGGCCTCCCAACTATTTAACAGCGATGCCAATAGAATCAACGCTTTGATCTTATCATCAAACTCAAACTCTATAGAAGAAAGTTGATTTGTGATCATATTGAATCCATTCAAGTGTTGGGCCAGAAACATACCTTCTGATATCCTCACATTGAATAACTTCTTCATCAGGTGCACTTTGTTATTTGTTGACATCAGGCGCACTTCATACATACCTGATAATGTTGTCATAAGATTCATCGTGGTTCTCTCCTTACTGACATTGTATGCCACTAATCTAAACAAGGTTAGCCAAACAATCTTTAGAACTTCTTGATCTAACAAGGTCCACTCAAATCATCCATGCTCTCCTGCTTTTCTTCCAATAGTGAATGATGGAACCTCTTCCCATATTAGATAATCCTCAATCTGCATCTTCTAGTACTCAGAATCAATATTGTCGAACTTCTCGATCCTGGGTGCTTTCACTTTATCTCCAAACATCGTTTTCATTCAGATCCGACCTTGGTTCTTGATACTAGTTGTTGAACAAAACACACACACACCAACGTGACAAACTAAAGTAAAAGCGAGCACGATCAAGCACACGATATACAATATACGTGGTTTGGCGAATTGTTTACATCCACAAAGTTGCAAAAATTGTATTAACGAGAGGATATTACAATCATTCAATCTCAACTTAGCTTTTTACTCTCTCACACAATATGCACTCACTTGACAGTTGTTTCTCTCAAAATATGCTGAAAGTCATACAAAACAAGTCAAATATAACATATTTATAGTAAACAATGCTAGAAACCTTAATCTGGCAAAAAATACATTCTTCGCTTGAGTGACATGTCGAGCGCACCTTAAGTGAACAATCAATGAACATTGGCTCGAGTGGGGTGTCGAGCGTGGCTCAAACGAATACTAAAGTTTGTGTCTCACTCGAGCCCACTATCGTGTGAGACTCGAGCGAACTCACAGGTTGAGCTTTGCTTGAGCGACATCGAGCGAACTCTCTGTTTCTCGATTTTTTGCTCACCCACCAGTCTCCACATGCAACCCAACCTTTCGACGCCATTCGGTCACCCGTTGCCACGTCGTCGTCGCCTCGCCTTGCCTAGTTGGTGAACCTCTCTCCACCGTCTATCTCTATCCTTCTCTTTGTCCATGCCGCTGACTCTCACTCTCTCGCTCTAGAGCTTTAAAGCTTAGATTGCAACTTCTCATTTTATTTGTTCTTTAATTTAAAAGGCATGCACTCTAATATGACTTCTTTTAGCAAAAAATAGTAGAACCTATTGATTTTTGTTAAGTATGGAGTATGACTACAGGTTTGTTTGGGAAGTGAGATGATCTCATCCCAAAACTTCTGATAATTTTTTTCTTAAACATCACTTAAACGGAAACACTTTTCAATTTCAAATTTTCAACTTTTTCATTTAATCAATATCTAATTATTATAACTTTTCCAAAATTTCAAACAAATTATAAAAAATAATACAACATTTTTAAATTTTAAAGCAAAAAATAATAATATTAAAATATTTTAACTTTATAATACTTTTATTTAACTTTTTATTTTTCATCTCCCAAAACCTAATAGAACATCATAATTAACTCAAATCATTTCACTACGATTTTGGCCGGTTTTATACATGTATAAAAGTATTCGATTCGGTTTTTATTTTGGACAGAAACCAAAACGCATCTGTCAGTTTTCATTCCTACTATTCATAAATTATTTCACTACTATTATAGAATTTTCATTTCATCTCATTACCTAGACATTCTCTTAGTATTATCTCATATTAAAACTTCATCATAGAGATTGTTCACCAAAAAACTTCATTATCTTGCCAGGGGGCGCCGGCGAGATCAATATGATTTTCCTAAGATGCGGGTGGGGAGCAAGTGAGGTACCCATCCGCTCACAGCTTTTATATATAAGCCTAAAAATCATAATCCTAGCCATTTGGCCAAGGATAGGTGGAGATGGGCTAGTTGAAGCATAGAGTTAGGCCAAATAATTGGTACTCTACCCTGGCGGGTGCAAAGAGGGTGGCTACAATCATGCATAGGAGGAGTGAGTTTGAACTTTCTCCCACACTACATAATTTTCACAAATAGATTATTTATATTGTATTGGAGCCTGGAGATACATTCTTTAGACGTGGCAAACAACCGAAAATGAAGCCTTTTTTGTGCCCTCCTCCTCCATCTATTCTTGATGAATTTCTTATCAAGGAATACAGGAATCACATTCTTTCCATCCGTATTCCCTTACAAAAGATTCGAAAAAATTATTGGATTCAGATTGATTCAGTCGATTCAAATTGAATGAGTAAGAAACTTGATTGAATTTTTTAATCGTTCACTGAACTATTTCAATCAATCAATTTAGACTGATTCCAATTGATTTAGAATTGTACTTAGTTTTAAGCTATCTAACAATTGGGTTTTTTTTTTTTTAATTTCTTGTATAAAAATATGATAAAACTAAACATATATTAACTTTTTCATCATTGTATTTGATAAGAATCATAGAAATATTGAAAGATAAAACATGTAGTTCTTTATTTTCTTTAGTTGAAAAAAATTAGGAGATGAATGAGTATTTTGTATTATAATTGTAGTTGTGCATAACTTAATGAATCTTTATCTTTTTTGTTTATGAGGCAAAAATTATGGCATTCCCACTTCACAAATTAATAATGGCATGATACTGACCTTAAATATATTCTTAAGTGATCCAACGCGTTCGATAAGAAATGAATCGTATCAATTCTATTGTCTCACTATATTTATTGACAAATAATACTTGAAACTTGCGAATCCTAAAATTGTATCTAGACTAGGCCTGCAACCAGATGAAATATAACTGGGTCTGGACCAGTTTGACCCGACCCGTCACTATTTGCTCGCCAATCCGGTCCGACCCGACACTGTGCGGGTCGGGTCGAACCGTTCTCTCTATCCCCCTTTTTTTTTTTTTTTTTTTCATAAAGAAGATCCAGCTTATGGATGGGAAATTCCAGTGAATGTCAGACTCACCCTACCAGATGGAAACAAGCAAGAACATAAAGAAAATTTGATGAAAAAACCAAGAGGGGATTCGATTGAGATCCCAGTTGGCGAGTTTGTATCATCACCCAAAAAATACAGGAGAGATAGAATTCTCAATCTATGAATATGAGGGTGGGGAATGGAAAAGAGGGCTTGTCATCAAAGGCATTACCATTCGGCCGAAATACTAGAGTTCTGTAATGATGGACAACATATTTCCAGGGTGTTCGGATTTTATGCTCTGCCTATGAATGTGAAAGCAGGACAAAAGATTACGTATGTAAAGAATAACAGGGAAAAAAGTAATGGAAGAAATGCTTATCATTTGGTATGATACCCAAAATCCTGCTTTACTGAATGCACATTTATTCTACAACTGGTCAGCATTAGCCAACGCAAATTATATCAAGCTAGCTTTTCTCTAAAAGGTATTCATTGTCAAATCCATAGTTTAGAAGTGAAAACTGCAGTATACAAACAGGTTCTACAGCTTCAATATTCCAAGTTCAATTACATGTACCCCCAGAAAAGGACCAACATCGCTAAGAAAGACTTCACTTCTATGTCTTCAAAAGACACTCTAAACATGGAAGAAAGAATATGTGTGTATATAAGCAAATGAAGTTGCATGATCATACTGCATCATACATCTATAAATCCCATATACAAAGAATTCTATCAGAGGAAGTAAAGCTAACACTCCTTACACATGGAGAAGGGAAATATACCCAGAAACACAATCACAAAACACAAGCATGCTTGCTCTTATAATGGGTACAAAAAGTTACTGATGTATGCTTTCCAGTGATTCATCATGCCATGACTAAATACATGGTGACTAAGAAAAAAAGAGAGGCTAAATATCATATTTTCCTCCATCAGCATCTTCATAGATTCTTCACTGGCAATAGCATCATAACCGCACTCCCTTCACTCTAATTTTCTTCTTTCTCAAGTTCTCTGGAGACCTTCCACATCCAAAAAGAGTTTGTGAATTACTTGCAATCCATGGCTCTACATCAAAGTCAGGCAAATTTCTTTCCAAACAGTACCATATAGGAAACTCAATAATGAAAATATCATTAAAACTGCTGAAATTTATGGTTAGTAGGATTTGTCAACCTGCTCCACATGCGTAAACTGCTCCTCCTTCTAAAGGTTCATTGCATTAGGCCTCAATTAACCTTAAGAACCAGCAACCTTTTTTTTTTTTTTAATTAGCAGTTGAACTTAAGAACTAAAAGATGGCAACTTTGTGATGGTCCAATCTCCCTCCAGCACTAACTTCACAGAAGATTGCTTTCCATAAGCCAACTTTTCTTTAAGATTTGTTTGCCTTGGATCTTTGGCCAATGATAGAAGCAGAATTTGTAGTTGGGTCTTTGTGGTGCATAAATATATTTTTATATCTTTTATGCAATTTAAATACTAACAAATGGTCAATCCAGAATCCATCAACCACTCCTCTTTTTTTTTTTGACTGAAAACAGAGGATAGGTTCTGGACAATTTGACATAAATTTTATTTTTATAACGATAAGTTTTATAAAGAGTTTTTTGAGCTGCTGAATAACAAACAAAATGTGGGTCATTGTCCAGTGTTTGATCCCAACTAAGTATTATCATGGAGTGGTGGCTTGAAAAATGAAAAGAAACAGGAGAAAACCACCACCACCGAAACAAAAAAAAAAAATACTGAAAGTTTGGATAAGAAAACCAGGCCCAGAAAATTAACAAGGATTGCATAAAACCCAACAAAACAAAATAATCTTCATTCCCAAACATCAGTTTTTCCCCCAATAACTGATGATAATCATCGGTTCATCTAAGTTTCTAACCTCAAAGAATATAAATCTTCATCAATTACAAATCACATCACCTCAGGAAGTGAAAAGTAAATCTAATTATTAGATGGTGTTAAGGGACGACAGAAACAAGTGCAAAGATTATAAATCTTCATCAATTATAAACACTTCATCCCACAACAGACCCAAGCAGTAAATCTCACCTACAGAGAAGAGAGAGAGAGAGAGAGAGAGAGAGAGAACGCACCTCTGCGATGACCTCTGTGACCGGCGACGATGATGGAGAATGGCGACGGCGAACGGCGAACGGCGATGGAGAACGGCGCGACAGTGACTAGGGTTTGAGAGGAGAGTGTTTCGGTTTCGACGGATTCGATGGGTTTTTTATATAAAACCCGGTAGCATAAGTTAAATCCGATGAACCCGTCTTTCACGGGTTGGTGAAGTCGGTTATTTCGGACGGATTGGGCTTACGGCCCATTATGCACAGCCCTAATCTAGACTAAGACCCACGAGTTATATATGTGTGGGCTAGCTGCATTTACGTAAGTACGTACCTAATTATTTCCAAACATGCATGCAAGATTTCTAATTAGCCTGCAAATATTCCATTATCTCCAGCATGCATGGGCCCCATGGCATAATATACCCACAACATATTGTAATTGTACTCAATTCTCCAATCGGCCACCAGTTGGACAAACCATTGTGGCCAGAAAAAAGATTTTCATTTCCTGTTTCAAAAGAGAATAAACTTTATAATTATAGTCGGTGGCCATGCAGAATACATTGATATTTCTTTCCCTATTCGATACGTCGTTCCTCTTTTAGTAAAGGGCCAGAATCTGATGCACTTAATTGGCTGATATTGAAACTTTCCAGGCCAACAAATTATAAAGAAAAGATTCAATTTTAAGTTTGGGCAGGATAATTACGGCTTTTAGATACTAAAGTTGGGAATTTATTTATACTTATGTTTTGAGGTTTACAGTTGTGTGCTCATTAGGGATTCTCAAAACTAATTCTAGAAAGTGACTGCTGTTTGTTGATGGTTAAGGAGCTACAAGAAGATCATGCAAAATCCTTTTCAACTATCGGGAACTTGCTAAAAGAAACAAAGTGGCTTCTAGAACTATTTTCTGAATATAAGACTCAACTATTTATATTCATATCATATTTTTATTGAAACTAGTCTATTGAATTTATATTATTCTCTTTTGTATATAATATTAAATGTTTGAATTACATCATATATGACTTTTAATAATTTTGATCAGAATTGAAATAATTACTGATTCAACTTGTTGAATCACCCAATTCAATTTGTTAAATCTTCTAATTCATTGAATCAATCCTTGCTTGATTCCGAACCCAATTCCGATTTTTCGAGTCATGGGTTAAGTTGAGTGGGCTAGATTAAACAGGGGAGCGGGGGTATATATACGAATACACAAGCTTCTTCACTTTTTTCCTTGCACACTACAAGAAAAAGTGGCTTTTGTGGCTAAAATTATTTCCGGCGACTAAGATCTGGCAGCAAAAAAGTGTAGTTTTATTGCTTCAAAAGTTCACTTCCGTCGACTTAGAAAATCGCCAAGAAAAGCCAGATTTTCCAACGAAAATAGTATCGCCTAACTGATATGGACAGAAACAGCTTATTATGGCGATGTAGACTATTTTATGACGACAGCATTCTGATGCTAAAAAAATTTAATTAGTTCAGTTTGATTAATAGTTGCCACAAATGGTCATGTTTTAATTTTTCCAACCCTCCCCCCTTTTTTATTTTCTCTTTCTAGGGGTGAGCAACAGGGCCCCGTATCCCGCTACCCCGCTTCCGTCCGCCTCGCCTCGCATGAGAGATTTAGTAGTAAGTCCTACATTTCTTAAGGATAACTATTGTATTGCCTTGGCTTCCTATATAAAGGTTGGCTTAGGAGGCTAAGACAATTTAAAATCTAACTCTAATGAGTTTAAGTTCTTTTTGTATTTATAAATTTTAAATTTAAATTATATTATAATTTGGGTTTAAAAAAATATTTTTGGACCAAAATTTTTTTTTTTTAGATCTAATGGGTTGGCTTGGGGGGGGGGGGGCAGATGGGGTTTTTTCCCATGCCCCCGCCTCCTAGGGGTGGGGAGCGAGGGAAAAAACTCCAACCCCCCGCCCTGCACCATGCGGGGTAGTAGCCCTAGCTCTTTCTACCTCTTTTTCTCTTGCAAGCCACTATCCTCCTCCTTTCTACCCTAACCTTCCCCATTTCTAGAAAACCCATGCCCTAACCCATTCACGACCACCTTCTTGCACCAGCCACCCCTTTTCTCTATACTTCCTTCTATTTGAAACCTTCTCCCAAAACTCTCGGCCACACTTACACTGATAACCACCTCTCACCCATTCTCACTCACCCCCTATGCCAAAATCCATCCCCCACTCGAGCCCCCTCACTCCATTGTTCAAATCGAAATCAACTTCCACGTTCTTGGTCATCCTCTGCCACCAAAATCAAGTGTAGATGACGAGGAGCTGAGGCGAGCTTGCGAGGCTAAGATCGAGGGCAGTAAGAGAAAGATATTGGGGCGTCGATCCATGTTGCCAAGAGCTGAGGGATCTGGGGAAAATCCAGCAAGCTAGGTCGTCAGATGACCAAACCTAGGGCTCTTGGTCTCTCCAGTTAGTGCTTTTATTCCCTTTTGTACTTTGTTATTTTCAATTTCGTTCATTTTTTCACATTTTTTATTGTCTACATTTGCCACTTTTCTCCTGCTTTAAGATGTATGTTTTGTTCCATTTGAACAAAATTCAATTGGTTTTGGCTATGTCCTTTGGTACTTTGGTAACTTTGAAAGCAAGAATTGAGGTCCACTGTAAACTTAAGTTAGTGCCACATATAATTGACCCAAAAGTGGTGATCAACTAATTATTCATCTCTTAATCACATAGTGTTTTTTTTTAAAATATTTTTTATTGCTCTTTCTTTTGGGATATTTTCACAAAAAAGAGAAGTTATAATTGTTACATACAGATCTTCACAGTTTGGATTGGTTCAACATAAGTTGGTCACCTCGACCAATAGATAGTAGTTAAAATGTTATTGTAGTAGTGGACTAGTGGAATAGGTTTGAAATTATGTTGCATATTTGGTTGCATAAGTTGGTCTATTCTATGTGATAGGTCCCAATCAAAGAGGTAAAATGAATGCTAAGGAATAATTCTCTTAGGGCAAGAATGAACCACAATTTGAATGAATTTTCTATATCCCATTCATAATATCACTTGCTGCTTAAATAAACAAAACCCACTTAAATAATTCCGAAATACAAGAGTCCTATCAGCTAGCAACAGAAAGCATAAACACACGTACTACAGAAAAAGAAATCATGCAACAAAAAAGTAAACGTAGGGCTTGAAACTCTAACGAATAGCAACGGCTATTGACCCAATCCACGCTGCATGCATGCAACTGGCTTCCACGTCTAACCTCTTCCCTAATACTTGGGATTTGGCTTTAGGCCTTTCTCCGAATGTCGTGGCCTAACAATACCTCCCCCATCAAGTGGACTCTTGTCCTCAAGGTCCACAGAAGCAAATTGTTCAAGCCAAAGACTGGTTTGGCTCCCATGTGGCGTCCTCTATTGGTAGATGCTTCCACTAGATCAGATTTTCTTTTTCAAATTTATTCCCCTGTTTGAAACAGAGAGTATCTAGTATATACTGAGTTCTAGTATAATAGTCCCTTCATCATTTTATGGCAGCAGCTCCTTTGAAGGCACTGCATGCTTTCCTGCAAAATTTTTTAAAAGCGATACATGGAAGACATGATGAATTCGGGCTCCTTCCGACAGTTGAAGTACGTATGCGACGACCCTAATTTTGTATAATCAGATATGGCCCGTAGAATCGATTGCCTAGCTTTTGGTGGGCACTTTTGAAGGTTGATTGTTGTTTGTAGGGGACACCAGATCACCAACTTCGAATGAAACATCCCAACATTTTTGATCTGCTGTTTGCTTCATTCGGTTAATGGAAGTCTCAAGGTTGCTTTTGAGTTGGCAAAGCAACTCGTCTCTAGCTACTAGACTTTGGTCCACTTCATGCACCAAAGAAAAACCATTATGGTAAATGTGAATTGGAGGAGGTAAACGACCATATAATGCCTAAAAGGGGTCATTCCCGTAGATGCATGATACGTTGACCAGAGCTCTGCCTAGGGAAGGTAGCTGATCCACTTGCGCGGCCATTGGTGAACCATACTTCGGAGGTATTGTTCCACACAGTGATTGACAACTTTTGTTGGTCTGTCAGTCTGTGGGTGATAGGTGGAGCTGAGTTGTAGCTTGGTCCCCGACATTTGGAAAAACTCCTGCCAGAATTTGCTGATAAAGATGGGGTCCCGATCGCTGATGATGGACTTGGGTAGGCCATGCAATTTAATAACTCCTTCCACAAACCTTTTAGCCACGATTTTAGTAGTAAAAGGATGAGTTAAGGATAAAAAATGTACAGACTTACTCAAATGGTCGACAACTACTAAGATCATGTCCTTGCCGTGGGATGTCTGTAATCCTTCAATGAAATCTAAGGTGATGTTGTCTCACACTTGACATGGAATGGGCAAAGATTCCAGGAGCTCAGCTGGAGACATTGTTTTAGACTTCACCTTCTGGCAGATTTCACATCTTTTGCGTAATGCAATGATCCACCTCGCGTGCAAGTGGCAAACTTAAGGGCTCCTGGAACACGTCCTCATACTCTTTCAACAACATTTGCATACTTTGATGCTTATCCTCAGGTGGCGCATCAGGTGATGCTGCTTCTATGGTTGGTTGGAAGCACATAGCAAATAGAGCATGACCACGATGGAACTCCTTTGATATTTCTTTTGGTGAAGCCGCTTGAATCGCTTGCACGTCCACTCCTTACAGCCTTTGGTCTTGACTTTCCCAAATAAAATTCATGGTAAACTGTTTCCAGTTACAAACCACAGAACCCAGCATTTCAAGCCATTGAACGCCAAGGACAAGATCAAGACCTAAGAAGGGCAGAGAGAAGAGGGTGAGGTAAAACTCGGTGCCTTGTAATTCCACCCGTACCTTATCATAACGCCCTTGACACTTTAGTCTTTCTCCATTGGCCATTGCTTGTTTAAGAGCCAAAAAGGTTGCTTCGGCTTCATCATGCTAGCTGAACTTTCCCTTTTGGAGCAAGGTGGTAAAGGGTTGAGCTATGATGCCGTAGTTTTGAACAAACTTCTTGCAATACCCTGTTAAGCCTAAAAAACCACGTAATTTAGAAATATTAGTTGGGGGGGGGGGGGCTGGCCATGCGACCATGCCTGCAATTTTACTATTATCAATTTTTACTCCTTGATGTGTGACAATTGCCCCAAGTATTCCAGTTCTTGTTGGCCAAACACACATTTGCTTACTTTGGCAAAAAATTGGTGATGTCGCAAGGTCTCCAATGTTTGTCTAACATGCGCCACATGCTCATCCCAGACTCCAAATGTTCAATATGTTCCTTGTTGGTTCCCATGACCTGGCTTTGATTCTAATGATAGGTCCCAATCAAAGAGGTAAAATGAAGGCTAAGGAATAATTCTCTTAGGGCAAGAATGAACCACAATTTGAATAAATTTTCTATATCACATTCATAATATCACTTGCTGCTTAAATAAACAAAACCCACTTAAATAATGCCGGAATACAAGGGTCCTATCAGCTAGCAACAGAAAGCATAAACACATGTACTACGGAAAAGGAAATCATGCAACAAAAAAGTAAATGTAGAGCTTGAAACTCTCTAAACGAATCGCAACGGCTACTGACCTAGTCCACGTTGCATGCATGCAATTGGCTTCCATGTCTAACCTCCTCCCTAATACTTGGGATTTGGCTTTAGGCCTCTCTCCGAATGTCGTGGCCTAACACTATGTGGCACTAACTTGGTCACCTCGTCCAATAGGTTTGAAATTATGTTGCATAAGTTGGTCACCTTGACCAATAGATAGCAGTTCAACATGAGTTTTGTGTTAATCTTAAATTAGGTTGCATATTTGACCCCTGTTTCTTAGGAGTTGCAAATATGTAGTGTTCCCTTCATCTTCTTTATTGTAATTTCTAACATTTTTAACACACTTCTGTTTTAGATTTTCTCCCATCTTCTCACTCTATCTCTGGGTGCAACATCTTCTTCTCACTTCTTTTTTGTATACTAATCAAGATCTTAGTATCTTCTTCTTCTTCTTCTTCTTCTTCTTCTTCTTCTTTTTTTTTTTTATCACTTTCAGGGATTTTGTATCTTCAAAATCTTTTGAAGGCCGGACAAAGTGGCTTCCTCTTTAAGTTGGTAGATCTTATAAACCTTTTGTTTGCTTTTGTAATTCTTATTTTATTTTAGAAGTTGTCTTTCCAACCCCGAGGGGTTGGCACAAGTACTTATCTTTCCAGTATCTTTTGTTTGCTATTTGGCATGTCAAATGTTGCATTTTCTATTGGTTTTCATGTATCCTGTTAAGTGCATTTTTTTTTTTTTAATTTTGTAAGGGACTATTTCCGGTGAGAATAACTTGCCAGAATTTCTTTTTTGACTATGAGACTAATTCCGACGATCCAACATCGCCAAAAAATAATTATTTTCGTAAAAAAAAAAATGATCTCACGTGCTTTATATCGTAGCAAATATCTATTTCCTGCTAAAATAATTGCCGCAAAAGGTCCTCCCAACAACAATTAACCATAGTTTAACATGTTTTTACGGCAAAATGTTGGCCTTTTCTGGCAACAAAATATCGTTGCAAAAACTCTATATTTTTCGATTGTAAAAAAGAAAAAAGAAAAAAATGATTAAAATTACTTTTCCTTACTCAACAATAGTGACAACGTTCCGGTGATGTAAAAAAGGACAAAAATATGTATTTTTGGCGGATATAGGGCTTTTTCCGACAACTTTTTGTCGCTAGAAAGTCATTTTTCTTGTAGGGTTGGCATGCGAGTCCCACAATCCCAAAGTGGGTCAGGCAATCTCAATTTTATTTCTTCAATGGATGGATAAAAATTATTGCATTCCCACTACACAACTTATAATGACATGATACTGATCTTAAATATGTTCTCAAGTGATCCACCACCTTTAATAAGAAATGAATCGTATCAATTCTATTCTTTATATGAGAATATCTTATAGCGGGTCCCTCTATTCCTTCCAAAATAACAACCGTCCAATTAAAGACCCACATGTAGCTCCTCCATTTCATATATTATATACCTATCCACAGTTGATAATATGAAAATGAACAACACGTGAAATCCCTTCCTCCCTTTGTAGTCCATCGAAGCCTCCTCTCCAAAGCCTTTTGAAGTACTTCCCTCTACTATCAGACAAATTCTTCTTGCTGCTTCTTTCCACCAACTCTTGCCACCACTTCCGGACCGAGTGACCGACGCTGTAGTCATAAAAAAAGTGAAGTAGAGCATGATGGGGTCTGTTTATTTAATTATAACAAATAATTTTAATATTTTTAGAAATACATTATATTTTCATATGAATAGATAGACTAATGAGGATTTAGATATACCTAAGGATTTGCAAGGCAAGCCCAAAGGGCTTTGATGCTTTGGGGCTGCTAGACAGGTTTGTGGGAGTTAGTTCTTGGCTGTTGTTTTGGAAGAATTCTTAGAAATTGCATTGGCTATTGTTCTATGAATTCTTAAAAACCAATAGACGGACCGGCTCCCAGGTTCCTCCTTCTTCGTCATAGACTGATTTCTCTAAAACAAAGACTCTATGTCTGTTTTTATTTCCTTGGATTTGGTTAAGTGGTTCCAAGAGATCTTCATAGTCTTTGTTGATTTAATATGATTTTCTTTAGGTAGTATTATGTCTAGTCTGAGTATAGGAATATGTAAATATTTCTAGTCTGAGCAAACTAGGTTATTTTCATTGAAACAAAGACTCTATGTCTAGATGAGATTGCTCATGTTGCTGACATTGTTAGGTTTGGGTATTAAGAGTATATCAAGTACTCTCAAACACTTTCACTACTATTTTTTATTTTTTTATTAATTTTTACCTACTTTTATTACTATTTAATACTTTTTACCTATTTTTTTACTACTATTTAATATTCTATTATTAATTTTTCATTATTTTTTTTACTACTATTCACAAACATTTTCAAACACTTTCACTATCCAAACTTTACCAGTTTGGTGGTAGCGGCGGGTTTGGTGTCTCAATGTGCGATAATGGTCTAGTCTTGCCGATTGGAGAAAGTGCTCTGCTTTCGTTAGAAGCAGTGAGGCACGAGTGAAGGGCTCCTCTTCTCAGATGGGCGTAATCAAATGAAAAATAATATACTTTACATTTTATGAAATCCCCTACGTGTTTCATTCGAATTGGGGGCTGTTAAACCCATAAGAAGAACCGGATTGTTCTGAAGAGGATCTATTCTTTACATTTATTGACAATATATATATATATATATATATATATATATATATATATGAACGTACCTATAAATATATTATAATAGATAGAAAAATGATATACACAATCTTAAGATATACGAGTACTTCCGTGCATTTTCTTTTAAAAAAATTGATAAATTTGATACCCATATAAAAGAGTTATTATTATAAGAAAAAATCTACTCAACCTCCTACTATTCACACCACACTCCACACTCCATCTTTTTTTTAATTTTTTTTTTAATTTTTTTTATCAAATATATTTTTATATGAATAGTGAATAAAAAATTATAAATAGTTTAAAAAAAATAAATTAAAAAAAATTTTAAAAAAATATTAAAAAGTGTGAAATTTGAAGTGTGGAGATGATGAATAGCAAAACCCATATGTGGACTAGCTGCATTTACGTAAGTACGTACCTAATTATTTCCAAACATGCATGCAAGATTTCTAATAGCCTTTAATTCCATTATCTCCAGCTTGCGCACGCGTGCACGCATGGGCCCCATGGCATGACATACGCACAACAAATTGCACTCAATTATACCCCCTCGGCCACCAGTTGGACAAACCAGTGTGGCCAGAGAAAAGGATTTTAAAGTTTATAAAGAAAATAAACTTTATAATTAAGACTCGTTTGATACATAAATTATCTTAATTCATCTTATTTTATTATTATAATTTTTTTAAATTTTTATATAAAATTTTATAAATAATTCAATTTTTATAAATTTTAAAATAATAATAATAATAAATAATATTATAATAATATTTTATTTAACTTATCTCACTATCAAAGCGGATCGACTACGTAGAATACATTGTATTTCTTTCCCTATTGGATCACTTTTAGTAAAGGGCCAGAATCGAATACGTCCCTTCTTCTAGTAAAGGGCCAGAATCTGATGCACTTGGCTGATTTTGAAACTTTCCACGCCAACAAATTATAAAGAAAAGATTCACCTTTTAAAGTTTGGGCAGGATAATGATTTTTAATACTAAAGTTGGGAAATTATTTATACTTATTTAAGAAGTTTTCTTGCTCCGAAAGAAAGAGAAAGAAAGAATATATGGTAAGCTGTCATGTGTACATATTAAATTTGAGATTTTGTTTGGATCTAATTAATTAATTAATATAGAGTAGTGGCCAATTCACTAACGTCTACGGGGCTAAAGAGCCACTAATGAATATTAAACATACATATATCATATCTTAATCTTAAAGATCAATATATATGCATGTGTTTATTTGTGCAAAAATTCTACTCAACTTCCTACTATTCACACAACCTCCACACACCACATTTTTTTTTATTAAATATTTAATATATAAATAATGAATGGAAAAATTAAATTAATTTAAAAAGAATAAACTCAAAAAAAAAATTAAAAAAATATTAAAAAATTTAAAAATTTAAAAAAATATAGTGTGTGAAAGTTGGAGAGGTTGTGTAACATTTCTCTTATTTGTAATTTTAAAAGAATTCTTTTACATGTAGGAAGCAAGTGTGTAAAGCACACTCACCTATCGCGTTGACATAACAAGACTTAATTTATAAGATTTTTAAATTTTAAATTTATTTCATAAATTAAGTCATGTCATGACAACAGTTGCTTTACGTTTATAAATAAAATTTTTCAATTTAAAATAATAATAATTCGACTTCCATTTTTTACAACAAGAAATTTATCATACAACTTATTTAATAAGTCTGTAAGTACACCTATGAAAAGGAGTTTTGCTAAATAGATAATGTTATTTAGATTGATAAAAGTGATAGATAAAATTAATTGATAGTGATTTTTATTTATTTTTTTATTTATTACTTAATAGTTAAGAAAGTGACTATTAGTAAATTAATTTTTTTTAATTTTTTTAATATTTAAATATATTTAAAAACTAGTTAAAAAATATATAAAAAAAAACATTTGCACTTGGATAATATTACTCTTACCGTTCTATTCTACAGCTCTATTCTACAGTTTTAATTTTTTTAATTTTTCTTACTTAATGATTAAGAAAATGTTTTTTAATAATATTATGATTTTTTATTTTTTTATTTAAAATTTTAAAAAAATACATGTATCAAAAAGAAAAAAGAAAAAAAAAACTCCTATAACTAACTGTTGGTTCCGGCGGTCCCAACGATGACTGTAGTATGTTCCTTTGCACTTATACAAGTCTACGTCACGCAATACGGACTGGACAATGTGGACATGCCAATCTTGTATCATCACATACCACACCAAACTCCAAAGGTGCGGCAATTGGTTAAAAGACTAGAAGGGCCTTCATGCAATGTGTAGAGGTTGTGTGAATAGTAATAAATTATGTAAATTTTTTCTTTAGAACGATGAAATGTACCAATTACTTCATTTTATATTTTTTGTATTTTTTGGATTTCTGTGTTTTTTTAGTATATTTTTTAAATATTAAAAAAATTCAAAAATCCTAAAATTAAATATAAACGCTCAAAAACGTCTTTTCAAAAAGCATTATCCTTAAGAAAAAATCTACATAATTTCTTACTATTCACACAATTTCTACACACCACACTTTTTTTAATTTTTATTATTTTTTTCTTTATCAAATATTTAATATATGAATAATGAATAGAATAATTGAATTAGTTTAAAAATAATAAAACTCAAAAAAAAATTTTAAAAAAATATTAAAAAATTTAAAAATTTAAAAAAATGTGGTGTGTAGAGGTTAGGGAGGTTGTGTAGAATTGCTCGGCTCAAAAACTATGGTCTCCCTAGCAATGACCTCCATGTAGAGTTTTTTTTATTAATAATTATTAATAAGAATTTTTATTAATATATAAATCCTCTTAATGAATTCAAATTTTCACATAGGGAATAATTAATTCTTAATTTTATTTTTAATAAATTCTTAAAAAATTTTGATGCAACGTTGAAGTGTAGATAGGATCATAGGATATTAATCAGCCTTTTTTAAATGTTTTATCAAATAACATTTACTATGCTGATAAATTATTCAATTATTTTTCTCTTTTTCTGTCTTTTGTTCATAGAAAAATGAGTATTGTTTTGGTAAAATTAATAGAGGCTGCAAATTATTACAGCTCTTTTAATTATTAGCATAGATTTTAATCCCAAACCCACTATTCAGAGACTACGTACGTAGTTAAAGTCTACGTACTTAAAGTCTCATTTGTTTTTCTAAATAAGATGAAATGAATAGGGATAAAAATAAAAAATTGTTGGAAAATATTTTTTTAATATTATTTTTATTTTAAAAATTGAAAAAATTGAATTGTTTATTTTATTTTGTGTAAGAATTTAAAAAATTATAATGATCAGATAAGATAAGATGAGAATGATTGTAAAAATAATCGAGGCCTTGCGATAAATATTGGAAATAAAAAAATATTGGTGCACTTGTTATATCGATGAGTTGTGCTACATGCATTTATAGTTTTACTGATAAAACATACTTTGTTAGTTTTTTTTTTAAATTCAAATTTTATAATTTTCAGCATAACTGACATGTAGATAAATAAATTTTTTGTCAATTTTTCTTTACAATAGTTGTCAATTTTCACTTTTGATAGGCTACATGAATGACATGGTTATAACTCAATCCAAATCCCTAGCTTTCTGGTGTGAAAGCTTGGATTGTGTGAAAGCAAAGATGTTGAAGAATTTCAAATTTGTGTGAAAACAAATTTCAGGTGCGAAAACAAAGATGAATTTCAGGTGTTGAAGAATTATAATTTTAATATATACTTAGATTTAAGTTTCTACTAATGAAATCCGTATATAAGTAATTAGGAAAAAAAAAAGTTTGGCCACCTAAAATTAATAGATGTTGTTCTAGTATTTTCTTAGCTTTATTATCTCTAATCACATCTGAAAATAATTTAGAATATAAATTTTACATTAAAAAAGTATAAATTCTTCTTTCAAATTTAAATCGCATAATTTTTTTCATTCTCTAACCATGAAAAATGGTAGGAGTGGACAACCGAGGTAGCCTATCTATTTGGGTATGACCATATTAGAATCCTATGCGTTGCCAATCGGAGAGGCTAGGGTTAAAAAGGAAAAGTTTTAGAGCTGGTTTGAATAGTAAAATGAGATAATAAAAGTTAAAAATTGAATAAAATATTATTAAAATATTATTTTTTTTTTATTATTATTTTAAGATTTGAAAAAATTAAATTATTTATTATATTTTATGTAATATTTTAAAAAAATTATAATGATGATATGAGATAAGTTGAGATCACTTTTTAATTCAGACTGAGGCATTATCTCAAGTCGAGTTTAAGCTATAACATAAACTATTATCCCACTAAAAAATTTAACGAATCGTCTAAAATCAATCCATATTCGGATTCAAAAGTACATGACAAATTATACAGGAGTAATTTAAAAGACTATTGATCCGCCACCTTGGACTGTGGTCATGAGTGGTAGAAATCTTGATCGGTAAGAAATAAATATTGATTATTTATTTTTTAAAGGAAATAAGTATTGATTATGCTCTAAGCTTAGATTGGCAAATGTGATTTGGAAAAGAATTACTTTAGAGACAACCTCGGAATTAGTGGCAGAAGAATATAAATAATTAAACTAATGGAAATAATAATAAATAAATAAATAACCGGCCCGCAGATAACTTGCCTTGGAAGTAAGAGAGAGACAATCCAAATCAATCCACGATTCCACGTCTACACTTAAAAAAGGTCTCGTTTGTTTGTTTTTGGATTAAAATTGAAATTAAAAATAAAATAAAATATTATTAAAATAAATTTTTTTAATATTATTTTTATTTATTTATTTTATTTTGTATAAAAAATTTTTAAAAATTATAATAATTAAATGAGATAAATTGATATAAATTATGAAAACAAACTAAATACCGTTTCATAATTCATAGCTACTTATTCACCCTCATCAATACCATTCATAAGTCTTTTTCAGTATCTACAATAGATAATAATATCTGTTATTGTTGACATATCTCTACTTGTATATTAATTATAATGACATAAAAATGCCCATTTTAAAAGTAGGGATAAAACTCTTAAAAAAATATATATTCTAATTTAAAATTAGATTGATCCTTATAGTTTTAAATCAAAGTAATGCTATCTACAGTTTTAAAATATGTAAATCATTTACTTCACTTCTTTTTTTAAAAAAAAGACTTTTACAATTAAAAAGATAAAATTTTCATATAATTTTCAGATTTTCTATTTTTTTTTAAAAAAATATACAAAACTTATATATTATAAGACTGTACATCGAAAATCTTCTTATAAAGTGATAAAAAAATCCTATTATTTTAAGATCTTTACAACAAGATAGACGATGGACGATCTATATTGTATAATTTGATTCGAGTACCGGTACGATCCTATCCTATTAAAGAGGGGCATTCAAGTAGCTTCCCATAATAAAGATAGGTTTGAGAGGTGAGATGAGAATTTTATATTTTGTTTTAAAATTTAAAATATTATTTTTTAGTTTTAAAATTTTAAAAAATTGAATTAAAATTTAAAAAAATTATATTGAGATTTAAAAAGTTAAATTATTTATTATATTTTATATAAAAATTTTAAAAAATATAATAATAAGATAAAATAAAAATAAAAAATCTCATCTTACCTTTACCCAAACTATCCTAAATGTAAAACCCCACCCCTACAAAGTCAAAGAAAACCGTCGGAGACTATTAATGGCGGCACGAAATTTGTACGTGTTCTCCAACGCCAGAAAGCCCCACGGTCTACCGACTCCACCCACCGCCTCTCTCTCTCCCTCTCTTTCTCTCTCTCTCTCTATATATATATATTCGCTTTCTCTCCAAGCAATGTGCTTTTGAAGACATTTTTATATCTTTCTACCTATATTTATATTATATATATACATAATCCTATCACCACAATCTTCAAGAGGCTTCGATCCGTTTTTGTGTTGTTTTTCTTTTCTTCAACCTCGATCGGCCATCTGTCTTCGGTCCCGTCCCTGTTCTAGCTCATGAGTCGGTTGTAATTCCTTAATATTCTCTGTTGTTTAATTCAAATTTCCTTTCTCTTCTCCGTTGATTCTTTCTTAAGTAATTCAGCAATTGCTTCCCAAGATTCTCTTATAAATTCGGAAAAAGAGAAACATTTGCTTTATTAGTATAAAGAAGAGAGAACCAATGGAGGAAATAATTGACGTAGAAAGCCAAATCTCTGGGAGTATAGATGATGATAATATATCCGATACAGGGTCCGTAACCGACGAATCGACTCCTCCATCTCCTCATCCGATATCTCAAAGTTTGTTTGCGCGGGACGGGTTGGCGCCGATCGAAGAAGGGAGTATAGAGCACAACTTGATCAAGAATGTGTTTCTTCACGGCATGGGAGATATTTCCAAGGATACCGACGTGGTGGCGATGCACAAGAACTCTCCGACTACTTCATCTGGCTTGGCGTCCAAGAAAGAGAGGCTGGACTCGTTCCGGATTTTCTCGGGGGCGATGGCGAACAAGTGCGGCGGAGACGCCAACACGAGGTACGCATGGTATGGTGGCACGAGGGACGATATTCGGGAAATCGTCAAGTACGGATTTAGTCAGTGTGCGAGGCCTTCGCATGGTCCGTCCTATGGTTTTGGGCTCCATTTGGCTCCTGCCAAGTTTGCCATTGATGGGTACGTCTCAAAAGCATCGAAAATCTCATGAAATGTCTTCTAATCCAGGTCTTTACCGATTGCCATATTCGATGGGTAACCAAATACTCGTTGCTAGATTCAAAATAAAAATATTTTCTATGTTAATTGGCGTGTTATATATCGTTTAGTATATAAACAATCAGCTAAATCTATAAAGACTCGTAGAACAAATTCTCAATCTGATATTCTCAATAAAAGATACTTTTATAGGTTTGGATACGTCTTGTCTCATTTCAATTTTTTAAAATTTTTACACAAAATATAATTAATAATTTAATTTTTTTAAATATTAAAATAATAATAATATTAAAAAATAATATTCTAATAATATTTTATTCAACTTTTATCTAAAATCATCATATCTCATCTCACGACCATAAATTTATTTTGTTTCACAAAACAGTTGTATCTTCTTTTATTGTTTTACATAGAATAGCATATCCTTTTTTTAAGACTAGAGATTAAAATTGTTCACAATTGCATCAATCTGATAGCTTATGTTTGAATAATTAACTACACAGTGCCGCATCCTCTGCGGTAGACGAAGATGGTTTGAGGCATGTTCTGCTATGCCGGGTGATAATGGGGAACATGGAAACTGTTTGTCCTGGTTCCGAGCAGTCTCATCCAAGTTCACGAAATTTTGACTCCGGCGTTGACAATCCATCGGCTCCCAGAAGATACATCGTCTGGAGTGCTTTCATGAATTCGCACATCCTTCCCGCGTACATCATAACTTTCAAGGTCCCTGATCAGTGCTTAACGCGTAAGCAACTAATTAATGCCTTTGCTTAATTAACTGTCTAATTGTTTCTCTCGAGTTCTTTCCCTTCGAATAATTTTACATACAATCGTAAAGTACGTAAACGTCGCGTAATTATTTTGAAAAAAAGTAAAATCTACTATTCAAAAATTAATTATTTTCATGTCGATCTCATATTTTATTTATTTTTTTCAAAACGATTAAATGGCTGTTACACAATTTACAATTGCAAATATATATTTTCTTCCTTTTTATCTGATTATATACGGTTTGGGGGGTTTATTAAAATGGCCAGGTGTTCCGAATTTGCAGCCAAATAATCCGAGACCATCCACGCCATGGATGAGTATTCCTGCTCTAATGTCTGTACTTTCAAGGACCTTAAGTCCTTCTAAAATGGCATTGATTCACAAATCTCATAAGGATTTTCGGGTGAGTCTATCAAATTCTTTATGTTGGATGTGCTTAATTAATGCAAAAAAGATGCGAACTTTTTTCTTTTTCTACGTGCATGCTTGTTTTCTCAGATTTCTATCTTATGACTGTTGTTTGGTTTGTATGTTGGTCATAGGCACTCAAGATCTCGCGACCAAGATTTATACGAATGTTGAGGCTCACTGTCGGAGACGAATTATTAGCTGCAACAGTAAAGCATTACAGACAACACTAGGTGCGTTTCGGCCCTAGTGGATTGTTATTTTAGAACATCGGCCAAGGAAAATCAGTCCAGATCAATTTTTTTGTATTATTATTTAGATATTAGATTTGATTTCTCTTGCCGTAATTTCATAAAAGTAAATTTGCAAAGTGATGTGGATGGATATGATACGCCTGATTGTAAAGTTATTTTTACTGTAAAGTAGATCTAGCTAGTGTGTCACATGAATATCAATTTGTAAGTTTACTTTTATGTAATCTTTATATGAATGCAATACCTTCTCCTTGTTGCTTTTATCATTTACCATTTTGGTTTGGTTCTTATTAGGGATTTATTTATTTTTATCAAAAACAGTACTCACAGCCTAACGGATGTTAAATTGAAATTTGCCATATTGTGTGCAGTAGTAGCAACATTTGGCAAAATACAAAAGGCATTGGACAAGACGCGGTAAAGGGTACATACGTGAATGGACACGTGGGATAAGAGGAAAGCCTTCAAACTTAGAAAGCAAGATGTTTTAGTTGGGATTTAGGTTCTTGTCGTTTAAGTGTTTAGGCTGGATATTCAAGGTAGTGGTTCATAATGACGTTTTGTTTTTTCTCTTCTTTTCAGCTGAAAATGATTAGATTCGACTATTTGTATCAATCGAGTGGGAGCAATTTGTAAACGTGAAATACAAAATCAGAATGGAAAATGATCATTTATAAATTTTCTACAATTTGTTTTATATTTTTAATTTATAATTATGTAAAATCGAAACTATTTTTAATGAAGTGATATGGGATAAGATATCCTAAACCCAAGATAGAGGGCCCAGTCCATTAGAAGATCACCATCAACATACTAAAGGGAGAAAAAGATAAAAGTAAGAAAGGGAGGGGACAAGATATAATAATAATAATAATAATAAAATAAAAAAAATAAAATTAGGATTTCGGAAAAAAAAAATGAAAAGAGGAGAATTGATAGGAGAAATGAGAAATATGAGGAGTTAAACATAGAAAGGAGATAATGATGTGACATAATGTTGGTGTTCTCTACTTCCAATGAGGAATGAAAGGAATCTGAGATTAGATGTCGAGAGGGGATTTTTGCAACCTCGATGTCTAAAGCTTCATGAGGGTTATTTTTTCTAGGTAGTAGGGATTACTAATCCTATTTGTATAGTGAGATATGATAGACTGTAAAATACTTTCATTATAATCGATTTGAACCCTAAACAACCCGTAGATATAGGCCATGTGTCAAATCACATAAATTTGTGTATCTATTTCTCTATTTATATTTTCTACATTTATTTTCTATTTCCTAAAATGAACGTACGTACACCATACCGCCACTTTAGAACCAGAGCCGAGGACTTCAAACAATACCAACAAGGTTTGAATCATCAATGTGGGCTAGGAATGACTTCTTTGCCCTTTCCAACCTGTACAAAGCAGGTCTTAACAGCATGATTGCATAAATTGATTATAAGATAAGTTGTAAAAGAATGCTTAGTGTATCATTAGTTGTAAGGACAATCACTAATTTGAAAAAAAAAATTCTTTTCCGGTAATTAGTGGGAATGCGTATTTGCTTATAATAGGATCTAAATGTTGGAAGTTAATACTTATCAATCAATGGGTGCTATAATTTGTCCTCCTAATACTTCTTTTAAAAGTTTGTGTCTTTTTTCTTTGTTCTGTTTAGGTGTTTACCCTTATACCAGCTTTTTCTTTTAAGATTAACACCTCATGTTACGATGAGTTTTTATCAAGTCCCTCCACTAGAAATATCGACCACCTTAATTAACAAAAATAAATTCACAGTTTAATTTACAAATTGTCACCTGAAAATTATTTTTTTCTTATTTGAAAAACATATATTAATATAATTTAGAAAAACATATAATTATAATAATTTATTTAAAAAACCAAAAGAAGCAGCGCATGATTGAGGGGATCCCATTTGGCCACCATGCACCCATTTGGTGGCCAAGCTTAGACTACAAAGGAATGGTTGGATACGATCAATCAATGATATACTAGTCAATAGGTGATGAATGCTCTTAGCCAAATTGTGTTTTACTTTTTGAATCAAGTAAAGAGTCGTATTTACTTCATTGTATTGGACTAGCCAAATTAAGTCTAAATTTTGATTTATTTTTTTTTAAAATCAATTGTATTGGACTAACCAAATCACTTCAAGTCAAGTTATGAGTTATAATAAATGAAAAACTAAAGTCATATTTAGTGGGTTACTATTCACTAACCAAAAAAATATTTTATTAAAAAGTATTGCATTTCTCTTCCTTTCTTCTCTATGTTAAATAATTTGTTTGGACAGTAAAAATTAAATTATTAATTAATATATAGAGTTTATTTGTAAAATTGAAAAAAATAAAAAAATATTATATTATTATTTTGATTTTGGAATAATTAGTTTAATGTGGATTAACCTCTTCAAAGATTTTGATTGTCAAAACCTCAAGTTTTTTACAAAATTTGGACTTGGAAATGGCCTATGCTCTTATTCTTCTACAAAACTTTCAGTATAAAAGAAAAAGAAAAAGGAAAAAAGAAATCGGTTTTTGAGAAACAGAGGACTAATGATAAACTAAAAGCAAAATCTCGAAGTTGGTTGCCTCTGTTTTAGTGAAACATATTAAGTAACATGTAATGTCATTTGTGTTCCAATTTAAAGTGTCTAAACTTGTTTCGAATATGTTGTTCCTTTTTGGTAATCCAATGTAATTAGATTAGCATCAACTAAGGTGATACTTAGAATATTTTAAAATATTTTTAAATAGTAGTAAAATAGTTTGAGTTAATATATTTTATTGAGTTTTGAAAAAGAATAGAAAAAAAAATGTTGAAAAAATGTTATAAAATTAAAAAAGTGTTTAATTATAATTTTTAATATAATTTTTATTTTAAAATTTGAAAAATCTATATTATTTTTTATATTTTGTTTGGAATTTTTTAAAAATTGTAATGATTAGACGTAAAAATTTTAGATTTAAAATTGAAAATATTTTATATTTAAGTAATGTTTAAAAAAGAAATATCTTTTTTTAAAAAAAATAAAAATATCTAAGAATACCAACGCATGCACGATTTTGTTTCATGGATTTTGCATCCAAAAATTCTACTCAACCTCCTACTATTCACATCACACTTCACACTTCATCTTTTTTTTTAATTTTTTTTATCAAATATATTTTTATATGAATAGTGAATAAAAAATTATAAATATTTTTTAAAAAAATAAATTTAAAAAAAATTTAAAAAAATATTAAAAAATATTAAAAAGTGTGGAGTGTGGAAAATGAGGAGAATGAATAAGAAAACCCTTTTGCATCGTTCAGGTGCTTTGTCAGGGCCCTCGTCGATGACTTGCTCTTTTTCTTTTGTTTTTGGTTACTTGCACGAGGAGTTTGTTCCTGCTCCATCCCATCCCATCCCATCCCCGGATTCGGAATGTTCTTATTGGCCACCGCACTAGCTCATCCAAGACGTGTTGGCGCCCGGTCAAAGTCAAAAGGCCCAGCAATCTTGCCCAACTTGATTGTTGTACAAGAATTTGCAACGTGGTTTGCCCAAGTCACCTGAACCACAAGGCATGTAGTATGCAACAGGGACCCACATTGAAGTCTGGGCAGTCAAGTTTGATTAATATTCCTTATAAAAAGTTTGGTATGTTTGGGTAATAGATTATATAAAAATTTTGTGAATAACGATAAAATGATTTGAGTTAATAATATTTTATTAAATTTTAAAAAATAAGAAAAAAATTAGAAAATTAAAACATTATTAGAATATTATTTTTGAAGATTTAGATATCGTTTGATTACGAAGTTCAGATGAGGTATCTTGTTGAAAGTTAAAAAAATATTATTATAATATTATTTTTATTTTAAAATTTAAAAAAATTAAATTGTTTATTATATTTTGTTTAGAAGTTTGAAAAAATTGTAATAATTATATGAGATAAGATAAGATAATTTAGTTTTATATAATCAAACCAGACCTTAAAATTAAAAAATATTTATATTTAAATGATATTTGAGAAGGAATTTAGTGCATATGTTCTTTTATAAAAATTGAGATGATGTTGGAGAAAAAATAAAATTGATTCTACACATGCAAGTAAAAATCGATTTTTTTATAGGACTGATATTGTAATTAGTAAATAATTTAAATGTTTTGGAAAAAATTAGAATATCCACTGTTCTTTAAATTTTGGGATAAAATAACGAAAATACACTTAAGAATTGATAATATGGTCCCTGACTAACAAGTAGCATGTATATTAATAAAATCTGAATGTCAAACGTACAGAAAATTGTTAAAGCTCATAAATTATGTACAGCGGAAGATAGATTAGGCATAAATACCTTAAGTGCTAAGCTAAATAGTCAATTAATACTTGGTTTTCCCACAAGTTTCACAATGACAAGGCTCTAGATGAACCAGCTACCGGACCATCACCTTTACCCCACTTTTCAACTTGGATCTTGGTTTGTTTTTCAAAAGATGTTACGTATATTTACAATTTTATTTACAAAAAATATATAATACTCATTTTATCAATTTTAATTTCTAATTTCTAATTTTATAATGAGAAACACTATATACAACCGGCTATTGCGTAACCGACGCAACCGGCACGCTTTTTCATTAAAAAAATTATTTTTTTAACATTTTATGGACGCCGACAAACGTGACTAGATTTCTGTACAAGAGTTTGACCGTCAAATATAAATAAGGAGCTCAAAACAGAACTCCAGCGATTTTGGGAATTTCAGAACTTCCATTGTGTGTGTGAGAGAGAGACTAACGTCAGCGTTGTCGTATGAGTTCTGATTATTGGGAGCTTGAGTTCTCATGGCTGTTCGTGTTCGCTGCAAATAATTGCAGAAACCCGACAAGTAGAAATGGTAGAAGAAAGCGTGAATATAAATGCAAGACGTTCCAGCTTACAAAAATACCAAAATGGATCTGTGTATTTATAAGAGTTTGGGAGAGATAGAGAGTGGGAGCTGGGAAGGAAGGCCAAGAGTTTCTTTAAGGTGATCTGCGTTTTTGTTTGACTCAGAGAAGTCTTCCTGATCTATGAAACAACAACGTATTCTAATGGTGGACAGATAATGAAGAAGCTGTCTTTCAGTTTGATAGAATCTTTTGCTTTTTAAATTGTACGAGTTTAGAAATCCAACCATGTTCTTCAGCGTTCATGAAATGTTAAAAAAATAATTTTTTTTTATAAAAAGGCATGCCAGTTGCATCGGTTACGCAATAGCCGGTTGTATATAGTGTTTCTCTTTTATAATAATTCTCAGCATATCAATAACTAACATAACATATGTTTTTTCAATGAGTCTCCTTACCTATATCAGTGGTGACGTAGAGAGGCAGAATGCCCTCATAGGGGAGCTCATAGGAACACCAACAGAAGTTAATTCTCTACTAAAGACAGCAATCAAGAACTACAGGAAGATTCAGTTAATTATTCCTATATTGATTAAAGAAATGATTAAACACTTAATTCATTGATTAATTGAGTTACATGGTTTTACTTGAAGTCATAGATTACACATTAGATTAGAGAGGACCGTTACCCCCTAAGTCCCCCCTTGAGGGGATTAACCAGCATAGACAATTGCAACACCAACTACTGAACTAACTTTCAGCTTATTCTGTTACCTGGGTTGTCAGTAGCATAAATACTGTGCATTCCAATTGTAAATGCTCATAACTTGCTTACTCTGGAATGAGAATGGTTATGCTTGGTAGGTGAGATAAGATAAAAAATTTTAAAAATTTTATGAATAGTGTTAAGATAAAAGTTTAAAATATTAATTTAAAATATTAGAATTTGAAAAAGTTGTATTGAGATTTGAAAAAGTTGAATTGTTTATTATATTTTTTATAGAAATTTAAAAAAGTTGTAATAATGAGATGAGATAAAAATAAAGATGAGAAATCTCATCTTTACCCCAAACATAAATACTGTGCATTCCAATTGTAAATGCTCATAACTTGCTTACTCTGGAATGAGAATTAGATTTTCCAGCAATACCAAATTAGTATGCATAAATGTGAAGAAGTAATTTTTTTTGCAAATCTTTCTTAAATACATTTGTCATTTCTCTTTTCAAAATTAGTCAAGTACACTGCGTAGTAAACATTATAATACCACCCAATTATATCTCCAAAGCCTAAGAACTTCTCGCAATTGGCAACAAAATTGAGGAAGAGATTCGGTTTGCTATGTTTTTCTAATAGTATTAGTATTGGATTCGCTATCTCATCAGAAAAACTTTATCTTATTACACTTTCTACCTTTTGCCTATACTACTCAAAACTGGCCACATTTGGATATAAAAATAGTTTCATCTCATTATTATAATTTTTTCAAATTTTCACACAAAATATAATAAAAAATTTAACTTTTTCAAATCTCAAAACAGTAATAATGTAAAAAAATAATATTCTAACAATATTTTATTCAACTTTTAACTTTCATCTAAAAAATCTCATCTCATCTCACTTCTAAACGGAGTCTTAGTCTCACATTGAATTATCCATCTAGGCTTTACATAATAATAAAGTATTAATTATTTTCAAGTTTTTTAATTATTTTTTTTATTGAACCAATAAAAAAGTTATAATTAATAGCATAAAAGTTCTATCGTTCATTCTAATTAAATTATTGTTTTTTGCTTTTAGTACCAAAACAAACCGATCAATAAAGGCTAAGCACATGTTTTACCCCTGTTTGAATTGGATGAGAGATGGAGAAAATTAGAAGAAGAATTTGCATGAATCAATTTTGCACGAGGAATAAGAGAAATTAGGATGAGAAACATAATACCATTCAGGGAGAGAGAGAAGATAAGCTTAGAAAAGTGGGTGACTAAGTTACTGTGCATCGGCATATATGTTGAGCTGTTGTGGTTACAAACTCATATGGCTAATTGATACCTAATTCAATGCAAATCATTTTTGGGGTTAATTAGCTAAAATTTGACATTTTAGAGCAAAAAGCTACATCACTACCGGTGCTGATCTAAGCATAAAAACTGACTTGAAGGAAAATATGCATAAAAAGTAATATTAGATATAAATTTAGAGCATACAAGTCGTGCAGTCTATTTAGAAAAAAGTGGACTCGACCAAAAAAATAGAAGAAGTTATTTTTCATATAGCGTCTTTTTTTAAAGTGTAATACTATATGTACTTAAAAAAAACTTACAAAAACTCATTTTGTCAGTTTCTATTTAAAATTCAAATTTTATAATTTTCAATATATCAAAACTGACACGTAGAGAAGTAAGTCTTTTTATAATTTTTTTTCAGATTTTTAAAAGAAGTGCACGAAGTTTGGGCATTATAAAACTGTACAAATTATTCTTATATATATAAATAAATATGTTTATATGTGTATCCCCTCCAATCCATTGCTCGTTTTAGGACCAGCTTTTACTCATGAAGTAACTACCAGTTTATATCCAATTAAGCATAACGTCTGGCTTTACCTAAGTGGTAACATTAACAGCTACTAAAAGAACAAACATAGAGGCGCATGCATGCCCACACAACGGTTGGCCCCTTTTATGCATACAGAAGGAAAATTAAAAGAGGGAAATGTGCAAAAATCATTTAAGTAGATTCCTTACAGATGATCATAAGGCAATATTGTATGTAATATCTTATATAGTATACAACAAAGTACTGTTGAATAAAATCTCACGTTATTAGAGAATTAGGAGAACTTGATCTTATTCGTTTAATTAATGTTTATAATAATTTCAAGAGACACCAGTTATAATATAAACTTGAATTTGAATTATTGGCCGCAAATTTGGCCATCTAATTTATATTATTAAATTCTTTTTCATTGATTCTTCCATTTTTTTTTTAATTCAAACTAAATACATGACATTTTTTTTTTTTTTAACTAAAACTGTGTTAAAAATGATAAATCTAGGATGATAAGTGTTGTGTTTGTACCCGATAGAAGTAATAACTGTTGTCATCTCATGAACCCTTTATCACTTTGATAAAAAAATGCTATGATTAAAATTGATATATATGCATGCATTATGCTGGCAAAAAATAATAAATATTGATGTGACAAAAACAAAATGATTTAATTTGAAAAATAACAAAATCCTGGTCCAAGAAAATCTACAACGAACAGCAGTGGTGGAACCAGCAATTTTTCTTAGGAGGGGCCAACTTTTCTATTACACGAGATGTTTATGTAAAATGAAAATATATTACAAAATCATAAAACATATACAATATTTCATAGAATAATATTCATCTATTATTATTTTTGTAAATATGAAATATATAGAAATTGTTTTCTTCATATAAACTATCAAGTGACATTTTAGAATGTCATCTTTCATTCTAATATCTAAGCAACTTTATCAAATTTCATATAAAATCTATCTATTTTGGTGTCACATTAAGCATAATATTCTCCAATTGAGACCTTAAATAAAATTTTCCTTGCTCAATGAAGTTTAAAGAATAAATCATCTCCATTATTTTTCATATAAATCATCAATCTTAAATGGTTTTTCTAGTATTTTCACTTTGAATTCTATATTAAGAAACATAATATTGTATAATAAAAAACTTTGGGGTCAATGTTAATAGTTTATTAATTCTCCTAATCTTAGTTTTAATTTAATTTTAGTGTGGCCACATCCTTAAAAATAGATAATATATAGAAATTATAGAAAATCTAGGGGTTATAGGAAAAGAATTAGAGAGAGACATTTCTATGTATATTGATATTTTACAAAATTTTAGAAAGCATATGAGAATAAGGAAATTACAAATTTTTTTTTGGGGCCAATTTCTATATACAAGGAATTATGAATAAAATTTAGTGGCTATTTTGAATTTTGAAAAATTTTGGGGGGGGGGGGGGGCATGGGCTTATGTAGATCCGGCACTTACCAACAGGAACATACATGCATGATCATGTCTATTCTCTCTTTTTCCATTGTTTTCTTGGAGGGGAAATTCAAGACTTGGTCACCACGACTATATACATTATAAGAGATACGGTTTTTTGAGACAAAAAATTTTGTCTCAAAAAATCTCAATTTTGTCCTAAAAAATAATTGGAGTCAAGAATTTCATCTCTATGTTATCTCTAAAAGACCGTCTCAAAAGGTTTTTGGAGACGAAAGTTTTCGTCTCAAAAAATCACTTTTAAGGACGAAATTTGGCAGAACCAGTAGAAACTGTTCAAACGAGAATTTTTTTTTGAGACGATCCAATTTCGTCTTAACAAATTGTTTGAGTGAAATATTTGTTAGTTCAAACCGACCCGTCCATTTAAAATTTTGATTCGAACAAATAACCATATTTAATACTATTTGAACGAAAGGAGTGTTCAAACCAATAAATTTTGTTCGAAAGACTTTTGTTAGAATATAAATTATGTATGTTCGAACTGTATTTTTCATTTATCATTTGAATGAGTTATTTTTTGTTCGAATGGGGCTGTTTTTATTTGAATGAATTTATAAATGGTAATTTACCATTCGGACTGGTTATTTATCCTTCGAACAGTATGAATCATATAAAAAAGAATTTAATTAATTAAAAATACCATACTAGTATTATACAAATTGTAATTCAAACATCAATTGTTCAAATATTTTGGAACATAGTACTAGAAAGAAAATGAAAGAAAAAATTAATTTTTACAATTATGGTGGTGGTACAGAGTTTTGTGACATAATTGATTGCAACTGTTTAAGCACAACTTTTTGTACTTCCATCTCCAATTTCCTTGTTCTCTTCTAATCTTGCCTCAAGATCTGCTGCTTGATCTAATTAGGTCAGCAACTCTTTTTCCGTAGACATCAATCGTTCTATCTCAATTGTTGCTTCCTTCAATTCCTTAATCTTGTCGTCACTCGATCTAGCTCGAGAAGAGGATGATGATGTTGAGGATGACTTGATGCAACGTTCTAAATCCCTCAAATATCTAGAACGTGATCCAAAAACTTGAGAAATGATCTGAGCATCGTTGACAAAAGATGCATCAGATAGATCCGCATCAGTTTTCTTAAGAGATATCACCTTGTCCTACAAAAACAAAAACATACTAGTTAGTATAAGTAACAAAAATATATGGTCACAATGGAATTAAAGAAACTTAAACTTATATAATTTGCCTCTGTTTCGGGACTAGTCCAAACACCATCACAATTGTTATGTGATTTAGCATATAATTGGGTTAGATCATAGTTAGCAGGACTTTCTTCTTTCTGCAAAAAGAAAATCTATATTAGAACTTAAATCAGAAAAGTATATTATATGTTAATATTTAACGGGGAGTAGAATAACTTACCATTTTGTTAGACAAATGATGAAAAGATAGAGAACCCGCATGATGGTGTATCGTTAAATTCAATCTATTTGCTTTGTTCACAGTACTCTATTGCTAAAAAAAAAATATTATGTCTATATGTTTAATACATCTATCATATACTATTAAAAAAATATAACAGTGAAATTGCCTGATAAGCAGGATCTTTAAACATGTCACAAACCTTCTCTCATTCGTTTGGTGGCATTGCTTAGAATGGATTTTGGCGCGACTCTATTATAGTATTGAACTTCTTGTAGTGTGCATGGCATCACCTTTTGCACCTCTGGAATGCATTCGACATCAGTTTCTCAACCGTTAAGCAATCCTTTTGTCAGCTGAAATTAAGCTCAAACTCATCATTTCAATAATTATAAACAATTAGGATAAATACAACGTAACTTGAAAGTAACATGTTATATACTTAGTTGTTTGAGATGTAGCTTATTACCGAGTAACTATTTTTGATGTGGTCTTTCACATTTTGGAAAACTTTAAACCAAGAGGATGTAATAATTGGTGCATATGTGCGAGTAAGCGTATCAACATAAGAAGCAAGCCACGCTGCCGAATCTCTGGAGCCACGGGTGTGATCATCAGGAATATCAACTTTAATTTTACCTACTTTCCTTGCTTTCCCTATGCAAACACCCATCGTAGTGCTTCTACCTCGGCGCTGACTTATAACAACTATATATACAATAATTAAAGCATGTACTTTAATTAAATTATTTTATTTTATAGATATATTACTTAAATTGAGCATAAAATGTGTTATTAAATTTGATAAAATACCTTATTTTGAGTTTGATAGTGTTGGCTCACTATTTATGATAGGTGAACCACATAGAGAGTCAGTAATAGATGGGGAAGACACACGTGTTGCTTTGCGTTCAAAAGACATATCTATTTAAAATTGTAACAAGTTATTATTCAAACAAACATTACGGATATTTATAAGAATAATACTTACAAAAATTCATGTTTGAAATTCATTCATTATCCGTTTTGCTAGATCAGTCGCCCTCATCCTCACTAGACACTTCAGTGATTCATCTTCTTCCAATATTTCACATTTAATTACTTCGGGTTGAACATCTTGGCTGAGATTAACAAATAAATTGATGCTTACTTCGATTTCTTGATATGCTTCTTTATTTTTTGGACTCTCAACTTCTTCTGTAGGTTCATCTGCTTTTGGAATATAATCATATATATTTCTTAGTATTAACTTCTCCACAACCCGCCATGGGTTTTTGTACTCTAGATTATCTGAATAAAAAACTTGATTCGCTTGGTAAGCGAAAACGAAGAAATCTTCCTCATCCCATGTGCGAGATGTATTAACACTTACAAAATAATCATCGTTGCGCTCTCCCAACCTAGGATTTGAGACATCCCACCAATTACATTTAAACAACCAGACCATATATCCCCCCACGTACTTTAACACTATGATATATTCTACAATTCCGTAGAAGTCAATATTATCATCCCTACGACTTCCTTCGACTATGACCCCGCAATTTTCAATTTTCTTATATCGTTCTCTGTCAATTATGTGAAATCTATATCTATGCACCAAATATCCTGAGTATTGGATGGCCTGCCTGGACGGACCACATGCCAGAGTATATAGTTCTGGTGAAATTTTTTCTGAATTTTCACCATATTTCGGTACAACCTACATCAATAAATATTATTATATAGAAAAAAAGTGGAGTTAAGTGGTATGAAGTTCGTATTATAAAATGAGACTTTACAGTAATACCGTATGTTCAAACCATTAGGAAAATTCTTCTTCGTGCGTCTTTTCTACGTCAGTTACACTATTCGTGCGAAGTAGTTGTATTTATTCACTAAGCATGTTCATGTGAATGGTGAATTTGTATCAAGTTATACTATATTATTATACATGAACTTAAAAATAATATTAATTTAGATGATCATCACTAACATCAAGTAGTGGTCAGTCTCTGCACAGTTATTCAAGACATACCATCGAGCTCTTTTAAACTCTCGTCCATATAGGTTGTAGCTCCCTTATGCGCCTATGGGACGTACTATTTGAAAAAACATGGTAAATATCGATGAGACTCCCATCTCTCGTCCACCTTCATAATTTTGGTATGGTCTTATAAATCTAGTATCAACCCCACAGAAATACATTGAACAAAAGGTATGCCACTCATTATCAATATATGATTCAACAATCGAACCTTTTAGACGAGCTTTATTCTCTATAGATCGCTTAATTTTTTTTAAAAACCGTTCAATAGGATACATCCATTTATACTGAACTGAGCCAGCGACTAAAGCCTCACGAGGTAGGTGCATAGCGAAATAAACCATTACATCAAAAAATGAAGGCAGGTACAAACTCTCTAATTTGCACAATATTACTGCAATGTCAACTTCTATTTTTAACAATACATCAACTTTCAATATTCTACTACAAATGTCTTTGTAAAATCCTGCTAATTCTGTGAGAGCTGTACGAACATCTCGAGTAAGCTTTCCACACACAACAACCGGCAACAAACACTGTAGAAATACATGATAGTAATGACTTTTAAGACCAGTTATCTTCCAATCATATGTTCAAACATATTTTGATATGTTTGAAGTGTAGCCATCGGGTAATTTTATTGTCATGAACTAATCATAAAATTTCTTTTTCTCATCATATGAAAGTATATATCATCCGATGGATATATAAGCTAACAACTCATTATCTTGCAAATGCAACTTCTTCAAGTCTTTACGAGATTTAGTTGTATCTTTTTTCTTCATTTCTATTGACATCAGAGTGCCCAATATATTCTCACATATATTTTTTCAATATGCATAACATCTAGATTGTGGTGCAGTGTCAATGTAGACCAGTATGACAATTTAAAAAAAATACTTTTTTTGTCCAATTCAACTTCACTGGTTGTCGTTTTCTCTTACGAACTCTTGTATCTTTCCCAAATCAGTTTTCTAAAACATTCCCAAACTACGCAATAATATCATTCCCAAACAACTCTGCGGTGATGACCTGCGCTCAATCTTTCCATCAAACATGGCTCTATTTGAACGCCATCTATGATCATGTGATAAATAACGATGATGTCCTAGAAACATAATTTCCTACAATGACTCAACCACTAAGACTATGTATCTTTATTGCAAATAGGACAAGTTATTTTATCTTTTGTGCTCCACCCAGACAAATTCTCATATGCTGAAAAATCATTTATTATCCACATCATTGCAACATGCATCTTGAATTCCCGCAACGAGGCCACATCATGTGTACTGATACCCTGATTCCACAACTCTTTCAACTCTGTAATCAGTGGTTACAGATATACATCTAATTCGTTCCCTAATGTCCTTGGCCCTGGTATCAATAGAGTTATTATAAAATACAGATCCTTTATACACTTCTAAGGTGGCAAGTTATAGGGTATTAATATGACAGACCAAGTACTATGAGAAGTGCTCATATTGCCGAATGAATTAAAACCATCCATTGCCAAACCATGGATACTCGACGTCAAATTTCTTCCATTGTAAGGAATCTACAGGATGCGAGATGAAGTTTTCATTTTGGACTCTTTCTATGTAATACCAAGACATATCTTTCACAGTTAACCGGGACGTAAACAGTCTTTGAAATCGAGAAATCAACGAAAAATGTCTTAAAACTTTGTAGGATACATTACGTTTATCAGATGTCCATCTTGACTCATGACACATTGGGCATGAGTAAAATACTGCATATTACTACCAGTAGTGAATACAATCATTTTTACAAGTGTGGATGATGTTATAATCAAATCCTAACCCTTGCTTCAATTGTCTCGTTTCATAAAAACTATGGGGTATTACGTTATTCTGAAGAAGAGCCTCTTTAAATAATTCAAGCAACATATAGAGCAACCTCATCGTGAAAGATAACTTACTATGACGAGTGCACCCCTCGTACAACTCTTTTTGTGCATCCTCCCATAGTCTTCCAAAATTTCCATTTCCCTCAAATTATTGTACAAATGTTCATTCTCCATCCCTCATTCCAATTACTCCTGCACCTAGATCACCTAACATCTCAATTATATCCTCTTCATTATCATCACTATCATCAGGATCATCCACATTAATGTCCTCCATGTCAGTGTCGTTACCCTCCTCCATTTGATTGGCTTGACTGCTAAATCTAAGTCCATTGAGAAATGGTTCGCTATGTACTAAGGTGAGTATTTAAGATCGATTTCATTTACAAATAAATAATCCTCCACTACCACAAAATTATAAGAACTAAGATTTTTACACTTTTTGTACAGACATCTTATAAATCCTTGACTGTCAACACTCATGCGAGCAAATTTTAGAAAAAACTTCACCCCTTTGTACATACTTCTTATAGTCTCACCTAAGTCTATCTTCTAATAGCATCTAACTTTTATCCATTGCTATGATCCGTTATTTGTCAAATGTCCATTAAAAAAATCCAATTTATGGGATAAACACTATCAAGAGTATATTCATACTTGTTTACCATTTGTTTTAGAAGGTAGTTGATCATATCCCATTCGAGAGACTATCATCTATATCGCATATATACTCAGTACAAAACTCTAATGTTAGTAAAAATTTTGGCAGAATTTTCTTATAATTCTTCAAGTATTCTAGTCATGATAAGTCGTCGACCTTATTCATAGGCCGAGAAACTTATAGACCACATACTCGAAGAATGTAAAGAAACACTAAACCAAAACTTTAATTGATTAACACAAAAATTTAAATTAAATATATCTTCCATATAGATGATAAAATCCCAAACTGTCCATTTTGGACAAGTTAAGAGTTTTACCCAAACATTCTTTAAGAGAATTATTTGACCACAACTCTCGAACCGTCTAAAGTTCAAGTACATATAAAAATAACTCTAAAATCCAAAACTTTCCAACTTCTACGATTATACTATAAATTTAAAAGCAAGTCACATTCCAAATCTCAAATACATTGCAAATAAGCAATATAAGAAATATTTTATAAGCAATAAACATTAATTTAAGTATTAATAATTGCTATGTCATATTATATTATAATTTTTATTTTAATTTAAGTGCAAAATATTTTATAAATATATTATTATATAGTTTTTTAATAAAATATTTTATAAGTACTAATTCTTAATTTAAGTTTTAATAATTCCTATGTTATATTATTTTATAAGTTTCCATTTTAATTTAAGTACAAAATATTTTATAATTATATTATTATATAGTTTTATAATTAAATATTTTATAAGTATTAATTTTAATTTAAGTTCAAAATTTAGACTTAATAAAGCTTTGTTTTTATATTTTAAGTATAATTTTTATAAATCTTATAATTTTAAGTAATATTTAGTAAGTAAAATCTTATTAATCTGTTCAAACAGGATTCTATTCAAACAAGACTCTGTTTGGATAGGATTCTGCTCGATCAAAAATTATAGTGTTCGAACGGTACAAGCTTAGATTCCAAACATGAAACAGAGACAAAACATAAGCCACAAAACACAATTTTCACAAACACAATCTCATAAGATGTATATTGGTGTATGATACATTTTAAATGGGATTGTACAAACACAAATATACCAAAAATCTTAACATAATTAATTAAAATTTAAAAATTATCAAAAATAAAAAATTATAAATATTACCTCAAAGTTAAGCAATCCAAACAAAATAGTAATATGCAATACCTACATAAGCATAAAACACATTATGAGAAAACCCTAAATCATGTGCAATAAACTAACTTGCTATGAAATTTGAAATACCAAAAAAATATTACTTTCCTCTTATAAACCTCTTCTCTCTCTCACTAAGTTTGTTCCTCTCTCTCTTGTCACAACTCTCTCAAACACACACAAATGTCTCTGCTTCCAAAGAAATCTTCGCACGAAGTGAAAATGAATTGGAGTTTAAGATATTTGAATCTATGAAATCCCGTTCGAACTGGTCTTTTACTAATTTGAACACAAAAATTTCAGATAGCGCCAAATTTTGCCACGATTTAATCCAAGTTCGAACACGAAAATTACTTGTTCGAACTAAAAAAATCAGAATATTCCTTGGCATATTCTTCAAATATAGAGAAAATCAGAGGGTATTTTCATTCGAATGAGAAATTTTCATGTTCAAATAAACTGGCATTCAGAGTATTTGGCGCTAAGTTTCCCTTCAAACACATTTCACGAGATAAATTCGTTCGAGCGGTAAGTTATTGGGTTCGAACTAATAATAGTATTATTATGCTTATAAGTAATTTCCTACAATTTTAATAATCTATTGTATAGTTTTTTATATTTTAATATTATATAGTATATAGTATATAGTATATAGTATATAGTATCTATATACACTATAGCAACTATTTTATATTTACAAAAATATTTTAAAGATTTTTTGGTTTTTTATTTTCGAGTCATTTTTTTAACACTTTTCAATATTTTAAACAAAAGAAAAAAATTTACAATATTATTAAGCAATATTTTCTTAATCACTAAGTCAAGAAAAAAAACTAAAAAATAAAAAACCCAATCGGGCAAGAAAACCATCTAGCATTTTTCAATTAATATATAGTACTTATTAATATATAGCACTTATACAATACTTAGTATTATATCTTAATTTTAAGTATAATATAATATATTAATTATATTAACTTGTATAGTTATCATAACTTATAATAGCTATAACTATATAGTAACTAGGATACAATACTTACACTATAGTAGCTATATAAATAATAAGTATAAGGTAATCATATCTTTTTTACAACAAAAAAAAAATGAGATTTTTGCTTTGGGCGATTTTTGGCGATTCTATTATTTTGCTAGGGTTGGCTACGTTGTTGGGTTGCATGGCGGCCAGTGCTGCAGAGGCAAATCGACGTCTTTACGTTGATCTTGTTTCCACAGTTCGGCAACCCATTCCTGAGATGCCTGTGCCTCATCGGGGGCCAAAATATATGGATGGTGAAATCCGTTTCCAGTTCTCTAAGGAGGAGATTGCTAGATCTACAGAACCATTCAGGTATTCCATCGTTTTAAAGTTCCTTAGACAGAGGCCTTCATTGGATTCTATTCGATCTTTCATCCATTCTAGATGGGGTTTATCATGCATGCTTGTGGTTTCTACTATGAGGAGACCACGGAATGTCTTTATTCGTCTTTCTAATGAACCAGATTTTCTAAAAGCTCTCTCTCGAGAAACCTGTGAGGTGAATGGTATTCAATATCGGGCTTTTCACTGGAAACCAGATTTTAATGAGGATGAAGAACCTTCTTTGGTTCTTGTTTGGATTGTGTTGCCAAGGCTTCCTCCAAATTTCTATCACGAATCCTTTCTAAAAATTCTTACAGCCCCGATCGGCCATTTTATTCGAAGGGACAATCCTACTAAATGTGCTACTCGCACAGATGGAGCACGCTTATGTTTGGAGATGGATGCTGCGAAAGAGCCGATCACACATTTCTGGATTGGGGTGCCGGGACTGGGATGTAAACAGGAAGTGATTTACGAGACGCTTTTGGCTTTTTGCTCTATGTGTAAGTTGCAAGGGCACAACGCACGTACATGCAGATTTAAGACTCATAATAATGGTGACAAGATTTGGGTTTGAAAGGGTGCTAAAGCTAATGATTATGGGAAAGAAAACCAAGAGTTGGGACAGAGTGAGATTGATAAAGGAAAAAATGTGATGGTTGTATCAGACACTGTCGAAGAACCTATAAGCGAGAATTTGAACACACAGATAGAGAACTTTGTGGATCATGTCCCTATTTCTAATGACGATCAAGCAAAGGATGAACAAGCTGTTCTCATGCCAGACTCGAAGCAGACGAATATTTATGAGGGCACGCTGAGCGCTGAAAAAATGTTAAAAGAAGGGGATTACCGAGTGGAAGAAGTTGAAGATGATATACTTGTGGGTCCTAGGGAAAATGATAATGAAGATTTGAATGAGGATGATTTTCCTAATGCTAATGGAGAGGAAAATAGGATTATGGTAGAATCTTTTTCTCCTGAGTTGGAAGTTTGTGTTGAAAATTTTTCCAAAAATAAGGATTATGATACTGAAAATGAGGGTGTGGTGAAGAAAATGAGGGTCCGAAAAACTTTTGAGAAAGTTCGTAGCACGACCCGGGTGCTAGCCTAGCCAAATAAATTTTCCTTATGATTAGTCCGATTTTGGCATGGAATATTCGAGATCTTGGTACCTCCAGAAGAAGATTAAAGAAGTTGGTTATGAAAATGAAACCGAAAGTGGTTGCTTTAATGGAACCTTTTGCATCTATTGACAAAATGACAGGTTTACTTCACATGTTACATATGGATCAGTTCATCACTAATGAAAGGGAGTCTGAATAAAATTTGGGTGCTCTGTCAGGATGATGTTTCTGTACAGATTGTTCTCTGTAGAAAGTAGTTTATTCTTCTGAGAATTGAGGATGGCATGATAAATACTTTGTGTTGTTTTGTTTATGTGATGTGCAATATGGTGGACAGGTAAGAACTCTGGGAACAATTAAATGCTCAGATAATTGGAGCTGAATGTAACATCCCAGATTTTAGTATATTTTTAAAGAAGGTTTATTTTAATTATTTATTGCGTAATTCTCTTGTTTTAATATTTTAGAGGTTTTATTTTATTATTTTATTGGATTTTCCTATTTTTATTAATTATTATTTTTGGAGTTTTAGAATATTATTTTAGAATATTTTAAATGGTGAAAATTATTTTTTTATTAGGCTTTCTTATTGTTAATTATTGTTTTGGATTTAAATTAATCTTTAATTTAAATTGGTTTGTTTGTGGGTTTTAAAATTATTATTATTTTAATTAAAGCATTTCACTGCGTTTGATTAATTTTAATTAGGGTTCTGCAATTTAATTCCTTTTTATTTTAAAGGATGTTATTGTTGGAGTTTAATATTTTACTTTAACTAGTTTTGAGTTTATATTGATTTATTTATTTTACTGTTTTAAAAATAGTTATTTTGAGGATCAGTTGTGACCCAAAAGTTGTGAGGATTGAACCTCATTTCTTTTCCTTCATTTTTCTTTTCCCTTTTTCCTTTTTCTCTTTTTCGTTTTTCCCCCATTTCCTTCTTCCTTCCCGCGCGACCTGGGTTTTCTCTCTCTCTCCTCTCTCTCACGCCGATCGGCCTTTCACCGTGCAGTGCCGCCGTCGGCTGGCCGTGGTCGACACCGCCGGCCTCACCGGACTCCCCGTGCGCCGGCGACCTTGCCCCACCAATCTCAGGCTGAGCCTCGCCGCCGTTTGCCTCCACGACGCGCTCGAACCCGCGGCGGTTTCCTCCTTGCTGCGCCGCCGTCCGGCCACCTCCGGCCACCAGCTCCTAGCCACTTGACCACCGGCCCATTTCCGTCCTAACCGACCCAACCCCGGCCCCGATCCGTCGCCGGAGCCGCCCCAACGAGCCTCAAACCCGATCCGAGATTTTCGGTCGTAAACCACCCTTTTCTGCCACTATTCACGGCCAACCACCACCACCATTAGATTTCCCACCTCCTATAGGCCCTACCTTACCGTTCCCAAGTCTTCGTTTGAACCCGGGTGAAATTTGAGTTTCACTGCGTTTCGGCCACAGTGTTTTTACACTGTGACAGTTGCTGTTTTGGTGCATCCAGTTCCTCCGTGATCCTCCATAAATTATTTTAAAGCACTGTAAGTATTTCTCCAAAAGACTTTTAAGATTTAAATATATTTTTGCAATGACCTGTTTTATAAACTGTAAATTGGTATCTGTTTAGACTGTTGGTTATTTGGAAATTATTGTGAATTATTGGTTGTTGGTAATTGGTCATTTTCATGGCATTGTGCACGCATGCGTGGGTGTGTAATTTTGAAAAGGATTTCTGGGTGTGTGTGTATCACCCCCAAGCCGAGATGGGTTATTATCTCGGTGGAGCTCCTCTGGGCACTCGGGAGCGGAATATACTGAGTGTCGTCCCCTGGAGCTGTTGCTCGGGACTTGGACGGGATGGTAGCGCTCTCGATCCGACTCCATGATCTCTCGGGCTGGCGGAGATCAGAGGATGCTTGGCTATGTACGCGGTGGGCGCGGAACTGGGCATCTCTCATGTTTATTACTAGCACGGCCGTTACCCGTGGAGTGAATAAAGAAGCCAGGGTATGTGGATGGTCCCTAGGGGAGGCCATGGTACATACGGATTAAAATTAGAATTAATGTATTTATTCCTGTGTTTTTAAATTGTGCCAAATGGTGATTTTGGCGTGCGTGGAAAACTGTGATTTTCGAGAAATGGTGTTTTTTTCGGGTTTGGTGTTTTGGTCATCATGTGCATGCATTGTGGCTGTTGTATTTATATATTTGTCATCTTGGAGTATTTTTAGGTTTTACTTACCTGTGGTACCATTTATTGGTACTGCAGATTTTGATGCAGGCTTTGCAGAGGCTGAGCCCGAGGATGCGGCTCCGCCTGAGGAGTAAGGACATTTGGCTATATTTTTATTGGTATTTGTATTTTATTTGATGTCGTTTTAAAAACAAGAAAATTGTATTATGTTGACTTATGGATTTCTGTATTATTTTTGTATTGTATTAAATTCTGGTACTTAGTTATCTGACTTAACCTTTTCGCTGCGTTTTACTTTGTACACGTGTTGCATTTCACACACTTGGCACGTGTCATTGGGGTGCGTGACCGTGTTGTCATCATCCCGGGTGTCTCGATTTCCGTGCTGTCCGTACATGGAAGTCGGGGGTGCCACACTGAACCTTGCATTATTATAGGTAATTTTAATATTATTAGAAAGGATTCAGAACGTAGGGGTTAGACCCCAGCCGAGAGCAGCTATGGACGACTTTAATTCCTGGATAGATCATTGTGGTTTGATTGATATGAAATCTTTGAGTAGTAGGTTTTCTTGGTGTAATGGTCAGAGTGGTCTTTCAAGAAGTTGGGCAAAGTTAGACTGATGTTTCTTGAATGCAAATTGTTTGAACAACTTTCCAAATGCGACTATTACTTATTTATCGAGATCCACTTTTGATCACTCTCCCATGTTCATGGAACTTCAAATCGATCCTTTCTCTTATGGTCCCCCACCTTTTCGGTTTCAGCAAATGTGGATAGATCATCCTAAATTTCGGCCTTTTGTGGAGAAAATCTGGCAGGAGAATGTGGGTGGTACGGGTCTCCTGAAATTGGCTCTCAAACTTAAAAAATTAAAGGGAGCTTTGAGAGATTGGAACAAGTGGACCTTTGGTAGAACCGAGACTCATTTGCAGGAATTACAAGATCAGATTAACAGGTTGGAATATGACTTACAGCAGGCTTGGGATCCACTTATTGAACAAGACCTTGTGATGAAGAATGTAGAGTTAGCTGAGTGGAGGCACCGGACGGAGACTAGATTGGCTCAAATGGCTAAAATTAAATGGAGGGTTGAAGGTGACCAATACTCTAAATTCGTCCATGTGTATTTATCTTATAAGCAGAAGAAGAGAGTCATGGAAATGAGAGTTCAAAATGGCACTTATTTGAGATTGCCTGAGGAAATCCATTTAGGTGCTGTTAATTATTTTTCATCCTTTTTGCAAAAGGAAAATCATGGGAGTGCTCTGGATTTGTCCCACATCATTTCACCTGTTATTTCTGAGGAGGAAAGTGCTATAATCTGTGCTATCCCCTCCATGGAAGAGGTAAACAATGCTTTGGTTCTATTCCTTCTAATAGTGCTTCGGGTCCTAATGGTTTTGGAGCGGGCTTCTTTAAAAGTGTTTGGGATCTTATCAAGATGGATAGTATGGCAGCTATAGAAGAATTCTTTAGAGGTGGGGAATGGCCTAGATTTTATACCTCCTCTTATGTGGTTTTGATTCTAAAAATGGATATTCCAACTGGGTTCGATAAATTTAGACCTATATGTCTTTGTTCGGTCTTTTACAAAATTTGCACCAAGGTGATTGTTAATTGTCTAGCCTCTCGTCTCCCAAAAATGATTTCTCTTGAGCAAGGAGCTTTTATTCCGGGTAGAAGTATTTTTGAAAATTTTACAAATTTTCAAAATTTTACTATTAACTAGTGTAGCAACATTACAATTAATTGTAAATTAACAAAATCATAAATTTTCAATTTGATCAATTTGGGGTGGCACCGTGGCGGTAAGTTCATTGAGTGGTGAGTTGTGTTGACTGCTGTGAGACTGAAAATCAAAATCATAAAAGTTAATAAGTTATAAAACCTGAAATATTAATAAGTTAAAAATAAAACAAATTAGAATTATAAAGTTATAAAGATGAAACAAAAATTTCAAAAATTAAAATATTAAATATTAAAAGTACTAACCAAGATGAGATTGGGATTGAGCCATTGGAATTTGGGATGAAGATGAGGCTGATGAGCATAGATCGGTCATTAGGATTCGACATATGTATACTGAGAATATAAAAGCTAAAAAACATACAAGCAAAATAATTAAATGCTAAAATATTATATAAAATTATAGATGTAAAAAACAATTAAGGGATAAATTGTGCAAACTATGGCAATGGTAGGTCCAATACAAAGTTATATTGCATCGGAGGTAGCCGTAGACAATGTCTCATGTATCACTATAACAATTAAATTTGAAATGAAATTAATGAATACCAATTAAATGAAAATAAATAATTTAAAACAAGAAATTAGAAAATGGAATTAAAATAAATACTAGGTCCAGGTTGATCACCACTGTCTTCCTCGACGTCGACCTCCTCATACTCAAGAACATCTAGAACATGAATTGGAATTCCCTTGTTCCAATTTTATGTGCAAATCAAAGCCTCTACAATAGTAGGAGTTAATGAACTCCAAAATGAATCCAATACACGCCCATCGGTACTAAAGGCTGACTCTGAAACTACGATGCTAACAGGGATGGCTAAAAGGCTGCAGGCTATCTCTCAAAGGATGGGATACTTCACAGTATTCACCTTCCACCAACTTAATATACCGAACTCATGTGAAAAGGTAGAAGCTCTGCTACTAAGTATCTGTCTATCTTTGACTAAGCCTCTACAGAACTCTGGATGAAGGGGGTCTGCTCCAACCTCTCACTCTAGTCCAATCTACGTCTTTTCTCAACCTCGGCTTCTGAAACCTGTGAGGGGGTAGGTGTAGGTGCCACAATATTACTACCCCGCTGGACGGTAAACTCATCAAATAATCTACTAAGGGTTTCCCAAACCCTTGCTGCAATAAGCTCCCAAGCCCTTGCTGCATTAACATGTCTTTGGGAATAATTCAGCAAGTCTACTTCAACATTATGTTTCCACAATAACATGAGCCCCCCACTTCTGCCAACAGACTCCACCACAATACACCCTTCAAAATTAAGCTTCCTAACAACAAATTTGAGCTCACTTAGGACATAATCTGGTTTCCATAAGGAAAACCACCTCGGGAACTTTTGCCTTAATTAAAAGGCTAAGACTTTGAACTATTCGGGAGTTTCCAAGCCCCGACAGTTCCAACTTAGGAGTTTCATGGTGATTGGTGGGGCTGGTAATCAGCCCACACCAATACCATGGAGTTAGCCACCTCATTCTTCCGTTTCTTTTTAACCACTAGTTCCTTAGATAAATCATCATCCTCATCCACAACCTTTTTTGACCAAATAGGGATTCTAGGCAAAGAGGTTGCTTTTTATGAGACCGAGCCCTTCTCTTCCTTAGTAAACTTTTTGGAGCATTTGGGGTCTTCTGTAGTAAGTTCTTGTCCTTTGTTTTTTGTGACAGAGAAACCAAAGGAGGACACTTAGCCGTTAGACCCTGTGGTAATAACTAACTCTTCTCACTAGGCCCTTCCACCTGTATAGGCTGATAATGGGTTTTCGTTAGAGGCCCATCAAAGCCCATACTCCCACCTATATTCTCCCTTGCACTTGTAACGGCCAGATTGCTCAAAACCTCGTTTGAATTTGATTAATCATTTACTTCCACTATTTTTTGTACCAGACTTCCTCAAATCACGTTCCTCTATCTTATCCAGATCACCACATTCAGATTCCATCTCTGATCCAATCTTCTCTACCAAGTTTGAAACTCCGTTATCCTCGCTAGAACCGTAACTACCACCTCCTTCCACAGCCTGTGACAATTCTTTCATCGACACCGATGACTGACCACCGTGATCAAAACTCCGTACAGATCCTTCTTCACCCTGAGAAGCTTGTTTGCCTATCCCCCCCCCCCCCCCCAATGCTATCAAAACTTGATGCATGAGAAGGCTTCCTTCTATAACCAGTCTCAACACGAAGCCATGCACCAAACTGCATGACTAACTCTCCCTCATTTCCCATAGTCGAACTTCATTTTTGACAACTCGAAGTTGTATGTAACAGACATCCACAGTTGAAGCATAACTTTGGCAAGTTTTCATACTGAAAATGCACCCACACTTTCTGCCTAAAGGAATTAATGAAGCACCCTCGAGCAAAAGGTTTCTGTAAGGGTATCTCGATCTAAACCCTTAGGTATTTGCCCCATCCTACTCCATCCTCCTCTGTATCTACATCAATGACTTCACTAATAGAAGCTTTGATTAACATCCCATAATCCCTCGCCATCTTATCAAGTGGTAGATTATGAAACTGAACCCAATAGACTTCGGATTCGATCACAATCTGTGAAGGTTGCATAACACCATCAAAAGGTCGTGATGCTAACAGCGCATTGTCAAAGAGCCACAGCCTTCCCTCTAGAATTCTATTTTTATCTGCATGGGTGGCCAAAGTCAATACAAATGTATTCTGACCCACTTCCTGAAACTCTTTCTTCTTACTAATCCTCCATATATACTACAAGAAAAATAAGCTTTTGCGACTAATTTATTGCAACCAACAGACTCAATTGGTTGTAAACAGTCTGTATTTTAGTTGCAAATAATTTGTTAGTTGCAATAAATTAATCGCAAAAGCCTGTTTTTCTTGTTGATATATATTTTCTCCATTGCATTTGCCACCTTACTGAACGATCCAAACAAACCTGCCCGATTAGACTCCTATGACCTTTAAGCCTAACATCCACATCATCCCCTGAAGGGGACTCCAATACAACCTCCTCCTTTGCGGACAGACAAAGATGTTTCCATCTTTGTTCAAGCTTTTCCATTGCACCACTCACTGAAACCTCACTCACAAAGGAACTAAACAGTCCTCCTTTGAAATCACGTGGGACCCAGAGAGAAGACTCGATATATTGAATTTTAAATGAGTTTAAGTGTAGATAGGATATTAAACAGCCTTTTTAAAATGTTTTATCAAATAACATTTACTTATATGTTGATAAAGTATTCAATTATTTTTCTCTTTTTCTGTTTTTTGTTCATAGAAAAAAGAGTATTTTTTTTGGTTAAATTAGAAGAGATTGCAAATTATTACAGCTCTTACTATTATTAACAAAGATTTTAATCCCAAACCCACTATTCAGAGACTACGTACGTACTTAATTAGTAAAATGCCCCAACACGCCTATCAATAGGAGGTGTTTAGGAAGGCCCACGGTGAATATTGGAAATAAAAATTAAAAAATATTGATATGCCTCTTATATCGATGAGTAGTGCTACATGTATTAACAGTTTTACTTTCAGTTTTAGTACAGCTTACACTTTTATTTGCAAGACTCATTTTGCTAGTTTTCTTTAGAAATTGAAATTTTATAATTTTCAGCTTATTAATAACTGAAACGTAGAGAAATAATTTTTTTATAAATTTTTCTTAAATAGATTTAATATTTTCCTTTACGATGGTAGTCAATTTTCACTTTTGATAGGCTACAATGACATGGTTATAACTCACAATCCAAATCCCTAACTTTCCGATGTGAAAGTCGGAAAGCTAGAGATTTGGATTGTGTGAAAACAAAGATGTTGAAGAATTTCAAATTTGTGTGAAAACAAATTTCAGGTGTGAAAACAAAGATGAATTTCAGTGTTGAAGAATTATAATTTTAATATATACTTAGATTTAAGTTTCTACTAATGAAATCCGTATATAAATAATTAGGAAAAAAAAACTTGGCCACCTAAGATTAATAGATATTGTTATATTTTCTTAGCTTTATTATCTCCAATCATATATGAAAATAACTTAGAATATGTTACATTATACCCAAATTGAGATCACAAAATCCAAAATAAAGAATAATATTGTTGTTCAAGATCTTACATTAAAAAAGTATAAAATTTTCTTCAACTAAAATCGCGTAAATTTTTTCATTTTCTAACCATGAAAAATGGTAGGAGTGGAAAATCGAGGTAGCCTATCTATTTGGGTATGACCATAGTAGGAAAACATTTTCTTGCAAGCAAGTTCGCGCACCAATGTTGATATGTAAGGCATTCGTTTAACGAAACGGTACGAATTGAAGACGAAAATAATTTTTATGAGATAGAAGATCATCTTCTTCTTTCAAAATTTTTATTCTTTTATTTTTCTTTTCAATAAAAAAAGTTATGTAAGCGGCAGTATGCAATTTGATACGCGAACTCGCTTATACCTAACAAGGGAGTATCCTATCCATTGAAAATCGGAGAGGAGAGAGTTAAAATAGAAAAGCCAGGCATTATCTCAAGTCGAGTTTAAGCTATAACATAAACTATTATCCCACTAAAGAATTTAATGAATTATAAAGTAGTTAACACTGATCGTCTAAAATCAATCAAGTATTGATCCGCCACCTTGGACTTTGGTCATGAGTTGTAGAAATCTTGATCATTGGCAAATGTGATTTGGAAAAGAAAGAACCAGCACGCAGATAACTTGCCTTGGAAGTAAGAGAGAGACAATCCAAATCAATCCACGATTCCACGTCTTCACTTAACTTAAAAAGATCTCGCTTGTGTTTACATATAAATGAGATAAGATATATAATATCAAATGAGATTAGAGAAATTACTTATTTACCCTCGTCAAATACCATTCATAAATACAAAAGGCTTTTACAAAATCTACATTAATAGATAATATCTGTTATTGTTGACGTATCTCTACTTGTATATTCAATTATAATGACATAAATGTCCATTTTAAAAGTAGGCATAAAACTCTAAAAATATATATATATTAATTTAAAATTAGATTGGTCCCTATAGTTTTGAATCAAACTAATGCTGCCTATAGTTTTAGAATGTGTAAATCATGTATATTTCACTTCTTTTAAAAAAATAAGACCTACAATTAAAAAATAATTTTTTTTCAAATAATTTCTAGATTCTTTTTTTTTTCTTTTGGAAAATAGTATACGGGATTTATATATTATAAAATTACACATATCATTTCTTTCTTAATCAAAATTATTCCTATAAAATAATCAAAAAATATTATTATTCTAAAACCTTACCAATTATATAGCATAATTTTATCCAAAGAGTATCGGTACGATCCTATCCTATTAAGAGGGGCATTCAAGTAACTTCTCACAGTAAAACTCAATCCCTACAAAGTCAAAGAAAACCGTGGGAGACTATCATAAATGGCGGCACGAAATATGTACGTGTTCTCATGCTCCAGAAAGCGCCACCCACCGCGTCTCTCTCTCTCTCTCTCTCTAAGCAATGTGCTTCCGAAGACATATTTATATCTTTCTACCTGTATATTATATATATATATATATAATCCTTTCGATCGCCACAATCTTCAAGAGGCTTCGATCCGTCTGTGTGCTGCTTTTCTTTTCTTCAACCTCGATCGGCCATCTGTCTTCTCTCCCATCCCAGTTCTAGCTCATGAGTCGGTTGTAATTCCTTAATATCCTCTGTTGTTTAATTCAAATTTCCTTTTTGTTCTCCGTCGATTCTTTCTTAATTTCAGCAATTCCTTCCCAAGATTATCTTATAAATTCGGAAAAAGAGAAACTTATGCTTTATTAAGATAAAGAAGAGAGAATCAATGGAGGAAATAACTGACGTAGAAAGCCAAATCTCTGGGAGTATAGATGATGATGATATATCCGATACCGGGTCTGTAACCGAAGAATCGACTCCTCCATCTCCTCATCCGACATCTCAAAGTTTGTTTGCGCGGGACGGGTTGGCGGCGGTCGGAGAAGGGAGCATAGAGCACGACGTGATCAAGAATGTGTTTCTTCACGGCATGGGAGATATTTCCAAGGATACCGACGTGGTGGCGATGCACAAGAACTCTCCGACTACTTCATCTGGCTTGGCGTCCAAGAAAGCGAGGTTGGACTCGTTCCGGATTTTCTTGGGGGCGATGGCGAACAAGTCCGGCGGAGACGCCAACACGAGGTACGCATGGTATGGTGACACGAGGGACGATATTCGGGAAATCGTTAAGTACGGATTTAGTCAGTGTGCGAGGCCTTCGCACGGTCCGTCCTATGGTTTTGGGCTCCATTTGGCTCCTGCCAAGTTTGCCATTGATGGGTACGTCTCAAAAGCATCGAAAATCTCATGAAATGTCTTCTAATCCAGGTCTTTACCGATTGCCATATTCGAGGGGTAACCAAATAATCGTTGCAAGATTCAAAATAAAAATATTTCCTATGTTAATTGACGTGTGCTATATCGTTTAGTATATAGACAATCAGCTAAATCTATAAAGACTCGTAGAACAAATTCTCAATCTGATATTCTAAATAAAAGATACTTTTATAGGTTTGGATACGTCTCGTCTCATTTCAATTCTTTTAAATTTTACATAAAATATAATTAATAATTTTTTTTTAAATATTAAAATAATAATAATATTAAAAAATAATATTTTATTCAACTTTTAATTAAAATCATCATATCTCATCTCACGACCATAAATTTATTTTGTTTCACAAAACAGTTGTATCTTCTTTTATAGTTTTACATAGAATAGCATATCCTTTTTTTAAGACTAGAGATTAAAATTGTTCACAATTGCATCAATCTGATAGCTTATGTTTGAATAATTAACTACACAGTGCCGCATCCTCTGCGGTAGATGAAGATGGTTTGAGGCATGTTCTGCTATGCCGGGTGATAATGGGGAACATGGAAACCGTTTGTCCTGGTTCCGAGCAGTCTCATCCAAGTTCACGAAATTTCGACTCCGGCGTTGACAATCCATCGGCTCCCAGAAGATACATCGTCTGGAGTGCTTTCATGAATTCGCACATCCTTCCCGCGTACATCATAACTTTCAAGATCCCTGATCATTGCTTAACGCGTAAGCAACTAATTAATGCCTTTGCTTAATTAATTTTCTAATTGTTTCTCTCGAGTTCTTTCCCTTTGAATAATTCTACATACAATCGTAAAGTACGTAAACGTCGCGTAATTATTTTGAAAAAAAATTAATTATTTTCATGTCGATCTTATATTTTATTTATTTTTTTTAAATGGATTACACAACGATTACACAATTCACGATCATATATCTCTTTTCTGTTTTCTTTTTATCTAATTATATACGGTTTGGGGGGTTTATTAAAATGGCCAGGTGTTCCGAATTTGCAGCCAAATAATCCGAGACCATCCACGCCATGGATGAGTATTCCTGCTCTAATGTCCGTACTTTCAAGGACTTTAAGTCCTTCTAAAATGGCATTGATTCACAAATCTCACAAGGATTTTCGGGTGAGTCTATCGAATTCTTTATGTTGGATGTGCTTAATTAATGCAAAAAAGATGCGAACTTTTTTCTTTTTCTATGTGCATGCTTGTTTTCTCAGATTTCTGTCTTATGACTGTTGTTTGGTTTGTATGTTGGTCACAGGCACTCAAGATCCCGCGACCAAGATTTATACGGATGTTGAGGCTCACTGCTGGAGACGAATTATTAGCTGCAACAGTAAAGCGTTACAGACAACACTAGGTGCGTTTCGCCCCTAGTGGATTGTTATTTTAGAACATCGGCCAAGGAAAATGAGTACAGATCAATTTTTTTGTATTATTATTTAGATATTAGATTTGCTTTCTCTTGTAGTAATTTCATAAAAGTAAGTTTGCAAAGTGACGTGAATGGATATGGTACGTTCAATTGTAAAGTTATTTTTATTATAAAGTAAATCTAGTGTCACATGAATATCAATTTGTAAGTTTACTTTATCTGAATGTAATACCTTCTTTTTGTTGCTTTATCATTTACCATTTTGGTTTGGTTCTTATTTGGGATTTATTTATTTTTATCAAAAACAGAACTCACAGCCAACGGATGTTAAATTGAAATTTGCCATATTGTGTGCAGTAGTAGCAACATTTGGTAAAATAGAAAAAGCATTGGACAAGACGTAAAGGGTATATACGTGAATGGACGCGTGGGATAAGAGGAAAGCCTTCAAACTTGGAAAGCAAGATGTTTTAGTTGGGATTTAGGTTCTTGTCGTTTAAGTTTTTAAGCTGGAGATTCAAGGTAGTGGTTCATAATGACGTTTTGTTTTGTCTTTTCCTTTCAGCTGAAAATGATCAGATTCGACTATTTGTTTAATTTGTCCCTAATTGTTCACCCTTCCATCAAGCGAGTGGGAGCAATTTGTAAACGTGAAATACAAAATCAGAATGGGAAATGATCATTTATAGATTTTCTACAATTTTTTATATATTTTTAATTTATAATTATGTAAAATCGAAACTACTTTTAATGAAGTGATATTAGATAACATATCCTAGGCCCAAGATAGAGGGCCATATCCATTAGAAGATCACCGTCAGGATACAGAAGGGAGAAAAAGACAAAAGTAAGAAAGGAAGAAAAAATGAGGGAACACGATAAAGAAAAAATAGGGTGTCAGGGAAAAAAAAAAGGAGAACTGATAGGAGGAATGAGAGAAATGAGGAGTTAGACACAAAAAGGAGACAATGAGATGATATAATGCTGGTGTTCTCTACTCCCAATGAGAAATAAGAGGGAACTGAGATCAAATATCGAGAGGGGGCTTTTGCAACCTCCAGACTTTTAAAGCTTCATGGAGGTTATTTTCTCTAGGCAGTAGGGATCATCGTTCCTATTTGTATAGTGAGATACGAGAAACTATAAAATACTCTCATTATAATCGATTTGAACCCTAAACGATCTGTGGACATAGATCATGTGCCCAACCATGTAAATTTATGTATCTCTTTCTCCGTTTATATTTTTTGCATATATTTTCTATTTCCTAAAATGAATGTATGTACGGATACCGTAACACCACTTTAGAATAACAGTCGAGGACTCTAAACAACACCAACAAGGTCTAAATCGTCATTGTGGACCAGGAATGATTTCTTCTCTCTTTTTTAACTTGTACAAAGCACGTCTTAACAACATGATTGCGTAGATTGATTATAACATAAGTTGTAAAAGAATTTTAAGTGTATCATTAGTTGTAAGGACAATTATTTATTTGAAAAAAATTTCTTTTCCGGTAATTAGTGGGAATGCATATTTGCGTATAATAGGATCTAATGTCGGAAGTTAATACTTATCAATCAATGGGTGCGATAATTTGTCCTCCTAATACTTCTTTTAAAAGTTTGTGTCTTTTTTCTTTGTTGTGTTTAGGTGTTTTTCTCTTGTGAACTCTGTGTGCTTGACTAAGCCTTTCTTACTCAATAATAAAAGTTACCCTATTATAAACCTTTGTGCTTTGTCCAGAATCCAGATTGAGTTTTTACCCTTATACCAGCTTTTTCTTTTAAGATTAACACCTTGTGGTACGATGAGTTTTTATCAAGTCCCTCCACTAGAAATATCGACCACCTTAATTAACAAAAACAAATTCACAGTTTAATTTACAAATTGTCACCTGAAAATTATTTTTTTCTTATTTGAAAAAAATATATTAATATAATTTAGAAAAACATATAATTATAATAATTTATTTAAAAAACCAAAAGAAGCAGTGCATTGAGGGGATCCCATTTGGCCACCACCCATTTGGTCATAGCTTTGGCCAACACCCATTTGGTGGCGAAGCTTAGACCACTAATTAAGGAATGGTTGGATACGATCAATCAATGATATACTAGTCAATAGGTGATGAATGCTCTTAGCCAAGTTGTGTTTTACTGTTTGAATGAAGTAAAGCGTCGTATTTTTCGTTAGTTTTAAGTTTGGCGTAACTTTTAACAAATGAGCTTGATCCAAAATTTATGGAAGTATTATTTAAAACAAAATGACGAACGAATCTCACTTTGAACAAAATATAGATGATTATTTACCAAATTTTTCTATAAAAAAAATAAAAAATGTTGACAATCTTTTACTAGATTGTATGAATTTCACCTAGCATTATCTTTTAAGTGACAGCTGCATGTATGGAATTTATTTTAGAAAAATTATATTTATAAGTTGATATGAAGAATACGCCGTCTATATTATTGACGTGATAAAACTTGATTTATAAGATAAGTTTAAATTCAAATATATTATGAATCAAATTTCGCTAATCAAATCTTATCTTCTCAATTCTTTTATTCTTCAACAAGTTTCTCGATGCTGACATGGCTAAGAAGTGATGGTCAAAGATTTGTGAACTATATAAAGCATTTTTTCCGGCTCTGCAAGGATGTGAGTCCTTCACTCTGAGCTGATCTGGATGTAGCTTAGAGTTGTACGTGTGATAATGGGTCATATCAGCAAGCTGAAGTTTTTTTTTCCCTTAGCAAGCAAATTTTTATTAGATACGGAAAGTGTGATATATAAGGTGGGGTGAGGTTCTTCAACAAGCGTCTAAGTACAATAATTATAGTGTAAAAGTGATAGAAAAAAAAAAGAAAATGAAACGAGTTTTGAGACTAATTTCTTGGTCCACACTCATACCCTACAAAGAGAGCTCCGTCTTAAAAGATAGTTAGTAGTTCGCAAAGTCATGTGAACTATGGAACTACTGTTGATGGTGGTGGAACCATCGTTAGAAGCAGTAAAAGTTGTGGGTGCACTGCAATTTGTTATCTTGTGATTTTTTTGGAGAAATCTGTTATCCATTTTTTAAGATCATCGGTTAGGCAAAGCGATAATATAGTCGAAAGCATGGCATCAGATGGATTGATCTGCGGCCAGTCATCTGTCTTCTTGCGCATTTGTGGTGGTGCATGGCAACCATGCATCGGTAGTATGGAGGTGAGGCCGTGCAAACCTAGAAGATCTCGACATGGAGAATCTGCTAGTACAGCACGTGTAACCGTCAGAGGCGTTGTGGCGCAACGGCACGTGAAGACTACGCATGGAAACAAACCTCTTGTGAGGGCCACACACTAATCTTTTTGGTGTGATTCCGCTCCGTCCCAATAGATTAGTGGTTGTAGAATGGCGTGGTGGGACGCTTGTCGACTGATGGCAGTTAGAGTGCAATAGATCTGATCAAAACCAAGCTGGTGGAGGAGAAAAAATACTACTATAAAAGTGTATACATATGGTAATAGAAAGGGAGAAGAGAGGAGGCACTTCTTTTGCAAGCAAAGATTAATGGGAAATTCAGATAGTGGATCCTACAGAAATGATGCAGTCCCATCTGATAGGACCTGCATTTTTCCTATCAGTAAGCTAAAGTTGATCATCCTTTTTAAGTTCTTTGTCCCCTATTTGCACAAATACGACAGCTACCCGACACTTTCCTCTACAAATGGACTTCTGCCCATTCACTAATCCAACCACCAATTTCATAATTCTACGAATTGCAATGATACATTAGAGAAAGGGTGGCTTACAGCCATCCCTCCCAGCTCCTGCTAGAGCAACCAATAGTTATAAGATTTATATATATATATATATATGTATATATATATTTTAACACTTTTAAATATTTTTTAAGAAAATAAAAAAATTACAATGTTATTAAAAAGTACATTCTTAATCATTAAATAAAAAGAAATAAAAAATAAAAATAGGAGCGGGAGCTACCAGCGGAAGCCCCAAGCGAGAAATGTATCATTTTCCTTAGAGAAATGCACAAATTTTATAAGTCTTTTATAAAAGAATATTTTTTATCATAAAAAGTGTAAACTTTTTTTTTTTAATATGGCTCACTTTTTAAAAAAGAATTATGTAAGATTGCATTTGAGACTTATATTTAATATTATTCTTCTACGAAACTTTCAATAGTTATATAAATATATATATATATATATATATATGTATATATATCGGTCTTTGAGAAACTGAGGATTAATAATAAACTAAAAGCAAAATCTCGAAGTTGGTTGCCTCTGTTTTAGTGAAACATATTTTAAGTAACTACATGCACTAATTTAAAGTGTCTAAACTTGTTTCCAATATGTTGTTCCTTTTTTTTAATTAGACTAGAATCAACTTAGGTGATACCTAGAAAATCTCAAAATATTTTGGAATAGTAGTGAAATAGTTTAAGTTAAGATGTTTTATTGGGTTTTGAGAAAGAATAGAAAAAAATTAAATAAAAATATTATAAAATTAAAAAAGTATTTGAATATAATTTTTGCTTTGAGATTTAAAAAAGTTGTGTTATTTTTTGTATTTTATTTGAGAGCTTTGAAAAATTGTAATGATTAAGTAATGATTAGATACAAAAATTAAAAATTTGAGTAATATTTGAAAAGAAAATATCTGAAAAATAATTGAGAATACTTGTGAAAAATATCTTTAAAATATCTGAAAATATCTGAAAATATTTAAACTCTCTATTCGGCAGCCTGAGGTTATGAACGGTGAACTGGGTTTTATTTTCTCGGATACTGAGATGGAAAAGGCAGCCGAAGAACTGAAATATGCTTTAGTTCTTAAGTTTCTGTCCTCCAGACCTTCCATTGACGTTTTACGGAAGCATATCATAAAATCATGGGGGTTTAGTAAGGTGCCTATGATAAGTTTCATGGATGACTTTCATGTTCTCTTGCATCTTGTGAATGAGAAAGATTATTTTCATGCTTGGGCACGTGAAGGTAGGGTGGTGGCAGGAGTTTCGTTTCGGTTGTTCAGTTGGTCGGTGGGGTTTGATCTAAAAAAAGAACCATCCATTGCTCCTCAATGGATTTTTTTGCCCGGTCTTCCTCTGCATTTGTATAGGTTGGATTGCCTTCAGAGTTTTGCTACTCGATTCGGAAAGTTCTTGGGAACGGATAATGCTACTGTGTATAGAACACGGGCCATAGGTGCACGGCTATGTGTTGCTGTGGATCTTTGTGATGAACCGATAAAAGGATTCCCTGTGATGATTGGGACGCATCAGATATGGCAGCCGGTGGTTTATGAGAAACCTAGATTTTATTGTTCCAAATGTTTTAGGCAAGGCCACACTGTGGTTGTTTGTAGAGTTGGTCAGCCTAAGTTACGTGATATCGACAGAAAGAAGAATGGAAAAGTGGGTGGGCACAAGGAAGATGTTAAAGAATGGAAGGTAGTAGGTCGGAAGAGCCTGGTTAATGAGTCAGATCATGCGGAAGACGTTGTGAAATTAAGCCATGAGCACAAGTCTGAGTCTTTAGATAAAGCTGAGACTAGCAAGGCAGGGGAAAGAACAGAGGAGGGTGGAAATAATGACCAGAATTTGAGTTATTCGACTCTGATGGCTGGCAGAGAAGGGCTGAGTGCTTGTGGGGAGGGGGGATTTTCTCCTCTAGTTCCAGGTTTTTCTAATGATAACATCCCTCCTAATGAAGTGATGCAGTTAAAATCCGCAAGGTTAGTTGTGCAGCAGGATGCGGTTACTCGGGCTACGGTGGCAGACCCAGTGGTCGAGAGTTTTATTGAGGAGGTTCATGCTGTCACTAATGTAGATGCTGGGAAAAAATCGTGTGATAATAGTGCCCAAGATAGTGAAGAAGCCTGGTGCGATAGTGTTTCGCAGGTGCATCTGGGTTCGGATAAGGTGCAAGCTGTCTTGGAAAGTCGTGAGCAGGACTGCCAGGGGGAGTGGGCGCAAGCTTATGATTCGGAGCATGAAGAGGATGCAATCCCTATTATGATGGGTAAAGAAAAAACTTATGAATCGGACGTGGATCATTGCTCGGCAAGAGGTCACTCCAACCAGGTGGAGGAAAAGTAATTGAGGAAGTCTTCACGGGTTCATACCCGTTCCCAAAAGCTGAATCTATGATTGATACGATTTCTTTCTGGAATGTTAGAGGGCTGGGCAGATCTAGAGGTAGATTGAAGAAGACTAATTCTAAATTCAAGGTTTCTTTATTTGCTATCTCAGAACCTTTTGTTGATGATAATCGTATGGCTTCTCTTGGGTGTTTTCTAGATTTTAATCACTTTGTTTCTAATGTCTATCAAGGGGGTAAGGTTTGGGTGTTTTGGAATAATCCTAATAATTTTGAAGTGGTGCTTTGTACGTCCCAAACTGTGTCTGGTTGGTTTACTTGGGATGCTCATCGTGTTTTAGTCACTTTTGTTTATGCTAAGTGTTCTTATGTTGATAGAAGAGATCTGTGGCGCGATTTAGAAGAGAGGATAGCTATGGACCAACCATGGTTAGTCTTGGGTGATTTCAATGTTTTTCGCAGGGATTCGGAAAGAATTGGTGGGAATCCTCGGCCTATTATTTCGATGCTTGAGTTTAATAATTGTATTGATCGTTGTGGTCTTCAGGAGGTACCTAGTTTTGGTCAGAATATGTCCTGGTGTAATGGGCATGGGGGAGTGTCCAGAAGTTGGGCCAAACTTGATAGAGCTCTCATGAATAATTCTTTTTCCAGGCTCTTTCCTTCTGCTCATTTTAATTATTTGAGTCGTAAATCTTCTGATCACTGTCTGATGGTTGTTTCCTCGGATTGGCCTGTTTCTTCCTACGGCCCTTCTCCGTTTCGTTTTCTTAACATGTGGTGTTTACATTATGGTTTTTTAATGTGTGTGAAGGAAGCTTGGAATAAACAGGATGTGGCGACTGGGCTTTTAAAGCTTGCTATCCGTCTGAAAAGAACCAAGATTGCTCTGCGTGCTTGGAACAAAAATATTTTTGGCAGGGTGGATGTTAATATTCGAGAGCTAGAGGAGAGGTTAGTTTTTCTAGAAACCCAACTTCAACAAGGTTTCTCTGAGGAGCTAGAGGATGATTTTGTGGCTACTAAAATTGAGATTGATGTATGGGAAAAAAGGGAAGCTGCTCGCCTTGGCCAAATTGCTAAGAAAAAATGGTTGACTGAGGGAGATCAAAATTTGAAGTTTTTTCATTCGGTCATCAATCAGAGGCGCACTAAGGGCCATATTAATAAAATGGTCTTTGATGATGGGAGAGTTCTGAATACTGCTGAAGAGGTACATGAGGAGGCTACTGATTTTTTTCGTAACTTTCTTTCCGTTGCTCCTCCGGTTAAGTATTGTGATTTGTCAATGATTCTTGAGAAGACTATATCTAATGATGAGAATCGTTGGTTATGTGAGACGCCTTCTAAATTGGAAGTGAAGCAAGCTGTTTTTTCTATCCCAAAGAATAGCAGTCCAGGCCCTGATGGCTTTGGTTCAGAGTTTTATATGCACTGTTGGGATATTATCAAGGAGGATGTGGTGGAGGCCACTTGTGATTTTTTCAGGGGTGTTCCTCTCTCCAGGTTTTACTCTTCCTCTTTTATTGTTCTTATTCCGAAAATGCATGATCCTTCTAGTTTTGATAAATTTCACCCTATTAGTTTGTGCTTTGTGGCTTATAAGATTTTTTCTAAGATTGTTGTGAATCGTCTTAATTCTGTTCTTGATAAATTGGTTTCTCATGAACAAGGTACGTTTATCCCTGGACGCAGTATTTTTGAGAACATTACTCTTGCTCAGGAGATGGTTCATTCTCTGCATAAAAAAACTGTTGGTGGTAATGTTTTGATTAAACTTGATATGGCCAAGGCTTATGATAAAGTGAATTGGGATTTTTTAATGCATGTGTTCCGTGCTTTTGGCTTCTCTAATAATTTTTGCCAGATTATTGCTAATTGTGTGAAGTCTCAATGGTTCTCTGTTACGATGAATGAGACTTTTAAAGGCTATTTTCAATCTACTAGGGGACTGCGTCAAGGGGATCCTCTTTCTCCTTATTTATTTATCCTCATGGAAGAAGTGTTGACGAGGCTTCTTCGGAAAAATTTTGTGGAAGGTCGGATTGGTAAATTTAGTCACCCTATTGGTGCTCCTCTGGTTTCTCACTTACTTTATGCAGACGACATCCTTATTTTTGCTAATGGGGGTAAGAGGTCTATTTGCAATCTGGTGCACACTCTTGATACTTATAAGAAGTGGTCTGGTCAGAAAATTAGTAAGGAAAAATCTGCTCTTTTTCCTTCAAATTGGATCTCGGCTTCAAGGAAGAGGAGTTTGTTGAGTCTTACGGGCTTTAAAGAAGGTAAATTTTCGGTTACTTATTTGGGTGCTCCGTTGGTCTCTGGTAGATTCACAGCTCGGGTTTTTGAACCGTTAATTAATAAAGTGAGGAAAAAAGTTGCCGGTTGGAACTTCAAGCTGTTATCGTCGGGTGGTAGATTGATTTTAGTCAAGCATGTTCTTACTAGTATGACTATCCACTTATTGTCTGTTATGAATGTTCCTTTTATATCTTTGTCTCGGATTAATGCTTTGTTAGCTAATTTTCTGTGGGGTGAGATTGATGGTAAAAGAAAATATCATTGGAAATCGTGGAGTAAAATTTGTTTGCCCAGTAAAGAAGGAGGGTTGGGCGTGTGTGATTTTAAAGAGGTTCAAAAATCCCTTCATATGAAATTTGCCTTCCGAATTCTTTCTTCTAATAATCTTTGGGCTGATTTTTTACGTGCTAAATACCTTCGTCATGGCCATATTTCTATGTATAAAGTGAGATCGATTGACTCTAGATTTTGGCGATCGATTATCAAGGTGTTGCCAGAAGTTTTGAAGAATGTGTCTGTTCTAGTGTGTGGTGGGAATGCTTCTTTTTGGTTTGATCGGTAGTTGGCTTCGGGCACTCTTTTGATAAGGGTTGATGATATTGTGAATAATGGATTGCGTATTCAAGATTGTTGGTCCAATAATGATTGGGATGAGGGCATTCTTAGGGAGCTGGTTGGTGAGCAGATTGTTGAGGAAATTTTACAAATGCCTCTTAATGGTAACCTTGGTCCAGATTTGTTTGTGTGGAAACCTTCTGCTAATGGCATTTTCTCTACCAGTACTGCTTGGGAGGTGGTGAGGAAAAAAGGTCAGGATTTACCTTGGCATGATTGGTTCTGGCATAAGTTATTACCTAAGCGTATCTCTCTTTGTTTGTGGAAAGTTTGGTTTGATTGTTTGCCTGTAGATATTCGGGTCCAAAATAAAGGTGTGTCTCTTGCCTCTGCATGTGATTGTTGTGATCAGAGATGCATAGAAAATATTGACCATATTTTTTCTATGGGAGCCGTTGCTTTTGATGTCTGGTCTTATGCTAGTATTGCTTTGGGTATCCCTTGTAGGCGCAGTTTACCGTGGAAAAATAGAGTAGCAGTCTGGTTTTCCTATGCCAAAAAATCCTCTTTTAAAGGTACTCTCATTGGTTTAATTCCTTGTCTTATTACTTGGTGTCTTTGGAAGAGAAGATGCAAGGCTAGAATGGATGGGAAGTATGACTTGGCTGTGATGGTCTGGAGAAGTGTGCGGATGTGGATTAAGTCTTTGGCGAATAACATTAGTTCGTCTAGTAACTTATCCATGCATGATTTGAAGATTTTAGAAGATTTTAATTTGGAGAGGCCAAGTATATCTATGAGACCTGGGAAAATTGTTAAATGGTTTAGGCCTCCAACGGACTGGGTGAAACTTAATTGCGATGGGAGCTGTAGAGGTAATCCAGAGAGTTCAGGAGGGGGCGGCATTATTAGAGATTGGAATGGTATGGTTAAAGGGGCTTTTTCAGCTCATTATGAGATTGGTACGAATAATGGCGCGGAAGTAAAAGCTATTTTGGATGGTATTCGATTGTGTAAAAGGAACCATATGGTCAATGTGATTATTGAGAGTGATTCTAAAATTGTAGTTGACTGGTTGCGCAATGGCAAATGCACCCTATGGTATCTTTGGGATTTCTGGGAGATTTTGCGTAAGGAGCTTGAAGGGATTAATATCGTGGTGTCTCATCAATTTCGGGAAGGTAATAGTGTGGCTGATTTCCTGGCTAGAGAATGGGAAAAGGGGATGAATGTGACGTATAATGGTATTCAAGATTTTTCCCGTTTATTAAAAGGTATGGTGAGTCTGGATTTCTTAGGTCTCCCTTATTTTCGTCGCTAGTTTTGTTTTTTTTGTTTTTTGTTTTTTTGTGGTGCTAGGCTTGTTTAGCTTCATTTTTGTTTTTGTTTTTCTTGTTAGGCTTGTTTAGTTGTTTTTGCTGTCTTCTTTGTTCCTTTGGTTTCAGTTTTTTGGTTTGTTTTGTATTTGGGAAGTTTTTTATTTGCTTATCTGTAAACTCCCATATACTTGGCTTGTAACCACGGTATTCCTCCGCCATAAGTGAGGAATCTATTAATAAACTTGGGACGGGGCCACTACCATATGGCTACCGGCTCTTCTGAAAAAAAAAAAAAAAGCGTACCCTAAGTTTGGTTCTAAAGGTGGACAACACAAAAATATGCTTGACACATATGAGACGCTTGTTTGTGTAAAAATATGATAGAATTATGTTATTTACAAATCGTGTTTATATGTAACACACTGCTTGTTGTGGGGTCTATACAAAATACCTCGGTTGAGCGACAATTTGTAAAGAACACAAATAGAAACACAAAATAAGAAATGTGATTCACAATGTAACAAAAGAATAGAAAGATGCAATATTTCAGCACAAGTGATACTAGCTTCAGCATAGTCGTCTTTTGTAACGGTTCAAAACTTTAATGAATTGCGAATGTTGTCTGCAGCATAGTTAGTAGCAACAAATGAAGAAGATGTAGTTTTTTAGTTATAAGCAAATAAAATATCTCTAGAAATTCGAACAATGGTTTGAAACATAGCCACTACAACAAAACCCTCTTTTGGGATGAAAAATTTCATCCCAAAAGAGTGGAATTTCGTTCCAGAAAATAATTAGGGAAGAAAAAAGTTCGTCTCTAATTAGCCCCAATAGGTTTATTGCAAAATAAAATTTGGGATGACAAAAAAATTCCATCCCAGAAAATATCTTTTGGGACAAAATTTTTCCGACCCATTCAAAGTTCATTCAAACAGAAAAAAAAATTTCATGACGAATTTATTTCTAAAAAGATTTCCAATGGTCAACTTTCATTCAAACATAGAATATTGTTCAAATTTTTAGATATGAGGCTATTATTCAAACACTTTAATCACATTTAAATGGGTTGAGAAACATTTGAAAGGGATGTGTGGTCGTTTGAAAATTGAAGACGTGCCTGTTCAAATAAGATTGACTTTTGTTCGATTGTCGAAACCATATATGGTTCGATGATGTGCAGTCACAGTTCCAACAGTAACTCGAATTGTTCGAATAAGAAAGTTTCTAATTCGAACGATGTTCGAATAAGGGTTATAATCCTTCGAACGATGTGACCGTAAATGGTTGGACGTATTGCCTTTTCGTTTGAATATAATTGGGTAACGCCATTTCTATTCAAATAGAAGTGATCAGCATTCGAATGCTTTGTTATACCCATTCGAATGAGCGATTGAATATTGAACCGTCTATGGTTTGAACAATTTCTTTATGATTTGAACTTTTTTTTTTGTCAAAATATTTATGTTCGAATAGAAGTGAGTTTGTCCGGATAAAAAAGGTACGCATTCAAATGGGATGTTGACTTGTAGTTCGAACTAATATGATAACCGTTGGAATATCCTATGTTAATGCTATGCCGTTTGAATACCGATTAGGAAATTTTGAATATAACTTGTCATACGCATTCGAAAAAATGAAGTTTCGTTCCAACAAAAGGAAGTAAATGTGAAATTCAAACATAATATATAATCAAACAATTGATCATAAAAATGTTACAAGACTACAATAAAACTCTAAGTTAGGGTCATGGTACGAAATATTAAAAAAATTACTAAATATCTGAAATGAATTTGGAGGTATAAAATGTTGAAACATCATCATTTGCATCTCTTGAACATTTATTCGTGTTAAATTTGTAATCACATCTCCATGGTAGATCTTCAAATATTATCTATTTATTTTGTCGACAAGACGATTACAATAAAAATCAAAATTAAATTGATAGTATTAAAGATAAGAAAAATGAATGGTTGTTTTGACAAGACTATTACAATATTAGCCCGCCCCTGCACCCTTTTTTCCCTGGCGTGGGGTTGCCCGCGCTGCCAATGCGAGGCCGGGGCGGTGGATATGAGATGGCAGGGGGCACCCTACATCAAAGTCAAACAAGTTAGTTATTTAATTTGTTTTAGTTGGGTTTGTACAAAGGGAATTATTTTTAGAAAATCATTTCTTTTTCTTAAAAAGAGAGTTATATCATATACTTTAAAAATATATATTCTTTCTAAACTAAAATTCAAATTGCCATGGATGAATCCCATTTTATTTCCATCTTGGATTAGCATTCTCTAAATTCAGGTAAACTCTATACAAAACGATGAGCAATTTAACAACTAATTTTGTCTAGCTATAAGATCTCTGCTCATTTTTAGAATTTACTTAGGAGCCCGTGACAAAGTTTTAGGAGGGGATACAAAGAGGCAAGTTTTAGGGGTATCATGAATATATACTTGTTTTGAAGCTATCTAATGACAATGGATGGGTTTGGGACGAGCTCCAAGCAAAAAACATCTTGGATTCGATCTCGCATTAAGAGTAAAAGTTTCCTTGAATTACTAGATACTCGATTATGAGGCGTAGGCCATTCATTCAAAATTTAATCACTAGAAATAGGTATGAAAGTTCTTACTTTAATAAGGTTCTATGTCGGAATAAAAAATGGTGAACATCATGATTTTCCCATCCTTGCATTCAATTTTCATAGATAGGATTCTAAAGTCGGATATCATGATCTTTCCATCTTTGAATAAGGTTCTATGTCGATCAATGGCGATCAGTGTGTCAGGAGGCCAAGAGACACTATTAGTGGCCCGATCTGGGCTACCCGTGCTTACTACTATTCATGTTGATTTTTTAAAGGGTTTTGCTATTCATCCTCCCCACACTCCACACTCCACACTTTTTAATATTTTTTAATATTTTTTAATTTTTTTTTGAATTTATTTTTTTTAAACTATTTATAATTTTTATTCACTATTCATATAAAAATATATTTGATAAAAAAAATTAAAAAAAATTAAAAAAAAGATGGAGTGTGGAGTGTGGTGTGAATAGTAGGAGGTTGAGTAGATTTTTTCTTTTTTAAAAATGATTTATTTTACTTAATATTAAAATATTTTTTTACTATTTATAAAAATCTCATTCACAAACGTTGTTCCATTTGCGTCCAAACATCAAAGGTCCCAAAATGCATGAACTTGAGTACTTGCATGCTCGAATTTGTTCCAGTTGCATGGATTTTGCAACGTTCATGTGCTTGGTCAGGGCCCTCATGGATGATTTGCTCTTTTTCATTTGTGTTTGGTTAGTTGCACGAGTAGTTTGTTCCTGGTCCATCCCATTCCAGGATTCGGAATGTTTTTATTGGTCAGCGCGCTAGCTCATCGAAGACTTGTTGGCGGTCAAAGTCAAAAGGCTCGGCAATCTTGCCAACTTGATTGTTGTACAAGACTTTGTCAACGTGGTTTGCCCAAGTCACTTGAACCACAAGGAATGTGGCATGCAACAGAGACCCACATTGAAGTCTAGGCAGTCAAGTTTGACTAAATTCATTATAAAATGTTTATTTATGTATGTTTGGGTACAAGATTGTATAAGAATTTTGGGATAAGAATTAAATAATTGCAGTTAAAATATTTTATTGAATTTTGAAAAATAAGAAAGAAAAAATTAAAATATTATAAAATTAAAATATTATTTTTTAATATTATTTTTATTTTAAAATTTAAAAAAATTGAATTATTTTCTGTATTATGCTTGAAAATTTAGAAAAGTTATAATGATTAGTTTAAAAAAGTTAAAAATTTAAAATTGAAAAGTATTTGTATTTGAGTGATATTTAGAAAAGAACCTAATGCATATATATGTTCTTCTATAAAAATTGAGATGATGTACGAGAAAAAGTAGAATTGATTCTACGCAAGTAAAAATCGATTTATTTATTTTAAAGGACTGCTATTGTAATTAGTAAATTAAAAATATTTAAATGTTTTGGAAAAAATTAGAATATCCACTGTTCTTTAAATTTTGTGGTAAAATAACGAAAATGCACTTAAGAATTTATAATATATATGGTCCCTCACTAACAAGTAGCATGTATATTTATAATAAAATTTGAATGTCAAACGTATAGAAAATTGTTAAAGCTCATAAATTATGTACAGCGAAAGATAGATTAGGCATAAATACCTTAAGTGCTAAGCTAAACAGTCAATTACTTGGTTTTCCCACAAATTTCACAATGACAAGGCTCTAGATCATCTACTACCGAACCACCACCTTTACCCCACTTTTCAACTTGGATCTTGGTTTGTTTTTCAAAAGATGTTACGTATATTTATAATTTTATTTACAAAAAACATATAATACTTATTTTATTAATTTTAATTTTAAATTTCATAATTTTCAACATATCAATAACTAACATAACACATATTTTTTTGATGAGTCTTCTTATCTATACCTGTGGTGAAGTAGAGGCAGGATGCCCTCGTAGGGGAGCACATAGGAACACCATTAATAGAAGTTAACTCTCTACTAAAGAAAGCATTCAAATACATAATCAAATACTACAATCAAGAACTACAAGAAGATGCAATTAATTCTTCCTATATTGATTAAAGAAATGATTAAACACTTAACTCATTGATTAATTGAGTTACAGGGTTTACTTGAAATCCTAGATTACACATTAGATTAGAAAAGATCGTTACCTCCTAAGTCCCACTTGGGGGGATTAGACAGCAAAGACTATTGCAACACCAACTACTGAACTAACTTTTAGCTCATTCAGTTACCTGGATTGTCAATAGTATAAATATCGTGCATTCTAATAGTAGATGCTCATAACTTGCTTACTCTTGAATGAGAATAAGACTTTCCAGCAATACCAAGTTAGTATGCACAAATGTCAACAAAATTGAGGAAATGATTCGGTTTGCATGCTATGTTTTTCTAATAGCATTAGTATTCGATTAGCTATGACAAACTTTACCTTTTTACACTTTATCTTTCGCCTATCCTACTCAAAACTTAATCTTAAATTGAATTATCCATCTAGACTTTATATAATAATAAAATATTATTTATTTTCAAGTTTTTTAATTATTTTTTTAGATTTTTTTTTCATCATATTTTGTAGAGCTATTGGTTATATTTTTTAATCAAATAAAATATATTTTATTGTAATTATCATAATTTATAATGCGCACTTTTTCGATAGTTTTATAATTAATAATATAACAATTATATCGTTCATTCTAATTAAATTATTATTTGTTGCTTCTAGTACCAAAACAAACCGATCAATAAAGTCCAAGCACATATTTCACCCCTGTTTGGATTGGATGAGAGATGGAGAAAAGAAGAATTCGCGTACATCTGAATCAATTTTGCACGAGGAATAAGAGAAATTAGGATGAGAAAAATAATATGACCGTTCAGGGAAGAGAGAAGATAAGCTTAAAACAGGGAATGACAACCTCATTTATTTTTATAGATGAAGTGAGATGAATTAAGATTAAAATTAAAAGTTAAATAAAATATTATTAGAATATATATTTTTAATATTATTTTTATTTTAGTATTTGAATTATTTATTTTATTTTGTGTGAAAATTTGAAAAAGTTATAATGATTAGATGATATGAGATGAGTTGAGAAGAATTGTGCAAACAAACAAAACCTAAGTTACAGTGCATCAACATATATGTTGAGCTGATGTAGTTAAAAACTTGAAAAATATATTTATCATTCATTTTCTCATCATCCTATGATGTGGCATTAGATAATAGGTTCACAAATGAAATATAATAAATAGTCTCCAATTATCTAATTCCATATCATGAGATGAGAATAGAGATGATAAGTAGTATTACTCATTTACAAAGACTCATTTTGTCATTTTCTTTTTGAAATTTAAATTTTATAATTTTTATTATATCAAAGCTGACACGTACTTGAGAAATAAGTTTTTGTAAATTTTTTTAAGTAAAATTAGCATTTTCTTTTTTTAAAAAAAAAAGTGCACAAAATTTTTTAGACACTATAAAACTGTACAAATCATTCTTATAAATGAATAAATAAATATGTTAATATGTGTGTATCCCCTCCAATCCATTGCTCGTTTTAGGACCAGCTTTTACTCATGAATTAAGTAACTGCCAGTTTATATGCAATTAAGCATAACGTCTGGCTTTACCTAAGTAGTAACAACACAACGGTTGGCCCCTTTTATGCATACAGAAGGAAAATTAAAAGAGGGAAATGTGCAAAAATCATTTAAGTAGATTCCTTACAGATGATCATAAGGCAATATTGTACGTATGTAATATCTTATATAGTATACAACAAAGTACTGGTGAATAAAATCTCACGTTATTAGAGAATCGGGAGAAATTGATCTTATTCGTTTAGTTAATGTTTATAATAATTTAAAGAGACACCAGTTATAATATAAACTTGACTTTGAATTATCGGCCGCTTTGGCCTTCTAATTTATATTATTACATTCTTTTTCATTGATTCTTCCATTTTTTTTAATTCAAATTAAATAGATCTTGACATTTTTTTACTAAAACTGTGTTAAAAATGATAAATCTAGGATGATAATTGTTGTGTTTGTACCTGAAAGAAGTAATAAGTACTGTTGTCATCTCAACCATTTATCACTTTGTTAAAAAAAATGCCATGATTAAAATTGATATATATATATATATATATATATATATATATATATATATTTATATATATATATATGCATGCATTATGCTGGCAAAAAATTATAATAAATATTGATGTGACAAAAACAAAATGATTTAATTTGAAAATAACTGCAAAATCCTGATCCAAGAAAATCTACAACGAACAGGAACATACATGATCAAATGATGAAAGGGATACTTTCCCTTAATGTTTAGTCCAATGAACCAAAATTAGAAAAGGAAAAGAGAAAAGAAAGAAATTCCATCCATCAGTGTCGACTATGCTTTCTTTTTCCACTGTTTTCTTGGTGGAGGAATTCAAGACTTGGTCAAGCAGAAGACGAAGTGCATGGATATATATAAATATATATAATTAATATTATCACCTGTAATTAAAATCATGTCATGCTTGTGCCCACCCAGATCAACCGCAACCCCCCAACTGCTACCGGTGCTTGAATATTAACACCCGCCGGCCACCGCATTGTTGACGATAAGAGTCTTTAGTCATGATCGGCACTATACATTGTCAGTCATTCTGGATCAAGTTCTCAAATTATTATTTGGACTGAGCGTCGGAAAACACTAATAGATATATGAATTCAGTAGGTCCAACGTTCATAATTATTCATTTAATATTATTCGAAAAACTTCTTCGATCGAGCTAAAATATGAGGAGATCTTTTTAGTTTTTAGTCATTTTACGTGTCTATCTCTTTTTTATTTGAGACCCTCAAACTCATATATAATAATAATAATAATAATAATAATAATTAATTTGAGAGAGTAACGAAGCATGGGTTATAATGGAAACAGGGATAAGTTTTCACACAAAACAAAGATTTAGATTAATTGAAAGATGTTGAACGTTGAATTAGTTGTTGTCAACACCTACCAATATTTAAAAGTTTTGGAACAAACTGACCGTGGAGACGCCACAAGGATAAGAAAGAGATCATCAAACAAGACAAGTAATCATGCATGCACATATATATATATAACCGCGTCTGTTTGACCACCATGCATTTACTTTGGTTTCTCATAGTACTAGATATGATCGATGATCGACCCATTGCGTTGCGAAGAAATTGTCAATTATATAAACATATATACACGCACGCATGCATGCTTCCAGATATCTTGGGAATTAAGTAATGATGAACCTTATACACGTGTCACTTTCTAGGACGTACTTCTTTTTCTTCTTTTGTTTGCAACAAACACGCGGTAACGAAGAAAGCAACCCGCTTAAGTTTCATGTCTAGAGCTAGCTGCCACCTAGCTACTTAGTGCCCGTGATTAGCTTAGCCGCCACCACCTCGTGCAGCTTTACTAAACATATTGTTTAGAAATGAGAAAACCCTCTCTACACGTACGCTAACCCCTTGCATTGATCCTTTTCAAATCACACAAATTAAGCTTCTTAACGCAACCAAAGCCTTCATTTGTATTTACGCTTTCATACCCATTTTACAATCAAATTCCCCGCTTAAATTGTAGAGTCTAGAATGATATGTAAATATATATAGTGAGCTCTACATTACTTTAATGTTACTCGAAAAAATCACTTAGATAGTTATAAATATTATAGGATCAACTTTATATCTTATTTCTCAGTTACTCTTAAATAGATACGATAAGGCTCTATTTAAAAACATAATTGTTTTCAGACTTTTTAAACTATTTTATTATTATTTATAAATTATTTTACTATTATTTACAGATGATCTAAGATACTCTTAACATTCAAATGGAATCTAAGAAATCTATATCCTAATAAGATGTTAAGATTACTTAAGGGATACTAACTTATACTCCAATGATATGCCTCCATTCGTCAAACATTTCATCACATACTAATTAATAATAATCCTATCAAATGAATAATAAACAGCTAATCGATTGATAAAAAAAAGTCATCTATTTCACTTAGGACCCACACAATATATAAATTAAAGGTTAATCGATCAACTATTCTTTTCTTAATTAACAAGTAGTTGATCCAAAAACTAAATATTATATCACATATGTATGATGGAAAATTTTATACACCACATTGAATAATTATTTATTACTATTGTTATTGAATAATTATTTATTAGATGATTTTTTATTATTTAATAATAATAAATATATTACATCTTAAAAGATAAAAATAAAATAATAATTTAATGTATAGCATTACTCGACCACCCACCGCCTACATCAACATAGGAACGCACCATAGCATTTACTGATCTTGCATGACCCATGGAATTGGACTCACCCAGCTGTCCACCTCTTAACACCTTCGATCAATATAATAAATAAATAAACCTTTCTGACCCTTTCATAAGTCAATCCTAAAAACAAGCTGGCCTCATCTAGAACCCACCCCCTTCCAAACACGTGCGCAGCTCCGATTCGATAGTATTCGTTAGCTTCTTTATGTATGAACACGTGTTCCTTGTTAACCAAGGCCTCGCTTTTACTCGGCTTTCTCCCCAACTACCTATTTAAAACCACCCAACTAGTCCAACTCAAATCCTATATATACTCGAAAGATATCCCATCTCGGCTTCCGTATCATTGTTTGTTTCAGGTTTACACGAGCAAATACACAAATATGCAAGCGGGTTCTGTATTATCCTTGCCTCCCGGCGTTCATCTTTATCCCCCTTCAACCCCGCGATTTGCACAAGTCGCCGCCAAAATTGGAGATGATTTTAGTGCAAAGCTGAAATTCGAGGCTTTCGGTTCCGAGTCTGAGGAGCCGGCAGATGAAGGATGCTCGGAAGGCAAAGATTTGTATGAGTTGGTTACTGATGAATCTGCGGGAGCAGGTGAAAATGGTGAAGAGGAAGAAGAAGAAGAAGAAGAAGAAGAAGATGATGATGATGAGGATGAGGAGGAGGAGGAGGAGTTCTCTTTCGCTTGCATGAAACCCGACGGATCTCCTATTTCCGCGGACGATATATTCGTCGACGGCCAGATCCGCCCAGTATACCCTATCTTCAACCAAGATCTTCTATTCGCCAACGTTTACGACGGCGACTCGAAGGCTAAGGACGCTACGTCCTCTCCTCTCCGACCACCGCTGAGGAAGCTTTTCTTGGGAGAGCGAGGTCCTCCGCGGCCGTCATCATCCTCCGAATCAGAGCAACTGGAGGGCGAGGCTCCGTACTGCGTGTGGTCCGGTAAGGCGGTGGAGGCTTCGCCGCAGGAGCTCTCCAATAAGAGCAACTCCACGGGGTTCTCAAAGCTGCGGAGGTTCCGAGACTTGGTCCTGCGAAGCAACAGCGACGGCCGCGACGCGTTCGTGTTTCTGAACCATCCATCCGGAGGCCGCGCAAAGCCGACAAACCAAACGACGGCGAGTAGAAAGAACGACAACGTTGAGAAGGCGAGGGTCTCGGCCGTTGCTGGGAAAGCGCAATCGAAAGGGCAGGGTTCGAAGGGTAGCGCAACGGCATCGTCGGCGCACGAGAAACATTACATGAGGAATAGAGCGAGAAGGGAGGGAGATAAGCGGAAATCGTATTTGCCATACAGGCAGGATCTGGTCGGCTTTTTCACAAATGTGAACGGGTTTAGCAGAAATGTCCATCCTTTCTGAATTGAAAATTCCACCCTCCACTAATATATATATATAAATTTAGATATTTTTTTTTGTAGATAATCTAAATTTGATTTATTCATTTAAATGTAAATGATAGCAGAAAAGTAGTAATGTATGGAAACGAAACATTATTGCTCGTTCTTATAATTTTCATTATTGAGGTGTCTAGATTCTTTAACTCCCATCTTGTTTTTTAATATCAAGGCTTTGATCTTTCTGTTTGCTTTTACCTTTTCGGTCACGTGAATATTATCCTTTATCCAACTTTTCTTCAAAGTTCTTTTCAAAAAAAAAAAAAAAAAAATTTCTTCAAAGTTTGAAACTTGTCATATGAAGAAAGTCCTCTTATTGAAGAGATTCAAACGATAGACAATTATTCATATAAAATGAGATTTATAATATTAATTATTTATTTAATGTTATTGAAAATATTTATATGGATAATATTAATTATTATAGAATTGGTTTTATGTATCTTTATTTATTTAATTGAAATCCTCAAATTTAAATAAGAAATTCAAACAAAAAAGCTACTCCCCATAAAATAAATCATTCAAAAATAAGTATAATTCATATCAAAGTTTGGAAGTATAATTCATGGGTAATTCTTCCTTTCAAAAGAAATAACTGTTCTCTAGTATGAATAATTCTTCATTTTCTTTAGGGTGGACACTTTGATCTTTGGCCTCCCTCACAACTATTCCCCAATTAATAAAAGACTTTATTGAATTTATGGTAAGACAACCATTCTCATCCCTTTAGAATTTTTTTTTTCTCTTTGTCGTTCCCTTTAAAATAAAAACATCGTCTTCCATCATGGGAGGGGGAGTCCTTCCATTCTCCTTTTTCTCTCATCCCTTTCCATAGGAGTGTAATTGGTTCGGTCCGGTTTGGTTTCGGATAAAATCTTAGACCGAACCGGTATGACTGGTTTTGTATTTTTCAAAACTGATTACGCACCGGTTACCCTCCTAAACTGATACTTCCAGTTTTACCGGTTTCCGGTCCGATCTAGTCCGATTTTTCAATTTTTTTAAAATGTAAATTTGACATTTTATCATTAAAAATATGTTTAAAAAAAACCGTTTTAAAAAAATCCGTTATACTTTTATTAATTTATATTAGACTATTAATATAACTATAACTATAGTCTATATTAGACTATTAGTACAAGTTATAAATTTATATATTAGTATAGCTATATATTAGTTAGTATATATTAGTATTAGTGATAAACTATATATTAGTATAGCTATATAATACATGATCAATTACATTTTCATTTTTAATATTAAAATTTTATTTTATAATAATATTATCTTATATATAATTATATTAATAGTATATGATCAAACAAATTACAAATGTTCATATTTAAAATTAACATTTTATGTTAGATTTTATAAATTATAATACGAAATTATTTCATATATGATATATAATTATATATAAAAATTTCACATATAATTATACATTATATATAAAACTTATATATTAATATATATAAAATATTTTGTATAATTTTAATTTTGTATAAAATTTATATATAAAATATTATTTTTTTTATTTTTTTTATCAACCGGTTCGGTCCAAAAATTCTTAAAATTGGAACCGGACCGGTTCCAACTGGTTTATGAATTATAAAAACCGGTTTCGGACCAGACCAATTCAAAACCGGTCCGGTCCGGTCCGGTTCAGACCAGTTTACCGGTTTAAATTTACACCCCTACCCTTTCCATCCTTCACTTGTTCACAAATCCATGATTTTTTTTTTTAAAAATTAAAAAAAAAAAAGATTTCTTGAATTTCATATGTCGATGTCCTGTGAAAGTTGGCAACTTGGGCATATAAAGTTTGCCATATAAATAGTTATTCTTTTTTCTGTTGGGTCAATGGTGTTATCGAGAAGGGTAGTACCCATTTACTACTTGTAGTCAAGTTTTTTTTATTTTTTTATCATTTTCTTTTAAATATTTTTTTAACATCCTTAAACATTATGAAAAAATTAAAAAATATATATAATTAAACTAATAATCACTTCCTTAACCATTAAGTAAAATAAAAAATTAAAAAAATGAAATATAAAAAAATAGTAAATAAGTATTAAGAGGGTAGTAACCCTATCATTTTCCTATCGAAAAAGAGCTCTTGACAATTTTTACGGTTGGAATTTGGAAGTTCTTGCTTGTAGCAACACTAGTACTTGTTTTTTTTTTTTTTTTGAATAAACCTCAACCTCTCCTATATGAATATCCTGCATACATCTTTTATCAAATTTTAGACTATTTACAATAAAATCTGAAACAATTTCTATCCAAACTTTTTCCTCAACTATGTGTAAGACAGCCTTGCCAAATTGTGTGCAATTGTATTCTTTTCTCTGTAATCAAATTGTAATAACCAACTCTTCCTAAAACTCAAGACATTCCTAATATCATCAATTAAAGAACTAATGTAAGATAAATTTTCTCCATCACCCTTAACTGCCATTATGACAACCTGGGTATCTCCTTCAAAGATAGCATTCTGGATATTGAGATCATTGCATAGCTGCATAGCCTTCCACAAAGTTTGACTCTCGCAATATCTAGTGACAACACATTCCTCCTACTATCGCACGCAGCAAGCAAAGCCTCTCCATTTTCATATCTAATTATCACCCCCATCCCTATTTTCCTTTCCTTTACATCTAAAGATACATCCCAACTTATCTTTACAAAATTTGCTACAGGTCGAATCCACCTAGTCTTATTTACTGGCACTACACTATGCTAAAATTCAATGTGACTGTTGGCCAAACTGTTTGCCTGTTTGAAAGCCTTTATAGTCTCAATGGATGTTGATATCAACATTTTTGGGCATGTGAGTCTCTTTTCAAACACTAATGTATTCCTTCTCAGCCACATTTTCCTTAACTGGACAGCTGTTTCCTTAAGTTTAGATTTATCCAATCCTCCCATTAGCCTCTCCCACAAACCCAGAAAATCTCTACCTTCCCTTTTCCACTTCAAAACTCCACTCAAGCTATTTGCCCAAACATTGGTAGTTGCTAGATACTCCGATAGCACATGTATAATTGACTCTTTCTCTTTAAAACAAACTGGACAGAAAGGGTCCTCAACAACCTTTCTCTGAAAAATGTTTTTTTTTTGTAGGTAGTAGCTCATTTGCTACCTTCCATATAAACAACTTCACCATATTTGGAACTTCTAGCCCCCAAATGCTCTTCCATCTATTGTCACTTTGTAGTTCTATGGATATTTCTCCTTTACACCTGATTCTCTTATCAAGTAGTAGATTGTATGCACTACTCACAATAAAGATCCATTTCTTTGTTGCCCCCCCCCCCCCCATATTGCCATATCTTCCTTGAATCCTCTGCTATGTGGTATGCTCATAATCTGTTTTGCCTCTTCTTTCTAAAAAATGGCATTAACCAGTGCCTCATTCCACTCTCTTTTGTTCTCTACCATGAGATCTGCTATCTTTGAATCTGCATTGAGTTTTGTAATTAGGGACTGGATTGAGAAGGAAGATGGGGTGTTCAACCATTTATGGCCGCAAATTTGGATCTTCTTACCATGTCCAACCCTCCATCTTATTCCTTCCTTGATTAAATTTCTAGCACTCCATAAGCTTCTTTAAATCAGAGAAGGTTTGGGCCCTAGCTTAACGTCCAGAAAATTAGTATTCTTAAAATACTTAGTTCTAAAAACCACTGGAGCCAAAGAGTTAGGGGATTGAATGAGTCTCCAGCCTTGTTTAGCTAGGAGAGCTAGGTTAAAACATTCCAAATCCCTAAATCCCAGAACCCCCCCCCCCTCCACTTTCTGTCCAGCCATTTTATCTAATTTCCTACAATGAATTCACCCCTCCTTTTGGTGTTTTCCCCACCAAAATTTAGAGAGCATGGTGTTAATTTCATTGCACAACCTCATAGGCAACTTAAAGATACTCATGGTGTAAGTGGGTATAGCCTGCAACACAGCTTTTATCATCACTTCTTTCTCAGCTTAGGATAAAAAATTATTCTTCCAACTTGTAATCTTCTTCCATATTTTTTCTTTCAGTATTCTAAATGTATTGTATTTAGATCTTCTTACAATGGTTGGTAGACCTAAATATTTTTCAAAACTACCACATGCTACTAAGTTACCAGCCTTCAGGATTTTTTTTTAACCTCCATCGAGGTATTACTACTGAAGAAAATGGAAGTTTTCTCCTTGTTGAGGAACTATCCAAATGCCTTCTCGTACTTCTTCAAAATTACTTGCAACTTGTTCCACTCCTCAAGTGAAACTCTTCCAAACAATATGCAGTCATCTGCAAATAGTAGGTGGTTTATAGAGATCCCACCTCTTGACACTTGTACCCCTCTTGTAATACCCCTTCTTTCTGACTGATTAAGCAGACAACTCAGCCCCTTAGCACATAAAATAAAGAGAAAATGAGTTAGAGGGTCTTTCTGCCTAAGACCCCTTGATGGACTTATAATTTCTCTCTGGTTTTAACCAGCACTGATTAAATCACGATAGAAACACACTTCATTATGAGAGTAACCCACCTATCACATAAGCCTAGTTTCTTCATCATCGCCTCTAAATAAACTCATTCTATTCAATCATAGCCTTTGACATGTCTAGTCTAACTGCCATGCTCCCCAAATTTCCTTCTTTTTTTTTTTTTTTTTTGGTCTTCATCAAGTGTATCAACTCATAAGCTACCATAATGTTATCTGAAATCAGTCTACCAGGTAAGAATGCACTCTGTGTAGGTGTTATTATTTCAGATATGATTTTCTTGAATCTGTTGCTAATAGTTTTTGCAATTAATTTGTACAAGATATTGCACAAACTAATTGGCATGTAATCACTCACCATTACAGGTTCCTTTATCTTTGGTATCAGAGCTACAAAGATGTAATTTAGAGTAGGATCCAAGACTTACCATTAAGAGCAGACAAAGCCAGCCTCACAAACCTCCTCAGCAATCAAATTCCAATGACTTTGATAGAAGCAAGCTCCAAAGCCATCTGGTCCAGGTGCCTTCAGAGGGGACATTTGTTTTAATGCTTCCTCAATCTCGGTTCTAGTGAAATTATTGGATAAAGTATCATTCATGACCCCTGTCACTCTAGGTTCTAGGCCATTCAAGCAATCTTCTAAGTCTTCATTAGAAGGGTCTGTGGATCTAAACAGATTTTCAAAATAATGACTGAAGGTTCTTTCAATCTTAATGATTCCACTTACCCTTATGTTATGCTCATTTGTAACCCCTCTTATTGTATTTCTCTTCCTTCTTTGGTTGGCAAAAGCATGGAAAAATATTGTGTTTTTATCTCCAAGCTTGTAGCAATTAACATTGGCTCTTTGTCTCCACCTTAAATCCTCCCTCTCCAATAACATATTTAGCTCCTCTCTCGGCTTTTCTTCATTTCTTTTTTTTTTTAATTTTTTTTATCACATAAACATTAGGGTTGCTCTCAACAGCCTGAAGCTGTTGAAATGCTTCTGCTTTTTCCTCTATCTCCTTTTGACCCCCACTCATTCTTTGTCTACTCCACCTCAAGAAAGCTTTCTTGCTCTTATTCAAAGAAATTTCCACTTTTTCCAAAGAAAACACACAACCCTCTTCCTTACTCCACACCTCCTTCGCCACCTCTTCACAATCCTCCTCTAAAATCCAATTAGCTTCATAATTAAAACCCTAATTTTTAACCCAATTCCTCTTCCTTCCTTTGAGCACATGAATCAGAATAAGCTTGTGATCTGAAGTTCTTATAGCAAGTACTTCTACCATATCTCATTAAAAACTTCAATCCAATCTAAGTTTGCAACTGCTCGATCTAGTTTTTCCGTAGTGAAAGACTCATCCTCATGCATATTGCTCCAAGTAAACTTCTCCCCCTTCCACCCTAGGTCATGCATATTTCTTTTAACTAAAGCTTCCTTAAAACCTTCCATTTGTTGCTTAGCTCTTGGTCTTCCTCCCTCTTTCTCATCATTTGAAATTATTTCATTGAAGTCACTAGTTATGCACCAACCCCTCGACCCCTCTGGTTTTAGAGAAGCTAATAACTCCCATGCTTCATCTTTTTTTCCCACCTCAGGATGCTCATAGAAGCCAGTAAATAACTATTTTTCTTTTGTTTCATCATCCCACACCAAGTGTTTATGTGTCTTTGTGAGTAATTTTTTTATTCCCACATTCATCCTATCATTCCATAGTAGCAACAAACCTCCCCCTTTACCTACTGATTTCACAAAAAAACAGCCCTCACACTTCAATCTTCTTTTCAATCTCTCAAAATTATCCCTTCCACTCTTTGTTTCCATAATAAAAAAAATTATAATGGATTTCTTATCCTCTGCCATACTGCAGAGATCCTGAACTGTCCGAGGGTTTCTCAACCCTCGATAGTTCCAACTTAGGATTTTCATAATGTTTGGCGGGGCTGACTCCCAGCCACCGCCACTATCTTTATACTAACTCCTTCCATTTCCATTTCTATTTCCTCCCATCTTGCTTTTTTTCTCTTTTTGATTTTTCTGCTTCCCCTCCAATGCTTCATAATTTCTTTTTAAACTACTCAAAGTGACTTAGTCATTTTCCCCTCTCACCCCATTTTCCCTTGCTTTTCTCTTCCATACCCTCTCTTATTCAATTTAATTTCTTGCTTAAAATTTCCCCCTCCCCCCCATCTTATCTATTAGCCCATACTCTCCCATTTCTCCTTCCTCTCCATCCTCAATACTAACTCCTATCACATCCCCTTCCTTCACAGTATCTCCTTTTCCTTCTCCTTCTTTTCTCTCCAAACTTACCATTGTTTCCACATCCTTCTCTTTTTTGCTTGTTTTATTAATATTTCCTTTACCCCCATTCTCCTCCCTCTCCCTTCGACCCTCAGAGTTCCCCTCCAAACCATTTGTTTCAGACTCCTTATCATTTTTTTTCTCCCCCTCCCACATCCTTTCTCTCTATTTTTCTTTCCCCCCGTTTGTATCATAATTGTAGTTCCTCCCCCTTAATCCTTGATTGTCCCTCAACCATACCCCATATTGTTCCCCGCCATCCTCATCTCCTTCTTGTTTTAAACATCCTGATTCTCCATGCACTATAGAGCCACATGAGAAACAGAATCTAGGTAGTTTTTCATAACTAAATAGTATCCATAGGCTTTCTCCTTTCACACTTATAGTTTTACCTTTGGGTATAGGCAGCTTTATATTCATCTTAATTTGTACTCTCAGAACTTTTCCCCATCCACTACCATCTACCTGAGTATCCACCTTCTCTACATATCTCACAGTCCCACCTATTTGCTCTCCATGAGCTTTAGTCATACACATTAAAAGCAGGTTGTGCAACCTTACCCGGAAACTATCCATCTCAAAACTCATTGTCTGTGGTGGAGTGAGCCCATCAAAACTCTTCATAGCTAACAACTGATGGTCAAACAACCACAGTCTCCCAGCCCATACCCTCTCCTTATTATACCCTCTCCTTATTAGCTTTGGTTTTAAAGGTAATAACAAAAGTGTTTGTACATACCTCCAAGAGCTTTGATGCCTTGCTAATCCTCCACACCTTACCCATTGTTGCGCCTAATACTTCCTTGCTTATCTCTCTCAATGAACAAACATTCCCCTCCAGACTTCTGTCCTCTTTGTATCTCAATGCTTCATCCTCTTCTTCATCGAACAATATATTTGTGGCATCCCCTTCAGATAGCCGAAACTTGCACCATTTTTCCTCCAGTTCCTTTAACTTCTCCATTGTTCACCACCATAAACCTCCCTCTAGATAGCACGGTTGCCACCTTACACTGCTATCCTCCTCCACCAAAAAACTATCTTAGTTGAATATTCCTCTCACGAGGACGCACCTTTCTGTTATAACTACCACTCTCTGACATCTCGTGTCCAAAATCACACACTCACGCACTTCACTCCACCTTCCCAAAAAGAAAAGAAAGAGAGAAGAATTTTAAAGAATTTATTATTCCATTGTTTTGCTCTAAGAGGGCAATGGATAACACCAGTACTTTTTTTTTTTTCTGATAGAAGATAACACCAGTACTTGTTAAATGTTTAGTTGATGTATTTTGCCCTTGTTCTTAGAGGCTAGAAAGACTTCAATTCCGAGATGGTAACCTTAATGAATGATGTCTCACGTACGTTACACGTACCGCAACATTTCTTCCCTACGTCTTTTATTTGTCATTAATTGCCTCTATCTTCACGTACTAATTTTTAAAAAAAATATATGTAGAGTTCTGCATCGTAATTCATGGAATTGTGCATGCGCATAAGCAATTTTTTTGCACATTCCCCCACAAAATTGTAATAATGCCCAAATTCTGTGACTGTGGGTGAAATTCGGAAAGATCGAATTTAAGAAAAGTAAAATAAAAATGTTAGGCTTAAAAATAATTGAATTCGAAAGATTTTGATTGGGCTAGTTTGATTACTTAAAATTAAATTATTTTATCTTATATAATTATTATAATTTTTTTAAATTTTTTTATAAAAATAACAAAATAATTTAATTTTTTAAATCTTAAAATAAAAATAATATTATAATAATATTTTATTCAATATTTAATAAAATATTTCGTCTCATCCCATTTTAACTAAGTAACCAAATGAGATTTAAGTTACCTTCCGATGCAAATCACAGGTTTTTGTCATTATAAAAGCTAAATAAATCTTCTTAAATCCGATTGTTTATTAAAATTTATTTATGAAAATAAACTCATTAATTGAAATCGTGTCGCTTCATATCAACTCAATCTTTCTGATTAATAAAATGGTGTCACGTCAAACTACATGATAAACAAGTCAGATTCGGAACGTGAGACATAAGTTTTGTTACTTATTATCTTTATATATTATATATCTTATTTTTTAATATATTTTTTAAAAAACTTTCTTGGTTTTATTTTTTTAAAATTAATTAAAATTTTCTATTCATCATTTATATGTATATTTGATAAGAGAAAAAAAATATGGTGTATGATATATGAAAATAATGAATAGAATTTTTCAAATTGTTAACCCTAAAATATATGACATGTAACAGACATATGGTAACCGATTTTGGTTTTTAAGAAAGTATTTCTAAATGAATTTGTGATTTTTTAAAAATATTTATATTGATTTAAAAAATACTTAAAAAATTAAACAAAATAAAAAATTACATTCTGCACTTCTTGGTAAGAACTGTCGGTATTCATTATAGAACATTTTTAATCCAAAAGAAGCTAGTTGGGCTCATGAGGTCTCTGGTGAGTTATAGCTAGCAACCATCGACCCAGCTTGTTTCTAGCCCAAAAATAGAGCATATATTTGGGCCGCCACAAATATGGTCCAATCTTTTCATGCATACAACGTATTGGTCAAACTGAACTGCTCAATCCCCTCAAAATTATCCATGGATTCCAACCATCCTTTGTAATTTGCACGGATTAAGATGTGAAAAATTCTCAGATCTCATAACAGAAAGATTCTATATAGAAAAATACTCTAACCACAAAGCGATTATATAAAAGCAATCTCACAAACTGATTTGACTTGATGTAATCTGTTAGATTGTAAAGTTACTTTTGTTATAAAATAGATCTAACAGATCAGATGAAGACACATCAGTTTGTGAGATTGTTTTTATATAATTTTTTTATGGATGTAATAATCCTCTTCTATATTTACCACCCAAGGAAGTTTCAGGAATAATTTTAATTAAAATATCGAAGCTAATACAGATAAGATAAAAATGTTTGATTCTGTCATCCTCAATCATACTCCACATATTTTTAATTATTTTCTCGTATAATATAGACAGTCACTTAAAATGTACATAATCAACAAGCGTAGAAAAAACTTGAAGAGACATAAAAGACAAAGACGTTGTGACATTGTGGAACATGACAGGCTTGAGATGATTAGGATATATAGGACGTGGGATTCTCATCCACAGGGATGGGGAGCCTCTCTGTTGCTTGCTAGCTCATGTTGCCTCTCGCCCTTTAGTTTTCTTTATCCATATCGCCCATTCCCAGACTCTTTTTAGCCCCCCAGGCCCAAGCTAGCTCCTACATAGCAAAAAAGCTATTCTATCTCCCACTCTGCTACCGATCTCCTGACTGTTAAAGATACCGTTGATCATCATGTGAAACTCATCTCCCACTCTGCTCCATTTCAGAGACTTATGTCCTTAATTTGTTGTGTCAAAACTCAGTTGAAACTTGGAGATTTTATGCTCCATTTCTCATCTGTTTCTTGAGGTGATATATATATAGGTACGGTTCGTGGGAGAGGATTGCCCTAAGAGAAGCAATGGCTGGGTCGTTTAGAAAGTGCATGATGCTGTGTTGTTGTTCAAGCAAGCTGGTCTCTGTAAGTTCATTAGACTACTCCTACTTGATAACGATGCATGAGTTGTGTTTTTATTTTTATTTTTTGGTATAAGAATTAGTATATTCATTTATTCAGTTTCCAATTAAACATTTAATGGCAAAGTTGCGTGCAATTTAAAAGGTTATAAAGTTGGTTATAAAACAATAAGCAATTCCACATAATTATCAATGTTAATAATGGAAAATACAGCTCTTCTAGTTATATTGTAGAACTGTTCATCCGGATTCCGGCCTCGGAACCCGGGTATATCCGGTACCTAAACTGGATATCCGGATTTTGCAATCAAGGTTCTGCCCTTGATTTGTTCCGGGCCAAAATTCGAAACCAGAATCCGGTTTTTGTATATATATGGTGAAGTGAGTAGATATTTCTCCCATACAAATGATTTATTAATGATATACTTATAGCTGTTTAATAACTCTTTTTACCACTTTATTTCAAATGAGATGTAATTATGTAAAATTAAAATATTTCTGGATAAGGAGATACTAGAATCACATATTCACATTAGTAATTGGTTGTTAAATGAGCTATGAACATTAGAATATTTGTAAGAATAACATTATACATGTACATGCATATATATATATATATATATATTGCTATATATAAATTGAAAATTATTGATTGCTGAATTTTTATGATGAACCGAGAAAGCACTCTTTGAGAGGTTCATAATTAATACTTTTAATCAGCCACTTGCATGTATAAGATTTGCTGTAATTATTTTATTTTCAAGCTTCAATAAATTACCTGGTCATCAAGTTAATTTGTGTGACTGGGAACGTCGAAGTTTGTAGTGTTGGGCAAAAAATTCACACAATTTGAAAATATTTGTCTAATCACTTCTTAATTACTCAATGTTTATTACAAGAAAACTGCTTATTTATAACTAACTACTTTTTATAAAAAATTAAAATGACTATTTTCTATTAAAATAAGTATATTTTTATCACAAGTAATCATTTTAGTTACAAATAATCTATCACAACTTATATTAGTTTACTCAATTACTATATATATATTTTTTACACTTTTTATGACAAGTTTAAAAAGATTTTGAGTGAAGAAAGAAAGATATATAGACTAGGTCATATAAATAGTTGTTTATGCCTTTATCTGGATCTTATATTTTCATTTTAAGTGATTGATGGCTTCTACAATAGGTGTTTTTACTCATTATTAATACAATATTTTTTACAACATATTTTGTAATTATATCATAAAATGAGAATATTTTTGTAAAGTGATATTATTTTTATAAGATATTTTATATAAGTATTTTCATTTTAAAATATAATTGTGTAAAATATTATAAAATTATTATATATTAATTATTTTCCTTTGAGATCAGGTCACTGAAATTCAATTATCTCCGTTTCTCCTCTATGAGTACGGCTAACAGTTACAAAGAGATTGAGGCTTAGCTTGATTACTATTATTTTTTATTTTTTATTATTATTTTTTATTTTTTATTATAATTTATAACTATTTAATATATTTTTTTTATTATTTATAGAATATGAGAGATCACTTCAATATTCAAACGTAACTTTAGGCCTGTTTGGATAGTAAAAATATTTAATCTTATCATTATAATTTTCTTAAATTTTTACATAAAATATAATAAACAATTCAATTTTGTCAAATCTCAAAACAATAATAATATTAAAAAATAATATTCTAACAATATTTTATTTAACTTTTAACTTTCATCTAAAATATTTTATCTCATTTCACTATCCAAACTACACATACCTCGTTTGTTTTTTCAGATAAGATGAGATGAGTTGAGATGAAAGTTGAATAAAATATTGTTAGAATATTTTTTAATATTATTTTTTATTTTGAGATTTTAAAAAACTGAATTATTTATTTTATTTTTCTGTGAAAAATTGAAAAAATTGTAATGATTAGATCAAATGAGTTGTGTAAACAAATGATTATAATTAAATATTTTCATCTCATCTCATTTTATCTTATTTTATTTCCTTTCTAAATATCGCTCAAATACAATAATTTTCAAACTAATTATTATTTGTTTTTCAAATTAATTATTTCAATTTTTCTAAATTTTCAAAAAAAAAAAAATAATTCTAAAATTTTAAATTCTAAAATAAAAATTATATATTATCAATAAATTAATTTTATAATATTTGTTATTTAAATTTTATTTTTTTTAATTTAAAAAATATTATATTCAAACTACCTCACTATTATTTATCAATTATTTTATTACTATTTTAAGATTCTCCGAACGATGGAACATCCCCTAATTTATAAAGTGATCTTGATTTTATATAATATATTATATTCATTTTATATATTTATTTTTAGAAAATACTAAAAGTATTCGTTCTTTTCTTTTTCTATCTATCATGATTCCATTGTCTGTTCACGTCCGCAATAATTTGTAGCATTCCTTTGTTTTCAGTTTCAAACATTTTAAACCTATCTTTGTCGGTGGTGGGACCGGATATGAGTGGTGGTGGCCCCCAAATACTTGAAAACATTTTTGTGGTACAAGAGATAAAAGGTTACAATGCCCCCATAAGACTAGTTTGTGGTCCCTTTTGGATTGAGGTTAAACTATTTGAATTAATTTCAGTACAGTTTAATTTTACGTAAATTTAATATTTAAAAATTTAATTTTTAAATTTTTAAATTCATTTTAACTCAAAATTTTTTTACACGTGAGATTTATAATTTTTTTCAATTTAATATTTTTTTACACGTGAGATCTACAATATTTTTTAACGTTACATGAATAAATTTAAATTCATCTTAACATCTAAACACATTTAAACTCATTTTAGGTGGACCTCATAAAACTTACTCTACCATCTCAACTAACTACTATTCATAAAGAATTTAACTTAGCTTAACATCTAAACGCAGCCTGAGAGTTAATTTCAACTCATCATTATAATTTTCTTAAATTTTTATATAAAAAATAATAAATAATTCAACTTTTACAAATATCAAAATAATAATAATATTAAAAAATAATATTCTAAAAATATTTTATTCAATTTATAACTTTCATGTCAACTTATCTAATCTCATTTCTGAATTCAAACGAGACCTGATAGAAAAATCATACCACTTCTTTGTAGAGAATTTGAGGATTTCATCTCCGGATTAGTTTGTTAGTTTTATAGTATTAGTATTAAGAGCCCATCTGAGTTATTATTTTAAATTTATCCAATTATCATGGATGATTGTCGCATCCAAAAATCAACATTAACAATCAAATTTTATAATTCTTAGCCAATTATTTATAAAGATAATAATATGAAAAGAAAAATTCTTTTTATAAATTACTATTTACTATTTCATACGCTTTATAAAAAAATTCTATGTTTAATAAAAAAAAATATAAATATATAATATAAAAATAAATAATGACTAATGAATTGAATTCCTCACGTGAAAAATGATAACCATACCATTATTATAAATTGCTGTGTTATTTCAATTTCCTCTCTTTTGCCATCATCGACGTAATCTAATCCTTAAAAAAAAAAAAAATGGTCATTTTTAGATTAAGCAGAGACTACAAAACAGGACAGCCAAGTTCACCAATTATATAGATAGAGTCCTGCCTGCCTTTTTCTGGCCGGCGACACGATTATCAAGAGAGTAGGCGTCGTGGGGGTAATAGTGATCATCATTTCTCCTTGAAAAGTGAGCTTCCTGATTACAGTCTCTAGCTATAATTCTCTTCCGTAACCCAGAACCAGGCCAGGAGAATCTCCAACAAAGGTCCGTACGAACAGATACTCGATCCTTTTTCCTCTCCATCTGCAGCTGCCCACGCTTTATCCGTGCGTGTTTTGACTGTCCGTATACCTCATCTTGGAATTTGATTTCCGATCTGTTTCTCGATCCCCCCCCCCCCCCCCCCCAACAATTAATTGTCTGTGTTTTATCTTGATCTTTTCCTTTGGAAAGTTATGGCCTCTTTTGACATTTATTTCCAAGACTCCATTGTTATATATACCTCCAAAAGGAAAGGAGATGAAAAGACATGCGATTCTGCTGATGTTTATTTTAGCTGAATTCTTCTTGTAAATCTCGTGATGAACTTTCCGAATTCTATGGATCGTTGACTCGTTGGTTCGAGCGCGAGCCTTTATCGAAGATAGTCAGACCAATTTAAGAACGGGATGTTTTCCTTTTGCCCGATTTATTGTAGATATTCTCGGTATCGTAGCTTCTCATGATGACATGAACCGATCTGTTCGAGAAATAAACCCAAAGGATGTCCCTTTTGATGATGACTAACCGAGCTGTGTTTGGATTCATTGGTTTGATTTTGGTTTAAAGAAATGTAAAACAGTTTTCAATTCTCGGACTGGATAGATAACATATTATTTTGAATTGGCAGAGGGAGGACATGGCTACGGAGTCATACGAGGAGGCCATTGCAGGACTCACGAAGCTTCTCAGGTACTACGGTGTTCCTTTCCCCCTCGCGGTCCTTCCTCGTCCAGACAAACAGAATACTTTTATTTTTTATTTTTTTTATTTTCTTCTTCTTGTCTGTAAATGGACAATGATTCGCTGTTCTCGATTGTCATTTTCTATACCGCTCCATCGGGTTCTAAGCAAGGGGTCCCACTAACTGTACTTTAATCTGACGGAGGTAAACTCTTTCTGGTTATACAGTGCGAAAGCTGACCTTGGAGATATCGCCGCCGCAAAGATCAAGCAGATAACGGCGGAGTTGGAGACGGCCGGTTCAAATCAGTTTGATCCGGTCGAGAGGATCAAAACCGGCTTCGTCCACTTTAAGAAAGAAAAACTCGAGTACGTTCATTCTTCTAAATTATCCTTGATCGATTTTGTCTAGGATTTTCATTTTGCTTCTACTATTGTATATTTTTGTATGCCTCTTGTTAAATTGAAGATAAATTATTTTTTTAATTGTGAATTTCACTTTCTTTTCAAAAAAAATTAAGAACTGTATATAATATTATTTTAAATTAAATGCATAATTTGTTTTAATAACATAATTATTAGATTAAATTGATTTTTTTAATAACAAAGCGACTAAATTAAATCGATAATTAATACAAAGGATGGCGAGTATCACCTCGACAAACACCCAAACAACTCATACATAACAATAAATAAAAAAGATAAAAAAATGACTGTAAAAATTTGCTCGAGAAATTATCACTGTTTAAATGATTTTTAATGTAATAATTAATTGTTGAATTGTCGTGGAGAGTGGTATATATATAAAATCCATTGTATCCAATTTCTTACTTAACAAACTCCTCAGTAATAAAAATTCGAGAAATGATATTTCTCATCATTGATTATATTATTTATATGGGGCATTATATCTGATTTTATATGTCAGTCATTTAAATAAATAACCACTAAAATATGCAACCTTAATAAGTGTAAGATGACAAAATAAAAAAACATTATTCTAAAACTTAGCAATGCTGATTCAATGGCACCCAGCGGTGGTGTCATTGCTTACTGCCAACTTGATTTTATTATAATAAAAATAAATATTTGTGACGGATTATTTATAACGATAATAATTATTTATAATGAAAATAAACTCATTTTAACAACAAAAAATAACTGTTTATAAATAAACAATTTTTTTATAGTGATTTTTATTATTCATCATCAAGATATTTACGTAGTCCAAAGAGCGCACATTTTTCCCTATAAATACATTAAGATGCCAAAGTTTAATTGATGTGGACGTTTCACAGATTGTTAATGGATCAAAAAGCTCGAAAGATTCTAGAAATTTAAATTGGCTTTGCAAAGTTAATGTAAATTGAAGATGATCTTGTAAACTGAATGGTGTTCAATGCATGCCTTTTTTCAGGAAGAATCCTGAGTTGTACGGTGAACTTGCCAAAGGCCAGAGTCCCAAGGTTAGTCATCATGCTTCTGATCTTTATAAGTAGAATAAATTTTTTCACGTTTTTTATTAGATGAAAAAATCTATTTACATATGACAACTATTACAAAGAGAATATATAAATTAAATAAATATATAAATTGATGTGATTTTATGATATTTGTTAGATCTATTTTATAATAAAAATAATTTTACAATCTGATGTACTATATCAAGCCACGTCAATTTGTTGGTTTGCTTTTTCTATAATCTTTTTGTGACTAGAATATTTTTAAAAAATATTAGTATTTTAATTTTTTTATCAATATAATAAACTTCGCAATAAAAAGAAAAATATTTACATTCATAGATATGCAAGTCTCATGCATTTTCATTAAAAAAAATGAATAGATATAAGATCTACTTTAATAAATTATTTTGTTAATGTTGGACCCTATCATTTTTCAAAAAGTGTTCGCATGATTTATACGCCCTAAAAGATTATTTTGGATCCAGCAGTTGCATTCACACTTAGGCCACACTTAGGCTCCATACGCGTGATGCCTTTGGAATTTATTGGTAAAATTATGGTGGTAGGGGTTGAAAAGTGAAAGGCTTTTTTTGTAGTCATCTTGGATAGATATTCTTTGCTTCCCATTTGCATTTTGTCAATTTGAAACAGTCATAATCAATAATATCGATGGTAAAAAGTCAAAGACAAAAGCTAGTTTTATTTCCCTAATGGCAAAATGGTCTTGTGATCTATAGGTACCTGCACTCAACTTTGTCTGTCATATTTGGGATTTGAATCCTAAAAAGTTATTAAGTACTTTTTAATTGACATATTGTAATAAGTTAAAAAGTATTACATCAATCTGTAATAATTTTCTCTCGAAACTTTTGGTATCTTATGTCACATACATGCATGCATTTGGCTAACATAGATATATATTTGTTTAATGGATATGCAGTTTTTGGTATTTGCATGCTCAGACTCTCGCGTTTGTCCCTCCCACATCCTGAATTTCCAACCGGGAGAGGCCTTTGTGGTTCGTAACATAGCCAACATGGTCCCGCCCTTCGACAAGGTTATTTCTTCCTTTATCATCAACTTGACATCACGCGTACTTAGAGATTGGCTTGAAAATTCAAAAGTTGACTCTAGTGGTTTTAAGCTTTCTCCCTTTTTTTTTTTTTTTTTGGCACTTTGATTTGTTTAATTGATATTTGTTATGTTGACTGGCTCTGCATGTTGCTTCAGAATAAATACTCAGGAGCAGGGGCGGCCATTGAATATGCAGTGTTGCATCTGAAGGTTTGAATACATGCATAGCTAGCTAGCTTAGCTAGCCACTCTTTTCCCTTTTTAATCTTCAATTTATTCTCACGCCTCACCAACTCTGTTTCGTGGGAGTTGTTCTTTAGGCAAAGGGAGACTACTATTATGGTGGGGTAGGCAACGTGATGTCGCCTAGACATCGAGCGTTCCCCACACCCTCCCATTATCCCATATGCATTGATGCCAATGTACAACAACCAACCCACCCACCTTTTTTTCAAAGCCCCATGCTTTGCTTTCTAATATGTCTACAATTTTCAACTCCAAAGCGTCATGAGTCATGACCTTGAAATCACTACCCATCTTTTCATCCTTTGGAGGTAGCAAAATGATGTCCTTTCCCCATTTCCTTGATAAATATTTATAGAATGCAGGATAATATGTGGAGAAAAAAAAAACACAGTGATTGGACTTAATTGGTGTGATTGTTTGCCTTTACTAATGTATTTCTCTTGAGTTATGCTACATACGTTTGGTATTTTTTGTACACTTCACTGTTATAATTGGCCAAAACAATTATTTTATATTAAAAAAAATGATACAACTAATCACATTAATGGAGTATGCAATGAGTACACAAAAATGACTGCACATTGAGTTTTTTATTTCGCTTAGACCAATTCACCTTAGTTTTACCCTGTTTGTACTACAAATTGGGAATAGGACTTGAAGTGTATAGTATCAATTTGTGTATAGAATATTTTGGTCATATAAACTCTATGTTAACAAGTAAATGACCAAAATACTTCATGCTTTACGGTTTACACTAAATAAATATTATCCATTTCATTTAAAATAGAGATGATTTATCCCATAAAATCGGGAGTTCGACCATTAAAGACATGGAAAAACATTAAGCACAACTTATGGGAGTTGGAAGTCATGATGATAGCGAATGGCCAGTGAGAGACACAAGACATGGATCTCATGATCTCATGTACTTTGCATAGTTGTATAAATATGGCTGTAACTCCTCTAAATAATGAAATATAAGACATCGAAGTACTTGTTTATGTTGTAGGTTGGGTCATTTAATGCCCTTCTAGATGAAAAGTAATGCCATAAAAGTGAGAAGGCAGAATAGTTTGTCCAAAAAGAAAAAGTACAAAGAGCATGCTACCTCCCTTCCCCTTTATTCTGATACTTAGACTAAGAAAACAAAGGCATTTCAGGTGGAAATTATTGTGGTCATGGGACACAGTTGCTGTGGTGGTATAAAGGGGCTCATGTCTATGCCGGAAGATGGGACCACTGCGAGGTACGCAAAAGCATTCTTATATGATCATGATGTCATTAAGAGCTCTTTGCCTGATTTTTCTAGGATGCGTGACCAGAAATTATACTAGAAGGTTTTTTTCCCTTTCATTGATTGTATTGAAATTAAAATTAACGCTACATTAAGTTGTGTTTGGTTTTTAAACTAAACTCAACTCATTTTAACTTATCTCAAACCAATCATTGATGTGACTCACTACTTTTTCAACTTTCTATAAAAAAGTTAAACTCATCTCAACCTAATTCATACATTTCAACCTAAAAAGTTAAATCAATCTCAATGTAAAAAGTTAAACCCATCTCAATAGTACATGTGTGGTAACAGTGGATTCTATGGTGTGGTACATGTGTGTAAACTCACCATTTGTTTCCAAAGGAGTTAAGTGTAGAATTAGAGTTTGAATTTAGGACCTCTATTATGATATCGTGTTAAATCATCATTTGTCCCAAAAACATATTTGTATTATATTCTTAACAACGTGGACTATAGGGTTCAAAGACAACAACAATGTGGACTTACATTGCGTTTGAGTGTTAAGGTGATCTAGATGATTTGAATTGATCTAAATAGTAATGTTTTGTAGATTTTATTGAGATGCATTCGAATGTATGAAATAGGTTGAGGTATATAATTTTAAAAAAATAATGAGACCCATAAATAATTGATTTGAGATAGATTGCGAAGGATTTGACATCTAGATATAGAATATTTTCCGTCCTAGATGAAAGCAAAATAGGAAAAAGAAGCCATAAACATATGGACAAGGGGGAGATGGGTGCGGAAAAGTCGAAGAGGGGAAAAATACAAATTTGTTTTGCCTTGTTGGCTTTTCAGAACTTCAAATATTTGACCTCCCATGTGATGTTATTTAAATAACGCATTTAGATTAAATTTGGGGAGTGAGATGAGAATTTAAAATATTATTTTTTAATATTATTATTATTTTAAAATTTAAAAAAGTTGAATTGTTTATTATATTTTGTATGAGTATTTGAAAAATGTGTAATAATGAGATGAGATGAGATGAGAATTTTGTATTTTGTTTTAGTATCCAAACCTTAATTTCAGCTGTCTTAATAATATAATAATTTAATAGTGTCAACCCAATCACTCTCCAGCTGAATAATAACTATAAGACTTATTACTTCCTACTATTTATTTATTATTTATTTTATTTTTTAATTTTTTACTTAATGATTAAGGAAGTGGCTATTTGTATATTAAAATTGAATATTGGTTAACTTTTTACTTATTGGTTAAGGAAATGACTTAATTTTTTACTTAGTGAAGTTGTATTTTTTTTAAAATTTTTTTCTTAATAATTAAGGATGTTAAAAAAATACGTAAAAGAAAATAATAATAAAAGTAAAAATTTCAAATACACTATATAGTAATAAAAGAATGGTAGGAGGATAATAAGCCTATCATTGTATAACTAGAAATGTGAATGAAAAGAAGGTACCGGAATATTATATTCCAGTGATGGCATATACTCATAGGCATCCGATCGAAGAATGTGATAAAGAAAAAATTGAAGGGAGCTTTCAAATTTAAATAACCTTTGGCATATACCAACATGCCATTGCCTCTATGCCCCCACTAATTTCCATAATCCTTCATGTCTTTCTATGTCAACATTATTGGCAACTCGAAGCATTTGTGGGTAGTGGATAGTTTTAACAAAAGCTGGGTCTTAATTTCTGTGTATTGAACTTGCAGTGAATTTATCGAGCATTGGGTCAAAATCGGTTCCCCCGCAAAGACCAAGGTTAAGACAGAATACAGCGAGTTAAGTTTCCATGAGCAGTGCACCAATTGTGAGAAGGTAAATTAAATGCTCGCTTGCCCATATATATATATATATATATATATATATATATATATATGTTATAAATGGCTCATGACTAAAATTATAAGGGAATTAGAGAAGTCCAAAAGTTAAGTTGGATGACCCTAATGCATGCAGGAAGCCGTGAATGTATCACTGGGAAACTTATTGACATATCCGTTTGTGAGAGAAGGGGTGGTGAATAAAACACTGGCTCTCAAGGGTGCACACTACGACTTTGTCAAAGGAGCTTTTCAACTCTGGGATCTTCACTTCAAAATTATACCCACCCTGTCTGCATGATCATCATCTGGTGTATTGTTTGTCTTCATCTCCTTATTTTTGCCCAGAAGAGCATTCTATATAGATAAATGCTATTCTTGATCATCCTATATCTAGTCATCCTCAATCACATTTACCATGCGTTATATTTTTAGTGGTTGATATTTAAATGGTTGATATATGAAATCACTTAAAATGTGGCACGTAAATAAATGTGATTATGGATGATGAGATTTAGAATGAAAACTAGCCATGCTCTTCTGTATATGTTAATTAGAACTGCAAAATAACACATTAAGTGAAGTGTTAAGTTTACATAAAATATAATACATTTGTGGGCAAGTCGATAATCACTCGGAAAACACCTATAACACTGGTGAAGGAGTACAGTGATTGTTCTTTCGTCAATGGGCCGTGTTTCATAGTCATCTAATGTATTGTTAACAACTCTTCACAATGAATATTGTTGTAGCCCATCTTTCTTCAGCCCATTGGTAGTAATCTCCATTCCTAATCAAACGACCACTTGCTTCAAAAGTTGAGTTGACCAAAAGACAATAGATTTTATCATTTATATTATATGATAACATTTATCTTCAAGTGTAGACCAAATCTTTCATGTATAATATTTAATTAAATGAGTGTGAAGTATAGAGTCTCAATTTAAAATTAAAATCTATGCTCCAATACCTTATTAAATTATCACTTACCTAAAAAATTTAAATAAAAATATTAATTTAATTATTTAAATTATATCTTGGTACTTCTCACTTATGGACTAATTTTTTTTTTTTGATAAGTTGGCTCAATATGTAGGATATTTTATTTAAATAAATTCGAGTGTAGAGTCAACATGATATATTTTGATTATATAATACTCCCTCTCACTCGTCAATCCTTTTCTCGAACTCATGGGCTTATTTGTAGGGGTGTAAATTTAAACCGAAAATAGGACTGGACTAGACCGGTTGGTTAGGTTTTGAATTGGTCTGGTCCGGGACCGGTTATGATATTATGAAAACCAGCCAGACTCGATCTGGTTTCGGTTCTGTAGTTTCAAGGATCGAACCGGACTGGTTTGGGAAAAAAATAAAAAAATAAAAAATTAATTTATATATTATACAAAATATTATATATATATAAGTTTTAAACTTGTATACATAATATATAATTATATATAAAATTTTTATATATAATAAATTATATATCATATATCAGTGCACTATGGGGTATTTAGTTATTCTATATATAGTTATTCTAATCACTATAACTAATAGTCTAATACTAATATTTATAATAATACTAGAGTCTAATACTATATTACTAGTAGTAATGTACAAGTCTATGCATAAATTAGTATATAAATCACTATACTAAATAATAAATTACAATACTAATACTATCACTATAATACTATCAATAATATAGTTATAATAAATTAAACTCACTATAACAATTAACAAATACTAATATATAGTTATTCTAATCACTATAACTAATAGTATAATACTAATATTTATAATAATATTAGAGTCTAATACTATATTAGTATTACTAATATACTTTAAGTCTATGTATAAATTAGTATATAAATCACTATACTAAATAATGAATTATTATACTAATACTATCACTATAATACTATCAATAATATAGTTATAATAAAATAAACTCACTATAACAATTAACAAATACTAATATATAGTTATTCTAATCACTATAACTAATAGTCTAATACTAATATTTATAATAATATTAGAGTCTAATACTATATTACTATTAGTAATATAATTTAAGGCTATATATAAATTAGTATATAAATCACTATACTAAATAATAAATTATTATATTAATACTACCACTATAATACTATCAATAATATAGTTATAATAAATTAAACTCACTATAACAATTAAAAAATGCTAATATATAGTCTAAATCTCTATAACTAATACTAATATATAGCTATGCTAAATTGCTAATACCTAATATTAATACCATTATATAGTTTAATATATTATATAACTATAACTAATACTAATATATAGATTTACTAATAGTCTAATATTAATACTATTAAATAGTCTAATATATTATATAAATATAACTAATACTAATAGTCTAATATAGACTATAGTTATACTTATACTAATATAGTTATATTTAATCACTATAAGTCTATAACAATTTTTTTAATAGGTTAAATCACTATAACGAAATATATATAACTATATATATTATTATTATATGGTATTAAATCACTTTAGGAAACGGCGCCGTTTCCCAAACCCTCAAATTTCAAACCCCCCCTCCCCCCCGAAGGCTTTAGTTTTTCTTTCAGTTTAAGTTTCCCACCCGTTTCCCTCAGAAACTCTAGATCCCCCCCTTTCTAGGAGTTGCGCCACACATAGCAGGCTAAAAGCCTTTGTCACATCCTTTAGTCCCTCCGTCGGCGCCCCTCTCTTTCTCACTCTCCTCCTCTCTGTGACTTTGCCTCTCAATCTCTGCCCTCTCGAGTCTCGTCTCTGTCTCTTTGCCTCAAGTTCTCTCCGCCTCTCTGCCTCTAAGTCTTTGCCCAGTGCCCTCTCGTTTCTATTATTATGATGAAAATAGATATGGCAAAGGCCTATGATACCATTGATTGGGATTTTTTAATGCATGTGCTTGGGGCTTTTGGTTTCTCCCCTGAGGTATGCAATCTTATTAATCAATGTGTGGCTACGCTGTGGTACTCAGTTGTTATGAACGGGAGGGCTACAGGATTTTTTAAAGGTGGGAGGGGTCTTCAACAAGAAGATCCCCTTTTGCCTTATTTATTTATTCTAGTGGAGGCTTTCACTTGTCTTCTGAAGGAAAAGTTTGATGTAGGAGAGGTTAGGGCTTTTTCTCAGCCAAGAGGTGGCTCTTTGGTTTCACATCTTTTGTATGCGGATGATATGATCATTTTTGCGAATGGAGGGCAAAGTTCCTAGACGACGATTGCTTTTTCGGTTGACAGGTTTTTTGAAGGAAAATTTCCAATTAAATACCTAGGGGTTCCAATTATCTTTGGTCGGATGAAGGGTGTGTATTTGGAAAAAGTGGTGTAGTGAATTCATCAAAAAATAGAAGGTTGGAAGATGAAGTTCTTGTCTTCGGGTGCAAGGCTGATTTTTTTACAACATGTACTGTCCAACATGCCTATACATCTGTTAGCTGTTCTAAATGTCCCAAAATTTGTATTGAACACGATCAATAAGTTGTTTAGTAACTTTTTTTAGGGCTTTTTGGATGGCAAGCCTAAGCGCAGGTGGGTGTCTTGGGACCTGCTTTGTATGCCAACGGATGAGGGAGGGGTTGGTCTCAGGAATATGTTTGATGTCCAAAGGTTGATGCATATTAAATTTGCTTGGAAACTATTGATTGGTAACTCATTGTGGACGAATTTTGTCAGGGCAAAGTATGTGAGAAATCAACATATTTCTCTCTTGAATCTAAAGAAAGGCACGAGGTTTTGGAGGATGGTAATGGAATCAATCCCAATTGTTCTCGACAACTCCAAGTGGCTTGTTAAGGAGGGGAGTATATCATTCTGGAGGGATAAGTGGATGGACTTAGGTCCACTTTTAATCAGCAGGAGAATTTTGCCCATCAAAATTTGAGTATTAGGAAATGTATGGTGGAGGATAGTTGGGATAATGATTTATTAGTCCAGCTGGTTGGTCGTGATTTAGTTGATCAAATTTTGTCAAAGATTGGAGGAACCAAAGAGGGCTCAGATATTTTGATTTGGTTAAGAAATTATGATGGCAAGTTTTCAGGTCATAGTGCTTGGAATTTGGTGCATGTGGTAGCTCCAAAAAGAAACTGGGCGGAGTGGGTTTGGCATGCCGCATTGCCAAGAAAATTTTCAGTTACAATGTGGTGAGCTCTATCTCAATGTTTGAGTGCAGATAATCGCATACGATGTATTGGTATTCCTCTAGTGTCTAAATATGAGTGTTGTGTAGAAGGTAACATTGAAGACATAAACCATGTGCTCTATGGAGGATGGGTAGCTGCGGCTATATGGAGGTTGACTTCTAATGTATTAGGTTTAAATTATGTTGCTCACAGGTCATGGAGGGAGGTTGTTGTGGCATGGTTCAGGCGTGCTAAACGCTCTTCCCAGGTGGAAAATTTAATTGGTTTAATACCAATTATTATTACGTGGTGGCTATGGTGTTGGAGATGTTCAACAAGAATGGAAGGGAAGATGGAGTCTGTTTCCATTTTGTGGAGGTCGGTGAAGTATTGGATAAGCTAGGTGGGGATTAGGCTTAAGGCTGAAGCTAAATTATTGAAAAGAGATGAGCTAATCTTGAACTTGCTACAAGTACTGGTTATGAGGTCCAAGCCGAGAAGAGTCATTGCAGTCTCATGGAAGAAGCCAAGTGTTGGATGGTTAAAATTCAATATTGATGGTAGTAGTAAGAGGAACCCAAGAGAATTGGGTGTAGGTGGTGTATTGAGAAATGAGGAAGGTACGTTGAAATTTTCTTTTGCAACTAATATTGGTATCAGCACTAATAATAGGGCTGAATTGATGGCTTTGTTGATTGGGCTTCGGAAATGCAAGGAGTTGGGTTGTGACAATGTAATTGTTGAGATGGACTCAAGTCTTGTGATCAAGTGGCTGTGGGAAGAAAGATGTAGTTTATGGTATATGGAGGATTTTTGGGAGGAAATAATGTGTCTTCTGCATGGTGCAACCATTCAGTTTCAGCATGTATTCAGGGAGACAAATGCTGTAGCGGATTTCTTGGCTCATTTAGGAGGAAATGGAAGCAATAATGAGTGGTTTTTGGCTGAATAGATGCCTTTACAGCTCAAGGGTATTCTTAGAACAGATAAATTCGGCTTGCTTTACTTAAGGAAGATCTGATTCATAATTCTGAAGTGGCCTTTTTTTTTCTTTCTTTCTTTCTGTACATAGTGATTCTTTAGTTGGTTGGAGTATGGAATGCTTTTGCTTTGCTGGTTTTGCAGTTATGTCATAGGCATGTTTAGATGCGGATTGGGAATTGGATTGATTGGTTTTCATATGTTGGTTGTTATTGTAACCATGGTTTCCCTCCGCCACAAGTGAGGTTTCTTTAATAAAGTCCCAGAGGTACTGCCTCCTTTTGGCCAAAAAAAAAGAAGGTTACCTAAGTTTCTATTATATAGTTATTTAAGAAACCATCATCTTTGAGTTCCCTTTTTTTTATATCATAAAATCCTTAAATTGTCCAAATATGTCTTTCCTTTTAATGATAAAATTACATTTTAAAAAAACTAAAAAATTGGACCGAAAATCTGTAAAACTAGAGGTACCACTTTAGGAGGATAACCGATGCGTAATCATATTTGAAAAATGAAAAACCGTACTGTTACGACCCGACCCAATATTTTTAGGGATAAATTATGGATACTTTTATTAGGCTCAATAAATGAGTTTAAGCCCATAAAAAAAAATTATCAGACATATTAAAGTTCCAATATATTTTTTTAAAAAGCTCCAAGCCCTTGAATTATCAACTCCAAACACTAGTAAACTTCTGTTTTCCTTCCATAATAAAACTCCTAGCCACTACCGGATTTCCTTCCACAACTTCAGCCCCGCATGAAACTAGCTAGTCCCACGGCTCACAACCATGCACGTCTCTAATGTGTTTATCCACTCACATGCACATGCACGCATGCCTCTCGACTCCAACATTATCCAACCTCCTTATCACTCACGATACCTCCCTCCACCTCATCTATAAATCCTCTCTTCCTCGCAATATTTCCATCAACACACCCACAATACCCATGGCCAGAATCTGCCCATAAGGAATCAAAATTCTGCTACAAATCAAACCAGACCCAGGAACCCGCAACACACGTCCAGGAAATTCCTCCAAGCCATTCCTCCCTCTACCGTGAACTACCATGAAAACCAAACCGCAGACCACCCAAGACCTCCTTTGTGACGACCACCAGAAGCCACAACCCGCCCCTCTTGTTTGCAGACCATTCACCGTAGCACAGCCACCGTAAGCCTCATGATATCTCCACTGCCAGCCCACAGTCAGCCCCTTTAACACAGCACAAGTACCCCAAACGGAAGCCACCCAACATGCCGAGACCCTCCATAGCGCTGCTCCTTCCAGTCGCTCACCACCGTGTGTTAGCCACTGCACGAACCACTGCATGCCACCGGGAACCCACTGCACCACCTTGCCGAAACCAAGCAAACCACGTCGAATCTCCTTCCTCTGACCACCTCGTTACCCAGCCAAACATAAACAAGCAATATATAAGAAGCTAAGCATCCCCTGTTTTAGCCCTTCCAAACAGAGTAATTTCGGAGCCCACCGTAGAGCCAAAGTTCCACCTTGTCAACCTTTGCCCCTCGCCGGAAACATCCACACCACACGGCCGCAGCTCAGTTACACTACGCCCTGGACCACCATACATAGGTCAATCTCCCTCACGCCGTGATTCCACTCTCTGTTCTCCTTCTATCAGTCACGGCATTCAGCCTCTCTCTCTCTAACGTTGTCTCTCTCTCTCATCACTCTCTCTCTCTGTTGCATACACGCCCAGCTTGTCGAAGTGCCACCGTCGACTGCAACCTAGCCTCACGCCTAGCTCTCGGTAAGCCCTTGCCCTTGCCTCTCACGGTAGTCCAATCCTGAATGCATGCAACCCGTAGAATAAATTCTAAGTGTGGAGTAAATTACAAAAATGCCCATTTCTATTTAGGATTGGGAATATTTTTAAGAAGAGTTTAGGAAATAGAGGCTATTTTAGTATTGTAGGTTTTAATTAAATTCATTGGTTTAATTAGAAATTTATGAGAATTTCGTGTTATTTTTATAAGCGATCGATTACGTTCCGAAAATAGTGGATTAGCGCTACAAGGTAAGTAGCATGATCATACCCTTACACATATGTACGGTAAACGACACGTCTTTTATAAAAATATTATGCATGTATGCCCTCCATTGGAAGCCCATTTTTACGTACCCAAGATATGATAAAAATATGAAAATCCATGATTTTATGTAAATAATTATGCATCAAGTTAATTATGAAAATTCATGTTTTTCTATGAAAAGAGTTATACATCAAAAGATTTATGAAAAGTTATGATTTTATGTGAGAGTTATGCATTAAAATAACTTATGAAAAGTCATGCACGATTTTATGTGAAGATTTATGCATTAAAGTATTTATGAAAAAGTATGATTTTATGTGAGAAGTCATGCATCATGACATGTTATGAAAGAATGCAATTTCATTCGAAATCTATGATATGATATGACAAGATATGACAAGTATGAATGTGATTTCTTTTGAAATCTATGATATGACAAGTATGCAAGTATAATTATGATAAAATATGAATGATAAGATACGTAACGGCCTATGTTATGATATGAAGATGATACCTATGTTATGAGCATATTGCATTGTCAGGTTGTACATGCTGGTAGTGCACCCAGTATGTCTTTCTTATATATGGATTCCACAACCCGCGGCCACGGGCGGAATCAGAATCTATTTAGATTCGCTAACCCTAACTCATGGGGGTCAATAGTGGGTAACGGCCTATGACAAGTGAAAGATAAGCTGATGTTCATGGTCATGTTATTTATGTATGTATTTATGAGTATGCACTTTTTTCAAGAAACCCTATATTTATTATGTTTACTGTATGATGTGTGCTTATTGAGTATTCAACTCATTTTAGTTTGTTTTCATATTTTTAAACCACCCCAGGTGATGACATTTATGATGATGAGATTATAGGACATGACTTGACCCCGGGAGGCGAGGTAGAGGCCTAGACGGATTTTGCTTTGATTGAGTTTTATGGTTTAAGATTTAATTAAATTATTTTGATAAGCACATGAGACTCTTGTATTTGTTTTAAATAAGTGCTTCCGCAGACTCTATGTCAGATTTTAAGTATTTATTAAATTTTTTATTTATTTATGGAATCTTTTACATCTGGTGCGTTATTAGAAAGAAAACTTTTTAAGTTCAAGTTTAGTAGTAACACACTGACTCCTCGAAAATTCTAAAATGTCTTTATTGGGGAGCGGGGTGTTACAGGTACATACTGGTTTGGTCTTAAATTTTGTCCAAAACTAGATTGGACCAGACCGGTTACACCTCTACTTATTTGTGTACTAGGGATGTCTCTCCCCCAATGGTTATTTTATTGAGCTCATAGGTTTATCTTTATCGGTGTGTCTACCACTCTCTAGGCTTATCTTTTTTAATTATGCTATCAAGAAGCCTTTTTATTTTGCACATCCCGCACATTTGGTGACAAGGCATGATTTTATTAAAAAAAAAAACAACACAGACAAACAGATCGGCATATTCACTCTAACAAATAACAAGAATAGTGCACAACTTATGATCTTCAAGGGATCATATTCCTCCAAGAATGAATTTTATTAACTTTTCTCAATGCCTTTTACAAAGAAAGCTCTAGTATTTATACATAGTGGAGATTGTTATTCTAGTTACAGATGGGAAGGGTATTCTTGTAATCTACCCTAAGTAAGTAAGGGTACATACGCAAATGTAGGAAACTCCTACATTTAATGAGTCACTTGCCCTTTAGCTGCTTCCTAACCCTCAGCTCCTTCATCAATCCATTGAATTCCCCTTTACATGTCTATACTACTCTTCTACTGCATTGCCCCCATGCCACTGTAATGCTCCTAACAACTCCCCCCCATCAAAAGACCTTACCCATTTGGTCAGCGTAATGAACTCTCAATTGGTCCACAGGAACCCAAGATGACTCTTCGTAAAGAGCCCCACGCCATTTAACCAACAATTCAATCAATCGCTTGTTGTTAAGGACAGATATTCTTCTCTACAATATAATCTATGGCTCACTCCTCAAGCCCCCATGAGAATCAAGCAATGGCAATGTGGATGAAATATTATGTGTTCATCCAATATGTTTTTTTCAATTTGGAGACATGGAAAACTGGATGTAAAGATGAATTCTATGGCAATTCCAGATTATATGCCACTTCTCTAATGCCTTCCAGCACTTAAGGGCCACAATACCTTGCTCCCAACTTAGAATTAGCAACTTGACCCAAACTCTACTGTTTGTACTTCTGCAACTTCAAATACAACAAATCCCCAATTTGAAATTGCCTCTGTGTGTGATGTTTACATATTGTTGCTTCATGTTAGATTGAGTAGCTAGGAGGCTCTTCTTCAACAATACTAAAATTTCTTCCCTTGACTTCAAGTCATAATCTGTTGTGCCTCCTACATATTGCAACAATGTAAGAGTGGAACATGATACAAAGCCTCAAATGGTGTAATTCTAGTTGATGAGTGGACTGATGTGTTATACCACCATTCTTCCCAAGGAAGCCAATGAATCCACTGCTTGGGTCTCTCATAAACAAAGCATCTAAGATATTGCTGCTCTCATTTGTTAACTAGTTTAGTCTACCCATTTGACTGAGGATGATAAGCAAAGTTGAAATACTAGTGTCATATAATATAAATAGCTCCCTCCAAAAATTACTCGTGAAAGCCACATCTTTATCAGTTATAATAGTTGCTGGCATACTATGCAACTTGAATATATAAGAAATAAAAAGTTTAGCCACTGAAATTGCACTATAAGGATGAGATAATGGAAGAAAATGAGCATATTTTGTAAATGTATCAACCACAACAAAAATGATAGAGAATTCTTTAGAAATAGGAAGAGCATCAATAAAATCCATGGAGATATCACTACATGATCTAGTTGGAATTGACAATGGTTATAACAAGCTTGCTGGTTGCAAATTCTCCATCTTGCACTTTTGACAAACTGCACATTCTTTAATATATTTCTTTATATCTCTTCTCATACCAGTCCAGATGAAATCAGCTTTGGCTTTATGCAAGGATTTTTGATACCCTGAATGTCTCCCAAAAGCACTGTTATGTATGAACAACAACACTTGTTCCTTCAAAGGAGATAGAGCTGACATAAATAATCTTCATTTCTTAAATAATAGTTCATTTTTTACAACAAAAGTTTGATTGGTAGCAGACCCTTGTCTTTGCATACTGCAAATCTCATAAACTTCTTCATTTTACAAATAAGAAGCCTTCAATTGTTCTAACCACACTGGATCCAGAACTATGATAGCAGAAAAACATGCTTTTTCCTCTATAGCCTCATCTCTTCTTGAAAGAGCATTTGCAAGAACATTATCTTTGCCTTTCTTATATTAAATGGTAAAATCATTCCTAAGCAACTTGCTTATCTATTTCTGTTGTGATGGGGTCCCTAACTTCTGCACCAACAAAAAATCTTAAACTCTCTTGGTTAGTTTTAATAACAAAAGTAGTCCTTAAAATGTAAGGCCTCCACTTCTTGATTGCCAACACCAATGCCAACAACTCCTTCTCGTATGTAGATAAGTTCAATGCCTTGTCTTTCAATGCTTGACTAAGGTATGCCAAAGGCCTTCCATCCTAGATTAACATAGCCCCAATACCCATTCTTGATGCATTACACTCGATAAAAAGGGCCTAGAGAAATTAGGTAAGACTAAAATAGGTGGGTTATTAATTGCTTGTTTTAATGCCTCAAGAGCCTGTGAAGCTCTAGACCCCCAAACAAATGCATCCTTCTTCAATATTCAGTGAGTGGGGTAGTAATCAACCCATAACTTCTCACAAATTTCCTATAATATCCAGTTAGTCCAAGGAATTCCCTTAGAGACTTAATGGACCGTGGTAAAGGCCATTCAATCATAGCTTTAATCTTGGATGGATCTACTATTACCTCTCTAGCCGAGACTACGAGGATGTTTGGAAATAATTTTTATCTCATCCCATCTCATTTTCTTTCTAAATATCATTCAAACTAATCATTATAACTTTTTCAAATAAGTCATAACAACTTTTTCAATTCACCAAAAAAAAAAAAATAACTTTTTCAAATCTCAAAGTAAAAATTATATTCTAACAACATTTTAACTTTATAATATTTTTTATTCAAAATTTTCTGTCTCTTTTTTCAAAATCCAATAAATACTTAACTCAAGCTTTCTCACTACTATTCACAAATCATCTTATTGATATTCACATAGTTCTTATCTCATTTAATTTCCCAAGCATCTCCTAAGTGCCCAAGATAGTCAATCTCCTCACATCCAAACTTACAATTCTTTTAACAAACAATGTGTTTTTTGCTAAAACCTCCAATACCAATGATAAGTGTTGTAAATGTTCCTCCTTGCTCTTGCTTTATATCAATATGTCATCGAAGAAAACTATAACACATTTTCTTAAGAAGGGCTAACATACCTCATCCATCAAGGTCTGGAAAGAGGTAGGAGCATTAGTTAAGCCAAAGGGCATAACCACAAACTCATAGTGGCCTTCGTGTGTTCTGAATGTAGTCTTCTCAATATTAGCTTTCCTTACACGAATATGATGAGATCCAGATCTAAGGTCTAGCTTGGAAAAAATTGTTGCTCTACACAACTCATCCAACAATTCATCAATAACTGGAATGAGCTTATCCTTCAATGTTTACCTATTTAGTGCCCTATAATCAATGCACATACACCATGATCCATCAACTTTCCTCACTAAGAGTATAGGCGAGGAAAATAGAGATTGACTACTTCTAATCACTCATGCATTCGGCAACTCATTCATTATTTTCTCAATCTCAGACTTTTGAAAAAAAGGATATCTGTATGGTCTCACAGATACTGGCAAAGTACCCTCTTTGATATTGATTTTGTGATCTTTATTCCTCTTGGGTGGTAAACCTTGACGTCCCTCAAAGACTCCATTATATTTAACCAGCACAACCTCTATATTCGAATCAATCTTCCTTATACCTTAGCTTGCTTCTGCTTTAGAATCTGTAACAACATCCCCTTTCTCTCAATGGTAGTCAACTAGCATATTTGCACATCCTCCACCAATTTAGACTTATTGGGATTCAGGCCCTTTACAGTCACAGTTTTCTTGTTATGCTTCTACCACTAGTCCTGTAAAACAGGACCCAAAGTCCTTAACCATTGCATTTCTACCACTACATCACACACTCCTAGTGGCAATAAAAAAAAATCAGTGATAAACTAATTACCTTGAATCTGAATCTAAGAATTCACAATCATTCCTTCACTACTCATTCTCTCCCAGTTTGACACTATAAATTCAATATGCTATTTGGAATTTACTGCCAATCCCACTCTTCTAGCTACTGTGGGATCAAGAAAATTATGTGTATTGTCTGTGTCCACAAGAATCACTACTGAATAGTTTTGAACCCTACCATTAATCCTCATGGTTCTTGGGCTAAAAGAACCTCCATTGGTATGTAGTGATATCACAGGAATTTCACTCTGCATGGTCACAACTGTAGTTCTGTAAATCTTTTCTACTAGTTCACAATCCTCAACATCATCTTCATAAAACAATTCCATTCCCTCCATAAGAAAGATTCTTGCTTTGTTGCACTTGTGGCTTAAATTCCATTTCTTGTCACGAAAATAACACAAGCCTTTCTCCCTTCTCTCATTCGTCTTAGCTGGACGTACTTTTTGCACAGGAAGAGAAGCCTTGAAGTTATTACTTTTTCTACCAAAAGAACCTTTATTCTTCAAAGAATTACTGGTTGTCAAATTCCCCCCCACTGGGATTGACACATAAGGAGCTTGATAACCCCCCTACCTTGTTACTACCCGGAGTGCTAAAGATGTACTCCTCTTGGATTTTAGCCAATCGAAAAAGGGGAATTAGGATTCTGAGGTGTAACATCCTTATTGGCAGTTTGATCTCGTCTTTCAATCCACTCAAAAATAACTTAATTTGTAATTGTTGGATAACCCTTTCAATCTGTTGGAGATAAATTCAAACTGAGTCTTATAGGTAGCTACTTTAGAATTTTGTTTCAATCTTGTAAGTACTTCCATAGGATCATCATAAGATGAACTCCCAAACCTCATCTATAAAGCTTCTACAAAAGAACTCTAGGTACTAAAATTTCAGTTTCCTTAGCATCCTCGAACCGTATCAATGCATTGCCCTCCATATAGAATAAGGACATCAAGATCTTTTGCCCATTCGATATGGGGTGTAAGGCAATATAGTGATTTGCGTTATAAATCCACCTAGTTGGATTTTTCCCATCGAATGATGGAAAATCTAACTTGATAGAACAAAATTGCATACCTGTTGACACCCCAGAATGCTCAGAATTGAACCCTTCTTCATGCCTACCATTGCCATTCTCAAACCCAATGCTTCCCCCATTTAGAGCCTCTAGTTGTACATCCATCTTTGGATTTAGCATCTTTAATGCTCCATGATGATCTTCAACTCTCTTTTCTTATTGTTCCTAGAGTTGCCTTAATCGCAAAGCCACTTTTTCCAATTCCTTGAAACAAATTCCTTTAGCCATTATCCCTAAGAATGAAATTTTTTTCCCCAGAATTCCAAATTGCTCTGATATCAATTGTAACAAAGAACAAGAATACTGCACAACTTATGAACTTCGAAAGATCAAATTCCTCCAAGAGTGAATCTTATTAACTTTTCTCAATGACTTTTACAAAGGACGCTTTAGTAATTATACACAATGGAGATTGTTATTCTAGTTTTAGATGGAAAGAGTGTTCTTGTAATGTACCCGTAGTAAGGCTACATATTGAGTTACATGTCGTCCATCTGCTTACTAACCCTCAGTTCCTTCATCAATCTATTGAACTCCCATTTATGCGTCTCTACCACACTTCTCATGCATTGCCCCATGCCACTACCCTGGTAATGCTCCTAACATTCACAGACAAAGGAAGGAAGAAAGTTCACAGAAGTGTACAAGAAGGTCATTTGTCTTCTTTCTTCCTATTCACTGGCACTACAGAATTGGGGCATAGAATTCCCGGTTGGCATAGGAAGTGATCAAATCTCCCCCCTCTCTCCCTTTCTCCCCTGATATTTGTATTACTGGAAGGGATATTCAAGTCCAAATTTTGATTTTGAGAAAGGAACCCTAGGTATGTTAAGTGGGAATGCTTCTAAATATTTAAGGAAAAGGGCTATTGATGTTGGAGATTATTAGAGGAAAAAAGGCTATTGATGTTGGGTGATATTACCCAAGTATCCCTCTATAGTAACACAAAGACCTACCAATTCACTCAACAAATTTGATAGTTGTCAATCATCCAATCATTTAATAACCAAACAATAATATAAAATAAATTAATTGCATAACACCAATCATGGTAATGAAGGGAAACCCTTTAAAGAACTCTTTAAAGGTAAAATCTTATGGGATAGCCAAATCCAGATAAATTAATTTTATTATTTAAAAATCAAGTATACATAAGTCTCAATTACAAAACGTTTGTCAATTGACTCTCTTATTTGACATGACAAACGACCCGTTTGTCTTTACCGTAGTAGCTGTTAGAACCTTTGACAATATTCAATATTGACTTTTCTCTTGAAACTCTAGGGCCTAAAACACAATCACTCTATCTCCAACTTGGAGCATGATCACATTCTTTGAGAGAAATAATATGAATATAAGCACTAGAAAGTGCTCTAAAAAATCTCCAAAACTGAATATCAAATCTCCAAAACTGAATATTTGCATATCCTAATTAATAGGACACCTTAAATATCTTTTCTGGAAGCAGTTTTCAAGTCCCAGTGAAATTCTGTTGACAGTTTGCGACACCTATAATTTATCTTCTCAACGGTGACAATTTCACATTCAAACTCTTATCTAGATATGATCAATTTCTTGGAACTCGACTTTTACTGTTTTAACTTATCTATAACACTTACGAACAACCTCTAGATAAAATGAAAACAAACTTTAGATAAAATCAAAGTATTTTACTTTCATCCAAAATACAAATTCCAATTTAAGATGATGCCTATCATCTTAGTCACTTAGTCCTAGCCAAACTTTTACAATTTGCATTTTCTATCTCCCTCTTTGACAGATTGGTGAAAAAATCAATCTTTGATGAATGTACCTTTGAACCTATCTAACACAACTAACAAAATAGAACTCGAGTAGAAATTCCAAGCAAACAATTTTGAACTCACAAATAATGACATAGAGTAGTGGCTAAGATTAATACCATCAATTTAACAAGTTTTAAAAAATTAATTCAAAGTCTATGCATGTTCTAGTCGAACATCAAAATTTTTCAAACAAACATAACCTTAAATGAAATCACCACAGATTAAAAGCTTCTAAGATAATTTTCGCAATCTAGCTCAAAATTAAAATTTTGTTCTCCCCCTCTTAAGGGACTAGTTCAAGGAGAAGGAAATGGTTTTTTTTTCTCCAAAGTTAGAATTTAGTTCTCCCCCTCTTAAGTGACTATGTCATTTACCACAGTATGCCAACGTGCCTAAAGGCCCCTCTTAAGTGACTAAGTCATTTACCACAGTAAGACTTAGGCTCCGTTTGTTTACACAAAACTCTGATCTTATCTCAATCATTACAACTTTTTCAAATTTCTATACAAAAATATAATAAACAATTCAATTTTTTCAAATCTCAAAATAAAAATAATACTAAAAGATATATTCTAATAATATTTTATTTCACTACTATATAAAACATCTCATCTCATCTCTTCTGAACTTTGTATTCAAACCTAACCTTAGAGTCCCACTAGGACTTAATACTTCCAAATAATAATAAAAAAATACTTCAGTGAAAGCTCTAGACCCCATATGCATGAGAGCCCAAAAGAAAAAAATTTATGCACATGCTGAAAAAGCCCAGATGCGAAAAAATGAGAAATAAAAACAATCACAAAAACAAAAGATGAATAAAATAACATAAAGGTTTACCCACACCCTAAATTGTCTTTTAAGCAACCTAATTCTCTTGACGCCAAACCACTTGCTTAAATGCACCAAGTGTCCAAGCATAATGTACTAATTACACAACCAACCTTGAAAGATGTTCATACTCTTTTATTTGAAATAAAGAGTCAAGAAATAAGTGTGGACACACTGCAAATTCATCATGACCAAAGTCTATGTGGGTGTGTGAGTGAGACAACTTACCACAATGATCATTTTTCTTCTGGATAGAGTAATTTTTATTTTGCCTTTTTGAAACATAGATACATCCAAATGAGTTATCTTTTCCTTAAAAGTCAAATTTTATGCTAGGGCATTGATACTTGACAAGAGTATCTCCTCTGAACATAAGGTTGCTCAACCCTTTGTATGTCAATTTTATTGCTCATCTTTTTTCACAATAAATAGAGCAATGATTTTTTCTGTAAGGACTTAAGGAATAAGATCCATGTAGGGTGTTTGCCTTTTTTCGCAATGAAGAAACACCGACTCTTTCTATATGGATCAAACCTCTATGTCCGGCAAGAAGAGACCTTTTGACTTTTAGTACTAGGTTCAACTAGTATTTGTCAATTTAAGGTGTAGACTCCCCATTTGGACAACATCTATGGAACTTTATGGAACATGCATAATGAATAAAATGTGAAACATAAGTTCCTCATGGTGCACTAGAATTTACCTTTGTCAAAATGAGCCATGGGGTCTACACTTACATTGACGAATATAAAAAAATAGAGATGTTCCAACTCCAAGTATGGGAAGTGTGAGAGTTTGAGTACTCTTGACTTGGCAAAGCAAAAGTGATATCTTTTGTTTTCATGCTTTTTTTTTTTTAATTTATAGAGATAACCAGAAAGAATAGAAGACAGCTCAACCAAACCAAATAAAAAGAGATGCAAAAAAATAAACGAATGTGAAATGCATGTCCTAAACTAATGATATTCAAGGAGTGCAAGAACATGCAAAGATTCCTATCAATTAATGTTACACGTCATCTTTTTTGACCATCCATTTTGCTTTAAGTTATGAGCTATTCTTTTCATTCTCACCACTTTGCATCATCTTTTCTTTGTTGTGAAGATAAAATTCTTATAGTTTACTAAGCTTAAGGCTTATGGAGGTTATTTGATGAATCAACTCTTGAAGTTGATTTTCAAGATTCTTTGCCTTCTACTTTGATTTTTTTCCCTTCATTTTTCTACACTTTACTCAAATTAAAGTAATATGGCCTTATATGGTCAGCAATACCACAATGATGACAAGTATGTACAAACTTACCTCGATTAAGCTTCTTTGAGGTTGATCGTTCATGTGGCTTTGCAAGATGATTTGTCTTTTGGAGCATCCACAACTTGACTTCCTTTGACAAAGATGATACTCTCAGAGGTAGTGGCAGTGGATGATGAGGCTTGATGATCTTTGTCTTGGGAAATTGTATACCCCAAACCAGTACGATCACAGTGGAGTTTTAACTACTTAACATCCAATCCAATTTTTGAGTTGCTGATTTTTGTTGATGCTTTTCAGAACTCTTCAATTCTTTGTCTAGTGCATCCTTTTGAGCCTTCAATCTCGAGATCTGAAGTTCAGAAATTTTTTAGTGCCTCTAAAAGATTATTCTTTTAGTTCTTCACTGTTATGTGTTTGTTGTACAGCTTCTTGTTAAGCTTTTTCAGCTTGATCACTTCTTCACATAAATCATTATAAGCCTTTCATATGCTTAGCTCATGGTTAACATCAACAAGAGTTATATTCAAATCACCATCATCAAATTCACTTTTAGATTTAGCTAGCACAATCTCAAAAAAATCTTAAATAGTGGTAAATGCCATAAAGGAACTTTCATCATCAGACAATGAACTAGAAGTTTCAGATTTTCAACTTTCATCAAGTGTGACATTCAATGTTTTTCTCTTATTTTTCTTAAAGTTTGGGCACTTCACTCTAATGTGACTATAACCAAAGCACTCATGACACTGTACTTTGTCATTTTTTTTTTAGATTTTTTTTTTTCCATTTTTCTTTATCACTATTTTTTGCAGGAAATTTCTTACCTCATTTTTGTTTTCCACTAACTTTCTTGTTAAACAAGAATTTTATGAATTTCCTTGCATTGAGATCTAGGTCCTCATCATTTAGATTTTCTTCATCAGAAGAGTCTTCTTGATCTTCTTTCAATGTTTTCAGCGTAATAGAATTCCCTTTTCTTGTTTGAGGAAGCAAGGACTCACATGTTTGTAAAGAGTTTACCAGTTCTTCAACTTTAATAACATTCAAATCCTTGCTTTCTTCAATGGCTGTAACTTTTGAATGAAATATTTCTGGTATGGACTTTAAAACCTTTCTCACGACCCTTGAATATTCCACCTTCTCTCCAAGATTAAACCTTGAATTTACAATATCATTAAGTTTAGTATAAAAATCATTAAAACTCTCATCTTCCAGCATTGTTAATCCTTCAAATCTTGAGGTTAGGATATGTAATTTTGAATTTTCTACAATTCTTGTCCTTTCAAGTATAACCTCTTGAATATCTTGAGCTTTTTGGCAATCTCACACAATGAGATTCTTTTAAATTCTTCAGGAGATACAGCCATCAAACTAGTATTAAGTTCTTTGCTATTTCAATTGTAGTTGTTGATCTCATCTCTTGAGCAAGTGTCCAAACTTGTCTTGGGCTCAATCTATCCTTTTGCAATTTCATACCACACATGTTTATCTAGAGACTTGAAAAAAGCCCTCATTCGAACTTTCCAATAAGCATAGTTGTCTCCATTAAAGTGTGGAGGGGCTGATAATGACATGATTTACAGGGATATGGATCATACTCGAATGAGTGAACCATGCTCTAATACCAATTCACTCAACAAATTTGTTAGTCGTCAATCATGCAATTATTTAATAACTAAACAATAACATAAAATAAATTAATTGCATAACATCAATCTCTTGGTAACGAAGATAAACCCATTAAGGAACTCTTTAATGGTAAAATCCTACCAGCCAGCCAAAGTCAAAAAAGTCAATTTTGTTTTTTGAAAATCAAGTACAAGTAAGTCTCAATTACAAAACCTTTGTCAATTGATTTTCTTACTTGACACGACAAACGACATGCTTGTCTCTATAGCAGTAGTAACCAGAACCATTATATAAGTTAGAAATTTAAGCGGGAAATCAACTTACACTTAGAATGATTTATATAATTTTTCGAACACCAAATACTTTTTTTTATGGAATTGAAAATAGAACCATTATAGTTCGAACGCTTTATATTTCATTCGATCGTTATTTCCTGTGGTAGAAAAAGTTTTTCCAAATAAAATAACTATTCGAACATTAAATTAAACATTCAAACGTACACTGAGAATTTGTTCGAATGAAAAAAATATAGTTTGAACGAAAAACATGATAGGACCAATATTTTTTTGGTGGGAGTGGAAAAACCGTTCGATGACAAAATATATTCGTAGATGATCCGAATTTTTATTTATTTTGAAGTCAAAAGAATACCTAAATCAATTAGCTAGGGATAAATATGAATCCCCCATCGTACGTCCTTCATGAGCCTAGCCATGCAAGAAATCACGTTCACTTCTCATCTGCACCAGCACATGCAGAGCTTCCATAAAACTGACAATTGGGACCTTTTTCAGTCCCCACGATTTAGCACCATGAGAGTGTACAGCTTCAATGGACGGTCTGGTACGAGAAGACTTGAGAACCAAAGCAAACTTGAAATCCTTCGTAGCTTTTGACATCTGCACCTCTGAGAAAAAAAATCCCTGCTCACCATCTATCTCCACTAGGTACCTCATCGGAAGCTTTAAAGAGTTCTGCAATGTTAAAGAAATTGGTTGAGCAAATGACATTGCCCGAGTCACAACTGCCCCCACCGTAGAAGAGCCTAACGGAGGGGGAAGGGCGGCGTCCATGGCCAAACCCTAGCAAAAACAAAATGTACACCACCAAAATTGGAAACTCTGAAAATTTTGGAATATCCAAAACCGTAGAATTTCAAATTGCCAAAATCGCTAGTGCAGTATTTCAAATATGATCGCTAGCCAAATTTAGAGTAGTGTGATAGGTTGTAGAAATACATGCTAGTAATAAAAATTATATCTCGGACAAACTGTATGCATTGATGCGTGACTCATTGAAATGCACAGTTTAGTATTCTGCATGTATTTTTTGGAGAAGTAGGTATCACACACTATATTGAGAACATTATCGAAAAACACAAAACAATGGTGTGCTAGTAAAAAAAATACAAAACACTGATTTGTATGGGGTTATTGTCGAAATAATTAGCTTGAAACATTTGGGGGAACATGTAGTATACCTGTTTAAGTGCAATTGGTGGATTTTAAACAATCCTCAATTAGTAGTGCACAATGAAGAGTACTTTTTTAGGATTAATACATTGCGAAAATTGTATAGTGATGATCATTTTGTTTTGGCTTCTCAAGTATCTCAAGTCTTCTACTTTGATGATCTTGAGTTAGGAAATCAATGGTGAGTGGTACAAAGGTTTTCTGCAAGAAATATATATGATATTATCCTCGAGGCAGAGGGACAAGACGAAGAAGAAGAAGGTCCTTCTACACAATAAGTATACCAAGAGAGTCAACCCATCTTTAACTTATTTTTGGATTTCAGTCAGTAAAACATACTTCATTTCAATAGGGAAGATATTAAGACTATAATTATTGGTGCAATAGTAGAAGAAAATGGTGACTGATCTGAAGTAGTTATAGATGAGGAGTGCGAATGGTCATTTGAAACTAACACTGTTGAGTGATATGTTTTGAGTTCACATTACACGGCCTCATAGATCCTTTATGTCGATGTATGTTTCAATGTTTTCAAATCTTGCCACCCAAATGAAAGGAATTTCACATTGCATCTCTACCCATTCCTAGGTCTGCAATTAACTTACAAGTCAGGATTCACGATCCATAATGAGGTAAAATATTAATATAAATTTTGTCTCCGAATCATAATATTAAATAGTTACTAATTTATCATTTCCTTCGTTTCTACAATAACTATGATCTTGTTTAGATCTAACAGTACAGTCTCGCAGAGGTCAAGACATTATTGGAGGAGTCACATTAGAAAAACTCATAAAGTGTATAAAATTAAGGTTGACATTTCTGATGATCGCACCAGAGGTGGAGGAGAACCAGCGGCTTGGCTTGCTTCACACGTGGGTACTCTTACATGAACTTATGCACTTCTAGCTACGAGTTCATGGCTTAAAGTTCATGGCTAAGCATTGTTTGGTAATACTTAATTTATTTATCAATTTATTTAATATGCTTAGCCAAAATATAAAATATGCAAATGATTTGTTCGTATAATAGTTTTTTCATGGATGACTTAGAACTAAATTTTGGGTGGAGAGAGAAGCATAAGACTGTTGAGGAGCATATGTTTAATGCATTCCAAAAATATAAGCCGAGATGTCATGAGTATTACAATAAGTTCGAGAAGAAGGATGAGGTGCTCCAACATCCATTTTAAGATATTCGACTTTGCGACTGGAAAAACTTTTGTGACATGTTTGAAGATCATGCATAGAAGGTAAATATTTTTTGTAAATATTTACTAGTTATTTGTAGAAGCGGAGTTCTTTAAAAAAAGCAAATAGATCAAACTTGAAGATTCATTATCGTGCAGACTCAAGATCTTTCTATTATCTCTCTAAGAAACTAGTAATTTTTTTTTAGTGGGTTGCTCAGTTTGATATTTTTCCTATTTGAATGAGTTTATATTTATAAAATATGTGTGTCTTGTAGCAAGAATCAGATAACAATTACGATCTGATGAATTATAAGCTGCATTATTTATTGATTGGAATGAAGAGTGGACTCATCCCGACGCACATGAAAATTATGGAAGTACTATTGTCTATTTTAACTAAAGAATTGTGTATTTGTGGCAATATTAATTCTTTCTCTCAAGTCAGAATTCCTCAACAAGTGTTCTCAGAAGTTTTGGGTTCACGTTCAGGAAATTTTTGGGGTTTTGGTCATTGCGTCAAGGCTTCTAACTCATCCTCATTGGGCAATAATGTCTCCAATAGTTCTAGAGATTTAGTGCCCGCTTGGGAACATAAATGTTCTCAGATATTCTTAGATATTTTATTCCCAAACACTACTAAAACACAAAACACTTCTCAATTTTAAATATTCAACTTTTATGATCTAATCATTTACCTAATCTTTACAAAATTTTCAAACCCTCAAACAAACACAAAAAATTAATACAACTTTTTCAAATTTTAAAATAAAATTAATATTAAAACATTATATTCAAATATTTCTTAACTTTATAATATTTTTATTTAACATTTTCTCTCTCATTTTTCAAAGTCTAATCAAACATCTTAACTCAAACAATTTCCCTATTGTTCATATATATTCTAAAATATTCCAAACAAGTCCTTAGAGGAAGTGAGGTTTGAGATCAAGCAATTGATGACAAAGCAACAAAAGTTAGAGAATCTTGTAGCACAACGATCAGAAATGAAGATGCAATTGAAACAATAACAACAACAAGAACAAGAGAACTTTAGAAGAGAAATGCAATTCCAACGAGAATAAATGCTACAACAAAAGGAGATGATGATGCAACAATTCATGGCTCCTAACAACTGATGTTATAATTTTTCTACTAACTCTATTTGAACTATGCTCTTTTCTGATTGTTTGCACTTCTAAAAAGAATGAGACTACTTTTTATGTTTCTTGCACAAATTCTATAGATATTTTTAAAGATCTTATGCATGTCTATTAAAGTTCCTTTTATTTTTTGAGCAAAATATTTCCTATTGTTCGAAGGACCTAAAACTGTTCGAACATATATTACTAACCATTCGAACAATTACATTGTACATTTGAATGAACATTGTACACAATTGGAGTTCGAATGCATCCATACCGATCAAACAGAGATACAACCTTTGAACATAATGAATGTTGCATCAGACCGTGATAACCGTTAAAATGGTTTATTACTACATCGAACATTATATATGAGTTCTAGCACTAAATTTAGCGTTCGAACGTGTCTTCTAATAATATGGTCGAATGTATGAGAATTTGATTGACCACTCAATGAAATGCATTTGAATATACTTTGATGGTTGAACATATTAGTTTACCGCATAAGCGTGAATTTGGGTCAAAAATTATTCGTCCTAAAATCAGCTTTATGTTCGAATGCCATTGAATGATTTCATTCAATTTCATCCCAAACTGTATTTTTTGGGATGAAATTCAATTTTTTATCCTAAAATGTATTTTGGGACATCAATACCAAGTCGAGTTTTTTATTTCTCAAAAATATTTTCTGTTGTTGGCTTGTATATATTATGTACATATAGATTTGACCTTCAAGGTTATTTGATCAGTACATGACACTAAAAGAGATGGTTTTTTGAGACAAAAAATTTTGTCTAAAAAAATCCCAATTTTGTCCCAAAAAAGAATTGGAGACGAAAAATTTTTGTCTCTAAAAGACCATCTCAAAAGGTTTTTGGAGACGAAATTCAATTTTCATCTCAAATAATCACTTTTAGGGATGAAATTTGGTAGCACCAGTCGAAACTGTTCGAACGAGAATTTTTTTTTAGATGAACTAATTTCATCTCAACAAATTGTTTCAATGGAGTATATGTCAGTTCAAACCGACTCGTCCATTTTAACAAAATAAAATTTTGATTCGAACAAATAACCATATTTGATCTTGTTCGAACAAACAAAGTGTTCGAACCAATAAATTTTGTTCAAGAAAGTTATTCATGACATACCATTGAGCTCTTTCAAACTCTCACCCGCATAGTAGCCCCCTTGTGCGTCTATGGGACATACTGTCTGGGAAAATATGGTAAATGTCGATGAGACTCTCATCTCTTGTCCACCTTCATAATTTCGGTCTGGTCTTGTAAATCTAGTATCAACCCCAAAGAAATACATTGAATAAAAGGTATGCCACTCATTATCAATATATGACTCTGCAATCGAACCTTCTGGACGAGCTTTATTCCCCATAGATTGCTTAAGTTTTCTCAAAAGCCGTTCAATAGGATACATCTATCTATACTGAACCGGCCAAGCGACTAAAGGCTCATGAGGTTGGTGCATAGCCAAATGAACCATTACATCAAAGAATGAAGGCAGGTCCAAACTCTTGAATTTGCACAATATAGACTTAACAATTCTTAAGTTTTGTATATTTTAAGTATAATTTTTATATATCTTATAATTTTCAGTAAAATCTAGTAAGTAAAATCTTATTAGTCTGTTCAAACAGGATTCTATTTGAACAAGATTCTGTTTGGACAAGATTCTGTTCGAACAAAGATTATTGCGTTCAAAAAGTACAAGCCCAGATTCTAAACACGAAACAGAGACAATATTTGCCACAAAACACAATTTTCACAAACACAATCTCACAAGATGCATATTAGTGTAGGATACATTTTAAATGGAATTGTACAAACACAAATATACCAAAAATCTTAACATAATTAATTAAAAACTATAAATTATCAAAAATCTAAAAATTGGAAATATTACTTCAAATTTAAGCCAAAACAAAATAGCTATATACAATACCTACATAAGCATATAACACATTATGAGAAAACCTTAAATCATGTGCAATAAACTAACATTAATGAAACTCGAAATACAAAAAAAAAAAAAATACAAAAAAAGGTAATAGTTACCTCTTATAACTCTCAACAATCCTTTCTCTCTCACTAAGTCTGTTCCTTTCTCTCTCCACAACACTCTCTCACACACACCAGTAAGCTCTGCCTCCAAAGAAATGCAATATCGATGTGAAAATGAACTGGAAGTTGAGATATTTAAATTTGTGAAGTCTCTTCCGAACTGGACATTTACTCATTCAAACATGAAAATTTCAAATAGGCGCCAAATTCTGCGGCTATTTAATTGAAGTTCGAACATGAAAATTCCTCGTTCGAACTAACAAATCATAATACTCTTTGGCATATTCTTCAAATGTAGAGAAGATCAAAGGGTATTTTCATTCGAATGAGGAATTTTCACGTTCGAATAAATAGACATTCAGAATATTTGGTGCAAAATTTTCCTCCAAACACTTTTCATGAGATAAATCCATTCGAACGGTATGTTATTGGGTTAGAACTAATAATAGCATTATTATGCTAATAAGTAATTTCTTATAATTTTAATAATCTATTGTATAAAATATTTTAATATTATATAGTATATAGTATATATATACACTATAGCAACTATTTTATTTTATAATTGATAATATATAATATACTTTTGGTCTAATAGTTAATATAATACTTATTCTATATATACTAATTATTAACTTGTTACCTTGTTAATAACTTGTTATAACTTGTTATATATAAAATATATAACTTGTTACCTTGTTATATAAAATATAATAAGTACATTTATCATAACTTATAATAGCTATATCTATATAGTAACTACATATAATATTTACACTATAGTAGCTATATAACTAATAAGTACTATATATATATATTAATTATATTAACTTGTATAGTTATCATAACTTATAATAGCTATGGCTATATAGTAACTATATATAATACTTACACTATAGTAGCTATATAACTAATAAGTACTATATATAGTACTTAATTATATATATTAATTATATTAAGTACTTGGTCACTACTTATCATAACTTATAAGAGTGACGTATATCTATAGTTAGTGTTATAATATTATATAAACTATACGAGTATAGTTATCATAACTTATATATAGTAGCTATATAATTAAGCCATTGTAATTATACTAAATACTTAGTTTTTTATAGGTAATAGAATAAGTATATTTACAAATAATATACTAAATATATGAAATAAAAGTATTATAATACTATTATTAGTTTTATTTTTAATACTTTTGTACTTTTTAATATTATTATATATTACTATTAGTAATATAATTAGAAATATATTAATATAATAATCGTTTGAACAGATATTTATCCCGTTCGAACGAGACACTACGATCATTATATACCACGTTCAAATACAATGAAACAAGTCACTTCATTCGAACCAGCAATCGTCGAGAGCTTTTGCATTTGCCCCGTATCTCCGCCACAAAAATCGCCACTGAACCACCGTAGCAACCCTACATTTGAACTTCTAAGAGGTAGGGGTCAAGTCTCCACATCTATTGTTTGATTTTTTGGTCGAATGGGTTGTGTTTGGAGAGTAGGAATTTCGAATCTGAAATCCCCCAATTTTGGTGTATTCTGTAGAAATAACATCAAAATAATCGATAGAAATGATTGGGCTTCACTCCTTAATCGTTTCTACCGATTAAAATAAAGCATAACATCTAGATTTGGCCTTTTTGTTTGGGGCTGAGACAACTCAGCCATGGCTGTTTGGCGTGTTCTCATTCGAACTAACTCAAGTCCATTTGAACGCTCAGTTTCCAAACAGATTAATTTCCATTCGAATAAAATAATTTAGTTCGAATGAACACAAATTGCCAATTTGAATGACCAGAACTTTCCATTCGAATAGATTTTACTAGTTCGAACAGAATATGTTTCGTTCGAACTAGTTATTTCAATTCAGTTCAATAAACTATAATATATCATTAATAATAAAATATGAATATTATGGTCAATTATATTCTTAATTTCCTTTTGGTTAAACAGTATACTAATGGCATCTAGCAGAAGAAAACATGCAAGAGATCACGCCGGTGGAAGTAGTGGAGCAGCTCATGCTTAGGAGACGAGGCCTATACTCGTCAAGCGTGAGATCATTTTGTTTGACTTCTTTGATCTTTCATGGGATGGATGGAGCATAGAATCCATCTTCACCGAGCGGAAATGGACATCAATATGTCAGCAGTGGGGGACTACATATCTAGAGATGGTCGGTGAGTTTTATCGTGCCATGGGAAAGAAGAACGTTGATGCTCTGTTCTACACCTTATCCATCCGGGGAGTGAGTGTTACTTTCTCTCCCAGCATTATTACTGAGTTCCTTGACATCTCGAGCTTGGTCGGCGCATATCCTGCAGTGGCTACACTAGGACCAGTGGCTGCACCATCTGATTCTGACACATCGGCTGCATTCTCCAAGCTAGCCTCGAATGTAGAGCTAGATGCTAATTCGGATGGTTGTGAGGATGAGGTTTTGCTTGATGATGGTCTCATAGGCAATTAGGTGCGTCATCTAGTGTGAGACCCTTCAGCTCCTTCATATGATGGGAGCAAGGTGATCCGATAGGCCGATTGTATAACATTTTTCAAAATACTTAATTTTATTGTTCGCTATAACATTGATCCGAAAAAACACAAGACTGATTTCTAGATCAATTGAGCCATATTTTTGTTGTGGATAGCATGGGGGACCCCATTGATTTGGCATTGTATTTCTTCCACGACATTCGATCGGAGTTACACTATTCCAGTGGAGGTTAGATATCAGCAGTGGTAATCTACCATTGGCACTGCTGATATCTAACCTCCTACTCCAATCGAGGGTTACAATGTCTACGATTGAGCTGAGGTCGCCACAGATGGGGCCCCTTAACAAGATCACATTCAGCAAGAGCAAGGGGCACTTGCGGAAGATTGCACCAGTACAGCGTAGTGCCCCGCCCACCGATTCAGCTTCTACTAGTACTGTCGCTGTTGAGAGACAGCCTCCTGGGGCTACTTTGGATCAAGTACGAGCTCTGTTTGTGGAGTTCGTTGAGCCCATAATGGAGAAGCTTATGGATCTAGATGGGCATATTAAAATGTTACAAGAGGATGCTGATTTACTTAGCAAATAGTTGTTTTAGTTATTATTTTACTTTTTTATGTTGTACTGAACATTATATATTTGAGATGTAATTAATGTATGATTTTTATTTTTCATATTTGCTACCTGACTTTTTCTTATTTTACTTGTTGGTCATGATAATATAAAAAATGATACTATTTTTAAAGTTATATTTATATAAATTTAACATAAAAGAAATCACTATAAAGTTTTGAAATTAATTACATAAAATTAATTTATGAATTTATAAATATTTTAACTCACCGCAAATTATAATATATAATATATACACAATTTTATATTTTGAAAATGATAACAAATTAATGGAAAAAATGCCCGTTCGAACAAATAAATTTAAGTTCAAACGGTTATTAACTTTTTCCTGAAAAAATAAATTAATTTCTCGCCAATATTATTATTCGAACAAATTATATACTATTCGAACAAACATTAATTCCGTTCGAATGGTTTTTCTTTTTTGAGGCAATTTTGTTTTTCACAAAATATCTTATCCATTCAAACGAATTTAGTAGCTCAGGCATTTTTAGAGACATTTCATCTCCAATAATGACTTTTAGGGACAAAATTTAATTCGTCCCTAACAAATTTCATCTCTAAAAGTCAAATTTCTTGCAGTATGAATGCAATACAAGTAGCTAGCAGCTTGGAAAATTAGGCCAGAATTGGTTGCCATTTTCCAATATATTACATTTCAATTTGTTGACCACGCTAATTGATCATTAGTCTATCACCTCCAATTGCTTCGAGGCAGCTCATAGCATTCGTTATCTTATAATGGAATTTATTAGCTATATGATAGGGACCATGATAGGGACCAGCTGCTTGTAATATTGCTTCCTTTGTCAAAAATTATTTATGATAGTTTAATAAAGTCTAGATCGAGCAAGGTCTTTTATAAAAGACAAGACCCATCAAATTAAGGTACTGGAATTAATGGATCTCACTTTTTCTTTTTTCTTGATTTGATCACTGGATCTCACTTTTTCGATCCGGTGGCTCTAGATCATAATTTATAGCTAGCAAAGAAAATATATATCCCGATCATAGTGATGCATGGGCCGGTTATTAATGACAAATAACGATTATTCATAATTCAGAAGATTGGGAAAATTAAATCAAAAGCTTTGCCATGCTAGGTCAAAAGGGAACCCATGATCTAGAAACTCTAGGCCGCAGAATCCGGGACTGTCCAGAATTGTATGATCATGAACTGGTGACAAATGCAATGATTCAGATTGATCAGCAAAATGCAGCTCGCTCATCCACCGTGCTGTTTCTTCATTGCTAGATAATTCCTGATCGTGAGTACTGACATTAGTAGTCATGGGGTTTTCATCAACATTCTGATCCGCCCTGATGACTTGGATCAATTTATGAGTCTCATCATCTTCCACCTGATGAGTAGAGCACTGTGTTTTGGAGGTACCCACAATATTAAGCAGCTTTGTATTTTGGTCTTTGAGGCCAAGTTTCTTGCACAAGTGTGTGTTCCAGTGGTTCTTTACTTGGTTGTCTGTTCTTCCTGGCACCCTCCCAGCAATCAGTGACCACCTATATATATAAAAATGATCATTGATTGTCAGCCATATTTATTACCTCCTTGAAAGCATTTATTTATTCCTCTTTTTTTGGGACTCTATGTATGTTTCACATTACTCTCATCGACGTACGTACAGAAGATAATGTCAAAATAATTGAATCCCCCATAACTTTTGTACATAAATTATCAAACATAATTGATCAGCACTGTTTGCAGCTGGAAGGCACCCTAAGACGTAGTAAGCCGTGTCTTCTCCAGAAATGTAGGTTCTACTCGAAAGTTACTTCAATTTTCTCATAAAGAAAAGGTAATATATATATATATATATATATATATATATATATTTGAACGCTGTTGCAGGTTATGTTGGTAGATTTGATAAACAAATTAAAAAGGGAAAAAAAGGAAACATAATGTACAGATCAAGGAAGCAGTACTTCTAGCTAGGGAGAGAGAGTAATGGTCCAGTACTGGGAAATCGACTATGAGCTCTGGAGTTTTATAGATTTGTCCATTAATTGGATCAGATGCTTCAAAATTAGCATATACAAAAGCATATACGAAAGCATGATTTGACTGAAGCAAAAGAATGAGTCAATGATGCTAAAAAAGTCTGACAATAAAACAAGCTTATCTGAAAGTACTACAGCAATATACAGACCAATAAATGTACAGAAAATGAAGAAAGATAACATGAAGGAGACGACGACGGCGACGACGATGATCAGAACCTGTTTCCAAGAAGATTATGGAGTCTGATAATGAGATCTTCTTCTTCCTCTGAGAAGCCTCCTCGTTTCACGGTGGGGCTCAGATAGTTAAGCCACCTTAACCTACAGCTCTTTCCACTCCTCTTTAAACCTACAAATTAACCATTCTCATATATAACAAGAAATGAAACCCTACTGCTCTTTGTTTCCTGTTGAAACAAATTTATAGATTAATATTGCGATCGAAGCTTGAACATCAATGTTTCTTTCTTGATTACCTGTAGTCTTAGAGATGCGATTCCACTTCCCTCTACCGTGCTCTCTAACGTATTCCAGTAGAATCCGGTCCTCCTCCTCTGTCCATAGCCCTTTCTTGTACTGATTATCTGCGACCATTCTCGTCTCAAAACAGAGGAAGAGAGATTTTACTGTGAAGTACTACGCTTCCTTAGCTCCTGTTGGAAAGGCTTTGTATGTCTGTATGTTTCTGGCTCTTTATTTAGTTCTTGGGCGGCGTGCGAAGCACATGGGTAAGTTTTGTCAACAAGTCCTTCAACTTTTTGGGTTTTTTATATATAGCAAACGGTGTTGTAACTTGTAATGGTGCTGAGTGCTAGGATTTGCCTTCATTTGAAAAAATCAAGAAGACATATACATAATAATTTGTGTAAAACAAAGACTAGTATACTGTTTTTTAATTCTTTTTTTATGATTTTTTATTGGGAGAAAATGGGCAGGTACACATATCAAGACTTCATGCACTAACAAAAACGCTAGATATCAACGATGGCACAAGGTCAAATAAACTAGCTATCGGTATTTGCTGATCCTTTCCCAAAACCAGGATTATTTCCTTTTGAAACTGGATTCTCGTGAATAATAAATCATTTACAAGAGCTCAGTACGTCAATATCTGTTTAAAAATGTGATACTTTGTTCTAAAGTTGAAAAGCATGCATGGATTGGTCGACCATAGATTTCGCTGTAGTTAATTCAGCACATAGCTGAGGGTCCTCTCTCTCTCTGAGGTGGGGTTTCTCTCTATGTTTCTTGGAACATAGAGTCCGTCTCTCTTGATCTCCGATCGAAAGAGGTACATCCCATTGCAATCCCTCGCAATGGAGAATCTAGCTAACCTCTGTGAAGGATTTAAACTAACCGAGGAAGAGCAACAAGAATTCACCTTCTTGGAGGTAGACATTCTTCAGTCACAACACTTCAGCAATCTGAGCCTCGTCATTCTGGTTGTAGTGGAGAAAGAAGTCAATAAAGGAGCCTTTAAAGCTACGATGGCCAAAGTTTGGAAGAGTGAAGGCAACTTAACTTTCAAAGACATTGGCAGGAACAAGTTCTTAATCGAGTGTAGTAACATGGCTGTGAAAAAAAGAATTTTATTGGGCCAACCATGGTCCTTTGATAGGTACTTACTAAGTGTGCAAGAATGTTTCGGGGACATTGCCCTCAAAGACATTGGTTTTTCTCTAGTCCCATTCTGGATTCAACTTCACGGCCTGCCATTTGCTGGCATGAACAAGAAACTGGGAGAGAAGCTGGGAGAAAGTGCAGGAAAAGTTCTAATAGTAGATGTAGATGAAAAAGATAGAGCATGGGGTAATTTTTTACTTGTCAAAGTACTCATAGATATCACGAAACCCCTAGCAAGGGGGAGAGCGATCATAATGGGAGATTCACGTCGTTGGATCCCCTTCAAATATGAACGTCTACCATCCTTCTGCTTCCACTGTGGAATTTTACTACACTCCAACTCCATTTGCTCGGGAAACACATCTGATGGAAGCTCTCGAGTTGGTCAATCTCTACAATACGGGACCTGGCTCAGAGCTGGCCTACCATCGAAACCTGAGCATTCGCATGTTCATCACCATTCCACAGGGAAGGGAGACACAGAACCACGGCAAGATAGCTCCGAGAATCCACCGCAGGAAATCGGCTGGAAAAGCTACAAGCATAAAGAAGCTACTATTCCTCAAATAGTTCCTCGAGTGGAAGGCGGGAAAGTCAATTTCCAGGAGATAGAGGATCAGGATACTAACTATTCACATCAGAGAATTCGAGATCCTTCTCCTAGGCTCGATGAAGGAAACTCAAAATTCATAGAGGACTCTGAGGCTATGGTTGACATACCTGCTCCTACCAACTTGCAGTCTGACCTTCAACAGAGTGAGCACGATCTGTTTGCCTTAGAAGTCAACAATCTGGTATGTCCCTCTCAATCAGACTCTCTACTAAGTCTAGCTAGTCAACACAAAAATCAACGTTTGTCTAATTGGAAACGAAGGGCCAGAGGGGTTCCACCCTCCTGCACCTTGACCACTAAATCCCACTTGCCCAAGATCCTCCCAAAAATTAGAAAAAAAAGGAATCCAAATGCAAACCCCATCCCATCTCCAAGAATGTCCAAAAGACTCAAGAACTCATCATTGACAGAGGCTGTTAAACAGCCCTGCCAATCCCCATGAAAACCCTCTGCTGGAACTGCCAAGGGCTTGGGAACCCTCGGACAGTTCGGGAGCTTCACCATTTGGTGAGAGAGAAATCCCAAACCTTGTCCTTTTAATTGAAACAAAATGAAAAAGGAACAAGATGGAACGCATTTGTAACAGGCTGGGTCTCGAGTGCAATTTTATAGTTGACAGTATAGGGCGTAGTGGTGGACTAGCAGCCCTTTGGAAGCATGACCTCAATGTTGATCTTGTCTCTTATTCCCTCAGTCACATATCCCTTAAAGTTAAGGGGAATGATAGTGCAAATAATGTGACAATAACTGGCTTTTATGGTCAACCAGTAACTGCTAAACGAAAGGAAAGCTGGAGTCTGCTTAGAATCCTTAAACCTCCCCAGAACTCCCCATGGTTATGCATGGGAGACTTTAATGAAATAGTGTCCCATGGTGAGAAATTAGAGGGTCCTTCTAGGCCTTCAAAACAAATGGATGACTTCAGGCGGACTATTCTTGATTGCAATCTGAGTGACCTTGGTTATGAAGGTTCTCAATACAGCTGGTGTAACAACCGAGAGGGCCCTCACTTCACTAAGGAAAGATTAGACAGAGCTCTTGTCAACTGTGCCTAGCTACAATTATACAACTGCAACTCTGTCAATATCCTGCCTGTTCAAACCTCGGATCATAACCCCTTATTAGTCACCAACCAATCCCTCACTCCAACCTTCACTCCCCATAGAAGAATTTTCAGATACAAAGCAGCATGGAATAATCAGAAAGATTGTGATGACATTGTAAAGAAAGCTTGGCAGGGGGCTTTCCAACATGGATCCAAATCAGAAGTCACCAGAAGAGGACTGGAGAGGTGCAGATTCCAACTAAGGGAATGGAACTACATTACTCGAAGAAACCATCAAAACAACCTGCTTCATAAAAGAGAACAGTTAAGAGCATTACAAGATGCTAATATAGGCCAGACTAATAACCAAGTTCAATCTCTTCAAAGGGATATCGATGGCCTTCTTGAGGAAGATGACCTAAAGTGGAAATAACGAGCTAAACAGAAATGGCTGCAAGAGGGTGACAGAAACACTAGCTACTTTCACAGATGTGCCTCACAAAGAAAACAAAGGAATTTCATTTCCAATATTATTACTGAGGAAGGTCACACAGTGTCTAAGGCAGAGGATATTGGGCTGCAGTTTCAAGAATTTTTTAAGAACCTTTTCCTTTCATCTAATCCAAGTGGCATAGCTAGTCTACTGGAAAACTTTGAACCATCTATTACTACTGAGATGAACTCAAAGTTAACCAATAGCTACTCATCTGAAGAGATAAAGAGGGTTGTTTTCGAGATGAACCCCATTGGATCCCCCGGCCCTGATTGATTCCCTGCACTCTTTTATTAAAACCATTGGCCCATTGTGGGAGAGTCAGTAACTGCAGCAGTCATAGAAATGCTCAATTCTAAGACAGGATTCCAGCCCATAAACCATACCTTCATCACCCTCATCCCCAAGAAAAGAATTTCAAGCTCAGTAACTGATTTCAGACCCATCAGCCTTTGCAATGTCCTCTATAAAATCATTGCAAAGGTCATTGCCAACAGACTCAAAAAGATTCTGCCCCTTCTGATTTCTGAGACTCAAAGTGCTTTTGTACAAAATTGACTGATTTCTGATAACACCATTGTGGCCTATGAACTTTTGCACTCCATGCAAAATAAAATGAGGAGAAACAAGGAGGGATTTATGGCACTCAAACTTGACATGAGTAAAGCTTTTGATAGGCTAGAGTGGAACTTTCTGAAAGCAGTGTTGTTAAAAATGGGTTTTGATAATGGTTGGGTTGAGCTCATTATGCAGTGTGTTACCTCCGTGTCCTACTCTATCCTCATTAATGGATCACCTCAAAACAGCTTCACTGCTTCAAGGGGATTAGATAGGGAGACCCCCTTTCCCCCTACCTTTTCATCATTTGTTCTGAATTTCTAAGCTTTGCTTTGAAGCAAGCTGAGCAAAGAGGTATTATCTCAAGATTTCCTCTAACTAATGGGTCTCTTTCTATCACTCACCTCTTTTTTGCAGATGATAGCCTTGTATTTTGCAAGGCTCAGCCTAATGAATGGGAAAGGCTACAGGATATTTTAAGCTCGTATGAACAAGCTTCTGGCCAAAGACTCAACCTAGACAAAACCTCAATTTTCTTCAGCAAGAATACCAGTCTGTCTACTCAGCAAACCATAGTGTCAATGGTAGGCATTCAAGCATCGGGCCCTTTTGACAAGTACTTAGGCCTGCCCTCTTACATTGGCAAACAGAAGTTCAAAGCCTTCCACCCAATAATTGACAAGATCCAATCCAAGATAGGAAGCTGGAAAACAAACGTACTGTCACAAACGGGCAAAGAGATACTCATGAAGTCTGTGATCCAATCCATTTCAACTTACTCGATGGGTATATTCAAGCTGCCTAAATGCATTTTGAGGAACCTCAATAAACTCATGCAATCCTTTTGGTGGGGGCAAAAAGAGCATAAATCTAAGGTCCACTGGCTCAGCTGGAAAAAAATAGGAATGTCCAAGCAAGAAGGGGGTCTCAGATTCAGGGACTTTGAAAACTTTAATCTAGCTTTACTGGCCAAACAAGGTTGGAGACTTCTCACCCATCCCTCCTCTCTAGCTGCCCGAGTCCTTCAAGCTAAATACTTCCCCCACTCTGATTTCCATAGTGCAAAAGTCAGACCTTATGACTCTTTTGTTTGGAAAAGTATCATTGCACCTCGACCTCTCCTTCTTGAAAGCCTAATCTGGAGAATTGGTAATGGAAGATCAGTCAAAATTTGGTTTGACCGATGGATCCCCACCCCTTCCTCTTACAAAATCCAATCACCTCCCAAAATCCTTGAACCCGAGGCAACTGTCTCCAGACTTATTGACCAAAACACTCTCCAATGGAACACTCATCTCCTTCATCTCATTTTCAATGAAGTAGAGGCCTCTTCTATCTCAAAACTCCCCATTAGTCCCTGTAACAGCCCTGATCAATTAGCCTGGAGATGCACCACCAATGGTAAATTCTCTATTAAATCAGTTTACCACCTTCAAGTTTCTATCTCCTCAGATAGCCTTGGCAAACCATCCACCCCTACAAACTCTCCTGGCTTATGGAAACTCATTTGGCAACTAGATGTCCCCAATTCAACCAAGATGTTCCTTTGGAGGTCTGCCAAAGACATTCTTCCCACAAAGCTTAACCTGCACAAGAGAAGGATAGTTGACACACCCCTTTGCCCAATCTGCCTACTTCAACCCGAGACAACCTCCCATGCATTATGGATGTGTAAAGCTGCCCAGGATGTCTGGAGCTGCAGCTCTAGAAGAATCCAAAAATGCAACATCAGTGATGCTCCTTTCAGCTTGATCCTTGACAATCTCCTTTCCTCACTTACTATGGAAGATCAATCTATTTTGGCAATCACCACCAAACTGCTCTGGCATAGAAGATGCAAATGGGTATTTGAATCCCACTTCCTTTCTCCTCAACAAGTGACAAACCAAGCATCCTCAACTTTCTCAGAGTACAATTTATCAAAGAAAGTCCAAGTAAATCGGACCGTCTTGCCTCTCACTCTCCCTACTCAGTGGTGCAAACCCCTTCTAAACCAATTCAAAGTCAATTGGGATGCCGCCATTAACAAGATCAACTGCAGAGTAGGTATAGGAGTGATCATCAGGGACTGGAAAGGATGTGTCATGGGCACCTTAAGATCCTCATGTTCCTTATATCCTGACCCTCTGCTGGGAGAAGCAATTGCAGCACTTTGAGCAATCAAATTCTGCTATGAACTAGGCCTCAACTCCATCATCCTCGAAGGCGACTCTTTGAATGTGGTCAAGGAAATTAATGGACAAGACGACATCTGGAGTCCTGTAGGCATGTTCATAGTCGACATCAAGAAGCTGCTTCTACTTGTAGGAGTTAGGAAAGTCATGTATGTTCCACGTCAGTTAAACGCAGTGGCCCACTGTTTGGCCAAGAGTTCATTAGACCTCCCTTCAGAGTCTATTCATGTAGAGGATTATCCTCATTGTATTCACAACCTCCTTGGTTGATCTATTAATACAAATGCACCTTTTTCTCAAAAAAAAAAAAAAAAGCATGCATGGATTACCCAACCGACCTATATATTAAAATTAGGGGTGGCGATATGCATGTGACATGACCCGTAATTTCAATAAGAACACGAAACAAAATTAATGAGTTTGAGTTTGATGTTAATGGGTTCAGATTAAAATAGATTGACTCGTTCAGACACGACTTATAAACAGATAAATAATAGATCAACTTACTTAACACGAAATCAACCCGTTTAGAATTTATTTCAAAATTAAAATTTAATATTGTTAAGTTGTACTATTGGTATTTCTCAATATGTCTATATTTTTATTGTTTTTGTTGTTGGAATTATAATTTTAGACCTATGCTCATATTTGTTATTGTATGATTTGTAATATTGGTTTTATTATATGTTAAAATTTGAAAAATATTGATATATATTTTTTAAGATATTGTGGTTATTTAATAAATATAGATTTTAAATTTTATGTGAAATTATGTTAATCAGGTCAAATGAGTTATGTGTTTTAGTTCAACTTATTTACATGAAACAAATGAGTTTAAATGAGTCATGTCATGTTAACATATTTATAATTAATTATTAAACAGGTCAAAACGGGTGACACGACATGATCTTTTATCTAAATAAATTGGGTTAGAGTTTGGAAGTTTGACACGTTTAGCTTAATGGGTTGGGTTCAGGTTGACTTATATAGTTGAATGTTCACAAGACGATACAACACGAAAACATGATTTGCCACCCCTAATTAAAACCCTAGGAGATGTGGAATATTGAGATTCTGTTCCTTTAAGGTCTCACACTTCTAGTTTTTCCCCTTCAATATCAGATGCCAGACAAGGGATTCCTTAGAATGATCCTTAGGTTATCTATGACACATAATTCTTTTAATTGTCCTTCCCAAGGCCAAAATCATGCTAAACATGATTCTTAGAGAGGAACAAAAAAAAAAACTCACCAAATCAACGTTCCACATCAAACTCATGCCTTAAGCCCTATGGCTCGATCATCCACAGATCTCTGACTGAGAAAACCCAATTATGAGTCTCCTTAGTTAGAGGTCCATGAGTATTGTTAGATGAGGTTAATTAAAATTATCTCAAGTGGAGTGAAATTTTTACGAGTCCAAATCTTTACTCGTCTTCTAGTCCAAATCAAATTATTTTGATTGCACATTTATGTCACTTAAAAGCCTACTAGAGTCTTCCGAAATAATTCCACACTTCAAGATCAAGAGTTTAACATGGTTGCTCTAGAAAATTTTAGAGAGAAAGGAGAAACCTTTATTTGTAAGTTCACTCACTTTTTCCACATACCCACACCTGACATACATAAGACTCTTATTTAAAGAGTCATTAATTAATTTTTCTAGAAGTTAATTAATTGCCAATGGTGGGGATTTAATTAATTACTTGTAACTTCTCTACCCATGTGGAGACTTCATGGGTCATGGGTTACCCATTTACTAACATCTCCTACTTCTCCACAATGGGGTGACATACCCATTATTAATCTCCTCGTGATTTCTTAATCAATTATCCCTTATACAGAAAATAAAGCTTGCGACTTGACGAGAAGGAAAATGATAGGAGTACGATATCAGGTCCCCATCTTACTAACATAGTACATCATTCATTAACATCTCATCTATGCTCCAGACTATTTGATCTCACTAGGTCCAAGGTCGACTCTATAGTTCAAAGTAGTTCTTGACCTCATATTATATAATATATTCATGATCATATCGAGTCAAAATGGCATGACCATTTCCCTAAACACTCGTGTCAATTCAATTAGATTTGATCATTTTTCTAGACAATATTATTTTTAACCCTAAGATAACATAGTAAAGCGGTGACATTAAGTTTTCATCTCATAACATAGTTTGGGCTCAAGGGCGTATGAATATATCATCCATTGATCTATTAAGACTCAAATAGTAAAGTTGTGCAAATACTTCATATATGGTTATTGTAAGTCTCATCCTAGCCAACCTAAGGTGATATTCTCTAAATTTATCTTGAATATTCTCAAAGCATCAAGATGTTTACTGGTTCACTTTTCAAATGTCAAAGTAATCAATTTGTCTCATCTTGCTCGCTATTCAAGCATAAAGGTGATTATCCATGTGAGTGAGCTGATCTTTGTCTAGTGACATCTCTATAATGTGTGCTTCTCACTTAGTATCAATTAACTTATACTATGAGATAAAAATAATAGTTGCACTGATGCAATAAATACTAACAGTTTCAAATGTATAATAAAATCTAAGGTATTCTTAGTACAACATATATAAAATTCGATGAAGTCTTAAGCTCATAAAATGAATTTGAAAAACATTTCTACTATTTCCCTTTGTAAGAGGATTATCTATCATTTTTCTAGTTTAGATATATTGTAAAACCAACTCACCAACAATATACCGAATGCAGTGAAATTGAATATCTGCGTTTGGTTCTGCCATGGTATTTGGGATCCTTGGTATATGTCAAATCTGCCGTACTTATTGTATATCTTCATGGCTTCATCTGCAAGTCACAAGAGCCGTAACCTCTAGGTGCTAAAAAATCTTTTCAACCAAAAAACCTCTTATACAGTTGCTGAACAAGCAACATACTCATACTCCATCGTGGACAAAACAATGCATGATTGTTTCTTTCTATACCAAGAAGTAGCTCGTTCATTAAGCATAAATGCATAACCCCTTGTGCCCATTGTGGACTTATACTCATCTTTACCTCTAGCCTAATCAACATTGCTAGAACCGTTCAGTCTTATGTCTCTACCCTGATAACAAAGAACAAGATATGCTACCTCACGAATGTATTAGAAAATCCTCTTAACTACTTACCAATGAACAGGTTCTAGGTTACTCTAATAACGACTAACCAATTCAACTGCAAAGCAAATGTTGGGTTGTGTATACAATATAACGTACATCATACTTCCAATTGTATTTAAATAAGAAATTTTGGTCATCTCTTTCTTTTTCACATATTCTTAATGCAATGATCTAGGCTCAATGTATAATCCATCTCTATTAGAGAGTACAAGTTTGCAGTTTTTTTATAGATAATTGCTTTAAATCTTCTTAATGCAAATCTCTTAATACAAACCAATAAATTTCCTAAGACTCCCTTAAAATTTAAACTCAAAGCACATAATTTTCTTCACCCATGTCCTTTAAAGGATAACCACTCTTTTGTGGTGATAATGATCTCCATATCATTTCCAACTAATAAAATGCCATCCATGTATAAAGATGAAATCAAAAAACTTTTCTATGTATGTTTAACTACACACAATGGTCTTCTTCTGTTAAACACATAATAGTCTTCTTCTAGTATCTCAAGCAAATTGAAGTAACAACCCCATGAAATCATAAGTACCATTGTCTAGATAATTATTTAAGGTCATAAATGGAAAGTTTTAGTTGGCATACTTTGCGCTTTTGCCCCTTAACTTCAAAACCAACAAGTTGATCCATATAGATCTCCTCGTCTAGTTCTCTATGGAGAAATGTTGTTTTCAATTTTCAAATCTCTTTTGAAAGTTCTAAATCTAAATGTGCAACTATAGCTAGAATAAGGCGAATGAAAGCAAATCTCAGCACATGGAAGAATGTTTCTTCATAATCTATGCCCTTGCTTTGGGGATAGCCCTTTGCCATGAGACAGGGCTTTTATTTGTCAATTGACCCATTTGTCCATCACTTAATTTTTAAAACCCATTTGTTTTAAATAGATTCTCACTCAAGTGGAAGATCAACTAACTCCCAAACTTGATTACTTTCCATAGAACTCATCTCATCTCTCATAATAACCATCCATTTATTTGAATAAGGCAAATCTAGTGCTTTCTCATAAGAAACAGACTCATCAAGGTCAGACAAAGCACACATGAAAAATTCTCCTTCAATTTCAAAACGATGATGAAAATGGTTCCATATTTTATTTTAAATAATTAAAACTCTTGTGAGTCATTTTCTAGTGTCACACTCCCACTAGGAGGTAAGTTAGTCTTACCATTTTTTGTAATTCTAGGATGTGATAATTCTCCACTTTCACTAAAAGATGGTATAACTCTCTCGAGTCCTTGCAACTCAGAAAGTTCAAAATCTTTCTTTACTTCACCAATATTGAAAATATCATTCTCAATAAATGTGACTCTATTTTGGTTATTTCTACGTTAGGAAGTTCACCATACATTACATAACCCTTTGAGCTTTCTGAATATCTTAGGAATATATGTTTATTTACTCTAGGGCCAAGTTTGTCATATTTATGGGAAGTGGTGTAAACATAACCCACAGAACTCCAAGGCCGCAGATGTTCCAAATTTAGTTATGCGTTATTCCATAATTATTATGGGATTGAGGGAACGGACTTAGAAGCACATGGTCCAAAATGTAGGCAATAGCTAAAAGAGCATCCCAAAACAATATTGGCAGGTTAGCTAGAGCTATCATTAATTGAACCATTTTCAATAGGAAACGGTTCCTTCTTTCTGCAGCACCATTTTGTTATGGTGTGCCAAGAATCATTAATTTCCTTCATGTCTTTTTTTCCTTACATAGTCCCTGAAACTCTTTGGACAAGTACTCAAGACCCCAATCAGTTTGTAGAATTTTAATTTTTTTTAATTCTCAACATCAGCCATAAAACGTTTGAACCGGTCCAATATATCAAAGATTGGAAGATCATATAGACATAATTGAAAATGCATATTATTGCTTACCTTCACATTCATAGGTCCGCAAATGTTAAATTGAGCTAGCTATAAATGATAAGATTCTCTTGGAGCCTTTCCAAAAGGCTTTCTATGAGCGTTCACAGCTAGACAAGGCTCACAAATAGGAAGGCATAGATTAGCGAGAGACCCAAATATGCATTTTCTAACTAGTCTAGTCATTCTATCTTTTGCAATGTGGCCTAGTCTAGCATACCATTTCAATAAATTAGAAATAACATCATCATCATTTAAAGCAATAAAAGAAAATTAGGGATTTTCAAAATTCAACGTAAAGAAACTATTCGAAAGATAATCATGTCCATATAAAATATTATCTAAATAAAAGTCTAGTTGAGGGCCATTAAAGTAAAAAGCAAAACCGAACTCCAACTTAAAAATAATTGAAACTAGATTACATTGAACGCAGGTGTATAAAGCACATCATGAAAAGTAGACAAACCCAAGCTCACAATTGCCAAAGGTGTCGAAAAATGGTCACAAAAAATAATTTCATGCTTCTACACGTGCCTACAAGCTCGTGGGTTTTGTTTACCACTTGTAAAATACATTGTTATTTACACTCGCAGCCACAGGGAGTGTATATCACCTATGCCGTTTTCGGCATTTTTGGATGTCAAAATACTACTTTTTTTGTCCTAATGTGTATGTCTATCTATACTATTAGAGAAAACGGACCAAAAGTTCAGGTGTGGACCACACTATCGAAGGCCAAGTGTAACGTCCTGAAAGAAATTCAGTATAAAGTTTTCTTTAGATCGTAGAAACACCATGAAATCCCGAAAGGATTTCATAAATTGAGTAATCGATTAGATTTTGGTCCATTAGCATAATCGGATTGGATCCACTAGGGTTTGGATTTCCTTTTTGATTTATTTGAGGGATTTGGGAGTGTAATTTAACGAAACAAATTGCGCCATTAGACTTATATGAATAACTATGATTTTATGGTGCAATAAAAAGTTTTGATTTTTTGGGTGAATAGTAGATCAACCGGAGAGCACCATGTGGCACCTAGTCCAAACAGGCGTCAAATCACCATCTAGGATGTCCCAATCAGCCTAGGATCCGTAGAAATTTTTTTGGACACATGGCACCATTACAACCCTCCATTTGGAGCCCACTTTACACTTATCAAAAGGAGTACAAATGTGTAAGGCGAATGGAGCGAAAACCAAGCAAATCAACATGCCTTCTTGCACATTTCACTATTCCACCCATTCAAGTGCAATTTGGCTAGCCAACAAAGAGGGTTTCAATCCTAATGAAACTCCAAAATTTTTGCTGTAATCGAAACCCCAAATATAGAGGGTAATCGAAACCCAATTTTGTGTATATGTTTCCCTCTTAGTTTAAACCACTTCTACAACCAACCTCCACTCAAGTACAATCTCTTACACCTTTAATCCACTTCCTTATACCATGGTATGCTCATTTGGACTAAAAAATTACATGTGGGCTTGAAACTCTTAGTGAAATACTAACTATACCCTAAATTGATGCCATTCGGTTAGGTTGATTTTCTTCTAGCCGAAACCCTCTCTTTGCCCATAGCTTCTTACACAAGGTTTTGCCCTTGAATGACCACTCCATAGCCTGACTTGTACCTTTAGTTCAGGCCCAAATAGTGTCCTTATGGAAGGTCAAACACTCAAGCCTCTCACCTCAAAGTCACCCACTTGGCCATGACACTCCAGCCCTCCCTTTCTGCCAGATTTTTCACCTTTTGCACAAGAAAGCTTCCCATCATGTTTCATACAAACCACCCACTCCAAGTTAGCCCTTTATGGCCCAAGCTAACCCCACTTATTCTCCCACACTTTGCAAAATTTTCTTCTCCTTCCTTGAGAGAAATCAAGAGAGTTATTAGAGAGAGTTTTTTTGGTGATTTGCTTCTTGGATTTCAGCTTTGTAAGTTCTTTTCCTAACCCAAATATCTTGTATTTTTATTAAGCTATGAGTCTTGGATTATTGGAAGAGTGTTAGCTGCTTTTTATTGGGAGTTTGAAGTTTGGATGATGGTATTTGGTGATATGGTTTTTGGTTTGTAAGCCTTGAAAGTTAGTGCTTTTTTATTAAAAATTCTTGAAACTTTCTGTGCCATCGAGTATTACCTTGATTATTATACAAGTTCATGGTTTTAGTTAAGGCATATAAGGTTTTAATAAAATAGATTTGCATGATCCACTAAGTGTCAAAACCGAAACCCTTCAACATGAGATTGTTTCATTTAGTTTGTCAATTTAGGCTTAGGAACTTAAATCCATGATTTTGGTTTTTAAACTCATGTTCTTAAAGCTTTGGTTTTTGGTTTAAGCTGGATTTTTAAACCTTTATGACTAAGGTTTTTGTTAGAGTCTTGATGAACATGCAAAGAGTATGTTTTCATGCATAGTTTGGAGGATTTTGAGTTGATGGTGTATTTGGTGTCATTATTTGCTATATATGTTAAATATGATGTTTGGATTAAGTTAGAACTTGAATTTGAAGTATATGTTAGGTGTTATTTCAAGATTATATGTATAAAAATCAAGGATTTAGGCTTGGTGTTCAAAGCCAATGCAAGGTATGCATTGATGTTTTGTGTGATTCTTGACAATGACAAGATTATGGATTTTAAAAAATGCTAGACTAAGTGTCTTGAAATGATATTAGAACTTGGTATTTGATATTTATGAGTTGTGAAATTAGGATAATGCATGGTGATGTGTTTCAGGGGCCAATAGCAAGCAAAACATGATTTCTAGCCTATGTTAGGTTCGGCCTAGTGGAGTTCTTGTAGTAGGTTTGAATTTTTATAAATTATAAGCACATAAATAGGCTTAGAATTAAATTATATAACGTATGTAAAATTTGATAAGTTTTGGGGCCTTTTGTAATTTTCATAAGTTTAGGAGTTAAATTGCATTTCCTAAGAGTTAAAGGGTAGTTTTTCAAATTAAGCTCTAAGTTAATACTTCTGTATTTATGAAGTTAAGTGAGAATCTCTAACCCTAGAATATCCCTCATTTCAACCGACGCTATACTTTCATTACACATGGATTTATGTTAGTTAGCTTCTAGCTTATGGTATATTTATGTATGTGAGGTTGTAAGGTTCAAGCAATTATATTCCTGTTTCATTTATGCTTATTTAATTGGAATATTTATGCCATGCCATGTTGCTACTATGTGTTTCAATCATGAATATTTGTCACTCGTCACGATCATCATGTCATTAAGCATGCAAATATATCATGAAATATATTTTTAAGTCTAGCATGGAATGTTCAGTTTACATCATGATAATCCCATGAACAAGACATCATGGTGGTGATCCTCCATGAGACAAGACAACATGTATGAGTCTATCTTAGGTAAACAAGCATGCTATGTTCATTAAACTTATGTTTCGTAACCACGCACATTTGCATCAAGCATATATGTCATGTTTGTTGTCCAGTATGCTTAATTATACCATTGGTAGTTTAGGAGTAGACTTGATGAGATTTTATAAATCTCACTATGATAGTCACAATTATCATTCCTACCATTCCCATCAGAATGGTAGACGATGTGTTTGGGAGTATAGGAACAGAGAACCCCGAACTTGATGATGTTGACTAGGCCAAGGAGGAGCCTCAGGGAGTTTATGGAGTCAATCCTCCAAATCTTGGACATTATCTGAGAGTTGATAGTTAAGTTGCGTGAATGACTTGGAATTTAGATTAGATTTTCATTTGTCTCTAACTATGGAGTGCTGACTCTAGAACTATGTTATTTTGTTTATAGACTAGTTGAACGAATGATGTGACCTTTGTTTATGTGAATATAAATGGAAAGTATTTATGGTTTGGACTTAGCATTCTAGTACAATATATGTTGTTTAAAAAAAAATTATCTGCTGCGTTTAATGCATCTTGTTCGAAGCATGTTAAGTGTATTGCATTCTTAATTGTTATGAATATGGGTATGTAATCTTGTATTGCACGTCTTGACGCTTCAACTCCGTCAAATCCCAAAATATTATTGTTCATCATCTTTTTCCTTTGCCAATTTGTATGGTTTTTCTGGATTTCAATTCATTTTCAATTGACCAAAATTTACACATTTTAATTCCAAATCAATTGTATGATATATCAATTTAAATATTATGAACCCAAATTTCTAACCAAATAAAATGTATTTATAGAAAATAACATTTGGTTGGCTAAAATTAGGCTCACGGTAACAATCCAACATGAACTTTAAAATTGAGGTTTCGGATTTCTCCCTCTACATGCAACGAAACTTCACCAAATATAAGGGACACACTTCTGACATTATAAAGAATGTTTTCATTTGGAGAGCTTGATCTTAAACATGGCATAGCATACCCTTTAAGGCTATGTTTGGATATTGAGTTAAGTTGAGATGAGTTGAGTTCTTTATGAATAGTAGTGAGTTGAGATGGTGGAGTAAGTTTTATAGGGTCTGCTTAAGATGAATTTAGATATATTTTTGAGAATTTGGAAAATGTTATGGGTTCCACATGTAATGAAATGTTGAGTTGAAAAAAAAAAGTATATATCCCACGTATAAAGAGGTTTTGAGTTTAGATGAGTTTAGTGGTTTGAGAGTTGGGTATTTGGATCTTAGACTTAGTTTAAAATTAGACTAAACTGAGTTGATCTCAGTGTAGTCCAACAACCAAACGGGGCCTAAGAAAAAATCCGAGACTTAAGCAATTATGGCATATCATACAACATGCTTTTATACTCATTATAAAGCATCAAACAACATGTAATCATATTTATAGGGGTGAAAACAAGCAACTAGCTCAGATACTAATGTTAGATGAGATTAATGCAAATTACCTCAAGTGGAACGAAATCTCCACAAGGCTAGATCTTTGCTCATTTTACATCCCATGTCAAATTGTTGTGATTACACCTCTACATCCCTTACTTCTAGTCCCCCAAAATAATTCCACATTTCAAAATCAAGAGTTTAAGATAGTTCTTGTAGGAAATTATGGAGAGAGGAGAGGCCTTTGTTTGTACATTCAATTACTTTTTTCACATACCCACAACTGACGTATGTAAGACTCTTATTTAAAGAATCTGCTAATAAGGTTGTTAATTAACTTCCCTAGAAGTCAGAAAAGTTAATTAACTACCAATGGTTGGGAGTTATTAACTACTTGTAACTTTTCCACTCATGTGGACACTACATGTTTCATGGAGTATTGATTTACTAACAAGTATCTTGGCCAGAGACCAACAACCAAACTAACTTTTCTTTGACCAAAAGACTATTGGGTGGCCAAACCAATGAGCCAAGGAGACTAATGTGCATTGTCGAGGGCCTCTAGCCAACAGGCCTCTAATGGGTCTCCACAACCATAGAGTGATTAGTCCCATTGGCTAGGTCTCCACGACCAGAACTTCATGGATCTAGTCGTCAATCTTCAAGAATGTGTTTGGCATGAGAGTTGATGTGGACAACTGATTTGGTTGGTTTTTTTAATGATCATTTGGTAAGATCTTGAACTTACATTTGAAACAGAAATGTGAAAAAATCCAGGTCGTAGATTGAGGGAGCCTATGCACTTTCAAATTTAGAAGTTTGTTTGACATTGTTGGTATTAAGAATGCTATGGGAGAGCAACTTTCCCAAAAGGAGATGAGTTTCCATGGTGTTGTTGAGCAGTTCTAGGAGGCCATCTTCATGGTAGATGACGGTTGAGGTAATTGGAATTAGGGCATCTTCATGTTGGGGGTAGGTTATGGTCAGGGATGAAATCAGGATTTATGTACAGGCCAAGGGCCGAAGGATATATAAAAATTTGTATATAACAAAAATTAAAAGATTACTTAAAAGTGTTCATAGTTTATAGTAAGTTTCCAATTTGATTGTAAAATAAAAAATAAAAACATTTAACTTGCCAATTGATCTCAATGTTTTCCAACAAATAAAGGTTATTAATTATAGATTAGCTGTAACACCCACTCCCCAATAAAAACATTTTAGAATTTTCAAGAAGCCAGTTTGCTACTAAATTTGAAGTAAAAAAAAAAAACTTTTATTTTTAACAACGTGCCATATGCGAAAGATTCCATAAATAAAACAAACTTTAATAAATACTTAAAATTCAAAATAGAGTCTACGGACACACTTATTTAAAAAAATACAGAAGTCTTATGTGCTTATCAAAATAACTTATTTAAATCTTAAACCATAAAACTAATCAAACATAATTTGTCTAGGCCTCTGCCTCGCCTCCTTGTGTCAAATCCTGTTCTGCAGTCTCATCCTCATAAATGTAGTCACTTAGGGTAGTTTACAAACATGAAAAAAAACTAAAATGAATCGAATACTCAATAAGCAACACATCATCTAGTAAACATAATAAATATAAGGTTTCTTGAAAAATGTGCATGCTCATAAATACATACATAAATAACATGAACATGAACTTATCTTTCACTTGTCATAGGCCGTTACCCACTGTTGACCCCCGTGAGTTAGGGTTAGCGAATTTAAGTAGATTTTGATTCTACTCGTGGCCACGGATTGTGGAATCTATATATAAAGAAGACATACTGGGTGCACTACCACTATGTACGACTTGACAATGCAATATGCCCATAACATAAGTATCGTCTTCATGTTATAATATAGGTTGTTACGTATTTTATCATTCATACTTCATCATATTCATACTTGCATACTTGTCATATCATAGATTTCAGAAGAAATCGCATACATACGTATCATATCTTATCATATCATATCATAGATTTCAAATGAAATCGCACTCTTTCATAAATGTAGTGATATGTTTCCTCACTTAAAATCATGATTTCTCATAAATATTTTGATGTATAAATCTTCATATAAAATCATGCATGGCTTTTCATAAATCTTTTGATGCATAACACTCACGTAAAATCATAATTTTTCATAAATCTTTTGACGCATAACTCATTTCATAAAATCATGAATTTTCATAAATAGCTCAATGCATAACTCTTCACATAAAATCATGGTTTTCTTAATTTTATCATGTCTTGGGTACGTAAAAAGGGGCTTCCAATGGAGGGTGTACATGCATAATATTTTTATAAAAGACAAGTAGTTTTCCTTACATACGTGTAAGGGTATGACCATGCTACTTACCTTGCAGCACTAATCCACTATTTTCGGCACGTAATCGATCACCTATAAAATAAACACGTAATTTGCATAATTTCTAATTAAACATGTGATTTGATTTAAAACCTAAACTACTAAGATAGTCCTAAATTCTTCCTAACACTAAAATACTCTCACTCGTTAGTCTTAAATAGGTATGGGTATTTTTGTAATTTAATCCACACTTAATATTTATTCTACGGGTTGCATGCATTCGAGATGGGTTTACGCGTGAGGCAAAGGGCAGGGGCTTACCGTGATCAACAACTAGCAGTGGCTCGTGGCTGGGCCCGGTGGCAACTCCAACGAGTGGGTGACTACGCAACTGAGAGAGAGAGAGAGAGAGAGAGTGTGTGTGAGAGAGAGACGAGGTGAACGAGAGGGGAAGGACACGGCTTGAGGGAGAGGAGGCAGGTTACTGAGAGAGAGGACAGTGGTAATTTCACCGTGCGTTTTGGGGAGGTGCGTGGCAGGGTTGCTTTATGGTGGTTCTCGGTTTGGTTGCTGGTGATGCAACCGGTACTTGGCAGCTTACTGAGGTGTAGGGATCATGGGTCTTGTTTCCATCGAGGTAAGTGGTCTGGTGGACGGACTGAGCGTTCGGTGAGTTCGTGAAAGGGTGCTCTATGTGTGTGAGTGTGTTTTGATGTTGGGTGGCAGTGTATTTATAGACCTAACTGGTTGAGAACCAAAAGGAAGACCCTAGAGGTGACAAACGTGCATACTGAGGAAAAGGTTACGATAAAGCCATGTATGCAGTGATAGACGAACATGAAATGCGAACTAAGCCATGCATGAAGAGAAGTCTACCATGGTGAGGAGTCTGGGTGGTTTTATAGGCAGGGGGAAGCGAGGTATCGTGGATCATAGGAGGGATAGAGTTTGGAGTTGAGAGGCATACATGCATGCTTATGTGAGTGGATAAATACATTAGAAACATGCATGGTTGTGGTTTATAAAGGAAATCAGTTAGGGGTTTTATCTAGAATGCCAATAGTGTTTGGGGTCTAACACTAAGGAGTTTGGAGTTTTTAAGAAAAATAATAATAATAATGGAGCCTTAACTCTAGGTTCAATTAAAAAAATAATCTATTCGATAAATTCTTTTAATGGTTTTAACTTACTTATTGAGTCTAATAAAATTATCCGTAATTTATCTCTAATAAATATAGGATTGGATTGTTACATTAGCAAATAATTTATAAGATAGTCGTCATTTATTTAATTTGTTTTGAAACCTTATCAAAAAAATATTAAAAATTACAAAATTTCATTGAATATATTTATTTCAAAACCTAATCTTAACAAGGTTTATGATTTAAATTTTTTGACTTCTCCTTATCGTTCAACTTAAATTTTCAAAATAAAAGGCAAAGAAAGTGACCAATGAAAAGTCATATTATGATATTCAAAACTAATTTAAACGTACGTACAACTTAATAAATCAAATTAAAAATTTGGGTTTACATGATGAATCAGTGAGCATATATATGATTTTGGGATTAAAAGAATTCGCATATAATATTTTTTATTACAAAGATCTCTTCATTTGTTTTTCAATTGGTTAGGAGTTTGCAGACTTTTTCGGAGAAACTTATTTTATTAAAAAATCATGAAATTTTGAAAAATTTGGAAACAAAGAGATAGAAGAAGCACGTCTTCCATTACTTCTATTTAAATTTTCACATAGAGGAACTATTGTAATGGACTTATAGATTTACGGGATTGCTATAACGTCTTAACCCACCATTAGTCTCGTGTCTCATGGTATATTATAAACTTATTTTTACATAACTTTTGATTAAATTAATGAAAAATGTCAGACTTTTAGGGGGGCCTGTAACGCCTGTCCTTCAGGTGGGTCTTTTTAAGAAATATTTTGAAAAATACGACGGAAATTACTGTTCGATTTAAAATATTTTACTATCCTTCCCAGGGTGCAAGACTCTATGTTATAAAATAAAATGTGCTTTTATAATAAAATGGGTTTGCGAGTTAAAAGAGTGGAAAATATAAATCTTTAAAATAAAAAGGGTGTTCATACATTTAAAACCCTCATGCCTAGACTTCCATGCTCTTCTCCTTTGGCCGTGTCCCTCTTGAGGGTACTACTCATTTAGTTCCTGTGGGGGAAAGGGCACACATAAAAACTAAAATGAGTCGAATATTCAGTAAGCATTACTTCATACGGTTAAAATATAACAACATAGGTTTTCAATCATGCATTCATCTTTCCATACATACTATACATACATGCATACATGCTTTCGTTCGTAAACATCAGTAGACGGGGGTTTTCATATTTAAACATGCTTTTCTTTTCGTAAAACGTTCTCCCGTTACTGCCTTCATTTCTTAAAGAATGTCATGCATTCATACATTCTTTTCTTTTCACTTTCATAGGCCAGTGCACACTGTTACGCCCCGCGTGCTAGGGTTAGCGGCCCTATGGCCGATGGATTTGCCTGTGACCACGGGTTAGAATCCCATTCCGTCAGGGATGCAGCACTGGGTGCACTACCAGATACTACCGCCCGGCATTGCAATCTGCCCATTCATTCATTTGGGTACCCCATTCATTCATTCATGTGGCCATTACGTAGCTTCATAAATTCATGCATACTCATGCCTTTCTTTCATTTCTTTCTTTACGTTCATTCATTCATGGTAGCTCTAGAGAACTGCAGCTTTCATTCATTTCATGTGCATTAGCATGACTTTCATTCTTTTCATTTCTTTTCATACTTTCATGAGAAAACGTCTTTTCGTCGTGAGAAAACATCGTTTGGGGCGAGAGCCCGAAAACATCTTTTCGTGCTATGTCTTTTCTTTTAAAATACCTACAATAGATACTACGTATAGTCATCCATTCACATGCGTACAATTAATACTTTTGGGTGCGTAAACAGGGGCTGCCAAAGGGGATCGTACATACTTATACTTTAAATACGTTACTTTTCGTTCTTTCTTTTTCGTAAAATGTTTGCCCTTGAAAAGGGAGAACATTTCTTTTCTTCGTTTTCATAAGGAAAAGCTTTTCGTTTTCTTTTTCTTATCTTTAGAAAACTCTAGAAGAGTATGAACGTAATACTTACCTGGACTCCATGCTACTTTCATACCATACAATCCATTCATGCGCGTGTCAGATGGCAACCTACATGCATACATAACCTTAACGTTATTCTCTATCTAGTGCATAAGCAATAACTAGAAATAGAGTTATGCTTTACTTAGAACACTCTCCTTCTATCCCGTGCTCTTTCACGTTCCTTATTATAATAAAACCCTTGGAGACCCATTATAGTCTCTACTTCCTTCAACCTTGACGTTCTACTTCGAATGCTTACTCACTAGGGTGAACCCAAGATTCACCTTAAGATTAAGACATTACGACCTTTGTCCCGTTCTTCTTATTAACCACGTTCCGACACATGACTTAGACCTACAAAGTCACGCATCCCATCCTTAGACAGTACCTTCATCATTACCTTCACGTATCTTAGCTCACTCTACTTCTCCTGACCATTTATACCTGTCACATGGCTCTAAGCCACTCCAAGGCTTAAGTACCATGTCATCCTACTTAGAACAGATTACCCATTATATACGGTACATCCGTCCGGGACATGTGTCACACGTACCTTACCCCTTTATCATCTAAGACCAACATACCATACATTGGTCATCAGGTCGTATGGACAAGCGCCATACTCCGATACCAACCTTCTCTTATCCAGCTAGCATGACTCTTCGTGTCACCCGAACCTCATGACAGTTCATCCCAACACTTAACACGATCGGACTTCATTCATAACTACACTCTACGTCATGCCATATAACTCAAGACTGTTCCCAAGCTACACCGTGACTTTGTCAATTCATCTCACATACATCTTAGATCATCACAGCGCAACTCCATGATGGACTACGTCACTTCATGACGTTGCCCAATCATGCTTCCGCTGCACTGCTCTGATACTTCTTAGCCACTTCACACTTATTCCCGGCCATAAGCCAATCACATGGCGACACCAGTCGCCTTGGACTATAGCCATACTTCACAGCCATTTCGGGACACTGTTCCACAGTTCCCGACAACATACACCAAGTTCTTCTCCTATCAACTACATAACAATCCTTATCTTTACGACACGCCATACGATGTATCGCTGCACCTCATGGAGTATACTCCACGCATACTCCCTTCACAACACTACGCCATATCACCATTATGGCACACACGCCATATGTTGCATCGTCTCACCACATGGAGTACACTCTACGTGTACTCCATTCACAGCATTCCGCCACATCACCACTATGGCATACACACCATATAGTGTATCGTCTCACCACATGAAGTACACTCCACGTGTACTCCATCCATAGCACTATGCCACATCACCATTATGGCACACATGCCATATGGTGTATCGTCTCACCACATGGAGTACACCCATATACTCCATTCACAGCACTACGCCACATCACCACTATGGCATACATGCCATATGGTGTATGGTCTCACCACATGGAGTATACTCCGCGTATACTCCATTCACAACACTACACCACATCACTGCTATGGCACACACGCCAAACGGTGTACCGTCTCACCACATGGAGTACACTTCACGTGTACTCCATTCACAGCATTCCGCCACATCACCACTAGGGCACACACGCCATGTGGTGCATCGCTCCACCACATGGAGTATACTCCGCGTATACTCCAGTCACAACACGACGCCACATCACCATTATGGCATACACGCCATATGGTGCATCGTTCCACCACATGGAGTACACTCCACATGTACTCCATTCACGACACTCCGCCACGTCACCATTATGGCACGCACGCCATATGATGCATCGTCTCCACCACATCACGTGTACTCCATTCACAACACTACGCCACATCACCATTATGGCATACTCACCATATGGTGCATCATCTCACCACATGGAGTACACTCTACATGTACTCCATTCACGACACTATGCTACGTCTCCATTATGTCACACATGCTATATGGTGCATCGTCTCCCCACATGGAGTACACTCCATGTATACTCCATTCACAGCACTACATCACATCACCATTATGGCACTACGCCACTTCACTACTACCGCACATAAACCACAACCACACTTCACAGCACAGTCCACAACACTACACAACACACTTCCCAAATACGCCCAACACTTCACCACAGCACGTCACCTCACCATACTACACAACAAACCCTATAATACTAGCATCACAGTCTATAACCTAGTCAACTTACTAGCATCTAATATAAATAGCGAATGATAGAGAATTATACCATCGGCGGGATAAACCTTACGTTGCTCATTGACCATCACAGTGATAACGTCGGAAAGAGCGTACGGGGTGGCTACACCGCATACAATGACTGTTTAGGCATTTGGATAGCTAGGTGTGGTCTTGGAAGGGCCTAAGGTGGCCTTGATGATGATGGCAAGGAGCGTATCACGGTGGATCTTGCCGTGTACAGTGGCGGTCAGTCACGCGCAGTGACTATCCATCACGTGCAGTGATTACCCACCACATAAATTGGTGATTTAGGCTTAGGGGCTAGGCTAAGGGAACTGTCGGAGGAGCCGTGGAGGTTTGGTGGTGGTCGTGCGGTGGTCCACGGTGGCGGAAAGGGGCTGGCCGTGCACTATGAGGGGAATAAGTGTCGTGGGAGAGTGAAAGAGAGTGTGGGGCCGTGGGTGGCAGATCGGGCTCATGGGTGGTCCGGTTGGCTTCGAGGTGGCCTAAGGGTGCCGGAGAGGGTGGTCACTCGCTGTGGGTGGCGGCGTACGGCGGCGGAGGAAGGGAAAACCGTGTGTGAGAGAGAGGAACACTGGGAGGTGGATGAGAGAGTTACCGGTCATGGGTCTATGTGAGGAGGAAGGGGGAGACCTAAGGAGTCTAGTGGTGGTGTTCAGTGGCCGAGAGGGCCGCGCACGGCGGCGCTAGGGGGCGCGCAGTGCATGGAGGAGCTTGTGCTCGTGCATGGGAGGAAGGTGGCTGCATGGGAGGGGCTGAGCTCGCTGGAAGGGGCCAGTTGGTGGCAGGGGAGGCTGCCGTGGGAGTGGTGGCGCTGGAGGATGGCACATGGCGGCGCTGGAACGTGAAGCCCATTCGGTCTGTGCGTGGCCGAGGGAGAGGAGAGGCAAGCGTGGGGGAGCAAGGCCGGTACTGGGAGGTCTGCCGGAGGGAGAGGAGGCCAGTGGTATGGGCGGTGAGGCTCACCGGTGCAAGGCAGCGCCGGGATGGGGCTCGAGTCGTTCGGTGGGGGGGTATCGTGTAGTGCAATCCGAAGGAGAGAGAGGAGAGAGAGGGGAGAGGGAAAATTGAGGGAGAAAGAGAGAGGGCTGAGGTTTTATCCTAAAACCCATCGTCTGTAGATCAATAAAATGATCTACGATGACCTTTAAATACTGATTTGAAAATGCATAAAAGCTAACTTAATTAAAAGCACTGAGAGGAATTAAGATAGAATATTATTTAAAATAATATTCCTTCATCATTTATAAAATGATGAAGTCTTACTTAAAATATTTAAAAGAGTAAAACTATTAAATTAATTAAAAATTCCATCATTATTTAAATTACATAATATTTTTAATAACTGGAATCATTTATATAAAATGATTCCCACAATTATAATATTTTTGAAGCTCTTCAAAGATATTATAATTGAGTTATTTAAATTATTCTTTATTTAAATAATACTAGGAATCGTCCATTTAAAATACACATAACTTTAAAACACAAAACTAGTTTTATAAATTACGTAGTATCTTTTAAAAACACGCCATCAGGGTTTGACACGCATAACGGGGCTCTTAGACACTAGAGAGAGGGGTGGACAGGCTATTGCATCTGATGTAATTGCTTACGTCAAAAGAAAGGAAGGAGCAGGGTATTACAGGGCCAAGGCCACCCCTCGCCCCCACTAAATTCATCCCCCGTTATGGGTGATGGGGTGGTCTTTCGGTGGGAGAAGAGAGGGAAATGGTAGGCTAGATGGCGTGGGTGGGGGCTTGGTGTAGTGACTTGTGTTGGGTAGCATTATATAGCCATCGCATGTGTTTATTTGTGTAACTTCTCTTCTCCTTACCTCTCAAGTTACGCATATTTGAATTATTATTCATCTTAAACATACATTAGAAATTATAAATCTTGATATATTTCGTTTTGAACTATAAAATGTAGTTTAATTTTTTTTTAAATGGTATTTCACTATTAAATTTCAACCCATTTCACAGTACAAATTTGCTAACTCAAGTTGAAGTTATATAAAAATATTGGGGTTGTGTAGGGGTGGGCGGCGGGGCCCCGCACCCTGTTCTCCCACCCTCCACCATCTTGCCCCCACCTGGGCAGGATGGGGCCCCATCCATCAAATGTGAACGGTGGGGTATCAACCCTCATTTGTGAGCCCAAGGGGAGGATTGGGGGCGGGCTGGGCCCGAGCATGCCTGCTTTACATTATATATATATATATAATATACATATAATGAAATAACGTTGTTTTGGGTATCCCCAAACTAACGTCGTTTCATTGAGCCTAACTAATGTTTCGCCGCCCCTTAGTCTCTGTGCCAACTCCCACACCCAAACATACTCTCTCTGACCCTCTCTGTCTCTCTCTCTATCTCCCACCCTGTTGCTTGTCACACTCCTCTCAAATCCCAGCCTCTCTTGCCATCCCCATCGCCATCACTATCCTCAGCTCATACTATCTCCGACCACCAAACCTCCTCCTCTCTCCATCTCTATAAGTATTCTGAATTCCCCTCTCGAATTTTTTATTTTTTATGTTTTCATTGGATTGGACTATGTAGGATAGGATTGATCAATGGATTTGGATGATAAGATTGTGTTTTGTATGCCGTGAAGGATTGGGTTGTGTGTATTGATTTGAATTATGAATGATTGATTATAATTTTTCAATTTAGGATTTTAATCCAAAACCCTAAATTAGTTAAGGGTTTCATATTGAAACCCTTATTCAAAACCTTGATTTATGTAAAGGTTTCTGATTGAAACCCTAAATTAGGTTAGGAGCTCATACTAAAACCCTTAACCTAATATGATTTGGGGTTTCAATTTTGAAACTCTAATTAATTTTTTGGGTTTCAAAATTGAAACCCTAATCAATTTGATTTGTATGATTGTATGATTTTAATTGTTATGTGATGTTTAATTGTCATGTCAAGTATTTGTGAGTTTGTGAGCCGACTCCATGGACAATGGGTCAAGTACAAATACTAGCACTAGTGCTAGCTACTGTACCTGTAGCCTTACCTCTACCACAAGCCCTACACCAACCCCTAGCCCTACACCCGTGGGCCCACCAAAGAAGAAACCAGCTTCAGTTATATGGAATCACTTCACCAAGTTAAAGGGGGTGACCCCAATTAACCACAAGCAAGTGTAACCATTGTGGTGAGATGTATGGATGTCAGTACAAAATACATGATACATCCCAATTGAAGGTCCACTTAGAAGAACAATGGAAGAAGAATCAAATTAGACGTTCTTTACGATAAAATAGTCAATCTAGATTATATATTGAACTTAAAAAAATTGCAGATGGGAGTAATGGGGGAATGTTGAAGGAGTATATCAAGTATGATCTGGAGGGGTATAGGAGTCACCTAGCTCATATAGTCATAACAGAAGAGCTACCCTTTCGATTTATGGAGGTTGAAGGGTTCCAAGTTTATTCTAAGTTCTTGAAACTTAGGTTTAACATTCATTCTCGCCACATGGTGGTGTGATATTATTAAATTATATTGTGTACAGAATGATTTGTTAAGAAACCAATTAAGGGGTCAAAGAGTTTGCCTTATCACTAATACACGGACATTGGTCCAAAACTTGAACTATATGTCTTAGACTACTCATTTTGTAGATTGGGATTGAAAATTAAACAAAAAGATTCTCAATTTTTGTTTAGTTGTCAATCACAAAGGTGAGACTATTAGAAAAGCCTTGGAGGCCGCAATAAAGCAGAGAAGATTGGAGCAAGTTGTAACAATAATGGTTGACAATGCCTCGTGTAACGATATCGCACTTTAGTATCTTAAGAATAAGCTTAGAGAGGACAATAACTCAATCATGGATGGTGAGTGTTTACATATCCGATTTGCTACATATGTCTTAAATCTTATTGTGACTGTAGTTTGAAGGATGTTCATAATTTGGTTGGAAGAGTTATAAGTTTGGTAAGGTTTGTGATATCTTCACTGGCTAGGCTTAATAAATTCAAGGTGTGTATTTGTTCTGCGGGTACTGAATGCAAGATGGGATAGTGTCTTGATGTTCCTACAAGATAGAACTCAACATTCTTGATGTTGGAGACGGTCCAACAGAATATAAAGGCCTTTGACCTCATGAGTAATGAGGACATGCAATATGTCAAATACTTTGTGGATGTCAAATACATTTTTAGGTCTTTGCACGTTACATCCAATTAATATTTTCAGCAAGCATGTCAGGTAAAAGAACAATTGGATGAAATATACGGGAGTAAGAATCCTACTTTGCAGAATATGACAATGAGCATAAGTACTATGTATAAGAAGAGTTTTGGAGATTTGAGTAGGATCAACATTTTTCTATATGTGACTATTGTTCTTGACGTGCAGTGCAAAATTGATGGCATGGTGTATGACTTGAAAATAGTCAACGGGAAGGCCTGGGTGAATCATATTATGGTAAGGGTTAAGGAAATCCTCAATAGATTGTTTGATAAGTTTGCCGCATCCAAGGGTGGTAATATTCTAGGACATACACTTGCCGCATCACCTTCTCCCAATGTTGGGATGGTGAAAAAATGTAGGTGGGTTAAGAGGTATGAGCACATTTCCAAGTTTCAGAAGACTTCAGACAGGGAATTGGAGTTGGATGGATACTTGGCCACGGAGATGCACCCATTGATGTAGTAATTTGATATCTTAGCTTGGTGGAAGGTTAATGTCGTCAAATATCTCATCCGTGGAGACATAGCCTGCAATATTTTGGTCATCCCTATTGTATCCTCAGAGTTCGCCTTTAGCATCGGAGGGCGCTTATTGGATCTATTCTAAATTTTATTGTCTTCTACCAATATAGAGGCTTTGGTTTGCACTTAGAATTGGATAGAAATGAAGCCAATTCATATTCCAGATGTGGTAGACTTTGTGCAGGAGAAGGTAGTGATCAACCTAAATCCATTAGTTGCTCTTAATTCATTATTTTGATTTTGCTTATAATATATTATGTTATATTTATTTGATCGAACTTAATTTCAAATTCTATTGTTTTAAGGACAACTTCGAGAAATGAGGCAACGTCTCAATTTACATCAGCTATATATGACTTTGATCCATAATTGTTGTTGGTTTGTTAACTTGTCTCTTAATTATTTGTAATTTTTTACATATGAATATAATGTCTGTAATTCTATTTTTCTTGTTTCAGGGTTTGTAATCTCACTTACCCAACCCTAATCCCAATGATCTCATCATGATAGAAAGGCCTACAACTATAAGCTTATGATCTCATCTTGGTCTGTAGTTTTAAGTTTTTAACTTTTTTTACATATGTATATAATGTTTGTAATTCTAGTTTTTTCTCCTAATTTGTTTTTTAGGTTTTGTAGTCTCACTTGGCCAACCTTAATACCAATGACCTTATCTCGATAGAAAGGACTTCTATAACTACAAGCTTATGATCTCATCTTGGTTTGTAGCTTTAATTTGTTAACATTTTTACATCTGTATATAATGTTTGTAATTCTTGTTTTTTCTATTTTTTCAGGTTTTATAATCTCAATGATCTCATCTTACTACTAGCCTACAACTACAAGCTTATGATCTCATATCTTTTTTTAAAGATATATTTCAATTTTAGAAACTTAGAATTATTTTAGAAACATTGTTGTTTATTCAATTTATTTGACAATTTGTAATACTTTTATATTGATTTGTAATAGTTTTATATTAATTTATAATAGCTTAGAATTATTAGTTACAACTCAAAAGTTAGTAGTTAGAACTTAGAATTTAGTAACTTTATTAGATATCTTTGAATTTTATGTTTTATGCTTTAACCTTTAAGTTTACTTTTTTGAATTATGTAGTTAATTTTTTATTTTTTTTTTTCCAATTAGTTATACCAATGAAATTATGAGGGCATCTGGGCACAAAATGGTCTAGAAACAAGTTTTTGGCCATTTTTTAGCCTAGAAACAAGTTTTAAGCCAACGGTCTGATGGAACCCAATGAGGGGTGTAGACCAAGGATGTTGGGGACAAATCTACTAGGCCCAATACAGCTTTCTAGGCCCAGTCCATGAGAGAGCTATCATTAGAAAGCAAGAGAGGAGAAAGGAGGACACAAGATAAGAGAGGAAATCAAACACAAAGGGTGAGGTGACATAAATCTGCCCTTCCTCACCACTCCCAATGGGCTGAATAAAAGGGGATCTGATGGAAAGTAAGGAGGACTTTGACTGGAATAGCGAAGAGATCTTCTTCAACCTTACGACGAGGAGACTCTAAGGATCATCTTCTTTAGGCGAGATGGGATCTTCGACCCCCATTTGTACAATGAGGTACAAGAAACTATAAGAGACCATAAAATACTCTAAGGCGTCACCCCTAGGCTTGTGTATGTTTACGAGTTGAGCAGCTTAGTTTTTTCTAAGTCTGTGACTCCTGTGGCTATGGCATGAGTAGCATTGATTTGTTCTTGTAGCTAGGGGTACAAAATTCTCAATTTGGACAGACCGAAAACTTGTTTGGTCAGTTTTGGTCATCAATTTGTTGGATCGAATTGGTTTCAATCCAGTCCCGGGGTGGGCCTTTTTCATCCCGGACTAGACCAGACCAACCGAACTACAAATATATATTTTTTTAATAAATTATATAACCTATAACTATTGACAATATAAAATATAAAATTATTAATTAACTAATATCAATTATCTAATATATAATTATCAATTTGATAATTTGAACAACTTTTTTTAAGTTATTTTTAAGTTAAAAATGTGCAAATAAAGTTAAATGGTTATATTATTCAAAATTATAAACATTGTGATCCTTTTTTATACTAATGGACCGAAAATATACATTGCGAACTTTTTTGTATGATTGGACCCCATTTGAAACTGGCCCGGACCAAAATGGACCAACCAAACTAATAGTTAACAGTCTGGTCCAGTTCACTAAGGATGATCAATCCTGTCTGACCCAATTCGCTAGTTTTAGTCCATCATTCATGAACTAGACCACATCGATTTACGCCCCCTACTTGGAGCTTCCCCTCAGTTTTGCTCCACAAGTTCATTTTAGTACATAATGATTGTATCCATTTTTGTAAGAGAAATGATATGTACAATCATGGAATGTGCAAACGTCGGACAATTTTTAAAAAATAAAGAGTAAATATGAGATCCACATGAAAAATAAAATTAATTTTTAATGATGAAGAATTAGGGTAATATATTTTGAATGAGTCAATGCTATGAGGATGGTTTGATAATGCTAAATGTCTCTTTTTATGTTTATTTTATAATTTTTTTATATTCTTAAATATTTAAAAACAAATTTCACAAAATTATTAAAAATATTTATTTAATCATTAAATAAATAAAAAATAAAACAAAAGGACCTTGGTAGAAATGCTCAGACCCAAGCATTGCTCATTTTGAATAAACCTGACAAATTGAATAAATGTTTTAAAATTTGAAAAGGTTAATATATATGTACGACTATCAAACAAAAATCAACGAATGTTACAAATTTGGAATGAGCTTGTGTTCAAGATTACTGTCATAAATCCTAAATCAATGTTTTTTAGAGTTAATCAGATGAGGCTAGAGATATCTTCTATACAAATGTTGCAGTCAGACTTTGTATAGGAATAGGTGTTGTTGTGAAAGATGAAGAAAGCAATTTTTTGGCAACCTTGAGGAAAAAACAAACTTTAATTCCAGATCCTCTATTAGCAGAAGCAATTGCAGCCTTTACAGCAGTCAGTTTTGGACTTGAATTGAGTATGAGGAAAGTGATCCTAGAAGGGGACTTAGAGGCAGTTGTTGATGAAATCAAAGTGAACAAGCAGAAAAGGTCTTATTTTGGGATGACTATTTCTAATATTCAAGATAGAATGAACAACTTTGAGGCATGCACAGTTTGTCATGTTAACCGTGATTGTAATTCAGTAGCTCATGATCTAGGTAAAAGTGCATTACATGTAACTGACTGTCTTGTGGAATTGGCGGAAAATCTAATTTTTTCACAAACCGTGTATCATGAATGGTATCAATGAAGGAAGATGTTTATAAAAAAAAAGGGTAAAAAATGAAAATAGAATGTTTAAGGAATTCTTACATAAACAAAAAAAAAAAAAAAAAGCTTTCAATAATCAATCTGCATATACTACCCATAAATTCGCTTTAAATAATTAAAAATGCTTGGCTTTTGAGAAGAAATCTTAGGCCCGGTTTGATATAAGAAGTGTACGTTTCATCTTATCTTATTATTATAATTTTTTTAAATTTTTACATAAAATATAATAAATAATTTATTTTTTAAAAATATCAAAATAATAATAATATTAAAAATAATATTCTAATAATATTTTATTAAATTTTTAACTTTCATCTCAACTCACTATCCAAATTGGAGGGTCTATTTTAGTTAAAGGCTCCTGCCCAGCATTGTACAATCATGGATTATCCAAATGTGAAGAAAGTCCAATACAAAAGGCTCCTGGTTAACCGAAGAGAACTAGAGAATCCAAGGCCTATCAAAGTCACACACGCGACGCGCTACCTTTCATGGGAATATAGAGATTTCATGCAGATACATGATCAATTCAGTTACAAAATAATAATCTATACCGATAAACTCTAAACCTGATAAGTATCACGTCAGAGTCTATATATACCAGATAACCCCTAATAGTGGGGGATCAATCTATTTTTTGAATTTTAGATTATCCTATTTCACTTACGGACTTAAGCATCAGAGTTTCCCTAGGCGTATCACGAGAGAACATCTTTTGATCACCCAGGTGAACGGTTGCACACGATCGGTGAGACATGTCCTTTACATTGGCGTAGTTTGTGGGATTCTTTTTTCTTTACGTGGTTCTCACATGTCAATTGTAACCATTTCTGCCGCAAGCCGAGCGATGGATGCATCCGTGGAAGCACGACTGGCAGCGGCCAAAGAAAGACTGAAGCAAGCGTTGGAGGCTCTAGAAACCTGAAGAAGGAGAACGATGATCTACGCCGAAGGAATGCTGAATCCAGCAATATCGTCGTGCTCACTCATAGTGAGCAAGGAGAGGGGGAGGAACCATGCAATATGGAGTCAAACCTAGGATGAACAGAGAAGGAAAAAATGCATGACGAGTTAAAGGAGTTGGCAGGAAAATATGAGGAGATGGCAAAGAGGATAAGGGAATCTTCCTCGATGGAATACTTGCTAAACAAAACTGATCTGCCATACAGCGAACACATCATGGTCGTGCCCCTCCTGCCAAAATTCAAAGTATCCAAGGTGGACATGTATGATGGGTCCAAAGATCCAGTAGACCATTTAGAGAACTTCAAAGCCCACATCATGCTCCACGGCTTTCTAAGCGAGATTGCATGCCGGGCTTTCCCTTTAACCCTAAGGGGAACGACAAGACGATGGTCTAGGTCCCTCAAGCCGAAATCAATAGACAGTTTTGAATAATTGGCTAAATAGTTCCTGACCCAATTTATACCTAGCAGGAGGCGTAGGGGCCCAACCATAAGGTGGATGATTTCGTTAATGTAGAAGATACTCTACAGGCCTTGGTGGCTCCTCATAAGGCAGACAACAAGGTGGAACGAAGGAGCGGGCAAGTTGACAGGAATGCCAGTGCAAGTTGATAGGAGAAAAGGAAGGAAAAACTGACAGAATACAATCCAAGGCTGATACATAACAATTTGAGTGTGCAGAAGGACAAGAAAGACAGGGAGGAATGGCGTCAGCCCAAGACAAGTGGTCGCTATTGGAAATACCACCAGACTGGGTCCCACTGGACCGAAGACTGCACAACTATGAAGAAAAGAGTGGCTAAGCTGGTAGGAATAGAGGAATTAGAATGAATGATTGCAGAATGTTTAAAACCCAGAAGGCGCTAGGAAACTAGACAAAAAAATAGGAGGAATAGCAGTTCTGAGCAACGGCGCCAAGCAAATGGCCGCCAAAATGATGGGAACTGGGCGCCTGCAAGGGGTGACAAGAATAGGGCACCCATAGGAGAAATTTGGACAAAAGTAGGGAGTTTGCAGGAGGCAGCGTATCCACATCTCACCGGAAGGCATATGCACGAAAGGCGAGATATAAAGAAGTGTATGTGGCGCAAAGAGCTCCCAAGTAACAAAAGCTTAAAGGTGATTGGGTGGTAATATCTTTAAGGGAAGTGGATCGGGAAGGAATATTTTACCCGCACAATGATGTTTTGGTAATCACCCTTGTGATAGTCAATTACACGACCAGGCAGGTACTAATCGACAATAGAAGTTCAGTTGATAAACTATTTTGGGAGGCGTTCATCAAAATAGGTATCGACGCCAATAGACTGAGACCCTCTCCAACACCATTGAAAGGCTTCTCTAGAGACAAGATCCAGCCCGTTGTAGCTATCACCCTTCCGACAACAGACGGGTCTGGAGCACGAAGAGCGACCACCATGATCAATTTCTTGGTTGTGAAAACCCCATGTTCTTACAACGCCATACTGGGGAGGCCGGCGCTCAACCATCTCAGGGCAATAATATCCACGTACCATCTCAAGATGAAGACGTTCAACCACCCTGGGTAGGTTCATAGCCTAGTTGATAGAAAAATGTCTCCTCTTTTTTCGGGTACTACGCAAGGTGCATCCTTTGACTGAAGAGTGTGATGAGGCTTTCAAGAAGTTGAAGCAGCACCTAGCCAGTCCACCACTCCTAAGGCAGCCAAAGAAAGGCAACGTGCTTTGTGCATACCTTGTAGTTTCCCCACATGTTGTTTCCACCGTCCTAGTGAAAAAGGAGAGGACTACCCAGCATCATGTGTACTAAGCTAGCCGGGCTCTCAGAGAAGCAGAAGTAAGGTACCCTTGGATTGAGATGCTAGCTTTTGCCTTAATGGCAACGACCAAAAAGCTCCACTCATACTTCCAAGCCCACACAATTAAAGTACTTATGGAAGCCTCATTAGCAATAGTTTTAAGGAAACCAGACAGCACAGGGAGGTTGATAGGATGGTGGATGGAACTAAGTGAGTTTGACTTAGAATACAAGCCAAGGAGGACGATTAAAGGACAAGCAGTGGTAGATTTCGTCACAGAGTTCTCAAGCTTCCCTAAAGAAGACGAGATAGCTCCGGCGAGAAAACCAGGGATACTTTTTATAGATGGCTCATCTTGCAGGGTGGGCGGAGGCCTAGGAATATATTTGGTAAGACCCAATGGCCAAAAACAATACTACATGGCAACCCTGACTTTCAAAGTCACGAACAACGAAGCCAAATATGAGGCATTCGTGGCAGGACTTTATATTGCTACCGAGATAGGGGTAATAGAGATAAAGTGAGTTTGGGAAGCATACGACCTCTTCTCATATTCTAATATCACTCAGATACCAAGGGCGGACAATAAGGTGGCAGACAAGTTGGCACGAACAGCGTCAAGAATGGAAGAAGCACCTCTCCCATGGCAAGTTGAATGAAGAGTCGTCGAGGTCCTGGCCATTGGGACAAAATTAAGCACCCTAAGTTCCAGCATCCCTGAGTAGGCCAGCGAGGTGGTTGAATACCTAGATGAAGGAAAGCTATCTGAGGCAAAGGAGGAGGCGAGGAGGATAAGAAGGAAGGCGGCGAGGTTCCTGCTGATTGATGGAGTCCTTTATGAAAGGGGCTTCTCCACTCCATTACTGGGATGAGTTTCCACACAAGAGACATAATATGTCTTGACAAAAATACATGAAGGAATATGTGGAAATCATTCAGGTGGAAAAACTTTGACAAGAAATGTGGTAAGAACAGGATACTGCTGGCCCAATGCATTGAGGGATGCTCAAGAATTCAGTAGAAGGTGCACTGAATGCCAGGTGTATGTCCCAGTACCACACGCCTCTCAAGAGGAGTTAACGTCCATGATCACACCTTGACCTTTTGCCCAATGCGGCATGGACCTGGTTGGACCTTTCTCGCCAAGAAAGGGCGGGGTAAAATTCATGATTGTAGCTGTGAATTACTTCACAAAATGGGCAGAGGTAGAACCACTGGCATCCATAACAAGCAAGATCATAACAAAATTCTTGTGGAAAAACGCTGTATGTAGGTTTGAGATCCCTCAAAGCATAGTGACAAACAACGGGTGTTAGTTCGACTCTAATCATTTAAGAGAATGGTGTACAGAGTTAAAGATTAAGGTGAGTACTCCTCACCAAGTCACCCCCAAGCTAATGGTTAAGCAGAAGTAACAAACAAGGCATTACTCTCAATCCTAAAGAAAATGGTCACAGAGAAAAAGGGAGAATGGGCGGAGGAGCTTTCTGAGATGCTTTGGGCATATAGAACATCGACAAAAACTCCAATAGGGGAATCTCCATTCGCATTGGCGTATGGTTGCGAAGCAGTAGCCTTAGTCGAGGTAAGGCACTCAAGCTATAGAAAGAGTTATTTCTCAGCCACCCAAAAAGACAAGAAGATGGAGGAATATCATTTCTTGCCGCCCGCTGACCGGTTCCTTGCTCCGGCAGTCGATCTGATCGGTTTCTGGCTAGTTTGGTCGGTTCCTGTACACCCCTAACTTGTGGTGCCATGTAAAAGGGCAAAAAGGTTATCAGACCATGCCACCCCTAAACACCAAAAGCAAGCCTTAACAACTTGTGGTGCCATGTAAAAGGGCATAAAGGTCATTAGACTACGCCACTCCTAAACACCAAAAGTAAGCCTTAACAGCTTGTAGTACCATGTAAAAGGGCGTGGAGGTCATCAGACCACGCCACCCCTAAACACCAAAGGCAAGTTGTAACATCTTATGGTGCCATGTAAAAAGGGCGCGGAGGTCATTAGATCACACCACCTTTAAACACCAAAAACAAGCTTTAACAGCTTTTGGTGTCATGTAAAAGGGCGCGGAGGTCATCAGAGCACACCACTCCTCTCAAGAACTCTAGTAGTTTGCAAGGCCAAAGGTAAAGGAGCAAGCAACAACCCAAATGAGTAAAAAGCTCAAAGACAAAACATGTGTAGCAAGGAAAATAGCAGACATGCACCATTACAAATTTTGGAACAAAATAAAGTCCTTTATTTACAAAAAGCAAAAGATACAAAAAGTTCCAAAGAAAAGATAAAGGGGCCAAAAAGCTAAGGAGCATCATCAGGCGGCAGCAGTGGGGGTATGCCTATGAAAGCGTTAGGCGTCTCATTTCGCCCAAACTTTTTAGCCTGACGGCGAAGGCGCCATAGCCATAAGAGAAGGCACGATCCCTAGTTGCAGGGACGCAAGCCAACTGACTGCACAGGCATTCAATCTCAGCCTGGGCAGTGGCAAGCTCATCCTTCTTTTGGTCCAGTTGCTGGTCCTTAGCAACAACTAGCAAGCTTGCCTTCCTAAGGTCCTCGTCCAAATCCATATGGTCATTCTTATATTTATGATGGCATTCTTGAAGCTCTGCAAGAGCCCCTTGCGCCTTCGAGAGATCAAGGGCAATGAGGTGGGTTTTCTCCAGGGAGGCCGCCAGCTATTGAGTTAGCTCCAGACCTCGCTTCTATAAGCGAGTCAGCTCTTCACGGGTCAAGTCCAAGTCCTAACTGTGGGCGAGAAGCTCAGAGTTAAGGGAGGCTAGCTCACCTTCAAAGCCCTCCTGAGCCTCAGAAAGTTGGGACCTTGCCAAGTCCTTTTTAGATTGAAGGAGTTTCAGGGCGATGTCATCCTTAACTTTCGTCACTTGAGCCAGGTGCACAACTTCACTAAACTAGAGAACTTCCTCCTCAAGAATCTCCATGTCACCTTGGAGTGAATGGGAATAGCCCTCCAACTGTTCCAGCAGAATCTCAAGCTCTTTCTTCTGCTCCAACAGGGAGTCCAGCTCAGCCCTGTCCGCCTGCCACTTCTCAGAAGCACGCTTGGTGGCGTGGTATAACTTCTGTCGTTCCTAAACCCCTCCTCCAGGCGGGCACAATCCACAACAATCCATGCCACCAGATCATTAATACCCTACAAGAAAGAAGAAATAAAACAACCCAAGTAAAGAACTGCGTGATAGCAAAAAAAAAAAAGAAACAAGTCCCATAGGTACCTTGGAAAACCAGTCCCTCAAATGGTTTGCCATCCGAGCAACGGCTTCAACTTGGGTGTTGGCGAAGGTAGAAGTGGCGGCGCCACTGGCATCCCCGCCAACCCCAAGCAAAGGTGCTTCTACCAACCTCAGGTTTCAATCCGCCCCGCTCTCTGGCAGACTCCCAAGGCATATAATTGGAGGGAGGGATTTGGTATAGGCCAGGTTAACCTTTATCAAGTGAATGTCTTCTCACAAAAAGATGCTCCATTCCTCTTCATGAAAGGAGTTAGTGTCCCCCCAAAAGGATGGGGTATAGAGGAGGGGAAAAGAAAGGCTTTCGCCGCTACCGACCGGCGAAGGGGTACTTCCACTAGAGGCAGTGGCTGGCAGGGTCCCTAGGGTAGGTTGTGTTGCTTCCACCTCAACATAGACGACCTCACGGCGAGGAGACATATGCCCAACAGGGCCAACCAGCTCAACATCTTTGGCACCTAAGTCTTCATGAAGCCTAGCTCCCGTAACGGCATCCAAATCAAGGGTGGTCGTAACCTCAGCGTCCAACTCGCCCTCTCTCACCTGACCTTTAACTATTAGAAATTCAAGTATAAGTGTGGCTGCCAGTGGGCCTGCTGGTAAAGGGGGCTCAACCTGGAAGGTGGCCGCCAAATCAAAAAGGGTCATACTAGCCAAATTTTCAGCATCTCGTAGACCAGAAGAGCATGGCCTCATAGAGGAGCTGCAAGGTGATGGAAGCACGACAGTGACTGGCAGGGTGGGCAGTTGAGCCTGACCGCCCCCCAAAGGAACAGTAGTTTCCTCCAACTATTGTATAGGTGTATGAATTTGGGCGCCCTCCAAAGGCGCCAAATCATCTGGTAAAGTGGGCATCTGAGCCCTAACGCCTTCTGAGAGCGCTAGGGTTTTCTTTTAAGGAGGCGATGAGGGAGGAGAGTCTTCAGGGCGAGTTCTTTTTCTTTGATTGTCGTCATCATTTTTTCTCTTGCTCCTAACCTCCCTCTTTTCTTCGCCTTCTCTCTTCTCAAATCATTTTTCTTCTTCTTCTTCTTCTTTTCTTGTTCAGAATGGCTATCCTCCTTATTTTTCTCGCAGGGTTTTCGTAAAGGAGTAGGGATTACATCTAAAATCATGAACGAATGCCTCTGAGCATGGGAGTGGTTGGGGGACATCAAGAATTAGTCAATATGGTTAGGCATAAGCAAGAAATCGGTCCAAAGATCTCCAGGATGGGCCTTCGCCCAAGAACGAACAATCTCAATTCGGGACAATTCCCGACGTGACAAAGGCTGCATTTTTGCCCCCAAACTCTTGTCATCTGGAATAGGGCGCCAAATCGCTCTAACAGGAAAATCCCGAAAAGGAGTTTCTGGGGCAGGAATGTCCCAGGCCGTACCAGAAATAAAGAAAAACCTGGTTGACCAAGCTTTGGCATTAGAATATCAATACTCAAACTGGGCCAAAATCTGCCCTCTTTCTTTCTTGCGAAAGCTAGCGACATTGCCTTTAGTGGCTAACCTCACAGTATAGAAACCCAAAAACTCGCGGGCGGTCAGGTCGGGGTAGACATCCCTGAGAGGCTCCAAAACCATACGGTAAACAATGCAAGCTCAGAGATAAGCCCTCAATCCAAAGGGATGGAGCTGAGCGGGCGCAATATTGAGCAAATCCAAGATGTTGCGAAGGCGGCGACAGAAAGGAAGTCTCAACCCATTAGACAACAGAGACGTGGTCAAAGTAACCTTACTAGCGAAACCCTTAGCATCACAACATCCCGATGGGGGAACCTCCATTATCGCTTGCTTAGGGATGTCCTCCCGAATCACGAGAAGATGCTTCTCTCACAAGGATGAACGCCACGCATACCCATTGAAGGTTGTGCCTTCTGGGACATCAAAGGGTTGCATGGAGGTATCACCATGTTCAGCCATAGAATGGGAAGAGAAAAGGAACAAGAAGACGAAGGAAACCGAAGGGACAAGAAGCAAGAACCAGAAAGGAAGCAGAGGCAAGAAAGGCGCAATAAAGAAAATAAGCAGAGAGAAGAATGAAGAAGGTAGAAAGGGGGTATTTAAAGAAGGATGAATATGAAACGCCAACAACCATAGATCATGGCCTGACACTAAAGCCAAAGAGTAACTGTCACAAGAAATATCCTTCCACTTTTGCCACGTCAACGGGAAATTATAGGGGTTTCCTCGATTTTTGGAAAAGGTGATGATCAGCGGGAGCTCAATAATTCATAAATGGGCTGGGCCTGTCCCAAACGGCCATTTGCTTTCCTATGCGCCATACACCCTACGCATACCAAAGCCCATAGTAAGTCAAAAAAAAAAAAAAGAAGAAGAAAAGAAAAGGGGAAGGCTTATAACGAGGTTCACAACACTTATAAGGCAACAAGATTTCTCAACATGAATTTCCTACACCATTCGACAAAGAGAATTAGCGGGATAGTTAGAGGGTCTATTTTAGTTAAAAATCCAAATGTGAATAGAGCCCAATACAAAAAACTCTTGGTTAACCAAAGGGAACTAGAGAGTCCAAGGCCCATCAAAGTCACACACACACTACGCACCACCTTTCACCGGAAGATAGAGATTTCATACAGATACGTGATCAATTCAGTTACAAAATAATAATCTACACCAATAAACTCTGAACCTGATAAGCATCATGTCGGAGTCTATATATACCAGGTAACCCCCGATAGTAGAGGATCAATCTCTTTTTTGAATTCCAGATTATCTTATTTTACTTACGGACTTAAGTATTGGAGCTTCTCCAGGCGTATAACGTCAGAACATCTTTTGATCACGTAGGTGAATGGTTGCAGATGGCCGGTAAGATACATCCTTTACACAAACTGCACCTTAATATATTCTCTCTTTCATGCTCTATTACTAATTCGTTTTTTAAAATATCAGTTTTTGTTCCTACTTTAGACTGATTATAAATTCATGTACATGTTTGGTTTTAAAGAAATAATATTTATAATTATAGAATTTGTAATTATTGTATACTCTTTTTAAAAGAATTGAATAAATATAAAATTTATATAAAAAAATTATATTTTTAATAATAAATTTTACTCTTTTCTTTTTTTTAAAAAAAAAATATGACGCTGACAGACTAGATTCACAGACCGCAAGCAGATCACCGATTTATATTCACGGTAAACACGTACGACCGACGTCATAGTTGCTATCCTTTCCATTCAAATATACAACTGTTCACCCACAGTTGTTGAGTTAAACTGGAGTGGATTCATGTTTGCACGTGGTCCGATCCACTTTTGCTTACATTGTTTCTGTTTTGTAAGGACTCCCATCAGTTGTCATCTGGTCCTCGACCTGTAACCCACAATATTTGTACGTTGCTTATTTTAAATTTTATCATTTTAAATTATTTCTCTTATACCAGCATTTTAAATCATTATTATGTAATATTATTTACAGTCATGAAATATATATATGTTTTATAATTATTTTAAAAAAGAGTTAAATTTATAGTAAAAAATTTATTTTTTTACTTAAATTTCATATTTATTTATTTTTTTTAAAAAAATTATATAACGTTTACGTACTTCACGATTGAAAAAAAAAATCTTTCAATAATAGATCCTACACCTTTTTAAAAAAATTACGCAGCACTTACATATTTCACAATATCACTACTCATGTGTTCTTTTCATTGTTGTACTAAGGTATACTTGACATAAACTTAGACCTCGTTTGATTACGCAGTTCAGATGAGATGAGATAAGATATTTTATTAAAAGTTGAGTAAAATATTATTATAATATTTTTTAATATTATTTTTATTTTGAGATTTAAAAATTTTAAATTACTTATTATATTTTATGTAAAAATTTAGAAAAATTGTAATGATTATATTATATGAGATAATATGTGATAATTTGATTTTATATTACCAAATTAGCCCTCAATTTCGACCAAAAGAAAAAGAAAAAAAAAATTAACACAACTACATCAATCATTCTTACAAGTAAAGTCGATGGTCTCGTGACTTTAATACTGCTACTGAAAGACGTTCAGAATCCAGTGATCTTGACGTAAGATACATAGATTATAATTCATTAAAATTGGTGAAAGTAATTCATGTTTTCACGCCCAAAGCTGGTAGCAACGGGTCTTTCATCTGTTTTCATGTCCATTTTAACAGTACTTATTTTGTCTTAGCTACTTGAGTTTTGCTGGATACAAGATTCCAACGGTTCGTTGGTATAGATTTTTTGTAGGCAAATATTAGGAATGTACTACTATTGCAGGGCCTATTAATTCATTAAAATGTGGGGTAGGTGGATCTATAAAGATGCAACCAACTTACAAGCTGCAGGTCGTACACCTTCTGCAGCAACTACAAGTGGCATAGCACAATCCCCACATGCGACACTAAAGGATGAAAAAGGATGATCTTCCATTGTGTATTTATTTACATTGTTTTATTCTTTTATTATTTGTAATTAGCTGGCAGCTATTTTTAGTAGATATAATCTGTTAGTTTGTTATGGCAGACTGTATATAGTAGCCCCTTACCAGTGCACCGCTTATTGTAATTCCTTCCAGCACTTTTAGTGGAATATACGGTTTTCCTTCTCCACGCACTATGCTCTCTGATTCTCTGACTCTTCCTCTCTAATTTTGTCTTGCATGGTATCAAGAGCTTGAGAGCTTTTTGTTTTCCCTCATGGAAGACACTGGAACATTCTGATGATTCCTCTTCTACTCATACACATCTAAAAACAAACACCTCACCTGCATCCCCAAACGCCTCACTTGCGTCTCGATATTTGAATCTTGGTGACCCTGGCAATCCCTTCCGATTGGACAATGGTGACAATCCTGCCGTTATCCTCGTGACTGATTTAGTCACCACGAACAACTTCGCGACTTGGTCCCGTGCAATGCGACGGGCACTTTGTGCGAAGAACAAATTGGGATTTATCTCTAGCGCCATCCCTCAACCTATCGATCCAGAGAATCCTCTTCTTGAGCTATGAGAACGCTACAACGACATGGTCGTCTCGTGGATCCAAAACTCCATCAAATCCAGCGTTGCATTTGTCGATGATATTCGGGAAATTTGGCTCGATCTTCAGGATCGTTTCTCTCAACAAAACGGGCTTCGGATCTTCCAGCTCAAGGAAACACTATCTGGCCTTCTTCAAGGCAATGATTTAGTCAGTGTTTACTATGGTAAGTTGAAAACTCTTTGGGATGAACTTTCTATTTATGATCCAATTCCTGCTTATAACTGTGGTTCTATGAAAATCCTTTTGGATCGTTACCAGAGAGATTCTATATTTCAATTTCTTATGGGCTTATGTGATTCTTATGCTAATGTGCATTATCAGATTATGCTCTTAGACCCTTTACCCTCCGTTACCAAGGTGTTTTCTCTAATTCACCAACAAAAACAACAACACAACTTGATTTCAGCCATTCCATCCCCTGACTCAATGGCCTTAGCCATTAAGAAACCTTATCCCAATACCAAAATTTCTGCCCAGCCCAGAACCCCTTTCACGAAGGACAGACCCTATTGCAGCCACTGCAAGATCCTTAGCCATTCCCTTGAATCATGTTTCAAAGCTGGTAATGCTGAGGCCCCCATATGTACTCATGATTGCCATATACCTGGTCGCATTGTTAACAAACGTTACAAGTTGCATGGCTATCCACCAGGTCACAAATTTTTCAACAAATCTCAATCCCCTCAAGCTTTTGCTAATCAGTCTAGTCTAGCCTTTCTAATGCTTCTGAACCTGAGGAGATTAGTGATGAGAGAGTTGGTTTGACTAAAACCCAATAGTAGCAACTCATTGCCTTACTTCAGCCATAGGAAACTTCAACTGCTGCTCCTCACTCTGCAAACCAGATACAGTCCATTTTCAAATCTTCCTCGCCCTCTAACCTTTCTGGTATTCCCTTTTGCTTCTCTGCTTATACACACAAGCTCACTGACACTCCTTGGATTATTGACATTGGGGCAACAAACCATATGGTTTGCTGCACCTTTTTTCTCACTACAATCACAACACTAGCTTCATTTTCTGTCAAATTACCTAATGGAAACCAAGTTCTTATTACACACCGGTAATGTTCAACTCACAAAGTCCATCTTACTCAAAGATGTTCTATGTGTTCCATCCTTCCATTTTAATCTTCTTTCAGCCAAAAAGCTTGCTACCTCTCTCACTTGTTGCCTGGTTTTTTTCTCTGATTATTGTTTTATCCAGGACCTTATAACTTGGAAAACGATTGGAAATGGTGAAGTAAGAAATGGCTTATATCACTTGCTACACACTAAAGTTGCTCCCTCAACTCTAGCCACCACTCTTTTGAATTTCTTCAAAGCTAATGTTCCCATTTCAACTTCTGTCATAAACAATGTGGCTATTTCTGACTTTTGGCATTATTACCTAAGCCACCTTTCACTTTCTCGTTTACTTTTGATTACTGATCCTATTGTAAAGCAACACATTTCTTCAACTAATGAAAATCCTTGTTGCCTTTATCCTCTAGCTAAACTTCATAAGCTCCCTTTTCCTGACAGCACTCACAAAACTTTAAGGCCTTTTGAACTAATCTAATGTGACCTTTGGGGACCATGTTCCACTGCTGAATATGATGGTTCAAAATATCTTCTCACTATAGTTGATGACTTCACAAGAACTACATGGCTTTATTTGCTTCAAAATAAGACTGAAACTTGAAAATGTACTGAATCTTTTTCAAATCTAGTTGAAACACATTTTACCTACAGTATCCTTCCCACTATGAAGATATAGAGAAAGTATGAATAGCAAGCTGATGGGAATGCATCTTCTTGGAGAGGATACGTCACTTTTTGCTAATGGAACATACTTTATCCACAAAGGGATTACATATAAGTAAACTCGTAAACTGATGTGGTTTGATATGGTACGTTAGATTATAAAGTTATTTTTATTATAAAGTATATCTAACGGACTCCATGAAACCACATTAGTTTGTGGGTTTACTTTTGTGTAATCTATTTGTGTCTGTAACTAGCCTCTTTGCTAATTTGTTGGTATAGATGATACAACATAACTGGACTTAAACCAACAGTAAGCTAATACAGAGAACATCATCATCATCACAGCAAAATTCTCACATAAATGAGGAATAAAGACTCCACCACAAAATTCTCACGTATTATAAATATTTTTTAACACATCTTGTCAGTCTAATATAGAGAAGACCATCATCATCTTCATCATCATCACTACCATGAGCATAGAGAATATTATTTAAAATAAATGAAAGATTTCCCAGTTTTTCATTCTCCTCATGGAATTGGATGTATAACTACCTTTCCAATTGCTCGATTTGTCTCAATGTATGAGAAAGCCTCCACAACCTGGTTGAATGGGAATGGCCCTTTGGGGTCAATAACTGGCTTCACCTTCCCACTCTCTAAAAATGGGTTCAGTTTCTTCAGAACAGCTCCATTTGAGGTGACTACAAATCTGAAACCAGGAGGTGTGACAGCACCAGTTAGGGCAACCACACTGCCCCCTTCTTTCACTACCTTCACTGCCCTTTCACACTGCCCTGTCATTACAGAAGAAGAAGAAGAAGAAGAAAGAAAATGAATAAGATATTCGTGTATCATGAATTACTGCAAAGATCAAGACCTGGAAGACCATCAATTTGCATAGAAATTATCACCAATAGCATCATAGATGACATCAAATTTTTCTGGCAAATCTTCAAAGTTCTCCTTAGTGTAATCTATAGCCAAATCAGCACCCAAGCTCTTTAACAGCTCCAGTTTTCCAGTGCTTGAAGTTGCTGCAACTCTTGATGCACCAAACACGTGTTTTGCTAACTGCATCAATAGAAAAATTTAGGGGAAAAATCATTAAAAATGAAAGAAAAATTGATTGACAGATTGAGATTGAGATTGACCACTTCTCTGGAAGAATATGAGGGGATATAATGTGGTAAAGGTACAAGAGATTACATGAGTGATCCTGATCCGAAATTCAAACCAATATGCAGATTGAAGAACTAATAATTCCTCTATAACGCCTAGACCCAAGTTTTATAGGCTTGGATAAAGGTTTTATAAGTTTAGTCCACAGGCTCAATTTTGTCAAGGCCAGAAGGAAGATTATTTTATTGGGCCCATTAGCCCGTACCTATTACTAAAAATTCGTGCAGTCCTATATTATTAAAAACTTTGGTCTCATTAAAAGGACTGTATGTCTTAAAAACTAGAAAAAACAGAGACTACTGCGAGTCTAGAAAGTTTCTATAGCAATCCCACAAGATGTTCTTCTAGAAATCAATCCCTAACCCTAAATTAATACTGCAAATACCAATTAGGCTTGTTTTCTTGAGATCCTTGCTTAATTTTTATAAGAAAACCCTAGGAAAGTTGCTGCAATTTCAGGAAGTTGGTAAACCAGTCTCACCCTATCAATCCCTAACCCTAGCCAGTATATGGTAAACAAAGTTTTTAAAGTGTTTTGTATGTATGACCCTTTATTGAAAGCCACTATTTACATACCAAGTTATATTATATGAAATTTCTTATAAGAAAACCTTAGGAAAGTTGCTGCAATTTCAGGAGATTATAAAACCAACCCCTTTTCAACAACTTACAGTAGATGATTATTGACTCATTTTCTATCACTAGAAGTGAATAGATAAGTAGCATAATCATACCCTTAAGTATATGGTAAACAATGTTTTAAAATATTTAGTAAGTTTGAACCTTTATTGAAAGGCCCATTTTTACGTACCAAGTTATGTTATGATGAAAGTGAATTTCAATGCCATGTTATTATTTGTTTTACATGTATCATGATATGTTTTCATTTTTTATTACGACGGGCTATGCTATTTGGGGTGGATGTGCATGGGCCTAAGCATGGTCCACCATAGTTATGTTATGATAAGTTAAGTGGTTTCTTTTGTGGCCACATGCAATGGAATTGGTACACAACCTTGCACACTGGGTTAATGAGTGTTGGCCAATTATGAAATCAAAAAACAAGTCCAATAAGTCATGCATAGCACATGTAGAGTATTATGTTTTATGATTATAAGTATGAACGGTACATTTTTTATTTTTTTATTTTACAATTATTAAACAAGCACGTTTTCAAGAAAGCCTTGTGTTTACTACGTATACGGTATGATGTATTGTTTATTGAGTATTCGACTCATTTTGATTGTTGGTTTGTTTGTTTTTATGTTTTTAAAATGTACAGGTAAAGAAGATAGTACCTGGTGTAGATCCTGCTTCAGGAAATTTTTCAGACTGAGTTAAATTTTCATGCTATGAGATCATTTTTTAATGCTATGAGTTTTGGAAAACTATTTTCAATATTTTTATCAAGTTGGTCTCTTTATCAGGCACAGTTAAGAAAGTACAGCCACAATGATCAGAAGGTATTCTTCGAATGAACTTTGATATTTACAAAAGTTTCCCACCTATCTGTCAAGCATATGTTTATCTGTTTTCAGCATTAAGAGAAAATGTAATTAGAAAGAAAAACACATACCTGAATAACCAGGCTTCCAACTCCACCAGCACCATTTAAAACAAGAATGGATTTACCAGCAGAAAACCCAGTTCTTTCTAGACCCTCATAAGCAGTCTCAATTGCAAGAGGTAACGCAGCAGCTTGAACAAAATCCAGGTTCTTTGGCTTTGGGGCCAACAATTTTTCCTCGATGGCTGTGTACTCTGCAAGAGAGCCAAACTGTTTAGGCCCTTCCAATGCTTTCTCGTTTATGTCTCCATATACCTCATCCCCCACCTTTAGGTCCTTTACTTGACTGCCTACTTTTACCACCACCCCAGCAACATCATAGCCAGGAACAGTCTATCCCCAAAAAAAATTGAAGAGTAACTTAGTTTATGATTTAAAAAATAAATAAATAAATAAAATAACCTGACTTGCTAGCATGATTTGTGAAAGACATCGGAAAGTTCAGCATAACTCTAACATCCTTGCGAGTTACTACTCGAAGGGGATGTTTGGTAATGTTTTTCATCTCATCCAATCTCATTTTATTCCATCTCATTTACTTCTCAAACATCACTAAAACACAAATGCTTTAAAACTAATCATTACAACTTTCTTAACTTCAAACAAAATACAAAAACAAATTCAATTTTTTCAAATCCCAAAACAAATTTAATATTAAAAGAATTATATTCTAATAATATTTTAACTTTATAATATTTTTATTCAATTTTTTTCTCTCCTTTTCTAAAACCCCATAAAATATTATAACTCAAACTATTTTACTACTATTTATAAACCATTTCACTTCAATTCACAGAATTATCATCTCATCTCATCCCAGGGATTCCCTAATTCACACTCCCTTTAGTAATTAGCCATTGCTGTACAGAAAAATCCATAAAATTGACCTTATAACAGTTTTTTCCAACCAAAACGTCAACAAACATTGCAATTCCAACAAAAAATTCCTGGAAAATCACACAAGTTCACCAAAATAATTTAAATCAAATTTCAGCTTGAAGGTCTCTGTTTGGCTTTAATCAAAGAATTTATTTTTGGGTCCATAACCAAGGAAGATTCTCTATAAAAATTGTTCGTTTATACTCTTCGACGAATTTTCTCGGCAACAAAACATCCCCAGAAGAAAACAGAATTACCGGAAGAGGCGAATCAGTGGCCTTGAACTTTCCCTGCCTCCTCTTGAAATCGACAGGGTTAAGCGCCGCCGCGACAACCTTGATCAGAACCTGGTCCTCCTTCACTTCCGGCACCGAAACGTTAAAGTCAAACTTCAAAACATCGACACTCCCATACTCCCCATAAACCCAAGCCTTCATTTCGGAGGGTACGGAGGAGGCTTTGGCCGCTTCAGTGGAAGCAGGGGCGGCTCGGGAACTAGCAGAGACTCTGAGTGGGAATGGAGGAACCGAGGCTTGCAGAGTGCATTTCCTATTAGATTGCCGGAAACTGAGGGAGTGTCTGAAGGGAGAAGAAAACGTTAGGGGTGGTAAGGGGGAGAGGGAGTGGAAAGTTCTGAGTTGAGAAGCTGTGGATGCGAGCATGGCTGGCTATGGCTTGGCTTCCAACGTTTCCAACCGCTGCCAACGGCTTATCTCTTTGCAATCTTCTTTCGGCCTGACTGAATTACATATGGCGCTTGTTTGTTCACACCGTACAGTTTGTGTCCTTATCCGTCATTTAATATTAAAACTAGCCTATTACCCGTACAGTATTTGGGCTTTTATTTTATTTTTAATTTTAATTTTATTTGTAATGGTTCAAGATCTTTAAATATTCATACTTGTTTTTTTTTTTAAAAAAGATAACTTTCATTTCATAACTCAACTGATACCAGACTTATCAAAAGCAATACTAGGAAGACCACATCTGATCCCTCCTCCATCCAAACTGACTCCTTAAATAGAGACAAAACAAATTTTGCAACATCATGAGCAACTTTGTTTCCTTCCGTTTGAATAAATGAAAGTTTCCAAGTTGGATGCCTAGCCATAATATGCCTTATGTTTTCAATTATCTGTCCTTACCATGAAAAATTTGAGATATCTACATTGACTGCATCTACAACAATCTTAGCATCACTTCCATATTCAACAGACTCAAAACCCAGTTCATGACACAAAGTTATAGCTCTTAATAATGCATAGCACTCAAGCACCACTTGTACATCACCAAAGGAATCTCTAATGACAATACCGGCCAAGGCCCACATCTAAATTAACTTTCACACAACTTGGGGCAGGAGCCTTCCATACTCTTCCAGCGCCACTTGTAGAGCTTGCGGCAAAAGTAGAATCATATCTACCAGCACCATTCTCTTCCCTTCCACTTGCATCAGTACTTACAGCTTTGAACAAATCTATATCAGAAGCAGCAAACTTGAGCACCATTGATGGACTAATGAACTGATTTTCAAAGATAAAATAATTCCTTCTAGTCCAGAGTCTATAACATATTTCAAAAATCAAATCCAATTGATCAACATCTAATCTTTCAAGAAAATCAGACCGCAAACTTGCAAAATCAGCATACCTCCCACTTCATTTCTTAACAGGACTACCTCTATCCCCTCACACATCTCCTGCTATGCAGGGCATTCCCATAATACATGTAAAACAGTCTCTTTCTCAAGGTTACAAATAGAACACTAAGAATATTTTATAATTTGTTTCTTAGCAAGATTAACTCTAGTAGGTAAAAGATCATTCCGAACTTTCCACATAAATTGTTTCACCTTCCCAGTAACTCCAAGTTTCTAGATTCTATGCCATTGAAACTGATCCTGATGTGCACCAGAGGATTCACCATAATTCTTTTCTTTTTTTTTTATACCTAAATCAGAAAAATAGGCACTCTTAACATAAAAGGCCCCCTTGTTAGAAAAGCCCCAAATAATTTTATCCTCTGCATTTCTTGAACTGATAGGAATACTACAAATTAATCTTGCTTCAATTAAACACCTCTTCAATCAACTCCTTCTTCCATCCCTGCATCTCTTCATCTATGAGTATAGAAACTGTGGCTTCAGTACCAATCCTATTAGGCACAGTCTGGACTTGAAAAGTAAAAGGACATTGTATCTATTTATCTTTCCAAACCTTAATACTTTTCCCGTTTCCCACTCTCCAAACCATACCTCTCTTAACAAGATCCAAAACTGACCATAAACCTCTCCAAATTTGGGAAGGACAAAACCCTAATTTAGCATTAAAAAGCTAACCATCCTCAAAATATTTAGTTTTAAAAATACAAGCCACTAATGATGAAGGGTCATTGATGATCCTCCAAACTTGTTTTGCAAGTATAGCTCTATTAAAGCAATGGAGGTCACGAAAACCTAACCCACCATTAGTTTTGGAATCACCAAGTCTGGTCCAACTTCTCCAGTGAATACCTCTTCCTTCCCTTTTGTGACTCTACCAGAATTTAGCAAACATAGATTCAATCTCCTTTAACAAAGTCCCAGGAAGTCTAGAAACACTCATAGTATAGGCAGAAATTACTTGCAAAACACTTTTAATTAAAATTTCCTTATCTATTGTAGATAGAAGGGAAGTCTTCCAACTATTTATCCGCCTCCATATTTTCTCCTTTAAGCTCCTAAAGGTCTAATATTTTGACCTCCCCACCATCGTGGGAAGACCCAAATACTGGTATGTTGAAGACCCAAACACCATGAGTATGTTGAATAATTAAATCATTTGCTGCAGCACTAGTATTTGAACTGAAAAAGACAAAAGTCTTTTGTTTGTTAATTGTTTGGTGATCATGCTACCAGTATATGGGTCTCCTCTCTGGCGATTCCAGTGGTGATTTCCAGAGGTGGTGTTTCTAGGTTTCTAGAGAGTCTTTGTCTCATTGAAGCTTGGGGTTTCAGCCTGGATAATCTTGAAAGCATGTGGAGCCATCTTAAGTTAATGGAAAAGGAGGAAGAGGTGGTAGCTACTCCAGAGGGCAGTGAGGAAGAAATCCAAAAGAAAGGGGGATTAAGTCTTGTGGGTAAAATTTGTTCTGAGCGTACGGTTGGGAAAGATGTCATCTCTAAAACCATGGATAAAATTTGGAGGATTAACAAAAGAGCCATCTTCCAGGAGGTGGAAAGGAATGTTTTTGTAATCACTTTTACTACTCATGCTGATAAATTTAGAATTTTAGAGGGGAAGCCATGGTTATTTGATAATGTGCTATTTGTTCTTATGCCTTTTGATGGAGTTATGCAACTTGGGCATATCAATTTTGTCCTTGAATCTTTTTGGATACAGCTGCACAACTTGCCACTGGGTATGATGACTAGAGATTGGGGCGTCCAGATTGGGTCTTCGGTGGGGCAAGTATTGGAGGTTGATGTTACCGAAGATGGAATAGGGTGGGGTAAGTTTTTAAGGGTTAGAGTGGAGGTACAAATACAAAAGACTATTGCTAGGGAAAGATTTATCAATGCTCAGGGTAAGAAGATTTGGATCAGTTTTAAATATGAAAAGCTCCATAGATTTTGCTTTTCATGTGGTTGGTTAGTGCATGGGCCTAAAGGTTGTTCGAAGGGTGCTCCTGTTGTGGGGACTAAGGAGTCTCAGTTTGGTTCATGGTTGAGGGCTGATGATAGTTTAGGAAGGAGATCTTTGTTTCAGTCCAACTTTGAAAAGGGCAGGAGGAACAGAGGAAGAGTTGGGACAAAAAGGGTAGTTATGATACCAGTGAAAATTCAGGCACCCAATGTGTTGATGGAGTTCAAAAGAAGATGAAGTCCATAGTTCCAGATAACTCAAAAGCGGATGTGGAAGGTATAACTGCTGACATCTTGGATAGTGGCGAGCAAATAGGAATTCGTGAGAATCACTCTGGTGGGAATGAAATTGACTCAGAGCCTCAAGTAAAAACAAGGAAACAAGGAAGTTGATGGACATTGCGGGGCCAAGTGATAATGTGCATGTTGGGCCTAACTTGGGGCTTCCTCTAGCAGATAGTGTTGCATCTGATACTAAATTAGGGTGCCATGCTAAGAAAGACAAAGCTGATTTGATGAAGGAAATCAATGCTTCAATTCAGGAGTACAATTTTCCTAAAGGAAGAGGAAGATGGAAACGCTTAGCTCGAGAACAAGGTATGTTAAACTCTAAAACTAGTTTAACTCTTCTTAATAAACGTCCTTTAGATAATCTGGATGATTTGTCTAAGCTAGTGGAGGGTATAAAAAAGAGTAAAAGAGTGGTGGTTATTACAGAGGGTACTATCAATGTATCGGTGGCGGTTGGAAGTTAATCCCCCCAAACATTATGAAACTCTTAAGTTGGAACTGTCGGGAACTTGGGAACCCTCGTACAGTTCAAAACCTTGGTGTACAAATTAAGGAAAAAGATCCTGATATGGTGTTATTGATACTTGCATGGTTTTATCTTTAATGTCCACAAAATTACATAAAGCCTCCTATATAATTTAAATTTTAATTAAAAAATTGTTAATACCAGTCGTTGACTATAAAGTCTAAAACCATAGAACAGACACTTGTGAAAACTAAAATCATAGTGGAAGAATGAATAAAACGATATGATAAATTACTATTACCAAATATTGAGCAAATTTGAATCTTAAACATATCATTTGATTTAAAAAAAAAAAAAAAAAAGAAACTCAAACAATAACAGACTCACTATTGTAGGCATGAAGACTTGATCTATCAAAACATTGATACACTGCTTTGTTTAAAACCTACATGCATATATATATGTATGTGTGTGTGTGTATCTAAACTCATTGAAACCCATTTTTAACATTTAGTAATATACAAACGTATTGAATGCAATAAAATACAAAAAGGTTTCAAATCCATACTCAACATGACCCCTGATGCAACGATGTGTAGAGTCTGTTCAATTATCAGTAATCGGTAAATTATACAAAATCAAGTTACAATTCTTATCTAATGTGGCATTCAATCGGAGATTTCCTCACAGTTATTTGATATGGAAAAATTGAACGTAAAACAGTGCTACCTTTTGATGCTAAAAGAACGTGAAAAACCAGTGAAATACGAAAAAAGAGCGACATATTTTGATGGCTTTACAGGCTCTGCCCATTTGAAGTTCAAACTCAAGACACCATTTCAAATATGAATACCACTTCATAATGAGATGCCATCTAATGGTATTATTACAAACTCATGCGGCAAACATGAATCTTTATTAGACATGGTGGCCAATTTGTGAAGAGAGAAGGAAAAAAATATTGGAACAACCTTAGGAAATGTCCTCATAGTTATTTGATATGGAAAAACTGAATGTAAAAATAGTGTTACCTTTTGATGTTGAAAGAACATGAAAAACCAGTGAAATACGAAAAAAGAGCGACGTATTTTGATGGCTTTACAGGCTCTGCCCGTTTGAAGTTCAAACTCAAGACACCATTTCAAATATGAATACCACTTCAGAATGAGATGCCATCTAACAGTATTATTTCAAACTCACGCAGCAAACATGAATCTTTATTAGACATGGTGGCTAATTCGTGAAGAAAGAAAGGAAAAAAATATTGGAACAACCTTAGGACATGGCTTCACACCATCAAATCATCTATCATCCAAACTATTTACCTAATAAAAATAAAATAAATTCAAGTAGAACAAAACTATGGAAAATTTATCATAGATATATTAGTGATGGAACTAAAACTTTCTCTTTGCCGAGTTGCACCCTCGGTCCTACATCTTTGGCCACTTAAATTTAGTTGATCTTTTCTTATGGTTTTAAAAGAAGAAATATACGAAGCAAAAGTAAACATTGAAATAGAAAAGTACAAACTTTCTCGGCTAAAAAAGTTATAAACCCTTTCTTTTTCTCTAAACTCTTTGTGCCTACACCGATTCCCAAAATCGAGACCCAGTTAAGAGTAAGAAAATGTACAAAGAGTTAGAGAAATGGAACACCAGAAACATAACTCAAAATAAATGTGCTCTAAACATAAATGTGCTTTGAGTAGGCAAACCCAAAGCAGCACCAATATCAGCCACAACAGGCTGAAGCTCTTTCATAGAGAGTTTCCCATCTCTATCCCTATAAAGCTTCTAGAACTTATGGTCCACGAAATTGCTAAACACCTCGTTGTTCCCAACCAACTTCATTATATCTGAACCATCCATAACTTGTCCATGTTCTACACTTTTCTTCTTGCGTGTGCCATTAGGAGTCTCCATCTGCTGCTTCTCTCTAGTTTTCTCCTTTTTTCTCTCTCTCTTTTTTTTTTTTTTTTGGTATGGGGTTGATCTCTGCTTTCTTGTGAGTCTGGTGAATTGCATTGTGTTCTTTGGGTCGGAGTCTCGTGAGTCTAACATATATTAAATGAATGAAAAATGGCACTTACTTGTACTTTTATGGTGTGGTCTGCCTTCATGGGAAAAAATATGACAAAGACAATCGATTGAGCGTGAGAAAGATAAAGAGTGCATGAGAAAGAAAATAAAAATTGTCAGCTAGTAATTGAAACGGAAGGAAATGGTGTTTATATGTTGTCACAATGGACAAACATTGCATATAAATATTTATATTGGATCAAAACAGCATGCTGGTTCAAAAGGTCATAGAAGTACTACTTCGTGTTTGTCTCTTCGATTTGCACCATTACAACACTTTGGCCATTTGTTTTGCTAGTTCAAAAGGTTTTTTTGTAGAAAGTTTAAAATTGATCGGCACAATGCATCTTAAGCCTATCAATGCGAGATTAATGCAACAATATTCCGTATCTTTTTTTTTTTTCCAATGTGTTCCCCCTAAATTACTCCTCTGACCTCTAACATTTCTGTTACTTTCCATAAACACCCCAAACTTATCCAAATTTCGAGATTTTCTTCTCTAGTTTTGGTATTTTTGAAACTTTGGGAAATCCTAGAATCGGAAGCATATAAAATCGGCCAAAATGGCCTGCCATGAAAGTTACCCTAGAAAGAACTTGAATTTCCAATCATACACTTTACCGTTTAGATCGAAACAATTGCTAGCAAACACTCCTTTCATTCCCATGTTTGAATTGAGAGAAGTGTCTTCCTTTCCATGGGTCTAGTGTGTTTGAATGTGTTTCTTTCTCTAGTGGATGCCTTTTTGCTATTCTTGCATCTTATTAGGTTTGTTATGTTTTTATATATTTACTTATTTGGGTTTTTGTTCTTGTGTTTATGAGTCTAATTACTTTTTGTGTTCTTTGCTAGTTCGAAAGATCAAAGAAGCACTGCTTCGCATTTGTCTCTCTGATCTACACCATTGCACCACTTGGCCATTTTTTTTAAGCATGTCGACAAACTTTGCATATAAATATTGTATTAGATCAAAACGGTTTGATGCTCGAAAGGTTTGTTGTTGAAAGTTTAAAACTGACCAGCATAAGGTATGTTAAGCCTATTAACGCGGGATGAATGCTAAGTCAATATGTTTGAACTTGGCTTTTATATAATTAAAGGATGGGATTTGAGGCTTGAGAGTGAATGTGCACTTTACGAAATGATTTTTAAAATTTTTTTGAGTAATTTTTCTTTTTTTAAAAGAAAAAAATTTGAGATGTGCTTTTATTAAGTTTTGTCAAAGTGGGCTAAAAAAGGAGAAATTGTTTGGATACATTATTTTGAGATATTTACTTATTGGAATTTGTTAAAGTAGGTAGTAAATTAAAAGAAAAAATCTATTAGTAAGCAAAACTAGGAAATATATAAATCACTAGGGCCATAAACATCACTCAAATGTTTCGGTGCAATGAATTTATACCTTTAGTGAAACATTTCTCCCTTGAATTGAATGAAATTCATTGCCCCTCGTAACATCACACCACAATTAATCTTATTTTTATTTATTTATTTTTCTTGCTTTTATTCTTCCTAAACTAATTAAGTTATTCTACTCATCATCTCCCATACACTACACATTTGGTAAGCAAAAAAAATTAAAAAATTATGTGTGGTGTGTAGGGTATAAGAGATGATGAGTAGAAATTTTCTTTTGAGAAACATTTTCTTTTTGTAAATAGGATGTAACTTCATACTGTGTAAAATGTAACTAGTTATCATTGTGAATATTGAATACATTTTTGTCCCAAAATATAAACTTTAGAAGGATTTGTACTCTGTCAATATTGAATATAATAATTGATTGACGGATCAATTATTGTAATGCCATGAGGGAATTAAGGGTATGTACTATACTACCTCGTTTGTTTTCACAACTCTTCTCAACTCATCTCATCTAATCATTATGAATTTTTTAAATTTTCAATCAAAATAAAATAAACAATTCAATTTTTTCAAATCTTAAAATAAAAATAATATTAAAAAAATATATTCTAATAATATTTTATTCAACTTTTAACTTTAATTTTAACTTATCTCATATCATCTTATCCCCGAAAACAAATAAGGTTAAATGTTAATTATATGGAAGTGGGGTGCTTTATTAACATAATAACAAACTATTAATTACTTGATGTATACATACATATGTTCAACTGGTTGAATCCAGCTTCAGTGGGTACGTGTGCATAGTTACATAATCTTCAGTCTAGTGGTATTTGCAGTAGCGACCGCTGGTCTTGGGCTAACATTGTTCCTCTCTATCTTTCTCGTCCTCCCGCATGTTCAAATTGTTATGTATTAGCCTAGGATTGTAATTTGGCCACTTTTCTTACCTCTTCTCCTGCCGACTTGCACCGGTTTTCCTATCAACCTACCCACTCCTCCACTCAACCTTGCTATCTACCTTACGAGGAGCCACCGAGGCCTGCAGAGTATCTTCCGCATTAACAAAACCATCTGCTTTATCCATGAACTCCCTGAGGGTGGAAGGTGTCTTTCTGGCTAGTTCCGCAATAAAGGGACTCCGTGGCCATATCTTGTCTAGGAGGGCGGCGAGGGTGATCTTCTCGTTCTGGTCGTCTGTTGTCAAATGTTCTTTGTTGAAGCTGGTAAGGTAGGTCTTTAGGTCTTCATCTTCTTTCTGCTTGACCATTAGCAGGTAGGCGGGTTGGCATCTGCGCCTCCTATTGGGCATAAACTAGGTTAGAGACTGTTTAGCCAATTCTTCAAAACTGTCTATTAACTTTGGCTTGAAGGATCTAAACCATCCTCTTATTGTTCCCCTTAGGGTCAAAGGGAAAGCCCGACATGCAATCTCGCTGACGTCGGATAAAATAGCGATTATTCTGCAAGCTAGTTTCAACAGATGATTCACAGAAAAGAAAACAAGAGATTCGCTCAAGAATACAGATAAAACATCTCTGATGTCAATTCAAATTATTAATATTCGAGAATAATCAAAATCAACCCACAAGCTGGGCTATAATAGTTGAAAATTGACTATATTGGAATTTTACCAAAAATAGTAAAATCTCAATAATAATGTTAAAATTAAATACATAATAAAAGATGTAATCTGCCAAAAATCTAGCTCAAATTGAGTTCATAATCACTTCCAAAACAGTAAATGAAATATTACCATAAGAGATAAAAAAAAAACTACAAATAGAAAATTGGAGGAAAAAACAGTAGAATTTGGCATTGAAAATGATGCATACCAAGCATAGCTCGGTGCCCACAATGTGCTCGCCGGAAAGAGCTTTTTGAATTTGGGTCATATGTGCGATTCTGATACCCGTAGCCAAATTTATGGCTAAAATACCAAAACGTGCCCAAAACTGTCCCAACCAAGGAAAAATCACGATTTCCTTTGCGCTGATCTGCCACTTCAAGGTATTTCAACGCAGTCAATGTGCAATCTAACAACTCAGCATCATCTGACTCAGATCCTCCTACTTCACTCGCCTGGAAACCCGTGAAGCATGATGTGGGCCTTGAAGTTCTCCATATGGTTTACCAGATTTTTGGACCCATCATACATGTCTACCTAGGTATTTTGAACTTTGGCGGGAGGGACACAATCATGATTCGTTCGCTATATGGTAGATCAGTTTTGTTTAGCATGTATTCCACCAAGGAAGATCCCTCCATCCTCTTCGCCATCTCCTTATACTTTCTTGCTAGTTCCTTTAACTCGTCAGGCATTTTCTTCTTCTCTGTTTGTCCTAGGTTCAACTCCATATTGCATGATTCCTCCCCCTCTCCATGCTCACTATGAGCGAGTATGGCGGTATTGCTAGATTCGGCATTCTTTCACCGCAAATTGTTGTTCTCCTTCTTTAGGATTTCCAAGGCCTCCAACACCTGCTTTAGTCTTTCTTCGGCTACTACTAGTTGTGCCTCCACGGATGCATATATCCCTCAGCTTGCTAAAGAACGAGTTATAGTTAACATGTGAGAACCACGTAAAGAGGAAGGGATCCCACAGATGGCGCCAACGTAAATGACGTGTCTCACTTACCGTCTGCAACCGTTCACTTGTGTGATAACAAGAAGTTTTGGTGTGATATGTCTAGAAAAACTTCGATGCTTAAGTCAGTAAGTGTAACAAACAATTTAGAATTCAGAAGAGAGATAGATTCTCTACTATCAAGGGATACCTGGTATATATAGATTTCGACGTGATGCCGATTTGGTGCAAAGTTTATCAGCGTAGATCGTTACCCTGTAACCAAACTGATCACGTATCTGCATGAAATCTTGATCTTCACGTGAAAGGTGGTGCATGGTGTGTGTGACTTTGCTGGGCCTTCGACTTTCAAATTTCCTTTGGTAAATCAGGAGTCCTTCATACTGGGCCCCCTTCATACTGGGCTTTCCACTTAGATTGAGCCCTCAACTAAAATAAGCCCTCCAATTTTATTCAACTTTTAACTTTAATCCCAACTCATCTTATCTTATCTACGAAAACAAACGAGGTTAAATGTTAATTATATTGAAGCAGGGTGCTTAATTAACATAATAACAAACTATTAATTACTTGATCTGGTACATACGTACGTTCAGCTGGTTGAATCTAGCTTCAGTGGGTACGTGCGCGCATGCAGTTACGTAATCTTCATTCTTAATGCAACAGTCTCGATCGCCGGCAAGTAGCCCGCGGGACTATTGCGACGTTCCAGGCGAAATATTCTTTTAGTCAAGAATTTGACTACCAAACTGCTTTCTAGGAAGTCCTCCTACGTCTTTAATTCTGGGTTTCTATTTAAACGCAACCTGCAGGAGTACATTCATAGCCTTATAATCTAGAATATGGTTCCATCAGCATATATATATATGGTCATTGAGAGAATTCAAGACCGTCTGATGATCAACGTACTGCGCTCTAGGATGAAACTTTTGAATGAGACTTCTATTTTATCTTTTCATGAGCTCCATATGGAAGACCAGATCATGCATATATATTTTGCAAGAAATATAAATGTACTTTACATGAGAGAAATGAATGGTCATGAACATATTAAAATAAATATATATCTAAGAATAATATTAGAACCCAATATAGGACTAGTTGGCTGCTTGGGTTGAAATTGGAAGTTTCGATCGGGTGAAGAGTACTGCATGCATGCATGTGTTCTAAATGATCAACAAGTCTAGCTAGTTGTTGAAATGATAGTATTCGCTAATAAAGAGGATTACATATGTTTAATTTATAAGTCACAGATTATTTTCCTGCTATTACTAAGCAATGTTTCACTTATGAACATCAACCACATTAATAATACAATGGTACGTATAGTTGATATGACTTTCTGTCACGTTAATGGTGTTGATAGGGTGTTATTATATATATATATATATATGTGTGTGTGTGTGTGTGTGTGAAAACAAAAAATAATAAAATAAGAATTGATTTAAAAGAGAAATTAAAGGAGTGGGTATGCCAAGAAAAATATTCTACATTGAAAGAAGAGTATTATTCGATCAAGAGAATTTAACAAATAATGTTAAATACAATCATACGATGTGCAAGTTTCACTTTCATTAAAAAAAAATGAGTAAATATGATAACTACATGACAAAAAGTTATTTTTTAATGGTGGATCTCACTCTTTTTCAAAAAAAGTACACGAGACTTCACACCCCCAAGATTATATCTAATTGTATTCAAATTTAATATGTTTTAGTACTATTTTCATACAACCTATTAAGAAATGTACTACCATTTCGGAAATTGTTTTCTACCTGATCAGTAGGTCATGCATTCATGAGCTTCTAATAATAATTAACAGCTAATACTTGTATTTTCGTTATTTTTCATTGAATAAATATTAAATATAATTAATAACCAATAAATGTTTTCTACAGAAGTTGAAGACTGCATGTATTATATATATGGCATCCTAATATCAACTTAATTACTAACTATATTTTTATTATTTTTCAGCATATATAATATATAGACTATAATCATAAATATATAACAAATAAATATATATCTTTCTACAGGAGTTGAAAAATCATCAACGTAATAAAATAGTTGTTTCAGCCACGTGGTTAATATACTGCATGTCGTGGGTTCCTTTTAGGTCTTTTTCAGCGGACGGACCCAGCAGACATCATTTAAGATCAATTGACGAGAGACGAAATGCAGGTATAGAGACAACAGAAAAAGACACTGTTGTCGTGTCTATATATTGAGGCCACAAATTATCGAAGAAGCAAGCAATCTCGATTAGTGCACGAACTTACGTAATAGATCAAGAAGATAAAAGCTAGCTTTCGATCGATAATGGCTGTTTTCGCTGTACCCATATGGCTTCCACTTCTCCTTCTTGTCCCCATTCTGCTACTCATGAAAAACAAAATTCATGGTCGGAGGCAAAACAAAAACCTTCCACCAGGCCCTCCAAACCTTCCCATTATAGGCAACTTGCACCAGATTGGTGATTTGCCTCATCAATCTTTGTCGCGACTCGCCCAGAGATATGGCCCCGTGATGCTCCTCAAATTCGGTGCCAAACCGATTGTTGTTATATCTTCTGCTGAGGCTGCAAAAGATCAGGTCTTGAAAGTTCGTGATCTCGACTGTTGCAGTCGACCTCTCTTAGCCAACGCTGAAAAATTGACGTACAATTATCAGGACATAGTCTTTGCACCTTATGGCGAATATTGGCGAGAGATAAGGAAAGTCTGTGTTCTTGAGCTTTTTAGCGCGGCAAGGGTGCAATCATATCGTTCCATCAGGGAAGAAGAAGTGGCTTTGCTTGTGAATTCAATATCTCAGTCTTCATCTTCTGCAACCCCTGTGAATCTCTTGGAGAAGATGTTGCCTCCTACTGCAAGTATTCTCTGTAGGATTGCTTTTGGAAAGAGCTTCCGGGGGAGTGATTTGGATAATGAGAAGTTCCAAGAAGTTCTTCATGAAGCTGAAGCCATGCTTGCAAGCTTCAGTGCGTCTGAGTTCTTTCCATACGTGGGATGGATTGTGGACAGGCTCTCTGGTAGATTTCAAAGACTTGACAAGATCTTCCATGAGTTGGATAGCTTTCTACAACTAGCAATTGATTTTCATCTTAATCCCGACAAGACAAAAGAGGAGGAACACGAAGACCTCGTCGATGTGCTGCTGAGAATAGAAAGGGAGCAAGCCAAGTCTGGTGGAGCTCCGTTCACTAAAGATAACATTAAGGCGATCCTCTTCGTAAGAACACAATCTTTCCTCCCATGCATTGTTATTTATTACGGTTTCCTAATTTATTTTTGCTTCAAGCTGTTTTCTTTAGCATAATCTCTCAACTTCTTATCCCAACTTAATATTTCAACTAGAAGAAAAATATACATACAAAATGAATTCTCAGGTATTGGGAAGGATCCCCAAGTTCTTACCCGGACATAAAATTCTCAAATGGCCGGTAGAGAGAAAAACACGTCAAGGGGACTCTATATATTCATTTATTGTTACGCACCCTTATAAATATTTGAGTCAGCACTAAACGAGCAATAAATATCATGTAGGACATATATCTCATATCTATCTCTCAGCTCCCACTTACAAATCTTCAAGTCTATAATATATATATATATTGTTTCAACACTTAAAAAGGACAATAATAAATATTTTTTTTTTCAATTGAAACTTTATAAGAAAAGATCTTGACCAAAAAAAGTAATAATAATAATAATAATAATAAAAGTCTTTAGGGTTGTATTTGATATCGTTATACGTACGGTTCTGATCACCTTCTGCTTAACCCTCATCTATATTTATGTACAGGATATATTTGTAGGCGGAAGCAACACTGCCGCAGTTACCACGGTATGGGCAATGGCAGAGCTTGCAAGGAACCCACGAGTGATGAAGAAAGCACAAGATGAAGTCAGAAATGTCGTCGGAAACAAAGGAAAAGTCGCAGAAAGCGACACTCCTCATCTTCCTTACCTCAAGACGGTATTGAAAGAAACTCTCAGATTGCACCCTCCGGCTGCAATGCTTCTTCCAAGAGAAACTATGGCACCCTTTAAGATCAGCGGTTACGACATTTGCCCAAAATCATTGCTGCAAGTAAACAACTGGGCAATAGCAAGAGACCCTGAATATTGGAAAAAACCAGAAGAATTCAACCCAGAAAGGTTCGATGATAGCTCTATTGATTATAAAGGGCAAAACTTTGAGTTATTGCCATTTGGATCTGGTCGAAGAGGTTGTCCTGGGATGCATATGGGAACGACCACAGTTGAGCTTGCACTCGCCAATCTTTTGTACTGTTTCGATTGGAAATTACCTAGTGGGATGAAAGAGGAGGACATTAACATGGACGAATCAACTGGTCCCGGCCTTACCCAGAAAAGAACACCACTGAAACTAGTTCCAGTCAAATTGTTTTAGTGGGAGTCAGAAAATAGCGTTAGCTGAAGAGCTTCCCCTCTGGAATAGCCTCTTTTGTTGATACATACATATGTTGCTACACTACCGCATGTGAAATAAGTGGCAGCAAACAAATGGCAGCGTGTATGCCTTAATTTGTTTCTAAGGAACATTGTTAATTTCTCTTCCTAATAAATGATGTAATTTAGCACAAAACCCCTGCACGATTATGGAGACTTTGGGTATTGTTATTGATCAATTTATCGTTTTGTATTACATTGATTTGGTATCCTAGATGAGATTTAAGGAGATTTCAATCTTGTTTTAGATTGTATTCTTCATACTATTGATTCGATATAATTTTTTTTTTATCAGCGATACAATTTTATTTATAAGAAAGTTTAAATTAAATTCTTCTTTTTTTTTTTTTTTTCCCAATCAAGCTTGCAAATATTAAAGGAAAATATAGTAGTACATCAAGGAGTGTCTTTCCCACTATCAATATACAAAATAGAGTTAGGAATAATTTCTAGCGGAATGCTACCAAACTGCGAGTTTGTAGCTGCCCATTGCGCTACCGAGTGCGCAAGTCGATTTTGAGATCGATCTATCTTGTGGAACTTCCAGTTCAAGCGGTGCTGAGTTTCCAACGCGACTGCAATGTCATCTGTGATTGTTTCTATTTGCTATAGTTGTTCCTCTTTATAAATGGAGGAGATGACCAGCTGAGAATCCCCTACTAGCCATATATTGGGGTGGTTAAGATGTTCCGCCATTTTGAGAGCTAGATTTGCCGCAAGAGCCTCTGCAATCACCGGGGTTGTAGTTAGGTTGTGCTCAGTCCAGATTTCAATGACTTCTCCTGTTGAGTCTCTGCTGACTGCCGAGACTAGTGAAAATGAGTTCCTAACTGCTGCATCAAATGATATGCTAATGTGGTTTCCCGATGGATTTTCCCATGCTTTTTCTTTTTTTGTATTGCCCTTTCCTTTCCATGCATGTAGATTTTCTTGGTACGAAAGGCTTAGTTGCTTTGAGAGATTTTGGAGAGAAAGATCTTTGGGGTTGTGTACTTGATCATTCCGGAGTCGCCATATAAAATCTAGAATCAGTCCAGCAAAGATTTTGAAGGGGTGCTTTTCCTGGGAGGCCAGGCCTAATTTCTTGGGATGTATGATATACTGGATCCAATCTGGCATTGAAGCTACTCCCAAAGCTGATAAATTTAGTGGTCATTTACTGTGATTCCAGAGAATTCTAGAGATGGGGCATTCAATGAAAAGGTGCAGAAGGGTCTCTTCAGACTCGTTACAGAGTGGGCAACTTATGGATGATATACTGGGGATGAATCTTCGAAATCGTTCTCTCGTTGGGAGAATGTCCCAAATTATCTTCCATAGAAGCAGCTTATGGCGGTCATGGATTTTGAGGTTCCAAATCTTTTTCCATGGGATGTTCAGAATAGTTTCTCTGGCTGTGCTATCAATAGATGAGACAAGATGGTAGGCACTTTTAACAGAAAATTTTCCATTTTGAGATCTTGTCCAGAAAAGATTGTCCGAGCAAAGGCTTAATTTTGGAAGAGGAATTTTCAAGATTTCATTTATGCTTTCTTGTTGGAATAGGGATGTTAAAAGGGGGAGATTCCAAACTCTATTATTCTGGATGATCAGTTCTGAGACCTTTAGTGAGGGAGAGGTTTCCATTGTGTGTATGAGAGGTTGGGGTTTAAAATTTTCCAGAGTTGGGATCTACGGATCTTGCCAAGCTCGCACAATTAGACCATTTATAATTTTAAAACATGTACCTTTTTCCAGCAATGATCTTGTCTTGAGGATTCCTTTCCAGAGGCTTGAGTCCATTACCCTTTGAGATACTGATGCAAAATCTGTTTGTTGAAGATATTTCTTTCAGAGCAAAGAGTGCCATAGACTATTACTAGGCTTGCTCATTTCCCATCCTGTTTTAGCTAGTAAGGCTATGTTCATATTTCCCATCAGGCATAATCCCAGTCCCCCTTCTTTCTTTGGCTGACAGATAGTTTTCCATGATTTTAGATAGAGCTTGTTTTTTTGTTCTTTTGTTTTGCCCCACTAGAAATTTTTGAGACTCTGATCCAATTTCTTGCAGATTGATTTCGGAATCAAATGTGTCGCCATTTGGTAGGTAGGTATTGCCCCCGCCACTGTTCTGATGAGCATGGTTCTACCCGCTTGGGAGAGCACTTTTGATTTCCAGCCATCAAGCCGCTTGTTTATTTTCCCCAGCAGTTCTTTGTAATCTTCTTTCTTGGATCTCCCAAAGGTTGTCAGCAGTCCCAAATATTTTGTTTTTGATGATGATTCTTTATATGGCATATTTTTCGAGAGCATCCGTCTTGTCGCCTGACTAGTGTTTTGGGTAATGAAGATAGAAGACTTACTTTGGTTGACACGCTGTCCAGACCATGCTTGATATTTTCCTAGAACTTCATTAATTGCCTGTACTGATCTTGCCTTTGATTTTACAAAAATGATTAAATCATCTGCAAATAGAAGGTGAGAGATTTGGGGACTTTCTCTGCTGATTTTGATACCTTCTATCTTCTTCCGAGCTTCTAATCTTGCCAATAGTCTTGAGAGAACTTCCGTGCATAAAATAAACAGGAAAGGTGAAATGGGGTCACCTTGTCGAAGGCCTCTCTGTGCTTTGAAAAAACCTTTTGGAGATCCATTTATAAGAATTGAGAAAGTAGCCGTTGAAATGTATTCTTTTATGAGATTGATCCAGGTCGAGTTAAAGCCCAAAGCTCTCATGACTGCATAAAGAAACCTCCATTCTATAAGATCAAAAGCCTTTTCCATGTCCAACTTTATGGCCATTTGTCCTTTCCTCCCTTTATGGTGCTTAAGGTAGTGGAACATCTCATGAGCAATTATAGAGTTCTCTTTGATGTTGCGTCCCAGAACAAAAGCTGTTTGGAAAGGGGAGATAATGGAATGGAGGAATTTTTTGAGGCGATTTGCGAGAATTTTTGTAATGAGTTTGTAGATGACATTTGTAAGGCTTATTGGCTGGAAGTGCTGAGGAGAATCTGGGTTTGCTATTTTTGGGATGAGGGCTATATGGGTGTGGTTTATCTGTCTCAGAAGCTTTCCACTTCTAAAAAAATTTTGGACAGCCGCTATCACGTCTCTTTTGATGATGGACCAATAATGCTTGTAGAAAAGCGCAGTCATTCCATCTGGTCCTGGAGTTTTATGGTTTGGGATTTGCTGAAGGGCTCCATAGATTTCAGGTTCTAAAGGCATAGCAGTAAGAGAGTTGTTTTCTTCTTCTGAAATCTGGTTTTCAAAAAGATTTTCGAACTCCTCTGGAATTATTGGATGTGAGGAGGTATAAATGGATGTGAAGTGATCTATGAAAATAGATTCTATAATAGCTTGATCCATTGTCCAATTACCTGGACTGAGCTTGATAGAGTCAATCTCGTTCCTTCTGCGACGTATAGTTGTTGACAAATGGTAGAATTTTGTGTTCAAATCCATCGTAGATAGCCAGTTGATTCTTGATTTCTGTCTCTAGAGAGTTTCTTCATTTTTGAGTTGTTCCTGGATCTTTTGATGAAGTACTTTCTCTTTCTCGATACTCCACTGGTTTTGCGGGTTGCTCTGAATATTGCTTAATTCCATTTCGAGTTGTTTGATGTTTGTCTGAATCATCCCGAAGTGGTGTTTATTCCAGTGCTTGAGGGCCTTTTTTGTTTCCTTGATCTTGTTGCATAGAATAAAGGATGGGTTCCCTTGGAATGGATGTTCTCAGGCCTCTTTAATGATGGCGTTGCTGAGCGGCTCCCGTGTCCAGAACTCTTCAAATTTAAGGGATGCATTTCTCCTTTCCTTCATAGTATTGAGCAAGAGAGGATTGTGATCGGAAGCTGAGGAGCTTATATGCTGGATAATGGCATCCGGGAAAAGTAAGCGCCATTCCTCGTTTGCTATTCCTCGATCCATACGTTCTCTTATCAATGCTCTTCCATTCCTATTATTTGTCCATGTGAAAGTTGGACCCGAAAAACCAACATCAATAAGTCCATGAGAATCCATAAGATTTTGCAGGCCACCTATGGAGGAGGACGCAACTGGTCTCCCGCCAGATTTGTCCTGTTGGCTTAATAAATCGTTGAAGTCTCCAATACATAGCCAAGGACCCGAAAATGAATTTTGTATTGAGCTCAAGTGATTCCAAAAATCCGCCTTATATTGCCATTGAGCTGGAGCATAAGCAAAGGTTGCTAACCAGGGAATATTTGGAGGGTTAGAGTAAACCAAAATAGATATTGCATTGATATTTAGGTGGACCGGTTCTACATCCACTCCCGGTCGCCATAATAACAAAATGCCTCCTTTTTTTCCCGAGGCAGGAACATGCACAAAATGGTGGAAACCTAACCTATTTACAATAGCAGTGGTGTTGATGTTTGACACCATGGTTTCCGACAAAAAGATAATATCCGGATTAAACTTATTTATAAAAGCCCTTATATTTCTAATTGCTTTGGGGCGGGCTAGTCCCCTGCAATTTCATACCAAGGACTTCATGGTGCTGTTGGAGGCATGGTAGAGCCCGCCTCTTCAGCTGTTTTGGATTTATCGGATAGCAAAGCCTTGGTTGCAGCTCTTGTGTATGGTTTTGCTCTAGCAGCACCTTTTCATGTTTTGATTTTCCTTGTTTTTGCTTTGATCGATAGGAGCGAGACTGCCACTTCTATTTCTTCATCTTCCGGGATTTTTGGGTTGCTCACTAGCTTTAGTGAACCTGTCTCTTAGGTCTTTTGTGCTTTGATTTTCAGAGGAGCTATTTCTTGAATGCTTATAGTAGCTTGTCTCTTTTGTGAAACTTCCAAACCAGTGATAGGTACGAGTGAAATGGTGGGGTCTGAGGACTTATAAGATGAGTCATATGCAAGAGCACCATCTTGAGAAGAAAGGGAATTGAGATTTGCTACATATCTTATTATGGGCCCTGGCTTTTTCGGTGCAGATGGATGAAAAGATTCTACTGGAGAGGAGATAAGGTGGACCGGTTTGTATTTGATGGATGGACTGGTGTTCGGGCTGCTCTGTGCTGGCTTCCACAGGTTGCTTGCATTGTGAGGGGAGACGTCCTTCCAGGCTTGGGCTGATGTAAACAATTGAGTTGGGCTGGCACTTTTTGTCCGTGGGCCTTTAACTGAAAACACTTGGTCATCTGTTTGCATGGGGCTGCTCACATGTCTTGCATCGGTGGGATCTGTCAATGAAGACTTGTGGTTGGGAGTTGGCATAAAGCTATCTTTAATATCCTTTGACCCACTGCCACCCAGACCTTCAATTGAGGAGAATGAAATCTTTGGATTGTTCCATTTGTCTTCACTGCCAAGATCCTGGAGAGTAATTGCTGAATCGACCTCCCCGATTTGGATGATTGATGGATCGGGATCTTGATAGATCTGCACAGAGGGAGCTTTATTCGGATTGAATGGATTTCGTCTGGTGGTTGGGGAGACCATTAATTCGTCTGAGGATTTACTGTAGTCTACAGTCGATGAACTCATCTCCACCATTGAAACCATTAGGGTTTTCCTGCCGAGGAGACCATTGTTTGAGGTTGAGGAAAGCATCGGCGACGCTGGTGGCAGCTGTTCGATTTCTTGTCCCGTCGATATTCCGAAGGTTAGGTATTCCTTTCTCTGTTTTCCAATTGTTTCCATGTGGGATTTGCAATGACGTTCATTTAGATAGGAGCTTGAGATGAGTTCTTTGGCCGAACATACCTTGGTTGGTTGTGTCCGAATGAATAAGCTTCGATCGACGCCTTGGTCTGGGGTTTGGTGGTGGTCCGAATCCTCCTCATATACTCCTCTAACAAACAGATTCCCCTTTACAGAGATTTGTTCCTCTGTTAATTTTGCTTTCCCTTTCCCATATTGAAGATCAGTTGCGGGAGGCGTGGTTAGTGTTAGGGCCAAACAATCCGAGGTGTCCATTTCTATGGTTTCATTTCCCTGCTTTCTTCCTTCCTCTGGGTAATTACTCTTAGGATGGCTAGAACTTTTTCCTTGTACATTGGGATTTGAGGTTGCCATCATGAACATTGGGGATTCTGCACGAAGCCAGGGTCTGAATGGCGTCTACCCCTTGTTAATGTCCCGTGAGTTACAGAAAGTTTGAGAGTGCCCAATTCGTCCACAAACGTAGCAAATGTCTGATAAGCGTTCGTATTTGAAAGACACCCATGAGTCACATTTCAAGTCCCTCGGTTCCTAGAAGCCTTGTTTTAGTGGCTTTGTGATATCTATGTCTACTCTGATACGGATGAATTTTTTACTAGCTAATCCAAAGAGATGATCAGTATCCACATCTAGGAAATTACCCATGGCATTACCTATTTTCTATGCATTTTCTTCTGTCATGTGGTTTCTGGTGAGCCCATGAATTTGTATGTGAAATGGTGATGAGTTGAGCTAGATCTCTTTCCATGTGGTTGTTGCTGGGCAGCTTTTGATGGTGCCAAAAACTTGACTCGTTCGAAAATGAGCAGCCCAAAGGCTATCCCAAATGCAGGAGCGTGTCGCGTAGTAATTAGGAATAAATTCCTAGATCGTCTCTACAGGGAAAGTGCTAAAAAATAAACTCGTGTAAAATGGTAGAAATATTTATAATGAGAAAATAAAAATAAAAAGTGATGATATGTATAATGGATGAAAAAGTGCAATGAAAAGAAGATTTTACTGGTCATGAACCAGATTCATTTTTGGTTGGCTTTGAGTGTTTTAGATGCAGTGATGAAAAGTAAAGAAATTAAAGTGCAAGACAGTGAATTTAAATTGCTGAAAATTAAATGACTAAAATTTAAAAGAACAAGAAAATTAAATGACATAAAAATAAATTACAGGAAATAAAAATGCAGAAAAATAAATGACAGAAATTTAAATGACAATAAATTAAAGTGCAGAAAAATAAATGACATAAATTTAAAGTGCAGAAATTAAAAGTGCAGAAAAATAAATGACAATAATTTAAAGTGCAGAAATTTAAAGTGCAAGAAAATAAATCATCATAAATTAAAATAGAAAAAATTAAAATTAAAAGGGAAGACTACAGATGAAGGAGGACAGTTCGGTAACAACAGTTGGCCTGGTTAGGCTCTCAACTGCATCACCGAACTCCCTCACTTCATCTGCGCTTTCTCCAAAACTGAAAAACTACAGACTAATCCTAAGCTATTCTACTGGGTGTCTAACATCGACCACCTCACTTCGTCTACTTACAAGCCTTATATAGACATCAAAAAGGCCACTGCATTTGCTTAGTCCGTGATTTCTTATGTCTCCCACTTATATTTGCGCTGTGCTTAGTTGCCCATGTGTGCATCTGTCTTGTTCCCCATATGCTGCTTTTGTCGTGCGTCCAAGAAGATAACAGAATATTTTTTTGTTTGCTTTTCATTTATTGCCCTTCACCCACCCATGTGCATGCATTTTATATTCTTTTTCTTTTTCTTTTTCTTTTTCTTTTTCATCCCCTCGGTCCACTCCTCTCTCTTTCTTTTCTCTTTTTATTTTTTTCTTCTTCCGGTAGCTTTCTTTCTTTCTGAACCTTTTCATTTTTTTTCTTTCTCTTCCGTGCGTCGTGTTCCTTCTCCTTTCTTTCTTTTTCTTCATTTCCTTTTTGTTTTTCTTCTTCCATCTTCCGTTGCTGCCGCGTGAGTGTCTGAAGCTTTTCATTTTTTTTCTTTCTCTTCCGTGCGTAATTTCCCGTGTCTGCATGCTTTTCATGTACAAGCTATTCACTATCTCCTGCTGCACCAACTTCTCTTCTGCCTCAATGCTAACAGTGACAGCAAGCATTGTCAATGCTTGGCATGAACATCTTGCTTGTGGAACGCTGCAGCGGGTTGCTCCTCAGGAGTGGCGCTGCTGCGCATGGCCGTGCATGCTGGCACGGCTGGGCAACGTGGTGGCTTCGGGTGAGGCTGGCGACGTGCGTGGCTGGTGCTGCAGTGTTTGGCAGAGCTGGAAGCTTGCTCTGTTTTTTGGTGTCAAAAACAGGGGAATGGTTTTGATTGAACTTTGCATAAAGAGGCTGTGGGCTGCGGCTGTGCATGCTCCGAACGCATGCATGGAGGCTGGCGGAGGTGGTGCTAGCTTCGGAAGGTGGTGCTGGGCAGCGTGGTTGGCTGTTGCTGCTGCTGATGGTAGTGTATGGTGATGGAGAGAGCACTGCGGCATGAGAGGTGCTGCTTGGTTGGGCAACGGATTTTTACTCTGTTTTCACCTCTTAAAACAGAGGATGCTGCTTCCGCATGTGTAGGTGGCTGAGGAGGCAGTAGGTGGAGGTTACTGCCATGGGCACTTACGGCAAGGCCGTGCATGGTGCATGCATGAAGTGGTGCTGTCGCTTAGCATGGAGGTGCAGCCTGTTGGTGATGCCGAACGTGCAGAGTATTGAAGCGTGAAGGTGTTGCTTGGCTGGGTAGAGCTTCACGGGTGTGGCTGTGCTTTGTGCATGGTGATGGTGCAACGGGTCCGTTGGACGTGCAGGTTGAAGATGGAAGTAACGACATGTAGTTTTGGTCCATGGACAAAACTACATGTCGTTTGAGAGTGGGCTGTAAAACAATTAAAAATAAAAATGAAACTAGACAAACAACAACAGAAAAATAAATAAATAAAAACAAAACATAAATAAAATAAAACAAAACTAGAAGGGATAAAATGAAAAATAAAATATTAAAAGTGTGTTGTGCAAGTGAATAAATATTATTCAATTAAATCACAAGTTATAAAATTAAGCATAAATTATGTTTTTAATCAATTTAAATCATAACTTGGATTTATGCCTCTTAATCAATTTTTCCATCTAAAACCAATGATAAAATAATAAAATAATTAAAAATATATTGGTCTTAAGTGTATAAAATATGCAATAATGCAGCTCAATCACACCCCCCAACTAGCATTTTGCTAGTCTCTGAGCAAAATAGTGAAAATTAATTGAGATGAATATTGCATAAAGCTCGAAATCCAAACAAAAGCAATCAAACACAATAATGAATTCTCACAAAATGCAACACATGACTATCAACTCCCAGGGGCTATATTCACTAAAACTGTCTTAACAATCTTTCATTAAGAATTGGGAAAAATATCTTTGGATACAGATGTGTGTGTAGCTAAATTGTTCTTCATTACTAGCCATGATTCGTCATAGGATTTTTCAACTTTAAGATTAATCATTTCTGATTCTAACTATCTCAAAGCCTAAGGGACTAGCAGTTTTCACGCAAACTCTGTTTAAAGGCTAAACACTCAACCCCCAAAGTTTGGGTAACTGTTTCTAGCCTTTTACTTAGGAAAGCTCACTGCTTCATCCTTTATTTATTTATTTTTTTTTTTCAAACGGATTTGAACAGTGGGGAATCGAACCCAGGACTGTGCGCCTAATCCACACATTCCCAAGTTCGCCCTTACCACTGAGGCAGATCCATGTTTTTTTTTAAAGGCTCGGTAGTCCTGCAGTTTACTTCTCCAGTGTTAAATCAACAAACAGTAATGAAGAATACTACAAGTGTAAGCATGTGTAAAATATCCTTCAAGATTTTCCCTTCATTATATATAAATCATGCCAAGTCTATCTCAATAAATATAGCATCCTGGTGTTTCAAGTCATACATCAAGCAAAATATGATGCATCAAGAATTATGTTCTATACTCAAGATTGAAAATAAATTTTTATAAAATAATTCCGCTCAACTACACCACCAAGATGCTCAAATTTCACAAAGTGATAAAATAGAATATGTGTCAATCATATGTATATCAGTGCATATCGCATTAAGGCAAAATATTGTTTATCACATGCACACACTTTTTTTTTTTTAAACAAAAACAGAAAATAGATGACTCATTCAAAAGCGGATTTTCTAAGACTTAATATCCCTAAAGTAATACCGCCAAATAAATGGTATAACAGGCAAGATAACTACTCTGCCAAGCGGACACTTGCGATCATTGTGCAATCGCGTGTTGGTATCACTTCATCATGCCAGGAAATCCTGGACGTTTCAAAAACTTGACTCGTTCGAAAATGAGCAGCCCAAGTGCAGGAGCATGTTGCGTAGTAATTAGGAATAAATTCCTAAATCGTCTCCACAAGAAAAGTGCTAAAAATAAACTCGTGTAAAATAGTGAAAATATTTACAATGAGAAAATAAAAATAAAAAGTGATGATATGTACAATGGATGAAAGAGTGCAATGAAAAGAAGATTTTACTGGTCGTGAACCAGATTCATTTTTTTGTTGGCTTTGAGTGTTTTAGATACAGTGATGAAAAGTAAAGAAATTAAAGTGTAAGACAGTGAATCTAAATTGCTGAAAATTAAATGACTAAAATTTAAAAGAGCAAGAAAATTAAATGACATAAAAATAAATTGCAGGAAATAAAAGTGCGGAAAAATAAATGACAGAAATTTAAATGACAGAAATTAAAAGTGCGAGAAAAATAAATTGCGGTAATTCAAATGATAGAAATTTAAAGTGCATGAAAAATAAATGACAGTAATTTAAATGAACTGAAATTGAACTAATCGTCACAATAATTTTTTTTTTTTTTTATAAACTTCAAACTGAAATAAAATAAAAATAAAACTAAAAATGAAGACTACGGGTGAAGGAGGAAAGCCTGGCAACAACAGTTGGTTCTCAACTGCATCACCGAACTCCCTCGCTTCATCTGCGCTTTCTCCAAAACTAAAAAAAAAACTACAGACTAATCCTAAGCTATTCTACTGGGTGTCTAACATCGACCCCCTTTCTCTGTCTATCTTCAGGTCCTTATATAGGCTTGAAAAGTCACTGCATTCGCTTATGTCCGTGATTCCTTGTCTCTCACTTGTATTTGCGATGTACTTAGCTGCTCATGTGTTGTTCCCCATATGCTGCTTTTACCGTGTCAAAGCTGAGAAGATAACAGAATATTTTTTTTTTTTGCTTTTCATTCGTTGTCCTTCAGCCACCCATGTGCATGCATTTTATATTTTCTTTTTCTTTTTCTTTTTCATCCCCTCGGTCCACTCCTCTCTCTTTCTTTTCTCTTTTTATTTTTTTCTTCTTCCAGTAGCTTTCTTTCTTTCTGAACCTTTTCATTTTTTTTTCTTTCTCTTCGTGCGTCGTGTTCCTTCTCCACAAAAACAGCTCTACCGAACTTCTGTATTTCCTTTTTCTTGTGCAACGTCCGTTTCCCAGTTGGCTTCTTGTGTTTCTTCATGAGCTTTTGTTTCGTCTGCTTCTCCATCCCGTGACCATTCTCTCTTCTCTTATTTCCATTTTATTTTTTTTTTCATTCTACGGCTCCTCATTCTATCTTCGTCTTGGATTAAAACCGAAAGATATATCTTCTTTTTCTTCTTGTAGGCCTTCAACACGCAACTGTTGCGTGACCTGTGTATCTTCGTGAGAGAGTTGGATCACCTGCAATAGGAACTCAAAGCTGGACGTCGACAGAAAAGCAGTGTAGCATTTACTGAAAGAAAGATGGTGCTGCAGTGTTTGGTAGAGCTGGTAGTTTGCTCTGTTTTTCAATGTCAAAAACAAGGGAATGGTTTTGGTTGTAGCTGTGCATATAGAGGCTGCGGGTTGCAGCTGTGCATGCTCCGAACGCATGCATGGAGGCTGGCAGAGGTGGTGCTAGCTGGGCTTTTGACCGTGAATGTGGTTGTGTTGCTGAACTTGCGGATGCAGTGCAACGTGGAGGCAGGGTGCAGAGAGACAACCGTGGTTGAGCTTGGTGGTGCTAGGATGAGCAACGGAATTTTACTCTGTTTTCACCTCTTAAAACAGAGGATGGTGCTTCCGCATGTGTAGGTGGCTGAGGAGGCAGCAGGTGGAGGTTACTACCGTGGGTGCTTACGGCGAGGCCGTGCATGGTGCATGCATGAAGTGGTGTTGTTGCTTAGCATGGAGGTGCAGCCTGTTGGTGATGCCGAACGTGCAGAGTATTGAAACGTGAAGGTGGTGTTTGGCTGGGTAGAGATTCACGGGTGTAGCTGGGCTTTGTGCATGGCATTGGACGTGTAGGTTGAAGATGGAAGCAACGACATGTAGTTTTGGTCCATGGACAAAACTACATGCCGTTTGACAGTGGGCTATAAAACAAATAAAAAATAAAAATGAAACTAGACAAACAACAACAGAAAAATAAATAAATAAAAGCAAAACATAAATAAAATAAAACAAAACTACAAGGGAAAATAAAATATTAAAAGTGTGTTGTGCAAGTGAATAAATATTGTTCAATTAAATCACAAGTTATAAAATTAAGCATAAACTATGTTTTTAATCAATTTAAATCATAACTTGGATTTATGCCTCTTAATCAATTTTTCCATCTAAAACCAATGATAAAATAATAAAACAATTAAAAATATATTGGTCTTAAGTGTATAAAATATACAATAATGCAGCTCAATCAGATGCCCTTTGAAATTTCAGGGAATTTGATTGAAAATTCTCTGTTTGTCTGCTGCATTTTGAAATGTGAAAAGGAAGAGGTTTTCTTCCAAGTCTTCTATGTGAAACGTGCTGATAAAGCTCCATGCTGCACGGAAGGATGCATGCAGGGTGATTCGGTTCAGTGGACGTGTTGCCACTATTTTACCTATAAGTGCTAATTCATTTTCTTCTTTTGTAGAAACAGCACCAGGTGATAGCTGGAGATCATTCCAAGAGAGTGCTTCTGTTTGGTGGATCAGTTGTTCCATATCCATCATGGAGAAAGGAGCAGCGATGGTAATGGTTTTGAGATTGTAGAGGGTTTTGTGAGCACAACTAGTGTGCTGGGGAGAACTCTAGAGAAAAAAACAGAGTTGGAAAAGAAACATAAAATAAATTAAATTCTTCTTACTATATATATATGTGCTTATATATATATATATGTCAATATTTAAATTCTTTTTAAGGAGCTTATTTTCAACATTGATTTATAAATATATTTTTTCACAAAATATATAAAGAGTACATCACTCCCAATATGAAAATATACTCATCAAACATCTTCAAGCATCAAGGAAAGGGTTAAAAGCCCACTCCAAAATAATTTGGTGTAATACCGGCCATTTAGATGCCAGGTTTGATCTCATAGCTAGAGATTCTATCTTACTTACCTTGTTGGACCTTTTATACGGACATCATTGGCAATCAGGTACGTACAAAAATCCAATGAACTTCATTACTTGGGTCTTGGAGTGTGGCACGTCAGTGAATAGAGAGTTCAAATTTCAAACATAAAGAAGCCAAAAGTTAAAAACCGTACCTAGCTTTCACTATAACAGATTTTGACTTTTGTGATCAATGAAACTGTCACAAATATTTTTTTATGACGGTTTGAGACGGTCATCACGACCGTCGCCTAAAAGGCATCACAGAATATTTTTGCAATAGTTTACTGTTTAATCATCACAAAAAGTTTTTTTTTGTGACGGTTGGAAGTCTTCCATGAGATGTAATGTTCAAAAGTGATTTTTTTGTGACAGTTAAAATCCATCATAGAAAGTAACATTCGAATGTAAAAAATTAGACGTTTGTTGTTTTTGCTTTGCACAAATGATATTTAAATTCTAATGTCTTCTCGTAGACATTTGAATGTAACATTCGGATGTTAATGGAGAAGTGTTTGAACATAAAAAATTTCAACATTCGGATGTTGAGTTGTCGTTCGCACATGTCTATTTTAGTCATTCAAATGTCTAGATCATTTGTGCGTTGAAACGTGTAAATGTAGTGTCTTACATTCAAACGTTTTGTTGGAATTTGGTGGTATTTTGTTTGAACATTGGTTCGAACATGAAGCCATGTTCGAACGTTTGTTCTTTACATGCGAACATTCTGATCAGAAATTAGAAATAGTAATTTTATAAAATTAAAAAGCATACAAATTGTTTCATATTATACTATAAATATAATAACTAAAAATATCTTATAGAGTTGTAAAAATAGAAAATAAAAGTTTCTAATAATGATAATGATAATGATATATTGATCATTTCTTCTTTTTTTTCTTGCCCACTGCAATCATGCTAAAGTGACATAACACGTTCCATCTGGATCATCATCTCCCTCTATATTTGCTCTTGGACTTCAATGCGTATTCTCTCATCGTGGACTCTTTGTTCCTCATACAAAGGGGTCTCTAAATCAGACTATCGCAATAAAAGAGACTCCAAATCCTGCTATCTCAACTTCATCTGCTCAATTTCTTGACGTGCTACATCTAAATCTTTAGTAAGATTGTTAACTTTCGAAATCAAATTAATGAAGGATGAACCGACAGGCTTGAAAGAACATCTCAAACCACTTATCAAACCAGACTTGATCTTGAGTACTTGCGTAAATATGTCTATATCACTAGTAGAGGATTCCTCAGAGGCTGATTGGATCTCAATCATTTTTTCCTACAATTACAACAATAAGTAACATATTAAAAGAAATAAGAAATCAAACATAATATGAATTTACATGTTGCATAATTTATTTAGAAAATAACCTCATTTACATAATTATCTTTAGGAACAGGATCAACCCACTCATTGTGCTCATCAATGTGAGTAGCAGCATAGACATGAATGAAAGAGAAATTTTTAAGATCATCATGTTTCTAACAGAGCTACATTAGTAATTTTAAAAAATAATGTTAGCAGTTAAATAAAAGAATATGATAAAAATGAGTGAATTTTAATAAGTTATTAATTACCATTTTATCAGCAAGATGTTAGAATAACCTTGAATTGGTGCGATGGTGGATTGTCAAAGCCGTTCTATTCTATACATTGATAGAACTAAGTGTTGCAAGAGAAATTAACAATGTTAAATATAATATATGAAATCAATATAGATGTAAATAACTTATAAGGTATAAATCTAGAATACCTAATAATCTGAACTTACAAAAAGATCACAATACTTCTTCCAATCGTCTAACTTTATTTTCTGAAAATGGGACTGAACAACCTCTTCCAACAACTCAAATTTCTTGAAGTGATCATCACATCGTCCCTTATAACGCCGAAATAATGTAGTCATCAACTTATTCATAGTTCGCACATCCTCGCTACGGACAAAATTGAGGCTTAATTCATCCTAAGAAATGAATTGCGTCCAAAATCTAAAATCAAAACATCTCTAAAACAATTTATGTTCGTATATAAACTAACCAGTACACAACTCAGAATGTGATCCTTCATCTCATTCGAAACATCTCTCCATGATCACACATAAAATGGGGCATAAGCTCTGACTAGTGTGCTGATATAGGAGGAAAGCGATGCTGCACTATCCTCCACTCCTCCAGTAAAGTTATCAGGAATGTTGACCTTTATTTTTTCATGCCTTCTATTTCTTTCCAGAGCATGGTCACGTGTTAAGCCACATCGATGTGACAAGGCATCAGCTAATATTTTTAAAATTATTAAATATAATCCTCAAAGTATTGAAATATAATTAATTATCAACAATATTTTCTTACTAGTCGGTGTCAACTAACTGTTTCTCTCCTATGTATCAACTTGTTTAGGAGCAGAGTCTTTAGTTGGGGAGTTGTGAACGGGTTTGAGACTTAGGGGAGGAGGTACATTTCTTCGTTGTCGTTTGGTGGCATTCTTGAAAATGATTAATATTTTTTTTTTTTAAAATAGTATAGAGTAATTTATAAAAAAATGTATTGAATTATCACATATGTAAATAAAATATTTAATACTTTTATTCTTCATCTCTAGATGCATTTTTCATGCTTGTTTCATAATCGACTTCAATAACATATTCGTCGTTATCATCATCATCATCTTCTTCTTCTTCTTCTTCAAACTCTTCTTCTTCTTCACTTACTTCATGAACTGAATGATCATTTAATATGAATGGGTCGAGATGTACGGGTGGGACTTCATCTCTAAATAAAGGGATTAGTTCAAGTGCACCGAGGTCAACAAATAAATTAATACCCTCTCCATCTTTCTAGTAGGCCTCTATAATCAGAGTGTCATCTTCATCTCCACTACGATTGTGATCCGCTACCATTCCTGAATCATAGATATTCTGAGGCACAAATTTTTGTACGACTCGCCAAATTATCTCTCCACTATCTTCATCTACTCCTTTCATTGGATCAACCAAGTAATAGATTGGGCAGCTTGACAAACCAATACAAATGGATCATCTTTGTACTATTTACATGCAATATTGACACTCATAAAGTGACTATCCCTATGTATCAAAACCTAACCACCGCCTGTATCCCATCAATCACATTTAAAAATATATGTCACATTCCCACCCAGGCATTTTAATCCGATATTGTCACGTATGACACCATAGTAATCAATATCATACATTCCGTAACTTCCCTCAACCAACATACCACAGTTTTATGTCTTTTGATTACATTCACGATCCATAGTATGGAATCTATAATCTCAGACCGTGCATGCATACAATTTAGAAGAAACTGATGCGGGATCATTAGCACGTTGTTCCAAAATCTAACAATTGAAATAGTAACAAAATTATTAAAAGTAAACAAGAATTAAAATGGTTCAAAATGATTTTAAGTCATAGGATATTTAAAATGCATACGCATTGTTCAAACCATCCAAGAAATTCTTCTTCGTATCTTGCCTCTATATTCTCTACGCATTCTGTCCTAAGTTTGTCCATGTGCTCACTGTATAGAAGTACAAAATAATAGAATATTTGAATACAAGAACTATATAATAATTTTTTTAATTAGAATTATTCTAAGTATGTAGTGACATACCTGAGATAGTCATCAATCTCCTGACAATTATTCAACACGTACCACTGAACTTTTCCTGACTCTCCACCAATTAAGTTGTATCCCATTTGTACATCCAAGGATCGTACATTAAGGGAAAACACTAATAGCTCACGAGGGGGAGGTGTAGCAAGATTAACATTCCACTCTTTATGATTAAATCGTGTCTCAACACCACGAAGATATAGAGAGTAAAATGTCAACAATTTATTGTGTATATAAGCCTTTGCTATTGAACTCTCAGCTCGGGTTTTATTCCCAACAGTGCGCTTCAATCTACCACAATATCTTTCAACTGGATACATCCAATGGAAATGCATCAGGCCACCTAACAGTACCTCCCGAGGTAAATGTATTGCTAAATAGACCATTACATCAAAAAATGATGGTGGAAATATCTACTTGAATTTACAAAGTATAGTAGCAATGTCTTTTTCCATCTTATGTAACATATCTATTTACTATTCGAGAGCACAAATCCTTGAAAAACATGCAAAGTTAAGTTATGGCAATGCGTACATTAGAAGTCAATTTCTCACAAATTTCCACCGATAACAATTTTTGTAAAAATACGTGACAATCATGACTTTTCAGTCCATTTATTTTCCAATGATCAAGGCTCACGCATCTACTGAGATTAGAGACATAACCATCTGGCAACTTCACACCTTCAACCATTTGCAAAAATCCATCCTCTCGTCCCTTGTCATCATAAAACATGTATGCGACAAAACCATCATGTTACCTTATATTCGCAAATGCAGATTATGTTTAATTTTATTCTGTCAAGATCTTTTCTTGTCTTAATAGTATCCTTCTTCTTTTTGGTAATGCTCATCAATGTCCCCAGAATATTATCACAAATAATCTTTTCTATGTGCATTACATCCAAACTATGTTACAACACACATGATGGCCAATACAACAAGTCAAAGAAAATACTATGCTTTGTCCAATTCAATTCTATAGCGCCTCGTTTTCTCTTGTTCTTTTCCAGACCATTGTTATAATTGTTCGCTCTAACTTCCAGTAACTGTTTGACTATCTCATCCCCAGTCAACTCCTTTGGTGCAGTTTTGTCCTCAACTCTCACAGCAAATTTAGTGTCTTCCCTTCGATGGCCCATGAAGCACATCTTCTGCAAATATTTTAGCCACTCACTTGCAGTTTCTTTATTACACCTGGGACATACTAACTTCTCTTTAGTACTCCAACCAAAAAGATTCTCATATGTTGAAAAATTGTTTATCGTCCACATTACTACAATATGCATTTGAAAAGATGTCAACGTACATACATCAAGAGTTCTAACTCCTATTTCCCATAGATCTTTCAACTCTTCAATTAATGGCTACATGAATACGTCAATATCATTCTTAGGTGATCTTGGGCCAAGGATAAATAAAGTTAACAGAAAGTTTGGAGCCTTCATGCACCTCCATGGTGGAAGATTATACGGAATCAACACTATGGGACAAGTGCTGTAACTTGTACTCATATTGTCAAAGGGATTAAATCCATTCGTTGTTAGTCCTAGACGCACATTACAAGCTTCGTTGCCAAACTCTTGGTATTGATCATCAAACCTTTGCCATGCAAATGAGTTAGCTAGGTGCCTCATATATTCGTCATCCTTAACTCTTTTCTTCTTTTGCCATCTTATATCTTGAGCTATTTTCTTTTACACATATATAGCTTTTGCAATATGGGTTTCAGCGGAAAATAAATCAAAATTTTTACTAGAATGTTTTTATTACCCTTCCACCTTGACTCTCCGCATACGGGATAAGTCTGTTTTTCCTCATTCACCTTCTAAAACAAAATACAATCATTCTTGCATGCATGTATGGACTTGTACTCAAAACCTAATCATTTTCTCAACTGTTTCGCTTCATAAAAATTCTTCGACAATGCAAAACCTTCAAGAAGCACCTCATTAAATAAGTCCAAGACCATGTTGATTGATTTTACTGTGTTTTGTACATCTTGGATAAAGCTTACACTTATTCTAAAGACGTTCGAACGTACCAATATAACGTTCACACTTATACTAAATAATAAATAATATATTATTTAGTATAAATTATAAAAAAAACTTATTTTAAAGACATTTGAATGTACCAATATAACATTTGAATATATCAGGAATTAAGTGACAAACATTTGAACATAACAATATAAGGTTCGCATGTATTAGGAATTAAGTGACAAACGTTCGAACATTAAAATAGCAATGTTCGGGTGGCTTTCTCGCTCATCCTGTGACATTCGCACGTTAACACTATAACGTTCAAATGTTACATGTATATAAGCTTCCATCCAAACACGAAATGGCATTTCAAATGAATCCTCTCATTTTTCTCTTATCTCCTCCGTCACACACCGTCGCCAAATCCATCGCCATCAAACTCCACCACAAATATCACAAAAGAGGTAGGCATCCCTCTTTAACCTTTAGGTAGATTTTTTTTTTATATTTTTAATGGAGGTTTCAGGACTTTCATAAACTAATTGATGGCTGGACTTTCATTTTTATTTTCCAGCTACCACGAGTTTCAATGGCCAAACGGCTACCATAGAAAGCTTTCTTGAAGTATATACTTCATTTCTACGATGGCTTTTGGCCATTTTCATTGTTTTTGAAGTGTTAGAGAATGGCTGAGTCGACTCATCCATTTCTGTCTCTTAACGTTCAAATATTAATTCCTCACATTCGAACATTATACCTTTCAAATGAGGAAGACGACATAAACGTTTGCACATTAATCAAGTAACATATGAACGTTCTACACTACGTGCGAACATATTGAGAGTATGTGCGAAGGTATATTTTACATTCAAATGTACATTTGTAACGTTCACATGTATGATCGTTCATATTCTTGAGCGGCACATACATGCGAACGTTATTTAACATTTGTTCGAATATAAAACCTTTCAGTTGCCAAAAAGGTCAGAAACGTTCAAACTAATACTTAATGTACGTTCAAACGTCTTAATAAATACGTTCAAGAGCTTCCTCAGATGCGAATCTATTTGTTTGTACGTTTGAATGTAAAAATTTTCTGTTTATTTTATTAATACTGTGCGAACATATATTTGGTTTAATTCGAATGTGTGTTTGTCTTCATCACGTTCGAACGTAACTCACCTTACGTTGGAATGCTTATCCTAGAGGAAATTAACGTGGGAACCTAAAGCCTAAAACGTTTGCACGTATAAGGTTAATGTCCGAATGTGATAATTTACTTTCAAACGTATTCCTGAAATAATTTAGATTACAGTACATAGTATGCATCATAGTACTAATATTGCTCAATTTTTGTCTTTCTTTTAGGATATGGCTCATCTTTTTATGACTAGGAAAAGGGTGAGGGAAGAAACAAGTCAAGACACATCTTGAACGAGAAGTCATGATCAACCAATTCGACGAACTCATATGGGAGCATAAGAGCGTTAGAGACGTGTTCGTTATGAGAGACTGGATGAGTACAATGGTTCGGGAGTTTTATATAGGGATGTGCTACATGCCTCAGGATGCATCCTCTCACACCGTGATAGTACGCGGTGTTCAGTTCAAGGTCTCGGTGGATATCATCGCCGAGCTTCTGGATATCCGTTGTGTAGCTGAGATATCGACTGTAGGAGATGCTCAACCTAGGGATGGATCCCAATTAGATGCAGATATAAGCACTTCTGCATCATCTACTGACCCAGTTGACCAGTCGGCAGCTGAGGATACTAATGAGGACGATGACGACAGAGATGAGGATTTCTACATCCTCACTAGGAGAGACCGAGAGCAGCTCGATAGGAAGAACTCATTCAGCCACGTATAGCTCTTCCTTTTTTTCCACATGTTGCATCTTATTATTGCAACAAATGTGGATCTTGTGGCACATAAGGTCACATTTAGTTGGACTCGCGCACAGTTCCTAATACGAGTGGCACGTGGAGAGCCTATCGACTTGCCACTTCATTTTTTTTAGAAGATCCATTATGAGGTGAGCATTGTCTCCACGGACAACTTCTCATATGGAGTTCTCATTATCAAGCTATTACTGACCCAGAGGGTGCAACCCCAAGTGAAGGAGAGGCTAACATAAAAGATTAGCCCCATCGACATGACGGCACACCGTCAAAGCATTAGACAAGGGAAGGGGCATGCTCGAAGTTAGCCTAGCCCTGTACCAGATCTCATTTGGGCACTTTCAAATGAATTCCCAAGTAATTTTCACGTTTATTAAGGAGAGATCATAAAAATCTACACTTTATTGTATTTGTCCTTAAATGAGGATTGTTCATGGTAGAGAGTGTTGGACTTCCCAAGTTACGCTTGAAATAAGTAGCGTACATTTATTGTTCTACTTTATTTTTTGTAATATCTTGTATTTGTCAAGGTATATATTCATTTGTAATTGTTAAGGCAACTAATAAGGCTTCAATTGCATACAACGGTAAAGAGATCTGTATATGCTACTAGCACTAGATCCATACAAACTTGGAAATACCAATATTTCCTTGTACATGGCCACCTGGTTTATGGTCTAGCATGATCACAGGGATCTGTTATATATGTAATAATATATTTCCATGTAAAATCTATTATTATAAAAGAAATACAAACTCCCTTCTCAGTACTTCAAGCTAAGATCAGTTCTTCTCCTTCAATTCTTTCTCAAGATTTTAACAAACCTTTACATTGTATCAACAAGCCATGCCTTCAAAAACTTCTCTCAACCCTCTCACTTTTAATATGACAGTACACATGCTTACTACCAAATTAACCTTCACTAGTTATCTCGTATGGAAGAGCCAATTTCTTCCCTCATTAGTTGTCAAAGTCTCCTGGGTTATGTAACTTACGTAGATGGCTCCATCATTGAACCGCCATCTACTATTTTGGACAAAGATACATGGTTTTAAATCCTGCTCACACGACATGGAAACAGACTAATCAGCTCATTCTCAGTCTGGTTTCTCCTCCTTGTCTAAAGAGGCTATGAGCGAGACCACATTCTCCTATGACACATGGTGAGTTCTTGAATACTCTTTCTCTCACAAATCCAAAACAAGGGAGATTCAATTGAAAGATAAACTTCAACTCATCAAGAAAGGCATCCAATATGTTGCTAAATATTCTCGAGTTTTCAACAATGTGTGTGATCAACTTTTAGCCATGAGTCTTCCCTTGGTTGATAGGAACAAAGTGCATTGGTTTCTCTGAGGATTAGGTCCCACCACCATTATGTCTCACTCTCCAATTCCCAGTTTTAAGGATGTTGTACCTAAGGCCCACAATCATGATCTCATTGTTAAGTCTCTTGAGACTCAATCCGAACCTTCTGCAACATTCACTGCTTAATGGGATGGACATCAATCGGAAAATGGAGGTCATCCAAATAGGGGCAGAGGTGATTGCTTGGGTCGTGGTGGTGGTCAAACTTTTTACTCCCACACCAATGGCTCCCATAATTCTCGACCATCTTCTTCAACCCACAACAAACCGACAAACCAGATTTGTGACAAACAAGGCCATACTACCACTATATGTTGATATCTTTATGAGCAAACAGCCCACTTGACAGAGGCTCTATCATCTTACTCTATTCAAGATTCCTCACACCAAGCCAACCAAGATTGTATCCTAATAATGCCACAACATCCCACTTGACCAACAATGCCAATGCACTTAATAACGGAATTTCCTACTCTGGTAATAATGGAGTACTTGTAGGCAATGGAGAATCTCTTCCCATCACTCATAATGGTTCCACTTCTTCACTCAATTCCTTCCCTTGTCGTTCATTACATGATGTTCTTGTTGTTTTCGAAATTACCAAAAATCTTATATCTATTATTAGTCTTACGGTTGATCTCAATTGTTTTGTTCTATTTGTTGCCTATGGTTTTACTATACAGGATCTTCACATGGGGGAGGTGTTGGGCACTGCTAAGCAAAAGAATGGTGTTTATGTTCTCGATCGTGGACAACAGGCTTTCCTCATTTCTCCATTAGCGTCCCATGCATGCTTCCTTTACAATTTGGCATGCTCATCTTGGAAACTCCTCTCCTAAAATAGTGGAATTGTTTCATAAATTTAGTGTTATTTGTACTATTGGTTCCTTTAATATTTTCATTGGTTGTAAATTTGAATGGCATTTCTTTCCTCTCCTAGAGTTTTCCTCTCCTGGGGTTTCTCTATGTAGGGGTGTTTTCTCCTATTGCAGTACAGGCTTTCAGGTTATGTTGTGTCATTGTTGTGGAGTTTTGGTGGGTGTTAAGTGTAATGATGGCAGTTCCTCTTGAAGAAAGGTACAAGAAACTCTCTTTAACGACAACGGAGAGTGAAGAGATTCAAGTAGATGTCCAGCAGTTGCAAGATGCTGTTATTGGCAGATGTAAGTGTCTGTTGATCAAACTCTTTACTGATCATCATTATAATCAGGAGGCTTTCAAATTCACGATGAGGAGAGCATTGAGGCCGGTTAGGGAGATTAGATTCAGGGAACTGAATTTGGTGGTCATGTTAATCGAATTTGATGATGAACGTGATAAGGACCTGGTGATTAGAGATGGGCCTTCATCTTTTGATAAGCATTTGGTCTTAATTAAAGAAGTTGAAGGTCATCAATAAGTTCATCAGATCAAAATCACTAAGACATCTTTCTGGATTCGTTTGCATGATTTGTCATTCATAGCACGAAATGAGTACATGGGGAATCTGATAGGAAGTAAGATTGGACGGGTTATTGAAGTGGATATAGAAAAAGGTGAAATGGCTTAGGGGGAGTTTTTGCGTGTACAGGTTTCTATTGATGTTTCTAAACCTCTGCTGCATGGAAAGATGGTGAACATTGGTCTAGCTGAACCTGTATGGATTCGTTTCTCTTATGAACGATTACCTAATTTTTGTTATTGCATGGTCTCTTGAATCATGGTCATCTGGACTGTGATAAATGGCAGCAGAGTAAGAGTAGTTTTGAATCGGATGGATTTCCTTATGGAAGTTGGCTGCGTGCCGTTTTCCACCAACGCGACATTGGTCTCGTTGGGAGTTTCAAGCTGAGGCTAGTAGCAGTGTTCCGGTGGTCTCTCCGGCGGAGTCTAAGGGGAAGGAAGGTAATGAGATCATAAGTAAAGGCAAGAATCCAGGAGCCAGTTTGGGGGTTAAGGCAGCATTTAAGGAGTCAGTAGCTAAAGACATGCAGACGTTGGAGCCCATAATTCCAACACCTAATGTTGAATGTGAAAAGGAAGTTACGAAGGAAACGGCTACTGATGTTTTTGCAGAATTGATGAAGGTTGACGAGGGGATTTCAGGCTTGGACTCTATCTCTGAAGTTTCTGGAGGGGACCCTTAAGGGCCTGCTGATGGGCCAATAACTGTGGTTAATGAGGCCCAGGAAGGCCCGACTGAGAAACAACTTATCAAACCTAATGTTTTGGAGGGGCGTAGATGGAAATGATTGTCAAATATCAACATAATATGGCCGTCAGAATTAGTTTTGCATCAAAGATCGCTTTCAACCCATAAATAGAAGGAAAAGCTGGTGGATGAAGATGTTTCGCATCAAGTCTCAAAGAGGAAGGGGGCGTCTATTAATCCAATTGATGTTTCGGAACAGCTCCAAATATTTTCATCGGCGATGGCTGGGTCCCAACCCTGCCGAGAGCCATGAAACTCCTCAGCTAGAATGTCCGTGGGCTTGGGAACCCATGTGGCATTCAAGTCCTTTGAGACCTAATCAAGAAGGAAGCTCCCGATATAGTGTTTCTTCAAGAAACACGGTTAACGGTACGTGAATTTGATAGATGTAATTTAAACTTGGTTTTGTGAATTGCTTAACTGTTGATTGTGAGGGCAGAGGTGGGGGTCTTGCAATGCTATGGGGACATGATATTGATTTGTCCATCTTGAGTTTTTCTAAGTACCATATAGATGCATGTGTGAAGGAGGATGGGGATAGTTCTCTAAAGTACTTTGTTTCGAGAATTTATGGCCATCCTGACTCTTCACTTAGGCATTATTCTTGGGATTTAGTGCGAGCTTTACGTAGAAATGAGGATGAGGCGTGGCTAGTTTTTGGAGATTTTAATGAGATCCTATTTCATCATGAGAAGTTGGGGGGAAGGCAAAGAATGTATAGTCAGATGGGGGATTTTCGGGAAGTTGTTGATGAGTGTTTGCTTATAGATATTGGTTTTAGGGGTCTGAAATTTACCTGGTGTAATGGGAGGGGCCCTGGAGCTAGAGTGAGTGAACTTCTTGATCCTTTTTTTGGTAATCCTCTTTGGTGGGATTTATTTCCACAAGCTAAAGTTGTTCCTGGTAGTGTGGCCTACTCAGACCACTCCCCAATTTGCTTGGAATCAGTAACTGCTCGTGTTGAGAGGAGGAAGGAGCGTTTGTTTAGATTTGAAGCCATGTGGATTGGTGAGCCAAGTTGTGATAAAATTGTTAACGAGTCATGGCAATTTTCTAATAGAGGAAGCATAATGGAAGAATTGATGGTTAGAATTGGTGACTGTGGTAGAAGGCTTCAAGTATGGAATCGTGTGGATTTTGGACATGTTTAGAGGAAGCTTTAGAAGGCCAAAGACCGACTCAAACTATTGCAAGATACTAATCCCATGCTGAGATGAGAAGAGTTGAGTGCGGCTAGGGAAGAGGTTCATAAATGGCTAGAGAAGGATGAAGTAATGTGGAGGCACAGAGCTAAAGCTTTGTGGTTGAAAGAGGGAAACCAAAATTCAAAGTTCTTCCATTCTAAAGCTTCTTTCAGGAAAAAGAAAAATTCTATTGGAAAACTGCAGAATGAGGATGGGGAGTGGAAGGAAGGAGAACAAAGAGACCAATTGATTGTTGATTATTTTAGAGACATGTTCGTAGCATCAAGCTCGAGAGGAAATTGTGATTTTTTGGAGACTTTGGCAGGAAGAGTGAATGCTGAGATGAATGCAGATCTATCTATGCCTTACACTGAATCTGAGGTGTTTGCAGCTTTGAAGCAAATGGAATCAGCAACTGCACCTGGACCAGATGGCATGGCTCCTTTGTTCTTCCAAAATTATTGGCCTATTCTTGGTAAGTCAGTTTCTATTGTTGTTCTGGAAGTCTTGAATAATGGTGTAGTTCCCCCTTCGCTGAATCATACTTTTATTTCCTTAATTCCTAAGAAGAAGAACCCTGTTAAGGTGGCTGATTTTCGACCAATTAGTCTTTACAATGTGATTTATAAGTTGATCTCAAAGGTTATTGCTAATAGACTTAAAAGGGTCCTGCCATCTATCATTTCTGATCTCAATGTGCATTTGTACCTGGTAGACTCATTACGGACAATGTTTTTGTAACGCCCGTCCTTGAGGTGGGTCTTTCTACAAAATATTTTAGAAAAGACGACGGGAATTACCGTCCGATTTAGTTCGATTTAAAACATTTTACTGTCCTTCTCAAGGTGCAAGACTCTACGTTATAAAATAAAATGTGTTTTTATAATAAAAGAGGTCTATGGGTTAAAAGAGTAGAAAATATAAATCTTTAAAATAAAAAGCCCATTCGTACATTTAAAACCCTCATGCCTAGACTTTCGTGCTCTTCCCCTTTGGTCGTGTCCGTCCTGAAGCGTACTGCTCATTCAGTTCCTGTAGAAGGAGGGGCACACATAAAAACTAAAATGAGTCGAATAATTAGGAAGTATTACTTCACACCGTTAAAATATAGCAACGTAGGTTTTCAGTCATGCATTCATCATTCTATACATATTGTACGTACATGCATATATGCGTTCCTTCGTAAACATCAGTAGACGAGGGTTTTCTTTTCTAAACATGCTTTTATTTTCGTAAAACGTTTCCCCTGTTACTGCCTTCATTTCTTAAAGAATGTCATGCATTCATACATTCTTTTCTTTTTACTTTCATAGGCTAGTGGACACTATTATGCCCCGCGTGCTAGGGTTAGTGGCCCTATGGCCAATGGATTCACCCATGGTCACGAGTTGGAATCCCATTCCGTTAGGGATGCAGTACTGGATGCACTACCAGATACTACTACCCAGCATTGCAATCTGCCCATTCGTTCATTTGGGTACCCCTTTCATTCATATGGCCGTTGCATAGCTTCATACATTCATTATGCCACATGCCTTTCTTTCTTTCATTCATTCTTTTATTAATTCATGTCAGCTCTAAAAAGCTAGAGCTTTCATTCATTCATGTGCATGGGCATGAGCTTTCATTCTTTTCTTTTCTTTTCATTTATATCATACTTTCATAAGAAAACGTCATTTATTGAGAAAATGTTCATTTCGTGAGAAAACGTTGTTTGGGGCAAGAGCCCGAAAACGTCTTTTCGTGTCATGTCTTTTCTTTAAAAAAATACATACAATAGATACAGCATATAGTCATCCATTCACATGTGTACAATTAATACTTTGGGTGCGTGAACAGGGGCTGCCAAAGAGGGTCGTACATACTTATACTTTAAAGACGTTATTCATGTTTTTCTTCTTTTTCGTAAAACGTTTGCCCTTCGAAAGGCAAAGCATTCATTTTCTTCGTTTTCCAAAAGGGAAAGCTTTTTGTTTTCTTTTTCTTATCTTTAGAAAACTCTAGAAGAGTATGAATGTAATACTTACCTGGACTCCATGTTACTTTTATATCATACAGTCCATTTATGCACGTGTTAGATGACAACCTACGTGCATACATAACCTTGACGTTATTCTCTATCTAGTGCATAAGCAATTGAACTAGAAATAGAGCTATACTTTACTTAGAACACTCTCCTTCTATCCCGTGCTCTTTCACGTCTCTTTTTATGATAAAACTTTCGAGGACCCATTAGGGTCTCTACTTTCTTCAACCTTGACGTTCTAGTTCGAGTGCTTACTCACTAGGGTGAACTCATGATTCACCTTAGGATTAAAATACTAGGACCTTCACCTTATTCTTCTTATTAACCATATTTCGACGCATGACTTAAACCTACTAAGTCACGCATCCCATTCTTAGACCGTACATTCATCATTACCTTTTATGTATCTTAACTCACTCTAAATCTCATGACCATCCATACACATCACACGACTCTAAGCCAACCCTGAGGCTTAAGCACCGTGTAACCATATATAGGACAGATTACCTATTATATACAGTAAATCCGTCCGGCACATGTGTCTAACCAGATAACACACGTACCTTACCCCTTTATCACCTAAGACCAACATACCTTACATTGGTCATCGGGTCGTATGGACAAGCGCATACTCCGATACCAACCTTCTCTTACTAGGCTAGTACGACTCTTTGTGCTACCCGTCCTTTTAGACAGTTCATCCCAATACTTGACACGATAAGACTCCATTCATAACTACACTTTACATCACGCCATATAGCTCCAGACTGTTCCCAAGCTACACCGTGACCTTGTCACATCACCTCATATACATCCTAGGTCATCACAGCTCAACTCCATGATTGACCACGTCACTTCATGACGTTGCCCAGTCATGCTTCTGTTGCACTACTCTGATACTTTCTAGTCACTTCGTACTTATTCCCAACCATAAGCCAGTTACATGGCGACACCCGTCGCCTTGGACCACAGGCCATATCTCAGCCACTTCGGGACACTGTTCCACAGTTCCCAACACCATACATTAAGTTCTTCCCCTATTAACTACGCAACCACCCTTATATTTACGACACGCCATACGGTGTATCGCTACACCTCATGGAGTACACTCCACGCATACTCCCTTCACAACATCACGCCACATCACCATTATGACACACACGCCATATGGTGCATCATTCCACCACATGGAGTACATTTCACGTGTACTCCCTTCACAGCATTACGCCATATTACCACTACGGCACACACGCCATATGGTGTATTATTCTACCAAATGGAGTACACTCCACGTGTACTCCCTTCACAACACTACGCCACATCACCACTACCGCACATAAACCACAACCACACTTCATAGCACAGCCTACAATGCTACACAGCACACTTCCCATCTACGCCCAACACTTCGCGTCACAGTCCACACCACCATACTACACAGCACACTCCACAATATTAACAACACAGTCCACAACCTAGTCAACTAATTAGCATCTAACAAAATAGCAAGGGATAGAGAGTTATACCATCGACGGGATAACCCGTGTGTCGCTCGTTGACCGTCACAGCAATAACGTCGGAAGGAACATACGGGATGGCTACACCACGTACGGTGACTATTTAGGCATTTAGATAGCTAGGTGTGGTCTTGGAAGGGCCTAAGGTGGCCTTGTGATGCTGGCAAGGAGCGTATCACGATGGATCTAGCAGTGTACAGTGACGACCAGCCACGTGCAGTGGCTGTCCACCACATAAAGTGGTGGTTTAGGCTTAGGGTTAGGCTAAGGGAAGCTACCGGTGGAGCCGTGGAGGCTTGGCGGTGGTCGTACGGCGATCCACTGTGGTGGAGAGGGGCTGGCAATGCACTGTGAGGGAGATAGGAGCCACAGGAGAGTGAGAGAGAGTGAGGGAGCATGGGTGGTGGATCTGAGCCATGGGTGGTCGAGATGGCTTGATGATGGCCTAAGGATGCCGGAGAGGGTGGTCACCCACCATGGGTGGCGGTGCACGGCGGTGGATCTAGCTTAAGAGGGTGCGGCGTCCGTGGGAGAGTGAGGGAGAGTGAGCCTGCATGGTGGCTAAGCTGGACGTGGGGATGGTTGTGGGAGGTGGCCAGAGGCCAAGGGAGGTCCCGGTGGTGGTGACATGCCTTGGGTGGCGGCGTACGATGGTGGAGAAGGGGAACCTGTGCAAGAGACCGGTGGAGGGGGGCTCGCCGAAGGGAGATGAGGCCAGTGGGAGGGGCAGTGAGGCTCACCGGCGCACGGTGGGGCCGAGCTGGGGCTAGAGCCGTCCGGTGAAAGGGAGGGTCTTCGTACGTCGTACGCTGAAGGAGAGGAAGGAGAGAGAGAGGGGAGGGAAAAGTGAGGGAGAAGAGAAAGGGGCTAGGGTTTTATCCTAAAACCCATCGTCTGGAGATCTATAAAATGATCTAACGATGACCCTTAAATACTGACTTGAAAATGTGTAAACAATAACTTAATTAAAAGTACTGAAAAGAATCTAGATAGAATAGTATTTAAAATAATATTCCTTCATCATTTATAAAATGATGAAGTCTTACTTAAAATATTTAAGAGAATAAAATCATTAAATTAATCTAAAGATTCCATCATTATTTAAATCATGTAATATTTTAAATAACTGGAATCATTTATATAAAATAATTCCCACAATTATAATATTTTTGGAGCTCTTCAAAGATATTATAATTGAGTTATTTAAAATTTAGTTAAATAACAATAGGGATCTTCCATTTAAAATACACATAACTTTAAAACACAAAACTAGTTTTATAAATTACATAGTATCTTTTAAAACACGCCATCGGGGTCTGGCACGCATAACAGGACTCTTAGACACTAGAGAGGAGCGGACAGGCTATCGCATCAGACGTAATTGCTTACATTAGAAGGAATGAAGGAGCAGGGTATCACAGTTTTAGTTGCTTATGAGTTAATCCATTATTTGAAAATGAAGAGAATAGGAAAAAAAGGTTATATGTCTCTCAAACTTGATATGAGTAAAGCGTATGATCGGGTTGAATGGGGTTTTTTAGAGGAAGTTATGAGGAAGATGGGATTTGATGCTCGCTTGATTTCTTTGATTATGAATTGTGTTCAGTCTGCTTCCTTTTCAATCCTTGTTAATGGTGAACCGAAGGGTCTCATAACTCCTAGTAGAGGGATTCGCCATGGGGACCCTTTGTCGCCGTATCTTTTCTTGCTAGTAACTGAAGGTTTGATTTCTCTTTTAAAAGATGCTGCTCATCAGAATGAGATCCCTGGTATTAAGCTTTGCAGAAATGCCCCTTGTATCAACCACTTATTATTCGCGGATGACAGTATCATTTTCTGTAAGGCTGGAGTAGATGATAATAGGAAGATTCGAATTTTGTTGGAAAGATATAAAAAAAGTCTCTGGCTAGAAATTCAACACGAAGAAAACTGCAATTTTTTTAGTAGCAATGTTCCACGGGAAAGACAAAAAGAGATAATGTTGTTATGGGGGGTAGTTGGAGTGCAGAATTATGAGAAGTATTTGGGCCTTCCTCCTATGGTTGGTAGATAAAAAACAAAGGCATTTTCTGAGATAAAACAAAGGGTCTGGAAGAAGCTTCAATGCTGGAAGGAAAACATGTTATCACAAGGTGGGAGAGAAATTTTGCTTAAGGCAGTGGCCCTATCAATTCCAACTTACTCCATGAGTTATTTTCTTTTACCTATTAGTCTTGTGTCTGAATTGGGAGCCATGATGGCTAAATTTTGGCAAGGACAAAAAAAGAATGAGAAGAGAATTCATTAGATGAGTTGGAAAAAAATGTGTGAGCATAAAGGAAGAGGAGGACTTGGTTTTAAGGACTTACATGTATTCAACTTGGCTTTATTAGCCAAACAAGGCTGGCGGATTATGCAGGAGACAGACTCACTTATCCATAGAGTCTTTAAGGCTAAATACTTCCCTAATGGAGATTTTTTGAATGCTAGATTAAGTAAGAGACCCTCGTTCACCTGGAGAGGCATTTGGGAGGCAAAGAAAATGATGAATAATGGATGCTTATGGAGGATTGGAGATGGTAAACTTGCTAAGCTTTGGCTGGACCCTTGGATTCTTGGGCATTGTTCCTTGATGAATGAAGATGTTTTAATTGCTGATGAATTTCAAGAAGCTACTGTTGACAATTTAATTGACCCAGTTTTTAGAGGCTGGAACTTAGCTCAATTGAGAGCTCTCTTCAATCCAAGTTTGGTTTTAGAAATTTTAAAAGTTTTGATCTTTCCAAGTGAGCAACCTGACAAGATGATTTGGTCTCAAGAAAGGAGTGGGAATTTCAGTGTAAAAAGCTACTACAGATTTTTCAATAATCAAGTACAGGGCTGTCAAGGAGAATGCTCTAATGAAAGGCAATAGCAGTCTTTGTGGAAGGTCATGTGGAAAATGAGAGTCCCCAACAAGATTAAGGTCTTTGCTTGGCGAGCATGTAAGGAGCTTTTACCTTCACAACAGAATCTTCTCAAAAAGCATGTTGATATTGAAGATTCTTGCTGTTTATGTAAGCAACAATTTGAAGACATAGGTCATGCTTTACTCCACTGTCCTGGGATTCATTCTAGCTGGTTGCCTTACTTCCCTTTCATCCAACAGTTAGAAAGTAATTTACCAGTTCTGCAAATAGCCTTGGAAGTGTTAAAGCGGGGTCAGGGTGAGGATTTATCATTGTTCTTTGCCATTGCATGGGGCTTATGGTGGAGGAGAAACCAAATGGTGCATGAGATGAAAAACATTGCAGTTCAGCAGGTAATTGATTATGCAATATTTGTGAGACGATCCTTTACTGATATGAAACGTTTGCCTACAATGAAAGCCAGAGAGTATTTTGATTGGAAACCACCACCTTCGGGTTGGTTGAAACTGAATGTGGATGGTGTTGTGTTTAGTAATATTCATAAGGCAGGGGTGGGTTTGATCCTCAGAGATGAAGATGGAAATGTAATATTGGTAGCAAGCTAGGTGGAATCTAAAATGAGTAATGCTGAAGCTATAGAATTGTTGGCTGTTTTCCATGCCTTACAATTGGTTTCTGCCATGGGGATTCAAAGGCTACTTGTGGAATCAGATTGCTTAATGGTGGTCCAAGTCCTCAATAATGAAATTGTTTCTAATGCATTGTTAGATCCATTACTAAGTGCAATAAGGAAATTATCAAGTGTTTTTGTAGACTGTCTTTTCCAACATATTTATAGAGAAGGTAATCGGGTGGCTCATGTGTTTACCCGATATACTTGAAACATTGAGAGTATCTCAATGTGAAATGAGTGTTGTCCAGACTTCCTTTCTCAAGTTATTTAGCTTGATAATTGTCTAACCTCTTTTTTATTAATGAAAGTTGTTTTCACATCAAAAAATAAAATATTTTCATTGGTTGTCAACTTGGCAAGAGCCACATTCCCTTCTTAAATCATAATACCCGGCCCGTAGTTTGTTTCTTCTTGATATTGTTCGTTGTGGTTTATGGACTCATTGTCCTTTTTCTTCGGCCATCTTCTTTTCTTGAACTGTTTCAACTTGGACTTATTGAGTGGAGGCCTTATGCTTTAAGCGATAAGTAGACGAGAGGATCCAATTTAATGGGCCTTAAGGAAAACATGGGTTGGCTTTTAGCTCGACTTTTAGTAGTTTGGGTTTCTAAACACTGTCGGGTGCATCTTCAAATTTTGCCTAATTACGATTGGAATGGTTTGTATTAAATAGTCAAAACTCTTCAGCTCTATTTTTGAGTTACAACAATTTTAAACTCTTCTCTAAATTTGGTGAGTTATTGTTCATAACTTAAAGAAATTTTTTATTTCTAAATTTCTCTAACCCTCTCATCTCTATCTGTGTCACCCTCCCTCTCCAGTATTTGATTATATATATGTAGATATGATCTGTGTTGTATAATTTAGGTTGAAAAAAAATAGTTGGAAAATAATAAGTTAATTAAAAAGTTAAATTATTAATTAACATATGGTTAGTATAATTGTAAAATATGAAAGATAAATAAAAAAATATTATTATTAAAAAATAATATTATATTACTATTTTGACTAATACAATGTAGAATTATATCTTGAATAATTTTAGTTTTATACAAAACATATACTTTTAGCTAAATTTTAGAGATGATTTTAACTAGATGAATGCCAATGCTCTAATAAAGGCTAGACATGACTTCTAGGTATGCTATTTGCCTTCTTCTTCTTCTTCTTCTTTTTCCTTTTATTTGGTTTGTTAATTAAATCTTAATGTCAAATAGAAGTTTTAAGTGTGTAAGTCTCGCAGCCTTTTTGTAAGAAAGTGAGTTTCATTAGAAAAAAGTAATTTTTTTTACATATTTTTATGATGAGATATACTTTTTTTTTAACAAAGGCCATGTGTGAGATTTGTACAAATAATTATTCTTTATATATATATATATATATATATATAAATATATATAAACCTATGATAAAAGATTAGTTAGGTCGTATGGCATAAGTTTTGTTGTAGTTTGGATGTTGAAGTGATCTTAGATGATCTAAGTTGATCTGTAAATAGTAATATTTTATGATTCTTATTGAGATGTGATTGAATGTAAATAGATTGAGATATGTGTTTAAATGTATGAAGTAGGTTAAGATGAATTTAACTTTTTAACATTTATAGAAAATTAAAAAAGTAGTGAATTTTATCAATAATTGATTTGAAATAAGTTGAGATTTGCTTATTTCATTTTAACAATCAAACACTCCTATTAAATAACCATACTAGAGTTATTGAATAATAATAGATGAGAAGAGCTTTGAGAAAAAGATTATTCTTATTTTTCAGATAAGTGAGTAGGACTAATAGAAGTATAAATGGTCATATTCACAAGTTTCAAGTAATACACATAATATTAGGAACTCTTTTATTTTTAAATATAAAATTAAGATAGAGAAATAATATTTACAGTCATAAATTATGTAAGTACCATGCATTTTTTTTTTTAAAATAAGTAAATATGGAGCCTACAAAAAAATAAATGTTTTAATAATGGATCTTACTCTTTTTCAAAAAGAATGTGCGATGCCTACACAACCTATAACTATATCTAACATTATTCATTAAAATAATAATATAAAAATGTGTGTATATATATATCTTCTAAAACTTATATTATTTAATAATCAATCATAATTTTAATTTTATAAACAATTCATTTAATGAACGAATTCAACAATTTAAATTCATCCGAATTGATCACGATCAACTTACTTAGTATTCTTATTTATTTACAGTATTTGTGAGTAATGGTTAGGATTGTAAAAATAAACTGAAGAACCAGAAAATTGACCCGAACTAGTTGGTTCTGTCCAGTTTTGGATCGGTTTAGTCCAGTTTTGGACCGGTTTGGTCCAAGACCAATTCTTCCATTTTAAAAACCGATCATAATGGGTCTGGTCTCAATTTTATATTTTCTAGGACTGAACTGGTTCGCATATTTATATATTTTTAATTAATTTTTAATATTATATTTTTTTATATTTAATGTAATTTTTATAAATTATAATTATATATGAAATAATGTTATATTATAATTTATAACATAAAATTTTAATCTTAAATATAAACATTTATTTGATCATATGTTTTAAATATAAAATATATATTAATTGCATATTATGACTTAATAAATTCTTAACATATTCATTTTAATAAATATATTAGTAATACTAATATACATTATTATATTAATTACTATATTATTACTAACTTATAGCAATAGTATTATACCTGGTCCTCTCCTTGGTGAAGGTTTGAGGTTTTCGCTTTACTCTCTTGCAAAGCTGCGTCTCTTGGGCGTGAGTCTATAGAGGTTACCAACATCATGGAGGAGGAGCTCACACAAAGATGGAGAATGTTGAACCTTATAGAGGAAGAGCAACAATAACTGATCCTTCTAGAGGAAGATATTCTCTCTACCAAACTTAGAGGCAGCCACTACCTCCTAGCTTGCATTCTTAATGATAGGAATGGCAACCAAGAGGCTTTCAAGTCAACTATGGCGAAGGTATGGAACCTAGCAAGTTAGCTAACCTTTAAAGATCTCGGTCCAAACAAATTCCTTCTAGAATTCCAACTGTTATCAAACAAGAAAAAAGTTCTATAGGGGAGGCCTTGGTCTTTCGATCGTCACATAATATGCTTGAAGGAATTTGAAGGGGAACTGTCCCCAAACGAAGTTATATTCATGACAGAACTTTTTTGGGTCCAAGTGCACAACCTTCCTTTTGCGGGAATGAACGAGAATCTGGGAAAGAAGATAGGTGCAGCCATTGGCAGGGTACACACAGTGGAAGTAGATGAACAAGGTTGTGGGTGGGGGAGTTATCTAAGGATTAGAGTGGAAGTAAACGTAACCAAACCTCTGTTACGAGGAAGGATGATAAATTTGGGCAGGAAACAATAATGGACATATTTTAAATACGAACATCTTACAACTTTCTGCTTCAAGTGTGGCCTTATGAAACATGCAAATGGGAAATGCCCAAGCTTCAGTTTAGCCCCTCAGGCTCAAGAACAATACGGACATTGGTTGAGAGTAGCTTCTGGCATACCTCAACCTGCCTCAGGGAAAAAGTATGGTGGTTCTCCAGCATTCTCATCTGAATGGCCCTTTCGCCAGGAGCAACCAGAGGTGGCAGGTGATGGGAAAGAGGTGGGTGAGAAATCTCAATCAAATGCAGAGGTCGAGTCTTCAAGTCAGAACAATACAGTTCTTTTACAAGAACCATCCACTAGGCAGCAAAAGGCACATCAGGTCAACCTGGACAGCAGCAAGCCCACTGAGCAGGAAGATAGTCTAATAAACTTGTGTGAAGATCCCCAAGTTTTCGGGATATCTGCTACACCAAATGAGGAATGTCAACCCTCATTTGAGGATGTTAGTAACAAAAGTCAAAAATTACCTTTTATTATGATTAGTAATAGTAGGCCTGTTGAGAACAGTGTTAGTAGCAGATGTCTTTCCCCAAACAAGTTAAGTGCCCACCTTTCCAACCCCCCTATCGATGTACCATGTGTATTTCCAAACTTACCTACTAAAGGGAAAAAGTGGAAAAGGAAAGCTAGGGAAAAGGTTACCATACTCTCGGACATAACCAACTCTCTTAATGGCCCTCCTCACTCTCAAGGGGCCAAAAGACCAGTCTCAACAATGGAAACCAGATCTAGAGGTCTTGGTCACAAAAAATAAAAAACCACACTCAAACTTGCAGGGAGTTCAACTCAAGACATTAAGGTGGTGGTTGCTCAGTAGCCCCACCTCTCCCAATTAATATCTTGGGCTGGAATTGTCGGGGGCTTGGGAACCCTCGAACAATTCTTGAACTTCACAGGATGGTGAAGATAAGGTTCCCACATTTGGTTTTCCTTATTGAAACCAAATGCAATAGTAACAAGATGGAAAAGATCCGAGTAAAATTGGGGTTTGACAATTGTTTCAGTGTAAACAACAAGGGTAGAAGTGGTGGTTTGGACCTCTTCTAGAACCACTCTATTGATTTCAGTGTGACATCTTACACCAGTTGGCACATTTCAGGCCTAATTAACCAAAACAGTGTTGAACAACCCTGGTTGATAACAGGGTTTTATGGTCACCCAAACTTTGCCAAAAGGAATGAAACTTGGAACCTTCTCTCAAGGTGTTAACCCCTGGCCTAAACACCCCTTGGCTTTGCTTCGGGGATTTTAATAAGATCACTAGCATAGATGAAAAGTCTAGAGCTGCTAGTAGACCTTACAAACAAATTATTAATTTTAGCGGGGCACTGGAGCACTGTGATTTAAATGATTTGGGAATTTGTAGAGGACAAGTTTACTTGGGCCAATAATAGAGAAGGGGTTATGTTCACCAAAGAAAGGATCGATAGAGCCCTTGGAAACTCTCAATGGATTAAGAAGTTTGTGGACGACTTAGTTCAACACCTGTTAGCAATTTCCTCTGATCATAGACCCCTCTTAATCACAATACAAAATCCAAGCATCAGGAAAAAACAAGGCATAATGTTTTGGTATGAAGCAAGTTCGGGCAAAAAAAATGGTTGTGGAAACCTTGTAAAACAAATTTGGGATCACCCTACAAGAGAGCAAGATCAGTTGTAGAACACTTTAGTTGGTCTTAAAACATGTAAAGAAGGGTTGACAAAATGGAGTAGAAACCTGCATAGAAACCAAGAGGAACTACTGAAATTCAAAGAGGAAAAGCTCAACTCTCTAAAAAAAACAAATGAGGGCCATCTATATGCTGAAATTCGAAGTCTTCAAAAGGAAGTGGATTCAATGTGGGAGGCAGAAAACTTAAAATGGCAACAAAGAGCAAATCAAAACTGGTTAAGGGATAGGGACAAGAACACAAGGTTTTTTCACCAATATGCAACTTAAAGGAGGAAGCAAAACTCTATCTCCAAGATAAAAAAAAACGAGGCTGGCCAAGAATGCACTAGTCCCCAGGAGATAAGCCATATTTTCCAAAAGTGTTTCAAGAGCCTGTTCACCTTCTCAGATCCTACTAGAATTGATGAATGCATCTCAATCTTGCCAAGGAGGCTAACAGCAGAAATGAACCATACCCTAAATGACCCTTTCAAAGAAATAGAAGTTAAAGAGGCCATATTCAACATGAACCCACTAGGGTCACCTGGCCCAGATGGTTTCCTTGCCATCTTTTATCAAGAACATTGGAAAACAGTGAGTCATAGGGTCACTCAGGCAGCTCTTGATGTCTTAAATAGAGGCAGTTGGACAAATGACATGAATAACACCTACATTGCCTTGATCCCTAAGAAACACTCCCCCTCTCAAGTCACAGATTTCAGACCAATAAGTCTATGCAATGTTTTTTACAAAATTATTGCAAAGACCTTGGCCAATAGATGAAGAGTGTACTGACATATATCATCTCTCCTACACAAACAACTTTTGTCCATGGTAGGCTAATAACAGAAAACATAACAGTGGCATTCGAGTCTCTCCACACTATGAAGACAAGGTTGAAGGGTAAGGAAGGCTTCATAGCCCTCAAACTCGACATGAGCAAAGCTTACAACAGAATAAAATGGCCTTTTCTAAAAGCTGTTCTGCAGAAATTTGGTTTTGAAAATAAATGGGTGGATTTAATTATGAAGTGTGTTGGGACTGTTTCCTACTCTGTTCTCCTCAATGGTGTTCCACAAGATTGTTTCCAACCAACTAGAGGGCTCAGGCAAGGGGATCCACTATCTCCATACCTTTTCATCATGTGTACTGAGGTGCTTAGCTGCATGCTAAATAAGGCTAAACAATCTAGGATTCTCACTGGTCTACCAATTAGGAGGAAGAAATTATCTATAAACCATTTATTTTTTGCAGATGATAGCATTCTCTTTTGTAAGTCAAATTTTATTGAGTGGAGCAGACTCTACTACCTGCTGGAATCATACGAGCTAGTCTCGGGTCAAAGGTTAAACAAGGAAAAATCTTCAGCATATTTCAGTAAGAAAACCTCAAAGGAAACCAAAAGAATTCTCACTAGTATTGCTGGGATAAGAGGAACCAATTCATATGAAAAGTATCTAGGTCTTCCAACTTTAATTGGAAGATCTCAAACCCAATCTCTTAAAAGCATTCTTGACAAGGTGCAGGCCAGGATCTCAAATTGGAAGAATAAATTTCTCTCTCAAGCAGGGAAAGAGGTTCTGATCAAAGCCATCATTCAGGCCATTCTAGCTTATAGTATGGGTATTTTCAAGCTGCCAAGACAACTAGTACATGAGCTTAATAAAATGGTGAGGAATTTCCTATGGGGGCAGCAAACACAGGAGAACAAAATACACTGGGTCCATTGGAATCAGCTAAAGAGAGCTAAGTGCAAGGGAGGCCTTAGCCTAAGAGATTTTGAAAACTTTAATCAAACTCTTCTAGCAAAACAAGGGTGGAGGCTAATCTCTAACCCGGAATCCCTGGCAGCTCAAGTACAAAAAGAAAAGTATTTCCATAATAAAGATTTCCTCACTGCCTCACCAGGTCAGAATACATCCTTCCTTTGGCAAAGTTTTTTGGCAGCTAGACCATTGTTAAATGAGGGTTTGCTATGGAGAATAGGGGATGGGGGATCCACAAGCATTTGGAAGGATAAATGGCTTCCCATCAGACATAACTTATTCAAGCCTCAAAGTTCTCTCAAATTCCTACATGCTAACACAAAAGTCTCATTCCTCACTGACAAAACAACAAACCAATGGAGAAAGGACCTGGTCTCAATTTTATTCACGAAAGAGGTAGCTGACCTGATCAAAGCAATACCTTTTAGTCCATATCCCAGCCCAGACAAACTGCAATGGAGATGCACAATCTCAGGCATCTTTAGTATCAAAAGTGCCTACCACCTGCTGACAGAGATGGACAACCAGAAGAAAGGCCAATCATCCAATCCCCAAACAACTCAGGCTCCATGGACAAAGATTTGGCATTTGAGCATTCCTAATGCTGCTAAATCCTTCCTATGAAGGGCTTGCTTAAACTCTTTACCTACTAGAGCTAACCTGTGGAAAAGAAAAGTCACAGAAAACCCTACCTGCTCAATCTGCAAGCAACAACCTGAAACTACTGAACATATCCTATGGGAATGCCCCTCGGCAAAAGACACTTGGGCTAAGAGTACAAGGAAACTTCAGAAAACTAGCCCCACTTATCACAATTTTACAGATCTAGTGGATGGTTTTGTCGAATATCTGGAACATGAAGACCTTCTACACTTTGTCATAACATCATGGTTTATTTGGAAAAGGAGGAATGAATGGATCTTCAAGGGTGTTTTTTTTCCATCCCACAAATATTAGTCAGCAAGCAAGGCAATTGGTGGAAGAGCTACATCAGATTGAACAATAGAAAAGGAGTCAACCAATCTCTTGCAAACAGCAAACCAAATGGGAAGCCCCATCCAAAGGCAAATTGAAAGTGAATTGGGATGCATCCATAAACAAAATATCATGTCAGGTAGGAGTTAGAGTAGTTGTTAGAGATTGGCAGGGTCAAGTTCAAGGCACCCTCAAGATGAATCAGGATCTATTTCCCAATCCACTAATAGTAGAGGCCTATGCTGCTCTACAAGCAGCAATTTTCTACAAGTCTTCAGGATTCAAGGACATCATTATGGAAGGAGATTCCATACAGGTTGTCATTGGCCTCACTACTCAAACAGACTCAATCACTTATGCAGGAAAGCTTATGGAAGACACAAAGAAAACTCTGGACTCTTTTACAATTTGGCCAGTAAGGCATACTGTTAGAGCAAACAATTCTGTTGCTAATGCTTTAAGAAAGGATGTTTTACACATCAGTGGTTATACCACTTCTTTTGTTTCAATTCTTCTCTGTATTCAGACTCTTGTTTAAGAGATATTAATACAGGTTATGGTTATTTCAAAAAAAAAAAAAATAGTAATAGTATTATAGCAATAGTATTACTATATATTAATAATATTAGTGTATTACTAATATATATATTAATAATATATATATAAAATTAGAGATTTAATATATATTAAAAATTGAAAAATCGGGTTGTAATAAGTAAAATTGAAAATATCAATTTAAAAGAATAACTAGTACGATATCGATTCTTAAAAATATAAAATTTATGTATATTGATTTGATCTCAAAATTTATTTAAAATGAGATCAAATTGGATCGATTACATCCTAATGATAGTGGCATAGGATGAGGAAAGTGAGAAATATAAATCAGGCAATAAATTTTCTTAAATGAAAGTCATTTTTATTTAATAAAATTCAAAGTTATTTTGTAAAGAACAACAATTTTTTATGCCAAAAATTTGTGATGCTCCCGTAACTGGACGCCAGGGCAAAATGCCTGAGTGACAAAAGATTTCAGAGGATCTAAAATCGGGGAAGCAGTGAATTGAATCGATCTCTCTGGTTCGGGAACGAAGAACACCACCTGCAACATTGGGGTTAATTTAGTGAGATAGGGTTTTGCCCCCGATGGATCTCCTCCGCACCTACACTGACCAAAACGACGTCGAACTCGACGACCCAGAGGACCAAAACCAAAACCCTAATCCCAACACGCCGTCACCGGACGCCTCCCCGCCTCGCCTCCTCCCCGGCAAGTCCGCCGCTCCCAAGGTTGACGACACCATGCTAGCCCTGACGGTAGCGCACGCCCACCAAGCCCTGTCCAGGCCCATCGACCCGGTCCAGCACGCCGTCGCCTTCAACCCCACCTACGACCAGCTCTGGGCCCCCATCTACGGCCCCGCCCACCCCTACGCCAAGGACGGCATCGCCCAGGGCATGCGCAACCATAAGCTTGGCTTCGTCGAGGATGCATCCATCGAGCCCTTCGTCTTCGACGAGCAATACAACACTTTCCACAAGTACGGCTACGCTGCCGACCCCTCCGCCTCTGCCGGCAACAACTATGTCGGAGATCTAGACGCTTTGCGCGAAAACGACTCCATCTCCGTCTACAGCATACCGCAGCACGAGCAGAAGAAGAGGAAGATAGAGAAGAAGAAGGAAATGGAGGAGGATAAGGACCCCGAAGAAGTCGTCGACAAGGTGGAGCTTGATAATCCTGCGAGCGACACCTGGTTGATGAAGAACCGGAAGAGTCCTTGGGCAGGCAAGAAGGAAGGTCAACAAACCGAATTGACGGAGGAGCAGAAGAAGTACGCTGAGGAATACGCGAAGAAGAAGGGCGAAGAAAGAGAGAGAGGCGGAGAGAAGGGCGAGACTGTTCCAGATAAGAGCACGTTCCATGGTAAGGAGGAGAAGGATTATCAGGGTAGGTCTTGGATCGCGCCGCCCAAGGACGCCAAGGCCACGAACGAACATTGTTATATACCCAAGAGGTTGGTGCACACTTGGAGCGGCCACACCAAGGGCGTGTCCGCAATCCGGTTCTTCCCGAAACACGGTCATTTGATTTTGTCAGCGGGGATGGACACGAAGGTGAAGATTTGGGATGTGTTCAATTCTGGAAAATGTATGAGGACCTACATGGGCCACTCCAAGGCGGTTCGGGATATTTGGTTTTGCAACGACGGCACCAAGTTTCTGACTGCCGGGTATGATAAGAATATCAAGTACTGGGATACAGAGACCGGGCAAGTGATATCAAGTTTCAGTACCGGGAAGATTCCGTACGTTGTCAGGCTTAATCCGGACGAAGATAAACAGAACATCTTACTGGCGGGGATGAGCGATAAGAAGATTGTTCAGTGGGATATGAACACGGCACAGATTACGCAAGAGTACGATCAGCATTTAGGAGCCGTGAATACCATTACTTTTGTCGATAATAACAGGAGGTTTGTTACTTCAAGCGATGACAAGTCGCTTCGTGTATGGGAATTCGGGATACCTGTGGTCATAAAGTATATTAGTGAGCCGCATATGCACTCTATGCCATCAATTTCTCTCCACCCTAGTACGAATTATCTTGCCGCTCAGAGTTTGGATAATCAGATTCTTATATATGGCACGAGAGAGAGGTTTCAGCTCAATAAGAAGAAGAGGTTTGCCGGGCACATTGTGGCCGGGTATGCTTGCCAGGTCAATTTCTCACCTGATGGACGGTTCGTTATGTCTGGAGATGGTGAGGGTAAATGCTGGTTTTGGGATTGGAAGACATGCAGAGTCTTCAGAACTCTTAAATGTCATGAGGGAGTATGCATTGGGTGTGAGTGGCATCCATTAGAACAAAGCAAGGTTGCAACATGCGGCTGGGATGGATTGATTAAGTACTGGTAAGTGAGCCTTTCATTCTCTGGTATTATAATTAGTCAACAAAACCCTTTTCAAGGTATTCGTATATGCATCTTGTTTTGTATGTGCCTTATGTGTGTATACATATATATATATATATATGATATTTGCAGTCATAGAGTTAGCAAGCGCTGCGCAACTCATGACACATATCACTATTTCTCTTTACGGATTGATTAGGAAACCAAGAATTACTGTTTGTGGATCCACAGTCCATTGCCCTAACATATCACCATTTCAATAGCCGGTGTTTGTCGTCCTTTCATTGGAAGCTCTATTCTCTCTACAAGAAGAATCTCCCTCTTCTTCAAGCCCGTATTGGCACACCTAACATTCATGCATTTAAGGATTTCCACCTTGAAATGCTAATCGAGATGAAGGGGGCTGCCTGACCCAAGAATAAATCCAACTAATGCTTTAAAATTCTAATTACTAACCTGCTTGCAACAACTCATTATTGGTATGGTCATTTGGTGTAAAACCCTGGATTGAGTATAGAATTTGGTGAATGGTATCCCACTTTTCTTGGGAGGGAGAAGTTCTTGGCCTTTATAATGATCAAAGCACCTTCTAAGAAATGTGGGATCTCATTCACTAGAAAGGACAAGATTTTCATTCTCCCAGACAATGGGGGATCCCATTCACAACCTCCTGTACTCACTCTGGGACATTGCATCTTGAGCCTAGGGTTCGCTACTATTATTAAGGTAGGAGTTTAAAGCATTGGTAATGTCTTCTTCATTATTATGTTTGTTGTTGCAAACATGGTGTTCCTTTTTCCAGAGCTTCATTAGCTCACAGCAGCTAGGCTTTTCATTCATTCAGTGAGTTCACATCCTTCCAGAACTTATACATAAACTGAAAAGGAGGGTGAAAATACCCTTGTGTGTTATCTTAGATCTTCCGAGAAATCCATTCACTTACATCAAAGGCTGATGATAAAATTACATTATATTCTACTAAATGCATCGTAACTGGCACGTAGGTTTTTTAGCACTAACTCAAAAGTAATTCTTTTTTTATAAGAAGATATTATATTAATATTGAAATAGGCATAGTCCACTAAAACCCAAATAATTCTAAGGGCCTTCTTTTAAGCAATACGCTTCAGACACTTGAGAGCTGGGGCATCTCAAATGCCATTGACTCTCTCTTAACTCTGAAATGCATGCGTGTTGAGTTGCTTGTATTCCAGCCTTCCTAGTCTAATTATAATTATGGCCAAACAATACCAATTAAAATGACATAAAAACCAAATTGTTTCCCACTGACCTGAACCTGTTCTCGTTATCACTTGTAGGTTGCCTTTGGGTAGTGGGGTATTCTCAGGTATCTGTAAATAGTAGTGAAAAAGTAATGATAGAATATTGAATGGTAGTGAATAATAGTGAAAAGTAGGTGAAAAGTAATAATAAAATAATAAATAGTAGTAAGGTATTATGAGATTCTTAGTACCCAAACTAGGCCTTAATCTCCCATATAGCGGTCTAGGAGGTTAAGCTTTTTAATCTCATCACCATTTATAATGTTTGGTGTGTGCAATTGAGGGTATATTTGTCAGCATGTGAAATTAGGCTACTAAAACAATGTTCATTATCTGTTGGTAATCTAAATTAGCAGAACATAAGGTAAATGGTACTTATGGCATTACTGGGAGAATTTTTTTTTTTTTTTTTATAAGTTTTACTGGGAGAGATGTTACCTTCAGACTCTATAATGAATCCTGTTTTATATACCCTCAAACCCATAGGGTCATAGAGTTTTTGCTTCCAACGCTTCCTTCAGCTTCATGTTGCCATCCACCTTGTCATTGCTAGTACAACATGGACAGAAATTTTCTCTATGGATATTGTTAATGCAAGAAATCTAGAAGGTTCCTTAATACATAATTGGTTGCATTGGCTCTTTGTCCAAAACTATATCCCAGTATCAGAGTTGGTTTTCTTTTTTTCGTTTTATAATTTTTCTGTCATCTATGTAAAATGCCCAGAAGGATGACAAATTTTGTAATGTATGTTGTTCCAAATATGTTGTCAATATTACTCATGGGTACTGTAAGCCTGCACTTGTTACTCTACAAGGGTACTATAACCATGCAACAGTACAATTCTGTTCATGCTCTTTTAGCCATGATTTGTGAGGGTTTTCATGCCTTTTTAGTCATTTTTAAGTTAGTAATAGTAGATGGCTGGGATTGGAGATGTTTAAGTTGTGAGATAAATTTTATAATAACTAGTAAGATAAATGTTATCAACTGAATAGCCAGATAAATAAGTACGATGTGGTCAGTTTCACTTGGATCATCATGTCTCTTCTTGCTGCCCGTATGGACATGATCATGCAATAGGGTTGCCACTCATTTTCTCTTCTTCTGTTGCCTTTTAGCGTCTTCCTTCTGAAGAATAATGTTAGTTTACTAGTGATTCTTGTGACCTATGACCTGCCTCTCTCAATTTCATATTGAATGAATCATTTTTGGTCACCCTTTCGTTTCTCGGATTCTCCTTATACTTCCTATGCGATGTCTACTATATTTTAAATCATCACATTAAACCTGGAGTTCTGAGAATTGTTGGTAAAAGTGCACTTAAGCGCAAAGTGCCAAGGTCAAAGTGTTTCACTTAATAAAAGCAAAACACGTTTACAAAAGTGTACTTTAAGGGGCTCTCTTTTGTGCTTTTTGTATGAGCTGAAAGTACAAAATAGTGCGCTTTTGTAATTTGAAAAAAAAGGGCTACATTTGGAACATGGAAGCAACTGAGCTCATCTGAGTTAAGTTCAAATTTAAGCTTAGCCAAACATCTAAACACAATTTTCAAATCACTAAATTTCACTCAACTCAAGATATCTTTACACGTGGGACCCATAACCTTTTTCAATTCAATACCTCTTTACACACGGGACGCACAACCTTTTTCAACTTTCCATAAATACATCTAAACTCATCTTAACATTCAAGCACATCTAAACTCATCTTAAGTGGGTCCACAAAACTCACTCTACCATCTTAACTCACTATTATTCATAAAAAACTCAACTCATCTCAATTCAGCTCAACATCCAAACACAACCTAAAACTCATTTCTAGACCAAGAAAATGATGTAAACAAATCTTTTTTAGTGTTAGTTGACATTGAAGGGAATAGAAGTGGTTTGATATCTTACTCGCGTGATCCTCCGTACTTCTACGCATAAAACCCTAACACATCTACCATCGCCGTCACCCATTACCCACTGGCGATCGGAGAGTAGTATCTCACCTCCGCCACAGACGAGGTCGACCGACCCCGGCATTGTCTCTGAGGGCCCCCCGGTGTCGGTTCTCTCCGGCGAACAGCTCCTTCTCTCAAGATCTACTCCTTTCGCGAGTTCCAAACACACTTGCCGGCGAGGTATCCTCACCACCTCTACAGACAAGGCTGACGGGCCCCGGTGACCTCGCTGAGGGCCATTCGGCGACAGTCATCCCGCCGGCAACCTGGTTTTTCACTAGGTCTTTTTTTGTTGCCTTCTAAAGTGTTTTGGTGGTTGTGCTATTGACTTAGAGGGTTACGGTGAGTCGGTGACAGCCCAACAGCCGCATCTTTCCTTCCGAAGATGACTTTGGGTTGCTGAACAGGTGCCAACTGGGTGTTGGGGTTTTTGGGCTTAGAATGGGTCTTTCTATGGAGTTGGTCATAAAATCTAAATCCTTTTACACTTGTGAAGGAGGGGAGCATGTTGGGCATTACTGAAAGGAGTCGAAGGGTGATTTCGAAATTGGTTCTGGGTTCAACAACAGTAAAATGGCTGGTTAAGGCCATGATTGTGTGCACAAATGAGAAAAGGGATTTTTACTCCACTGTCTGGGAAGGTAGACGTACTTTCACGGCACATCGCTGCTCGAATCCTCGAGGACGTTATATGGCAATGGAGGAGTATGGTGGTGGTGGGGGGAGGAATTTTATATTCATCCTTGAGGAGGGGGGCAATGGCTGGAGAAGAATGGGGGAGGTACTGTATGACTTTTCCCACGACAAGACCAGTCCTATGGATGGACAAAGAGGTGCTGGAGGGGGGCTAGTCCCTCCAAATCAAATGCAGGGGGGGCTATAGCAAACATGTAGGTGGCGCGGAAGAGAGCTTGGAAGGGAAAGACCCAAGTATATCCTTGGTGTCGAGGCGATCTTATGCAACCGTTTTGAAGATGGGTCATGCCTTGGGAGTTCAGAATGAGGGGGGGTTTTTGCAAATCATCCCTCAGGACCCGCTTGTAGAGATGCACAATTCTTTAAAGGAGATGGAAACCCAATTGGTCGAGTTGAAGGCAGCAATACTTGTCTACAAAAATAGACCTACTTTCAGCTGGAGACAACAGGGTTGTAAGAAACAAGACGGGCCCGAACCCTTTAAATAAAGGAAAACGGAAAATTGGATTCAGTCTGGTCCCTATAACCAAATCCAGGAGAGTATGGCCGGTCAAAAGGAAAAATGGAATATTTGAAGCGGGGTCTACATCTGGTATTGGCGTTGAGACATTAGTAATGGAATGTCATTCACCTCGTGTAACATAGGATAGACCGATAGTCGGTATTACACCCTTGGTCCCTGAAGAAACTATGGCTCCCTTGTCAAAGTTGAAGGAAAAGGGTGTACTGTCGAGGTCTGAGGGAGAGATGGGATCCGCTATCATCCCAGAAGTGAAGGGACTTGCTGTCGCCCCAGAATCTCCAATAGGGACCCCGATACCATTGGAGAGAACCAATGGAGTTACTGGAGAACCAATGGGTTTGGCGTTGGTGCCGTATGTAGAGGAATGTCTAGAGTTGGGACTGCAGTTAGATACTGTGGCTCCCCTGGTCTCTCTTCCTCCAATAGCGGATTGGATTCTACCTAAAGTTTACGAGATTCAACAATTCGTGGGAATTTCACATGGAGGATGTGAAGACCAATTTAAAGAACTAATTACTGCGATTGAGGCAAGCCGCACACTTGAAATCAAATCAAGTTTCAAGAAAAGTAGGGAGTTATAGCGTCTTTTTTCAACAATCAACTATAACGCTAAGGGTGGTAGCTCAACTAGAGGAAAGTCTAAAGGGAGGGCATTGTGAAGACCAGAATCAAGGTGTTAGGGTTGGTGTTTGGGTAGAGTTTTAGTTCTATGGGAAACAAGAGGTTGGGGTCGGGTCTGATGTATTTTGAGTTTTTTTTATGGGCTTTTTGGGTAATTAGGGATGTTGTGTCATTTTGGGCAAGGTATTTTCTTGTATACATTCAGTGTACTTAGTTTCTCCTTTTGATATATACAATATTTTTACTTATAAAAAAAGAAGTTGACATTGAAGATCATTTTCATCCCATTGCAACATTATGTCTCATTTGATGTGACTTATCAAAAAATGTCTCATTTTATGTGTATGCTTTGAACCCGATATAATCTTCCAAGTTGGTTTTCGAGATGGGTTGATATTTGATTGCTTATGTTAGCATAACCCGATATAGCTACAATATTGAGCTTTTTGGTATATTTTGATTGAACCATATAACTTTAATTTGATTATGGGTATCAAATATCATAGGTGGGCCTTACGTCTTTGGTTTTTTTTTTTATGGTATTTAATGTGCTCTACGTCAATCAAGCGCGCACTTGTACTTTGTGTCTAGGCTCTAAATGGCATTCGTACTTAAGTGCGCCTAGTGATTTAACCAACATCTGTTGCAAGTTGCAACTTTGCACCCACCTTTCACTCCCTGTATGTCACATGATAGCTCAGTGAATTCGTTCAGCATTATGGGTGGTTAACAGTTCACTTCTTTAAATCCGGTTTGCAGGGACTAGTTGCTTTCTGCACTATATGACAAGTTGCTGATCAAAACCTTCCTTGGATACACCAACCAGCTAGAGGACAATAGAAGCCAAACTGTGCCTTCGAAGTTAATATTGTGTTATTGGTTCCTTCGATGGAATGAAAGTAAACATGCTTGGTCAGAGTTCAGAAATTACAAGGGCAACACTGGAAAAAGGGTGGACAAAATTGAGCTACTTTTCTGAGTTAATTTATCTTCAATCGTGTTATCAGAAGAAGTCAGTATGTGAAAAATGCACTTCAGCTTGTATTACAATTTACTTCTGTTTTACCCCTTGTAGAATTATTTTGCTCATATTTTAGCCTATTTTCACATCAAGACTCGAGCAGTTTGGTGATGGAATGTATTTGTATTCGTCTTTTCTGTTCTTGTTGGGAATATCATCAGCTGAATTTGCATCCCTTTGTCACATGATGGAACCTATCTGTAGATGATGGTTGAAAGCAAGCTTGACATTTCACAAAATTTTACTCAAATTGGCAAACCTGGAAACCTTTTGAATGTGGAACTTATCTCATATCAGAATATCTCATTCAAGATTGGACTCAAGATCAAGTGATTTGGAGGTCTAGAGTTTGGTCCAATTTTAGAACTTAGAGCGGGAGAGAAACAGACACGTACATTGAATTTTACATATTTATAACCGACAAAAAGTGAATTTTTCAAGACGCACTAAATGCCAAATTAATGTTATGAAGTTACAGTTTATTTGAATTTCAAACTTTTTAGAAACATTTTTATGAGAATTTGACTATTCAAAATGGTTTTTGAAAGAACATTTTTACAAGTTTTTTTTTTTTTTTAAACAATACAAAAGGCGGTTTTGGTTCGAAAATTTTGATGAGTGTCAGGCTAGTGCCAAGTATCATACTTCAGTGGCCAGACCAGCAATTAGTCTGGGACCCAAAATTCACAAAATCCACCAAAATTATATTTTTTTATGAATTTTTACACGAGATAGATTTTATATAATTTAATTTTTTATTGTTTCAGATATATTAAAAAAAAAAAAAACGAAAGAATCCAACATAGTGTCATTAGATAGTGTTGATAAAGAAGTAAATAACTTTGAGTCGCAAAAAATAAAACATAGTGAAGCCGAGATGGGGTGTGTGTGGATGATGAGGCATCTACTCCATTCGAACCCTTCGATGGCCTCTCTTTCCCCTCCTTTGCACCAATCCCCCCTCTCCTTCTCATCTCCCAAACCACCACTCTCTCTCATTTCCCTCGTCTTCTCCCTCCCCCGTCGCTCGCTTTCGACTGCCGCTTCTTCTCCTCCGACTCCTCACGTTTCCGTCCACCATAATTCCTCTCAATACGGTGAGTCTACCTATACGTCATCTGTATTCGTTTTACCACGATGGAATAGTATTGAGTGGAGTTTCCATAAATCAATATATGATTTTGGATTTGTGATTTCATGGTTTTTTTTTTATGTGGGGGCGTGTATTTTATTTTTATTTTTAATTTTGGGTAGGATATGCTGGTGGAATTGGAGTTTCGGGAGATGGCTCCAAGGTGCTTCTTAAGGGGATGAAATACTCTGAGCTCGAAGTAATTCTTGAGCTTAATCTTTATCTGATTTGCTTTTCGTTTTTCTTTATTTGTTTCTTTGTACTCAGCTGCTTCCATCACGGTGTTGCAGTTAACTCTATATGTGCCATTTCTCATAATAGATGGGAAAATTTTTCAATTTAAACATGGTTGGGTGGTGTTTACGATATATTTTTTTCTTTGCTTTTAGGATCTTTTTTTGGCTACTTAAAGAAATAATAGTTCTTTCAGTGTGCTAAATTAGCGATACCTGAATTCTTATAAGAAATTACAAACCATTATATGTAATGTGGGCAATTTTACCTATAAAAAAGGTGTAATGTGGCCAATTTTTCAAAACAAGATATGCCTGGTTGTGTATTGTTTTTAGTTTCTGAAGTATAATTGGATTGCCATTTTCATGGAAATATCTATACTTCGAGCTTCTTGGTTGAATCTTAAGACTTAATATTTCTAATAATGAGAACTTGCTTTGTCAGAATTGGGTTCAGTTACAAGGATACAGACCTGGTCAGGCTCTAATGCTATGGAAGCGCCTTTATGGAAATAACATTTGGGCACATCACAGTGATGAGTTGGAAGGTTTCTACTACCTTTTTCAGTAGCATATTAGAATATATCACTGCATTGTTATGTAATCTCCCTAGTGACTTGGTTGGCTGTTGATTTAATAGGTTTGAACAAAGATTTCAAGAAAATGTTGTGTGAAAATGCTGAATTCAAGGCTTTATCTTTGAAAGAAATTCTCACAGCATGTGACGGAACTAGGAAGGTAGATATGATCTTTTCCTTTTCTAGCTGCACATCTAATTCATGTTATTTATTTGTCTTTAAAAATATTACTTTCATTTCTTCAGAATCTTCTCATTGATTGTGAAAAATGGCAGGAGGTTGCAGATATTATTTACATTGGAAGATGACCTGGTAATAGAGACAGTTGTCATACCTTGTGATAGGGGCAGGACTACTGTTTGTGTCTCCAGTCAAGTGGGTTGCGCCATGAATTGTCAATTTTGCTACACTGGCAGGCAAGCTTTTAGTTTTCTGCTGGAACCATGCAACTTATATATTCACATAAAAAAAAAAAAAACCATGCAACTTATATTCCAATTTCTAGTGTCCTAGACAAGCTGCATGTATTTTGAATATCAACATATTTTTCAGGATGGGTTTAAAGAGACATTTAACTGCAGCTGAGATAGTAGAGCAAGCAGTATTTGCCCGGCGTCTACTCACGAGTGAAGTTGGTTCCATTACCAATGTTGTATTTATGGTTAGTCAACCTTTCCAGACACAATTTCATAACCCTGGGGCTTTTTGGCCAACATAAACATAATCCAAACATCAATTAGAATACAAAGGCTTTCATCGATTCAACCGCACAATTCTCTTTTCCTGCAATGGTGCAGTAGTGCATTGTGTTCTAGAGTAAATGTTGTAATTGTGAAGCATATGTGGTTTGAAATTTTTATTGAGGTATTTTATACGTTCTATTGATGCTGCTTTGGTTCTATATCTTCTCACGATAGAAGGAGAAAACATATCACTTTTTATGAGGAAACGACACATTTTATAGGTAATTTTTTAGTTTAAGGGGCTACATCCATTGTATTAATGACTATGATAAAGGCATGCAAACAATTTGAACTAGTTCAAGGTAATTTCATTTGCTTTAGCTTCTCTTCATCTTTTAGCTATATAATCCTTCATACACGCTTGACTAGACTTTCAAGACCAGAAGTTGTCTGTTCTTGTGACTGTATTTTCTTTTCCTTCTTCTTTTGCTCTCTCGATTTACTCACACACTCACAGGGACTCGATTAAACCTCCAATCTCACTGCCACTCCTTGCTCTTCTTTTTTTTTTTTTTTTTTTTGGGGGGGGGTGTTGCGTGTGGCAGAACTAGATGTCACAAAGGCCATTAGCAACTGTATTTTCTTCATTTGTGTATGATCCATGTGAAATTCGTAACTTAGAGAAGAGAAAGAAGTAATGTAAAAATATGAACCTTCTTTTTGTAAGTAATGTAAGTATTCTTATAATAGGGTATGTACTTGTATTTGTAGGGAATGGGAGAACCACTTCACAACATTGACAATGTCATAAAAGCTGCAGAAATTATGGTGCATGATCAAGGCCTTTATTTCAGTCCTCGCAAGGTCACTGTCTCAACCAGTGGGCTTGTTCCTCAGCTGAGGCGTTTTCTTCGTGAATCCAATTGTGCTTTAGCTGTTAGCTTGAATGCAACAACTGATGAGGTACTACTACAATTTATCTGGTATGCAGAACACACACGTGCAAAGAAGGTTTGCCTCGCTTACACCATAAACATTACAGGTCAGAAACTGGATAATGCCAATTAACCGCAAATATAAATTAGGCTTGCTTCTTCAGACTCTTCGGGAGGAACTTCGCTTGAAGCATAATTACAAAGTTCTCTTTGAATATGTAATGCTTTCAGGAGTGAATGACAGGTCGGATAAACCTTTCTGCTTTTCCACATTTGTTGACTTGGATATATCATTTATTTGCCATTTCCAGCTATCATGCAAGGCTGCTACATAGTTTTATGAGGTTCATCCAACAATATTTGTGGCTTATCGCACTGGCTTGACTTAAATGATATTATTTTTTTTATCAGTAACTAAGAAATTTTATTGATAATAGGCGCAGCCAAGTGCATGGGACATATATAAGAGCCACACTTAAATGATATTATGCACTATTATAACCAATCTAAAAGATTTCCATGAGAAAGGGAGAGGGGGTGGGGGAGGGGATGTGTTCTTTGTGGTGCATATGATATTACTGGAAATCTGATAGGTTTGTGGTGGGTGCTTACAATAGCAATGTGTTATGCTGGTCAACATGAAGACACAATTGCTATGCATGACCTTGTTCTTATTTTTCAGTGATCTAGTGATGTTCCCTAGTTAGCATCCCTTTGCTAACAAGCCTTTTTCAACATGTTTTTTCTTTGGACAATGGCTGTAGATTTCAAAGGGCTTGATAATTCATGGCTTCCTTGTATCTATTTCCTCGCTGCTCGAACTAGGTGTTTTCTCTTGTATATGTCCTGTGTAATTGGTATTCGCCTATTCGTTTATTCATACTAAAAAAATTCTTACTTATCAAAAGAAAAAAGTATCCCTTTGCTAACAAGCTATTGATGGACTGGATATGTAGGTCATTTAGTCACTGTTCTCCATTCCTTGTGCTTGGCCTGAATTTTTCAGAATTTTTCTAGAGTTATCTTTGTGGTGTTATTCATTTTTTTTTTCTAGTGCCACACATTTTTTGCATACCTTTTTTTGCTCCAAGTAAAGAGATCCCAACAATATCTATGTTAAAACTCCAGTCATTGACTTAGTCTGTGTTTCTGTTTGCAGCATTGAGGATGCCAAGAGGCTTATTAATCTTGTTCAGGACATTCCGTGCAAGATCAATCTTATATCATTCAATCCTCATACTGGATCCCAGTTTCGACCTACCAGTGAGGCAAAGATGATTGAGTTTCGAAATGTTTTGGCTGAAGCAGGTTGCATTGTTTTCTTGCGACTTAGTAGAGGTGATGATCAGATGGCCGCCTGTGGTCAGCTTGGCAAGCCTGGTGCAATCAAGGCTCCTTTGCTTCGTGTACCAGACCAATTTCAAATGGGAGTGACTATGTGAATGCGATTATTTTTCAAGCATGTGATGATGAGTTCTGCCAAATTGGTCTTCCTTGCATAAAAAAGATGATGCTGAAGGATCTACATATGCATTTGGTAAAAAAAAAATGGTATTTTCTGATACCGTGGACGTGTTTGTGTAGCAGAATAATATGGAGCTGAGCTTGAGTGTTTGACCTCTATGAAATATGATTTTTTCCTTTTAGTAGTTACAACATTTTTCTCTTACCCGTCTTGTTATTGGATGGCCTTGTAGCCATAATTTATAGGCTAGATTTGCACCCGGCGGAGAAAACACATTGATGCCCTAAAAGGGTTGTCATGACCATAACTTCCCGGAACAGAGTTCAGAAAGCATTCAATTGAATGAAGAGGATAGTGATGCTAACTTTAGATGCTACCTCTTTTATTGCTCATAGACTTGTACTGGTTTTGTTTTTGTCATTCCTTGATGGTAATACACTAATACTAGAACGAGTGCTAGCCTGAAATCTTTTCTTTTTTGCACAACCATTTGAAAAGTTGAAAAATACTACATTTTTATTCTAATTTGATCTTACTATGCTGATGTGGCATTGTTTATTATTCTTTGACTTTCTTTCTTAAAAAAAAAGAAAAAAAAAGAGAGGTGGTTCAAGGTTATGATATGTGGGAGCATAATTGTTTCGGACGATGTTGATTTGCGTAGTGTGATTTTTGAGCGAAGTGTTCAGACTTTAGAGCATCTGAGCAGAAGATTACGTACATTCTCTTTATTTTTTTAACAAGTAAAATGAAATTTTTATTAATAAGAATGAAATAAACGAGGTCCATGTAGACAAAAAGTAAAAGAACACCTGAAGATGTGGGAAGTCAAAATGTGTTTTGTTATCTTTAGAATTTTCTTTCTTTTTTGGATAACTATCAATTATTTTTTACAAGCATCTTATTAGGGTGCTACTCATATCCCCTGGACAGGGCCCCTGGGTCCTACCTCCTGCCCTTGCATGGGCGGGGGCAAGTTGGCCCCCAAGGCTCACCCCATGTAGGCGGGTGCCCCCGTCTAAATGTCGGGAGGATTGGCCTCCCGGTCTGTTCGGCCCCTAATGGGTCGATCGGGCTCATAACCTATATTTGGCCTAGATTCTCTTTTTGAGCTAAATTTGGCCTAAAACCTTATTTTGCTAATATATTAAATTAAAATCATAAAACATAAAATTAAAATTAAATGTAAAAAATAAACTTGTTAAGTTCTAAGTTCTAACTAATAATTTTAAGTTAGTACAAGTAGTATATACTATTACACATTAATCTAAAACTATTACAAATTAGTACATAAATATTAGAAATTGTCAAAAAACTTAAATGAATAATAACATTTAAATAATTGAAATACATTTAATATGAACATGTAGGCTTGTAGCAAGATGAGATGGATACTCCAAGTGGAAAGCGACATTATAATCCTGAAAAAAAAAATGAATGTGAATTAATAACATTATTAATATGAGAATATGTACAAATTACAAAAAGTTAACTAACAAAGTTAACAAATCAATGGTAGTGTATCAAATTCCAAATTGCGACCAATGTGGATTGAGATGGAGTCTCCTTTCCCCAAGTTATCCATACAATAATTTAATTTGAAATTAAGTTTGTCAAACAAATACAATACAACCTATTATAAGTAAAAGTAAAATAATGAATCAAGAATGACTAGCACTTCCAAACTAATCAATATCATCCTCCTCGTATCTCTGCATAGTCTACCACCTCTGAAACTTGAATATGCTTCCCTGTAATTCAATTCTTAGTGCAAATCAAAACCTCCATAGTGTTAGGACACAATGAACTCCAAAATAGATTCAATATGCATATAGGGTTGTGCAAAACCTCTGCTGACTCTGATCGGTCGACACCCACTCAGCTCCAAATCTGACAAAGTCGGAGTAGTTGAAATTCGTAATTAGAGTCCATATAGGCTCCAAACTCAGACTCTGAACTCCGACTTAAAAAAAAAAAAAAATTAAGATGTAAAACGACGTCTAATAGGTAACTAACTAGCTGAAACTACGTCGCTCTATTTCAAGTGGAATGATGTTGTTTTACGCACATCGAGATCCAAAACTCAGGACCCTCGTCTCCCCCTCACTCTTTCACGAATCTTTTCTCTTCTTTCTGTTTCTCTCTGCCCATCAGTTGTTCAACGCCTTCTTGTCATTGCCGTGACGTCGTCGTGAGCCCAACCCCACCATATACTACTTCCAGTCAGCTATCGTGACCCTATAAGTATATTTTGGCCTCCTAATTTTGATTTTTTTTTATTTGTATTGATTTCAATTTTTAGGGTTCCAAAATTTTGGGGATTCTTCGATTATTGTTGCCGTTGACTTTACTGTAAATTTAATTTAATTATTAAGTTCATTTTGTTGTTTGAGGGCTGTCTAAATTTTTTTGCCCTATCAATTCCATTTTTAGGGGTTTGAGAATTTTTAGAGTTTTTCTCTGAATTGGAGGATTTCATTATTATTGAGTTCATTTTGTTGTTTGAGAGTTGCCTAGTTTTGTACTAATATTGTGAAATTTCTATTTTCAGCCTTTCAATTGGGGGATTTCGATTTTCAAACTAGAGTTTTTCTAAACATTTGGGGATTTGAATTGGCAATTCCACCGGTTCACACAATCTATTAGGAATATGATTCTCAAAGCTCAGATTAAAATCAAATCTTATTTATCAAGAAATTTTACATAAATTGCACAGCTAAACAATGGGTTAATTTAATTAAATAAATTTTGTCTTTCCACAAAGAATGTGACGCCCCAAATTCCGCTTGGGATCGGACGAATATCTGAAGCATCAGGACATGCAACACAAGATTACCTATCCCCGTTCATGACAGATATAGATGCAATGTTCCTAACATGCATCTAGCAATATGCAATATTTGCAGCGGATAATTTTTCTCTTTGAGCAATACTATATACCAAACTAATAATATCCTAAATACTTAAAATATGATCCATATATACTAAAAGATAAACATCCATGATTACAGTACGAGTCTCAGAATACTGTAATCTCAAAATAATGGGAGACCGAGCTCCATAATTACAACATCAAAAATATAACTATTGGGCTAGTTCGACGAGTAACTCACACAACTCAACCAACCATTCCATAATACTGTCCAAAAATCTAACTAAGGATGCCACAAGCTTCGCGTCATGTTGGCGCCGCCTAATCAACCTCCTTCAATTGTTCAAGCTCTGTTCCCTCTCCTTGACCTGAGACATCTCCTACCACTTGAGGGGAATGGTAATTGGGATTATCACGGTGAGAACTTCCACATAGGTTAATGATGCATGCATATCAATAAAGTCATGAATGCATAATCAAAATCATGAGCGAGCATAAAATAACTTGGCGTGTAACATGACATAAACTGATATGACGTGAATTGAAACATGAATTGAATTTGAAACTTGACAGGAAATGAAATTGATCTGAATAACATGAACTTAAACTAAAACATGGATAGAACGTGAACTTGAAACATGACTGAACATGAACTTGAACATGATTGAATGTGAACTTGAAACATAACATGAACGTGAACTTGAAATACATAAACTAGTTCCATAAGCTTGATAAATAAAAGTGATCATATAAGTGCTACATGGATTCCCTTGAGCCATGTGTCCCTACCGATTGCTACATCACAACACAAGTATCTGCACCTACTGTGGACACACGTATTGTACGTGCCAGTTCACAAGTATTTGCACTTGCTGTAGACACACGTACTGTATATATTCCGTGTCAAGTATTTACACCTGCATGAGTATGTATAACATGAAATTGAAATGTGGATGGCACCATCGACGTTAGTGCCTGTTGCACTTCGGTGACTAGTTAATTAGGTCTCATTCCCAGCCCGTTGATCTTTACCTTGTCAATTTAGAAAATTTCATACTAGTTTAGATACTCTAAGGTGAACAAAGACATTCCACTAAAATATTACCACATCTTAACAGTTAGCATCGTGATAGATATAAATAGACTTGACATAACTTGAAAGGTTATTCTCGAAATACACAAATTGTTTTTGAGACGAAACGTGACATGAAACGTTAGGACAAAATCCTTGACATAATGTGACATGACATGAACATGAGACAAAAGACATGATGTACTATGAGATAGAAAATATTTCGTAACATGACATAACATATAACAAACAATATTTCATAACATGTAACATACAATATTTTGTAACATGATATAACATGTAACATACAATATTTCATAACATGACATAAAATGTAATAGAAAATATTACGTTACATGACATATATGTAACAAATAGTATTACATAACATGATATACTTGTAACATATAGCAATATGTGACATAATAAATTGTGTAGCAGATAATCATGAAGTGACATGGCATAATATGGCATATATGATAACACACATACATAAACTGTAGTTTCCTTACCCATCACACATACACAGTAATCTGATAGTAAGTTAAGAGCTAATTTATAGTAATCGTCACATTTTACCAATAAAACACGAAACACGAAAAACTATAAGTAAGAGTTCTAAATGTTAGAAACTTAATTACTAACAATTAGAAACATGAAAAAAATGTGAACTTAGAGTAAAATGATAATTTTACCCTCTATATGTGAAAAAATGACCATTTTACCCCTAACTTAAGATTCTACATCCTAACTCTAAAAATACCAAAATCTATATTTCTCATGTAAATTTTATCTTAAACTCAAATATCATCTTAGAAAATTTAAAACCAAACACAACTATGCAAAACATCATAAGGCCGAAACTTTCAAAGGCCATTTCTCTTTGATTTTTGTTGCAATTTTATCAAACTTCAACACTCATACTTAAACCAAACTATTGCAACATAGATCATCACATCCTATACTTAGAAGTACCCTTAACCACTTCACATAATCACAAAACGTTTTAGTAAAAAGAACCAAACTTTTTAACTAAAATACAAACTTTTGAATCTCAAGGTTTTTAACCTATTTCAAAACATTTCCAAGAATTCCAAAAAATCCTGAACTTTATTCTAACATGTTCATAACACATTATTAAGAACTAACATGCTTTGAATAAACACATAAAAGTCACCAAAAATCAAAAAATCACTTGAAGTACTTGGCTCCATCACTTAGTGTAAAACAAAAATCTTTTCTCAACTTGTTTTGATCAAACACTTGATCCAAAGAATACCATGATAATATCTTCAAACCAAAATATCATATGGTTTAAAAATGTGTCCTAAAGTAGATCCAAGAGTAAAACTTAAAATCAAATGATTAAAAATAAACTAAAACATGGATCTAGCCGAAAATATCATACTTTTGACCCAACTGAGTATTCTTTTGCATAAAAAATCATATCTTTGAAACTAAGACAAAACACTTCAAACTAACAACCTAAAATGTAGATAAAGGGCCTAGTATTATCAAATAAATATATCAAAGCCATTGGAGTAAGAATAGACCACAAAAAATCTAAACTTTCTTAAAACAGATGAAAATTGAATAAAATCTTATTAGAATATTTTTTTAATATTATTATTGTTTTGAAATTTAAAAAAATTGAATTGTTTATTGTATTTTATGTGCAAATTTGTGAAAATTATAATAATGAGATGAGATGAGATGAGATAAGATGGGTTGAGATTATTTTATTATCCAAACCTAGCCTAAATTTCTGTTATATTGGATTAGATAAATACAATTCATTTGGAAGATGAGTTACAGTAACTTCATCCCTAGAGTCATATATGAAGGGAACTGTAGAATCTTGATTCTAATATTTTACTATCTCTTGTGTTTTCCTTTTTCTTCCCTCTAGTGTAACTTTATTCCTAGAATTACATTGCATTTTCTTATTAATTATATTTTTATAAAATAATATTAATCATATTTCTTTTAATATTGTTTAAAATATAAAAATAATTAAGAAATTAACTTTGCATCTATCCATAATCATGCAAAAATGATAATAACATGAGAAAATATGAATAAACATATTATTAATTATTTATAAAGTACAAAATAATCAATAATCCTATCTTATAACAAATTATAATATAAGTAATGTTCATCAATATAATTTAATTAAAGTAATATTAATAATAAATAAATAATATTTTATTATTATAAAGTGTGTAATGGCTAATTCAATGTAGACTTCAAATTTCGAGTAATTGGGTAAAAGTAAAAGAATTTCTTATTAGTCAAATTTTAAAAATTGTGATGACTAATCCAATGTCAATGCTATAAGAGCACTAACATTGTACTAGTCAAATGTTATTGAAGTCCAAAATATATATAATTTTTGTCAAAATGACATGCATTGGACTCATAAAAAATATTTAGCTCAAGTTTTGAGCTAAAGTCTTCTCCAAATCTGGAGAGGTACTGTTCATCCATCAACTTATATTTTATTTCTAAATAATCAATAATAAAAATTAGGAATTAAGTATCTGTTGTGTTGTGAATTTGTGAAGAATTATGTTTCTATTTTATATTGTAAAATACAATAAACATTAGGGAATAAAAAAATTATTAAAAATATTAAAATATATAGTATGATATAATTATTTTGATTTTGAGATGGCTAGTCCAATATATACTAATTTCTTCAATAATTTTGGCCAAAACTTTAATTTTTAGCTAAATTTTAGATTTGCTGTAACCTGCCATTCTCTCAGAGCACTCCCAATGGCTCCTGTAAAACCTAATTTTTTGTAAAATTTAAATAAAAGAGCTCAAAATATCATTATGTATTTCATCTCTGATATCCAATTTGCTATATTACCACCGCTATATTTAGCAGACACTGTTTACAAATGTATAAATTTTTTATTCATTTCTCTCTCTACCTTCTACTTTTTTTTTTCAGTGCAGAAATTAGAAAGTAAACTATATTTCTGTTTCAGTCCCAAATTCCTTTCTTTCACTACAGAAACTAGAAAGTAAACTGTAAACTGTAAACTTTCGGATCATGGTGGCGTAGAGTATGTACGGGGATCATATGTATTGAGGAAGAGATTATTTTCTGGGGTGGAATGGCAAACCAAAATGTCTGTTGCTAGTGCGCGTAGTTGTAGGTATATACCTCTATTTTATTGAATTAATTTATATTTTAGTTTAGTTTATAAATTTAGATTAATTTAAAATAAAATATAATTATATGACATTATAAATAGAAAGATAGTGTAAATATCAAAGATACGAAAATATTATTGATAATTAGAAAAAAATATTTAAAATGAATAAAAAGATTAAAATATATAATATTTAAATAATACGAAAAAAAAATAGATAAACTGATGTATGATATGTTATAAAAATTAATATGTAAAATAAAAATATATATTTTAAAAAATAGAATAAAAAATTCATTAAGAGGGATAATTTTAAAATAGATTTTAATAATGTATTTTACAGAAATTAAACGCAATTAAGATTTTGTTTTTTGTACCTCGTGACTCTGTCGTGAGTCGCAGATCTCTCACAACCCGAACCCGACACCCACAACCCCTTATCAAGCCAACCCGATTGGGCGCCCGCCTCCTCACCACCACAACCGCAATCGTCGATTCCGTCGTCCCCACCTATCACTGCTAAACCTACTTCAAACACTCTCGCTCTTGCCTCTGCGCCTCCGCCGCCGCCGCCGCCTCCATCATTGCCTATGGTCTCCTATGCGCCGACTCATGTCTCCGGCGGAGCCGTGGCACCTTCATTCCGGCCTGTCCCGCAGTTCTTGCTGATGCCGAGTCCTGGTTTGACTAACCCCAATTACCAGAACCCTGGCGGGGTTCAGCCCCCCAGTGTGAGCATGGCAGTGGGTGGCGGCGTTGGGCCTGGTCCGATGACTGTGCCGCAGCCGATGCTGCCTTATCAGTTTCCGCCGGGTCAACCTCCGAGGCCCTACCCGCCGCCGATGCCAAATGGGTACCCAGAGGTTCCTCAGGGTACCATTCCTCCTCCCGGTGGGTTATTCCGTCTCTTTATGTTTGTATATGTATATTCTTACCTCCTCGACGAAAATGTTTGCATTTTCATTGCCAAATTCTTGTTTTTTTCACGACTGAACTTCGAACTCCTCATTGCTTATATGTAATAATAATGTCATTCTTTAAGTTCTTGTTGTTGGGCGTTGTATTATCAGCTATAATCTTTGCTACGTACACCAATGAATACCAAATGAAAGAGGATATTTTTTTGATAAGCCAATGAAAGAGGGTATTAGTAAGCCTTTTAACCATCATCCTTGGCGCAGCATCAAATGATTGACAATAACAAATAGATTTTCAATCGTTTAATATCATATCGAGGGAATGATAGGATGATGACTCGAAGGGTTATGAACTCATTTCTTATATCCATTATTGCTCGTTACTAATATAATTATTTTTTTATGTGCAATTTATATTCCTCTTGAATGTTTTGACAAGATTGTCTAACCTTTTCATATAAATATGTTTTGACAGGATTGTGTGTGTTTTTATTAAAAATAACATATGAAATAGCTGTTAAAGTACATTAAGGTTAGTTGTATGATATATTGGGGAAGTGTTTCTTAGAGATGAGTTGGGAAAGATTTACAGAATATGGGTTGGTTAAGGGGTATCGATGACAGTATGTTTTCTCCTACAGCATCTTGATTGAATACGGTGGGAAAGGTTGGAGGGCTTCATATTGCTTAGAGACCTCACTCTACAACTCCTTTTTTGGTATGGGCATACTTTTGCTTGGTTTCCTTGTTTGTCTTTCATATTAACATTGTTTTAATGGGAAAAAAAGCCTTTGAGATTACACATTAAAGAATATATCAGGTTTCAGAAAGTTACTCTCTTGGGTTCCGCCGAGTTCAAATTGAGACCGATTCACAATTGTTGGTAAACTGGATTATTAAGAAGGTATGCCATATTTGGTATTTAGAAGATTTTTGGGATGAACTGCAAGATTACCTTAACAGGTTGGACTACACCGTGAACCATATATTTCGAGAAGGAAATGCAGTGGCGGATTTCCTAGCAAAGTGTAGGGCTGAAGGTATTAACTCTGACTGGTCAGATCAGAATTGGCCCAGAAGGCTGAAAGGGCTCATTCGCATGGACAAAATGGGTTTGGCCCAGCTGCGTATCCTATAAGGTTTTTGTTTGTTATATCTTTTGTGGTTTCTTTATGCTCACCCTTGTGTTTGGCTTTGTCTTTGTTACCTCTCCCCTGCAGGTGATATCGTTAGTAGCCTTGTTTGTTTCTGTTTGTTTTAGTTATATGGTCTTTGTTTCTGTTAGTTTATGTGTATTGTCTGTTTTAACGTTTGGGTCATGGTATTAATGTAACCCCTAGACGTTCTCTTGTAACCACGGTTTTCCTCCGCCAAAAGTGTGGGCTATTAATAAACTTGGGGTCCCGTCCTCTTTCAAAAAAAAAAAAAAAAAGGTTTTTGAAAGTTATATTATCCCATTTGTCATGTTGCATGTTTATTTTAGAAGGCTACTTTCTGGTAGTTATGAGGACACTTTCCCTTTAATGGGTTTATGATTTGCCAGAAGCTGACCATGTTTGCCACTGAATGCTCGTTGGCTTATGTTCTAAGGTATTGAAATTCTTTCAGTTTCAGTTCCCTCGATTTTCTATTCATGCTGCACCTTGCGTTGCTACACTTCTGTTAGATAAATATGACAAAATTTACATGTAGTTTTGTTCTATCAAATTTCCTTTGTGCATGAGATGCTTGAAGTCTCATGATAATTAAATGTCAATTCTCTGCACTTGGTGGATGGGATGGTCTTCTAAGGTATTGAAATTCTTTCAGTTTCAGCTCCCTCGTTCTTTCTATTCATGTTGCACCTTGTGCTGCTATACTTTGTTAGATAAATAAGATGAAATTTACATGTAGTTTTGTGCTATCAAATTTCCTTTGTGCATGAGATGCTTGAAGTCTCGTGATAATTAAATGTCAATTCTCTGCACTTGGTGGATGGGATGGGGTGAGAAGGCTAGTATGTTGTAAATGAATTCATAAGGTAAGCCCACTTTATGTATCCATGGTTTATGAACTGGATCCTTCTTTTTAACATTTCCTTCAGGTTATCTGTTCAACCGGTGATAGTTTCCATGCGTGTGCTGCCATCTCTTATATGCTTTTGATGTGTGGTATCAACATTCAATTATTCGTCACATACTTTTTTGTATATATGTAGACTGGTGATGGGATTGGTATTTATTGTGTTTTGTTCGTTAACTTGCTCTGATGCATTTGCATAGGTATTTATTTCCATTTGCAGGACTTTCTCGTTATCCATCTCCATAAACACCTATGGTTCGTCCATTTCCTCCACGCCCTCCAGGAGTGATTAATGTCTTTCCAGCAGTGTCAGGCCCCCCAATTCCAGGGGTTCCTAGAGTTCCTCGCCCCATTACACCTAGGGGTGGCAATATGTGACACGACCCATTAACCCAACACGAACACGACACGATAAAAGCGGGTTAGGGTTTAGTTATAACGGGTTCGGGTCGAAACGGGTTGACCCGTTAAGACACGATTGCTTAACGGGTCATTAACGGGTCAACCCGTTATGACCCGTTATAAAAATTAAAATTACCTTTCTACCCTTAACACCTACAACTGAAAATAAAACCCTAACTCTACAATTCTAAATTTCTAATAACCCAAGCAGGCCAAGCCGCCCCCCCTTTTGAATTACTGTGCTGCTCTAATAACTCATATATATATATATATATATATATTAGAAAATTTGAATTTAGACTTATATAATTCATAACTCATTAAAATTAGAATTCATATATATATTTTTTTGTGTAGTATTCTTTATATATATATATAAATGTAGTATTCTTTATTTCCTATATATTTGTGTCTTTTACGTCTAGATTTTTGATACATTCGTTTGTTTATTTTTATTAGTTATTGAAATTATTGCGAAATTTGTTATTTTTATTAGTTATTTAAATGTTGAACAAAATAAGATTTATATTTTTAATCCAAAATTTGTTACTAATGGTTTTAAAATATGTTTAAATAGAAATTGATTTGTCCGAATTTTCTACGACATTTTAAATATAAAGAACAAAGAGGTTAGGAAAAAATAAGATTTAATAAAAGAGAAATATGCAACATTACAACATATTAGAAGTTAAAATTTGGAAAGCACAAATTAAAACTTCAATTGTACAATAATTTACAATTTTAAATATCAAAACTCTAACAAAGCATAAGTTGAAATAATAAGTTCAAGTTACAATAACATAAAAAAAAAAAAAAAAAAAAAAAGGAAGCTTATAACTAAAATAAATACGAAGCATCAAAGGCATTTTCTTTAGGATTGGGTGAAATTTCGAAATTTTCCAAAGAGGCACGTAAAGCATTCTCCTCAAGATTGAATAAGCTTTGATAATTTCCGGAATAATTTTCCACCAACAAATTCTTCTCGTACGTAATTGTGGTGGCATTGTTGGAGATGTTGTTTGTACTAAATTGTGGCAGCATGTAATCGCAAATTTCTGATTTAGACCAAATTTCGGCATTATTTGGCTGAGAAGGTCTTTCGTAACAGTTTTCATTTATATTGACAGAACCAAAAAAAAAATTTTAGGCGGCTTGTGATTCCTTCAGAGCTGCAATTTGCATTTGCAGATTTAAAATCTGAAAAAACAAAGTCAGAAATAATTTATTAATTAGGACCTAATTGAAATTAATTTTGTAAACATTATAAATAAAATAGGAAGTATAAAGGTGAAGACCTGATGCTGGAGAGCAAAAATATGCGAAAAAATACCATAAACCGGATTTTCAAGCCGAGCATGTGCTTCATACGAAATTGTGGCAACAATTTCAGAACGATCAATTACTGCCAGATTAGAAAGGAGTTTTGATACATTACTTGCACCGAAAACTTTATGAATGGTGGAGAAATTGGTTACTCCATGTTTATGACTGAAATAAGGAGCATAAAGACAGTCTTCAACACATTTCCTTCTCAGAAATTTGCAAGCTCCGCAAGCGAAATCCAAAGCTTCCATTTTTATCATCTGCTTCGCTCTAAGGGGAGTAAATAACTGCAATCGATAGATACAGCCTTAGCAAATTACGGAAGTTGTCAGCTGGATTCGCGGAATCTGTCGCCTAGGTTTGGGTGAAAGAAGGAAGAAGTGATAATTACGAAATTTGTCGACTGCGTTATTAATCAAAACAGTCTTCTTCTTTAAATTCTTTCGCAAGTGTCAGACAAATTTGGGCAAGAAAACGGCGTCGTTTTATATCTGCGATTGATGATTCAATTAGCCTTAGAAGGCGGTGCTTGCTGATCAGTTTAGGAGTGCACTAAAAGCATATATTGTTGAAGTATTAGTCTGCACTAGAGATTGGTTATATGGCGAAGAGCAAGGTAATATTGTTTTTATTTTATTAAATAAATTACTGTAATTTTTCAATACAATAATATTATTTGATAACTTTACTGATATCTTTTTTTTAATAGAAACACAAAAAGAAGTTCAATTGGACGAGTTAACTGAAGATGTAATAGAGTTGGAGAACAACAAGGGCAAGGACTTGGAGGGCGCTCCACCTCCTTCTTCAAGTTCTAAATTTTCTTAGATTTATACAAGCCATATATTTGGAATTGTAACATTAATATATTTATTATGTGTGTTTTGTTTATTATATTTGGAATGTAATTTTAATATGTTATTACAATGTGTAGATCATATTTGTTTGGATTGTAATTTTAGACTTGTATTTAATTTTTAATTTTTTATAAATATTATTTATATTTATATATTTATATAAAATCAATCAGGTCAAACGGGTCGTGTCGTATCGTGTTTGTTCAACCCATTAACATAAACGGGTTGAAACGGAACGTGTCGTGTCGTGTCAATTTATTTCTGATTTAGTAAACGTGTCATAACGGGTCGTGTCCTGTCAACCCGTTATCTTACCGTGTCGTGTTCGTGTTTAATTTTTTGACACGAAATCCTTAACGGGTCGTGTTCGTATTAACCCATTAACTGTAATATACCTACTTCGACACGACACGAACACGACCCGTTAACACGATTTGACACCCCTAATTACACCCCCTGTTGTTATGCCAATTATTCCTCTGGTTACGCCAGCTGAGAAACCACAAAACAATAACACTTGTTTTGCTATGTTGACTGGGTGTTGTGGAAGGTTAATATTTATTTTGAGACTTTGTAGTGTTCTTAGTTAATTATTTTGGGAGTAGTTGGTTTAAAACAACTAAATCTATGTGTTATTAAAAATTGGAATCTATATATGTCTTGTGAGATTGATTTCCAAGTGTTATTGAAATTGGAGTCTATGTGTTAAAGATGACAATAATGATGTCCATAAATAGTGTGGAAAGAGAATCTAAGAGGAAAAAGCACCTACGACCACTCAAAAAAGTTGCGGAAAAATGAGCTAGTGACCAAGTATAAAAATTAAGACTGTGTTTAGATATTGGGATAATCTGAGATGATCTGTAAATAATAATATTTTGTGAGTTTTATTAAGATGTGTTTGAATGTAAATAAATTGAGATATGTGCTTGAATGTATGAAGTAAGTTGAGATAAATTTAACTTTTTTATGTGAAGTTGACAAAGTAGTTAGTCCTATCAATGATTAGTTGGGAATAAATTGAGCTTACTCCAACAACCAAAGGCAGCTTAAATGTCATGAGACTCACCAATGTACATAGTGCGTTCATTTTTGCACATGGATCACGACTATTATGGAATCTTGTAGGAGCTAGATTTGCACATATATCTCTTCAAAATTCATTATAGAGTTTGAAAAAAGAACCATAAGAAATTACTAAAATTAATACACTATATATAAAAATAGAACAATAATATTACAATAGCAAGCCTTTAACAAGTGTATAATAATAATAATCATGATGATGATGATGATGTAAACGAATGACCGATTACATTCTTATAAGAGCTTTACATTTGAGGGAGATATATACTTACAGAAGTAATGTTTGGGATGTATAAGTTGCGCATTCATTTTGAAAAGAAGTCAAGTGCATTGTGCAAGATAAATGAGCATCAATTCCCATTTTTAAGGAGAATTTTCCAACCAACAAACATGACCATTTTCCATCACCAGAGTCCAAATTACCTGCCGAGCTATCTAATTCTCTATTGTCTATACCACATCAAAAGAAAATCAATTACAACATGCAAGTTACCAACAAAATGAAATTCTTGTCCAAAAGTGAAACGAACATTCGGAGAAATAATAGTCACATGAGAGTTTACAACACTAATTCATGAGGACTGCATCAAACCATTACGACGTACAATGTTGAACTGTTTTTATTTTATTGGCATTCTTTCATGCATATATAGAACTTAGAAGCCACATATAATATAATAGATCAAGCAAGTACCATTAATCAAATATATGTTTTATTTCACTGACAATGGGAATATTGAAAGCTCCAGCCTGCCCGCCTAATTGACTTCAAAGGATTGAAAGAAACGTGACTATTGGTTCCACAAACTTTACGTTGAAAAGCGACATGATTCCAGCTGCTGCATACTATGGCCGATGATTTTCTTCTTCGTTAGAATTCTCAACCTTGCTTCACAGAAAACAACATTTTATATAGATGATAAAAGTGTCAAACATTATTAATGTATCAGTACTGAGGATGCTAGCTAACTTTTCATAAAAGAATTAAAGAATCAAAGGGAATTAATTTGCATGCATATCTTTCTACACCACAAACTTATAACAATGAGAAGCTGGATTGAAAATTCTTTTTCTCTCTTGATTAAGATCAAAGCCATATGCATATGATCTGCATGCTAATAGTAGCTGCAATTAATTTGGCAAAATCTGATCTTTATCTTGCAGCTTTAGCTTGTCCTTATGCTTTAACAGTGTTTACTAGCAAGAATTTTTTAGATAATCCTCTTAAAGAATTAGAAGGGCTAGTATACTACGATCTGTGTGAAGTTCAGAATACTAATATACTGATCATAAGCTGTTACATGTAGGTGTATGTGATATCATTGTGTGGGAAATTGTGAATACGAGCGCTTACCTTTTGCGTAAATAGCAATCGAGTATCATAATCTGCCTCCCAAAGCCAATGTATGGTGGTATTAAGGTCATGCTCCCAATGCAAATCATCTTCATCTTGTGTTGCTTGTACTCCTTTCAGTTTTGGTGTTCTTAAGACTCCATGACAGAAAGTCTTCATCTCGGTGCAACATCTTATAATTACTTTCTCCAAAGATGGAAACATTACAAAGGAATAAACTCCGGAGCAAAAGTTTGCCAGGTTTGGCAAGCTATCAAGTTCCAAGTATGTTAAGTTGTTGAAAGTAATCGTCACATTTGCTTCACCATCCTCTATTGCTACTATTTTTGTAATCCTTTTGCATTCGCTTATAGTCATTTCCTTGAGTTGCACCAGAGTTTTGGCTGTTGAGGATGTTACTAAATTGATCAATCCGTGACAATTTGATATTTTCAGATTTGTCAAATTTTGAAGAGATACCGAATGTGGCATTAAACTTTTCAATTTGGCACATTGTGACACTTGAAGAATGTCTAGAGTATGAAAGATTGGGCATGGCTCATGTGCATCTCCTTTCCACAAATGTGTTAACATAGGTAGACAATGGAGCTAGAGTTTTCTTAGTCGTGGGACTAATTTCTCTCGATCAAGAAGTTCATTTGGGATATTTCTTCCCATCCACTATAATATACTTGAAGTTCCAACAGATTTTCTAATCTTGCAAGAAAGGATGGTGCAAAACCTGAAAACTTTCTAGGCCATACGGTACTTGGTTTGAAGTTCAATATCAAAACCTCCAAGTCTGGGAACGTAACCTATAAAAGAATCAAAACATTAATAAACAAATTAAAGAGAGGATGAGTAGTTAGTATTCCTAGTAGGATTTATTGTTAAAATATGTATAAATAATTAAATATATATATTCACTTGAATTTTTTTAGACAAGTCGTGATTTCATATGCTATAAAAATTGAGATCCTAAGTTCGAACGTCAAGTCCAAAGTTAAGTAGAAAGATCGACATTTTTTCTATATTGTAGAATTAATGATTCAAGGATTCTTGCAAGAGTAGTTGATTGGATTGTTACCTCCTCAACCACAAAAATTGGTTGTTGAATGCAAGTCTCAAGTTGGTTGATCCGATGACTTGTTTCCAAACATTTTGAAGCAAAAAAGTTGGCTTTGTCACATCCGAACACTCGCAATTTTTTCAAAGATGGAAATTCCAGAGTACGCAGCACCCCTTCCAAAAACCACTTGAGTTTTGGCAAATCAGATAGAGTCATATTAGTAAGATGCTCCAATTGTGTGAGACTTGTAGCCACTGAGGCTGTTAAAGCATCATGTCGTTCAAATATAGCTTCCAACGAACCACAATCCATTATATGTAGAGAAGTTAGACTTTGGAATGTTGTAAGCAGATTAGATTGAAAAATGCGCAGAAGATTTTCACAACCAATAACTATTAATTCATGAGTATTGGAAAAGGAACTCGCAGCAACTTGATCATGCCATAAGCTTTCCAACTTATCCATTTGCACAAGATGCAATGCCACCAAGCTCCGAAATGACATCTGTAAAATTCATCAGAACAGTAGTTAAGAAATACCACATCCCATGATAACAACACTAGTTTAATTATTATAATTGGACGTATTACATGCATTAAGTTACATCAATTTATAATTTTTTTTTTGTAAACCAAGATGACGACTTCATTTTAGTATTATATTCTGTTGTTAAAAAAAAAATTATAAATTAATCTCGTACCTCATCCACCAAGAAAAGGGGCTGTTCAATGCACATCTCAGGCGGGCTTTCTTTAACTGTTTCTTGAAAGCTCACAAGTCCGGAAGCCAATATCTCAACTTTCTCGCAACCAATGACCAACAACATTTCCAGCATTGGCCATTCTGAAATATGCATTCTTTGATAAAACCACTTGAGTCTCGATAATTTTATAAGATGCACACAAGTTACTCGAGGAAACACCAACGACCTTGCTAGTGCTTGATCTCCTCCTCCTTCGATTGCCACAATTTCCTCCACCCCACACTCAACAATTACAATTTCCTTCAATTGCTCGAGATATCTAATGATGGAGGCTGGAAATAAACTTTTCAAACTCTCGCATCTCCAAGCATTTACTACTTGTAAATTTTGAAACAAGGAAATTATTTGGGAGTCTTCACTCCATAGGTACTTTATTTTGGTAGACCATCTAGATGCAGTATTTTCAGATTAGGGAAGGCCACCTACAAGATTAATGTCATGTATCAATCAATGACGCCAAAGATCACTATGCTAAGAATTTGAAAACGTGCATGCAAGATTAAATAGGGGAATAGTACAAAAATTTCACTAATTTGGAAAAATGGTCCATTCAAAAAATCTTTAAGTCAGCTATTGTGTGATCGTATTGTGTGAGTTTGAAGTTAAATGTCTAATGTTGTACCTGATCATGTAGAAGTGGCATGTCAGGATCATGGTTGATTTCTCCACCATCCCTCATGAATGAATTTTTTGTACTCAAGAAGCTCTCAAGCTTTGGAACATCCTTTAGCACCAAGGTTTCCAATTGACGAAACAAGATCATATCTCCATCTTTTATTCCTTGTTCTTCTTCTTTCACGACTATTGCACACATGTTGTTGCAACTTCTTACCTCCAATTCTTCAAGTAATGGAAGGCACCTGGCAATGGATGATGAGAAGACATATCTTAACTTCTCGCAGCTTATCACCTTTAAAACTCTCAAGTTTTTAAAACATGTCATGCGAAGTTTGCCTTGACATAGTTCTTCCAAACTAATCATATTTTCAAGAACGAACGTCTCCAAGGTAGGAAACACAATAACTGGTGTCCTCAAGTCAAGGATATGCTTAAGCTCAGCACTATTTTTGATATGAAGATGCTTAAGTTGTTGAAGTCCTTCTCTATCCATTTTGGGTATGACACTCTCAACACCGTTTAACTCGTCTAATTGAAGATCTTCCGCTCCCTTCCATAGCAATTTGACCCAAGACTGCAGTTCAAAGCTTGGGTTGAACTTGAGTTTTAGTGTTCTCGAGGTTTGTCCAGTACTACTATCAATCCAGCCCCAGATATCTCCTATGCATATTGTGTATCTCTCCAACTTGTCGAACATTAAATCTTTCGGTAGATTGTTGGCATCTGGAATTTGTATCTCTAAAGTCGTCAAATTTGACAAATGCTTGAGCTCAGCAAGGCTGGCATTTTTTCTTTCATCATCGAGACCTTCAGCCTCCCATTGAACAAAGTTGTTTCCCATATACAACTCTTCTAATTTGACCAAACTTGATATGACATTTGGAGGAATCATTTCGAGTTTGGAACAATTGCTAAAATCTAACAACCACAAGCGAACCAACGACCTTATTTCTCTTGGCAGTTTTGAAATGTTAGAACCAAAAAAACTAAGAATTACTAAATTCTTGAGTTCTCCAATCCCAGATATGTCTACCAACACACATTGATCCAAACATAATGTTTGTAGATTTCTAAGGAGAAGAAAAGACGAAGGAAGTGATGAAAGTTGCATTTTCGTCAAATCTAAAACTTGGAGCATGTCCATCCTTTGGAAAAAAGTGTCCGGTATCTGCAAAGAACGATCATCTAAACAAACATGAAAGAATCTTAATTCGGGACATTCCATTTCATTGGGAAGTTGATCGATATCTCCACCAAGAATAGAGAAAGCTTCACATCTTTTGAGTGAATCTACATCCGGCCATGTTTTCAGCCCACCATCGTCTCTGATGACAAACATATTATGATCCTCTGATGCAATTATTGTAGCGACATCACGAACAACATCATGCATTCGAAATTCATGAATGAAACGACCTTTTAGCAGCAGACTAGAGTCTCTTAGTTTACCAAGTAGTGAATCTAGTATGTTTCTTGCTTCTTCCAATGTATCAATGCCATCATGAAAAAAGCCATAACCATACCAATACTTCAACAAGCCACGATAGAAAACAAAGGCACGCAGTACTTGAGCACAAAGTAAAAGGAGGGATTTAAGCTTCTGAGACTCAAGCTTCTTATAACTCAACTCTATAGGAGAATATACTGTTTTTAGCATTTCTGTGACGTGTCTTGGAGCCAGTCTTCTTAGCTGGCGCAGGGCATCCTTCCATTCACCTAAAATTTTATTTTTTAAGGCCTTTGAAACTGTTACGAGTGCAATAGGAAGACCTGCACACTCTTTAGCTACCTCAGTTGCTATGCCTCTTACGTTAGGATCTTTGACAAACTCACCCGCCATCTTCTCAAATAAGTCCCATGCTTCTTCTTTCAATAAAGTTTGAACTTCAAAATCCTTTTGGGTGCCCATTCTGCAAGTTAATACATCTCGATTTCTAGATGTCAGTACTATTTTGCATCTTTCAGAAGGAATAATTCCTATTTCCACCAAATTAAGTTGCTTCCATATATCATCCAAGATAACAAGTATCTTTTTGTCTTTCGACAGCCTCCTTTGTAGATGACTTGCTCTCCCTTTTTCAGTCTCTTGATCAAACTTTAGACCCAGCGTGTCCGCAATCTCTCCTTGAATTCGCCTTACATCTGGACTCTCCGACACGATTGCCATAGCCACCTCATCGAATAACTTTTCTTCCCTGGCTCGCCTCTCAATTTCTTTCATCAATGTACTTTTTCCAACTCCAGCCATCCCCCATACACCAACCTTGTTGATATTAGCATCTCCCAATGCCTCCATAATTCCTTTCGCAATTGGCATTCTCGACTGCAAGGTCACGTAATCCAAGTATCTTGTAGTCACCGACGTTCCAGCTTCTAAAGCAGGATGATAAGAAACTCTGTTGAAGTCTCGATTCTTAAGGAGTTCAGCAATATTTTCCACTATATTCTTTGCTTCTTGGCTTAACTGATGTCGTTGCTTCAAGTTTAGGCATGCCCCAATATTAGACCTCCTCGTCTCTACTTCTTCTTTTTCGCCTTCATGAATTTTCGTGGTGGCCAATTCTGTAATCGCACTCACCTTCGCCAACCACGTGTTGACATCATCTTCAATTTCCTCACCATTTCTTATAGCAGCATAAATGGAGTGTTGCACCTTATTTTTAGCATCCTGCAAACTCTTTACGTGATTCTTCAGATCCTCCATGTTGCTGCCATAGCGGCATGAATAACATAGCCACCATCCAACTGGTCCAACAGTGTACTCTATGATTGCCGATGCAATTGCACCAACGACCTCCATTCTTGTTTCCCTTTTTTTGTTTCTTTTTTATAAAGAAAAAAAGAAGAACTTGAAAGAATTTTGCGCGAGTAGACAAACTCGAAACCAAGGAAGATAGAAGTTGACACTAGGATGACATGAAAGCACATGGAAATACAAGGAAATAAATTCTTGCATAAAGGAACATATCAGAAATGATGATGGTCAACCACGGTGGGTTACTCTATCGATCATTCAGTACTCAATACAAAGCTTTCGATCTTCATCAGGCCCGGCCTCCAGTCAAGCCTTGTGCTGAACATTCAAATGTGTAAACATGAGGTGGTAATATAATAACTAGAATATGTTGTGAAAACCACATCGGAGATGGACACACGAAGCGAGCGACTACGTACCTCTGTTTTAGCTACATAATGATCACGAGCATTTCTGCAGTGAAACATTAACAGAGTGCGGCGGAGATGGCAATATGACTGACTTTATGTAGTGTGAATTAGAGTGAATGATGGAGGGAATTAAGAGCAGTAATTAGAGCAATCAATCACAATGGAAAAAATAAAGAAAGAAAGAAGCATATAGAGAAAGCAACATTCTTGTAATGCAATCGAACATGGTCTAAAAAGTTCAAGTTGCTGATCTTAATGCTTAAGCCATAAGCTATTTCTGTCGATGCCTAGCCATCATTGAGACTTGATGAGATATTCAAACATGATGCTCTAAAGCCCCTTAAAGCTAATGATCTGGATGCCTCTTCTTGAGATCGAACGAACATGGTCTAAAAAGTGCAGCCTTTTCATGCTTAAGCACTAAGCTAATTCTGCATGATGCACGACGTCACACTCGCGGTTGGTGTTGGTGGAATATATGGTTGTTGCTGTTAACAAATTCTAAGAAATAACCACGAAATTTCTTATTCACATTGGGCTTTTTGAATTTAGCTAAACTTTCAAAATTCTTCTTTATATATATTTGGATCAATAGTGACGAAAAAACAGCAAATACATTTTGTTGGGGATAACTGGGTCAACCCGTTGAGATTTTACACCCTCCAAACTTCAAAAAATTAGTTGGATGAAATTTAAGGGTCTAGATTTTCTGACTTTAAGCCATAATTATTTTTAAAATCTAAGGTTATAGGCTTTGCAGATATTAGGCAATTGATTGTATCGGATATGAGATTATAAGTTCAACAGGTTTTAAGAAATTATTCTTTTCAATTTCAAAGTTGTTTGTTGCAACTGAGAATGAAAAAGAGTACTTAAAGAGTACAATTGAGTGTGTATGAATTTGGGAGACGAAGTCGGATTGCTATCAAAGTTTGGTAAGAGTCATTTTGGTAGGTAGGTACTGAAATGGAATAGACTCCTAGTTTAGACATCTTGCCAAAGTTGTCGGAGTACTCAACGGAAGCGTCGATTTTAGTAGTATAATGGTTTGAAAGTAAACTTGGTGAGGGTTTTGAAATTAATGACTTGAGATCATTTAGGACTTAACTCTAAAGAGTTTATTTTTACTATTCATATGAGGTTAATATCTATGTTGAGAGTGTTCTATTTACTATTTCATATCGTGGGGTTAAGCTAAGAATTTGTGTGAAATTATTATTAGGCTTTTTATTGAGCACATTGTGGAAGTTTACACCTTGAATTGGATTGGACACTTAAGTGTATGATAATCGATATAATGTGCGCGAGCGTGTATGTCTAGGGGTAATATGTGAAGCACGAGGCTCAAATATTGGAACATTAGGATGGGGATAGGCATGGAATGATTGTAACAGCTAAGTATTTTTTACTTTGCTTTTGGAGCAGCAAATTTCAAGGACGAAGTTTTTTTAAGGGGGGAAGGATGTAACACTTGGGCCCAGCACCAAGCCGCCGCGATCTATAAACTTTTTTTAGGTTGTTATTTATAGGAAGCCCATTTGATATTTATTGGGTAATTTTTGAATAGATCACGGGCCCAAAATATTATTACAACGGAATATGAATTTTATTGGACTTGATAATTAGGTTAAAACCCATTTACTATTTATGGACCAAGTGAGCCCTAAGTAACTAAAAATTGACCCAAGAAATTCTTCTAAAGGCTCGAAGATATTATTGGAGGAAGGTTTTTTTTTTTTTTGGATTGAAGATTAAGGCCAATTTAAATATTTGTATTCAATTTCAAACCGATTAGGGTTACAATTCTAAAGTCCCATTCTCATTAAAATTCTTAAATCGACTACTGATATATATTCAGCCCCATACTTCGTGAGTGGATTTTATTGTTCTTCAAAACCCTAGTTTAGTTTTCTGGTTAGTTCGCCCATGTTCACCACTCCAACAACACGATTCTCTCCCACATTGAAAACTCGGCTACCCGAACAACTTACAACGGCCCTAGTGTTGCAAAAAGTAGCCCAGACTGTTTATATTCAACTTCATGGCCATGATGCTACTCGGAGGAGCATAGAGACGGGTTAGCAAAACGCTTCTTGGCCTCTCCCCCGAGGAGGCAACAAGAATTCCCTTGGTGCGACTTAACTCTTAGGGAGGATTTCCATCCTCCCAAACTGATGGCAGCTGATGAAGGCCAACGAACACTGACAACACTTCTCTTATTTTCTTTTAGTCACATGCCAAAATAAAGCATTGCAACGTAGAATCGAAGAACTAAAGGACTAGGCAGGGTAAAGCGCATTCAGGAGACGAACAACAAAAAGAGGAAATCGGCGTGAGGAAAAAGCGGAGAGACATCGGCCTCTTCAAACGAAGTAGCTAAAGGCCTCAAGAGAACGACTACCTAACAAAGGCGAATGAAAACAGTATAAGCAGGAGGTTTGTTGGCCTGCGGGGTCGTCAGGAATAGGTTGGGCACAGGCGGGGTGGACCGTAATGCACTGGATGAAGTTGCAGAGTTACAAAGAACAAGTTACAACACTTACAAAGAGCCATTTACAACGTAAAGTGACGAATTACAATGACCTATAGCATAAGTCAACTAAGTACGATGGAAAGTTGTGAAGGCGCCACAAATCTCTATCACTACGATATGCTGATAACGCCCGAGGTTACCTTTAAGAAAACCAATAGGGATGTAATGAGGCAATTAATTGAGTTGTACGGTGACAACAAGTGCGAAGATGCCGCTAGGGGCAGCCCACCTGCCCAGGAGTGTTGTGTGCTGGACTGTGGGAAAATGAAGGCGAAAGGCGAGGTTGGGAAGTAGGACAGAAGTCACCTCGGAGATGAGGTTAGATGTAGGATATGAAGAAAAAGAATTCATTTTTGTACGAACAAGGTGAGGTTGAGCTTTTGAAAAGGAGGTTTGAAGCTAGAGTCTCAAATAGCAGAGAAGAGCAAGACCCATCGGAGGAGCCACACGGAGTGCAGCGAGGAGAAGCAACCATCAGAGAACGAGATTGTTCCAGGCAAAGTTACTTGGACGCTTTATGCGGGGGAAACTCCCACACATCCAGAACCCGCAGATCACATTGGGGATTTCAGAAGATATGGGTTTTCATCCGTTCCAAGTTGTCTTTGTAATTGAGGTACCAGGCGTCATCGCGAACACCATGAACATATGACAGCTCCTCCTGTAGACCTCGGATGGTAGCATCACTAGCCTCCAAAGCGCGATTTGCCTTGGCTTGATTAGTCTCCAAGTCCTTCCTCCGCTTCCAGGGCCTTTCTCTTGTTCATCAGAGACTGGGAAGCCCCCTCGAACTACTTCGTCATCCACTTGTACGACCAACTGTCGGAGTCTTGCCACTTGCCTAACTTCCTATTTTCGATCCACAGCCATTCAATCTGCAGCACCTCCCTTGCCTCGGAAGCAAGCGTTGTCTTAAGACGAAGAATGCTAACCTCATCCTAGGACCTCGACAAGTCAACGAAGGCCTCCTCAACCTCTTCTCTCTTCTTCCGATCCTCCGCGGCACCTGCCACTTCATTGCTAGCTGAAGTGACCTCGACCTCGAGAGAATGTAGTGGAGAGGACTCTGGGATGGGAACTCGCTTAGGGGACCCCTCGTCCTCAGCAAAATGCTCCATGAGCAGGGGTGAAAGAGCCCGCTCGAGAGCCGTGCCAAGAGGCAGGGCAACTACTGAAGGCCCCTCGCTACTAAAGGGCCTGTCAGGGTTGAAGGGACGGTTTCAGCAGTAGACCTGGGGATCAGCGGCTCAGGTTGAACATCCGCAACAACTCTTCAAGCAAGCAACATGACACGTGAAAAGTTCGCGATCGTCATCATCTTCTTAGATCACGACGGCTTGGCCGAATAACAAGCACCTCTACAGAACGACCTTCGGGAAGAACAAGAAGGCCGTCGAAGTTAGATTTGACAGGGGAGATCCTTCGGGGCTTTGTCCCTTTCCCCTCCACCAATGGGTTGGGAGAGTGGCTGCAGGCCCAGGATGTGACCTCCCTTAGCGAGAAGCCTATGTCAGAAAGCAAATTGGCCCTCTGGGGGGGGGGGGGGGGAACTGACGAAGGCTATCCTCGATTAGCAAAGCCTCCAAAGAAACGTCTTCTAGATGGGCCTTCACTTAGGCACGGACGACCTCGATCTTAAGCCTCTTGTTCGAGGTCGCAATGGGATGACGACCCTTGTCATTGCCCATGGCCCCCCATATGGCATGAACATGGATTAGGCGCCAATTGGCTTGGCTGATAGGGAACTCCCATCCAAATCCAGATAGAAAGAAGAACTGACGATCCCACCCCCTCATGGCAGTATATTGCAGTTCTAGCTGAGCCAACGTTTAGATTGGTCTGAAGCCTTAGGTGTGACTGCATCGCTTTAGAATATTGTGGGTGAGGAAAAACTCGCACATCGTAAGATCCGGGTAGTCAGCCCCGGCCTCCTACAACGCGTGGCGCTAGATGATGCAGCACAACACAAGAATCCTCCACGCACTAGGAGGGAGTTGAGCAGACACCAACTCGAAGAAACCCAACACTTCTCGCACTGGACAACAAAAAGGCAGCCTGAGGCCATAAGAGAACATGGCCGGGTACACTGCAATCTTGGTGGTGTAACCTTCAAAATCTACTGCCCCTTTGTAGGAGGAGGCACCATGAGTTCCACCATTCGAGGAACCCTACAGTTCTCCTTCAACAACTCCAACTCAGCGGAAGTCACTTCTGAAGGCCACGAGAAACTAGCAAACTCCTCCAAAATAGTGCTGCCCTGACCATCAGCGAAACGTGTAGTGTCAGAAGGTCTAGCCAATCTAGAGGGACACGAGGATTTCTTAGGAGCCATTGGCAATTAGAGGGAAAGAAGATAAACCAGAGGAAGCGATACAAAGAGAAGCATTTGAAAGCGAAAAAGGAACACAAGAGACCAAGCAGAAGAGAGAATGGACAAAGTAACTCATTGTTGAGAGGGAAAGGGGCTTCATATAGGCAAGCTTGACGGTTGATATCCCGAGGCAATAGGAACTCACGCACCCCACTGAGCATCAGAATCCCACGATCGCAACGATTCCGACAGAGCGTATTCAATGATGCGATGTGGGAAATGAATAACCGCCTAACAAGAGTAATGACGTAGGGACTGAAGGGGAGATGAACTGTTGCCATATATAGTGTAAGAACAAAAAGGCCACTTGGATATAGTTGGAGAGTAAGAGTGCAACAGATGAGCACCCAGAAATCCGCAACCCCCATCTTGGGAAAGAAAAGGCCGCGTAGTCACAAGTGCAAAAAAAGGTTGATTAACTAGGGGAGGAAATGCAGAATTCCCCTCAGACCCGTCCGAGAGGAATTGGTGGGATAACTATAAGTGGATTTTCCCCACTTCACAAGCCCACTAGGCTTTAACCCAATACCCTGCCCCAGGGCCCAAGCTTACCCATGAACCAAGGCGTCCACAAGAAAATGCAAACATTGATGGCTAATGGGACGAATAGGTCTGACACAGCTCAGCCACGCTTCACTCATAGGAACTTGTACAGGGCAGAATGAGAAAGATGGAGAACCCTTGATCCTCTGATAGGGGGACATCGACAGACCACCAAAGATAAAGCAAATCAGGGAACCACGCCGCATTAATGGCACCACTACTCGAGCTACACACTACATTAATGACGTTGTCGCAGAGTCACAATGCATTAAAGGACTGACAAAGGAACACTACGAAGGATACAGACTCCATGGGGGCAGACACAATTTGTCCCCCCTCCCCAAACTCCTAGTATAAATAGTGACTCTCAAGTACAAGAAACTCTCTCTGATCCCTAGACTCTTTCACTTATTTAAAATCTTCCAAAAAACGATACTAATTTTGGCATCAGAGACTCCCCAATCACAAGGCCATCCTCTCTCAGCTGCCTTCTTTTCTATTTTCGCAAGCTCAATTCTAAATACCTGAGTTGTTGAAACCTGACCCAAAAGTGTAATAAATACGACGTTAACAAACATATTCTTATAACGAAACTTGGTAAATTTCAATATTAAATGGTTGGTTTTAAGTTTACTTCAAAGTTGATTAAAAAATTGAAGAATTAGAATGTGTTAAGACTCCCACAATATGTACGGTTGACTGAAGTTTACATACAAAGTTCGCTCGACGCTAGCTTAAGCAAGACTGGTGATTTCACATTGGCTAAAAATGTTGTGGGATGCTTAGTTGAACAAGAGGTGAAAACTGCCGCTCTCTAGTCACACATGAGACCTCTCAACCAAGCGTATTGACTCGCTAGATGCGTGTGAGATGCGTCAAGTAAACTCTCAATTAAACAAGTGTGGGACATCCTAAATCAAGCGAAAGGACCGAACTTGACTGAAAGAAGTTGACAATAATATGAACTAGCAAGAGGGAGGGAGGGAGGGAGAGAGAAATCCGAGATTAATTGCAAAAGTGGATCATAAACAAACATTTTTATCATCATGCAATCACTCATGCCCTCCAACTTTGAGGCCTTGGTTCTCTTTATTTTTGAAAATTCCATAAAAAAGAAAACATAATAATGGATTCAGAGCCATGCTGGGTTCTTCAATGGAGTGACAACAGCCTTCACTTGCAAGTAATTGGAAAGACTGTAGATTCCCTTTTCTCTGCCGTGCCCACTCATTTTGTACCCACCAAAGGGAATTGCAGCGTCGAATGTATCAAAGCAGTTCACCCACACTGTCCCAGCGCGTAATGCCCGTGTCAAAGTGTTGGCAGTGTCTATGTTCTGTGTGAACACCCCAGCAGCAAGCCCATAGGGTGTGGAATTTGCTCTATGTATCACCTCGTCAAGGTCCCTGAAATCAGCCAAAATAACTTATTGCACATAAAAAATGCAAGGTCACAAATGATATTTTTCAGAAAAAAAGAAAAAAAAAAAAACGGTTCGTTTCTCACTTGTATTTCAATATGCTCTGCACGGGGCCAAATATCTCTTCCTTTGCTATCAACATGTCATCCTGATTTAAAATTACAGTTAGTTGCTTTGTAACCCTATATATTTCAATCTTCGTGGTGAAATTAATGATATAAGTAAAAGATGTACCTTAACATTCGAGAATACTGTTGGCTTAATATAGTAGCCCCTGTTGCCAAGTCTCCCCCCACCAGCCTCTAGGGTAGCTCCACCTTCTACACCAGATCTTATGTACCCCAGGATCTTCTCAAATTGTTCCGTATCAATCTGGTTTATTTGAGTAAGCAAGCAACAATCAATGTTATCAACATCAAAGCCATAACTGATATAATTGGGCATTATAATATCTTTTGTGTACTTGTAGTACATAGAAGACATATTGGTTTTTTCCCAAGATGTTCTATAGCATTCTAATAACCCAGGAAAGTTTTGGACAAAAAGAATAATAAATCTTAACCTGGATATGAAAGTGTTGCACCAAAAAACCCATGAAATATATAACAAAAATTATAAATGCAAGCTTTGAATTTGGGTTTATGGGAGGAATTGGTGCTCACTCACCTGAGGACCTTGTTGAGTGCCCACCTTGAATGGGTCACCAACAGCACGTTTCAGAGCAAGTGCCTTTGATTTCTCTACAAACTCATCATATACACTCTCATGAACAAATGTACGAGAGCCAGCACAGCAACATTGTCCCTGCAGAATGCACAAACAAAATCATGATCAATAAAATGGATTTTAACTTCTTAAGCATTCACATTGGTTTATGCATATGCATATGCAAAATCACATCTTTTGGAGATCCACTTTGCCATTCAAGCAAAACTCCCAGATTGGCTTATGCATATTTGAGATAAAATAATAATAAAATATTATTATTAATTTTTTGTCTAATTGTTTTTTTTTACAGAGTTTGCAATTAGCACGTACTGGGTTGTGGGGGAGAAGTGAGATGAAAATAATCCCGTTGGGGTGTTGGAGAGAGAGAGAGAGAGAGAGAGAGAGAGAGAGTGGGAGGAGAGAAATAATTAGTAAAATATGTTTTGTTGGGTGAACAGTAGATCTTCAAATTTGTATAGTTACTGTTCATAACTATGCAAATATTTGAAGATGCATAATCTAATGTAGAGAAATTTAGGCTCATATTATGCAAATATGACTTTGCATACACAGATGCATATGCCAATGTGAATGCTCACCCATTATTGGGTCGAAACAATTTCTTGAACAAACCTGATTAAAGAACAAAGCAAAGTGGGCAAGCTCAACAGCCTTATCTACATCAGCATCCTCACATATAATAAATGGAGATTTCCCTCCAAGTTCCAAAGTTACTGGCTTAAGATTGCTTTTTGCGGCCATTTGAAGGACAACTTTTCCTGTACTTGTTGATCCAGTGAAAGCAAGCTGCATAGAAATTACTAGGATTTGAGTAGGCATATCAGCGGAGATTAGTACAACATGAGAATGTTTCTTAAATTGTTAGTATGCTCCCTAATCATTTCACCAAAGAAATGCCACAGCTTCATGCTAAACATCCTTACGATAAATTTACTCTATTGAGAGGTATATTACAGCTATTAAGAATGCAATATAAAAGATATCAAAACACCTTATCCACATCCATATGACTAGCAAGAGCTGCACCAGCAGTTGGACCAAAACCAGAAACCACATTTAGAACACCAGGAGGAAGTCCAGCCTGTCATAAAGATTAGGAGTCAGAACAAAAATTAGATTTAAAACAATTTATAGTCAGGTACGGTCTAAAACAAATCGAGTACTGTCTATCTGAAAGGAAGAATGAAAAATACAATACATATAAGCTTGTGCATGGTATCAGCTCGAAAGTTTCAACAAGAGCTTCATACATCTTTGTAATCAGTTGAAATAATTATGAGATGTCGGAGATAGATCTTCAATCAAGAAGTTTCAGGTCCATTTCTTGTGAAACGTTATTTCAAAGAGAGAGAAAAGAAAAGAAAACACCGGACATTTAGAGTAAGTATCACATAAGTGTTCATATTTCTTTTAATAAGTCAAGCGCTCATATGATCATGTAAAAGAATTTATCAACTCAAGTATAAAAAATTAGGAGGTAGAAATCTAACCTATTTTCAGAAAAAGGAAGACACATTTTATCACCCCAAGAATTTTAAAATTAGGAAGTAAAAATCTTACATTTGGTATATGGATAAAAAAAAAAGGACATGTTTTGAGCCGTAAACAGCCTTGGAACCCAAGTACGTCAGACACCAAACCCCAATGTGAAAAGAAGAGACGAAATTTTTTGTTCATTATCTACCTCATGCAAGAGATTTGATGCAAGCAGAGCAGACAATGGTGTCTGCTCTGCAGTTTTCAGAACGATAGTGTTGCCACATGCTAATGCTGGCCCGATCTTCCAACCATACATGAGAAGTGGAAAATTCCATGGAATAATCTGCCTACAACACCAATAGGTTCATGCAAGGTTTGCACATGGTATGGGCCATCAGCTGGGACTGTTAGACCATGAATCTTATCCGCCCAACCTGAAAGTTATGTTATATAAATCTTAGATATCCCATAAATATAGAACAGAATGTTAGGAACACTCTAAAGCTATAAGCAGAAGAACTATATTCCTTATATTTATATACCAGCATAGTATCGCATTAGACGTGCCAACATTGGAACTTCAATTTTAGCAGCCTGTTCATATGGCTTGCCATTGTCCCAAGTCTCAAGGGCTGCAAGCTCATCATTGTGCTTTTCTATCAAATCAGCAAAGCGCAAAAGTATCCTTTGTCTTTCCTGGGTATATAAAGAAATCAATTGTATAAGTTTGAAGACATTAAATTGTTGCAAATGAAAAATGAGATGCACAGATAAGGTATCGTTACATATGCAGGCATCTTTGGCCATGGTCCTTCATCAAATGCCTTGCGAGCAGCCTCAACTGCTCGATTTACATCTTCAGCATCACCTTCAGCAACATGAGCAATCACATCCCCTGTCCTGGGATCCAATGTCGGGAAAGTTTTTTCTGAGGACAAAAGAAGCCATGGCATAATATTCAGTACATGTCAAATAACAGCATAATTTGTCTCCGTATGTCCCATTTCCTAACAATTGATGTTGCAAGCACATAACACATCTACACCTGCAAGATCTTACCTGATGCAGCCTTGATAAATTGTCCATTAATCAAAAGCTGGGTATAATTTACTTGAACAGGTGGACTGACTGGTTCCTCAATAGCAGAAGCAGTGCTATATTTACTTATTCCTCTGCTCAGACTAGAAATATTACCACCTGAAGAAAATAATATTAATTCAATGAAGACTATGAAGATCTTCTGGAACCACTTAACCAAATCCAAAGAAACAAAAACAGACAGTCTTTGTTCAATAAATTTACATTCCCCATTTCATTTATTTTAAGAAAAACAGACGTTTTCTTTACTCGAAAGCATTCAAATTGATTTAGAAATCTAGATATCCCTAAGTTTTAGAAATTAAAAGTAGTACAGAACCAATCTGCATAGTCCATTACCATGCTTGGAAAGAACAGTTGGAGAGCAAGAAAAACGAGTAGATATAAATGAGAGCAGTTTGGGAGAAACAAAGCAAATGAGAGAAGGAAATGGATATAAACATCCCTGCCCTGTTGGTCTTTTCAACCATAATCTCATTGGCACCACTCTTTAATCATCTTTATCATTTTTTCATCCAAACACACAAAACATCAAAAAAATAATTCAATAAAGTGGAATCTTTTTTAATCTTTCATTCAGATGCTGAGAAACAGAGGGGTTTTTTCTTTTTTTTGTCCAATCAGAACTAAGACTTGTCGTAGTACACTAGGCTGATATTTGGCTAGCATTTTTTTTTTTAATTTAAAAAAAAAAAATCAACTTCAATTTAAACGTCTTCTAATCTCGTAAAGAACTTTTCTGTTTCTATCTTTTTATCCAATCATTTGCTTAAAATCTCAGTAAAAAGTTATAAATACAAAGACCAAAACAAAAACTACCCTTAAAAACCATATTCAATAATTTTTCAACTTTATTTTAACAAGTCAAAAACAAGATATATTTTTAAAAAAAAAATTATTGAAATGGTTCTTATAAATTTTCACAAAATCCAGTAAAGAACACATCTTTAAAAAATTCTAAAGACTTCTCAAACATCTCAAAATTTATCTTAACCAAAGACACCTAGGTGTCTCGAACATGGTTGTACAGATCTTTTTCCCTTCTGGTTGTTCATAAAATTCCGTTTCCCAGGAAAAAGAAAAATCAAATCTATATATCAAGCAATGTAAATTGTAGCGTTAGGCAAACCAGTCTTAGAAACATCGGATATAACGATGATCCGATCATTAAATAAGCCAAAAAAATTCTGATGAAATTCAATCATCGTCATTGACGAAAAAGTCGACAATCACAAGAATCCCCATAACAACCAATTAACAAACGAAGTAAACGAATTAACGAAACAAAAACATTATAAATAATCACAAACAACTCGAGGTAGCGATACAACCACCTCTAGAGAGCAAAGCAGCAGAAGCAGAAGAGAAAGGGCGAGATAGCAGCCAACACTTCCTCAGACTCGCCATGGAGTGCACAGGCTAAGTTTGCGTGCTTTATCTGCTCTATATATATATATATCCAAAAAGACATGAGAAACGTTCCTGTAAGCAACCAAAGAGATCCAAGTTCGCCGCCACCGAATTGATGGGAAAAGCTGACGGAATGCTGATTAGATTATAAAAATAAATCTATAAATTAAATAAATAAATTCACTCATTTTTATTATAAAATAAATGAAACGTATAATATGAAAATCACGTAAATTTAAATTTATTTTTATAAAATCTCTTTTTATTATTAAATTTTTTTAAAAAAAGAATTCTACCATTTTTTATAAATAAATAAACAAAAATATTGGAGATTTTTTCGTCTATCAATTTTGTACCAACTTGATGTATGTAGGAAGTTTCCTTTTCAAGGCCAAGTTTGACTAATTAACGTAATGGATGATGGCGACAGGCTACGTCCCATTTTGAAACTAGTTCTCCTTCTGGATAATGATTATTGGACATGATTGTGGTAGAAATAATTGATAGATAAATAATAATATTACTCTTTTCTTGATTTTATTATTTTTAAGCGTATTGATTTATGTTAAATAAAAGTCATTTAAAATATAATATATTAATTTGTGTAATTAAAAATAATAAAATTAATAAGAACATCATTATTTGTCATGAATTATAAATTACTTCATATCAATTGTAAGGAGGAATAGGAAATTAGGAATACTAGTATTTTTAGAATTAGTCAAATGACTTGTTTCCTTAATAATTTTCTCTATCGTCAGAGGTTAATCTTAGCCGTTCAAAAAGTTGACGATTGATAGCTATAGAAGCATTAGCTTTTGACGAATATCATCACATGATTTGTTCATCCACGTCAGCTCTTCTTATCTTAAAAACACTATTATGGTATTCAATTTGTATTTATATATTAAATGCATGTCTTTTCCTTTCTAACCCATACCCTATATATAGTCTTTTTTAATTAATATATTCATAAAAAAACATTGGATTTTTATAGAAAGTCAAATGAGCTTATAAAATATAATTATTGTCTCTAATAATTATTGGATTTTTTTATTAAATATAATATTACTTTCTTGGCATATAATAATTTATTTTCACCGATTTTATAAGTTCTTTTAGGTCTCGTTTAGATGTTAAGCTGAGTTGAGATGAGTTGAGTTTCTTATAAATAGTAGTGTGTTTTGTAGAACTCACCTAAGATGAGTTTAGATGTATTTGAATGTTAAATAGAGTTTAGATATATTTATGAGAAGTTAAAAAAGATTGTGAGTCCCGCATGTAAAGATTTGTTGAATTAAAAAGTTACGGATCTTATATGTAAAGAAATTTTGAGTTGAAATAAATTTAATAATTTAAAAATTAAATATTTTAATATTAGACTCAGTTTAAAATTAGACTGAACAAAATTAATCTCAATTTAATCCAACCTCGAAACTGCAACCTAACTTTGTGGCTCATTAATTCTAATTACACAACAATATTTGTTCACACCATTCATTAGAGTCTTACCTACATTTTGTATTTTTCCCCAACTCTGTAATTTTGTGAATAGAAAATATTAAATGCAACTAAAAAGAAAACACGTTCTTGATAATAACGTGACGTCATTGACTTTTATTAGTTTGAACTTTGACGTATACTTGAGCAATCTGATCTCTTTTCAACATATATAATTATTTTTTATATTTATAAAATTATTATTCTTGATCTTAAATTAGTCACGTTTGAAAATCAAATGTTGAGGTTAGTTGAGTTTAGTCTAATTTTAAGTTGAGTCTAACATCTAAACACTTAATTTTTAAATTATTAAACTCATCCCAACTCAAAACTTTCTTACACATGGGACATAATCATTTTCAACTTAAAACATCTTTATATATAGAATCAACAACCTTTTTCAATTTCTCATAAAAAATATTAAACTTATCTTAACATTTAAATATATTTTAAACTTAATTTAGATAGATCCTACATAACTTTCTCCACTACTCAATTCATTAGTATTTATAAAAAACTTGACTCAGTTGAGTTTAGCTCAACATCTAAACGTAATCATCTTTAATTGCATTAGTTGACAACTTGACACGATAGATTTTAAATAAAATCTTATTAAAAATTAATATATAAATGTTTTTTTTTTTCCAGTTACGAGGCACCTATATATATTTTGAGCAATTTCTCGTTTGTTTATTTTTCTTTCTTGGCTAGCTTGTCTTATATTATGAAAGCGAAAACTTTGAAGAATTCTCAGTTTTTCAGTATTGAAAGATTTTGTCGACAATTCTTCCATATGCTATTCTGATTGGTTCCCCCAAATTTTCCCATCAAAAGTCAAAGCTACATTCTCTGAAGGCCATACCATGTTATAGTTTAATAAACGGGAAATTTTATGAATCAGTCACTATTTACTCTCATATTTTATATTTATAATTTTTTTATAAAGTATAAAGATATTTTTTATAAGATGTGTAAGTATTTTTTTATAAAGTATAGGGTGTGGAATGGTGAATAATAACAATAATTTTTCTTAATAAATAGGTATATTAAAGGAGGAGGATTGTTTTCGCAAGTTGTAGTCTTGTGATAATTATAGAGTAATTAATTGTAATTAATTGCTGAGAAGATAATCCCGTTTGGTTACACAGATGAGATGAGATAAAAATTAAAAGTTAAATAAAATATTATTATAATATTATTTTTTAATATTATTTTTATTTTGAGATTTGAAATAGTTAAATTATTTATTATATTTTCTGTAGAGATTTAAAAAAATCATAATAATTATATGAGATGAAATAATTTAAATTATGTAACCAAATCAGAACTTAGGAAAATCAATACATGTGGTAGGGTCGGTGGCTTAAAGTGGCTTGGTATGTACTAGCTAGCCTTTACTTTGAACTTTATCTTGGAAAATTAATATTAGTCTTTTGAATTTCTAAGTGGGAATAAAGTTTAAGCTATAGCTCAAACACGAATTGAGGAAGCTTCTACAGCTTCCTATTGTCTAAAGCCCATTCTATCTAGTTTTTAGCAGGCAGCACTACAACATATTTGAGTTTTCGTAGTTTTGTTTGTTTTTATACTTCTTCTCAATTCATTTCATCTCATTATTACAATTTTTTTAAATTCTTACACAAAATAAAATAAACAATTCAAAATTTTTAAATTTTAAAATAAAAATAATATTAAAAATATATTTTTTAATAATATTTTATTCAATTTTTAATATTAATATCAACTCATCTCATCTCATATCTCATTTGTAAAAACAAACGAATTTGTGATGGTCACTAAACCATCATAGAAGATATTATTTAGTAACAAAATATTATTTGAACAACGTTTGCACATATAAAAATTACGTTCAAATGTCCATAATACGCCATCGTTTTAGAATTCAACATGTTTGAACCTATATCGCGAACATAAATCATAAGTTTCAACATATATTGATACGTGTGAATAGTGTTAGAAACCATTTGGGTGCCTTGTTAATCTCTTCTTGGGCCATATGCAAACCATAAACCGGTCATCCGAAGTAAACCTTGCATCTTCTTTTGTTATTGCTCCAATCAACGCGCATGGATACAAATGCTTTGATCCTCAATCTCAAAAGGTCTATGTGTCTCGCAATGTTGTGTTCAATGATTCCAATTTCCTGCAATACTAGTGTAAAGGACGTGCTTCACACCATCAACCGTACGGATGACCTGTAACAGTAAAAAGATGGCGGCGTTGGTCGCCTTGGATAAACTCTTATGCTTAAATCAGTAATAGTATGAGAATAAATGTATGCAAAGATAAAGATGAAAACGTTTGCTACCTCTAATGGGTTATTTATAGAGAGACGTGGACATGGCGTGTCCTTCATGATCCCTCGCAAATCGGAGAGGGATATCTCCTACTTTATAGGAGTTATCTTCCTTAGGATTATCATGTGCAACCGTGGATTATATCTTCAACTCTTTGGGAGTTATCCGTCATGTAGTCACAATTACGGGCTTTACAGGCGTGGTCCCCTTAACCCTAGGCTAAAGCTTTGGGTCTGCCTTTTAGTCGTGGGCCTGAGCAGCTAGGGGGATCCAAATATCCACTCAAGTTATCCCGCTAATTTTCTTTGTGCTAGCAAATGGGAAATTTAACTTTTGAAGTTTTAATAATCGTTGCTTACCCCGCTAGCGTAGGGGTGTGTGCCTATACTTTCCTTTACCTGCTAAGGTCTATGATAGTGAGTATGGCCGAGCTCGTAGCACTTCTCTTTTGGAAGGATGTGGCTTACGTCAGCGGTAACCATTCTTGCTAATTAAATGATTTTTAAAAGAAATGACAACAGTTGGGGTGTGCAGCCACCCTTTCAAATTCCCAAGAATTCTCATGATTACTCTTCCTGACCCTTCTCAATTCCCTCCCTTCTACCTATACTCCATTTCTTTTGTATTTTCCTTTCCTTTACATTTCTTCTTCTCAATTCTAGCGTATTTCTTCTCGTATTTCCCCTTCTTTCTCCCTAAGCATTTCTTTTGTCTGTTTCCTACTCAATACCTCCCTCTTTCTTCGATGGTCGACTCTAATTCTTCCCATACCCTTGTCCGTTCTTCTGGCCCTGCTCCGGCGAAGAGCCCTCCTCTTGAATCTTCCCTCACTCGAATCCCGTACCACTTTGAGGGATTTTCTTGGCGCACTACTCTTTTTGAGAAAAATTTAGTGAAGCTAAGGAACACTTATCGTATCCCCAATTCAGTGAAAATTTCTCTTTCTCCCACGGGATGTGTTGATAAAGAAGGGTACGCCGGCAATGTGACCTTGACAGTGAGCGCCCTGACGCATGGCTTGCCACTTCCTTTCATTCGACTCATTCGCAACATCCTGGATTTTCTAAAGCTATCCCCCACCCAACTTCACTCGCACACTTGGCATGTTTTAATGTGTTCCTGCGTGGTTTTTCGCATGGTCTTGGAGCTTTTAGGAGATTCTTACCATAATTAACAGCAAAAGAATTCATTTCTTTTTACGCAGTGAAGCCGTTGGCAGGTGACATTTGTAGTTTTCAGGTTAGGTCACAACGTTTGGCGACCTTTGAGCCATGTTATTCCAATGTTAAACAATGGCAGAATAAGTTCTTTTTTATTTCTAGTACCAATTAGGAGTACCCCGCTGATTAAATGCACATTCGGGACTACCCAATCCTTGCCAATCGGGGGAGGGTCCCCGACGACAAGAGCATATTGTTGGATTTGACCGACAGGGAGTGTTCCCATGTGGACACCGTCCTCAACTTGGCGAAAGAAAATGACAAGACTAGTTTGGCGATGGAGGGCTTGCTTTCCCCCGCCAATATTGATAGGTTCTTGGTGAGCCCCCGCTGGGGCCATGTTTGTGGTCACAAACTCAAGCCTGTTTCTCCCTCACAATCCTTGGCGAAAAGGCATGCTCCCCAGCCCAGGGGGAAAAGAAAGGCTTCTGGAACTGGCAGTTCTTCGCCTAAACGCCCTTGTGACCGAGACGATGCAAGCAAAGTTGTTGGATTTGCCGTGATGGTGGATGTGGAGATGGATCAAGGTGTGGGTTGTGATCTAAATCTTGCTGTTAATGGGGATGCTCCTGATGTTTCTCCCCGCAGAGGAGATGCCCAAAAACTCCCTGGTAAAGGTTTATCTTCCTTTGACACTAGGTCTTAATGACCTTACTGGGCTCATAGGCCAAGCCCTTGAGGACTTGGCAATAGCTTTTGATTTCGACATGCCCGCCAAGGGCACTGAATCTGTGAGTACTTCGCCATTCGAATTTCCATCTCTTTTTTTGCCAACCTCCACGCCTAGTGTCGGCAACCTTTTGGTGGATATATACAACGTGTTTTCCATGGGGTTAGAAGGGGCTGGGGTGCCTGAAGCTGTTTTACTTGGAGGCGCCTAGACCCACGCTGAAGATGATTGCGAAGAACAAGGGTCTACGCCGAGTTCACTTTTTGCAACTATTTCTGGGGGTGAGACCCTGGCTACAAACCCAAGCAATCCCTTCTCCCTGCCCTCCTCTTTTGGAGGTGAGGAGGAGTCTCCCACCCCCTCGGAGGGGCGTGGACCTTATTTAGAAGATTGCGAGACTGACGCCAAAGACGAGAGTAGCTAGAGTTTGGGTGGCGCCAACCTTAGAAGGCGGGCTAAAGGTTCAGGGGGCGCGTTGAAGATTTTTGGGCTCCCATGACTGGGCTAGGGAATTTGAGCATTCCCTCAGCTATCCCTTTACCCCTTTTGCCAGAAGGGGTGTTGTGGTTGAAGGACTAGGTGGGGTCGAGGAGGCTGGTCCCCAGTGTGCTCCTTCCCCATTGGAGTCGGTCATGGAGATATCAAAGCGCTTACGAGCCATGCTCTCTCCGGTATTGTGTTTTCTTTTGCTTAGCATACTTACTTTTGTGTTGGGGCACCTTGTTAATCATTTGCTTGTGTAAGGTGTTAATGAGTTGGCGATGTGGATCGTGGGTGAGTGCGTAGAACTAGAGTATGAGGTTAAGGAGCAGCGAAAGTTTGGATATTATGCCAAGAAGGAGATGACCAGACTTAAGAATGAGAAGACTGAAATGGAGTGCTACTTGGACCAGGCAGACAGGCACATCTGCCACTTGGAGGCTAATCTTGAGTTCCTACAAGATGAGGTGTGCGAGGTATGTGGCAAACTGCTTTGAGCTCCAAGTATCTAGGCATGTGACAGTTTCATCTTACAACATCCAGAATCTTAAAGGGTATCTGCTCAGGCCCAGGTGTCAAGGTTGAATAAGGCTCTAGCCGCCTTCAAGTAGTCACAGTTGGCCAAGCGGAGTTCCCACGAGCCTGCCCGAGCATTGTTTGCTTTGGAGGAGAAGCATAAAGGGCTTGCCCATGAATTGTTGGTGGAGAAAGTGTTGCACGTGGAGGAACATTGGCAGTTCAACATCCAGCTATCTAAGTTGAAAGGAGATTATGAGGGGTTGCGGTCCAAATTTGTTAAGTATAAAAAGGTGCCGAAGGATACTAATGCCACCCAAGACAACAAAGCTCGGAGTTTGTGCCACATGAGTGATATTGTTAAAGAGCAGAAGCAGCAATTGGGAGAGCTGGGAGCGCAGTTAGCTTCAGCGAAAGGGGAGTTGGTTCGTCTGCACCCTCAGCTGGTCGCACCAACCTATCGAAGTGGGACTTGAAACAGTTCAAGCCTAATGAGGTGTCTTGTGTTGAATGTAGGGCCCTCATTTTGGGCTCTGCGTAATTTTTGGATGTTGTATTTGAACACCTTATTTTCTTTTGTGACCCTCGAATTGGCGTTACCTTTTGTATCTAATTTTTGTGTTCGTTCTGAACAATTGCACTGCTTTATTACTCCACGTGGTCTTTCTTTTGCCTCTTGGTAGCTTAGTTCATTTGTTCAAACATTGTTGTAGATGGCTACTTGTTGAGAAGGCTAGTCAATAGCTGGTTGTGGGGTCTTCTGGCTCCCACGCCCTTGGGTTTGCTTTGTGAAATGTTCTTGAGCCTGGTGGATTCCTGTTAGGAAGTCATGGGCTCTTTTGACCTCCACGCTTTTGTTGGTTGCACCACAAGTGTGTCACTCGATCTTTAATGGCTAATTATTGAGGGAGTCGCAATCTTCTAACCTCCACGCTCATTTTGGTTACACCGCAAGTGTATAACTCGACCTTTGGTGGCTAACTATTGAGTGCACCGTGAGTGTGTCATGCGACCTTTAGTGGCTAACTGTTAAGAGGGTCATGTGGTTTTTTGACCTCTACGCCCGTTTTGGTACACTACGAGTGTGTAACTCAACCTTTGGTGGCTAATTGTTGAGGGGGTCGTGGGGTCTTTTGACCTTCACACCCGTTTTGGTTGTATTGCGAGTGTGTAACTTGACCTTTGGTGTCTAACTGTTAAGAGGGTCGTGGGATCTTCTGACCTCCACACCCATTTTGTTTACACTGCGAGTGTGTAACTTAACCTTTGGTGGCTAGCTGTTGAGAGGACCGTGGGGTTTCTGACCTCTACACTAGGTTTGGTTGCACTGCGAGTATGTAACTCGACCTTTGGTGGCTAACTGTTGAGGGAGTTGTGGGGTCTTTTGACCTCTACGCTCATTTTGGTTAATAATGGACTAAATACTTACCCGCTTTTATTGCTTTGAGTTCCGTGAAAATATACATTCCCAAAAAATAAAAAAATTGTCTTTGAAATAAATGCATAAGAAAGTAAATTTTCTAAGGGTAGAACCTTTTTAGATGTTCAACATTCCATGGGTGCTATAGCTCTCTTCCTTCGCCGTCTTTAAGCCAGTATGATACTAGACAATTACTGTCGGCCACTACATAGGGCCCTTCCCACTATGGGCAAAGCTTGCCTTCGTCTTGGGTTGTGACCCTTGTTTCCCTCAGGATTAGGTCTTCGCCTCCATTCCTTCGGGGAGCTTCTTGTCTCCAGGTAGTTTTCTATCTTGATAGTCCATTCTGGCATCACAAGGCCCACATGTGTTATTGTGATCTCGACGACGGGTACCTCGATCAGACTCCTTTGTACCTCACATGGTAATTATACATCATCCTTCGCTGACGCCGCCCTTGCCAACCTATTCGCCACTAAGTTGTCAGCCCTTGGTATTTGTACTATAGAGAAGTGCTGCGATATGGTCGTAGAGTGCCAATACTTGCTTAGATACTTCTTCAGCTTCTCCTCATTGGTGGCGTAGGCCCCTATTACTTGGTTTACCAATATCTGGGAATCAGCCTTTACCTAGACTTGCTTGATGCCTAGCGCCTGGGCGGCAAATAATCCTACTATCAAGGCCTCATACTCTACCTCATTATTGGTGGTCCTGAAGGTGAGCATTTCCATATAGTAGTGCTCTTGACCTGCTTCTGTGACAATATGGATCCCTATGCCGCCTCTACTTGACAGGCAGACCCCTCGACAAAGATTGTTTAGGGTCGGCTGGGCGGTAGCGCCACGATCTATGTTGGGAAACCGTTGAGTTTGGCCATGAAATCAACGAGGGCTTGGCCCTTAATTGCTTTTCTGGGTGCATAGTTGATCTCGAACTTACTAAGTTTTATTGACCAAGTGACTAGCTGCAGTGAGGAGTCTAGTTTCTGTAGCACTCTCCCGAGAGGAATTTCTGTCAATACCTTTATTAGGTGAGCTTGGAAGTCTGGTCACAGCCTTCTGGCGCAAACGCCAGCATCTCCATCCGTGGGTGTCTAACTTCGACGCCCCTTAGGGCACGACTCGTGTAGTAGACTAGTGCCTAATTTCCTTCTTCTTCCTTTACTAGGAAGGTAGATACAGCGTGGGGGGATACCACCAAGTAAACATTCAAGGTGTCCCCTTGATTAGGCAAGCTGCTTCAACAAGGGTGGATTGGTTAGATACTGCTTCAGTTCTTGGAAGGCATGGTCACACTCTTCATTCCAAAGGTGTAGTTTCCTTAGAACTCAGAAAAATGGGAGGCAATTGTCCTTGGACCTTGACACAAAACCTTTTCAAGGCTGCCACCTTTCTTACTAATTGTTGGGCATCATTGATAGTTCGTGGCGACGCCATGTTCAGGATTGCGTCTATCTTCTCAATGTTGACTGATATTCCTCTCTCCGAGACTATGAACCCCATGAATTTGCCCTAGTTCACTCCGAATGTGCAATTGGCTGGATTCAGCTTCATCTTGTATTTGCGTAATATTGCGAAGGTGTAAAGCCCAAGTCCGTAGCCTAGACCAGATGAATCCCTAGGATGATATGATGTCGTTTAGGTAAGAATATTTATTTATTTATTTTGTTCAGTTTCTCCTCCCTTCTATTTCTTCCCCACCTCGACGGTTTTCCTCTCTCACTCTTTCTTCATTTTATTTGATCTTGAAATTCCCGTATCCCATCTTCCCACATTTTTACAGTTTCTTTCCCCTTTTTTTTTTTTCTCACAGTCACCCTCTCTCCGAGCCTCACTGTCTCCCACAAGCCCCCATTTCTCTCATCCTTCCACCTCTCTCGATTTTGTAGTTATGTTCGGTACACCTCAGGCTGTCGAGGCCTCTTTTAGACCAAGCCAAAACAGGAGGACAAGCGCAGCAACCACTGCCAACAGACTCACTCACGCTGTGAACACCATCGCCCAACCACCATAGCCCTCCCCTTAGCCACTGCCACCATTAAAACAACCCAAGTGCATGACCACCTCCACCAATCACCCCACAAAAAACTCACAAACCACCCAACCACTAAGCCACAAACCTCAAGATCTTACTCATTCCTATAGCTGCGCATTGTGTGAGCCACAAGCCCATGCGAACCCCTCTAAGTCTCGCAAACCAGAGTTGCCATGTTCACGCGGCAACAATGTGATCAAATCATGCTGGAAGCCAACGTGCAACATAACCAGTCCGCTGCACTGGACCACCGGAGCATAGAATGAGGGCTACCCCCAACAACAAACGGAAACACGGCACTCGGCCCCAACACATGCTTGAAAGCCCTGTTTTAATCAAGGAAAAACAGAGCACGACCCACTAACGACTACACCCATGCCACGTACGCCATTCGTCATTCTTACACCACCACACCGGTGGAAGCTAGCCCCACACTTTATGTTTCACCACCATACCTAGTACCCTTACTGGTTGGTAACCACCACATAACCTCACTTTCAACCTCACGGAAGCCCCTGTTTCACTACATGGAAATAGAGCAACACCTCCACTGCATAAGCCTTTTTGGCGAGGTGCCCAACCACCACGAGCATTGCACAGTTAAACCACTACCACCACTAACTCGGGTTGCTATTACTTGCCGGGAAGAAATGCTCCCCCATGTCGCCCATTTACTGTCGCCGCTCCTCCGGGTCGCACGACATGAGCCCCCTCAATGAGACTCTCTCTCCCCATGTGCAACTCGCCGTCTCTCTCTCTCTCTCTCTCTCTCTCTCTCTATCATTCACTCTTTACCATTTTCACGTTTTTCTGCCTAGAACAACCACCGTTGCTCACCCATGCCGGAGGTTCACGGTCAAGCCACGAATCACGTTGCATGCTTACAATGCTCGTAAGCCTCTATCTCCCCCATTTTTCACTTGTTAAGAATTGAAGCACCTTAGTAAGCAAGGTACATGTATACCCCTAGGAAGTAGTCTCGTATTTTTGTTTATGATGATATCATTGTGATAACACTAAGAAATTAGATGGTTGAGGATAGAGAATATTTTTAGAGTCTAATAGATTAATAGGTGAAAATCATAGTATTTAGGGAGTGATGACGTTTTCGAGTTATGATTATTAGGTAAATGAAGTCTGGTTCATTTAGGTACTTTGGGTTTTAACATAAAAGCACATGTTTTATTAAATAGTTACATACAATTGGAGATTTACGATAGTTACATGATTATTCTAGGTGATGATCGATATCTCTTCGGCAATGTTGTGGAAATTCAGAGAAGCAAAAAAGTTCAAGTAAGCGGTTTATGAGTAATTGATGAATTTGAGTTTATATTTGTACAGTGAGATATGATTTTAAGTGTTGAGAGGTAACTCTCCAACCCATCCGGGACCAGGGCATTATAAAAGGATTCCCTAAGGTTTACTAAGTGTCAGGCGGCTTCTTTGCTCTTCACCAGTAGGTTGTCTACATATACCTCAGTGGTCTTCCCAATTTGGTGCTTGAACATCTGATTGACCAACCTTCGTCGATGCTCTCATTGGTGATTCTCCTCCCTCTGTGGCCTAATGTAATTAGCCAACATCCTTTCCAGTTCCCCACTCTTAGACATCTCTTTAACTCGCTTTTTCAAAGTAATGCAATCTTCAGTCCAGTGGGAGTTACTTTGGTGATACGTGCAGTGGCACTGGCCTCTGCCTAGCGAGTGTTCTTACTTCCTTGTTGCCCTACTATTCTCCTGTACATTATGGTTGTTATGGATCAATCAATGCCCTTAGTCCTGGTGACTGGTGTAACGGTCAAGTTTATCATCTTGGTGGCCTCAATCGTTTATTCTTGTCTTTTTCTTTAGAATTATTCTGGTTCCTATTGTCCGATTTTACTTCCTGCTTCCAAGGCTCCAAGAGAGCCTGTAGTGTTTTCTCAGCTTTAACTAAGTCATCCACTCAATCCATGAACTCCCTTAAGGTGGACGGAGTTCGTCTGGCCAGTTCAGCAATGAATGGGCTTCAGGGCCAGATTCTTCCCAGGAGGGTGGCCAAGGTGATCTTTTCATGTTGGTTGTCTGTGGTGAGCCTTTCCTTATTGAAGTGCATTAGGTAAGTTTTCAAGTTCTCCCCCTCCTTTTGTTTTATGGTTAATAGATAGGTAGTTGGCTTACGACACCTTCTACACGTCATGAACTGTGTGAGGAACTGCTTTGCTAGCTCCTCAAAATTGCCAATGGATCCGGGGCACAGGGTCCCAAACCATACTTGTGCTATTCTTTTCAATGTTAATGGGAAAGCGCGACAAACCACCTCCCCAGGGAAGCCGTGGAGGGTCATGTGCGCTTTAAATTTTTTGATCCTTGGATCCATTGTATAGGTCGATCTATGGTACCTTAAATTTGGACTGTAGTGGAATCGCCATGACCTCCTCTCTGTAAAGGAGGTCTGTCTGTGTAAGGAGCTGCACCACGGAAGAGGAACCACCCATCCTCTTCGCCATCTCCTTGTACTTGTCCACCAAACTGCCCAGCTCATCGTGTATCTTTTTCTTTTCCATCTCTTCGCTATTGACCCTTTTTCGCACTGTGTGCATCCCTTTCAGCTTGCCCGTTCTAGGCTGGGGATTATCCTTCTTTTCCATCACTTGCTTTAGCCTTTCTTTCATTTTTGCTAACCTCACCTCTACTTCTGTCATGCTTGTTTCTAGATCTTGGTTGACATGTGATCGTGTTATGGTTGGCATGTAAAAATCATGTTTAATGTCTGTTAGAAGATCCCACAGACAGCGCCATTGTAAAGGATGTGTTTCACACCACTAATCGTATGGATGACCTGTAACAATGAAGAGGCGGCGCTGGTCTCCCTGGGTAGACTCCAATACTCAAGTTAGCAATAGTATGAGAATAAATGTATGCAAAGATGAAAATGAAAATATTTGTTACCTCTCATGGGTTATTTATAAAAGGAAATGGATGTAGCGTGTCCTTCATGATCCCTCGCAAACTGGGGAGGGATTTCTCTTGCTTTATAGAAGTTATCTTCCTAAGGATTATCATGTGCAATCGTGTGTTAGATAGATATTCAACTCTTTGGTAGTTATCCATCACGTAGTCACAATTATGGGCTTTACATGCGTGGCCCCCTTAACCCTAGGCTAAAGCTTTGGGCCTACCTCTTAGTCGTGAGCCTGGGCAGCTAGGGAGATCCAAATATCCCCTCCAACTGGTTTCATTCTACAGGGCTCATGCGAAGTATCAACCAACTTTGATAGTCTTTACTTTGTGATCTCAACCAACATGTTAAATATCTTTCTGGTGATTATTCTTGTTTAATCATTGGAATAGAAATATTTTGGTATCGGTGTGTTTCGATATACCATTTCAAAATTAACTATATATATTTATATGTATATATAAACTAATAACTAATAGAATAAATACATGTATATTAAGTGTGCATCATGTATGTGTATATATGGTAGAATTGATTTATAAAATGAGTATACACTAAAAGTATTAAAAAAAAAGTAGAAATATTATTCTCGAAAGATAAAATTAAAAAAAATCATAAACTTGAGTTGAGACACACAAAAATAAAGAAAAAAATATAAAAGAGTAGAGAAATTATTATAAATAATGATATTTAAGAAAAGAGAGAATGAGGGGACATATTTAAAGTTATAAATATTAAAATTATATAAATACCTTTTAGATTTTTAGAATTAATTAAATACCATCTAGATTCAAAATTTACAAAATTGCCATTAAAAGAGTCAAAAATGGAATAAGGCCCAGAATACCAATTTCAGTTGGAATGGGGCCGAAACTTGGAACAAAACAGAACTAGAATGTAACACCCCATTCCCTAGGGTTAGGGATGTCATATGCTTGCATAAAAATAGTCACGCAAGATATTTCATAACAAAACAAAACATTGTTTATCACATAAAAGAGTTAATAAAATAAACCATATCCTAAACAAAACATAACCATAATTTTCAAACCAACTGAAATGAAAAAGACGGTCACACAATAAAGTCATTAAGTTCATAATCTGCTCTTCCTAAGCTTGGTCCCCCTACTCATACTGATCATCATCCTTATCTGGGTGGTTAAAAATATGAAATAAAACTAAAATGAGTCAAAAACTCAATAAGAAACCCATTACAACGTAAACATAATAAACATAAGATTTTTATAAAAGTTTTCATACTGAGAGCTTAAAATCATAATTGTTCATATTCATGTTGTTGCTATGTATAATTTGTCTTGATTTATCTGAATTAACTAATCAATCTGACTATTATGACTTATCTGACTGGCCAACACACTTAACCCTATGTGTAAGGTTGTGCACTAGACTCATATCCTATGGCTGTAGAGGAGTTGCTAATGCAGTATTCTTGCATACTACAATAGACCACGCTTAAGTCTGTGGCTTACACATTTATCTTGAATTTACATTGGTACCATGCATATGGCCATCTTAACAACTGATATTATCTTGCACTTGAACATAATAAAACTTACGTGTCTTATATGATGTGAAATGCATGACATACATAATATGTACATAATTATAAAATAATGAACTGAACATGATGCAGAATTAGCATGATCATGTAATATGATGAATGACATGCTTGTATAAATCATGACATATGTGGTACATAAAAAGTAGCTATCAAGAATGGGCTTTAACAATAATCTATCTAAAGTAGCTATACTAATCCTAATTTATGATAAGGCTACCTTGCCTCATTGCTTTGCTTCTTGAATTTTACTTCATAACTAATTACCTATGAGAAGTACGAATCGTCACTAACATTTTTAGAAAAACGTGTCTTTATATTTAATTAAATTAATAAAATATTCAATCTTATACTAAAACTATTTACTTTTAAAATCATATAGTTATTTAAATACTACTATAATATCTGATCTTTCAAATATACTTAAATAAGGAATATATATTTTTATCTAAGTCTATAAAATAACGGTGAAAACATTCGCTTAATAAAATAGACTTATTAATACTTAATATTAAAATTCTATAGGCTAATCATACTTTAATACTTAATAATATATTTTAATCTTTTTAAGTATTTTCCATAGGAAAAATAAAATTTTTGAGCTAACATAAAATAAACTAAGCCCACTTAAATATTTTCTTAAATAATTAACTTAAGTCCATTAAAACTCAAATTGAAATTGCAATAAGCTCAATTACAACAAAAGCCCATGTGGATTCAGCCCATCTAAAAAGGTCAGGGTCGTTGTGGTCATAATACTTAAAATACTTCAAAGGCTTTTATAAAATGGACGGCAAGGGGATTTAAATGGCAATCTTTGTAATTATACTAATATATGTATGTACTTTTCTAGAAAGTTGAAGACCTAAGACCTCATTTGGTTACACAAATGAGATGGGATAAGATGAAAATATTGTAAATAATAGTGAGATAATTTGTAAATAGTCGTGAAATGATTTAAATTAAAGATGTTTTATGAGATCTTGAAAAATGAGAGAGAAAAAGTTGAATAAAAATATTATAAAATTAAAATATTGTTAGAATGTAATATTTTAATATTATTTTTGTTTTGAGATTTAAAAAAGTTGAATTATTTTTTGTATTTTGTTTGAAAGTTTTAAAAAAATTGTAATAATTAGATGAAAAGGTTAAAGACTTCAAATTGAAAAATGTTTGTGTTTGTGATGTTTGGATATTGAGATGAGATGGAATGAGATGGTCAAAAAAATCTGTGAAACCAAACGGGGCTATTCTAAAACTTGAGGGTTGTGCGGCATAGCTTACCCAAGGAAAAACAGAGGACACCGTGTAGAAGAAGGTAGGGCACCATGAAGATGATGGCAGAGGCGAGAACCACAGTGGCGCTACTTAGCTTCCCACGTGCGTGGTGGAGGAACTTGGAGCGGCACAAGGCTGACAGGAGTGAATTGTTTGGCAGTTTCTAGGTTGACCGAGTGGTTTTCCGACAATTATCTCAAGTTCACATGTATGGGCTCTCCTTTGATGGTTCTCGGCGTGTAAGTTGGCACGAGGTGGAACCAAGGTAGCTGCTCGTTGGCTTACGGTGGATGGACGACGTCGGCTTGCTTGTCCGTGGTGAAGGGATTGTGACGTGGAGGCTATCGTGCACGAGACTAATCACTTTGGGTGGTTTTTGTTGCAGTTTGGGTTGCTGTGCATGGTGAAGGGTAGCTAACATCAATTTTGTGGTGAAGGAAGCTTGAACATGGGGCTGTCATACGTGTACAGTGCTTCTTTCTAGTTGGTTGCAGAAGTTTGGGTTTGACCCCCATTAACGGGTTGGAAGGTGACGTGCATGGGGGAGGTGCTACGTGGTGGAGAGGCGAAGGGTCTATTGGGCTTCTTATGATGGTCTTTATGGTTTCAGCTTGTTTACTTGTGTTTGACATTGGCTTCACTGTGGTTCATGGCAAGGCAAGGGCTAAGATATGGGGGAGGCTTGCTAAACATGGAGGAGATAGGGTGGCTAATGTTGGTTTCGTCTGTAAGAGTTTTATTTAAACTCTATCTCACACACTTATATCCTGTTGGGTTTAGAATAGCTCAATACTTATCACTTAATTGATGAGTCATAATGGGATAAAATTAACTCCAATGGGATAAGATTAAATCTATATCTAATCACTGTGGGACATAAAATCTCTAGATTTCTTGATGGCCAGAAGTTTATAAATAATACTGAGGGATTAAGAGTTCTCACCTACAACATCATTGTGCCTCTAGCTATCGGGAGACACTTGTAAGGCTAAGTTGCTAGGGTAATCCTTCTCTCATAGTCAGGTCAGATTCTTCATCGAATCTTATGGAGAAAGGTATGTCTTTTAACTATTATTATTTTATTATCTTGGATCATAAAAAATCAAAGATTCGATTATTAATGTTCATGTTACAATATTTGACATATGGTATCAAAGCTTTAGGTTATAGATTTGTTATGGTCTTGATAAAATATAGATTTGATATTATCGTATATTAATTTAACATCATAAAACTGTGTACTTCTCCCATTTTATGTTGATATATTTTTTGTAAAAGAAAAACTCTCACGTGATTGTTCACGATTCCATGAAGTATTGATGCATCTACTTCAATCTTTGCTTGGGTTTTATTTTATTTTCTCCCTCATTGTTTGCATTATATTGGTAGTGTTAGTAGTTGAGGAGCCGGTGTAAGGTGGCCGAAGTTCCTTATATGCAACTTGGGACGTATGACAACTTTAAAAGGTAGCATAGAGGGGTTGAGAAGCCCCGATTGGCTGATAAGAATTTTCTGTTGGTTTCTGTTAATACAAATGAAAAATCAGAGAGATTGAGCCATTGAGAGGGGACTTGAGGGGGTAGCGCAAGGTGGTCAGAGTGCCATGTTGGCATCCCGGGATAGGAAATCGCTGCCACCACCTTATAGATTCTCGGTATGGTGGCTCGATCCATCTCTGAGATGGGTTTTTTGGAAAACAAAACTATGAAGTACAATGCTTGATGCCGAGAAGAGGTAGAGAACCTCCTCTCCTGCATCTTTATAATGGCGGTAGAGGGCTTTAAAGCCCACTGGCCGTGGCGGTATTTTTGTAAAAAAAGGGGGGGTAGTGAGTTTGAAGTCGGTGGCGGGAGGAGGCCTCGAACACCATGTCGTCCTCTCCTCGTTGGTGACAAACGCAGCTGCAGCAGCCCAGAGTTGGAAGAACTCTAGTGCAACGACTGTTGAAGGAAGAAGAAAGAGCCTAGGGTTTTTTCTTTCAGAACAGAAACGTTGGGCTGTAGGTCGAGCAGTGGAGATAAAGAAAATAAAATCCAACGGGCCAATATGAAATGATTTGGATCTGTTTTTGATAAAATGGAAATGATATGAATATGTTTAGCACGTGTTTTGATATGATATGGATATAAAAACCCTCTGGCATACTTATCTGTTTGATTCTAATTCTGAATATAGTTATGATATGATGATACTGGTTCATGTGATATAGTTGGTACCAACATGATATGATATGATATGAGTGTACCCACTTTGGAAACAAAGTGGTCTTTTATGTGTTCTTTCCTGTGTACACACTCGGGGTTCTGAGATTGAAAAAGGAGAAGTTTCACAATATGATACTACTTGGTTTGACCACCGGGGATAACACAACCCTACCACGGGGGTTAAACATGGTATATGATATGATATGATACGATATGATATGATATGATAAGATGAAGATGTTCAATTATGTTATGCCAAAATGTTTTTGAATATGAAAGTGTTTTTGAATATGAAAATGGTTTATGAATATGAAAAGATTGAAAAGTCGCTTTAATTTTCTGATAATACATTTTGAGATGTGCATATAAATATGAAATGTTTTGTTTTTGCATACTGAACTTTTTGAAAATGCTCATGTTTACATACTAGTATATGTTTCCTGCTTACTAAGTTGTTGATAACTCACCCCCTTATCTTCATAATATTTTTCAGGTGATATTGATGACCCAGTTGGGGGTCAGGAATAGAAATCAGAGCCAAATTAGATATGGATAGAAGGTCGAGTACCTAAGGGTATCATTGTCAGTAAAAGGGTTTAATTTGAGTATTTGAAGTTCTTTATGAATTGGATCTATTGAGACTTAAAGATGTATCAGTTTATTATGTTGAGATTATTGGGAGATTGTGGACCCCCATGGTTTATGTTATTTTGTAATGACGACGTATGGAGTTTATAATATGTTTATTTGGAAAATATAAGATTGTGTACTATTTTTGAAATATTTGGAGTTTTTGGATGCCTTGGGAGACATGGTTATAAGTGACAGGTAGTAATTCTCCGACCCTTCCGGGCACGGGGTGTTACAGCACGGATCAAGGAAGATCAATTTCAAGATTTGAAGAAGAATAGTCGATTGGAGGTAAGAAAACCACCCCCAATGGTTTCCAAATTTGATACAAACCAAACTTTTAGAAATGAATTCTTACCAGGAGGTCCTAGTGGAGGTGCATCAAGTGGAACCAAAGCATTACCCGCGGGAGTGAAGAGGCTACCTTGGGAAGAGATGCAACGACGAAGAGAGAATGAACTTTGTTTCAATTGCAATGAGAGGTTCACAATGGGCCATAGATGCAAAGCCAAGCAAATTTTTCTCATAGAGATGGAGTCGGAGGAAGAGGAAGACATAGGGGAGGAAGAGCAAGTGCGAGAAGAGCAAGAACAAGATGAAACCGTGTGGGGAGATCCTCAAATTTCTGTCCATGGATTAACGGGTGTTGTGGGGCCTAGAACAATGAGAACACAAGCACACATTGGCAAGATAGAGGTAACAGTTCTTGTGGATAATCGTTCGTGTCTAAACTTCATCAATTCTAAAGTGGTCGAGAGCTTGAGGTTGCCTATGACTTCTATCACTCCATTCGAGGTCAAGGTAGCTAGTGGGGAGAAATTGATGTGTAGAAAAGTATATAAAAAGGTATGTTTGAAAACATAAGATCTTGAGATTGTGGTAGACTTAATATTGTTGGGTTGGATGTAGTGTTGGGTGTGCAATGGTTAGAGGAGTTAGGAAAGACAGTGTCGGATTACAAAAAAATGACTACGGAGTTTATGTTGGGAGATAAATGGGTGACCATGAGAATGAATGGAAGAGGAGGGTGCAAGGTCGTGGGGCCTAATGAGATGAAAAAAATCTTGAGACATGGGGGCAATGTTTTGCTATCACATTGGCCTCCGAACCGATAGGCGTGAGTGAGGGACATGAAGTGGAAGATGGGGGCTTGGAGAGGGAGTTTGGTGCCGAGGTTCCTAATGACTTAAGGGAGTATGTGAGGAAGGGTGGCCAAGTGGCAACTGAAGCCTTGGTTCAATAGAGGGGGCTCCCAACCGAAGATGCTACATGAGAGAGTGATCGGGTTCTCAAGGATCAATTCTCAGATTTGGACCTTAAGGACAAAGTCGGTCTTGAAGGGGGAGGATTGATGGAGATCCAAGAAGGGCTAGGTGCACCGAGGCTAGGAGGGTTGCATTGGGTTGCATGCATGGCTTGGGCGGTGAGGTGATAGGCATCCAAAACTAGTGCAATTAGAAGAGTCTCAAGTGTTGGCCAATTTCTTAATTTTAGGGATTAGATGTCAAGATGACAAATCCCTTAATTTTAGGCCACATGTCCTTTAGTTTAGGGATTTATCTATTATTTTCATTATTTTAGGCATTTGAATTGTTTCTTTAAACTCAAGAGTTTGATTTGTTTTAGGATTAGAAATTCAAAGAGTTTGATTTGTTTTTGGATTAGGAATTCAAAGAGTTTAATTTGTTTTGGAATTAGGAATTCAAAAGAGGTTGGGGGAGGACTAGCCAAACCCTACTACTATTTATTTGGCCTTTTGGCTTATAATTCATCATTATGATATTTTGAATGAATGAGAATTTTCTCTTCCAATTTTTTGAGAATTGAGTGCTAGTTTGAGTTAGTCTTAATTTTCACCAACCAACCCATTGGGATCTTTGTGTTGCCTTGAGGTAATCTTAGATTCAATCACCCAACACGCCATAAACACGTGAGTGAGAGTGAGGCTTCCATCACAAGGCAAGGGCTGAGACATGGGGGAGGCTTGTTGGACATGGAGGAGATAGGGTGGCTAATTTTTGTTTCATTGTGAAGAAAGCTTGAACGTGGGGTTGTCGTGCGTGTGCAGTGCTTCTTTCTCATTGGCTGCGGCAGTTTGGGTATGGCCCCCATCAATGGGTTGGACAACGGCTTGTATATGGGAGGTGCTACGTGGAGGAGAGGCGAAGGGTCTGTTGCAATTTGTGAGACGCTTCATATGGTGGTCTTCATGATTTCGACTTGTTTGCTTGTGTTTGACGGTGCCTTAACTGTGGTTTACGGTAAGGCAAGGGTTAAGATGTGAGGGAGGCTTGATGTTTTGTTGTTGTGGGCTGAGGGAGGAATGTCGTGGGGAAAGGAAAAGAGAGGATATAAATAATTGAGAATTATGGCGTGTAAGTCAGTTACAAAATTGGCGAAATCTTTAGAACCAAGAAATGACCTGAAGTTGGTGTCTGCAGCTGATGGAGGTAGAGATGATGTAACGACCTAGTCCAGTATTATAAAGATAATTTTATTGGGTTTAGATTACGTTGATGGGCTATGTTGGAAAGCCCAATTGCAAATTATTGGATAACCACGAATCCAAAATTTATTTTTTGGCTATTAATAGTTTTGTGGGATCCAATAATTATTTTACAAATCCAAAAATATTATTGGATGAATTGGGCTCAGTTTCAAACTTAATATATCGGGTCATAGGTTACTAAAGCTACTCGACCCATTAAAAATCCCAAGCATTACTTAACATCCAGCCACGTTTAAATGCGTTTAAATGCGTAAAGACGACGCAAAGTCATAGAAAAATCCCAAGCATTACTTAACATCCAGCCACTATTTAAGCTGTTGCACGTCTCATCCTCCTTCATTGGAATTTCTTCTTTAACTCCATCAGTATATATTTATTATTATTATTATTTTATTATATTTATATATGTATATATATTTAAATTATGATTTATTGGTGGGAGATTCCATTCTTTCTAAACTGCCTTCAGCCGATTTCTTAGACTCAAACGCCGAAACCCTCGTGAATTTATTCATCTCTTCCACCAGCCCCTCACGTCGGTCACTCCACAATAACTATGCCCAATAACTACGCCACAAGAAAACCGAAATCCTCACTGCCGTAGCACTCCCACAAGTTAACATCCATTTCGGATAAGCTCCACCACGTACTGCCCACGTCCCACATTCACCACGCCAAGACCACGACCAGCGTCAGCTACCATAAACTCAAGCATACAAGCCAAAAACATGGAGACCCTCACATGAAGCCCCTCGCAAACCGAAGCAAAGAACTGAGCACAACCACCGGAAACCACCATTTAGCCACTAGCCACCCAGTGCACCTATGAGCATTGGTAATGGCTCATGCATCTTCATATTCATATTCATCTTTGCATAATATCTCTTTAAATTGATCTACATTAGATTATGTATCTTTAAAATTTTGCATAGTTATGAATAGTGTTTGAAGAAACACAATTAACTCTCTAAATATTATTTTACTGTTTTCTTTCTCCTACCCATTAAAATCAACTTTGAGGAATTTGTATTAAAATGATTTTGATATATGAAATTTATATTAAGTTGATGATACAAAGTGTTTTTTAGGACATATTAATATTTATTGGTAAAATTGGTCATTTGATATATGAAATTAGTAATATTTAGATATATGGAATTGGTATTTTTTTACACAAAGTATTAACTGTAAAATATATATAAAAAATAATTTTAAGAAAAAAATAAAAATATTTTTTTATTATTTGGTTCAAAGATACATAATCTAATGTGAGAGTTTATCTTGATATGCAAAATCAATCTCAAAAGATGTGATTTTGAAGATGCATATAGAGAAACCACTGCTAAAACCTCTTTGTTTTAACTCACCAAAAACAGAGCAAACTCATGGTATGGCATCGGGAGAATTTCAAACCGGCACAAAAAGTGCCGACATGGGGTTACTTCCTCCGCGTCTCAACAGTCTTCTGTTGCACTAGTGATGCACTGAAGATTCGCCACGCTGTGAAACTCCCTCTCCACCCCACGCACGGCCAAATTCATCCACAGATGGCCCAAGTTTCACTCAATTCGTTGCTGCCTCCGTTGGACGTAAGTCCGCTCTCATTGCCCCCGTTGATCTCAGTTCGCACAGCCAAAACCGCTGTCACAGTCACCCCAGCTCAGTCGTGTTCTTCCCTCCCTCTCGGTAAGCTCGCCACCAACACACTCTGCTCGGATGATTTTCTCTATTTAATCCATTTCTATGTATCTCCTTACGTAAAGCATATTGAAGACCCTTTTTAAATGCTTTTATGTTTCTGCACCTTGGTATGTAAGCATGGGAGAATGCACTTTTTTTGAACTAGTGTATTTACGATGGGCATGATGACTTTTTTATTGGGCTTCATTTAACTATTACGAAATTTTTATTAAGTTGGGTTTGGTTTACTTTTGTTTAGCCCATGAGCTTTATTTCACAGAAACTTTATTTTTTCTATAGAAAATAATTAAGGAATTTAAACTATATTAGTTATTATTAATTTTACAATTTGATTTCAGCAATAAATAGTAAGTGTTTAATCTTCTATTTTAAACACTTCAAATTTATTGTATGAAATGAATCTTTAATGTTACTGTGTTAAAGATTTTGATATATTTATGCTATTAATATTTTACATTTAAAATAAAGAAATATGTTAAGAATATTAGTATTTTTTAGATTTCTTGTGAAATTGAATAATTATGTTAATTATAAGAAAGTAAACCTACTTTAAGAATTGAGATTTTTATGACTTATTTTATTAGAATTGAATATAGCTCAAGTATTATACTAAATTATAATTTGGAAGTAAAAATATATTATTAGTATTTTAAATAATTTAAGATATCAACGTTCATTGAATGTCATATTAAACTGAATAGTTAGTTGATTATTTTCTACAATATGAATTTAATTAAGTGAAATATTGGGACACGTTTCCGAGAAAGATTAGTAACATTTAATACTTTGTATAGGTGACGAGTTATGAAGTAAGATTCAAGAAGTAGCACAAAAGGAGTAAATAATTTGATTACAAATTAGGATCATCACAGTTCAGCCTATATAAATTATTATTAGAGCTAGTTCTTTGACAGTCATTTTTATGTACCACTCATGTCATATGCAAGCATGTCATATAGCACAACACACGATCATGTCATTCAACATCATGTTCAAATTCAAAAATTTACAGTTATTTATATTAGTATATATATCATGCATCTCACGTAGCATAAGACACATAAGATATCTTAAATTCAAGTGAAAGATAAGATCATATCTGTTAATTAGTACATCAGTTGGCCATTCAGATGCATGGTACCAATGCGATTCAGATCAGGGTGGACGTGTAGGCCACAGACTCAAGCGTGATCCACCGTAGTACTCCAAAGTACTTCACAGTTAGCTTCCTTTACTGTAGCAGGAGAAGTTAGTGCACAACTTTGCACACATGGTTAAGTGTGTTGGCTAGTCAGATAAGTTAGATCAGTCCAATCATAAATTAAATATGTCAGAACAGTCAGTTAATTCAAATAAATCAAGACACCTCATGCATAGCATAAACATCAGCATGATCAGTCATGATTTTAAGCTTAGCATGAAAATTTTATGAAAATCTTACATTTTTACTTTGTGATGGGTTTCCTACCGAGTCTTCGACTCATTTTAGTTTTATTTCATGATTTTAAATCACCCAGATTAGGATGATGATTAGTGCGAGCAGGCGGGCCAAGATTAGATAGAGCAATTGGATTTAGGTCCAGGCTTTATTTATTTATTATTTAGTTAATTTAATAAATTATGAAATCTCTTGCCTAGCTATTTTTATGTAAGAACGTGACATCCCTAGCCTTAAGTAAGAACACGACATCCCTAGCTTTAGGGCAGGGAGTGTTACAGATGATGATCAATGAACTAGAATCAACTGAAGTCGATTGAAGTGAAGAAGAACTCTAAAATCTGTGCTATAGTTTTTTCATAAATCAACAATGTGAAGGAAGGACAGATGGGGTGAAATAGAATAAAGGGTATGTGAGAGTCTGTGTGTGTGTGAGAGTGAAAACAGAAAGTGTGTGAAGATTCGAGTGTGTGCTTTAGAGTCTGAACTAGAGAGAGAGAGAGAGAGAGAGAGAGAGATCTGAAACTTAAAGAGAAAAAAGTGAATGAATTGTGGGCTTACCGGAGTGGAGGGCGTTCGACGACGGTGCTAACAGTGGTGGGTGGCACTGCTTAACGGGGAGGGACAATCATCATCAACGAGGGCCACTTGTGACTGTGCCTTGATGGTGATGGTGCACAACAGAGAGGAGGGGTATAGATGCTTTGCGAGGAGGAAATTTGTGAGGATGGAATACCAACCGCAAAAAGATGAGAATAGGTAGTAGAGAGAGAGATCTGAGTGACAGGGAAAGAAGAGGAAAGGAGAAAAAATAAAAACTGTATAGACCTGGGGGAGTTGGAAATCGAGGTGAAGGGATTTTTGAAATGAAGGAATTGAAGGGAAAGGAAAAAAAAAAACCAAAACCGTCATGCTGAAGAAATGGAAATGGGGGAGAAAACTTACCTAAACGGCGTTGTTCCATCCTTAAGGGTTGGGCTTCCATCTGGTCTAGGCTTGAAAGCCCAGGTATTACAATCCAATCATAACATTGTTCAAAATATGTCGGTATTCAAAATCAAACAGAAATCCAAAAGGATTGTGGACCGCTACAAGGCATGCCTTGTAGCAAAGGGCTTGGATTAGAAAAGTGGGGTAAACTACCATGAAACTTTTAGTCTAATGGTGAAGTTTGCTATTGTTCGACTAGAACTTGCACTAGCTATTAACTTTGGTTTGCACATTCTACCTTATTTGGATGTGTCAAATGCCTTTCTACGTGGTGTCTTAGTTGAAGAGGTGTATATGGAAGCTTTGAGGATCAAACTAACCTTAATTATGTATGCAAATTACACAAGTCCATCTATGGTTTATGCAATTGTCACAATCACTCTTAAACATTGGTTTCATCGATTCAAAGGTGGATCACTCATTGTTTATGTATCAAGTTGACCATGTTCATGTTTTCCTACTTGTGTACGTAGATGATCTTATCCTCCCTAGGAATGACCATGCTACCACCTCTTGGCTCGTCTCTCGATTCATGACTAAATTTTCCATGAAAGATCTCGGGTATTTTGGCTATTTTTTAGGCATACAAGCATCTAGAGACTCCAATGGCTTGCATCTCCGACAAACCAAATATGTTGCTGACCTCCTTGCATGAGCTCTAATGCGGGAAGCCAAGCCTTATAGAGCACCCTACACAACAGGCTCCAAATTATCAAAATTTGATAGTGAACCACTACAAGATCCTTCCTCTTATCGTCACATTGTTGCAGCAATGTAGTATGTTACTCTTACCAGACCAGATATAGCATTCTCTGTCAACCAGTTTTGTCAACATATGGATACTCCAGCTAATGCCCACTGAACTGTAGCCAAGTGTGTACTTCGCTACTTGAAAGGATCACTAGATTGTGGACTCCTGTATCACAAAGATTACTTAACTCTCACTGCATTTTGTGTCACTGACTAGGTAAATAACCTTGATGATTGTTGGTCTGCCAATGGCTTTGGCATATTTCTTGGAAGGAAGCTAGTCTCTTGGTCTATTAAAAAGCAGCATACAATCTCTCGATTTAGTACCGAAGTAGAGTATAGGGCTATGGCATGTACAACTGCTGAGCTCTTCTGGTTGCAAATGTTGCTTCAGGAACTCCAAGTACCACTTCGTGGTCCACCTATGCTTTGGTGAGACAATGTAGGAGCCATTCAAGTAGCTTTCAACTCGATGTTTCATGCTTGTACAAAACATATCGATGTGGACCTCCATTTTATATGTGAGAAGATGGCTAACGGTGACATCCAACTTCAACACCTCTTTACTTTAGAATAGCTTGTTGATATTTTCACTAAAAGGCACTCAGCAGATTGCTTCTATTGCCTAAAGGAAAAAGTGATGGTTGTTCTACCCATCAGTTTGCAGGGGGTGTTAAGGAACAAGATAAGATAGTATCTTCTAAACATTAGAAATCAAGTGTAGATAATTATGCATGTAATCAAGTGGATAGTCTTTGTAACTAGTCACACCTATCATGTATTGATCATACTTATCATGTCCTACAATGTAGCTTTATAAATAAATTAATCACACAACTAATTAGGTAGCTATTAAAACCAAATCAATTATCTTATTTTCAAAATGAAAGAGAAATGAGACCATATATACTTCTCAGCAAGCTAGGGGACTATCATGAAAAATGTGGGCCAAAGATTCTTAGTGCCCAAAAGAGAAGCAAACACGCTTTGATGCTAATGGGATTCCACATTATAGTATTCTATCATCATTTAGAATAGCTTTGTTCGATAACTTCCATATGAAAACAGCAATCTTCAAAGGAAGAATGGAGTTTCGAATACATCTTGAAAATAGAAAACTCAATACTGAACTTTTTAAGAAATTACAAGCTAAGCTAGTAGTGTATATACCATCATTAGTAGGCCATTTCTATATGCGAGCATCATGCCCCAATTGTAATTTGACACGATAACTACAAAATTCACCAATGAAAGAAGAATCCCCCAAAATAACAATTTTTTTGAAAAACAATAGCCTGAGAATCTCTTGTCCACTTACAAATGTGAGTGTTAACAATATGTATGCGATCGGGGGACTAACACTTGCACCTCAGCAACGCAATCGAGAATGTCTCTCGTCATAGCAGTGTGGTTGAGAAAATATTCCACCCACTTACAAAGCTGAGTGTTAGCAACATGCATGCGATCAAGCCTAAAATTCTCGCTATAACTACTGTAGCGGGTTACCTCTAGAAATGAGCCTCTGAGATCCATCACTAGCTCACATGACTTGCCTTTAGGAACAAGTCGATGGGCTAAACAACCACCTAAGATGGACCTAAGGGGTCGACGAGCTCCCTAACCAGTTAAATGCAGGTTACAACAAACAAACCCTAACCTTAACACCGAAATGACAACATCAACATGAAATCTCCTCAAAAGGACAAAGAAAAAAAAAATACACTAGTGCCAACAAAAACAAAAATGATTGTAAAATATAGAAATATACACTCTTTGCTAAAATAAATAGTCATATGCGACCATCATTATGCTCGATTATCAGGCAAATGCTCACAAAAACAAACTTCTCAGAGGCCTATCCTCAAAGGGCTTTACTATGAATTTTGAAAGTTCTCCTCAAGCTCCACCCTCGGAGATCTTTATTGCTTTACATGACAACATAAAACCAGGAAAAAGTTCCCATAACTTATTTTTCTACAGTGTTTATAGACTATCTCTATCACAGATGACTTGAACATTTTCAAAACATTTTTGTTAAACAAGTCAACTTTAAGAATCACGATCATCTATTGGAATAAAACGAACTAGGTCCAGCCCATTGGGAGTCTATCACTAAGAAGAGATAATACCAAAAGGTGAAAGCAATACAAAGCAAGTAGGACTCAACTACTCTAAAGAATGATAGAGACCTCTATAAAAGGAAGGAGTCTTTACAGATTTTTTAGAGACTTCTCTACATAGAGAGACCCCTAAGATTTTCTTTCCAGAAGGAATGCATCTTCTCCAACCTTCCTAAAATCGTAATTTCCTCCGTTGTATTGAGAAATATGTGAAGTCATGAGAGATTATGCAATGATCAAGCATAGTGGATTTCACCGACAAACAATTCATAGATGTAGGCCTTTAGGTCAAACCATGTAAATTTCTATGTCTCTCTCTTTATTTATATTTCATACGCTTTAGTTATTATTTATTTCATGGATGAACATCCGAACACCATATCAATGCCTAAGCAATCATTGTGGGCTGTTTAACTATATTGTTAGGCTTTGACCATGTCGAAAAAATGCATCAACGTTAGCGATCCAACCTTAATTATAGTTTAAGGCGCATATTACAAATTTAGCATATATATTATAAAATAGGGATCGAAGAAGTGGTAGTTCAAGAATTGTGAGTTTAATTATAAATTTTTTTTTAAAGAAAAAATCCATTTTAAAGCCTTATTGTAACACTCAACATTTTTTATGTGAAAGCCTTCTACATATCTTGTTAAAAACTGATGGATACTTTAACTTTTTTAAGATTGTAATGGATTCCATAACAAGTAGTATAATAACATATCAACTTATATGTAGCGAATCTCTCCTTTTTTTTTTATGTTACAATAATTTAATGTGAGTTGCTAAGCAAGCAACAATGATTCAAGGTGAAGTTATAGATCAATTGGGCTCGTTTATTAGCCGAACTTTTTGCCAAGTTGAATTAATATGTTTAATAAACAAACCATGTAGATTCAAGTCCTTTAAATGAAGCAAAAAATACACAAAGTTCCTTTCTGTTTTGGGTAAGGAGTATGTCCTTTCCTTCTTGAAGGGTGAGGCGGTGGGTAGAGTTCCTTGTTTTCAATACAGTTTTGAGTAGTAAATTCTTGATACAGACATGGTAGATGAATTGACAAGACTCTGAGAAGGTTTTACCTTGATTGCAACAAAGAAAGATGAGATAACTTTAACAGAAGAGGACACACACCGAGCTGCAGCTAAAGCACAGAAATGTCTTCTTATGTTTGATGTGATGGAAAAGACTTTAAATAAGGAAGCTTTTAAGAATACAATGACAAAAGTGTGGAATTCTGAAGGTTTTATAAGCTTCAACGAAATAGGGCATCACAGGTTCATAGTCGAATTCCAAAAAGCAGTGGACATAGAAAGGATTATGAATGAAAGACCATGGACTTTTGACAAAAATCTAATTTGTATTCAACCCTTTGATAGCAGTAACCCTCCTAGTGAGGTAAGTTTTTCTCATGAGCTTTTTTGGATAAAACTTCATGACTTACCCTTGGCTGCTATGACCTATGAAGGTGGTGAAAGAATTGGGTCGTCCATAGGGGAAGTTCTAATTGTGGATGTGGATGAGGATGGGGTAGGGTGGGGCAAATATCTCAGAATCAGGGTTGAAATGGATATCACAAAGCCTTTACCTCGAGGGAAGTTAGTTAGATTTGACGGAAAGCAACTTTGGGTTGAGTTTAAATATGAAAGATTACCTTTATTCTGTTTTCATTGTGGGGTAATTCAACATGTTAACAAAAGTTGTGCAGTGGAAAGAAGCAGTCTGAATACTAGAGGTGCTGTTAAGTCCCAATATGGCCAATGGTTGAGGGCTACTGCTATAACCATGATGGGAAATGGGGATAAAATAATTGGGGGCAGGGGTGATAAAATTCAGGCTCGAGTACAAGTACTTGAAGAAGGGCAACACAGCATGGGTCTTTTCAGCTTAAAAGATGACAAAATTATTCAGGAGGAGGCTAGTTTGGTGCATTCTCTAGGCTCCCAAAAAGAGAAGGTTTGCCAATATGAACCTGTAGTTACTATGGGAAATCAACAAGCTCAATTGCAAATTGATAGACAAGAGGTTCAAGTTATAGACAAAATGAGAGGTACCATAGCTGTAACAAGCATTGTAGAAAAGATTCAAGAAGAGATGAATGCTTCTCAGCCAATCTATTTAAATCCAGGAACTCAACTGGTAAATTTGATACATCATTCTCCTAGCTCAGTGGAAGCTCCTATTAAACCATTAAGTTGGAAAAGAAGGGCCAGGTTTGCTACTCTATTAAGACCAGATGAGATGGTAAGAGAGGAGTTAGTAATAACTGATACAAGTGGCAGAAAAACGAACAAAGAAGAGCTACACTTTGAAGAAGATCAGGGCATTAACAAGAAATTTAAAGGGGGGCTCAATCCTGAAAAGAGCATAAATCAGGAATCAAAGGTGGAGGCTGTTCAGCAGCCCCACCTGCAGCAATGAGAAGCCTTACTTAGGACTGTAGAGGGCTTGGGCACCCTCGTACAGTTAGAGAGCTTCAATTTATGGTGAAGCAACAGTGCCCAAAAATCCTTTTCCTCATTGAAACAAAAAGCCCAAGAGAAAGGATTGAGAACATAAGAAACAAAATTGGTTTTGACAGAAGTTTTACAGTGAATAGCAAAGGTAATAGTGGAGGGTTGGCAATGATGTGGCATTCCAATTCAAATATCGAGGTTGAATCTTACACAAACTATCACATTTCAATTAGAGTAACTGATTTACAGCTTGGGAAAACATGGACAATTATAGGTTTTTATGGTAACCCAACAACTGCTAAAAGGGAGGGAAGTTGGTAACTGTTAAGGGTCTTAGGACCAATGGATCACAGACCATGGTTATGCATGGGAGATTTTAATGAAATTCTTCATTACCATGAAAAATTTGAGGGTAATAATAGACCTTTTGTTCAAATGGAGAGTTTTAGACAAGCATTATATGATAGTGACTTAGATGATTTGGGATACATTGGTAATAAGCATACCTGGTTCAACAACATGGAAGGAAGTGAATTTACTAAGGAGAGGTTAGATAGAGCTCTTGCCAACACTGAATGTATCAACAGTTTTCATGTTATTAATGTTACTACTCTAGCAGCATGCACTTCTGATCACAGTCCTCTCTTAATTGATATGATATCTCAGAATGATCAACCGAGAAGAAGGTGTAGACTCTTCATATATGAACTGGGTTGGGGACTTAACACTGAGTGCAAGACAATGGTCACTCGAGCTTGGCAAGGGAATGGCAGAACTGCTCAATCAATGTCAGATTTATTAAACAAGTTGGACAGATGCAATGGTCGATTAATTAACTGGAATAGAAGACAAGAGCAGCAGTCCAAACAAACAATTGAAAGTCAGACCAACAAAGTGCAACAGTTGCAAGAAAGGAACACAGGATTGGATTAAGAAGAGATCAAACAGATTCAAAGAAATGTAAACATATAGTTGGAACAAGAAGATTTAAAGTGGAAACAAAGATCAAAACAAAAATGGCTTAGAGAGGGGGATCAAAATACTAAATTTTTCCACATGGGTGCTAATAAAAAAAAGAAGAATAATGCCATAAACTGTATTACTGATGGAGAGGGGCATATTCATACAACTTCTCAAGGTATCAACCATACTTTTCAGGAATTTTACATTAATCTGTTTGCCACTTTTAATCCACTAAGACAGTCACAATGACTGGAGGATATGCCGATCACATAAGAGATGAATACAATGCTTATTAAGGAGTTCCAGATTTCTGAGATCAAAGAAGCAGTTTTTAGTATGAATCCATTTAGTTCTCCAGGTCTTGATGGCTTTTTTGCTGGTTTCTTTCAAAAACATTGGGATAGCATAGACATGGAGTTATGTGAAGTAGTTACAAAGGCTTTGAACAATAACTGGTGGGATAGTTCTATCAACAAGACATTCATAGTTTTGATTCCAAAGACTAATAATCCTACTATTGTTTCAGAATTTAGGCTAATTAGCTTGTATAATGTTTTATACAAAGTTATGGCCAAGGTTTTTGCAAATAGAATGAAGAGTATCCTACCAGTTATTATATCCTACCAGAAAGGTTGATAGCTGACAACATAATTGTAGCCTTTGAAGCCTTGCATACTATGCAGTGTAAAATGAAGGGGTCAGTTGGATTCATGGCTCTCAAGCTCGATATGAGTAAGGCTTATGATAGATAAGAGTGGACTTTTATAGAAGTTGTGATGACAAGGATGGGGTTTAACAGGAGATGGATTGATTTAATTCTTAGGTGTGTTACAACTGTTTCATATTCTCTTCTTATGAATGGAGCCCCACAACCAAAATTTATCCCCACCAGAGGCATTCGACAGGGTGACCCACTGTCACCCTATCTATTTATTTTGTGCTCAGAAGCTTTAAGTCAAATGCTTAGAAGGGCAGAAGATTAGAAGATGATCACTGGAATTCCATTGGGCAGAGGTCAGGTTCATATAACTCATCTGTTTTTTTGCATATGACAGTATGTTATTTTGCAAAGCTTCATCCTTAGAATGGAGCAGGCTACTTTACCTTCTTAATCAGTATGAATCTGCTTTAAGTCAGAGACTCAATAAAGGAAAGTCCTCTCTTTACTTCAACAATAACACAAAGTCTTCCACAAGAGACATTATCACAAGTCTAGCAGGGGTCAAAATTACAAACTCTTATGAAAGATATCTTGGACTTCCAGCTTTGAAAGACAGATCGAGAAACAAGAATTTCAAATCAATAATTGACAAAGTTAGTGAGAAACTGAGTAATTGGAAGATAAAGTTCTTGTCACAAGCAGGGAGGGAAATACTGATTAAGTCAATGATACAATCCATACCTACTTATTCTATGGGTATTTTTAAACTTCCTAAAGGATTGTTGGTGCAATTAAATAAACTGATGAGTAACTGTTGGTGGGGCCAAGTAAAACAAGAAAGAAAGTTGAGCTGGATGAGTTGGTCTCAAATGGGACAGTCTAAAGACATGGGAGGACTTGCTTTTAGAGATTTTGAAAATTTTAACATTGCTTTGTTAGCAAAGCAAGGTTGGAGGTTAATTAAAAATCCAAATTCTCTAGTATCAAGAGTTCTAAAGGTGAAGTACTTTTCTCATTCAGACTTTTTCAATGCTAAACTTGGAAGCAATCCATCCTACATTTGGAGAAGTATTTTATATGCAAAAGAGCTGCTTAAAGAAGGCACAATCTGAAGAATTGGTAATGGACATTCTGTTAGAATCTGGAGAGACCCTTGGTTACCTCAACCATTTACTTTTAAACCTCAGTCTGGTCATGATGTTTTGGGAAGAGATGCTAAAGTGGAGGACCTTATCTGCTCAGAAACTAAACAATGGAATAAGTCTTTAGTTCAAGCAGTTTTCAACAATTTAGAAGCAGGGCTTATACTTCAAATCCCTATTGGTCTGTATAATCAACAATACAAGATGATATGGAGGGGCAATGCAAAGGGAGAATTTTCAGTTAAAACTGCATATCACTTACAAAGGGAAATGCAGGAAAGGAATAGGGGACAAAGCTCAAAACATAATGCTCATCGAGAGGAATGGACCAGACTATGGAAACTTGTAATACCTCCAATTACCAAGAATTTTTTGTGGAGAGCACGCAAAAATATTATGCCTACTAGGGTCAATTTGTGTAAAAAAAAGATTCTGCAAGATTCAAGTTGCCCTATGTGCCTCAGGGAACAAGAAGCTACTGAACACATCTTATGGGAGTGTGTTTCTGCAAGTGATATTCTGAGTCAAAACTTGAGAAAAATCTAGAAATCAAATATATCTTGCAACAGCTTCAAAGAACTTATGCAGGACATGTTCAACAGACTTAACAAGGAAGAATTGATTGAATTATCTCTTATTTTCTGGAACATATGGAGAAGAAGAAATGACTTAGTTTTGAATAATATTCTTAGTGATCCAAGGAGGGTGATGTTCAGTAGAAGAAGCATGGTGTCTGAATTATCTTTACCAACTTTTGCTAAGGATGTTCAGATTGCAGCAACAAGCAATAGGAGGAATTTCTAGGAATGCCCACCACAAGGCTTTTGTAAAATAAATTGGGATGTGGCAGGTGAATCAAAGCACTGTAAAATAGGGATAGGAGTTGCTGTAAGAGATGAGGAAGGGAATTTTTTGGCTACTTTGAGGCTACAATAGGAATCTTTTCCAGATCCACTCCTAGCAGAGGTAACTGCAGCTCTTAAAGCAATCAACTTTGGACTTGATTTGGGAATGAAAAAGACAATATTAGAAGGGGATTCCAAACTAGTGGTTAATGCAGTTCAACATCAAAGAAAGGATAAAAGCTACTTTGGAATGCTTATCTATGATATTCAAGCTACCATGACTAGATATGATAAGTGTTGGTTTAATCATATTTGTAGGGAAGGCAATGTAGTTGCTCACAAGTTAGGCAGAGATGCTCTTTGCCAAACTGAATGTATTATTGACATAGAAAATCGTCCTAACTGTTTGATGTCACTATAACAATGTAAGTTATGAATGTATGAGATTTTCTTAAAAAAAAAAAAAAGTCCTTTAAACGAGCAAACCCAAACTATTGGTGAATAATTTTGGATAACCTTCGGCCACCAGTTCATGCTTTGTAGCGTTGCAAGGAATTTTGATCTAAGTACTGGTATTTGATTCTGTTCATGTGATTGCAGGTAAGGTACTATACATATATCGAGTTCATGATTTGGATGTTGAATTATTCGTTGTATCCGAGGTCAAAAAGGTTGGAACATTTCACATAAAAAGATTGGTGCGATCTTTTTCGATCCGGTAGCCAACAGTTGATTGAATGAAGAAATTTTAGAAAATAAAGAAGACAGAGATTATATAATAATATTCACGAATTTAGGAGATAGAATTCACTCTAAGGTTATGTTTGGGGGTAAAGATGAGAAATCTCATCTTATCTCTATCTCATCTCATCATTACATCTTTTTTAAATTTTCATACAAAATATAATAAACAATTCAACTTTTTCAAATTCTAATTTAATTTTTTTAAATTTCAAAACAATAATAATATTAAAAAATAATATTTTAAACTTTCATCTTAATACTATTCATAAAATTTTTAAAAATTTTCATCTTATTTCATCTACAAGCATAACCTAAATGGCATGATCTACAGGACTTTAGCTGCCATATGCACTCAAAAAGTGAAAAAGACAGAAATTGGGGAAGAAGAAAGAAGATGACACTTGCGGCAAATTGTTAAAAGAAAGAAGTTAGTTGGATAAGTCTTAACTAGGAAGAGCCGAGCTACCTGCACGTGCACAAACAAATTTTCACGGAATGATTGCCACGTGTGACTGCCAACCAACATATAATTTGATTTTCATGATGTTGTAATGTCACATGGGGCTGTCACGTCGGCGTATAGTCTATCTTGGTGACGTCTGCCACGTCATCCACTATTGGGTTTCTGTTATCTATCTGAAAAATAATAAAAGACAGCTTTTTTTCACAAGATTTTACTAACAAGTAAAGTATTTTTATAAAATATCTTATAAAAATAATAAAAATATTTTTATTTTAAAATATATGTTGTAAAATATACTGTAAAATTTATTGTATAGACATCATTATTCTTTTATTTTTATAATGATAAAAGAAGTAACTTCGTACTAGTAAATTAGTATATATATTTAAATTTTTAGACATTATAAGGGTACTTAAGTTCGATTAACATGTTTGCTTGTTTGAACTCAATTTAAATTCGAATAAAACTCGAATATTCTTATTCGAACTCGGTTTATTAGCCATTAATGTTGTTCGAATTCGACTCAAGTTTGACTAAAAATAAACAAACGACTTAAGCTCAAGTAACTAAGCTCGAACTCGATTATTTATTTTGAAATTTTTGAATCCTATCTTTTGATTAATAAATGTTTTTAAAATTTTATATTTAAAAAAAAAAAACTCAAACCATTTAACTATTCAACCAAATAATTTTGATTCAAAATTCTTATGGTATAACTTTTTTATAAAAATAACTTATAGTTATAAATTAAAAGAATAATACACAAGATAAATGTAATAAACTAAACTATTTAATACATATAGATAATACAATAAATCAATAGTTGTAGTTGTATGATATATAATTATACAAATTATCCTATGCACATTTTGGAAACGTAATATATATATATATTAAATAAGGTAAACTATAAATATATTAATAATATATAATTAAGTATATAAAATATAATTAACATGTAATATATATATAACACATACATATATAAAACATATTACGAGCTTCAAAACAAGCTCAAACGAGTCAAGTCGAGCTTATATGAGTTTTGTTTACTAGTCTAAACCGAGTCGAGCCAAGTTTATACGAGTTTTACTCGCTTAATATTCAAACCTATATTAATGTTTATGAACATGGAACCAAGTTCAAACTGAGTGTTTCCCAAATGACTAATACAAGAAAATGGTGAATTGGGTTGTATTTAAAAATTAATAATTATAAATCAAATTACAATATAAAATATAAACAAAATATAAAACAACAATAAATATAAAGAGTATGGGTAAGAGAGAATCAAACTCAGTATTTTAACGAAATTCAACCTCACTGCTTACGTTTTCGCCTCAATCTACCCCTTGAAGATTCTCAAATTCATTATTCAACCTCTTTCAGGTAGAGATAGAAACCTATTACACTCTTGAGCAATACTACTACAAAGAATCCGTATAGAATACCTTATACACTTACAATAACCTTACACGTAGTGATCTAACTATTCCATGTGTAAAACACATTCTATACGCACAAGGTTATACACACCCTTTTACTAATACAAAAGCTGATAATGGTTAGATTATTAGATAACACTTCTTAATGAGTGAAATGAAAATAATACAACAAAAAACTATATCTCTTTCAAAATGAACAATGATTAAGGCTTAGTATTTAGAGAAGAAAGATTGAAAGTTTTGGATGAATGTTATAAACTTTGCAATTGATGTGTGTATGCTCTTATTGTAAATTTGAAGATCATGATTGAGCTATTTATAAGCATATGAGACTTCATTTTCAAATTTCAAAAGATTCACATCTCAAAAATGAACACTACTCATTTTTCAAAATTTTTAAATAAAAGTTTCACTTTTTTGCTATTGTTAAAAATAATATCGTTTACTTTTCAAAATTTTCAAATCAAATATTCTATTTTGGCATATGTTAAAATGAGCATTATTTACTTTTCAAAATTTTCAAACAAAATCATTTACCTTTTACATATGTCAAAAAGAGAATCAATCACTTTTCAAAATTTTCAAACAAAACATGAATATATGAAAGATCTTTTAAAATTTTAAAATTCAAATTTTTAATCATGTTATGTACATGTGAAAGATGATAATCAATTATTTTTCAAAATTCAAATTTCAAACTTTTAATAATTTAAATATATCATGCATATGTAGAAAATGCAATTTAATGCTTTATGAGAAAAGATTCTTTTTAAGCCATAATCCAATTTCAAAATTTTCAAGATATGTATAAATTACTTTAAAAGTTTTATTTGTGAGTTTTTTTTACTTTCTTGCTCATGCTTGGTTTGTTAATATGCTTGACTCTATTGTGTAGATAACTTGAGGTTGAGACTCCTTTATACTTGATTTTGTCTGTTATCATCAAAATCCATATATAAATATATAATTATATAAAACTTGAAACTTTAGATTCAATACCGAGAATACACAAGCCAAGATCGAATTGTTCAGGAGCTGCTGTTCATATGCAGCCCTAGGCAAAATGATGTAGCTGAGCAGCAATATTGCCTTTATCTTATACTAATCATCATCGGCATATTAATTAATCGATGAGTTGGGGGAAGTTTTCACTTTTCAGGCCACTGATTCTGGTGAAATAAGCAAGAATTTGATTCCCTTTCTTCTTTTCTGTTGGGAGGGTGTGGCTTTCGCTGGACTTGAAAACAAGCTCAATAATTGAACCCCCCAAAAGAAATATCTGACCTAACAACAAAATAAACACTACTTTCCAGACAGTTTCCATCAGATTGTTCCAACTTTTTGTGCATGTTTGGCCCAATAATGGCATTATTTGATATGCTTCCAGTACGTGCGATGCTTTGAGCTAAGAGTGACACAATATTCCAATGTCCATTTGTATTTTTCATGAGATTATCCTTAACATGTATAAATTTTTTAGCCAAGATCTTTGCTCATATTGAGCTGCTACATCACATCACCTCATAAACTTTACTGATTAAAAATAACAAAGTTCTACTTATCTTTCCTGTTTTGCCACGTCATCCACTCCCATTATATATGACCCCCAATTAAAATAAAATAATATTGGTTATTAAAGCCAAGTTTATCAAATGAAAATAACACATTTTAATTACGCAAGTGATTTTTATTTGAGTCTTTTAGTTTGAAAAATCCTATTTGCAAGCCTATATTTTGACACATTTAGATGTGTTTGGTTATTGAAATCAACTCAACTCATCTCAAACCAATTATTGTTAGGACCCATTACTTTTTCAACTTCTCATAAAAAATTTAAATTCATCTCAACATATTTCATATATTCAAACATATATTTCAACCAATTTATATTCAAACACATATCAATGAGACCTACAAAATATTATTATTCACATATTAACTCAGATGATTTGAGATCACTCAACATCCAAATGCAATCTTAACACAACAATAGTACTATAGAGGATATAGAGACATGCTACATCAACTAATAAATAGAGTTTTTAACTTTATTATTATTATTATTATTATTAATTGGCTGGGATCGCACAGCAAACGGTGTGTTGAGACGCTGCCAATTTTAAAATTTATTGCCAATGAATTAAAAAAAAAATATTAAATTTTCAAAGAAGTTAGTTATTACTCTTGATGACTAGAGTTATGTAACACTGTTTTTTTTTTTGAGAGTTATGTAACTATGTTGGCACACCTGTAAATAACTCTTTGATAAAACTTTGTAAAATTTTCCATCCCTATCATAGAACAAAAGAGAGTATAAGAAGATGAGATCATGATACTAGATAAAATTTTAGAGATCAATGTACTACTACTCGAAAATCTTTTAAAAATTTATTTATTTTACATTTAACTTATAATATATTTTTTATTTAATAAATTTTGCTATTCATATGCATTGCATAAATATGAGACTAGTTGAGATTATTAGGGTGTAATTATTGAAGAAAAATGCTATAGATACAAAAAGATTTTATAAAAGTAAATTTATAGACTGATGTAGTTTTATATAATACGTTATATCTACTTTAAGTTAAAAGTAACTTTATAATTTGATTGGCTATATCAAATTATATGAATTTACTTTTATAAAATTTTTTTGTGGCTAAATATTTCTTGTTATTGAATACGTGAATATTTGCACAAAGATAAGTAGGACCAGGGACATTATTGGTGGAGCCCTTCACAAGTATGTTTGGTTGCTCAAAAGGATAAACAGTAACGTGGAGCACCTTTCTGTTGCTAGCTCAAAACTAGAAGGTTTGAAAATCTAACCTATCAATTTCATTGTTCTTCATAATTTCTATATTTCCCAAAAGTTAAAACTTCCTGTTGTATTTAAACCCCTGATAATTTGTGATGAACTCACAAGAAAAAAGTGGAGACAAGAACATATATATAGATATATATATATAAAATCAGAAAATATTACTTCCAATATTACAGTAAGATTCACCGCTTCTTTTGGTATCCACAATGATGTTCTGCAACTAGAAAATGGTATGAAAATCTGGAACTGTGGTTGAAGATGAATCAGAAATCTTGGTGCCTCCATGGATTTAATGAATCTTTTTGTCCATCTTGGGAATCCATCTATGTTGAAAATCGGGTATGAAAGTGTTGAAAGTAGCAGTACTCAGCTTCCAGCCTCAGAGATGCTCAGAAGTGAGGGGCGCCAAGACTTTGACCTCATTACAGCAGAGCTCATTGATGGTGTCCTTACTCTATGTCTTTCATGTCTCATCACCTGAAATTTTGGCATGGTTATAGGGATAATTACAGTACATGGATGAGAACAAAACTTTTTCAACTGGAAAAATGAAACTTTTATTTCGGTGACATCTCTTATTGAGTTGCTGCATTATTGTGGATAACAACATCAACAGACCCTCGCCTCTCACCCTGTCATATCAAAATGATTGCAAGAATAACCCTATATGGTTCATGTTCTTCATCCTTTTTAATAAATGAATTATTTTGGTGGGTACTTCGGCAAGAAGAGTTGAAAGCTCGAATCCTCTGTTTACAGCTGTACTAATCATAATCACAAATAATTCAAGCTGCATAGCTGTGGAGTACAGCCAGTTCATCTTAGAGATTTTCAAAGTAGAGCATGTAACATAGATAGATACCTGGTATTTCTTCTCCTTATCTGACTTCCCTTCTGCCTCAAAACCTGGAGTCTGCTTCTCTGACACTGTCTGTGACATCTCAGCTGATTCCACCTCCTGCTTCTGCTTCGTTTTGGCAAACTTTTTTGCCCGCAACACCTTCATAACCTCTACAAAACCAGCAGTAAACATCTAAAGCTTTTCAATCAAACCGAGAACAGAATACAGATTCTCCAACTAATCAGAATTTCAAACACAAACCGTACGTACCTTGAGTAGTGACCAGCCGATAAGCATGACCAAGAGCAAGAGTATCAGTCGGCCGGAGAAGCTTAACGCGGGTGAACCGCACGGTCTTGGTCTTGTCCTGATCCTGATCATCCTCGGATGCAGGCAACGGGATGATCAAAGAAACATAGTGGCCCGGATTCGTTTTCATCACCTCGTTCGCGCTCACCGGCCAATACAGCCTCTCTATCTTCCCACTTGGGTGTTGTATCACCAGGGCTGCTGCATCTATGGCCTGGCAATTCCCCATTTCTCTTCTTTTTTCTGGCCTTTTTTTTTTCCCTTTCTGAAAGAGGAAGACGACGAAGAAAGATAAGGAGGAGAAAAGGAAGGAAGGAGAGGGAGAGTAAGCAGAAGTCTCTTTCTGTACAGCTCCCACACCGTCCCCAACAAAAATATATAGTAAAAACGGGTCCTTCGTCACCAGAGGCCGTCCCAACTAATTTATGATTCATATAATATATTATAATGTATTATAATCATAGATATCATCGGCATCTCAAAAAATTCAACATTTATTAATGTCTCTGACCTTATGATTATTATTTCTCTGGGGGGAAAGACCTTATTATTATATCCTGCCCGTTTAATGCCACTTATATAATAATAAATTGTGGAGTTTACCATATATGTGACACTAAACGGCAGGAAATAATAATAATAAAAGTCAGTGACATTAATAAGTGATGAGTAAAGTGAGACAAGGGTATATATGTCTTGCAAAAAAATATTTTTCTGCCAACACTTTGCATATCAAATTATCAAAATAGTAAGGTGTGAATATAACCTTATGTTCAAATCTAGTTGTTATGTTCTCTCTTTCACGTAAAAAGTCTTCAAATTTGAGTTTTGCTTCTCCCTCTCATTTCCTCATTTCTCCATCTACCCACTTTGCCTATCAAGATAATTTTATTTTCTTAATTTATTTTGTTACATTCAAGGTCGAAAAAGATATATCTTCAATATTTCAGTAACTCACGAAAGACACGTGCAGCATAAGAAGACTCCCAGATAGCAATTTGTTTCGAGAATAGTGGCGTTTTACGAAAATCACTACTTGGTCCTTGCGTGCCACACCTGACAAATTTTCTCGCCATACGTACCAAATCACCAGAATCGCCAGAATCAGATATTTCAAATTTGACCTTTATGGTTGAAAAGTGACAAGTGTGGTACCTTTCGAGCTGTCACAGATTTCGAAATCTACCGAAATTAGTCCAAATTATAATCCGTCATTCTTCACATATATCTTATTGTTTTCCTTATTATTTAGTAAAAAAAAAAAAAAGAGTTTGTTTATTTTTTTTCTATGAATGGTGAGATTGAGTTTCTGTTTAAGTAAAGTGCTGTATTTTAAACGTTTATCTATAGAAAGTATTAGTAGTAGTAAAAACCATACCAGTCACAAAATAAAATAATGTACTAATGGAGCTCCAAATGCATTAATTAGTTTATGAGATAATGGTTAATATGAGGATATCTCTGCATGTATCTGGTTATGGATGTAAGTTTTTCTACTGAATGAATGATAACAGTTTTCCTTAAAAAAAATACAGTTGTTAAGTTGATGAAAAATAGGTAATATGATACATGCTTGAGTGTTGGATCTCAATGGAAATGTTTTTTGGCAACCAATCAGGATAGAACCGAGGGTGGTCAAACGTATTTAAGAAAATATTTTATCGATTATCTACTTAATCACTATCTCCTTATGTGGCTTCTATTGGATAACAAGTAATAAATGATAAAAAGTTTTTCAATCGATTATAATTTAGAAAATCGTGGAACGATGATAGCAAAAATGATGGTATGTAGCACTTTTCTAAAACGAAAATAATAATTTTTGTATAATTGATCAAATGTTCATCATTCAACACATTTGACACAAAACCCATTATTTTTATAACTACGCACCCAACAAAATAAAGAATTGAATTAGTATATGACACTAATACCCTCTCTTATTTGTATCTCTTAAAATGTTTAAACATGCTCACTATTCAAATCCACTTCAATCCATTATTTTCCATTGATGATAGATAATGATAGCATAATTTATATTAGTGTATATGATGTAGAATGTAGATTTAGACATTGTAGATCATGAGAAGTGTAACATATTATATAAAGAAATGATATAAAAATAATTAAAAAAATGACATGACTTAACATGATATGTTAAATTATAAAATTAAGATTTATTTTGTATCCTAAATTAACTAAATTAAAATTAAAAATTAAATTTTTATATCTGTAATTTTAAAATATAGGCTGTACTCTGTAGGCACGGCAGTTTGGAGATGGCTGTGAATGCCACATTGAAAAAAGGAGAGAAGGTGGGAGAATTTGGAGGTATGTGTTCGGCGTTGTCGACGGGGTCAAGGTTTGGACTTAGGGAATGACGACATATGATGTTGTTTTCTTTAATCTAATCTTAAACAATGTCTTATTCTTAAATTAACTAAGATTGTGCCTCGGCCTGACCAAACCAAAACAAAGCGTACGTGCGCATAAAAGAAAAGAAATTAGATATTATTATTTTTGTGTGGACACCGACACCGCACCACTTTATACGTGTCCCCAGACCTTGGCGTCCGGCCTCTCTTCTCTTTTCTTTGTGTCTTTTCAAAATATTAACATGAATGCTTGGTTTATCTAGACTTAAAATTAAAATATAATTTATAAATTAATGTGATTTATCAAAATCTAAAATTTTTTTACTGAAAAATAAATTTAATATATCATAACTTGACACATTAATTTATAAATTTTACTCTTATAAAATATTTTTGTGAATATAACACTTTTCATATGAGATATTTATCTCGTGTAGTTAAATTTAACTTAAGGGCTCGTTCAGGCATTTGAAATATCTTGAAATTTTTTGAATATTAATAAATTAATTTGTAAATAATAGTAAAATAATTTAAATTAATATATTTTATTAAAATTTAAAAAATGAGATAGAAAATATTAAATGAAAATATTAAAAAATTATTTGAATATTTCTATTTTAAAGTTTACAAAAATTATAATAATTAAATTAAAAAATTAAAAACTTGAAACTAAAAAATATATTCTGTTTGAATGATATTTAAAATTGAAAATCTTGAATTTTTCTTCACATTTCATTACCCAAACATATTCGGGATTAAAACTTTTGTGACGAATTTTATTCATTTTTTATAAAAGTTAGTTCTAGTTTGAGTTGTCACAAAAATTGAGATAAGATACTTTGATAATTTAAATTCTTTTGGTACGAAAATATTTAAAATTAAGAATACTATTAAGGATAGATTCAGATTGTAGAGAAGAATTTTTAATTTCAGATGAAAGTTTAAAATATTATTTTTTAATATTATTTTTATTTTAAAATTTGAAAAAGTTGAATTAAAATTTAAAAAAATTAAATTGTTTCTTATATTTTATGTGAAAATTTTAAAAAATTATAATAATAAAATAAAATAAAAATTTTATATCTCATCTCACATTCAAATCTATCATTAACTTTGGTTTTAAATTTCTATTTCTTGACGCGACCTTGGAAATTTGGAATTAACTTTAGTTACGCATGGCAAGTAAAGAACGCACAATGTGCAAAAGGAATAATAAACACCAGAGTGCATAGCTTTTTCAGAGTCCAATGCGATTAGTAAACTCAACGTGACATGATCTTTGCGAATAATTGATATTTTTCTTTGAGATGCTTTTATATGGTGCAAGCGGCACTAATAATAGACTCAAAGTTTCTATTGGTTGTTTTATCTTTATATTTTTTATATGTTTTTTCAGGAAGCCATGCTGCTAGGGGTGGACTTTGACTCCGATAAAATTGAAATACCCCCCTCCGATTCCGACTCTGACTCTAATTCTATTTAGAGTCGAACTCCGACTTTGATTGGAGTTTGAAGCTCGGAGCTCTGATCGGGATTGCAAATGGATTTTTTAGGCCTAGTTGCCCTACTCATTCCCAGTTTTGCTACTGAGAAAATGAGCTCTGATTGGCCCAATATCAACCCCTATTTAATAATGTATAAAAATAATTAAAAAATATATAAAAAAGGTAAAAAATAAGTTAAAAAGCTAAAATCTAAATACAATAACTAAATCAAACTACAAATCGCAATAAATTTAAATTTATAGTACCAAAATATTGAATAATATCATAAATTTCATTCAAAAATGAAATAACCACAATATCTTGCATCAATCTTGGACAGTCTATACATTTGAGTCGATGACTCGATAGTGATTTCCAATTTTCTTATATGAAGTTTTAACTTTTATCGATCAAATCATTTGATTCAGATGCACTATCTTTTCTTTAGTCATTTAACTATAGACTTTTAATCCATCAGCCAAGTGATATTATAAACTCACCTCCATCTCTAACTCTGATGAGTTTTGCATGATGGTAATCATCCTACGGTGCGTCGGTCTTAGACTCTCAGTCCTCCACAATTAGTATGAGATTCACAACTAGGTCCACAAAATCATATAAATTATAAATTAAATAATGAAAAAATTAATATTATGTAAATAATTATTTAAAATCATAAAGTTGCCTGATTCAAACTCATAACTCTCAGCATCAACAGTATCTACTCTAATGGGTGTTGAACTTAACCAGTCCTGTGTGCAAACGAGAGCCTCAACGATGCTTAGAGACAATGAACTCTGATAAGCATCTAAGACACGACCTCCAGTGTCAAATGCCAACTCAGAGACAACCGTAATAATAGAAATGACTAGTACATCCTTAACTATTCAGGAAATGATTGAAAACTTGCCAGAATTCCTCGATGGAGTGTATCACTAAGTTAATATCTGGAATGTATCACTAAGTGCCTCGAAATTTTTCATAAAGTAAAGCTCAACCTCAGGCTTATATTTCATAATATTTCTCAATGCACAGTTTTAATAGTACTGCCATAACCGCAATAAATTTAAACTTTGTGCATGTGTGTCATCCCAGGAATATGTCGAGTCGGTTGGACGAGAGGAGCTACCAGCCTACCACCTTCGGTTGAAGACTAATCACTGCTATTGTAATAACTATATAAATCATCAAATCACATTTAAGCGATCTAATAAACTTTTCAGCATCCTCATCATCGAGGACGTCTCTAATCCAATCTTCTACAATTGCCAACTTATATCGGGAGTCAAGGATCGCACTCATAAATAATTATCTATTTATTTTCTCCACATCCCTCGTAATAATTGTTATATTTGAATTTCATCCTCATAGCCATTGCAAGTCGGCACGGGGTGCTCTGGACGAGGGAGCAACATACATGGGAGGAAGGCTTTGAGGGAGGTTTGCGGCTTGGAGTTTTGCGTGAACTCTAACTGTATGTATATGTATATAGAGCCATGGAGGAAAACCCTAGAGAACACAAATGGAAGGCAGTATGTGCAAGGGTTGTGCATGAAGTGTAAAAAAAAAGACGTAGTGACTTGCATGCGTGGCTAATGGAGAGAGACGTGCATGGCTTGAAATTTATGGAGGAAAAATTAGTTAGGGGTTTTATGATAGGATTTCAGAGTTGGTTCCGATGATCAACCCGGAAGAAAAGCTAAGATGAGATTTAGAGATAAAAATGAGGCTCACGGGTGGATATAGAGAATAAAGTTTAAATTCAAACAAAATTCTATTGGTTATAACAAAATTGGATCTTAATAAAATACTAAAAATAAAATGATAATAATCTTATTAAACTGAAAATGTAAAATTTGATGATAATAATAATAATAATAATAATAATAATAATAATAATAATAATAAAATATTGATAGTTATAAGAAAAATACATAAAACTTATCTTATAGCCTAATCTTAAGGTCGAGTTGTTACAACACTATACCGAGAAGGCATGAGAAATCATGACTCTAAAGTGTCTACAAATTTACGAAAGCCTATCTTGTCAACTGTGGTAAAAGATATATCATTAGTGATGATCATCTTCGCAAGAACATCCCTCAACGTCTTCTCATTGTATTGAGGGATTGATAGCTTCTTAATCTGTGTGTCATCACTGGCCGTAGAAGTCTCGTAACTAGGCTTCGTCTGATCAGTTGCTACCAACCCTTTGTGTATCTTATACCGTTGGCAGCACGTCAGTATTAAGCCCGTACGATGTGCAATTAATATTGACTTGCCTTGCTTCTTCAAATGATAATCGCATAGTTGCCCACAATAGTAGTAATGAGCCTGCGGGTTCTCACGATCATCGAAAACTTTGGTGAAATGTTATCATGTCCACGACCATTTTATATTAGGTCATGTTGGTGGATCAGCCTCAACATTTATCAACTCCTCCTTCTTATTAAGCATATTAATGTCTTCTAAATCTATTGGGATTCTTGATTACGTGCACAAGAGGTAGTTGCTCTAGATAGGGGTCTATGGCTTGAAGTACCAGTTGGTGATGCCAACGGCTGTGTGGCAGCGTCACCTCTTGTGGAGAATCGCAGTGAGAATGAGATGATGTTGCATCCATAATTTGAGCAAATAATCTGAAACAATAAATACACAACCGTCATTTTAAATGTTATGATAATTATCTATAAATTGAATATATATTGAAAAGAAAAAAAAACATATGTGTTTAGTTGTGTTTGTGGTTTTAAAACTAAATAAAACACAAACAAATGAACATTCACTCGAGTCACACTTGAGTGAAGGCTTGATCGAACGATCTGTGTGATGTTCGCTGAAGCCACACTCGAACGAAAGCTCGATCAAACAATCTATATAATGTCGCTCAAGCCATACTCGAGTGAAGACTCGAGCAATCTGTGTGAGGTTCACTTGAGCCATACTTGAGCACTACTCAAGCGAACGTTACTTGGAATAAAATATCCAATTTTTACAAAACTTAAATCTCTCAATTCTTAAATTTAACAGCCTAAAAACCAAAATTATTCAAATGAAAACAATAAAGAAGTTGAAATAAACAACAAATTATACACATTTCACAAAGGGAGTGAGAAATCACATTTCACATTTCACAAATCATATTTCATATTTTACAATTACACTAAAGAATAACAAATTTATTGGAAGATGAAGTTAGAAATCATTTTTACAATTACTTTGGTGATGCAGAGTACTAGATGGCGGCCTTAGGTGACGACAGACGGTGTTTGGAGCTCAATTGAGTTGTGCGAAAGTGAGGACTCTGTTGTGCGAAACTGAAAGTGGGGGGGGGGGGGGGGGAAGAAGGGGGTTCTGCGTTTTGGACCTCCTTCGTTCGTGAAACGACGTTTTTTCGCTTGAAACGACTAAGCGGAACAACGCCATTTACTTATCTCATCAAGACAAAATAATGTTGGCCAAGAGAAATGATGTCATTCCTTTTGGAGTGGAATGAGGTCGTTTTCATCATACGCATTTTTTTTTATATATAAAAAAGGTCAGAGTTTAGAGCCCATGCGAGCTCCGACTCTGATTCCGAACTCCGACTACTAGAGTCAGAGGAACTCCAACTCCGACTCCGAATTCTGCAAACTCTAACTCTGTCGGAGTCAGTGGCTTGTCGGAACTCGGATGGAGGTTGGAATTTTTGTCTACCCTTACATGCTGTTCTTTCCAATCTTCTTATAATTAAGAAAATAATGCTGCTACTTGGCTATCTGCATTCACTGTTCAGTTAAGTTGTGAATAGTAGTATTTTATGAATCCCATTGAGTGGTTTAACTTTTAGATTAAAATATATAAAATATGTTGAGATGTATTTAACTATTTATAGGAAATTAAAAAAAATAGTACATTTTATCAATAATTGGTTTGAGATGAATTGTAATTTATTAAACAATTGAATGATATATCATTATTTTCTCTGCATGAATTTTGCACAGTGATGTTGACCAAAGCATTGGAACACACTTGTAATTGAATAAGTCTTGAGCATTAAGAAGAATAAATCAATGAGTAATGCCAAATTTACTATCCTTTTCATTATCATCTTCCAACCATCTTATAATCATATGTATTAGGTGGTTGAGATTTATTTGTTATATTCTATTTATGAACTAATCATTAGATACTACATCAAAAGATGTTAAAATATGATGATGATAAAAAAAAAACATGATATATAGAATTTTTCTAAATGAATTAAGTTAGGTGCCGATGTTAATTCTACGTGCACTCAACCGGAAGACTTACCAACTTTAGTCACCAAAGTTAATTCAGTTCTTTATATATCAAAGAACTGAGTTAATTTTTTATTTGTCATAAAATACTGATATATGATATTCTTATATTATCATAAGATGCCAAGTCATTAAAAAATAATCCATATATAAATAAGTTCTAATCAAATGACATCAAGATGATAACACTGTATGGTTCATACTTTAGACTCTGCATATTTTGTTAAAGAATTAAGATGTGCAATAATTTTTTTAATAACTATTATTGGGTAATGACGAGGACGACCTGGTTGGACTCACAGAGAGATAAGTTAGCGCTTCTGAGGATCTTTGACTCCTGTAATCCCGTAAATCTGGTTTAACTGAACTGAGAATCCCGAGGTTTGAAAGTGATCTCCTCACATGTGTAAACATCTGTGATTAATGTCAGTCCATGTAAGCCATGTGAGGTGTTGGTGACTCTGGTTTGCGCATTTAAGGAAGAAAGGAGTATGTACTCTTGTTGAACAGAACTCATACATATATATATCATATATGTATGTAGCGGACTATACCCTTCAATACTATAGTACGAATTTCAAATAATGCCAAGCCTAAGGTTCCTTCCTTTTTGTCACCGTTTGACAGCTTTAATTGTGGAAGTTCAATTAAAAAAAAAAAAAAAGGTGGGGAAGAAAGACGAAACTATAATATTAATGTTCATAACTTGTTGCTTGTGGGGGCAGCAAATATTGGCCTTGTATATATGTCTGTACCTTAGGCTTCGAACATTCAAATTTCTAACTAAATAATGACACGAGAGTTTAAACTTTAAAGTTGCTCTCCCCACATTCTTCCACCATGATGTTGAAAAAAAAAAAAAAAACTATAAATTTACTACTAATAGATTATGGAGAAAATAAAGAAAATAATAAGGAAAGAAAAAACCACTAACTTGGTGTTGTCAGTTTCATCCCATGCATGCTGTGTACGTTCCATAAGGCTTTAAGAACAGGCTCCATTTTTGTTGAATCCTTCTTGAAGAATAATTCCACATTACCTGTAGATAAAATCTTGAGCATATTTATAAGAAATGAATAATTTTCTATTATAAAACTGATTTTTTGAAATAAATTAGGTCCATGAATTTCTTCAATCCTTATAAAAGAATAGAGCTATAGATTTATAAATTTATATATAGTAAATAGAGTAAACACTTACTCATGGTTTTAAAAATTCAGATTGGATGTGTCATGAATCGCTATCAATCCCACACATATATGCATGATTCCATGATAAGTGGCCCTAATGAGATAATGTTGGATCTATTAAAAGAATTATAAAAAAAAAAAAATTACAAACTGATATGATTTTATATAGTATAACCGTACATAATTTATCTATAATAGTTGTTCTTGATTCCTATCGAATCAGAACCATTTTTACATGACTTAATGTGCATAAAATTGTCACCAATAAATAGTTTCTTTACTAGATTGGTCATTATACCTCGTTAATTTTGGACAAGAAGGATGAGAAACCAAAACCTAACCAAGAAAGAAAAAAGTACAAAAAAGTTCTTAGGACTCTTATAGATCGTCGATCGATCAAATCATCGAAGGGTATTTTTTATTCTCTTCCAACTATCCAATGGAGCACATAATTAATGGTCCTTAACCAGATAGATAATGCAGCATCTTCATGGCATTTTGGAAAGCGGGATATAATTCCTTTATTATTATCTCGAGAAGAATCAATATCTGGGATATAATTCCTTTATTATTATTATCTTGATCGAGAAGAATCAATATCCAGCAACAATGATGGAGATTTGTCCTAATAAGCTGGCAACCAGACACATCGGAACCATATGATCACTACATGAGAGATGTGGCAGTGAATCAGAATCTCTTTAATTCTTTTATTTATATATATATATATATTTTTTTTAAATTTAGAGCAGAAGATAGAGTATATAGACCTAATTATAATTTAAATATTACTTATATATAGCTAAATTACCTCAATAATAATATTAAATAAAATAAATTATACTTATTAGGTCTATATGATCTCTGAATCGTAAAAAGATCTTTTAAGATAAAGAATTATACTGGTCTCTTGGCAACTTAATATAGTTAAAAAAATCTGCTTTGATGAGATCTATGGCTTCCCTTTTAAGATTGTCAATATGATTTATATATAAATGATGCCATAAGGGCATTTGACAACTTTCTAAACAATAATAGGTGATCAGCTCGAGATATCTTTACCAAAGTTTGTAGATGCCATTTGCTTTTTAATCAAGTACCAACATATTAAATGTTCACACAAAGTATAGATTAAAGACTAAAGTACTGCTGCAATAATTACTTGGTCAAAGGAACTATTTTCATTAGATCGAGCTCATGCATAATGACTAGCGCCGGAAACTGATTTTTTTTAAGTTGGAGAAAGATACCAATATCCGGTCCCAAATTATAATTAATATTAGAAGTGTTATAAATACTAAAAAAATAAATAAATTATACAAAACTAAATTTATAATGTGTTCCATTAGATTTGTTTTATGATGAAAATAACGTTATAGTTTAATGTATATCATATTAAGCTATATTATTTTGTAAATTTATTTTTATGTAATTTTTTTGTGGTTAAAATATTTTTCTTAATATTATGTGTAATATGCATGCTTTACTATTTGAATATATTATGTGTAATAGCATCCAAACAACATATATACCATTCGAACGAAAAATAAATGTTTGAACGCTGTTATCCACGTTCAAACATTGATGCTCTACATGTTCGAACAGTAAAATGGTATATATGTTTGAATGGAAAATCAATTTACTGTGCTTAACCCTTCAATTTCTTTACCATGTTCGAATTATTATTTTATTAAGGATGAAATTTGTTGTTCCTATACGTTCGAATGGTCAACATGTTTTAGTTTTTTTTATTTTTGAACGAACTCTAAATTTTGTCCCTACATCTCATTTTTTGGGATGATTTTCATTTCATTCCAACCAAAATAGTCCCAAAAACCAAATTTTGTTGTAATGTCTTGTTCTTTGTATAATTATTTTAAAAAATTAATTAATTGTAATATTAATTAATAGTTTAGGAATATTCAAGACATTCTACTCAGCATTGATATGCCTAAAGCTTCAAGAAGAAATTTGGAGACAATGAGTTATAAGTGATTGGCTGCTTGTGACCCATAAGATTTTTGATTTAGTCGCATAAATAGACAAGGCTGTCTACACGTTTCTGTAGACACGAACGGCCTAAATCCTTGCCTTAGCAAAGACAATTAGGTTAGATTTCAAATTATTAATGTCTATACAAAAACTTCAACTTTTTCTTACAGACAAAGTTAATGACAAAAAGCCTTCAGAAATTAGAATAGAGTCACGCATTAGTACTGCCGGCCTTGGGGTAACGATCTAGAGACCGTGCTCGTGATTGTTCTTTTTTTTTTTTTCTTCTACGGTTCTTTTTATCATCTTATTTTCAAAATTGCCAAAATTTGGGAAGTGAAAATCGTGAGTCATGACTCAAAAAGTTGCTACTAAGTAACAATACAGTATTATAATAAGGTATGCACATGACAATAGTTAGTTCTTTTTTTTTTTTCTTTTTTTGAGAATAGATCAATTTTCATTCATAATGAAACTAATAATAAAGTCAATTACAATTACAAAAGCATCTAGCAAGACTCTAGACTGAATAAAATTTGGACAATGATGCCAGCACTAAATAGTGTCAACCACAAAACGAGCATGTATTGCAAGTAAGTGAGTTGCTTCATTTCTTTGCCTACCAACATGAAGGCACATCATACTTCTCAAATCGGTGAGGGAGACTTTGAATTTCGGCAATCACATTCTCTTTGTCTTAAGAAATTAGGTTCTTTAGAACCAATAGCTTTAATAATAGACAAAGAATCGCCTTCCAAGATCAAACTTGAAAAACCTAAATTCAAGATCTTCTAAAGACCCCCCAAAGTAGCCAAAACTTCTATGTCATCTAGTTCTAAAAGCCCACATTCCTTCTGACTCAAAGCCAATAAAACATCACCTTTATCATCCTTTAAAATAACCTCAATGCCTGCAAAGTTAGAAGATCGAAAGAAAGCACCATCAAAATTAAGTTTAACCATACCTTGTGTTGGAAGTTTAAGATAGCAAAGTCTCTTTACGCACAACTAGCTGATGCATTTTAATAGTAGTGTACTCTCAACTACTAAGCATGCATTTTAATAGATTAGAACACATTTATCCTGCAATATCCGAATTTTGTCACCCTTCCCTATCTACCAAATACACTTATTCTACAAAAGAGTTTAGATGCACCTTCGCCACACATAAAAGGATTTCCTACCCAATGTTGACTGTTGAAAATTTGTAGTAGGGAAATACTTCACTTTAAACACCTGATAGAATCATGAATGAAGGTCTTGGATCAATCTCCATCCTTGTTTAGCAAGTAAAGTCAAATTAAAAAGCTCTAGGTTCTTAAAACCCATACCCCATCTCAACTTTGAAGTATATAATTTAGGTCAACTAAAACCCAATGCATCTTCCGTTTTGTTTTGTGTTGGCCCCACCAAAACTTTGCAAACAACCCTTCTAACTCCCTACAAAAGGAGCAGGGTAATAAAAAAACAGCTCACAACGTAGGTTGGCATCGCTTGAACAACTCCTTTTATTAAAAATTCTCTATCAGCTTGTGAGAGTAATTGCTCCTTCCAACCTTGTGATTTTTTCAAACCTAGTCTTTCAACTCCTTAAAAGTATTACATTTAGAGCGTCCAAACAAAGATGGAAGACCCAAATACTGATCATGATGTTGGAGAGAATGCACTTCCTAAATGGCCATAATCTCACCAATCTCCTATGCTCTAGCATTTGCACTAATCAATAATTCAAATTTATCCATGTTAATCTATTTTCCCAAAGCCAACCTGTAAACATGTAACACTACTTCAAGTGTTCATTTTGAGAGCGAGTAGGTTGGCAAAATAATAAATTATCATCTGTAAAAGAATAAATGACTAATAGTTGGAGCTCTAAGACAAACTTTCACACCTCTTATCAAATTTTTGTGTTTAACATCTTGAAGAAGAGATGAAAACCCTCAACATGTGCCGCGGCTTGCAAATCTTGCTTCAAGTTACTTAAAGGTTACTTTTGCACCAGTGATTTCGATTCTCTTAGTACACAATTAGTTCATTTTCGATACTTGGGAGTCTCTTTCTTGTGATTTTTGCAAGTCTTTTCTTCCCTTCCATAGAGTTATGTAGGGACTATATATCCCTCAATGGATGATGATTTTTCTAATCAATGTTGACGATTTTCTCTATTTAAGGTTGAGGATGGTACAAGGTCCTCTTATAGATTTCTTGGTTACTCATCATGATCATTGTCTTATTTTTAAGCTTTGTACTTGAAAATTCCTCAACAAGGAGGCTTTTAAAATAATGGTGCGTAATGCATTGAATCCAGTGAAAGGGGTGAAGTTCTTTGACTTGGGATTAATATCTTCTTGGCTTAGTTCTCTGATATGAGTGATAAAGAAAAGGTTCTTCATAGTTTCCATGGTCCTTTGATAAGAGTCTTGTGCTATTACAAGATTACGATGGTAATCTTTAGCCATGTGATATTGAGATGAGTTATGCTTTATTTTGGGTTGTCTGTATGATTTAATGTTGAAGGTATGGCTAGATTAATTGTCAGAAGGATTGGTGAGGCTCTTGGAGTGGTTGAGGATATTGATTTTTCTGAATACTCTCCTGGTTGGGGTGCTTATTCAAGGGTGCATGTTTGAATGGATATTAGCAAATCATTGCAAAGAGTTAAACGTCTTTTTCTGGGTGATTCCAATGCTATTTGGGTCTGATTGAAGTATGAAAAACTCCCTAATTTTTGCTATTGTTGTGGCAAGTTGAGTCATGAAGGCATAGATTATGATTTATGGCTGGTGAATGGGGCTTTCTATCATAATGATGGATTTCCTTATGGTGCTTGGATGAGAGTCACTCGTAGCAGTACACTTAATTGATGGCAGATTCTCAAAAGGAAGTCTTAAAGGGTCTCATTGTAGGGGTGCATCAATCGACTAATAATGCTATGGTGAAGAGTAAGGTTGAGTCAACTATTCCGGTCATTGCATCAGCTGACAGATCTCCAACAATAGAGATGGATCTCCCCTGTGTCTGTGCCAAAACTCAGGATGGCTATCCAGTGTTCTAAAATATATTTGGGCCAATCTAGGCTTGGGCCTAAAGGAGATCCTCGACTTCTTTTTGGATCTATTACTGAGCTTATTGTGTCTGATGGGATGGAAAGTAAATTTCCTAGAGTTTCAAATGAGGATTCATCTTCATTGAGGGGTCGACCGGCAATGCAAGGCGTGCACTGCAACTTTCAACGATCCAGGTCACTGTTCGTTAGTCCATTCTAAATGTATTGCTGAGGAGAGTTTCTCTTTTGTGTTGTCCAACCATGGTGATCCAAAGAGGGTTAAATCCATGGACAATGACCACTTGTTTGAGGTTGAGATGTTATTGGCAGAGGTTGAGGTTCAACCCTACTGACAACTATGAGAATTTTAAGCTGGAACTCTAGGGGGCTTGGGAACCCACAGGGAGTTCCTCTTCTTCTTGATTTCATTCAAAGGGAAGATCCCAATGTGATTTTTATAATGGAAACCAAATTATTTGCAAGTAGAATGGAACACTTGAAACATAGTCTGTGTTATTATCAGTGTCTTGCAGTGAATGGTGAGGGTTGTAGTGGTGGTTTGGATTTGTTTTGGCGTTGTGAGGCTACTTTGAAACTTTTTCTTATTCCAAGCATCATTTTGATGCTTGGGTAACTAATGTAGCTTCTGGTTTCACATGGCAGATCACAGCTGTCTATGGACACCCTGAGATAGGGAGGAGGTGTGAAGTGTGGCAGTTAATGAAATGTCTCTCTGACACTGTTAATGGTCCTGTCTTATGAGAAATACCTTGGGTTGCCAGCTTTTGTTCGAAGATCTTGAGCTAACTCCTATATAATTATTTTGGAGAGAGTAAGATAAAGACTCAGTAACCACAAAGTGAAGACCCTCTCTCAAGCAGGAAAAGAAATCCTCCTTAAATTAGTAGTGCAAGCCCTTCCCACCTACAACATGGGAATTTCAAACTTCCATGTAGTCTCCTCAGAGACATCAATAGAGTTATGCAAAGCTATTGGTGGGAACAAGTTGAAAATGAAAGGAAGATACATTGGGTTTCTTGGAGCACAATGGGGAAGGCAAATCAGCTAGGGGATTGGGATACATAGATTTGGAAAGTCTAAGGTTATGCTTGGTAGATGAGATAAGATGAGAATTTTTAAAAATTTTATGAATAATGTTAAGATAAAAGTTTAAAATATTATTTTTTAATATTATTATTATTTTAGAATTTGAAAAAGTTAAATTGGAATTTGAAAAAGTTGAATTGTTTATTATATTTTGTATAGGAATTTGAAAAAGATGTAATGATTAGATGAGATAGAATTGAGATGAGATTTTTCATCTTGCCCCCAAACATAATCTTAATCTTGCAATGACACCAAAGCTAGGTTGAAGATTGATTCAATGCCCTCACTCTTTAGCCTCTCATGTTTTAAAGGTTAAATACTTTTTTGAGGAGTCAGTATATCCGATAAAGCTTGGCAATAGGTCATCCTTTATATGGCAAAGCATTCTTGTAGCAAGATCCTCACTAGATCAAGGCACAATTTGGAGAACAAGGAATGGAAAATAGGTTCAGATTTGAAAAGATAAATGGACTCTCCAACCCACTTCATTCAGAAATCAAAGTGTTATTAAGACTCTTGATGAATATGCTAAAGTGCAAGAGCTTATTGATTCTAATCCAAGCATGGGATAATTGATATGATTGAAGTAATTTTCTCAGTTGAAGAGGCTGCAATAATAACAACGATCCCAATAAGTCACTATAATAGTCCTGGTAAGTTAATTTAGAAAGGATTCTCAAATAACCAATTTACTGTGAAGAGTGCTTATCATTTGCACAAAGACCTACAAACACAAGCCAAGGGGTTGGCCTCTTGCAGTAGCAATCAAAGACAAGTTTGGTCAGAGATATGGTAGCTAAAAATCCCCCCAACAAATATGGAGAGCATGTCTTGAAGCTCTTCCTACAATCCTAAATCTGCTTAAGAAGAAGGTTGTGGAAAGTCCAAAATGTCCAATTTTCTTAGAAGACGAAGAATCAGTGGTTCATGCTTTGTGGAGATGCATTGCAGCACAAGATATTTGGGGCCTGTGTTCCAAGAAGATCCAAAAGAGTAATTTCTACAAGAAGACTTTTTTGGAAATAATAAAAGCCATGAGTTTTTTCTTTGGGAAGGAAGAGATGGAGGAATAATAGTTGTTGCAAGAAGAATTTGCCAGTTAAAAAATCTGAACTCCATCGCGTTATACGTCGTCTCAAAACTCCACACTCTTCTCAAGGAGTACATGTGATTCTTGTGTGGGGGCAAACAAAAAAAAATGGGGCTTGTGGGTTGTGGCGTAGAGAGACCGCCAAGAGACCAAAGAGAAGGTGGTGATCACCGGGCGCCAACGGTTCGAATATTTTACTAAACTCTTTACATATAAGAGTATTCAAGCAAAATTTGACAAAAGCAGTAAGGAAAGCAAAAGGAAAGTAGTAAGCTGGTGAAAATAGACGAATTATAGTTTGGACCAACTCCGGTAGATTTTAGAATCTATAATTGCGTGTGTTGCCCACTTGCCTATCTCTTCGTAGCCACAACAGTCATATTTGAAGGATTTGATAGCGGCGAGTCTATTGATCCGATGTGTGTGGTGAGAAAAGCTCTTAGAAGGGGTGGCACATGAGGCCGATGCGGGGCAATTTCTGCAAAACCACCATTTCTCTTCGAAAAATTTGTAGCTTAGGAACCTTTTCGTGCCGCGTGTCTCTCGGATGTTTCCAAAAAACTGCAGATCTACCTTTTTCGGTCTTGGAGGAAACAAAACTAGGAAAAACGAACTAACTTTATAAACAAAGTGGGTAGATGAAAAACGAAGAGAATGAGAGGGAGAAGGAGGAGGAAGCTGAGGCCTCCCCCTCCTCTCTAGTGAAAAAACCAAATTTGGGTTCAGAGGCTTTTTACGAGGGAGGCTTCACCGCACGATCTCACTTTGTTCGTTTTATTGCAAGAATATATATATATATATATATATATATATATATATATATATATTCTCAAAACTTATTCCTATAAAATCATATCAACTATCATATCATATTATTCTCATTCTTGTTATTATTAAACATAAACTAACTAGGGGTATAACCAGTCTGGTTTGGTTCTGTTTTGGATAAATTTTAAGACCGAACCAGCATACACCGGTTTTGCATTTTCAAGAATCGATACCACACCCATTACCCTCTTAAATAGATACTTCCAGTTTTATTGATTCTGGTCCGGTTCGGTCCTGTTTTTCAGTTTTTAATATATATTAAATCTCAAATCTCTTATATATATAAATATATATATATATTAGTAATACACTAATACTATTAGTATATAGTAATACTATTGGTATAGTACTATTACTATATGTTAGTGACAATAAAGTAATTAATATACTAATGTATATTAGTATTACTAATATATTTATCAAAAGGAATATATTGAGAATTTATTAAGTCATAAAATATAATTAATATATATTTTATATTTAAAACATATGATCATATAAATGAAATGTTCATGTATGAGATTAAAATTTTATGTTATAAATTATAATATAACATTATTTCTTATATAATTCTAATTTATAAAAATTATTTATAATATTTTTTCTATTATATATAATTTTTATAAATTATTAAAAATATATAAATATGCGAACCAGTCTGGTCCGATCGTAGGAAACATAAAATTGAGACCGGACTGGTTATGACCAATTTTTCAAAATGGGGGAACCAGTCCCGGGCTGAACCGGTCCAAAACCGACCTAAACCAACCTGTTCGGGCCAGTTCAGGCCCATTTTCTAGTTTATTTTTACAGCCTAAAACTAACTGATATATATATATATATATATATATATATATATTTAAATAATATGATTAAGTAGTAAGATTTATAAAACAAGAAATAATATACCTAATTAAGTTAAGTTTTTTACTTAATATATTAATTTGATTTAAAATTAGTATTCTTTTAGTTTTTCTGTAGTGTCTTTTGTTTTCTCAACTTCTGTCGTTTTGGTAAAATTTGTGAAGTTTCTCGTCACTAACATAAAAGCAAAGAAAAATAAGGACATAGAAGATCAAGTTATTCTATAAAAACTTTCGAAATTAAATTGCTAACATTGACCTTATTTTAAAGTTTCTATTTTTTGTATAAATACATAGCATACTTTTTATTTAATAAAATCCAGATAGTACACAACAGAAGGCATAGAAATAGAGGTATGACTGAAATTATGATTGTTATTCTCAAAAATGTATAGTCCCCAAGAGGGTATAAGATTCGAGCTTATAATTTTGGCATAAAATACACAACAGAAGGTATAGCAACATGACAGAACCAACTTTTATATCTATTATTTCTAGAAATGCCACCTTGATACCATTTCAAAAGTGGAACCAAAGTGAGGACCGCTCAAAGTGCTATAGAAAGAACATATTCATACTCCTGAGTTCGATTTACAAAGTTTTGACAACATGAGAGATGAGGAAATTAAATGCAATCCATGTTAGAGAATGTGATACCCACATTAATAATATATCTATAATGTATCTTAGGAGCATAACTTTGGTCACACAGCTTCAAAACTACATGTTGGAAAGCAGAAGAGATTAAACAGATGGGAAAAACTTGTTCAGGTTGAAGGGCAGAGAATAGAACTCCTCGCTTCTTGTATCTGTCTTGAATGATCTGAACCTTTCCCACCAAGGCATACCTCTATCTTTCTTGGTTTGGTTGTCTTTCCTGTGCAGTGTCATGTCCAATATTAGAGCCAATAAGCCCGCAACGAATGGCTCGGACGCGAAGGGAACGTTGATCATATCGTTGAACTGCCAAAAGAACAAAGAGATATTGTTGACAAAAGAAGAAAAAAAGGTTTTCTTCAGCATATAAGGAGGGTAAAGTCTAAGAAGTCAAATGTACCCATCTTTGTCCTGTATGGACAGGACCGTAGCCATTAACAGCAGTGTACTCATTGAAGTATTGAGGTATTGATAATCCCATGAACACTGAGAACCCTAATATGAACTTTACTTTAAAGTTATTTAGGTTGCAAAACTGAAGAAAACTGAGGCCTGCTGAACCTGTTCATGCATATTAAGAAAAAATGTTAAATCAATACTGAATTGCACCATGATAACAGAACCAGCTCCATAAGTTTAGTAACACCTACCCACATAAGCAAAGAACAGGCAATATAATGCTGCAATGATTGGTGCTGGAATTGAAGCAAAAACAGCTCCGAATTTCCCTGGGGAGCCATGTATAATGTTAAATACTTTCTTTCAAAGGATGATACAGGGATTAAGCTTGAATCTGTTACATGAGTCACTTACCAAGGATGGAAAAGAAGATCATGAATCCAGCTGATATTTGGACAACCCTTCGGCTACCAACACGGGTCAATGCTAACAAACCCGCATTTTCACTTTGTAGCCAAGAAAAGAAGAAACAATGTTAGGTAAGAATTGATATATCAGAATATTTCCAAGTATGTGGTGTAATTTTGAACAAGAAACTTACATAGAAACTGATGAACCATTTCCAGTTCCAAATATCCCTGAGAGCAGAATGCCTACTCCCTGATATTAAAACAATATTTTCAGGTACGAAGTCAACATATGCTAGTCATAGCATTTAAATTATAGAAATTATGATGACACCCCCTGTGCTTAAATGTTAAAAAGATAAACAAGAAGAGAAAGCAGAACAAGGTGTCATCATACTTTCCCTTCAAATAAATATGCAGGGCAAATAAATTGCTGAACAAATAAAAGATGAAAATTATAACCTGTTACCTGCCAACCAACACCGCGGCTAAGAATTGAAGGTGGGATTGGAGTTGCACTTGCATACCTTGACACGGCAAAGAACGCGCCTGTGGACTGTGCAATCATCAAATTACATTAAAAGTGACTACACAAAGATAAGAAATCAATATGTTCATCAATAAACGTTGCTGGAATGACAAGCACAAACATAAACAAACCTCCACTAGAGCAACAAATGAAGCAGCCATCATTGCAAAAGCTTCTCCTGCATCAAAAGTGGGAGCTCCCCATTGAAAAGGATATGGAACCCTTATCCTGCACAAAACGGGATTTTGCAACAGTAAGGCACAGTAGTCACCAAAATGACTCCTCATTGTCTAATTATATCAGATGCACAGGAAACCCTTGTGGTTAACAAAGCAATCAATTCATTCAAGTGTGACAACTTTAAGCAACGTTTGAATTGAAATCTAGTAAAAGCCTACTCTATATTTTTCTGTCTAAGCAAAAACTTCCACATCATAACTGTCGAAAACTAATAGTACGAGCCTTACCATGGAGCAGCACCAATGATTCCAGCACGGTCAGTTCTACAACTTATTTGGGTTTTAGGCCCTGTATTCTTGTAAGCCCCTCCCACGGTGAGCAGGTGAGCATAAACCCAAACAATCACCACCGAGAATATAACAGCAAATCGATCAAAGATAGTCTTATCCGAACGCATCAAGTGAGGTATATACTGCCAATTATTGACTTCATGTTAAGAATGGTTGCCTATGCCTATCAAAGAGAAGGTAAGTGCAAATGATACTTGAATATTACCTGTGAAAATATTACTAAAATGATGAGCTGTGGCAGCCCAATCTCTACACATTTTGCAAGCTACACATTCAAAGACATGGTCAATAACATATAGTAACATAACAATTTCTTAAGACTATTGGGAGAGGGGGGAAGAGGGGTTGGACGCAAGGGGGAGCAAAGAGGTGTCATATATGTCTATACATACCACTGGAAATCCAAATTCATATAGCCCAAAACCTGACAAAGCAACCAGGGGCGCAGCAGAAAGCGGACTTAAGAACCTGGATAAGAAATATAAATGAACAATATCAAACTTCACAACATATGATTGCAAGAAATTGCAAGATAACAAACATGATTAAAGGAATTGAAGTGTTTTCATGCCCTATTAGATTTATAATTCATCAACAATTTAGATTCATGGAATGCTTATTGCAAGCAGGAGTAAACATTTGCATTAAACAAGCATGGTTTAAAGGAATCAGATCTAGCTAAAATGAGTGCTAACCAACCTTGCAACATTACGCCAAAGGCCACTAAAGCCAAAGACAATCTGGAGAGTCGAGGCAACAATAAGAGCACCCTGGATTCCACGCATTATCTTTTCAAATTTCTGTATTGACATCACAAATCATGAGATCGAGGATACAATGTATATAAATTTCTTTGAAAAAGGAAAAAGGAAAAAACAAAGAGTGAGAGTAACTACACTAGATGGAATTTCAATGAACCAACCTCCTGAGGATTTACAATGTCACTGTATCGACCTGCCAAAATGATTGAAATGGTTGTTGGCACATAACTATAGGAAGCTCCGATCACGGCAGGTAGACGAGTCCCAAACAATGATTGAAACAATGTGTTCAAACCAGCCACAAACAATATTGTCTGAATCATTTTTGCTTTCTCCTCCTAGAATCGAAAATTTGCATTTTTATTATGATCAAAACTTTCATAAGTGAAGATCAGTTGAATAGAATTCAACAAAAGTTTAAAAAAATGTGCTCGAATTGGTTTTGTCCTAGTCAAGGCTTACATTGCCTCCTCCCATCTGCGGAACTAGAGATGTTGGAATCAACACAGTTGTACCAAGCATCACCAAGTAATGTTGGAAACCAAGTAAAATAGCCTCGGCTGCATCAAAAACACAACCCACAATTTTGAAATAATTCCAAAAGAAATATATATGTTTTAGGAGCTGAAAACAAATATTAAAAAAATCGAGTACATAATATCAAAAGGCTAACATAGATGTTCATATATATAAAAAAAAAAATGGATATCTCTGATCTCATCGAAAGAGACACGAAAGCAAACGGGAAATAAAAATCAAAGGAGCCACTCACGCCATGGAGGAGGACTGGTAATGCAGTAAGAAATGCTTGGTAACTGATCTTTGGCTGGATGTGGCTGTAGCTCTTCTTGTTTCGGCGGCGGCGCAGGTCCTCCACCTCCTGCCATGCTTATCTCTGATCTTCTTCTTTATTTCGATTCTCTCCGTAATATCCTCGACACTCTCAAAGAGAAACCCAGAATAAAATTAGTCCTTTACGCACAACAATACCCGAATCTCCAAATGAAAAATCGAACTCCAAAAATTTCTCATAATTCCAAAAGAAGAAAAGAAATCAGAAAATCTTCACTAGAACCCAGATGCTTCTTAACCCCAAAAACAACTCAACTTGTACCACCCGAAGCACACAAACACCTACAAAACCATCTAGAACAGAAATATTATATATATATATATATTTATATATGAATGCAGATACACACCCACTAGCATACGAGGACAAGCAAAATAGGACCAGTGATTACCAGAAGGCAAGCGTTGCAGTGAAAAACAGCATCCACTCTCTACTCTCCTCGCAAAAAGTTTATCGCAGGCTAGAACAGATTAGAGAATCCTGGGGAGTGTCAAGTGTTAAGTGATGCATGCGTTATTTTACAGCCCAAGAGCCACTTGGAAGCCAAGAAACTTAAAAAGTGAATGTGAAGATATGGAAAAAACAAAAGCAAAAGCAGACAGTGTTCCCTCCTAAAGCGAGAAAGAAACCAAAATACCGCTCAGAAGGAATCTCTTAATTTCTTTTGTAATCCAAAGCATCATGATTATGGGTCTGCCTTCTCTTTTTCTTCAATCACGTAAAGAAAAAGCTTGTATAAAGCATCTCCACCGTCACCTTTAACCAATCTCACTACTTAAGAATTAATTTATCACTGCAAAATCAATGCCTTTTGCTCTGTAATGTGGTCGACAGTAAGGCATTCCGTTTTTACATGGACCAAAAGTCTAAAAAAGATAGCAATGTGGCTCTCACTACTCACTAGTTTGAAGAAAAATAACCGACTTGTACTCATCTACTGCCAGTTTCAAAGTTTGCAGCGTAACAATACACCATTTTTCATGAGATGATTATAAAAAACAAATAAAAAAAACCAAAATAAATAAATATATATACAATAAAAACAAAAGGAGGTTTTAGATTTTGTTGCAGGAATGTAGAAGTGAAAAGTCCGTGCATTACAACTCAAATCATTTTCAGACTTAGAGGGACATGACACGTCTAGTAAAATATGGAAACCATCCATAGTTACAGGATGATTATAAACTCGGAGTCCTGACGCTCACACCCAACCAAACTATACACAAAACAAAAGTTGGCACAAAGATGCATGCCACATTAACATTCAGTGCTCTTTTCATGTTTTTAGTATTTACTTCCGTTGGTAAACTTCTCACAAATATGATATTGGGAATCGCGTTAACAGAAAATAATGACACACCCATATATTCAAGGAAGTGAATTAAGAGAAATTCATATATTTGATCATTATAAATATTAAATAATCTTTTGAAAATCTATCCTTCTCTCGATTAATTACAGAGATTAACGTAGGCGCTGAATCCATTACCATCTAGAAAACAACCTCTGTGGCTGGATGTACAAAATACCATCTTTGGTTAGCTCAACTACTTCTCTTTTGTACTGTAACATTATCCAAACTAAACTGAGTTTACTGTTCTTGATTACAGACCCACATCAAATTTATGTATCTATTCCAGCAAAACGCCACGTTATTTTCGTTAGATTCGTTGGTCGTTTGTAGGCTTCACTGATACTGAGGAACTCACTAGAGTTTTCCTTTGTATCGATCTGACCCACCCTTAATTAAGAATTAATCCTTTCAGCTCTCAAGTAACTCGAAAATTATCTTCCTTACCCCCAAAATGGCCCCACACTTCCTTTTGCTAACCCCAAAACGTAACGAGTAAAACAAATAATTTCATCAACTTTAGAAAAGAGAAGCATGGAAGAAGATCATGCGACAGTAACGCAACGGAAGGAAGAAGCGGATTTAAAGTGAACACTATGGCCCTAGCTACTGTCCGGAATTTGAACCTTCTGCAGTGCACTAATCTTACTGTAGCATGTTATATTCGGTTAACAACATGAATAATTAAATTTATTAACTAATTTAAAATTCTAAAATAAATAATAAAAAAAATTATAATGATGAGAAAAAATGAGATAAAATATTTTCTAAATCCAAACGAGACTACTATTTCGAATGTGAACCCTTAGTGTACACTACTATTGATATAGTCTTGTGTGCATGGTTGCAATAAAATGTTATTTTTTCTTAATTCTTTTATTTACAGATTGGTGCAATGGCCGCACGCTTTTATGTCATTAAAAAGGCAAAATTTAATTTATTAAAAGGCTTAAAATTAAATCTTCTTATAAATTAAATTGAAGGCCAGTGAAGAGCATGTTTATGTCCGACTGATAAACATAATCTTTCATATTATAACAGTTATGATATAAACACACTGATCAAGTTCTTTACTATTGAAGCTGAAAATTAACCCAAAAGACGATTTTTGGACTAATTGCACTGACAATTTTTATATAATTTGATTTTGACACATTCAAATTGCTCCTTGAAATCCAAGTTGCTTTTTTATACACAAAAAGAAAGTGCCACCATCATTACTTGTTGGCTATAACACTGCACTGGTTTCCTTGAATGCGCGCGCAGCATGCAGATTTTCGAAACAGAAGCACCGTCACAGGCGTTCTTTACATCTTTCCTAAAAGGCATTTTAAAGTTGCTTTCGGCCCACATCTTATGCTCACCTTTGACCATCTCTGTCACAAAACTCAAGTCCAATCCAAAATTAATTTTGTTCATTTCTCTTCTCGATAGAATAGATTCTCTTGCGATGATGATGTTGGGCACGCAAAAGCTGAATTTCGGACCACTTGGATCTTGATCATCTATGTCCTTCATTGGAACTCACTAACATTGTGCAATGTTAATTGGTAGCAAGTGTATTTTTTTATTAATCTTAATTTTATCGGCTAAAATAATATATATTAAGTGATTTATTTAAATAATAGTCATTTAAAATATGCGATATTAACAAATGTCAATAAAAAGGATAAACATTTCCTTTCAAAAAAGAAAAAATAATGGATAAACATTAAAATAAAGAATATTATTTTTGTATTTTGTCAATGATACAGTTCCAGGAGTTGAATAATACCTGTTAATGTAAAAATAATATATTGCTAATAGATCCGGCTTAAATATATTGGATAGAATATAGGTTGTATATTGGAATAAAAAGTGCAAAGATTGTAAATGAATCCCTATGAGATAATGTTAGATAGTCAGAATAAAAAAGCCATAACTTTTGATTCCCATAGGATTGAGGTGATCTTTGTTGCGTTGGAAAGCTAGTTTAATTATCTAAAAATTTGTATTGCACAAGGATCATCAATTTCTAATGTCTACAGGGTCAAAATTACCTCGACAATGTTACAACCAAAAATTGGATAGAATGTTCGGTCGACAATTGGCTCGAGCGAAATTTTAAAAAATACTTTTTCACTAAGATTTGAACTATCTAAGTGGCCTAAACAAGCACTTTAGTGTGTGTATATATATATAGATATATATATTTAATAATATGAATTACTTCTAGGTTGTGGATCGAGGTCAGGGCTGTCGCCTTCATTATAATATCGAGAGAAAATCCTAAGGAGATCCATTGAGCATTCAAGATCGATTCTCTCTTGATAAAGAGACCTCCATCATATTGTGCTCGTGTTCGAGCGCTGCTAGGTCCTTTGATGTGGACATATTCTTTTCTTGGCCAGAAGGATTTCCAGAGCTACTAGGTGTAGAGATCAAGTTGGTGCTTGTTATGAAACTATAGAAAGGCCAATGGTCTGAAGCTACTAGTTTGCAGATACTCATGGTGTTGCAAGCCAAATTTAGTTACTTCAAGGGTATTGTAAGTGTTTCTAATTTAGTTGTAACGAATTTAATTTCTATAATAGATTTTAGGCGGTGACTTGCACCCAAAGTGATTTTAGATTTTAAAAAATATTTTTTAAATGAGTTCTCACTTCATTACCAAAATTGGTGTTGATTTTGATTGAAAACAAGGTTGTATAAATGGTTGTAAAAAAAGGTTGTACATGTATCATTACTCTATTTCTTATGTTCTGATTGATAATTTTGAGTAGTATAGTAAAGTTTTGAAAACACTTATTCACTCCCTTTAGACATATTTGGGATTTGAACCACTAATTTTTCAGTTAGTATCAAAGCGAGGTTCACTCTGCTAGGATTCAAATATTGAGCATGATCTTGCATCAAGTTATTAAAATGAATAGATCGCAATCCCTTTCGTCAGCCCCTTACTTTGATGGCAGCAAGTATGCCTGAAAGTTCGAATGAAAGTTAAAATATTGAGATCACACAACCAAAAAGATAAAAAAAAAAAAAAAAAAAGAGTAGGACCTAGTAAATAAGGACACATCCAACACCCATTACAAGAAAAAGTGTCGTTTGCGGCTAATGTCATTTTCGGCAATTGATATTTGGCTACAAAAAGTGTATTTTATTGTACCCGCTTTTCATTTCAAGCAGGTGGGAAAGGTTCACACAAATACCATTTTTTTTAGGCAATTTTGTCACCTGAAACAAATCTGCCGTGAAAGAGTTGCTTAATCACGTTTTATTTCTGGCGATAGATAAAGTCACCATGAATATGAATTTTTACGACGACTTATTTGTCACCGCGTAAAAATATGTAGGAAAAGAGTTACTTGGACATAAATTAACCCTAACTTCTTTCTTTCCCAACTCAATATTCTCTCTCTCCATTCTCTCGAGTTTTCTGCTATCCCAAGCCCACCCGCTGTCGTGTCGCCACTCACCGTGACTGCCTTAGCTAGGCCTTCACGCCACCCTGGCCTTCATATCGAGCCCCTACATCGAGCTCCATCCCCCATGTTCCACTCATTCGATTCCAATCTTAAGTCGTCGTCGTTCTTGTTGTGCCACCGCATAGTAGCGACCATCCTCCCCACACTATCAGCCTTTACTTCATCAGTAAGTAAGCTTCACTCCTTCATTCCTCCGTCTCTCTCTTTCTTGCTCTTCCTTAGTCGATCTCCCTCTCAGTCTCTATACAGATCAGGGTGTGTTACCGCTCTTTGTGCGGTCGTAGTCCAGCTCCTCGCCTCCAGTCTTCACGGCCAAACCACTTGGCTCCACCTTAAACGACGGAAAACACTCACGCCATCACTAACAATAGCCCAGACTCGATGCTAACCTCCGTCGCACACAACATACCCTATTTTCATAGCAATCCAGTAGCATCTTCGCATCTGACGATTACTCTTATTGGTCGAAAACCATAGAGGTATAACCGATACTTGATTTCTAGAAATTCATGTGTTGTGTTAACTATGAATTGTCTTGTTGAAATTATTGCTTGTGTGAATGGTGTAATTGGTGGTTGGGGAAACTGTGTCATTGTGATGTTGATTGTGTGTTGTGTGAAGTGATGCGAAGTGAGAAACTAAGAATTGGGTATTGTGGTTATGATTGAAATAATTATGTAAAGTGTTGGGATTGCTTTGTAGCACTGTTTGTGAATCTACATAGTGGCCGAGGGCCCCTGTGAAAAATTGAGATAAAATAAGTAATTGTGATTTGGTTGGTGTCGTTTGAAGCGTTGGGATAAATTTTTTAATTTTTACTGTGATTGGATGTTGGGTACGCTGATGGGATAAGTGTGAACACTTCTAATGGGTGAGGGTTGGGAAGTTATTTTGTGGGTTCAAAGAATTAGAACCATTAGATTTATTGTTGTTGAGTTGTTTAGTTGTATTGTTTATTTTAAATGCGCCAGTTTAATTGTATTAATTTATAGTATATTTAATTATGTCTCAGTAATGATCAAATTTTTCTTAACACATTTGGTTCAAATGACTTTTCAAAAAAGTTGAAGGGTCAAGTAAGTGGGGTTTTTATGCTAGATTTTGCATAAAAGAAATGAACTGAGGTTGATTTTGAAAAAATATGCATACTTTGTTATGAAAAGAAATTTGCACAATCTCATTTATTTGTTCTGCATTATTCTTAACTGGTGTAGACATGAGCAAATATTTGGTATTCTATTTCTGAGTATGTAAAAAAAGCGAATATGAAATTTGAAAATTTGTACATGTTATGTGAAAATATTCTGAATTTGTTTTGAATATGTGAAAATGATATGAAATTGTTCAGTACTCTGTTTTGATATGATGTGGCATCTGAAAAACCTTTGGCATGACTTTTTGATTATTGATCATGATCCAATGATTCTGATTCTATTTTGTTCTAATATATGGCTTTGCCACGGGTGATAATAGTGGTATCTGGCCTTATCACTGGTGATAATAATAACCTCTGGCCCTATCACTAGACATAACAGTGACCTCTGGTCTTGTCACATGATATAATAGTGACCCCTGATCCTATCACATGACATAATAGTAACCTATGACATTGCCACGCGACATAATAGTGGCCTCTGGCTCCGTTGTGAGATATAATAGTTGTCTCTATTCTGAATGTAATTACTATGGTGTCATGATGATTTGTATTCTGTTTGACTTTTTACAGAATGCACAACCTTATCACGGGAATTAAACAATGTCTCTATTTTGATATGATATGATATGATATGATAAGATGATGATGTTTAGTTATGTTATGCCAAAAGATTTTTGAATATGGACATTTGAACCGCCGCTCTAATATTCTGGTAACACGTGTTTTGAGATCTGCATATTGAAACTGAAATGTTTTGTTTTGCATTCTGAACTTTATAAATGCTCATGTTTAGATACTAATATATGTTCTCTGCTTATTAAGTTGTTGATTACTCACCCTTATCTCCACTATATTTTTAGATGACATAAATGTGTCGACTGAAGATCAATAATAAAAAGCGGGAACAAGATTGTTATGTGTAAGGGATAAGTACAGAGATTTCTGAAGGCTACTATCTAGTAGATTGATTTATTTTATCGATTTGGTTTATCGAAAAGTTGACATTATTATTAAGTCTTAAGGAGTTGATTTATTTGTTAGGTTATTATTTTGATGACCTTGTAGATGGATATATATGTATATTTGGTGGGAATAGATTAATTTATATTTATGAAGTTTTTTGAAAATAAATGAGGTTATTTTTATGAAGTCTTTTGGAATATCCATTTGTACTGTGCAAGATGGTTTTAGGGGACAAGTAGTAACTTTTTGACCTCTTTGGGACCAGGGTGTTACAAAGCTCCTCTCTCCCTTGAATGGAAAACAAAATCTGGACTCTTGGTTTTCTAGAGAGAAGGGAAGGAAAATGGCTTTAGAGATTAAAAATAGTATGTTGTGGTTATATTTAACATGAGGGAAAATGTTTAGTGTGCGATAAAATGTACTCATCAATATTGTTTTAAAACATTTGTGTGTTTCTTCTATCTTGTGCAACATTTAAATTATTTTCTATATTGATGTATTGTCTCTATTAATTAAAGAGAATTGCTATGCATCAGCAACTCTTTAGATCCCACACTACACATACTTTTTATTAGGGGTGTTCATCAGGGTTCCGACCCGGGAACCCGGGCATACCCGGACCGGAACCTGGGTTTCAAACCCAGGTCGGAACCCGGACCTGGTTGGTCCAGGTCAAACTTGGGCCGAAACCCGAGTTCTGGTTGTACCCGATTTTTTTTTTCTTTTTCTTTTGAGTCCATATGGGTTTTGAAGCCTTTTTTTTTTTTTTTTTATAAAATCTTATAAAATGTTGAAAAGCATAATTCTTCTATATTTATTAAAAAAACATTTAAAAAGTGTTAAAAATCATAATTTTTTATAAAAGCATATATTATATGAAAAAAATTCTGAGTTATCATTAAAAAGCATAATACTAATATTTTTCAGAATAATAAAAATATATAAAAATGAAAAACAAAAATGCATGTAATCCACTATATATTACACTATTTTGTTATTTACACATTACATTACATTGCAAAATACAAAACTACAAAATATGAATTAAAAAATAATTCCGGCAAGTAGCAACTTTAAGTGATCTGACTGAGAGAGATCTTGCACATTCTGTAAGCAATAAAGGTCAGTAGAAAATTACTAGACAAGGGGCAAATATAGAAAAAAGGAAAATACTAAAATGTGAAATGCAATTACAAAATCACAAAATTAGTACACAATTAAACAACTATGTATAACTTTAATTATCAGCATATTGAATAGAAATTAGCAGAAACAGATATCAGCTGCTGCTAGACAAACTTGTTCCTAGTACACTTAGGGTGCTGCTGGTTCCCAAGTCACATTTTCTTTTGAAGATCCACATTAAAGTTCAATGCATCTAGCTAGCTAGTTACTTTGAACTAAAACAAAAGGTTATGATCTAGCTAGCAAGGTTGCATTCCCATTTTCCTTCTAGAAGGACAGAAAATGCATTTGGATTCAAAGTGCTAGTTACTAGTATATATATGTATGTATTCAGGAACAAAGGTGCTTTGGGTTGCTAATATTAAATGCTTATCAAATGCTTATCATATATATATATATATATATATATATATATATATGTATGCTATCTGCAATGATTTGAGTCTTGATCACCCTCATATTACAGTCATAATCATGAAGATGGAAACAACAACTACTACTACTAGGAGTACTCCTGCTGCAATATATAAGAGAAGAAATTAATACAACAGGTAGCAAGGCAACAAAAACTTCTTGCTTTCTCTGTTCAAAATTGACCAAGTAAATACATTCAATTCACAGAGTATAAAACCTCCCGTTTTCTCAGCCATAATTTTCTTTCTTGTTTTAATTGAGATTGTGTCCAATATATTGCAAGACAACAAACAAAAGTTTTATGAAAGTTTTATAGGTAAGTTGATATTATATTTAGTTGAAACAATCGTTGAATAGGTAATTGAAACCAATAAAAGGAGTTGTTATGGTGGGCATTTTAAAATTTTCAACTTCTAATAACTCCAATATTTTTAAAACAGAGGATAGAACTTGGAAATGATTACCAATTTCTACTATAAAGCTCTATTATTGATTGGAAGAGTTATCATGATTTTAAATAAAAGTACATACGAGTTTAGTATCAAATCTGTTATAAGAAAATGGGTTCAAAATTATTTAAAACTTATGCCCGCGATCTAAATCTCACAAAACTTTTCACTCCTCCCTACAAGGTCTCACAAATTCAGATCTAACCCATAAAAACACTACACAAAGATTACTCCATTCAAACATTCACATCAAAATAAACCCAAAATCAAGAGAGAACAAAAACCCACTCGCAGAAAGCAAGCCAAGACCAAAAAAATAGCAGATCTAGCAAAATAACAACAATAACCGACCCAAATAAATAAACCCCACGTTTAAAACAGACCCTAATCCTTTCCCACATGCTTACAGATCTAAAACACTGTCAAAAAACACAGATTTGAAAGTGTAAAGCATGGGTTTCGGGGATATTTTCCAAAGAAGAAAATACGAACCTTCGATTTGTCAAGAAGAACCAACACAGAGACAGTATTCACAACCCAAATCGAAATAATAGCACCAACACAGAGAGAATGTGAAATGGAGAAAAACTAACCTTGGTTGTAGAAGTTGACGACGGAGCGAAAAAGTAGAAGACGACAGCCACGAGGAACAGATCTTCGATCGGCAGAGGAAGAGTGAAAGGAGCTAGGGTTTTAGACGACGGAGCCTCAAGTGAGAAACTTGAAGAGAAGAGAAGAGAGAGAGAGAGAGAGAGAGAGAGAGGGGACGGATGAAAGCTAAACCTAAGAAAGAAGATGTGCGAAGAGAAACTTGAAGAGATGAACTGGTTTGGAAATCCGAAGGGGCCTTTTGTTTTTAGGTATAAATGAGTGATTTCGTTAAAGGCTAGGGCATCAAACGCAGAGCAGAGCGAGAGAGAGCGCAGATGAGAGAAAGGAATCGGGGGGATGGAGGCGTAACTTCGCAAAGCAGACAGAGAGAGAGAAGAGAGGGCAGAGAGTGTGATTTGCGGACCGGGGGGGGGGGGCGTGGGGCTCTTAGGGCTTCTCTGTAACGATGGTTTTATATTAAACCTGGGTACCGGGTTTAAAACCGGTACCCAGGTATAAAAATCGCATCCGGGCTGGAACCCGTAACCGGAACCAGGTTATTCGGGTTCCGGACCGGGCCGGGAAAAAATCCGGCTCGGATGAACAGTCCTACTTTTTATTTTTTATTTCTTTTAAATGTCAGACCCTCTTCTACATCTCTCTCTCATCAGCTCTCTCTCATCTACATCTCTCTCTCATCAAGCTCTCTCTCCTCGGGTCTCTCTCTGACCTCTTCTCTCTTAAGCTCTCTCTCTCATCAAGTTTTCTCTCTCATCAAACCCCCTCTCTCTCTTCGACCTCTCTCTATCCTCAAGCTCTCTCTCTCCTCAAAACCTCTCTCTCTCTCCTAAATGGTGGCGTGTGGGATTTAATATTGATTTAAATTTAGAGAAATTTTATTTGCGGTCCTTAAATAGGGATTGCATGTGCAAGCCTTTCATTAAATGAAAAAAAGTACTATTTTGATTAGGATATTATTGTAATTTTTAACAAATTTAAAGATAAAATTAACTAAACTTGCAATGCAGTCCTCATTTAGAGATTGTACGTAGCATTGCTCTTAAATTTAAATTGTAAAATTGTAAAATTTAAACTGTAAAATTGATTAACACAGGGTTGGCGTGTGGGATTTAATATGGTGGCCGATGTGAATATTTTCTCTTAATTAAAAAACACATTTTTCTTAAGTTTGACTTTTCTTGTATATTATAGTTTTCTCTTCACCAACCTTGGAACAAAGTCGATCTCCTTGCTAGCCACCATGATCGATGTTCAATTCTGTTCATTCATCTTCCCAGTGTTTCTAATCATTTCAGCCCTCTTGATCCGATCCATTTTCAACAAGCCCTCAAGGCCAACCACCGATATTCGCTTGCCTCCGAGTCCACCTGCCTTGCCAATTATCGGTCACCTCCACCTTCTAACCCCATCATTGTACAAATGTTTCCAAATCCTCTCCGCCCAATACGGCCCTCTACTTTATCTTCGCTTTGGCTCATCACGGTGCCTGCTCGTTTCCTCAGCCTCCATAGCTGCTGAAATCTTTAAAACCCACGACCTCGCCTTTGCTTCTCGGCCTCTATTCGCCTTTGCCGACAAGTTACAGTACGGAACTTCAGGATTCATCAATGCCCCATATGGTGATTACTGGAGGTTCATGAAAAGGCTCTGCGTCAAGGAGCTTCTCGGCACGCGACAGCTCGAGCGGTCACGGCCAGTTAGACGTGAAGAAATCGAGAGGCTGCTGCGGAGAGTAATGGAGATTGCTCGAGATAAAGAGGCTGCAATCGATATGGGTGCTGAGCTGATGAGGCTTACAAACAATACAACATGCAGGATGGTGATGAGCACTAGGTGTTCAGAGCAAGATGGAGAGGCAGAGAGGGTAATACAGCTTGTGAAGGAGTCTTTTGAGTTGGCTGCAAAGATGTGTTTTGGGGATGTGTTGGGCCCTTTGAAGAAACTGGGCTTTTGGGTTTATGGGAAACAGGCTATGGATGTGACCAGGAGGTATGATGAGATTTTGGAGAGGGTTCTTAAGGAGCATGAAGATAGATGGAAGAGTGAAGGAGTTGAGAGAGAAGATAAGGACTTGATGGATTTACTCCTGGAGGTTTGCCAAGATGAGAAAGCTGAGGTCAAGATCACAAGGACCCATATCAAGGCCTTTTTTCTCGTAAATTTCTCACCCTCTTACCTCTCTCTCTCTCTCTCTCTCTCACACACACACACACACACCGGGAAAAATAAAAATGAGACAAGTCAATATCAAGATATAAAGTAAGTCTATGAATTAAAAGACTCCAATTTCATGATCATCTTAATAGATTTTTGGTCTTATCACTTATATATGCCAGGATCTCTTCATTGCTGGCACTGAAACTTCAGCAGAAGCCATGCAATGGGTAATGGCTGAGTTGATTAATCATCCCTGCGTATTCAAGAAGGTCAGAGAAGAAATAGAATCTGTCATTGGAAAAACTAAACTAGTTGAAGAATTAGATAGCGCAAATCTCCCTTACTTGCAAGCGGTAGTGAAGGAAACACTAAGACTACACCCACCTGGCCCTGTGACACTACGAGAATGCCGCCAACGCTGCAAAATCAATGGGTTTGATATTCCAGAAAAAACTGCAGTGGCTATCAATCTTTATACCATTATGAGGGATGAAGATTCATGGGATGATCCTAATGAGTTCTGCCCAGAGAGATTCTTAGTTTCCTTCAAGGAGAAAGATAAAGACCAATATCAAAGCGAAGAAACGGGACAAACATTCTTCAACTTTGTTCCCTTTGGGGCTGGAAGGAGAGGGTGCCCAGGAACAACACTGGCATTCAGCTTGATGAATACTGCGATTGCAGCTTTGGTTCAATGCTTTGACTGGAAGGTTGGTGGCGATGGCGATAAGGTGGATATGCAATCTGGGCCGGGCATGTCATTGGGAATGGCTCGCCCACTTATAACTCGTCCCGTTGTTCACTTTAACCCGTTTGCTGCCACCACATGATCATATCTTCATGTACATAAACAAATTAATGTGCCGAATTATGCGGACATCCAAAGGCCAAACGTTTTGTTTTGAAGAATAAGTAAAACGGGTAGGACTGTTAATCCGGATTCCGGCAAAGTGAAATGTCTTCTTCAGTTGTCTTCCCCATCAGTTATAAAAAGTTTGGATTAGGATTGTTCTCAAATTTGTGTTATTTTATATTCTTTCCCGAGTTTTATTTTTCATATTTTCAAAGTTGAAGCATGGAAATATTTGGCATCTTTAATTAATACAAAGAATTTAATCCTACAGGTTGCATTCCCTAGCTTGGGAGGACTGTATTTGGACGGTCTACCCAAGATAAAGCATAAATGGATTATGAATATGCCAAAACAATTCAAATTTTAAAATGAAGAAATATACGCCTCTATGAATAGCACTGATCAGAGTCTAAAAAATTTCTTTCCAATCTCAGTCATAAGTTGTCTTGAGCAATTGAAAATACTTGAGATTGATAATAGTGGGGTGGAGGAAATTGTTGTAGTTGAAGGAGTAGAAGAAGCAGTAGCAAGCTGCTTGGTGTTCTTTCAAGTAACTAATTTTGCATCTTAACAAATTACAAAGGAGTGCATGTTTCAAAATGACCGATGTTGAAAGAGAGTAAATTCAAGTATGTGAGGAAGTTGTACACCGAGAAAAAAAAAAAAAAAACAAGGTATTCAGTTGTAAACCCAGGTTCTAAGTTTAAAATCCAGTACCCGGATATACTGGATTTTTTTATACGGATACCAATTCAGATAAATCCGGGCTGAGAAAAAAACTTGAACCAGTTGAACAGTCCTAAAAACGGGGACTTTAGAAGTGGCTTTTCATGTTCATAGGCTCTTGCGGTAATAAAATATGTTATACCAGGGCGTCAATATGAACAATAAAATTATGAAGAAGAATAATATTTCTAGAAAAAAAAATTAGTTGAATGTATAATTACAAATCTTTAACTGGAAATTAAGCACAGGGCGAAACTTGTACCAGGAGGTTTGGGTTCCTCGAGCAGACCCATTTAATACAATTCGGTTAAGTTCTTGTTTTCAAGTTCAACTACAATAGCTATACATATAATATATAATATATTTTATATTATATATATATATATATATATATATATATAATATGATCTCCTGGTCAACCAATACGGGCCTTCTTATATTACGTACTAGCCTCGTTGTTAGGTTGCCCATCCCTTCTTTGTTTTCTTCCAAACGTATATCATCAATTCATTGTTAGAAAAATAGAAAATTCTTATAAATAGATTTTTTAGAGCTAAGTCATTATGTTATACTAAGATGTGTTCCAATAGAAACACATATTGTTAGAAATACTAGATTAAGATACACAATAGAAGCGATATTATCTCGTTGGCAAATTGTAGATGTAGTGCAATTGTTTGATGGATTTTTCGTCATCATTGTTGTTCATCGAAATTCTCCCGTATCGATGGTAGAGCATGCTATGTTGTAAGATCAGAACAACACTCACAAATTTCATAATCTAAGTACGGGACTAAAGAGAAAGACTTGAGAGAGAAATTTTTTATTTGTACTGTTACAAGTGTCTTATCCAAAGAGGGGAGGGCTATATAACGGCCTGTCTAAGTGTAACCATTGGCTAGCCATTAAAGGCCAACCATCAAGGCTCATAACCTCTAAAAGATGGGGAAGGAGTGTCCACTATGGGTACCCTTTTATTAAATCTCTCATTCACACATAGTGTGCAAAATCCCAGCTCTGCATCTCTTAATATATTCTTAATCTTGTTTATACTGACAAATAAGTTGTATGACCATCAAACACACCTGTAAAAGAAAAATGGAGCACTATGCTAAATCTCTCCGAGAGAAAACCAACGTAGCAACATCTCTAAAAGTGTCGTTATGTCCCGATTCATTTGATCACATCAAACTAAGCATCCATAATCTCTCTCGAGTCCGAATGACTCAGACCAATACTCAATCTCCATAAAACATTATATACTCACAACTATTTTGTAACTCTCAAGAAGCAACCTAACTTTTCGATAGTGAATACATACAATTACCGATGTGTTACCAAATAGTCTTCTTTTTGCCCTCATGTCATTCAGTTTTAGTCCAGTCGTTTTCCCACCAATGTCTATTTAAACCACATCATTTATGGTCATAGATAACATGCTAAAGTAGGGCACACATCCCATTCTCTCTTTCTCTCTCTAAACGCTCTCCCTTCTCTCTAAAACTCCCAAACTTCAGAATTGATTAGAGGGGTGGGAGCTTAAACTCCTTCCCCCCTCACTCACTCCCTGCCCCTCTTTGTTTTCTTTTTTAGTAGTGTTTAGGTTTTATTTTTTTGTGTTTTTTCATGTGAAATAAAGGGAGAATTGTCGTTCGAGCTTTTCTGACTCCCATTAGCCAACACGTGCCCCACCAGGAGTTTGCCCAGCCGCCGATCGACACGACCACCAAATGCGACCTCAATCGGAGTGGTGCGTAGTCCGCACGTGCGGATCGAAGAATTCGGAGCTTGACAGCGCGTGGCCGTCACGCGCCACCAAGGAGCCCTCTGCCGCTGCAACGCGCGGCTGTTCCTAAACCAGAGACTCTGGATCTCCCAAGATCGACCGTCAGTTTCCCTTCCGCAAAGTTTCCGTGCACTATTTTTCTGTTTTTATAGTGTTTCACAATGTAGTTTATTTATTTACTGTCTTTAGTTTTAAGATAATAAAAAGAAATAGGCTATTGGACCTGTTGGTGTCCATAGCAGTTTGAGTCTCGTTCTTCCTTTGGGAGGAGGCGGAGTGATAGTACTCCTTCTCCTAGGGAGGATAGAGGATGATAGTGCTTCTCTTCTTTTGGAGAGAAGTCGTTCAGTTATGTTTTTACAGGGCGTTATTCTCTTAGAGAAACCTGTAGGTTTGTTAGGAGAGAGTTTATAGAAGTTAAGAAAAGTTCGTCATAAAGAAATTTATGTACGGGGGTGCTACAAAACAGATGCGTAGTTTGGCTTGTAGTTTGGATTTTTTTTTCCTGTATTGATAATGTGACGCCCCCAATCCCCGCTTGTGATGAAACGGAGACTTAGAGCGTCAGGACATGCAACACAAGATTACATACCCCCGTTCATGACAGTTAATATGCAATGCATCCTAGTATGCAACTAGCAGTGTGCAATAATCGCAGAAGAAATAAAAGGTAAAAATGTAAGATATGCCAGAATAACTAAAAACATCCCAACTTCATTAGAAAATTATCATGTTCAAAATACCAATGTAGCATAGACTTATATACAAAGTCATATCATCCTCTTCATAAGATCTAAAGTATGAAGGACTTAGGCTATAAATATCATCATTAAATCTAGCTTCTTCACAAAATCTGATTCCTCCTCAAACATGCGGATCCAATGCTCCATCAATCCCGTCCTGGTCGATTCCTAGTACAACTTCTATCATTCGGAGTGGAATGATAGTGGTCCCATAAAAGGGTGAGATTTACTCGAAATCTCAGTAAGTTAAACAACAAACTAGTACAAAGATAAATCAGTCATGAAAAATGATAAATATGCAATGCATAAGATGTAGAAAATCAGTATGCATGTCTCCCATCCAGATTCCTTAACATCTTTAAAAAAATATGGAGACATGGGTTTTTACTCAGTAAATAATTTCGTCATCATTTTTGAGAAAACATAACTTTTTCATAAAAAATTCATCATAAAATTTCATCATCATAAACTTGCATCATTATCTTAATTAATAACATAACGTGTGGTAACGTCACAGATCCCTATATGCACTGTGAGTACCTGCCGGTGACCGTAGTACAACTCACGTTGAAACTACGTTGTCTATAGACTCGTTCTCAATGCATTGGTAAATATAACATAACATCATAAAATTCATAACGTGTACACCCACCAGCGTTGAGTGTCATAACATATTGACTTCACTCCGGCGTTTTTTAAAAAGAACCCATTCGAAACCTGTTGACTGTTTTTCGTCAACTCAGAGATTACCACTCCATTATTAAACACTCCAGAGTGGACAGAGGAGTTCCACCAGGATAATTCTCTATCCTGACCTTTGGGGTCATGACAAAATGATTTTCATGCTATGTTTTAGAAAATGTTTCTCATGACATGTGTGTATGTAGTAAATTTCATGCAAAAATGACATTTTTAAATGTAATATGCAAAAATGATAAAAATGTCATATGTCATGTAGGTATGCACTGAATGAATCATTTAAAATGATAATTTATGATAAAAATGATAATTGAAGTATGAAATGAGCATTTATCAATAATTCATAAATAATCTATCAAGGTGTAAGTTAGAGGCCAACTTACAAACTTCTGGAGAAATTTGAAATTAGCGTTGTAGCTGCGTAAATCATGTGTATACTAAGTTAGGATTAATACTCTTATGGATAGGTTCAAAATCAAAGGTTTCAAAAATTAGATATTTACAAGAATATCCCTAAACTTTCAAAACTTACCATTTAAGCCCTAGATTTTCACTAATTGCAAACGAACTCCAAATTTAACCAAATTTCATGGACCATATATTTTTGGCATTCTAAAACCATTTATGCCCTTAGATTTTCAAAATTCAAAGTGGAACTTGTCCGATTTTCAAAATTCAAAGTGGAACTTGTCCAATTAGTCCCAACCCGTGGCATGCATACTAGTTGATGCCTATATATATTTTCAACTAATGATCCCTATGAATGCATGCATATGAGATTTTATTTAACCACTAATAATCATTAAAATCTTTAGGGACATTATTAAGCCTAATCCTTGAGTAATAAAGTTCATCTCAACACTTAATCAAAGCTAAGAAATCATTAATCACTAATATGCTTAAAACCGATCCATGCTTGAAGATCAAAACAAGATAGATTTAAAACCTATCATGGCATGCTTCTAAACACAAATTAAACCTTCCATAATCATGTTAGGATAATGATAAATCATATAAAATCATGCTTAGTACATGCCATAGCTAAATTTCTATTTAAAACATTCAATCATTCAAACCTTCCTTTAATTGACCCGGTTTTGCCTTAAGCATCATAACCTTCTCAAAACTCAACCAAATTTCGAACCAACACTTGGAAACAAAGCTTGAAATTCTAGCTAAGATCAAAATGAAGAAAACTTACAAATTTCGTGGCCTTCCAAATACTCTAGACTGTTTTACACAAGAACACTCAAGAATTCACCAAAACTCACTTGGTTTGCACTCTTATGATCTCTAAGAGGGGGAAATGCTCTCAAGACTCAAGAGGATGCTTGGAGCTGTGATGTGAGTGAAATGAGAAGGGTATGGAAGTATTTATAGGAGACCGAGGGGTGGGGGGCGTTGGCTTGGGTGCTTGGTGATTGGGTGAAGTGGGAGGTGCTCAAATCTGGAAAATTTCCAGATTTGCTTACATGAGCTTAGGTCAGCTTGTGCAGGGGGAATAGTGGCCTAAAACTACCATGATTTCCTCTCCACAGTTGCTACATTGATCCTAGAGGGCAGGTATGGTCGTGGGGCATCATTTGGATGGCAGAAAAACCATCAAACAATCCTTGAAAACTGGTGGATGGAGGTGGTTTTGTAGTGGCAGAAAATCAGTTCGGTTTTGGATGTTTTTGGGCAACAAAAATGAGTCAAAATCCTTCATGATGGTCATGGGACTTCTTGGTGATTGGGTGGAGAAGGAGGTGGCATGGGTTGGTGGTGCAAACCATGGCAGGAGGTTGGTTCAAACTTGACTCAATCGGTTACAATACAAACTAAACCAAGGTGCACCTGGTTTGGTTCTTTGAGTTGGTTGATGCAACCAGTTTCGTCCAAGGCTCCAACTGAATTTGGGAGGGTCTCATGAGATGTTTTAAGGACCATATTAACCTTAAGGATAAACCACAAAAATGTTAGGTCCAAGGGCAAAACAGTTCAAACTTTACAAAGGGCAATGCACAAAACTGATTGAAGCTTGGTTTGGGCATGTTATGAAATTTTTCATAATAACATGTGGGTTGGTTTAGCTAGGTCATTAATAGGGTCTTAATCAAGTTTTAATGGAGTATTAATTCAAGAAAATTTGAATTAAAAAGTTTAAGAAAAGATTAAGCATGATTAAGCTTCAAAGCATGGCTTAAAGTGCACTAATCTCAAGTATGATGGTTAATGGCTTTAGCCAATTTTCAAAACTTAATTTGGATACTTTGAGTGTGATTTGGGTTTAAGGAAATCAATGGTATAGTGTATTGGGCCTTTGGTCTTGAATGGGGAAATGAACCCAAACACGGTTTTGGGTCATGTGGGTTTAAAATGGCCAAATGTATGGGCTCATGGTTTAAGGGCTCTTGGACTAAGAATGAGATGGCCTCATTTTACAGATTTGTAGGGTTAAAAAGGAAACCTCAAGATCCATTAAAATGGGCTTGAAAAGATTTGACTTGTCCTAATTGGGCCATGGGTCCATTCTATACCAAGTTTGGCCCAAAGGCCTTATGCCTTCCTTATAGTTGGGCCATAACTAGTCTTGAATTCCTCAAGACTTGGTTCAAGGTTTTCTTGGGCTTGGATCATGAATGCTCTAAAGTCCTTAAAGCGTCACCAAAATTACTAATAGGCTTACCTCTCTAATCCTTAGCTCATTAACACTAAGTACCATGATCAACGTTAATCCCACTATCAACCTTAATGTAAGTAATTAACCCATAATTAAGAGCCTAATATCTCCACTCTTACTAAGTTAGGTCCAATAAACTTATGTCATTTTCATTGAGCCTATTTTCTAGAGTCCTCCAAGAAAGGTTTCAAACTTTATATCTCCCAAGTTGAGCCTATGGTCTTCTTAACATCTTAACATTTGCCCATCACATCCTTAGTGCATTAGAGGCCTAAAGTCTTATGTCCATCAAGTTAGGCCTAGTGTCCATAAAGTTGGGCCTAATGCCTTAGTGTCTCTCTAAGCCTTTAAACCCAAAAAGCTTAGGCCCTTAATAAACCAATCTCTTGGGCTTTCCTAAGTCCATCAAGAATTTTACCCAAATTGCTTAACCCATTGTTGTGGCAACATCCAATATGCCATGTGTCATTCCCTTACGGGCATTTTTGCTTCTTGTCCTCAAAATTAATAAATTACTAAAAATTCTCCAATTAACTTTCAAGAATTTCATTTTCCTCAAAAATCAATATTACACTAGAATCTCCTAATAATTCTTCTAAACCCAAAGTATACGTCTTTTTTGCCAAATCAAATATCCAAAATGTTCTTATTCTAGAATAGCTCAACTCCTAATGAACTAGGATTAAGCCTACTAAAGTCAAGGCCTAAGGGCCTTTTTAGGCAGGGAGTTACAGATAAGTCACAGATGTAACTTCGGGATTCATTGAATGAAATGAAATCTATTTCCTTATAAAAAAATAAAAAAAGAAAAAAGAAAAGAAAAGATAACATGCCAAAGTAGCAGACACTAAAATATCAACCTCGTGATACAGTCAAAGGTCTTCTAAGAACATAAATAAATTAAGGTTATTAACTATCACCTATAGGACTCACGATGAGGAAGCATCGATCTATTCACTCACCTCTATTGTTGGTCATAAAAGCACATGTAATATGAAATATATGTTGTAGAGGAGTTCTTTTTCCAAAGAAATAGCATATATCTAATCTCAATACACCATACAGATCTTAGTCTAGTTACTATCTTAGCGCCTAACCTGAGTCTCTGAATTTGCTTGCTATCCAAAGCGCCAAAGAGGATCTTGCATCTAGCTAAACCACAAATTATATGGATTGTGAGTAACCATGCACAGTCCTTTTAAATATGATCGACTTCATCTTAGCTCCCACTAAGGTGATATATCGTTTGTGTCTTACAACTTATCCCTCTTTGAAAAAGTACCGAGTGACACATTGTCTCATCTTTACTCGTTACCCCTTTGCAATGCCAAAGACGATTGCTCATGTGAGTGAGCTGATCTAAGTCTGTCGACATATCTTCTTTACCATAATCCCAAAATTCATGGTAAATATGTGTGCTCACTAAATGCTCTTAGTCGTTCTATATGATCATAGAACACATCACAATCATATGCACAATGAGCAATACCATGAGAAAAAGAAATCACATGGCCAACTACAAATAATTAAACTACAACTCTCAAGTAGTGTTTTGGGACCATTTCTCTCCATGCACAATCGCATAGGTAGTAACTTTTCAAAAACATGCTCCTACTAGGAGACTACCTTTATTATTTGCACAACCATGAAGTCAGTGATGACTCATTGTGAATCTTATTTAAGGTCCCACTTCAACTTTCAAGAATACTCCTACTGCAAACTCAATTTGTGACTTCAGAGTTTCATATGAATCTCTTGTGCTCAATAAAAACATGTGCGATAACCCTCATTTATTTTTCTTTAAGGGTAAAATGATTCATGCCTTTGCCCCCAAGGACAATCACAACATTGTGGCCATTATTTTTAATGACTTGCCCAAATTGCATCACAATCTCACTTTACCAAGTAAGCCATATTTACCCTTTAACAAAATCTCAACCTTTGATGCCCATGAGCAAACCATATCGGAAATACTAAATAGTATAGGCGAAAACTAGATTATTTTGTATTTTTCGTCTCATTAATTGTCTAAGGAATTTGAACAAGAGCTCCTAAAAACTTTTTTCATATACACAACCTCAGAAGACATGAAATCTAAGCTATTTTTCAAAAACCCTTGTCCACTATCCCGTAGTATGTAAAATACTCACTATGCGACAATTAATAATTCAAAACAATCAGATCATCAACAACATTAACTCTATTAAATAAACACTTTTCTAGGACTGTAAACAGTGTTCAAAGAACTCATTTAATTCAATAGATCGTTAATAACAACAATTAAGTATATTGGGTATCTTTGAATAGATTGTTGCTTTAGATCTTATGAAAAAAGTACCAGCAACTTTCATTCATTTTTTATACCAAAATAGTACGAGTAACAATCATGAGATCTAAATACTTCTCGCCTAAATATCACAAAAGCTAATCATCTAATTCTCCTATAAGAATCAGTTGTTTAACTCAAATGTGCAATCAATGGCTCTCTCAAGGCAACTTAATTTGTGCCTAAAGATGGATCTATACCCTTATCAACTCCACTTTCTTTTTGCCAATTAGATCAACAACCCCAAGTTGGATTATATAAGTTGAGTGAATCTAAAATTCTCTTTAACATTCATCCTATGTGAATTCAATACCTTTAGCGAAGCCATATTACAAATATTATTTTCTAGTCTCTAAACGAAGAGAGAATACTAATATATAGCTACACGCTATTTATGAGGATCTTATTTTCTAGCAAATTTTGGAAGTCACTACCACTAGTGGTACACTATTACTCAAATGTATATTCACACTAGTTGTTGAATTACTCCCATTATTTTCAACAACTTTTAATAAAAAAAAATTTAAAATATTCACACTAGTTGTTGAATTACTCCCATTATTTTCAACGACTTTTAATAAAAAAAATTTAAAATATTAAGGCTATGGTAATGGGGAATGAAACGTTCTTTCCAAAAAATAAGTGATACAAAAATCCACAATACCCCACCCTTGCCAAAAAGATAAGTAATTTTCTTAACTCAACTAAAAATGATTAAGCTTAGATCCTCTATATTTTTAATAGAATTTAGGTTTGCACAAAATAATCACTTAGCTTTACTTAAAGGTTAATGAACTTGATCTAAGGATGACAATTCATAATTAAGGTTGCAACCTCATATTACATCAACCCAAGTGTGATGTAAAAATTGAGTTGCACCACAATTCACTTATAACTAAATTCTTAGCAAGTCATAAAACTACAAGATAACTGCCCTCACCATATAACTCATACAATTGCAATTCGAAAAATATTTTATTTAAAAAATATATTTTTCTTAAAAAAAATTGGAATCGCATTTATATAAAGAGACAATTCATCATTATTGCATATTCTTAGTTTGTATGTATAGGAACATTAGCATAGAGAATGCTCACATTGCCTTTTCTCGTTGACGCTACTAAATAAAGGAAAGGGACCTCATTAGCCTTCAATTTCTCAAGTTCACACTCATCATCCTATGTCTTCACGGCACAATATTATTGAGTTAATGAGGGACCATTCCATTTCTAAACCTCTAGAAATTCTCAATAACACCACTGTATTTAAGGATTTTTAAATCAAATTAGGTCTAGATTTTGCTAATATCACATAAAAAGTGTTAAAAGAAAAAACATCACTTTGTGCAACAAATGCAGTATCTAGCGTTTTAGCTGCTAACTAGCGATATACCTATTTCTCACTTAATATTTTTTACATTCTCCAATCCACTATAGGAGAGAAAAGAAAATTTTTTGCAAGAAACTATCTTAGCCTAACCTATCTTACATCAGTGCAACAACGAGTAAGATTTTTAGGCTTAATTTAAGTCGTACGTGATTATTCAGACTTTTGCCACAATTACCATGCAAACCTCCAGGGTGCTTGGTATTACATTACTCTCAAGGAGTGCTTCTATGTTCATATATTTACAACAACTTATTTTTTCTCACTAGAGAGAAATAAAACTTGAGTAAGATTACCACATAGAGGTGGATTGATTAAACCTTTAAAATGAATGTGGCAATCAAGAATATCCTCAACACTCTTGCATACTCAGATTTTAATGTCCTTACTTGCCAGACATACTAGCAAGTTTCAGGGAGTACGTGTTTATCTGTGAGTTAATCTAAATTGCTTCTAGATTATAATGTTCAACCTCAAATATAGGATAAATTAATCTTTGCATTCACAAAAAAAAAAAAAAGTGCAACTTTTGTTATTACCCATAAGATTCTCAAAAGCAAAAAATGCAGAGGGCATCACTGAGGTGAGCACTGCACTATAGGTACGTGCTTTTGCCTCAGACGCTACCGACACCGATGTGTGAAACATCTTCGAGTACGCGGGTCCCTGCGCCGCTCTACATGTGGCCACAGTCACTGCCAGCGGTCTTGTGGTTGCATTAACAATCCTCTACAGCCACCACCGGTAGCGCTGCTCTTTGAAGTGTTTGCTGCACCGAGGCATTAATAGGGTGCAACACCCATGCAGTGTTCGTCGCTGCCTCTTGAGGTGCTTGCATCACCTAGGTGCTATGCACGCTGCTGTCTTACAATCAATATTTTGCAAGCTCGACTCATTGATTATTCCGATAGCCAGCCATAGTTATGAAAAAATAAATAAATTTTCTTATTATAGAAAAGTTATTTCGTAAAGAAATCACAACCCAAAGAACAAAATATAAGTCAGAAACAATCGTTTTGGCTCTGATACTAATGATTGAAATACTAGATTAAAGTGCACAGTAGAAGCGATATTTGCTCGTTAGAAAATCATAAATCTAGTGCAGTTGTTCTATGGATTTTCCATCATCGTTGTTGTTCAATCGAAATCCTTCCGTTTCGATGGTAGAGCGTGCTACATGGCAAGACCAGAGTAACACTCATAAATTCCACATTCTAAGTGCCTGGACTAGAGAGAACTATACTTGAGAGAGAGATTTTCTATTTGTGCTATTACAAGTGTCTTATCCAAATGGGGGAGGGGCTATATAATAGCCTCTCTAAGTGTAAACGTTGGCTGGCCACTAAGGGCCAACTATCAAGGCTCATAACCCCCAAGAGAAGGGGAAGGGGTGCCCACTATGGGTGCCCCTTTATTACACATATTGTACGAACGATTATCAAACCTATTCGAACGTAGAGTTATATAGTTTGAACACATTAAAGGCTCAGTTTGAATGATATTAGACCATTCGAACAGATACATATATAGTTCAAACACCAACCATTCAAACTATTATTTTATCTGTCTGAACATAATCAAATATAGATATATAATTGGGTTAATTATTTTTTTCAAACGGGTGTTGTCAAGTTCGAACTGAAACGATTTATGTTTGGCAAAACCCATTCAAGTAGATTGAAAGTCATCTGAACAAACAAACCTCAGACAGTTCAAACGAGTGTTGTCACGTTCGAATTGCAAGCATTGTTGTTTGGAAAAAAAGCATTTGAACAACTTGGCTTCAATTCTAACGAACAAACCTCAACCATGAACATCCACTTTGAGTTGACTCGGAATCGAATAAAAAATTACGGTTCATCAAGAATCGTTGGTTTTGATCATAGAAACTTCAATAGAGTGAAGCCCACACCTTCCTTCATCATTTCTTTGGCCAAACGACATGTGTGGCTATCGAGAAACATGAAAAATGGGTTAATTCTGACCCCCGATCTTCAACACACAACCAAGTTTTTGAAACCTTTACTACGTAAAATGAAGGGATGAAGATTGTTACATGTTAAATGGCAGCCTTAGGTCAGTCTACGGCAAAGGGTGGTGGCGAATGGTGTTGGTGATCACCAATGAGATGGTGAAAATGGTATTGGTGACAAACTGACTGGCAACTGGAACATCAAAACTAGAGTTGTTGCCAACAATGGCCTATATATAGCCATGGTCAACTATAGGACCAAAATTAGAAGGCCAAAACTCAACTAAAATAGGAGAAGACTTAGAGTTAATAATGATACTCTAGATGCATGGATGTCATGCCGTATGTGATTGGGCTTCTGTAGATTGGATGATCTACACCATGTGAACTTAATTCTGAAATTTAGTTTTAGAACTAGTAGCGTTGAAGGTTGGAAAGAACCGAGCGGCGATAGGCTTGCCGGAAAAGGACTCTGAAAAAATACCCTAGGATTGGGATTCTGTCTTTCACAGATGAAATGATCTGTACCATGTGAACGTAATTTTGAAATTTGGTTTCAGAACAAGCAGCATTGAATGTTGGAAAGTATCGAGCAGTAACAAGCTCGTCAAATGATTAAGGATGTTTAAAAAATACTTAAAAAAAGAAAAAAAAAAGAAGAAGAAAAAAATCATTTGCATTGATGTGCATATTTGGGGTGCACATTTAGGATACACACTAGCATTGTTCGACGAGAATAATACCTAAGAAGGAAAATTATAACGTGACTCCCAAATATGCCTACCAAATGTGCCCACTCATATATTTTTATTTTTTATTTTTTCTTAATAATTAAAAAAGTGACTATTAGTGAAATTATATTTCTTTTTCTTAATGGTTCAGATTGATTAAAAAATGCTTAAAGAAAAAGAAATAAATAAATAAATAAAACTAATTTGCATTAGTGTGCATATTTAGAGATGCACATTTGGTGCATCCTAGCATTTTCCTACCCAAGAAACCGTTCTTTTTACATAACCATATTTTCATACAGCAGAAAAAAAATCAAAATGGCAGGAGCAATTAAATGAGAAAATCGAGGCCACCATCATACAATGGAAGATTCAGAAGTTAAAAACCACCCATGGTTCTTAAAGAACTTGCCCATAGAATAAATGGAAGGAGGAAGTTGGCAGGGCAATGATGTAAATAACCCAGCGCATAACATCGACGAACTATTGTCTATTATTCATCAAGCGGCAATGAAGCCTCTTGCGGTCCCCCACGGTTGAAGCATATCCTTGGAGGAAGCCTCGATGACTTGGGGTTTGTTTGGAAAATAAATCTTATTTCATTTTATTTTATTGCATCTTAAAATTATTCATAATTTTCTTCTCAAATATTATTAAAAAAAATTACTTTTTAATGTCAAATTTTAAACTTTTTCATCTAATCATTAAGTAACCATTATAATTTTTTCAAACTTTCAAAAAAAAAATTAATACTATTTTTTTCAAATGTCAAAATAAATATAATATTAAAAGATTATATTCTAACAATATTTTAACTTTATAATATTTTTTATTCAACTTTTTCTCTCTCCTTTTCCAAAATCTAATAAAAATTTTAACTCAAATTATTTCACTATTATTCACAAACTATTTTTTTACTATTCACTAAATTTTGATATCATCTCATTCTCCAAGCATCCAGATGTTGATGCAGATCTTGAAAGCATAGAATCAAGTGATGATTTTGTAAAATTTTGTGAGAGGTAAAGATGGCAGAAGAACTTAAAAAAATAGTCCACATAATTGAGTCTGGCTTCCAAAGTTTTGCTATCATGATGAAAATATAAAATAAAATATTATAAAATAGAAAAGGATATGGAGAAGAGAGAATGAGGGAGAGAGAATTTGAGAGCTATATTTTCACTTTTATCAAGTATATTTGAATACGTAACATCTATCTCTATTTATATATGAACGAGGTCAGAGGTATAATAAAAATACAATAAATATTCAATTACTAGAGATTAAGGATAGGTTTGGGGGGTGAGATGAGAATTTTATGTTTTGTTTTAAAATTTAAAATATTATTTTTTTAGTTTTAAAATTTGAAAAAGTTGAATTGGGATTTAAAAAAATTGTATTGGAATTTGAAAAAGTTGAATTGTTTATTATATTTTATATGAAAATTTAAAAAATGTGTAATGATAAGATGAGATGAGATGAGAATTTTGTGTTTTTATTTTGTGCCCCAAACCTATCCTAAGTCATACTGCTATGCATACAAGAATATTATAAATATATTCTAAGTACAATAATATTCTAATACTGCAAATGTTTTTTAAACTAACAAAACTACATTAACTAATATTGTTGCTAAAACTAATTTACCAATGTTTACCAACTAATTTATACATACTAAAACTCAAATAGAAATAACGATAGAATTGTTGCTAAAGAATAATGTTACATACAGTTGTAGAGTGTGCAAACACGGTGAAGTCATTTTGTAAAATGGTGGGGAGCATTAAAAAATTAAATCTTTTTCAGGTTGGTCATTTTTTTAAGTGCTTGCGCACTCACGACTGCAAGTATCATTTCTCGTTGCTAAATAATATATAATTATCATTAGGAAATTGAATAGACAGAATTGTTGCTGTTATTATGGGTGTTACACACCCCCGCATGTGCGGGGGGTGGGGATTCTCACCCCAACACCCATCCAGGTTATCAAGGTGCAGGGGCGAACAACCCAGTCGTCCACACACCCCCCCCCCCCGCCCCCGGCGTGCAGGGATGGCCACATGACACGCCCAATAAGAATCTTGGGCCCACAATTAAGTAAAGAAAAATGAAAAAACCCAACTTAATAATAAAAATAACAAAAAATAATTTACAATAATAGAAATTATTAATTATATACTACTAAGTTGCAACTATTAACTAATAATCATAACTAAGTTATTAGCATATTACAATGATAATTAAGAGAAAACTACTACAAAATTACAAATTCATATAAAATTTTTACAAATTGTATTATTGTAGCAACATTACAATTAACTAAATTAACAAAAGAATAACATTTCATTCCTCAATGGAATTTGGGGTGGCCATGGCCCCTGGTGGTAGAAAGTGCGTTGTGCTGATTATTATGAGATTGTGAGAATCGAGATCATAAAACCTAAAACATTAATATTGCCCAGATGACTAACACAAGAGGGGGTGAATTGAGTTGTATTTAAAAAATTCACAATTATAAACAAAATATATAATATAAAATATGAATAAAATACGATGCAGTAGTAAAAATAAAGAGTAAGGATAAGAGGAAGCAAACTCTGTATTTTAACGAGGTTCAGCCCCACTGCTTATATCTTCGCCTCAAGCTACTCCTTGAGAATTTCCAAATTCACTATCCAATTTGCTTCAGGTGCATATAGAAATCTATTACACTTTTGAGTATATCGCTACGAAGAATCTGTGTATAATACCTCTATATTTACAATCACCTTATAGATGGTGATTCAATATCTATTCCCTGTATAGAACATCTTCTACACACAAGGATAATACACGTCATTTTACTGATATAAGAACAGAGAGTGGATAGGTTATCAAAAAACACTCATCAATGAGTGGAATAAGAACAATACAGCATAAACCTATATCTCTCTCGAAATGAACGAGGATTAAGATTCAATGCTTGGAGAAGAGAGATTGAAAATTTTGAATAAATATTATAAAATTTGCAATAATATGTTCTCAATTTGAAGATCTCAAATGAGTTATTTATAAGAAAATGAGACTTCATTTTTAAATTTATAAAGATTCACATGTTAAAAATAACATCATTCACTTTTTAAAATTTTCAAATCAAAGTTTTGCTTTTCGCAATTGTCAAAGACAATATCATTCACTTTTCAAAATCTTCAAATCAAAATTTTTCTTTCTTGAAATTGTCAAAGACAACATCATTCACTTTTCAAAATATTCAAATGAAAGTTTTACTTTTCGCAATTTTCAAAGGTAACATCATTCACTTTTCAAAATATTCAAATCAAAGTTTTCCCTTTTTGAAATTGTCAAAGACAACATCATTCACTTTTGAAAAGTTTCAAACAAAACATGCACATGTAAAAAATGACAATCAATCATCTTTCAAAATTTCAAAATTCAAATTTTTAATCATCAAATATGTCATACACATGTGAAAAATGAAATTTGATATTTTATGAAAAAATATTGATTTTGAGTTTTAATCCAATTTCGAATTCTATCAAGAGACATACAAAATTACTCTAAGATCTACATTTACGAGCTTGTTCCCTTTATTGCTTATGTTTGGTTCATTGATGTGCTTGGCTTCTTTGTGTATACAACTTGAGCTTGAAATTCCTTTATAATTGAATTCATTTGTTATTATCAAAATTCATATGTAGATATATAATTATATAAAATTTGAAATCTTGGGTTCAACAATTAATAATTTAAAAGGAAAACAAATTAGATTCATAAACATGAAACAAAAATTATAAATAAAAACATATATTATAAATGTAAAAATTACAAACATTAAAAGTACTAATCAAGATGAGATTGAGATCAAGATGAGAGTAATCATTGGGTTCTTAGGAAGTTAGGATTAGGATTCAGCATATGACATTGAGATTATAAAAGCTAAAAAAAATACAAGTAAAATAATTAGATACAAAAAATTATATCAAGTATAAATACAAAAAATAATTAAATGAAAAATTGTGCAAACCAATGACCGATGGCAACAGTGGGTCCAGTGCACACGAAATCATACTCCAACGGAACTAGTCATAGATGTTAAGCAAAAGACTCAGCCCACTTCCTCAAATCTCGCCACAGCAGATTTCTCACCAACAGTTTCAACTTCTGCAGCAAACATATCGACTCCAACAACTTAATTTAATCTTTATTTCTGCATATCTTGTACTCAATATTTATCTTTTGTATTTCAAATTTCAAATGTAGTCTTATAATTTGTAACAACCTGCGCTGTATAAATATGTTAATACACGGATTGGTTTGGCATTGAGGCCAGAACCCTTTATTCTCATTTTATTTCTTTCATGGTATCAGAGCCAATATGCTCACGCACTTCCACACTAATCCCTCCACTTTTCAATCTCATCTAATGGCTGCCTCATCATCTGTCAATTTTGCTGCCCCCAATCTTAGTCAACTTGTTTTGGCTAAGTTGGATGAAACTAACTATCTCATGTGGTTGTCTCAAATTGTTCCGGTTCTCAAGAGCCATGATTTAATGGGTTTCATGGATGGTTCTCTACCGTGCCCCTCTCAGTTTTTCATTGATGATCAAGGGAAACAAACAACTACTCTCAATCCTGGGTATATCCTATGGAATCGAAAGGATCAATTTGTTTTGGGCTGGATTAATGCCGCTCTTTCTGATGAAGTGGCACCATCTGTGTATGGTATCAATTCAGCACGACCTGCTTGGCTTGCCTTGGCCAACGAATTTGCTTCTCCATCTTGATCTCGAATCAACCACTTGAAATGGCTCCTCCAAACTTTAAATCAAGGTTCCATGAAGTGTGTTAGTTACCTTGATTCAGCAAAACAGTTAACGGCACAACTTGGAGCTATTGGTAAGCCCATTGATGATGATGATTTAATAGCCTACATTGTGAGTGGTTTAAATCATTCATATCACCCCTTTGTCACTTCTCTGTCCCCTGCAACCTGAGACAAAGCCCTCTCCTTTGAAGACTTCCAAGCTGAGTTCCTATCCTGTGAGTTACTTCTAGAAACTCAACTCCATCCAATCCCACCTGAAACCAATAATTTAGCCTTGTTTGCTCCCAAATGACCTCAACAACATTACAACCAAAAGCCAAAATTCCCAACAAAACCCCACCCGCAAACCTCCCATACTCCATACTACTCCAAACAGCCAGCACCTAATATCCAATCTTCCCCTCGACCAAACAATCCCCAACAAACCTTTAATACCCCACACACCTCTTGCCAAATTTGTGGCAAACCAAACCACCAGGCACTTGACTGTTTTCATCGCATGGACTATGCTTATCAAAGTCTCCATCCTCTTACTCAATTAGCAGCTATGGTTGCTCAAACAAATGCTGCTCATGTTACCAAAGATCCTTGGTTTTTCTGATAGTGGGGCTAATCAACATATTACAAGCAATCTTGAGCAACTAACTCTTGCACAACCGTACACTAGACAGGAGCATGTTGTTGTTGGTAATGGACAAGGTTTGAATATAAAAAATACTGGTTCCATCATTCTCCATACCCCTAGTTCTTCACTTAAACTTAATCATGTTCTTCATTGCCCTCAAGCCTTTGCTAATTTACTCTTTATTAATCAATTTTGCCGTGACAATCACTGTTTCTTCATTCTAACTAATTCTCATTATTTTGTCAAGGACAACTGCACGGGAAAAACACTGTTGGAAGGATAGAGTAGTGGTGGACTTTATCCCATCAATTTGCATTCATTAGTTCTCAATAAACCACTTGCAATGGTAGCGGTAGTGGGTGTCAAAGCATCAGTTCTAGTTTAGCACTCTAGATTTGGACATGCTTCTCATTCAGTTATCACTCAATTATTAAATAAACATTCTTTACCTTATGTTGGTTCCTTAAATAATAGTGAAGTCTATGAGCCTTATCAACTTGGTAAAGGCAAACAACTTCCCTTGTTAAGTTCTCATCAAATAACAAGTTCACCTTTGGAACTTATTCATTCCGATGTTTCGTCTTGCTCAACTCAATCTCTTAGTGGTTGCCGTTATTATATTCTTTTCATTGATAATTTCTCTCGGTATACATGGCTTTATCCTCTTTAAAATAAATCTGATGTCTATGTATGCTTTCTCAAATTTAAAGTTCTTATTGAAAATCAATTATCTTGCAAAATTAAGAACTTACAAACTGATGGAGGTGGGGAATACATGTCTAAACCATTTCAATCCTTCCTTGCCACGAATGGCATTCATCATCGCATCACATGTCCCCACATTTCTCAGCAAAATGGCACTGCTAAGAGAAAACATAGACATATCACTGAAATTGGGTTATCCTTACTCGCTCAATCTCATTTACCTCTCACATACTGGGTTGATGCTTTCTTAATTGCTATATACCTAATTAATCGTTTGCCTACATTGGCTCTTAACAATAACACACCTTTCTTCAAATTGCTTGGCCATCATCCTGATTATACATCTCTTTGAAACTTCGGATGTGCTTGTTATCCTCTTTTGAGGCCATATGCATCCCACAAACTCAGCTTTCGTACTAAGAAGTGTATATTTCTGGGTTATAGTGCCAATCAAAGCGGCTATAGGTGTTTAGATCCAATTTCTAATAAAATTTTTATCTCTCGTCATGTGATTTTTTGTGAGCTAACATTTCCTGCAAATAATGGCTTAGAGTCCTCACAACCTTCCACGGTGACTACCCCTCATGGTAACTCCTTCCTTATCTCATTTCCTTTAACATTTAATTCTGATTTACCTACATCTAATATTGAATCTAATCTATCTCTTAGCACTCATGCAGATCCAACTACTCCTCATAATATTCCTGACCGAGACTCTTTTCCATCTCCACATGATTTCGTTCCTCCCACTTCCAGTTCAAGTCCTGATATTTCTCCAGCTCTAACTCACTCCCAAACCGCACCTATAATTCCTCTCACCTCACAAAGATCCCATCCTATGACCACTCGGTCTCAAACAGGCCATCTCAAGCCCCACACCTTCCTTGAGTATAAGACATTCTACTCCACAAAACATCATCTTAAAGCTCTCACCAGTATAACCATACCAATTGAACCTCGTTCTTACAAACAAGCCTCATTACTTCCTGAATGGTGCACGACCATGCAAGAGGAATATGATGCTTTGATTGCAAACCATACATGGACACTCTGCCCTCGACCCTTGAATCATAATGTTATTGATAACAAATGGGTCTACAAGATGAAACAAACATCCAATGGTTAGGTTGATCGACTTAAAGCCCAATTAGTGGCTAAAGGTTTTGAGCAAGAGTGTGGCATAGATTTCACTAAGACATTCAGTCCGGTTATTAAAACTTCCACAATTCGAGTTATTCTTGCTCTTCCAATTCATTTTGATTGGAATATACAACAACTGGATGTTTCTAATGCTTTCTTGCATGGTGTTTTACAAGAGGAAGTCTATATGAAGCAACCTCAAGGCTTTGTTCATCCAGATTTTACATCCTATGTTTGCAAGCTTGAGAAGTCCTTATATGGACTGAAACAAGCCCTAAGGGCTTGGTTCATGTGCCTATCTCAGTCTCTACTTCAGTTTGGATTCATTTCCTCACCGGTGGACTCTTCATTATTTATTTATCATCAAGGAAATATTCACTTGTTCTTCCTCATCTATGTGGATGATATTCTTGTGACAGGCACACATCCTTTTCTTATTGCTTCTCTTATTGGCAAGTTACAAATGGAATTCAAAATGAAGGATCTTGGTTCATTAAATTATTTTCTTGGCATACAAGCTCATCGAAATTCTATGGGCTTACACCTTCAGCAATCAAAGTACATTGGTGATCTTCTCCATCGCACCAAGATGATTGGTGCTAAACCTTATCCCTCACCATGCTCCTCGGAACTTAAGCTTTCAACTCATGATGGTGAACCTCTATCGGCAGCTCAAATTATTGAATATCACCAAACTGTTGGTGTTTTTCAATATTGCACTTTGACTCGTCCGGATATTACTTTCTTAATTAACCAACTATGCCAACATATGTATTCTCCAAAATCCCCTCACTGGACTGTTGCTAAGCGGGTCCTCCGCTATCTCAAAGGAACAATTGACAACAGCCTATGGTATCAAAAAGGATCTCTTACTCTTCAAGCCTATTGCGACTCCGATTAAGCCGTTAATCCTGATGATCGCCGTTCGAATATATTCTATGGTGTGTTTCTTGGTTCCTGTTTAGTGTCTTGGACTGCTAAGAAACAAACTGTTGTAGCACATTCTAGCACTGAGGCGGAATATCGGGCCTTAGCAATCACCACGGCTGAACTCTATTGGGTTAGAATGCTTCTCAAAGAACTATGTATACCTCTCTCTATCCCTCTCACAATTTGGTGTGACAACAGTGGTGCATTAGCCTTAGCATCTAATGCTGTCTTTCATGCTAGAACCAAGCATATTGAAGTGGACTACCATTTTATACAAAAGTTCTTAATAAAGCTATTACGCTCAAGTTTATTTGTTTCCAAGACCAGATTGCTAATGTTTTTACAAAAGGATTAAACACAAGTCGATTTTGTGAGCTTCGACACAAGCTGCAAGTGTGCCTACCCCCTTCCAGCTTCGAATAAACATGAAAGGAGTAGCCGATCTCTCAATCTCTTGCTTGGAAAAAATACACACAGTTCACCATCTATCACTTTGGCCGAACGAAAAGGGACTTCTATCTTAGGTAAGGGCTGCGAAGATTGCACCACCATGTCAGTAAAATTCTGCAGCCACCCAGTTGTCGTCGTTGGCCCAGGGCTCCCGGCAGTAGCCATATGGCGCACCTCTGCACTATGAAAACCCTAGCAGTGCTAGAAAACAGCTAGTAGTCATACTTACTTTCTTTGATGCACATTCACAAATCACATGCAAAAATCAAGATTCTCCACAGCATACAGTTCACAAATCTCATCCTCCATCTCCATTTAATTCCAACCTCCCTCCAATCCCTATAACTCAAAAAAAAAAAACATAAAATACGTAAGTTAAGAGGTTCAGATTTGGGACTTACCTTTGGTGACGATGATGTGACAGTGACGGTGACGCATATGTCCACAGAGAGCAACCGAGATGAGCAAAGAGAGATTGAGAGAGAACTGAGAGTGCGATTTGAGAGAGACAGAGAACTCAGAAAGGGAGGGCCTGGGGGAAGGAAGTCGCAGGAGGGGGGTTAATTAACCCAAACCAAACGGCGTCGTTTTATCCGTTTTGTCTATAATGACAAAATAGCGTCGTTTCATCTAGGCTGTTTTTATAAAAAAATCCCTATAGACAAAACGACATCGTTTTCTCTATGGGGGAGTTTTTTTTTAATCTATATATATAAGAGGGGTTGGGCCCCCTCCAGCCCCCGTCAAATGTGGGCGGGGCCACCCACCCTCAGCATCTATTGCACGGAGCCCCGTCCCACCCATGCGAGGGTGGAGCAAAAGGGTGCAGGGCTCCACTGCCTACCCCTAGCTGTCGTTCAAACATCTATTGCTACAGTACTAGGTGATTTGACTATGTTTGGTAAGTAAACTTACTTTAGACTACTTCATTATTATTAATAAATATATAATTATTATTATTTATAAACAATTTATTATTATTTATAAATTATTTATCATTTTATTATTATTCACGTATGATTCGTGATACTGTTATCATCCAAACGCTGCTTAAATTAAAATAGACTGACTTTCCCAACTTTTTGTCTTGTTATTTTGTTTTTGAAGGTGGCTCTTGTCTCACGTGAGAGATCGAGGAAAGGGAAAGGGAGCTTTCTGTTCAGGCCATATTTAAAGCCAATCGGGTAGCAGCTAGCTGCATTGGCCCCCCCCTTGTGGGTCGAAAAGTGAAAACGGCTACCTCCAGAAAAGAGTGGTACGCACTGAAAGTTGTTGACACTGCGAAGGGACAATCTCCTTTTCCTTTTGTGACAATCTTCTTTTTTACGTACGTACAGATCAAGTTATATTAATTTATAATGTATTTTTATATAATAATTTTCTAACTAATATATTTTCCTTCCTATAAGAACTGGGCAAGTGAGAAAATAATGGACAAAGCTAGAAAATATGATATGATATAATACGATAAGATGATAATGTTCAGTTATTTTATGTTAAAATATTTTTTAATATGAAAATTTAAATTGTCGCTCTAATATTGTGGTAACAATATGTGTTTTGAGATCATCATATTGAAACTGAAATATTTTATTTTACATTCTGAATTCTGTAAATACTTATATTTACATAATAGTATATGTTCTCTGCTTATTTAGTTATTGATTACTCACCTCTTATTTCTCTACAATATTTTCAGATGACATAAATGTGTCAACTGAGTATCATGAATAAAAAGCGGGAACAAGATTGTTGTGTGTAGGGGATAAGTACTGAGATTTCTGGAGACTACAATCTATTTTATCGATTTGGTTTCTTGGAAAGCTGGCACTTTTATTAAGTCTTAAGGAGTTGATTTATTTATTAGATTATTATTTTTGATGACCTTGTAGAGGGAGATACATGTATATTTGGTGGAAATAGGTCATGAATTTATATTTATGGAGTTTTTTGGAAATAAATGAGGTTATGTTTATAAAGTCTTTTGGGATATCTATTTGTATTGTGAAAGATGGTTTTAGTCATGGCAGAGACTGGAAGAAAAGTGTCCCAAGTTTTTTTCCGAGCAACGAGCCGTGGCCGGGATATACACATGCAGGTTTCCACGTTTGAATTGATGTATATATCTCCGTGTTTACCGCAATAATTTAGAGTTTGAAGTTCATGTCAAAGGGAAATACATGCATATATCTTTGTTACTCGTCTCAAGCCTCAACAGACTATCAGTATATATAATTTTGACTTTGGGTGTCACTCGATCGTTAATTATGTCAACGGTTGCATTGACTGGGCTAGCTATATTATATAGTACTATTAATGTTAGGGCAAGTCCCATATATAATTTGGTTTTGGCCGTGTAACACGTTAATTATAATTATCTCAAAGTTTGCATGATAAATATATATATATATATATATATATATATATATATATATTTATATATATTAATTATGGCAACTTGGCAAGTGGTAAATCGGTAATTACAACCTAATTTCTTAATAAAGTCCCAACAAGGACACTCGTATATATATTTCACTATACCTAAGAATTAAAGGATAAAATATTAAAAAGAACCTTGAGGCTTGAACAACTGATCAGAGAGAGCGAGACAGATTGCCTTGTGCCGGAAAACTGAGAGATCATCAGAGATGCACGTACACACAGCCTGCATAGCTAGAACACCATTTGTGTACATTATAACCAACAAAGATATATAAAAATCACTTGGATTTGGAGCTGCAACGGGAGTTTATATAAGTTCTGTTCGAGGTATGGAACCGAAGTCGACACTCCAGACGGCACCAGAATTTAACCGACCGAAATGGCCCAACTCTCCACATAGCTCTCGAGCTCCCTCTCATATCGAACGAGATTTCATTTTTCTTCAAAGACGAGTCTACTTCCTCCATTTGCATAGGATCCAAAGGTATTTGAGAAGATGGCAGCTCATAGTTAAAATCGACGGAACTGTTTTTGCTCACATCAAAAGGGCCGGCGACGAGTTTAGCCAACACCAGCCCCTGAAAGCTGAGGATGAAACTGGTGTGCGAAAAGCTTGCATGGGCTCTGGCGTTGTCGTTCTCGGCCCTGATAACAATGATCATTTGGATCTCGAGAAGACCAGCTTGATCATAACGTAAAGTGTCGAGGCTGGCGGAGGTGACGCTGATGAAAGGCACCCTCGGATGGATGATCATATATCCGGCGAACACGACGATGCCTGTAATGATCACTGCTAGGGATACGATGGCGCAGATTACGGCTGCGAGCCAGATCAAAGGGTTGGTGTGTCTCTGAGTAGGAAAGGCGGCTTTTGGCATTGGGGGCAAGTAGTGGCGGCTGCTGCAGGTGCATGCCCGGAGAGTGACAACAATCGGCAAAAGTGTTTATAGTTTTTTCCCTATTTTATGTTGGGAGGGTGGTGAGTTTGAGGCAGCTTGGGGGACTTGGGAAGGTAAAGAATTAAATTGGGTTCTTGGCTCAAAATGGTGGGGAAGGTTTTGGTATCTTCTTTTCCTCGTTTACTTTTAAAGCATCTGAGAATATTGTTTTTCAATATAGTGCAAGCTTCTCTATCTTATAATCTTGGTTACTTTATTCTCGATCTAAAAGTAAATACCAAACTTGCATTGCTAAATGCTAAATACTTGTTCTCTCTCTTTCCTTTTGTTTCTCTCCTCCCTTAATTTGCTTATCAATATGCATTGAGCAGCTCAAAGTAGGGGTGCTGGGCGGGTCCCACACATGGCCAACCTGGCATATTTGTCCACCCCTGCTAGGTACCGAGTTGATTACAATTTACCCCCCATATCTTTGCCCGTGGATGGGCGGATAAAAGAGCAAAATTTGAAGGGATGGGCGGGGGTTGCGCGGGGTTACCTACCACCCGTATATCACCTACTCGCACTTATACGCAGTACATAAAGAAACAAAAATGATTCTATGTCGTCAGTTTGCTCGTTTGAATATTTAACTTTTATTTTTTTTTAAAATCTTAATAGTTAAGGAAATAACTTTTAGACCTCATTTATTTTTACATTTCATCTCAACTCATTTAATTATTAATATTTTTTTAAATTCTCACACAAAATAAAATAAACAATTCAACTTTTTCAAATTTCAAAACAAAAATAATATTAAAAATATATATTCTAATAATATTTTTTTCAACTTTCAACTTTCATTCTTTTCTTCTTTATCATTAATCTTTTTTTTTTTTTTCATCTCTTACTCCTTTTCTTTTTATCTCCTCCACCTATGTTTCTAACAATGGGTGGTTATAATTACAAGATCAGTCATAGAGACCCACGACCATGGGTCTCCAAGCGCAGATCTAGTCCACAGTGAACTTCGAATGGATATGGTTGTGATATATATGGTGGTTTTGATATAGTTTTTGCTTTGTTGGTTGTGATATGATTTTTTCTTGTAATACAGTAGTGTTCGGGCAAGGATCTGAGCGGTGGATTGAGTCACCCAGTAAGTAGACAGAGTTATGGAGTATACGGGAATGGCAACGAAGGCATAAGGGAAAAACTAACTCCCCGCCAAAAGGAGGGAAAAGAAATTTTTTTTTGGGGGGAGGGGGGGACGGGGGAGGAGGGGCTAAATTATATATAATGGGAAGTCATGATCTATATGTGCCTTTTTTCCAACTAAATATGAACATTTACAATAATAATGATCTCAATAATCAAGATATGTACCTCTAGTATGTAATTCTGTGTCGCTAAATGTAACACTCAGGCTCAACACCAAGCTCAAGCCAAGCCTGTGTATTGTTGATTTATTGAGGTTAATATGTATTGGTGGACCACTTGAAAGTTAACGAGAAATTTTGAATAGGCGGGCTAAAAAAAATTATTTTGGTGTAATATGGATTTTTTTTGGGTTTGATAATTAAGTTAAAATCATTTGACATTTTATGGACATAGTGGAATCAATTTATTTGAGAAATAAAAAATAAAAAAACTTGTGGGACGAGTTAGTTTATTTTAGAAGTTGAGTCGAGGCCAATTAATATTTATTAAATGCTTGACCCATGAAAAAAGGGATAAACCAAAGAGAGTTTTTGGACTACTCTAACCGGCTCACTCAATTTGCTAAGACCATTCACTATCGAAGACTTGTGTCCAAAAGTTTTGAGATGAACCTACTCGATTACCCAAAGGCGAAGATCCGTTTGCTCTAAACTGTGAGACCCAAGTTTTGGCTTAGTTATAAACTCCCCACCATGCACATCTCCTTCCACTGCGGTTCACGACAACACTATATATTAGGGGAGGGCAGCAGGGCAGGGCTTTGTGCCGCCAAATGGCCCCGCTCGCATCTAAAAAAAAGCCCAGCAATAAAACAATGTCGTTTTGTCTATGACATAGACAAAACGATGTTATTTTATGTCTGGGGGGTTGTTATAAAACACCCCATACCAAAACGACATCGTTTTGTAATAGACAAAAAGTCATCAATCTAGTATGGGGTGTTAAGAGCACCCCTCCCCCCCCCCCCCCCCGACGGCAACTCCCCCTACCCCTTATTTGTTCCCACACCCTTATTGAAAATGCTCTCTCTCTCTCTCTCACACACACCTCCATTGTCGTCCGTCTGTCATATGCATTATGCCCTCGTTGTTTGTCTGCATCTCTATCGAAGGTAAGTTAATCGAATCAGATTATTTTAGTGTTTTCTTCTTTTTTTTCTGAGTTATGGAGATTGGAGAAAGAATGGGACTAAATGGAGGATTTGGAGGATGGGATTATGTCTTTGTGAATTGTGTGCTATGGACATTCGATTTGTGCATGCGTTTTGTGATGTTTGTGTTAATGATTTTTTTTTTTTTTTTGTGCGTGTTTTGGTGACTTTAGGGTTTCAAATTGGAACCCTAAGTTTAGGGTTCCAATCCAAAACTCTTAATTATGTTAGGGATTTCAATCTTGAAAATCCTAAATTAATTTAGGGTTTACGTAAGCCCAACCCTAACTTAATTTAAGGCTTTCCTAAATTAATTTAGGGAAATCTTAAATTAAGTTGGGGTTACAAATCTGTGGAGGTCCTTTTTTGTTTTAGATTCCTAGGTTTTATGTGCTTTTCATTGAGTTTATGATATCTAATTTGTGAAAATTCTTATAATTTGGCGTATTAGGGTTTATGAATCGACAGCTTGTTAGTAGATTTTTTCTCAAAATTGAAAATGGTTCAAATTGGTTGTTACAAAATCTCGGCCCCTTTGGTTAAATTGTGTTTATTTTGGCATGGCTGTTAGTTTAGGGCTTTAAAATGGAATTTACCCTTAATGTATGTCTATGTGTGTGGGTGTTAATAAGTTTGATGGTCAGCATCCTTTATTACTTGAGAAATTCATAAAGGAGTTTCTCATCAGCTTTATAAGTGACATTGTAAATAGCTTGAAGCTCTAGAGACATTTGTTTAAGAGAAACTTGTTAAATCAGCAAAATTGTTCAATCCCTACGGTCTATAAATTTAAAGTGTTTCAATTATTAGTTGTAACAAATTCTCATATCAATGCTTGATGGATGGTCAAGAAATATAGAACAATTATTATTTTTAGCATATTCTCATTGGAATGTTGTGCTGGGCCAAATTGGTCCAAATTTTGGATATCTTTGCATGAAATTTTGACTTTTATTGCAATCTTTTTTATCATTATGTTAATCCTTGGAGTTGCTATGAATTTGTGGTGTTGATTGTTGATGTTAGTGGCATGTTTTCATTTATGATTTTTTACTATTTTGGAGAATCAGGAATGTCTAGTCCAGTAGATTTTAGTCATAGCTCTTATACCCATACCCCAATACATTGGGAAGGCCTTAGAGGCCGCAATAAAGGAGTGAGAGTTGGCACGGGTTCTAACAGTTACAGTTGATAATGCCTCCTCTAACGATGTTGCCTTGGGATATTTTAAGACCTATCTTAGAGAGACAAATAAGACAATCTTGGATGGTGACTGTTTGCATTTTAGATGTGCTGGACATATTTTGAATTTAATTGTGACTGATAGGTTGAAAGATGTTGATGACTCGGTTGCACGAGTCAAAACGACTGTGAGATTTGTGAGATCTTCTCCTATTAGATTGGAGAAACTCAAAATTGCTACAAGGAATGCGGGCATAACATCCAAAAATGGCCTTTGTACTGATGTTTCTACAAGATGGAACTCAACCTACATGATGTTGGAGGTAGCTCAAAAATATAAGACGGCCTTTGAATTATTGGGTGATAAAGACATTCAATATGTCAAATATTTTGATGAGCACGGGGATTAGGAAAGCCTATTAATGATGATTGGGAGGTTGTTACTATTTTTGTAGATTTTTTGAGGCTTTTCTACGAGGTCACATTGAGGCTATCTAGTTCTTTATACCCTACATCTAATGATTTTTGTCAACAAATATGTAAGGTGAAAGAAGAATTAGATGAAATGTATAGGGGTGACCATACTAGGATGGGAGAGATGGCATTGATGATAAGGGTCAAATATGAAAAGTATTTGGGAGATTTGAGTAGGCTAGATATTTTTTTATATATGGTTGTTGCTCTTGAACCAAGATCAAGATTGATGGCATGATATATGGTTTGAGACTTGCGCATGGGAGCGCATGGGCTAAGCTTATTGGGACAATGGTTAGAGAAACTATTGGTAAGTTATTTGATGAGTTTACCGTGATTAAAGGTGGTAATGCACCTACACCTACACCTACCCTACCACCTCCTCTAAAAGCCGGGGAGGGGAAAAACCATAGGTTGGCATGGGGTGAGAGCCTTTCACAAAACCCTTACTAGTCCATCAATCTACGAATGCGAAGTCAGAGGTAGACAAATATTTGGCAGAGGATCTTCTCCCATATACACAAGAATTTGATATATTAGCATGGTAAAGACCAATGCCATGAAATATCCCGTCCTTGGAGAAATAGCCCGCAGTATTTTGGTCAATCCTATTAGCACCATTGCCTTAGAGTCTGCCTTTAGTACCAGATGGCACATATTGGATCCATTCTATAGTTCATTATCTGCTACCACTATGGAGGCATTAATTTGCACGCAGAATTGGATCAACGGGACGGAAATTCATGTTCTGAATGTTCTTGACTTTAGGAAACTGACAAAGAGAATGGTGATGATCAACCTGGATCAGGTAATCGTTTATCTCATTTTGTTATTTTGATTTATTCATATTCATTTCAGCAGTATTAATTTCAAATTTAATTATTATAGCAATATATGAGACGACGTCTACCTCCACTACAGTATGACTTCGTGGTATTGAACCCACCATTGCCATTTGCCATAGATTTGTACAATTTGTATTGTCTCTTAATTATTTTTTGTATTTATATAATGTTTGACATCTAATTATTTTTCTTATATTTTTTACCTTTTATAATCTTACTGTCATATGCGCAGCTCAAGCCTCATCCCTAATCTCAAGCCCAAAGGACCAAAATTCAAATGATCTATTCTCATCTTGATCTCTATCTCATCTTAGTTTGTCAGATTTTAGTTTTAATTTTTTTCATTTCTAATATATATTTTTAATTTTAATTTTTGTTTCTTGCTTATAATTCTAATTTATTTTTCTATTAAATTGTTAATGTTTCAGATTTTATGATCTCACAACAGGCAGCAGCCACAACACTAATTACTTGTCTATCCACCCTTGGCCACCCGTCCCAAATGTCAAACAGCTCACTTAGTTTAGTTGTATTAAATGATTTAGTTATTTATAATATTCATACAATGTTTTATGTTTGTGATTTTCTAATTGTTTTATCTTAATTTGAATTTTTATAATAGTTTAGTTATTATTAATAATTTATTCGATAGTAGTAGTACTTCATTTTCTCTTAATTTGTATATTATTTTTATTTTTATAAATTCTTTTTTTTTTTTGTTATTTCTATTTTTTGTTAATTTCTCGGCCCAAAATGACCCAGACCCTGGTTCTATGATATTTTAGGTCCATTTCAACGATTTCTGAGCCATTTTTGGCCTAGTAACATGTTCTAGGCCGAAGGCACATTGGGTGGGTAGGGAGGAGCAAACAGATGATGCACCTTGGAACCCGAACGGGGTACCCGACCACGCACACCAGGAGGTGGGGAAGGGGTATCCCGCCCCGTAAGGTGCGGGTAGCACTCGTATAGAATATATATACACGTACATACACACTTTCCCTTCCTCCCAAACACAGGATAACACGACAAGCTTTCATCTCCTTCCTCAAGTCCCTAGAGTTACCGCACTGCACGCACCACCACCCTTAGTCCGCACGTCTCATTCCCACATATCCACATCCAGGAAGCAACCAGTAGCCTCCCCATTGCCAAAGCTCTTCCACGGCAACCTTAAACCGCAAGCCTGCACACACATATATAGAGAGAGATGGTTCCTCTGTTGCACATTTGCCAACTCCAATCCTCCGTGCCTAGCAAGCCACCATACCTCCTCCACGGACGAGAAAACAACGGCATGTAGCAGCGCCACTGCACCGTAGACCCACGTCTATAGAGACCGCGACTCTAGCTTAGAGAGAATGGATCACACTCGGCGCAGCCTCAACGTATAGCCAAGTACCACCCGTCTCCATTCACTGCCTAAACATCAGCTAGCCACCTTGCAGTTCCTTCCACGGATACAAGATAGGTCCCCTGTTCTCACTCACCCAAAACAGAGTGCTTCACTGTGTTTTCCCGTTCCAACGATGAAGCCACCATGAAACCAACACCAACTCCTCCCTAGACACCACCTTAAGAGACCAAACTTCCAATAAGCCACATGGGAACAACCACTTGAAGCCGCAGTCAACCATGCATGAGTTACACCACGCCAAAAGCAAACCGAGTCTTCGCGTATGCAGGATCCGGTTAAGTTGCTCATCAGGCAACGCACTGGGCACAACCACCATGGAAGCCCCAGTTCCTCCAAGTAGTACCCAGCAAGCCTCTACATTTTCCCCTGTATTCCTACACCCAAGACAAAGCGTCCCGCCTATTATATTTATTATAGATTGTGATATTAAATATGTGAATTTATTGAATGTGGGTTATCATTTATTTTCGTGAACCATTGTCTCAAAGAGTTCGATTGGTTCAATAGTAAGGGTGTGTTGTTTCAAATGAAAGGGTATGGGTTCAAACCACCATAGCTACACTTTATTTGTTTAATTTTAGCAAGGCATGGAATTAGCCCAAGGGGCGCGTGGGCCAAGCCCGAAGAGGCATAATGCTTGGGCCGAAGAGGTACCACGCATGGGCTGAAGAGACACTATGCTTGGGCTGAACAAACACAATGCTTGGCGTGGGCCGAAGAGTTACAACGCATGGGCCGAACCGACCCGTTTGAAGGCTCACTTGGATGGGTGCAATGCTTCAAAATACATTCACCATAGCTACACTTTGTTTGTTTAATTTTAGCAAGGCATGGAATTAGCCCAAGGGGCGCGTGGGCCAAGCCTGAAGAGGCATAATGCTTGGGCCGAAGAGGTACCACGCATGGGCTGAAGAGACACTATGCTTGGGCCGAATAAACACAATGCTTGGCGTGGGCCGAAGAGGCACAACGCATGGGCCGAACCGGCCCGTTTGAAGGGCCACTTGGATGGGTACAATGTTTCAAAATACATTCACTAGAAATGGTGAAGGTGGGTTTCGAACCAGTGACCTCCCTTGGAGAATGGAGGTGTCCAACCACTTGACCAGGTATGGCCAAGTGGTTGGACACCTGAAAAGTCACAAGTTAAGAGTTGTGATCTTTCACATGATGTCACTTCATTATCTATAAATAGGGGATGTGACTCACGAATTCAGGACATTCAATTCTCTCATATTTTCAGCCACTTACACAATTTTGTAGAGAAACTTTGAAGGAAAGATTTTAGAATTGCTATCTGCAGTTGGTGACTTTGTTGTATCCTGGAGGTAAATTGCTTGTAACCCGATAGCAAACTCTTTCGAGTGGGGGCAATTATCACCTTAAAGATAATGTTATACATGCCTCAAAGTCGCACTTATTTTTTTTTCAGATTACTGTATCCGCACAATTTTCATCAACACCGCCAACGCCACGACAGAGAAGCCAGCAAGCCCATAGTGCCTTTGCACCACCCCGAACAACCGTACCAGGCCAACCTCGAGCTATCGTTAGCCACCATCACATGACATCTCCACCCCTCTCGATTGCTCCTTGTCGGTATGGCCCTCACACTCTCTCCCCCCCCCCCTCTTCTCGGTTACTATACCAAAGCACACATTTTGTTTTCTATTCTTCAGTGTCTCAGTGTAAGCCATATAGAACATTCAACTAAGTTGGGCTTATTTCGTCTAGGTTGGCCGGATTTGCACATGGTTGGGTTTATTTCTTAAGTTCGGCTGGTGTTGTTAATGGGTTTGCACTTATGTTTAGGGATTTAACAATAAGTATTGATTTATGAAAGGTTAGCTATTTTTGGAAGATGGACGAAATGTTTGGAAATTAAAGTTGGACACATGAACACTAGATTTATGACTCTAATGTCAATATTATGAGTTAATATGATTTTAGGAATTAATCGTGAAATTATTTAGAGAAATTATATGAAAATCAAAATATTTTGGGAAGTGACGATATTTTAGGATTCTTAGGTTTTTTAAACATTAAGGAAATATAGATTTGTATATCTCATATGTTAATTATGAAGTATGTGTTCAATTAAAAATTTATGCAAATTACGTGACTATTTTATTGGTAATGACTGATATTTTCTTGGCATCGTTGTGAATAAATTTAGAAAAGTTAAAATGTCTAGATAAACGGGGTTTCTATGCTAGATTTTGCATAAAACAAATAAACTGAGGTTGATTTTATAAAAAAATATGCATGTTTTGTTATGTAAAGAAAACTTGAAAACAACCTCAATCATTTAACTGCATTACTCATGAAATTCGTATAATAAGATAAAAATATTTTTCTGTTATGACAGTGTAGACATGTGCTATTTTGGCATTCTATTTCTAAATTATGAAAATAGAGCGAATTTAAAATTTGTGCATGATTATATGAAGATGATTTGAATCTGTTGTGTTCTGAATCTGTTCTGTACTCTGTTATGATATGATGTGACCTCTGAATCTAGCATGACATTCTATTTCTATTTTGTTCTGTTTTGACCTTACCAAAGGTGTAAAACTATGGCCTCTATTTGAATTGGTATCAACTTTTCTATTTTTGGTATACCCACTTTGGAAACAAAATAGTTTTTTGTATGGTCTTTTTTATGTGCATATTCGTTGCTCCAAGAATACTAAGGGAAAAATTTCACATTATGGTCCTATTCAGTTGGCTGCCGGAGTTTGCACAACCCTACCACAAGGGTTAAATATGAAAATTATGTTTTGATGTGATGATGTTTCAATTATGCTATGCCAAAGGACTTTTGAATAAGAATATTTCTGAACTATCTCTCTGATATTTTTGATAACATCTTTCAATTATGCATTTTCTTACTGACTCATTTTTACACACTAGTATATGTTCTTTACTTTTGAGTTGTTGATAACTCACCTCTTATCTCAACAATAACTTTCAGATAATTTGAATGTTTTAGTTGAGGATAAAAATTAGAGAGCATGAACGAGATTACTTAAGCATAGTGGATTAAGCACGAAGGGATGCAATGGTTATTGGAGAATGTTATTCAATAAATCTGTTGTGCTCTGATGATGTGGTATGTTGGGAGGTTAACATTTATATTAAGATTTTGTGGTGTTTTTAGTTAATTATTTTAGAATAATTAATTTTAAATAATTAGATTTATGTGTTACTGAGAATTTAGAACTTATATCTGAATTGTGAGATATAATTTTAGATAAAAGACAGTAACTCACCCAAAAATCGGGAATCGGACGTTACACTAAAATTCCTATTTGTTGAGATGGCTTGACTTCGGTACGTATAAAGGAAGTTGGTTTTGTGTGGATCGATGCAAAGTAAATTTTCTTCCAAAATTTTAAAATTCCACTTTTTGCGTGGGAGTGAGGATTAGGTTAATGGGCTTTGAATTTAAGTGATTATTTCACCATTAACTGCATGTCTAATTGTCTCTATTTATTTGCTTAATTAGTCAATTTCTCAAATATCATCTTTGTCCATAGATTTAAGTAGTTTCATGGGAGGACAATGCTACGGGGCCACTCAGCATGTATCACTGGCGGGCGTGCCCCTTAGTGCATCTGAATTTTCTTCTTTTTTTTTTCTTCTTTTTTTTTTCAAATATTTTTAAACATTTAAAAAAATACACATATACATTAATAGTTACTTTCTTAATCATTAAGAAAAAAAATTAACATGTATGAGCATTCAAATTATGAGGATAAAATCAGGGGACTACATACTGAACATTTTCCTTCAAGCTAAATCATTTAAACCTTGTTATCTTGTTTGATCAATGTCTTTTATTTCTCTATTTTCTAATTCTTAGCTAGTGATTCTAAAATATCTCTTTAGCAAAAGTCCTATTAAACATGAGGGTTTCTTTTCTTTTTTCTTTTTCCTTCTTTTTCTTTTTTCAGGATGACTATGGATCGAAAAACTTAAAATAGAGAAATTTGGTGGCGAGAATAATTTCAATTTATTGACGCATCAAGATGCCTTTTATGTTGCAACAAAAAGGTTTGATGAAGTTCTTGATGGCAACACATTGTCGATATTAACGGAGGAAGAGTACTTAATATATACAACTTGACGAGAAAGTGCATTGCACGTGTCTATTGCATGGCCATATTTTTCTAGGCTATTTGTATCCAAACAACGATTTATGTATGCTCTAAAGATAAATGAAGATACATTTGTCTCTATGCATCTCCATGAACATAATAAGATTATTATGGATATCAAGAATATTGACACCTCTACTACATCAATAGTTTTGTTAACTCGAACGTGTATATATAATGTTAAGGCTACTTTTAATTTCTTCAAAAAAGATAGCTGTTGGCATTTTGCTATACTAAAAAGATCATCTTGCACTAAAAATATACAAAAAGTTATACAAAAATATATATATATATATATATATATATATATATATTTAATTTTGTTACTGGAAGGGGTAAAAATATTTCAGGTCCATAATGACCTTCCAAGGTTAGCTTAAGGAGGGGTCTTATCAAGATGGAAGAGAGAGAGAGAGGAGGAGGAAATGAGAGGACAAAGGCTAGAAAAAAGAAAGTGTGCCAAGAAACAAAGGGAAAATGCGACATAAAGGGGAGAAACAGAGAGGGAAGGATGGGAAATAAGGTAACAACTGACAGGTGAAGGAGCGGGGATAAAAAAAATGGACTTCAAGACTTCACCCAAACTTCTTCTGGGTGACTGAGGGAGAGACCTTCTTCAACCTCCAAACAAGAAATTCAATTTTACCATATGTGCAGTGAGCCATGAATATGAGAGACTATAAAATATTTCTATTTATAGTGGATTTGCAGCCAAACGACCTATGGACGAAGGCCCAGTGCTCAACCACGTAAATCTGTGTGTTTATTTTCCCATTTATGTTCACTGCATTGGACATACATATGGGCATCATACCCCCACTCCGGACCTCCATTGGGTGCCCAAACCCAGACCGATCGAGGCCCGAACAGTCACTGTGGGCCAGAGATGACTCATTCTCCCTCTTCACATCTATTCCTATAAAACAGGCATCAAAAGTTAACGCTATTTGTGGATCTCTCACTTCCAAAAGTGGGGAGAAAGAGTTTTTTCCAATGCATGCAATCATTCCTAAATGAGTAAATGAGATTCCCCTTAGATAAGTGCCCTAACTCTAAATCTCCAATTTTTACAAATATTGCTGCTGGAAAATCAAATGAGAGAAACCAAAGCCCGAACATGCACTATGCACTCAAATGCACTAATCATTGTAAGAGCAAAGTGCACAATGCATGGGTAAAGGCTGGGCATGCACTGTGTCCGGCCTCTGTCGCCACCGAAGTCCAACCATGCATAATGCTTTGTAGGGTGGAACAAGGGTGCACGTGGCCATGCACCTAGGAGGACATCGTCCACCCACTATAGGCGCTGCATAGGCGTTGGCGGCAAACATGGGAACCTCCTGCCAGCCACACAGGGGGCGCCTGCCGCAGCCACTATGTGCATGGGACATGCATGCAATAAAAGCCCTCCCACCCATTGGGGGTTACCGGTCAAGGTACCGATGGCCACCTTGGACTACCGGCATTCTTTGCCTCCACTACGACGACCATGCACCTTGTGTGTGATGTGCTACCAGAGGCTCATGACAACCAGTCATGAGCCCGGTGGATCACTGGTGATCACCACGTCGATCGCCTGCAATCTTTGCTGCCGTGAAGACAACCCCCCATCCACGAGACCCGTGTGCGCCGCACACAAGGAAGTGCAGCGTTCTCTCCCTGTGACGCTCATGAGCTAGCAGGGGGACCACCAGCCACCACCAACCTCCACCAGGAGCACTGGAGAATTTTTTCACCTTCGAGGTATCCCTCGACCACTCTCACCACTGTTGTCACCCAATCTCACACAGCAAGCCTCTCAGCCCTGAGTTTCTCGCCCATTGCATCCTCCCCACAAATGATGAGCCCCCGCCCGTTTAGTGGTCCGCTCGACCACCATCCCGCCATGCATGCTTGCAGCCACAACCATCTCGTCGTGCTCACAGGCAGGCAAGAGCATCTTCTCCATGGTCATGGAGTCCTCGCTCACAACGGTTTACTCGACCACCTTCCCCCCATGGTGATCTACTTGACCACAACATGCTTGGCCACGAGCTTCTCACCACTCTCCTCACCAAAGCTTCCCAAGACTGTAACGTGTTGCACGACCACATCTCGCCACCAAGAAGCTGCATGTGGCATAGCCCGCTAACTAACCACTTTGCATAGCCCATCTAAACATCACCATCGGCCACCAATGTGCACTACCGACCACCAAGCCCAATCTTTGGCTGCTATACACAGTGCATGCAGAGGATGTGTGTTGCCATGCATCCTGGAAGGCCATAAGGATATCTTCAGTGAAGAGACGGGACCACCACTAGACACCACACCAAGTGTCTCAGGTTTGCAAAGTCTCAAAATTGTGATTTCGATTATTACATTGACTCGTCGCTACAGTGCGGTTAAGCTCTATCTACCATCACTATAGTGCAGCCAAGTTCACTCTCCTACCACACTAGTGCGGTTAAGCTTTGTCTCCCGTCACTACAACGCGGTCAAGTCATCTCCTGCCTTAGCAGTGCTATCAAGTCATCTCCCACGTTAGCAGCGCAGCTAAGCTTTGTCTCCTATCGCACCAATGCAGTTGAGTCAGCTCCTGCCCAAGCAATGCAGTCAAGCCCTATCTCCCACCGAAACAGCATGGTCGAGTTCAATCTCCTGCTAAAGCAGCAAGGTTGACCTATGTCTCATGCTACAGTGCGATCATATTGAATAAGCCCACAAGCTATAAATTATTGAGGCTAATTAGGAGTTTCAATTAAGTTCAATAACTAGGTTAAATCCTATTTATTATTTATTGAACGAGTTAGACTCCTTTTAGAATTTAAAGATTGGCAATTAGAAATTTATTTCAATTTAAAATTATCACTGATTGAAATCCCCTATGTATTCTTAGTCACTGCCGATCCTATATTAAATGAACTACTAGAGTATATTTTTAATTTTAAACATACTAGGACTACAATTCTAGAATCCTATTCACCTTAAAATTCCTAAACGTAACCCATACCATCATATAAATAGTGTCTAATGCACTGTACGTGCACCTACATCTTCAAGCCTAGGCTTTTGTTTTTAGCTCTCTTTTTACCTTCAGCATGTAGTAGCCCCATCTCCACGATAAGGCCACCATGTATTTTCCTCCCTCCTAATCACAGCCACCGTTGTCCCTCCAACACACTGTGATTGATTTTGTATCTAAGATTTTAAGAAGCAACATTACAAGGTTAATAGCTTAATCATAAATTAGGATTAATATATTTTAGCTAGTTATATATTATTATTATTAAAGTCAGTTCTTTGAAAGCCAATATTTACATACCACGTATGTCATGACATTTGTAAGCACGTCATTCATCATATTTTAGTCTGCATATTATAGTTATGTATGCATTATGCATCTCACGCTACATAAGACACGTAAGTTTACATAAGATCAAAACAGTTTGATAAGATAACTATTTAGATACATGGTACCAATAAAATTTATGGGTGGATGTGCAACCCACAAAGCTTAGCGTAGTCCACATAGTGTGCTAGAATACTATTAGCGGCTCCCCTTGCTGCCTCAAGATGTAGGTCGGTGCACAACCTTACATACAGTGTTAAGTGTGTGTGCCAGTATGATATGTAAGATAAGTTAGATAAGTTAAGATAAGTCATGCATGTCATAAGCATACGTATGAGTGATCATGATTTTAAATCTCAGCTTGAAATATTTTACGAAAAACCTTATATTAAGTATGTTTACGTTATTATGAGTTTCTTACTGAGTCGTCGACTCATTTTAGTTATTTTATATTTTTAAACCATCTAGGTAAAAATATTTATGAAGGTAAAGCTATAAAACAAGACTTAGTCAAGGGAGGTGTGATAATGACCTAGTTCATATACAGAGATTTTAAGTTATGATTTTTTATGGCACGGACTTTGAAAAATTTTAATAAATGCTTCCGTGCACTCTCATTTACGATTTCAATATTTTAATTCAAAACAAGGAATCTTTGTATCTAGGATTTCTTTAGATAAAAGAAAATGTTTTTCAGTTAAGTTCAGTAGTAACACTTCGCCTTTCCCGTAAATTTTTGAAAGTGATTTTATTCTTAAACTTGGAGAGCACGGTGCTACAAGTCATCTCCCACCTCAGCAGTGGTGCTGGGCTCTATCTCTCGTCACACCAGCACAGTCTAGTTAGCTCCCGCTCAAGTAGCGAAGTTGAGCTCTGTCTCCTAACCAATGTTTTGGATACCACTTCGGTGACCGTTTCGGTTAAGGTATTGAAAAGAAATATTTTGGTACCGATACCGTTTCAGAATAGTCTATATATGAATAAATTATATATATATTATATTAAAAAATAATAGCCTATATATGAATAAATTATATATAAATATATATATAAATTATAAATAGGGGTGTAAAAAAAACTGGTGAACCGGTAAATTGGACCGAACCGGACTAAACCGGAGTTTGGTTCGGTCAGGTACCGATTTTATTTTTCTTAAAACCAATCAAAATTGATCCAATTCTGATTTTTCTTTTTCTAAAATCGGACCAAACCAAATCGGACCGATTCATATATATTATAATTTTTTATATATAATATATAATTATATTTAAAATAATTTTGTTTTATATGATAAATTACTAATTAATATAATATTAAATTTTAAAATCTTATATCACTATAGTTTCTAACACAATTATAATATATATTATAATATACTACAATATATTATCACTATAGTATTATATACTATAATATACTATTATATGCTATATAATATAGTATATTAAAACTGAAAAGTACTGGTTTAGAAGAGTAACAGGTGCAAAATGGGGTAAAACCGAAAGTACAGGTGCAAAATCGGTTCTTGAAAATGCAAAACTAGTACATATCGGTTCGGTCCCAAATTTTATCTAAAACTGAACCAAACCGAACCAGTTACACCCTTAATTATAAATAGTCTAATCTAAATTGGGGGGTCAAAAAATTAGCTTACAGTTTGAAGAAATGAAAAAAAGAAAAAGAAAAAAGTAATGGTAGAAATATCGGCCGGTACGAGCCGAAACGGCCGAAATTCTGACCGGTACAAAACTATATCCTTCTCTATACCAGCTACGCCACAAAAACGATATATTTCGGCCTTATCCGTCGATACAGTACGAAATTCAAAACTTTGCTCCTAACACACTTGTGTGGACGAGCTCCATCTCCCACACCCATCAGTGTAGTTGAGCTCTGTCTCCCATATAGTGTGATTGAGCTCTGTCTCCCGCATCTAGTGCAATCCATTCCAGATTGCACTTGGTTCTTGAGGCTAATGCTTGGCTCGACAACTGCCTAAGATGGACCCAGAGGGTCGACGGACTCCGTAACCACTAAAGCATGGGTAACTACATACAAACTCAAACATCTACACCAAAACAAAAACATCAAACAACAACTCATATCTAGTGGTAAAAGCCAACTGAACACTCGCAGGAAAACACGTTCATTGCTAGCGAGCTTCGTCTCCCACCGGAGTAGTGCGGTTGTGCACTACCTCCTGCTGCAGCAATACTGTCGAGTTCTATCTCCCTCAACCTGCATGGTCGATTCTAGATCTCGCTGGTATGCAGCAGCGTGGTCGAGTTCTATCTCCTACGCCCAGCACGGTTGGTTCCAAAACCTGCATGGTCCATAGAAGCACAGACGAGCTTTGTCTCCCGTGACCAACATGATTGATTCTAGATCCCGCCTAGTCCATAGCAATGCAGTCACGCTCCGCTTCTCGCACCTAGAGTGGTGGATTCCAGATCCCACTTGTTCCACAACAATGCGGTCAAGCTCGTTCTCTCGCCGCAGCAACCCATTCGAGCTCAGTCTCCTGCACCCAGCGTAGTCGATTCCAGATCCCTCCTGGTTCTCTAGGATGATGCTCTGTGCTCGTACCTTGACAACACCATCTTCTCTAGCAAACTCCAAGTGTTTGGTTATCAAGCAAACATTGGTCACCTTGTGATATCGAGTCCTACTCTCACCCAACTCTCCAAGTTGAGCTCTGAACTCCAAAATCATCATCGTTTTGACAAACAGAAGATCAATGAACAATCTTCGGAGTTTATTTTTACAAATAGCTTGATTTGAAGATTCTCAAAATCCTCTTTTGGAGCAATACAACCTTTAGAATCGCGCGGTTGCTGGAAGGAGTAAAAATCTCCCAAGCCTATAATGGCATTCTAAGCCTAACCCAAGGGAGGTCTCATCAGGAGGGAAGAGAGAGAGGAGGAAATGAGGGAAAGGAAGGGACATAAAGTAACAACTAATATGGGAAGGAGGAGGGATCAGATAAAAGGGATTTCGGGACTTCCAAGCTTTTCCTAGACTTCTTCTGGGTGATTGAGGGAGAGATTCTTTAACCTCCAAATAGGAAACTCAGTTTTATCATCTATGCAGTGAGTTATGAGAGACTATAAGAGACCGTAAACTATTTCCATTTATAGTGATTTTGCACTCAAAAAACCCGTTGACGTAGGCCCAATACCGACTCACATAAATCTGTATGTTTATTTCCCAATTTATGTTCATTGCGCTATCTTTTATTCACTGCATTAGAAGTACATATGGGCACCGAATTGCCACTCTGGATTGCCATCGGATGCCCAAACCCAGACCAATCAAGGCCCAAACAGTCACAGTGGGTCAGAGATGACTCCTCCTTCTTCATGTGGCCTGTTCCTAGAAAACAGGAATCAATAGTTACAAGCTCCCTCTCAAACATAGTGACAATCCTTGTAAGTTTTTAAGGTTTGTTTGTTGATCCAAAAAGTAGTTCTGCTTATTGTAATGGGCGCATGGCCATCAGAATGGGAGGCTTGAAGATGCAGATAGCCTGATGCATTGCTGATCTGAATATATGGATTGAAAAAGAAAATATTTTGTATAGTTTTAGATTGTGCAAGTCACGTGCACTCTCTTTAATAAAAGGGAGCAAATCTAAAACTCACGTAAAAAAACTCAATTTTTAATGATGTCGGTTTTAAAGGGGAGTACAGTACACATGGCTTATATATCTTAAAACTATATATAATATTACTCATATATAAATATATACAAACGTGCATTTATGAATAATGATATACTCACAACTCTTTTATAATTATTTTACAACTGATCAGTTTGCAATCAACTAATGCAATTCTGCTACTTGATTAAAAATGGATTTCAATGTTACAAAATTACCCTCTATTAATTTATATAGAGTTGTAAGATGATCATTTTTCTTGATTAAAAAGAATCAAAGTACCGATACTTTTTTTTTTTTTAATATAAGCTAATCTAATAAACTTCCACATGAGGATTGTGTTTGGTATGCCATTAAAGAGACTTGGAAATAAATTTTTTTTTTTTTTAATAAACATATCTATTTACAAACCTCTTTATTGCAAATAGATATATTTTTTTAAACCTCGTTATTGGCACATCAAGTATATCGCTGATGTAGTAGTATGTCACGTCAGTTTACAAATAATAATAATAATTAAAAAACGTATATGTGCTTAAGGTTAACAAAATTTAAGAGATTTTATTTTACTATTTCCAATCCTCCTTATTGGCACACTCAGCACTGCTCATGATACATAATGCTATATATTATATACAAAAAAAAAATTAATTTGAAGTGTAATTGTGACTTTAATAAATAACTTGTCTCCACGCCGCCAACTCATTCGAAGCAGAATGCCGGGGTGGATGCTTTCGTCGGGGCTTGTCCATATGGAACTGGAACGGGCATTATTGAATTACGATGTGCATCTGATCTACCCATCCGCCTGCATGGTTCCGTGCTTCTGCAGTGTCTGTTATCTGCTTTGGCGATCGGTTTAAACATTTAATAGGTTTATGGGCAGACATAACTGTTATCGTCTTCAATACTTTCATATATTCTATCTATTTCTGCTAGAAAATAAAAAACGAAAATAAATATTACATCCATATATAGATAGTAGTTTGCATCCCAGCTTAGAGAACAGAACTAAGCAGCACGAAATACATCATTGTCATTGTTTTTGTTTTTGTTCCACACAAGAAGTTAAATAATTGATGACTTTTCATGGGAAAGTTTGATCTGCCCTTTCCTTTTTGTTTTTTGTTTTTTTTGTTTTTGTTTTTTTTTGTTTTTGTGCTTTAAAAATTTTTAGCTACTATATACTTTATTACAAGAAAATTATTTATTTGTGACCAGTTATTTTTAAAAAAAATAAATATTTTATGTTAAAATGTATTTATTTTCATCGTAAATAGTCATTATCGTCACAAATAATATTCCATCACAAATGCTTGTTTTTCTTATAGTACATATTATGCCTATAATTTCAATCAATTTTTAATTTCATGGGAGAACAAATTAAAGGAACTTCAAGAAAGGAAAATATTTACGATATTCGAATACATGCACCATAGAAAGGAGAAAATTTATAATTATTCCATAAAATCAATATGTATGTTAAGTGAGGAAATTTGTCACAAATTCGACCAAAATCGATCGGAATGTAAATCCCAGCTATCAACATAAGAAATAAATTAGATTTCCTTATGAGGCAAAAATATTTCAAATTACATTCTTGAAGGCATAAATAACTAATTTAGGAGCGGTTTGGATACAAAAATCTCTTATCTCATCTAATCATTACAACTTTTTAAAATTTCTATACAAAATATAATAAATAATTTAATTTTTTCAAATTCCAAAATAAAAATAATATTTAATAATATTTTATTCAACTTTCAAATTTCATTTAATCTCATATCTCATTTCAACTCACTATCTAAACCTCTCTATAGAGTTCTAAACGTCCACTAAGGAAAGCCTGGTGACAATGGCGTTCACGTCGAGCGATGAGAGCTTAATTATGGTCTTATGCGCAATTCAAATATCTGTAATAAAAAGTATCTAATTAAGCTAGATTCTATATATATGTTCTTGTTATTTTTGTGTCGATCTTCCGGCCTGCGTAAAATTTTCGTTTCCAACACGTGCATGCCTAGATTCCCAGCCTAATATTTCAACTTCTAATTATTTCCAGCGCTTTTTTATTTTGTGTGCTCACATTTCTATGTGCTCGATACAAGTTATAAAGGTATTAATATGAGAAATGCTTCATTTATAAAAGGATTTTGCAAAAAAAAAAAATCTAAATTAAAATGGCTTAATATGATAATTAGATTTAAATTATACTTGTTTTTATGTAAAATGTTTTTGATATATTATATTAAGATGATGTTTGAAGAATGAGATGAGATGATAAATTTGTAAATAGTAATAAAATAGTTTATAAATAATAATTAAATGATTTGAGTTAAAATATTTTATATAAAATTTTAAAAAATGAGAGAAAAAATTGAATAAAAAGATTATAAAATTAAAATATCGTTAGAATATAAATTATTAATATTATTTTTATTTTAAAGTTTGAAAAAATTAAATTACTTTTTATATTTTATTTAAAAATTTATAAAATTATAATGATTAGATAAAAAAATTAAATATTAAAAATTAAAAAATAGTGATATCAAATCATTCTTCTTCCTAACAACTAGCTCATAAATCACTTAAATGATATCTTTATGGAAGGAGCGGTGCTAGTCCCACTGGGAGCTCCCGCTGTAACTCCCGCTAGTTGAATATTTATTTATTTATTTTTGTAATTTTTTATATCTATTTTTTAATACATTTTAATATTTTTAAAAAAATAAAAAATTTTATAATATTATTAAAAAATAATTATTTAATCATTACGTAAAAGAAAATAATAAAAATAAATAAAAAATTCACAACGGTGAAAATTAGCGGTACAAAGCATCGGTAAGATTAGTATCTTATGGAAAACACTATTTTGCCCTCTCAAGTTGCCCAAGTTGAACACTGGGCAAAATTTTTTTTTTTTTTTTTACTTAGTGATTAAGTAAGTAATTTTCAGTGTATTGAAAATTTTTTTTTATTTTTTTAAAATCTTTAAATATATTAAAAAAATATGAAAAAAAAAAAGTAAAAAAATATAATAATAAATAACGCTGGACATACCGCCCAGCGGTAAGGGTGAGGCGGCAGAGTAGCCTCATGATAGGGTCCTACCTTACATTTAGGACTAGCTGACAGAACCACTTAAATGATGGGTCCATTTTTCTAGGGAGGTCGGTGATCGTTGTAATTCCCATGATAATTTTCATAGAGATCCCTACCAATTGGCAGTTGAACTTGTTCCTAGTGAATTTAAGGCCCTAGCCTTTGCCTGAAAACAGAAGCCCCACCCCTGTGCCACCACATTTTGCTATATATACATGCCTATGCCTGCCATCGAAACTGCATCACTCCAAGATCAAGTTCTCTCATTTCCACTACCAAAAGGGGAAAAAAATGGCTGCCATTGATAAGCTTGATGTGGAAGTTGAGGTGAAGTCTCATGCAGATAAGTTCTGGGGACTCATAAGGGAGTCAGTCACCGTCCTTCCTAAGGCTTTCCCTATTGATTACAAGAGCATTGAAGTTCTTGAGGGCGATGGAAAGTCTGTTGGATCTGTTCGTCTTGTAACTTATGGAGAAGGTAATATTGGGGTAATTCTTGCCTAAAACTAGTAATAATTGGTAGAACATTGCAAGAATGCCCTTGCAATTTATCAAGGTTTCTCCGCCTTTCAGGGTCCTTTCTTTTTCTTTTTCTTTTTCTTTCTTTGTTTCTTTTTTTTTTCAAAAGAGAGGAAGGGAAAGAGAGCGGTACTGGTCCAATTTTATTGATAGTCTTCATTTTTTACGGAGAAAAACCGTGGTTGTAGCAATATACCTAGGGATACATTATCATCAAATAAAACCAAATCCAGACATGAAAATACTTACTTCATCCTTTCAGGGTCCTAAAAGGTTTAGATTTAGTACTAGCTGAGGATTATTTTCTTATCACTTTGAAAGTGTGCAGATGATTTGCTGGTACCCTTTTGTTCTTGCATGCTAGCTATATAACTTGTTCATCATGGGTAGTAATCATGCTAGATTCGATTTGTAAATTGTATTTGTGTTGACATTTATCCCTTTTATCGATTTTTTTCACTTGTCGGTCAGACGATTTTCCCTCAATTACTCGGGATTTGAACTCAAAATCTGACTTATTATACCATGTTAAATTGCTTTGGTTTAATTTGTTTTCATTTCTAGGTTCCCCTATTGTCAAGATATCCAAGGAGAAGATCGATGCTTTTGATGAAGCAAACAAGACGATGGCATATACAGTGGTGGAGGGTGATATCCTGAAATTCTACAAGCATTTCAGATGCCACATTACTGTAACACCCAAGGGAGATGGGAGCACGGCGAAATGGCTCTGTGAGTTTCAGAAGGCTACCGACGAGGTTCCAGACCCACATGTCATTAAGGATTTCGTGGCCAAAAACTTCAAGGAGATGGATGAGCTTGCTCTCAAGGCATAGGTCCCATTTTGGTCTAAAAAACAATAAATAATGGACAGGCAGTACTGCATTCATCTTCCTACGTAGTTACTCTTTGTTGACTGAAATACTTGCATGTTCTGGATGCTTTTATTAAAGAGATTATGCTGCTATTAGCAATAAATAAGGATTAAACTTGAAATGCATTTGATGATATGATTCCATGATCACCAACAATAAGTTCTAATTTCTTTATCAGCTCTAAGAGAAGCTCGATGTTTTTTACATCATTACAGATAAAAATAATATTTGGAGGATGAACAGTATATAAACAGTAAAAAATAATAAAATTTATGCAGTTGAAAAGAGTAATTTAAATAGAGAACATAGTCCTATTTTTATCTTTTGACAATCAGTCAAGTAATAAACCTACATCCGAGGCTGATTAATATATGGAACAGAAAGAAGAGGTTTATGAAACGACCATGACTCCATATGGACGATTACTGAACCCAATTGTTCAGTGCCGTGCAGTACTGCAAACAGTGGCCCATCACTGTTGTAATGGCTACCATATATATCTATATGGTATCATGTGTAGCATTAATTCTTCTGCAGGGATGAAGCAGCTAGCTAGGTGACTGCCTGGAATTTAAATGCTTGCTATTGGGTCTACATGTAAATCTTTAATTGCCACTTACCTTGTTTGGTCAGAAAATTCTTTTATGTAAATATTTAGTTACCAGTCTAGCTCATCTCTTATATGGGGAAAAAAAAAAGTCACCTACAAGCTGTTAAAGTTCATATAGGTAGAAACATTTTAGCTATAAAGAGATTCAACACAAATAAATTTAAAAACTGACGTGATTTGATATGGTATATTAGATTATAAAACTATTTTTATTATAAAGTAGATATAACGTACCATACGAAATCATGTCAATTTGTGAATTTATTTTTATAAAATCTTTTTAAGGCTATAACACTTCTCCGACAAGTAATCCCTTTGATTCCCTTCCTTTAGAAATAAAATAAGAGTACGAGAATATCTAATAATTACTCGATTAATTTCAATGATCATAGAGCAATTGAGGACATAGAGGGTAAAGTTAGGCCAAGACTACTCCACTATTAATCACAACTTTTACTGCTATTACAAATCATGTGACATATAGCATACGAAGGGTTGATGGGCTCGACGAGTAGAAGTAATCGACAGGGCATTAGCTCCAGAGAGAACAAATGGTGGTTCGGCCCTGTGGTTTAAGGATTGTGTTTAATGGGTTTTGGGCCTCTTTGTTGGCTTCGATTATTGGCAATTGTCATGTCGGTCTTTTTTATTTCACACGTGAGCTTAAGGTCTTGTTTGGGTATCGAGAGTATCTCAACTACTTTCAAACATTCTCACTACTATTCTTTACTTTATTATTACTTTTTACCTACTTTTTTTACTATTCATTATTTTTTACTTACTTTTTACTACTATTCAATATTCTATTATTACTTTTTCACAACACTTCTCGCTATCCAAACATAATTTAATGGGTTGTGGGCCTCTTTGTTGGCTTCAATTATTGGTAATTGTCACGTCGGTCTTTTTTATTTCACACGTGAGCTTAAGGGTGCATTTGGATGTTGAGATGAGTTGGATTAAGTTGAGTTGAGATGATAAAATATTGTTAGAATATTATTTTTAAATATTAAAATTATTTTGAGATTTGAAAAAGTTAAATTATTTATTATATTTTTTATTAGAATTTGAAAAAGTTATAATGATGAGTTGAGATGAGTTGGGATGAATTTGACATCCAAACGAAGATTAATTGGTAATACAAGATTGTATTTACTATTTTTTTTAAAAATATAATAATTAAATCTATTTTTTTTCATCAAGTTAAAATTTTAAAACAAATGATATTGATTTTACATAATATCGAGGCATCGGTATCCCTAAGTTTGAATCCTATTTCTTTTTTTTTTTATCGGTTTTTTAAATAAATAAAAATTTTGAATCTTATTTCTACACATTATTTTATTTAATTAAATATTATACGTCGATTATAACATAATTGACAATATGATGTATGGAAGTTTAGGCTCCTCTTCTTTTCAATTACATCAAATTCTCAATATAAATTCAAGGACCCCTAACATTTTGGTATTTGACTCATCATGTGTAGATAATGCAACATTATTATTTATCTGGAATTTATGTTATATATATGTAGGACTATTGTCACTATTGTTAAGGAGTCGTCTAGGTAGGTAATTGAAGTTTAAGATTATATAAGCATTCGAATAATATTTAATAACCTCGACCCAATCAAAAGTTATGATCATGATGGCCGGAGCATTTTTAACTTGTTTATTAGATTTTCTCGCATTAATTTGGTGACAAAGGACACATTCATGTGAGTCCATAAATAATTAAGAAAACATGACCTAATCGGAAGATCACATGTACATGATCTGTCGAGCTCATGAGGTAGGTACGTACGTCATTATCAACACCCAAAAACAGTACTTTCTTCGAAGTCAAGTCCGGGGAGAGAACTGAGAAGACATGACGTTTCATATAACATTATATAATTAAGACAAGAAAATTTGAAGAATATATATATGGTGCACGTCACTCCTACGGGACTTCTAAAATTTGAATTTGTGCTTAATTTTGTTTACTTTTTGTGTTTTTGTTTGTGCTGCAAATGATATATAGTACGTACTCCAAATCTTACTTTTTGTCCCGTCTATTTTAATTTTTTTTACTTAATAATTAAGAAATTGATTATTAGTGAATTAATGTATTTATTTATTTTTATAAATATTTAAAAATATCTAAAACTTATTTAAAATATAGAAAATAAAAAAAATACAAATACATTATGAGACACACTCAACGATACATGCTAGACGGCATAAATGCAGTGTCCATTAAGGAAAGCCAAATCTTATGGAACAATTAAGGTTATGCTTGGATAGTAAGATGAGAATTTTTAGTTTTAGATGAAAGTTTAAAATATTATTTTTTAATAGTATTATTGTTTTGGGATTTGAAAAAGTTGAATTGGGATTTGAAAAAGTTGAATTATTTATTATATTTTATGTATGAATTTGAAAAATTTATAATGATGAGATGAGATAAGATGAGAATTTTGTATCTCATCTAATTGATTACAAATTTTCTAAATTTTTATACAAAATAAAATAAATAATTTAATTTTTTTAAATCTTAAAATAAAAATAATATTAAAAAAATATATTCTAATAATATTTTATTAAATTTTTAATTTTCATTTCAATTCATTTTATTTCATCTATAAAAACAAACGAGAAACCAATTAAGCCCAACCAATTAGGAATGGACCATCCACCAATAGTATCCATATTCCAAACTTTTTCTTTCATTCGGTTCATTTTATACTGTAGTCTATAACCAATTAAGCCCACATTCACCTCAGTCTCAAACTGCTGATAAAAAGTGAAGGGCCACAATGCAAGCCCGCGGCGAGTGATGGGTACAAGTGGAACTGGAAAAATGAAATTATATTAAAAAAAAAAAAATCTATTTACAAGCCTAGTTTGGGAGCATCCAACATATCATTCAACTTTCACCCACAACGATGAAAAAGTATTGATATTTTAATTTTCTTTTTCTTTTTATGAATATAATGAATCTCTCAATAAATAATATATCAGTGTGATTAATTTGTAAATAGCAAAATTCTCACATGCTGATTATCTAATTGTATAGCAGCAGCAAGATTGAAGATGTCTTAATTTATACCATTGCTTTGCTTTGATGGATCAAGTCATGAAAGCTGGACTGTCATGTAAATGCTATCTGATTATTAGGTCCTCTCGTTTGCAGGTTTGGTTGTTGCATGGCCATAATAACCATGATAGTTCATCATCTCCCAGACCGACCTGATCCTATTACTTTTTGTGAAGCAAAATGACGTATTAATTCATGTGTTGTTAAATTTAAGCATCAATGGTGAGAGACTTTATCTGTAATGCATGCTTTTTGATCATGTATCTCATCAGGCGCGCACGAGACGGCTAGCTAGCTCTATACTTTCTTTGTTTGTCGATCGAGATGGTACAAGCTGTATTTGAATGACTGAAAAGACCTTTCTCTTTCAATGGTGGTCTCATATCTTCCACTATTGGAAAGAGTGAGCTCTCAATTATTATAAGAAACAGTGTTTCTTTCTCTTCCAGCTTGTCGCCTAATAGGATAAAATTTAAGTGGTCGAAATTCCATATCAGTGGACGGTACGTACTATTTGTCATATAATCAGGCTGCTAGTTTCTGCAGCACTTTGAACATGTTAATGCAGCTAGCTGTTGTGCTTCTGCCAGATTTTTATGCATTACACAAGATCATTCATCTGTCCATTAGGAGCTGGTTGTTTGCTTTATTGATTAGGCCATCTTTTCCTCGCCCTCCTGCCCCATAAAACTACAAAAAATAAAAAAAAATATTGTTTCTTCCTCCAGCTGAATGGCTAGCTAGAACCCTGACAAATATGTTTGTTTTCCACTCTTTGATCATCTTCTGGAAGGGACTTCTTGGATGTATGTCCTGCAATCTAATTCGATGATGATATCAATATTATTATTAATATAATATTCATGTAAAATTATTTGAGGTCAGGCAAAGTTACTGCTTCAGAGAGCATGAGAGCCACATGATTTATGGACCCATTTCACTTAAAAAGTAGAAACCGACGTGGTTGCAGTCCCCCAATATGTACATCCTTAAGCTCAGGCCAGGTCCTGTGACCTGTCTGCCATCCATTAGGCTCGTCCAACTTGTACTGCTGCTTTTCGATGAGATTGGCCTGAAATTAGATAGCCAACAGAACTTTAATTCCTTGTCGTTGATGTTGTCTGCCGGTAGAATGGAAAAGTGAACAGACAGGATACTTGGTGAGAGTAGAAAAAAATAAGCAATATGAGGGTAAAATGTTTTAAATAATGGCAAACTTAGTAAGAGGATCGATGCACGTCTTTTAGATTCAATAAAGTTTATTCGAATGTAGCCAACTTGCAGAAACCAGACTTTCGCCAGATGTACGTTGGGTAGAAATATTTATTGAATATCTATATAAGTGCTTAATCTTCCACCAACATGAAGGAAATCCTAGCTAGTGCAACAAATGGTGATTATCGCTTCTGCGTTAACGTAATATATATGTACAATAAGTGTTAGATCTATAAAGAAATCTTACAAAAATTAAAAATTATATTAGTTTATAATTAGGTCTCATTTGGATACAGAAACAGTTTCATCTTATCTCATCTCATCATTATAACTTTTTTAAATTTTCACATAAAATATATAATAAACAATTTAACTTTTTCAAATCTTAAAACAATAATAATATTAAAAAATAATATTCTAATAATATTTTATTCAACTTTTAACTTTTATTTAAAACTATTTTATCTCATCTTACTATCCAAACCAGGTTGTAATGACCCCTCAGATTTATTTTGTACCAAAAAAAAAAAAAAATTGCCTTACAAACTTGGAATAGCATGGATTAATAAATACGAAAAGTGTTGAATGTAATCTCATATTGCTTTGACAGAGAAATTCTTACATTTGCGTTTTATAATGATTACAAAACAAAATGAGTAGAGCTGATAATTAAAGGGGATTAGATGATAGATCATAAGTCAATAAGTACTTATATAAAACCTTTTAATCAGTAGTACCCCATGCAAGGAAGGATCAATAATTTGCCAAACGAACGTACACAAAGATCACTGTCGATGCATGCAGCTGCTCGCACATCCCGCGCGCGCAATCAACGGTGTCATTCCCCATGTTAGTATCGCTCTGATCATACACGTGGAAGTCATGCATGCCATAATGGTAGGGGCTGCATGTGGATCGAAGAAGAAAACAGTCGTCATGGGTTGTCCCCTTCCCCACCCCCGCCCCCTGGTCCGTAGCTCCTTAAGTTTGGAAGCACAAGGACGGGAGAAGGACTTCTCATCGGTCCAACCCATGCATTGGCTGCTAGCTAGCTAGTACGTACCATTAATTAAGTACGAAGAAATCATGCATGGCTCGTTGGTAATAATACAGTTTCTCGTCGTCAATCATGTGTCTTATAAAGTATTTGCACCCAACATTAATTTATAGTTGGTAACATGTATTTGTTATTTACAACGAAAAATTATCATTGCTAGCTAAAGAGGAGGAATTATTTTTTGAGACAAAGAAATGAGTCGTTGCTAATATATTTTCTTTTCGCAACGAATATTATATTTGTCGTTATTATACTCTAAATCGTTGGTAAATGAGTTCATGTCGGATCCTATATGAATTGCGCGCAATTAACGATAATTTTGTAAAGAAAATATTTTGTCACAATTCATGTAGCTATTTATTGCAAAGAGACTGGTTTGTTGCAAATAGTCATTGCAAAAAGCCATTTATATTTATGTTGTAATGCCAATAATTTCACTTAAAAAATGCAATTACAGATTAAAGAAAGTAAATGAAGCTGGGTATATATAGAAAAAGCCTTACTATTTGGACAGCAAGTAGTACTACTGGTTTTGGAATAGTAGTACCCTAGCTTTTTTGTGTTTGGCACTTCTTATAATTAACACAAGAAGATGATGATATAATAAATTAAAGCGTTTCCGCGAATGTCTTGGCATGCAATGATGCAGAATATTAATGTAACAATGGTTGCTATCTATATATATGTGTGTAGATGACAATTAGTGGCCCAGGCCTTCGTTTTTTGTTCTTTTTTTTCATTTTTATTTCTTTCCTTGAAGAGATGGATGCACCCTAAATATGTGCACCAATCCAAATAGATTTTTTTTTTCCTTTTCTTTTAAATATTTTTTAAACATCATTGACCATTAAGAAAAAATTTTAAAAAATAAAAACTTATTAATAGTCATTTTTCTTAACTACTAAGAAAAAAAAATTAAAATATACATGTGAGTACATTTGAGAGTCATACTATCATTTTCCATTTGAAAACCATGCATGTATAACTATATATAATTAGGTGCATTTAATTTGTACAAGGCGTAAGATATTAAATGAAAATAATTCTCGTAGCAGATGTACCATATCTGCTCTTGTTGATTACTGATCATCATATAATCCAATTTGCTTTACAAACATATATAAACATATATTTAAATATATAATTTAAAAAAAATTAAAGACTTAATTTTATTGAAATGAAATAATATTTACATTTATAAAGTGCGCAAGGGTTTACACTCATTTTTAAAAAAATTAGAAAATATGAGATCCACATGAAAAAAATTAATTTTTAATAATAAATTTCACACTTTATCAAATGAGTGTGTGGCACTTACCCAACTCATGACTGAATCTGGCCATAGATAGAGACAAGAATTTAGCCAAAGATCCCAATTCTAAACTCTGAAATTCTAAATTCCTCCGTTTTATTGAGAGATACGTGACGATGTAGGCTTTTATGCTAAATTATGTAAATCTTTGTGTCTTTACCTATTTATTTTTATACGCTTATTTATTATTTACTATCATGGATGAGTGTGAAGAACACCGTATTGATGCATGAATCACCCTCGTGGGATAGAGATAATTCTTTCATCCGTTCTGGCCTCTTGTGCCAATTATTAACCCTCAAAGTAGTAGTACTTTAATTAAGAAAACCTCTTTGTTAAGCTTGAAGATAGACACCCACAAAGAAGAAGCCAATATCTAAGAAGTAAACATTATCTCAATGACGAGAAATATATAAGCAAATTAATACTAATTTTCATTAATTTGATTCAAGTAGTACATGCATGCTGCATAAACAACCTATTGATATATATTTTTTTCGTTTAATTTGGAAAATTAAAAGCAAGTGCACGTACAAAATAACTTGCTCTCAAAAAGTAGTACTATATGAACTAGTTATGTATGGTTCGAATATTTGGATGAGAAATCGTACGCTATTGCCCACCAAAACACTACGATGTTTGGTACTAGCCTGATGGTACTGATGATGGTGATTGGTGGGTGAATACCCTGACTTGGTTGTCAACAACCTTTTTTTTTTTTTCTTTTCTCTTTTGTAAATAGGAAGCTCAGAAAATTTTAAAATATGTAAAGTGTTATAATTCTGAGATGATAAATAGTATCATTCTTTTTTAAATTAAGCACCTCTTGAAAAAGGTGTAGCTATTCAGTTCTATAATTTTATCCCATCAAATTTATTATTAGTGTAATTATATATATATTCAAACATTTTTAAATATATTTTTTTAAAAAATACACCTATTCATTAATAGTCAGCTCTTTAATTATCTAAAAAAATTAAAATACTCAGTAATTTTGAAGGGTCAAAATTATGAAACCAACCATCATTTTCCCCCCACGAATCTAAGGAAAGATTTTCCCCAAGAGTACTGATCATGCATGATGTGTGTGTCTAAATTAAATGATTGAATTTAAAAAATTCCACCCTTCTTTTTAGTGAAATTATATTTTTCTCCATTATATACTTTGTAACGAAAATTTGCGTTCAATCCATCATTAATGGAGAGGATATATATGATAAAAGATTCACATATAGGTCTAAAGCACCTTAAGCAAGACATTATAATCAATTGTGCAATAATCCATCAATGGTGATAAATATATATATATATATATATATAGGGTGCGGCTACTATGCCGCCCCAATTTGACCGATGGGCTTACTGTCTAGCGTAAATTTTTTATTTCTTATTTCTTTTTTCTTTTCATAGTTTTTTAATACATTTAAAGATTTTTAAAAAATAAAAAAAATTTCAATATACTTAAAATCACTTCTTTAATCACTAAATAAATAAATAAATAAATTTGGCAAGTGATCAAATAGAAGTGTCAAATAGAATGGATATAGTAGTGTTTTTCATATATATATATATATATATATATATGATGCTGTAAAAGCTTTTTCCTTTCTTTACACTTCCGTGCACGTCTAGTAATTAATTTTATTTTTAAAATAATTATATTTATATAACTATCTTACAATTATTTTATAAGTACTCAACGTAATCATTATGCCAGTGTTTCATTTTCAGCTTTATCAAATATTAGAGCATTTGTAATGGACTAGCTAAATATCAATGTAAGTCCAAATTTTAGCTAGATATGAAAAAAAAATCTATACATTAGATTAGCTAAATGATCCAAAGTTTAAGACTTAGCTATAGTAATTCTTAGAAACTCTCCAAACTTGGCGAGTTACTGTTCATACTGGATAAGTATATTTTATTATTTCATCTATCTCTCTCTTTCCCTCCTTCTTTTCTCTCCAAACTTGATGAACTTGTAGGCATATTTTTTTTTATTTCAAATAGTCGTATCTTTATCTTACTTTCTATTTTAATTGTTGTGGCCAAATGTTGAAAAATAAAAATTTTATTTTTAATAAAGTTATTAATTAATATATGAAGTGTATTTGTAAAATATTAAATAAAAAATTAATATTATTAAAATTAATAATATTTTATTATAATTTAAACTTTAAGATAGTTAGTCCAATGTAGACTAAAATTTTAGATAGTCTATATTATAGTCAAAAGATAACATTCTAACTAAATTTTAAACTTGATAATAGCTAGACCATTACCAATGCTCTTAATGGTTCATTTACCAAAACAGAAATATTCACTCCAAGAGTCCTCAATATCATTTTCTTTCCAAAAATGATATTTGATCTCATGAGTTTACTCTTTTAAAGTTAAAGTTAAGATATTTTATTTATTTTTTATTTTTTTAATAGTTAAGAAAATGATTATTAATGAGATTATGTATTTTTTTTTATAAAATATTTAAAAATATTTAAAATAAAAAGAATAAAAATATAATTTACATTAGTGTAAGTTTAGGAAGTAAACTCTCGAAACTGAGTACAGCACCCTTCTTCCAAAAGGTGGGGAGAGAATCAGGCCTTCCGCCTCAGCTCCTTGATCGAAGATGTCCATCCTCTTTATATATTCCTTAATTGATTTTGTTAGAGAAATAATTTATAAATTAATATAATTTAATGTAGTACATCAAATTAGAAAATTATTTTTATTATAAAATAAATTTAATATATTATATAAAATTATATTAATTTATATTAATTTATATTAATTTATAAATTTACATTATAAAATTATTTTTATTATAAAATAAATTTAATATATTATATAAAATTATATTAATTTATAAATTTACTTTTACTTTTTATCTATAACAGTGCTCTTTTCGTTTACCATGCTCGGCTTATAATATGTTTCATATTTCTCTAAGTTTTTTACTCCATTTTCCTGATCCACTGATTCTATTTCTGTGAATTATCATTGATCTCCCTCGCCTCAAGTTTTCCTGTCTTACGACGCTGAGTCGCCGTCCTCGTTTTCTTTTTTTCTTTTTTTAAGATGAAAAAAATTATTTTGCCGCCCACATCTTATCGTTTCATTCGACCGCTCAATAAATTTTATATTTTTTTATTTAATAATTAAGAAAATAATTTATAGTCTATTGATATATTTTTATATTTTTCTAAAATATTTTAAAAAAATTAAAAAAAAAAACACACAACTTTTACACTGACTGTCACTTGCAGAACAGTAGTGCAGCTCTTTTAAGATATGTAGACTTGCTCAACCCTCATTTGCCAACACGCATCCCAAATCCAACATCTACATTGTCAAATCACCACCCCTTCTATATGCTAGCTAGCCACTCCAATCTTCAACGTCTATGGACCAGTACGTACGCGTCACCTCCAATACTGGATGGTCCTACTTTCCCTTCAACATTTCTCCAGTTCACAATATTTTCTATCAAACAAAAATCATTTGACGTGGGTTTTTTACTTCATTTTAATGCTATTTGACATATAATTTTAGAGAAATAATGGTTATAGTGGTGAGTACGTAAACATCTATCATGATACCATCATTTTAAAAAATAAATAAATATAGAATTTATATAAAAAAAAAATTTAATAAAAAATTTTATTTTTTTTTAAAACGACTGCACGGTGCTTGCGAACTATACGATTGTATGTAACATTATTCTAATTTTAATACTTTATTTTGACACTTCTTATATTTTAATTTTTTTTAAATATTTTGTTTACTTAATAATTAGAAAAGTAACTATTAATATATTGATATTTTTTTTATATTTTTTAAAAGTGATAAAAAAATGTGAATATAAAAATTGAAAAAAAAATAAGAAGATAAATTTGTGATAGGCGACATGTCTAACCGTCAACGCTAGGTGATATCCTAGCACTACTCTTTGAATATATTATTTAAAAATATCTCATTTACTCAAAAAACCGAATATATATGAATTGGTGAACTCGAGCTGTCCTTTTCATTTGTAATAGAAAAAAATTATTCATCATTATTTTTTTAACATCGCATAATGTAATATTAAATAATAGGTTTACAAGTGAAACGTAATAAATAATTTCAAATTATCTAATAACACATTATGAAATTATAAGAGAATGATGAAAAAAAAGATAGTGAGTAACATTAATCTTTACAATATAGTGAATATTCTAATACTTATGTTAATGCCATCAAGTACATATCATTAATAAATGCCTATTATATGTGGAGGAATGAAAGACAGAAACTTTTTTTATAACTGTTTTGTTATAATAACTTCTAAATAATTTTACAAAACATCATTCATTTAAAACATATTTATAAAAAGATTGTCTCCATCATGGTTTTCCTTCCATCTCTCTATGATTTTGAGTCCCTTTCAAGGTTCCGTTGGCTAAACCAATTAAGTGCTGCAGCTTATCTCACTTGAGTCCTACTCAAATAATATATATATAATTATGACTTGTGATCATCAAATGATCAAGTTGATATGGGATTTGACTCCGACTCTAATTGATCTTTCACTTCTCACTTCTATGACCCCATATACATCATCAGGGACGTCCAACTCACTCAGTCTCGATTCATTTCCAATAATTCAATCAATTGAAATCTTATCACAAAAACACATTTCTACCTCCAAGGAGATTTGGTGTTCGAGAATTGATATTGGCGGTCAAAATTGGGATGCAGGCTTCCAACAAATTTGTGGTGGACGTTGGATATATAATAGAAAATGGGTGGCAAAATTCTTTTGGGTGGTGGCATGGTCGTCCATATTTCATATTAATTTCCATATCAATCGATTGTCCCAAATTAAGTATTTTCGAAACATTTTTTTGGTCTCTACACTGTTATAATGAAAAGATAAATCTTTTAGTTATAAAAATATTTTATAAAAATAAATCTACAAAATGACGGAATTTGATGTGATACGTTATATCATAAAATTATTTTTATTGTAAAATAAATCTAACGTATCATATTAAACCATATGATCAATTTGTAAATTTATTTTTTTATAATCTCTTTATAACTGTAATATTTTTTGAAAAAAGAAATACTAATAAAAATCATTTATTTTCTCTAAAATATTTTCGACTTATTTGTCCCATTTTACGTGCAGCTAGTCCCTACATTTTCAGCTTTACTTCGGCCGGGTTTCGGGATGGGTCCACAAACTCTTTTGGGCCCAAGATTGTGACCAGCAATTCCTTTATTTGATGTTCTGTAGTTTTTGTTTGTCCAAATAGAATTCCAATCAGTACTGTTCTCAGAAATTTGGCACGGTACCTTTTTTCTTCAACTCTCAACTTCCTATTGTAAATATAAGAACATATGTCTCCATTTGGGAAATCATGTGGATCCCACGCATCAATGTTCAAACAAATAAAGTTTATTGATTATAAGTGGATTTGATATTTCATCCCCCAATAAACACTGCATTTATTTTGTATCTTTATATATGAAGAATACTATGCATCAGTCATTATTTACTCTTACACTCCATACTTGAAACTTTTTTATAAGATATAGAGTGGTAAATAGTAGTTAATAAGAAGAATTTTTTCTTCACACATATATATATATATATATATATATATATATACAGCACCATGCATCCATACATAACTAATCAACAACGACCACTTATATATAACAAACAAGCAACTGAGCTTTAGCTTCCTTTAATTTTTCTTTGAGACAAAAATGGCAACCTAACCCTACCTCTCAATAATCTCATGTGAATATAGTACATACAATTCCAAACATGAATCCCCAAAAAATATGAAATAAACTAGAGTTGATCTATACATGAATTCTTTGGGGAGCTCCCCCACCAGCCATTTTCATAAAATATTCTACTAAACTTCTGGAGTTGATGAGACGCGCGCAGACTTCATGCCCTACCTCCAATACATGATGATCATACATGATGTGTTTTTTTATTGCATGATTATTCTATCTTAAGTTCGAAGGCTCGCACATAATATATATCTTACAAATCACATACTTTCCAAGCCAATTCTCAAATTTGGTTCTTTGTTGGGCTGGATAATTTAGAATATCAATGGGAAACTGGCACAGAGATCAGCCATTCCAGTTCCCTAGTGCAGAAAAAGGATGGGGCATCAGTCAACACCTGTTATCTTGACAAAGACTCTTGTGCCATTCCTTCCTCCCATACCATCCTCTCCCTTTTCAAGCACAAATATATAAATAAATAAATAAAACCCTGCAAGAGTTATTAAAAAAGAACAAAAAACCAAAACATCATAATTCCAGTACTGCTGCCATTACCTCCATCAATAAAATCCAAACCTCATCCCTTCGTAGCTGATCCAAACACCTCTTATTCTGCTTACATCACTACTACCACCATCAGAATCTGTCCCCTTAACACATTTTTTGTATAATTTCACAGTTTTAGTACTCGGCCACTTGCTTGCTCCATAGTTAACATTTAAATGTAATTAATTAACAGAAACCACGCATTTATGATATATACCCTTTATTTGATAGCTAGATCTCAAGTCAAGGCCGGAATTATTAGAAGCCAAAGAGAAAATAATGAATGGCAATGTCTGTCAATATCAAGTATTAAAGGTGCATGGCAAGTGCCAGTACGTAGTACTCATGTACATTAATAAAGGTTAATTCATTTATTATATGCATTTGATATGATCTATATTCAGAGGACAGTTTTTTTCTTACCAGACGGCCAAACAGAGAGAGAGTAGTAATGATATTCTGTACTCAAAACTTGTTGATGTCAGGGTGGGGAAATGAAATGCACTAAAATTTCCATTTCGCCATGATTGAACTACTCAAGCACATAGAGAACCTTAAAACCTTAAAATATAACCCATACTTCATGTTGTATAAATATATATATATATATATAATAATTAATAAAGTTTATCGTAAAAACAATGCTGTAATGATACAGCTTAATTAAGTACTCTACCTTCTTATGACATGACTTGACATTAATATGCTGATCGTTTCATATCAGAACTGTTAAAGAATAATAACACCATCTTAGTTTAAGAATCATGTACGTATACGTGATTCTTGTGCTTTAATTCTCTCTGGCCTAATGGTGGTCCTTGGCTCCCTGCTGGTCATAAGAGTACTGATACTGATGCAAACTCTCGTCTGTATAGATCACAAAGTACTAATTCTTTTTAAATAGAACTGCAGAATGGAGACTGATCAACATGATACATCTAGTGGAAAAGAAATGAATTCCACGCATGGAGAAGAAGTCCAGGCAAATGCTAGTTGGCATGCATTTTGTTAATATACAAATATATAGTCAGTGATCATGATATGGTATATATGATGGTGCACCAGACGATCCAGATCCTCTGGCCATAACATTTATATAATAAGCTCTACTTCTTTAGAGCAAAATGCATTACAGTTGGATTTACACTTGGAGAAAGGTATCCAGAGAAAGCACTCTTTTGACTTTCGTATTAATTAAACAGATTTTTACTCTTTTTTTTTTTGGCCTTTACACTGTGCATGCACATACTTTTGAACTTTGAATTTAATAAAAGCTTCGAACAGCCTTTTTTTAAATAGAAAATAAAACTGTGCAGAGATTAAGTGATCTAGAAGCGTCAAAGCTGGGCGTGAAACATGAAAAAGATGGTCTGAAATTCTTGTTCATAATTGTGGGGTTTTAAGCGAGAAAAACATATAAGACACTACTTAAAAGTGAGATCCATATAAATGATCGTTGACCGTATAAATATTTCGCATAACATTTAAACAAATAATAAATTAATGATGCATGACTATATCTTGATCATATATATATATATATATATATATATATATATATATATATATATTATCTATTTTTCTCATAATTTAAGACTTTCAAATTTATATAATAAATTTAAAGTCTCTTGATTCCCAGATCATGATATGTAATTACGTCTCTACGCACGCCACCCAATAATTAAGCCAATGATCAATGTTCAATTTTTATTTTATTTTTCATGCAGCGCGCAGCACCTGATCTTTACTCAATCATGAGTAGCTAATGCATGCGGACGTATGTACGTATATACGTGTCTATATATTAACTTTTGCTGAATGACTAATTAACTAATTTAATATAATTGGAACATGATAGTTTGAGAAATATTTGATCAATACATAATACAATAAGGTTTACACATTGGTGTGATTAATTTAATATGATCTATCAGATTATTGTAAAATTAATTTTATTATAAAGTAGATATGAAATATATATTACAATAAATCACATCAGTGTATAAAGTACAACTTGTATAAGATTTGTGTGTAAACATAATACATCTCGATAGACGTTTTTGGACACATGAACCCCCAGCAGAAAGAGAAAAGACCCTGTCGGAAACTCTCTCACGTACGAAATTATCTCCCGTAAATATGTTTTTGATGATAAAAAATGCCCTGCCAAAACCCCTCCCTCCGCGTGCACTTGGTACTTCTTCATATTGCCAGATCATGAATAAATTATAGAGTTTGAAATCCATTCTCAACTAACACTCAAATATGATTGGCTAAGGCCGTATTGAAGACTAGGCTGCACTACAACAAAAATGACATTTTGGGACGATTTTATTTTAGGACAAAATAAAAATCGTTCCAAAAAGTGAGATTTAGGGACGAATTTTATTTTTCATTCCAAAAAGAGGTTTTCCATTCGAACGCATCATACATCGTTCGAACGTTATATTTATAGACGAAATATGGCGTCCCTAAAAATAAAAACGTTCGAACAGTGACTTTTTACGTAATTGGATCATTCAAACTTCTAATTTTATCGTTCGAACGTAAATTTCAGGTGATTCATCATTCGAACGTCTAATTTGATCGTTTGAACGTAAATTTGGCGTGATAAGTTAGATTATTATACCGAAAAATTGATATACCGTTCGAACGTAACTTTTTACCGTTCGAACGGTGAGCATTTTTTTTAAAGAGAATTATATTTATATTAACTAGTAATTATAATAAATTTATTGATTAAATAATATGAATAATATAAATCAATAATTAATTCAGGAAATATAAAATAAGACTATTTCATAAATAAATAGTGAATTTACAAAATACTAAATATTGTCCATTCTAAAAACAAAAGAAAAAATAAATAAAAGATAGAAAATACTAAGACCCCAACTTTTGCACAATTCCTCGACTGCAGCTAAACGTTCCTCTATCTGTGTCAGTCGAGTACTAATAGTGACCTGATTCGCAGACATGGCATCAACCCTCATACGTAACTCAGATATGCTACCAATAATTTCAGTACAAAAATCAGACATAACAGAACGGACCTCAATACTCACTGCATCGATCAGCACTGATGTCTATCCGCTGATCGCTGCACGCACGATCTCAACCATATCCTCACGTGTAGCGCTATGTACTGATGCCTCGACCTGTGGTCCATGATCTCCTAGTTGTGCATCTCTCTGAGGATCAAGCGGGTCTGGATGCTGTCCACGAAGACACAGTCTCGAGTGTCCTGTGCTGCGTGAGAGGGTAGTGCTGTTGATCGATCCCATCGGCTGTCGTTTACGCTCGACAACATCAGGCACAACACTGGAAAATAATAGATATCGGGTGATCAGGATCCCGAATGGCAGTATATCTATGGAAATGTATCGGGACTCTGATCGAATCCTATCGAATATATACCCCACCAGGTCAATAGGAATGCCACGAGCGACCCGTATCATAAATTTCGTCCGATCAATGCCAACCTCTGTTTTGTGCTACCGAGAGTCGATATTGTTGGCGATTATCAAATTCAGGATCTTAAAGAACGAAGATAGATCTGCCTGCTTGATGCTTTTCGCCCAATCATACAGGGGAGCATCTGGACCAACAACCAAATCCATCACCTCATGATCAGCAATGATATCGACCTCATCTGTATGATGGAGCGATGCCTCCTCCTCAGCTGTCTCTACCTCAACTGAAGGATCAGACTCTCTAGGCACCATATTCGGATATGCATCTGGCAACCTAGGAATACGAAGATGCTCAGATAGTCGGTCCCGTAAAAATACAATCGGAACCCCTCGGACAGAGATGCTATATGCCCCTCCATCATCTGGGCTGGCACCACCGAGCTCTCTATAGAACTTAGAAACAATGTCAATATAGGCGACAGTCTCTAATGAGTCCCCTGGACTATCTTAGATAGGTCCATAACCACGATCGCTGAAGACTGATGGCAGGGAATAACCCTCCCAGACAAGACTCTAGAAGTCAGACAGTTTCACCTGTCGCTCTAGTGAAACAGGCCTCTCCCTAGCAGGAGTACTGATACTAGTCTCTGCCTGACTGCATTACTTACGTCCCGCCCTAGAAGAAGACATGATAATGAACCTGAAATTTACAATTAATTAATAACTTATCAATAAAATATTAATAATAAAAATATTTAACAAAATGTGAGTAAATTCTATATTAATTTAATTATAAAATAAGATATATTCTTGGTAAGATCTAATGGAACTACAATGGTGAATAAAAATACACATTCACTAATATTATGTTTTAGCTATACCATTCGAACGTGCTAAATGTTTGGCCAGTACCGTTCGAACGCCCAAATCACGTTCGAACGGGTTAAATGTAATTCCTGTTTGGCTAGTCCGGTTCAAACGACCCAACAACGTTCGAACGGTACATCGCTGAGTCGACTCAGCCATTGAAATCCATGGAATCCTTCGATTCCATGGATTTCTCAACAAACAAAACAAAACTAAACTAAAATAAACCTTCCTACTATAGATTTAAGCAAATCTACGATGAGTATTGATGGATAAATTGATTTATCCTAATTTAAACAAATAATCTATCAAAAACCTAAATTTAAACTATAAAATAGTTAGAAAATGAGCATACCAGTGAATGAGGGTTGGAGGCTTCAACTGGGTACTGTTCACGACGGCAACGGAGTCGTTAAACGGCGGGGATGGAGGTTTTGGGAGTTTGTTTAGAGATACCGTTCGATCGGGAGTTTGGAAATGACTATCGAGGAGAAGTTATATATGCAGTACCGTTCGAACGGTTATGTTAGTTCGTTTGAACGGTTTTCGTCATATATTATATACTCTATATATTTTATATTTTAAAATTTAAAATTTATCTAATAATAATATATATTGTAACATATATTATTATATATATATATATGATGTCCATAATTAATAAATTTAAATAGTACTATATATTCATATAAGTAACTATAATATATAGTACTAATACCCAATATAGTATTAATTTAATGTATCATATATATATATATAATAATATATATACTATAATTTATAAATTTAATTAGTACTATATATTCATATAAGTAACTATAATATCTAGTCTAATTAAATGACACTAGTGATGGTTGTATATATATATGTTATTTATAGTGTAATATATTATGCGTGTACAATAGATGAGACAATATGTTGATACTATATATGTGCTACTTTACATATATATAATATATAATATGCTCGATTATATATTATTGAATATGATATTACTATGTTAGTAAACTATATTATATTCTAATATGTCTATATATATTAATGTTGTTATTTTATGTAATAGTATAATGTTAAAAATAAATATTTGTAAATATTTAATAACACGGTTCGAACTGTAAATAATTAGAGTTCGAACGGTTTGCTATGGAGCATTTCCCGTTTGAACGGTGTATTTATCCGTTCGAACTTGAAACTTTAGGAGGAAATTTTCCCGCTCATGGTTTGACGTCCGAACAGATAGTAAATACCCGTTCGAACGTGAAACTTTAGGAGATAATTTGTCCCGCTTCATGGTTTCCAGTTCGAACGGTTAGTAAATAATCGTTCAAATGGGAAACTTTATTCAAATATTTGCAACAGATCTCAGAAATCAGAATCTCCCCCTCCTGCCACTCTCACTCCCTCACAAACAAAATTGCGCCATTCTCCCTCAATCTAGTCCTAACTATTTTCAAATTAAAACTATTATTTCTATTACTTTTTGTGGAGTTCTTTCTTAGTACACGCAATTTTCATCTCATTATCGATATGTTTTTATAATATTTTTGCTTTCTATGATTTCCTTATTTTGTTGAAAAATTGTAGAAATTCTTTGATATTATTGTTTATATTACTATGTTGTTATTATATTATACCTATGTTGTTTATATTATTGTGTTGTTATTACTATGTTGAAATTTTTTAAAAAATTGTTCATCCATTTTCCGTCGTTGAAGAAGAATGGAAATCTGGAACGAACACGTTCGAATGGTTTAGACAACATGTTTGAACGGTATTTACGTTCGAACGGGTTATGTTTTACATTCAAACCGTATTTACGTTCGAACGGGTTATGTTTCATGCAAGATATAATACAGACTATTGATTTATATATAAAGTCATAGAAAGATATTATACATAATTAATCAAACTTATAAACATTAAAATTAAAATACTGCATCTTCCATCTTCCATGTCCACCACCTTAGCATTGCCACCACCACTATTCTTTAGGAATAAATCCAACCGCAACTAACTCTTCAAATAAAGTATTAATTCTTGCATTTTCCTCAAGATTGAATAATGAACTTCCGGAGTTCCCAAAAGAACTCTCCGTCATCTCATTGATACTCCCTGACTGAAACCCACTTTGGACATCTTGAGTTGGGTTTGTATTGACAGAAGGATATGATAGACAACTTTGTTCTGTCTCCTTCATTAAAGTTGCTAGTTTAGTTTGTAGATTTACAACCTGCAGAAAATAAAATAGAATGCCATTTATTAATTAGGAGACAGAGCATATTAGGATTTTAATCATTATATATGAAAAGAGAACCTGCTGCTGAAAAGTAAAAATAACTGAAAAAATGTCATTAATAGGATCTTGAAGCCTAGCTTGCGCTTCATATATAAGTGTGGTAGACGCTTCATAACGATTATTAACCGGGATGCAAGCAAGAAACCTCGATGCATTACCTGCTCTGAAAACCTTATGAACGGCGCGAAATTGGATATATCCGACTGGACCATTGAAATAAGGAGCAAAAATACATCCCCGAACATATTTCTTTCTAAGAAATTTGCATGCTTCACAAGGATAATCTCTCATCTTGATTGGTGGTGAGAGAGCATTTGGGGTTTAAAATATATAGACGGATGAGGAAATTATTGATGAGCTCGTATCTCGATTGGTGGAAAGCACACCATAAAATCCGGGCAGAAAATCGGGAATTGCTTCGAGCCCCACCAAAAATTTGCATAAAAGATACCATCCGTTCGAGATAAATTTTGTAAGGACGGACAACATCTATAAATTATAGAAATATACATCCGTAAATTCTAGATCGTATGGAACCGAAAATTTGCTTATTGTCCTTGTGCACATTTCTCACAAACACCACCGAGCTCTCAACTCACATTTCTCATCAACTCACATTTCTCACAAACTCACATTTCTCATAAACTCACATTTCTCAACTCATATTTCTCACAAACTTATTACAAATGGCCGGCCATCATCCTCCTAATATTGTTCCTGATTTGAATCGAGAACCATATTTGCCACAAACATTAATCTTCACTCCTGATACTATCAATGCCATGATAGTGACAGATAACTATTTCTTAAGCAAGAGCGATGCGGAGGTCATGGATGGAGCGAGAATAATGACATCTCAATATGCAGCTGTTGTTACTACCATGAGCCGAAGGTTACTCCTCAGGGTAAGTGAGATAGAGATGCTTAAAAAACAAGTAAGTGAATTGAATAATAAGTTTGCAAATAAACGAAAAAATAAATAAATATTAAAAAGAGAAAATAAGGAGTTAAAGTTGTCTATGGACTTGTATGCGAAAAATTTTGAAACCAAAAGTAGCAGAGTTGGATAGAATACGAAAACAAATAGATGAACCAAAAGTAGCGGAGCTGGAGGAGGAAAGTACCTTAAATGCGATCAATCCTGAGGAAAATGCAGGGAATGACCTCAACCCTGAGGAAAATGCATCAAATGTGTTCAGCCCTCCAGAAAATGCCTCAAATGCGTTCAACCCTGAAAAAAATGCTTAATATGCGTCTTGGCTATATGTATGGACTATATATTTTATTTTATGTGTTGTTGCAAATTTGTTAGTTTGATTTATGTTTTGATATATGTATGGACCATATGTTAGTTTGATTTATGTTTTGATATATGTATGGACCATATGTTAGTTTGATATATGTTTTGATATATGTATAGACTATATGATAGTTTGATATATGTTTTAACTATATGTTTGTTGATGCACGTGATTGTTTGCAATAGGATGTTAGACATGGATAAGAGTTGGATGCGAGTTAGAGATCGGTTGGGTGAAGATTACAATGTATATGCCCAAGGAGTTAAGAAATTTTTGGAGTTTGCATCCTGTACAATTGGGAGTGATGGTCGTATTAGATGTCCATGCCAACTTTGCAAGAATTTACATTCTCATAAGATAGAGTTGGTGAAAGAGCATTTGTTTGTTAAAGGTATTGACCAAGGTTATACTGATTAGGTCTTACATGGAGAACTGTTTCCAACATCATTCGAAAACATCGATAAAGATGTACATGTAGAGGTTGTTGGTGACGATCCGTGCCATAACACGGATCCATCAGAAGACATTGAGCAAATGTTGGGCGACATTAGTATGGGAATGTTTATAGATGAAAGTGGAATAGATCCATATAATTCAAATGATCCGTGCTATAGCAAATTTACCCGCTTATGAAATGATTCACAACGTGAGTTATATTCAGGGTGTAGAAGGCACAGTAAATTGTCATTTAAAGTTAAATTGTTTCATATAAAATCCATGTGCCGAATATCTATTAAGGCTGTCAATATTTTGCTGGAGCTGTTGGGAGAGGCACTTCCATCAGATAATATTTTACTTCGCAACTTCTACGAAACAAAACAATTGAAAAAAGGACTCAGATTTTATTACAATCTAATACATGCATGTAATAATGATTGTGTATTATTTTGGCGAGAGAATGAGCAGTTGAACGAGTGTCCTATTTGCCATGAATCAAGATGGACAATTGAGAAGCAGAATGTGCCGTGGAAGGTTGTACGTCACTTTCCATTGATACCTAGATTACAACGGTTATTTATGTCACGTTCAACGGCTGTGGATATGACATGGCACTCATCATCTAGAGTCAAGAATGATAATGTCATGTCACATCCTGCAGACTCTCAAGTTTAGAAGGAATTTGACTTGGAACACCCATGTTTGCTGAAAAACCTCGTAATGTTCAACTTGGGTTAGCAACAGATGGATTTAATCCGTTTGGGAACATTAGTACTAGTCATAGTACTTGGGCAGTTGTACTTATGCCGTACAATCTACCACCGTGGAAGTGTATGAAAGATCCATATTTCATGATGAGTTTGCTCATTCCAGGTCTAAGGTCACCTGAAAATGATATAGACATACACTTGCAGCTATTGATAGCAGAATTGAAAGATTTGTGGGAGAATGGAGTATTAACATTTGATTCATCAACATGCAAGTCATTTAAGATGCATGTTGCGGTGTTATGGACAATAAATGATTTTCCTGCTTATAGAAACTTGTCAGGTTGGAGCACTAAGGGGAAATTGGCATGTCCGACTTGTAATAAATATACCCAATCTGAATGGTTTACGTATGGGAAGAAATTATGCTTCATGGGTCATCGTCGATTTTTACCTGGTGACCATAAATGGCGTAGAAATGGTAGGATGTTTAATGGTTCTGTTGAATGGAGGCACCCTCTACTATTCTTATCTGGCGACGATGTTATTGCACAGTTTGCAAATATCGGAAGTAATGATTTTTATAAAAAACAACAGAAGAGAAAACGAAGTACATTAAAGTTGAATTGGACAAAAAAGAGTATATTTTTTGAACTACTCAATTGATCAACGTTAAAATTACGGCATAGTCTCGATGTTATGCATATTGAAAAAAATATATGCGAGTCCGTGTTAGGAACGTTGATGTCAATTGAAGGTAAACCGAAAGATAATATAAATTCACGGAAAGATCTAAAACGGTTGGAAATTAGACCGCAAATGCACTTGCAACAAAATGGCTTGTCTGTTTACATGTCAATTGGATGGTATACATTGTCAAGGAACGAAAGGGCTATATTTTGTGAGTGGTTGCAGAAAATTAAATTACCGGATGGGTATGCCTCGAATCTAACAAGGTGTGTGCAAACGAATGATTGAAAAATTACTGGACTAAAAAACCATAATTGTCATGTATTTTTACAACATATATTGCCTGTTGGTATCCGTGAATTTTTTACTAGAGATGTGCGGGTTGCATTAATTGAATTGAGTGCCTTTTTAAAAAATTTATGTGCGAGAACGTTGAACCTAGAAGTTTTGGATCGTATGGAACGAGAAATTGCACTAATATTGTGTAAGTTGGAGAGTATTTACCCACCTTCATTTTTTGACATCATGGTTCATTTAACTGTTCATTTGCCATGTGAAACTCGACTTGCAGGACCAGTCCAATATGGGTGGATGTATCCTATTGAACGATTTCTTGGAAAGTTGAAACGCACTGTGGGTAATAAGGTCAGTCCAGAATGATCAATTGCAGAAATATATATTGATTATGAGTGGCAGACATTCTGTTCTAAATACTTCCACGGGGTTGACACAAGATTTGATCGGCCAGAAAGAAATTTTGATGTTGACCAAGCAAGACAATGGAATGGATTTTCTATATTTTTCCAACAAGTACATCCACTTGGTGCTCAGGGTAGTTATGATTTGTGTGAACGGAAATTCGAGAAAACTCAATGGTACGTGTTAAATAATTACCCAGAAATAGAGAGCCACTTGAAGTAAGTTTAAATTAATTGTTAATTAATCATTGAATTTACTTATTAAACATTTATATAAACATACTTATTGTTGGTAATTTTTAATTTTAGTGATCATATTAACATGTTCAAAGAATTAGGAGTAAATGTTATAGACCTGAGACATGAATAGGAGTTCCCGAAATGGTTCGAACAACAGGTAATGACATTAATACAGATGTAATTTTATTACTTATTAAAATATTACTATTGTTAACGGTTGAATGTTTATACTTTATTTAATATGTAGGTTGTACAAATGCATGCAAGTAATCGTAACAATATATCAGACGAACTATATGCACTGGCGTGTGGTCCCTCGAGACGTGCTGCTCGATATTCTGTATGTATTTCTCGAGGAAGTAAGTATTACACAATTGATCGAGAACTTTATAGGAAAACACAAAATAGTGGTATCCTTGTCGAAGGGAGTCATAATGGAGATAATATTGATTTCTATAGAGTTATCGTAGATATAATCAGATTGAGATATGTGGAGGAGCTTGTGGTTTATATGTTTAAGTGTGATTGGTGGGATTTAAGCAATTCTCGAAGAGGAAAATGCCAGGATGAATATTTTCTGAGTATTAATATATAAAAAAAAAAGGTATGAAGATGATCCTTTTATTTTGGCTTCCCAAGCATCTCAAGTATTCTATTTAGACGATCCACAGTTAAGAAATCAATGGTAAGTAGTACAAAAATTTTCTCCTAGAAATATTTATGACGTTATCCCTGAGGCGAAGGGACAAGATGAAGAAGAAGATGATCCCTCTACTCAATAAGCATAGCAAGAGAGTCAACCTGCCTTTAACTTATTTGTAAATTTGAGTCAGTATGAGATGATCCCATTATATAGGGAAGATATTGAGGCTGATATAGTTGAGGCGACAGTTGATCAAAGTGTTGAGTCATCTGAAGTATCTACAGATGATGAGACCGAATCTATAGATGAAACTGATACAGATGATTGACCAGCTTGTGTTCACATTATACAATATCTCGCAATTATGCCACCAAAGAGGAAAGAAGTTCACATCCCATCTCCACCTGTTTTTAGCTCTCCGTCTGACTTGCCATTAGAGACTCACTTTACGGAACAAGATAAATAGCTACTACTCATTTTTCCAATTAAGATATATGCTAATTGATATGGGGTAAATAACTAATATTATTTTATAGAGATAACAGTACAATCTCGTCATGGACGAGGCACTAGTAGAGGTGTGACGTTGGAGAAATATCGTAAAGTATGTAAGATTAAGGTTAACATTCTTGATGAAAATACCGGAGGTGAGGGACAACAAGCAGCTTGGCTTGCATCGCATGTGGGTGCTCTTACACGGACTTATGCACCTTTGGCTACAAGTTCATGGCATAAAGTCCCCAAAGAGGCGAAAGAGTTTATAAAAAAATATTGTTTGGTACGTAATATTTAAATAATAAATTTATATTGATATTATTTAATATTCTAAATGATAATGTCTTTGTATATATACTCTTTTAAGAATGACTTTGAACTAAATTATGGTCGGAAAGAGGAGTTTAGGACTGTTGAAGAGTTGATGTGTAATGCATTCTACAAGTATAAGGCGAGGTGTCATGAGCATTATAAGAAGTACGAGAACAAGGAAGAAACACGTGAGCATCCTTTTCAGGATGTCCGACCTAAAGAATGGAAAAAATTTTGTGACATGTTTGATGATTCATCATATAAGATAAAGTAAATTAATTATTTATGTATCATATTTATAATTTTCATTTACTAACTTTTACAATTCTATGCAGGAGCGAAGTTCTATAAACAAAACGAATAGATCAAAGTTGTAGATTCATTATCACGCAAGTTCAAGATCTTTCCATCGCCTCTCTGAGAAATTGGTAATGTATTTTATTTATTTATTTATTGTATATAATTTTTTTTTAATATTAACTTTATATCTTCACAATGTCTCTTGTAAGAAGCGTCAGACACCAATTATGATCTAATAAAATTATATGATGCATCACATACTGATAGTAATGGAGAGTGGACTCATCCCGATGCTCGTGAAAATTATGTAAGTATTATAATTTCTTTTAATTAAACATATTTAAATTATTGTGTCAATATTAAACGTATATGTTGTGTGTAGGATAAAATGCTTGCCATACGTGTTGAAGCTGCTTCAGATCATAATTCATCAACAAATGATGTTGAAATTTTTACACAAATTCTAGGGCAACGTTCAGGATATTTGAGGGGTTTGGGTCACTATATAAAGCCTTCAAGCTTTTCATCAACGTCAAGCACTACTGCTATTGCATTAGAAAATGCAAATTCTACGATTCAAGAATTGCTTACAAAACAGTATGAGTTAGAGGCTTAATTGACAAAACAAGCAAAGATGGAGATTACAAAACAGCATGAGTTAGAGGCTCAATTGACAAAACAAGCAGAGATGGAGATGTGTATGAAACAACAAGAAGATGAACAAAGAGAGATGAAACTTCAAATGCAGATATTTATGCAACAATTCAGGCCTCCAAGCAATTAATTTTCATTAGAAGTGGTTTTGCATATTGAACAATTATATATCATGTACTGAGAATTTTATTAGTATTATTAGTATTTTATTGAACAATTTGTAATGTATTTTTAAAATATAAATATCTATTTGGTTTTAAATTAGTATTGATTGTCCATGAAAATAATAACCGTTTGAACACTCATCATCCGTTCGAACGTATACCAATCGGACATAACCGTTCGAACATCATACATTATCGTTCGAACTGAAAAAGTTGCGCACCGTTCGAACAGGAATTACCATTCAAACGTTCTTTATTCTGCTCCGTTCGAACAGTCACATATGTTCGAACGATATTTTATAAGTTCGAACGGTTTTCCAAGACGAATTTAATTCATCCCAAAAAAACATTCGTTCGAACGATTTCGAACGGTCCAGCTTAATTTCATCCCAAAATATATTTTTTGGGGCGAATTTGTGATTTTTGTCCCAAAATATCTTTTGGTACAGTTTTATAGAGATGATCTTGCGATACTTTTTTTTCATTTCAAAAAATATTTTAGGACGAAATGCCAATATTTTGAGACGAAATTTTTCATTCTAAAAAACATAATTTGTTGTGGTGCTGGTAATATGTGAAATAAATTCAATACAAACATGACATGAAATTAGTAGGTTTGAGTTTGATAATATTATAATTAAATGGGTTTGAGTATAAACGGGTTGAGTACTCATTAAGACACGATTAAGAGATTGTACAATAATGGCCTGGTCAACCCACTTAACCCGAAGTCAGCCTTGATAACTTGTATAAATTTTATTTCAAAATTATAATTTTATTATTGTTAGGTTGTAATATTGGTATTTCTTAATATATTTATATTGTTAGAATTGTAATTCTAGACCTATGCTCATATTTGTTATTATTGGATTTTAATAATATTAGTTTTATTATAGGTTAAAATATGAAAAATATTGAAATATTTTGTCAGTATATTGTCTTTTTTTTTTCTTTATGATAAATTGTGACTACTAATAAATATAGATTTTAAGTTTTATGTGAAATTATGTTAATCATGTCAATTAGTTATGCGGGTTAGTTCAATCCAATTACATAAAACGGATTAAAATGTGTCGTGTCGTGTTGACTTATTTTTAATTAATTATTAAACTGGTCAAAAGGAGGCAAACACAACCTGTGAAGACAAATTGCAACCCCATTGAAGAATAGGTGCTCTAAAGCACATTATGACCAGATCTAGCTAATAGTCTTCTGAATAAACAAATTAATTAATCTCACTCAATTGGCATCAACAAAAATTAATATTGTTAATGTAAACATTTGTGTTGACAAATCCTACACTACAAGGGACCTAACTTTTCCAAGCGATTATTTTTGCTGGGAAAAGTTCCTAAATTGCTGCCATTGACTTTTCCCAGCGATTTATATTATCTCTCCACTTCTGATCTACCCTAACAGAAGCCAAAAATCGCTACTAAAAGGTTATGTTTTCGGCGATTTTTGTGCGCCGTAAATTCTATATAAAACGCTACAAATACCCATTCGAATTAGTGACAAAATCTTAGCAAGAAGCATTCAAATTATTGAGTCTATTTAAGATAGGTCAAGAGTGCAGGAGAATGGTCTCTAGAATGACCAACCAATCCATATAGTAAGAATAAATATTGAGGATTCTAAAGACATAAGTATTTTCTATGCAATGACTGAATGAACAACTTGAACATGGAAACTAGTTACATCTTAGGCACATGTTGAGCATTGACAACACTAGTGAGGGTTCAATAATAACAATAAAAAACGTTTAACAACAGTTTAATAATCCTTCTCAAACAATTAAAAATTTAATTACAAAGTTCAATAATGCATGTTTGCCAATCTTCCACTTGGTCTTTAAGACAGAATATCAAAGGAGAAAGGCTTTTCATCTAAAAAATATGTTGCTCATTTCTATTGTTCATTTTAATGTATGATCTCTTTCCTTAAATGATGAAAGAAGGCTGGCATGTAGTAGTCATTCTCCTTATGCATCAAACACTGACCCAAATGTAAAGATTTAAAGACAGTATTTGTTCTTAAAGTTAAAACTTAAAAACTTTTGGCATTAAAATATAGATAAATAGGATTGTGATAGTATTTTGTTTTCTCTCCTTAGGCTTAGAGGTCACCTATGGCTATGGGTGAATGCTAAAGTATAGACATCTCTTTTGGACCTTATATGCATGCATGATACATCTGCAGAGAAATGAATTAAAGCCAAAGAAGAATATCAAGAAATCAATCAGTCTTGTATTCATAATTCTATACATAGACTGTCGAAGAATAAAACAAAAGGTTACAATCTAATTTGAGAAAGTTCTCACAGATACCAATTTTGGAAGAATCTTGTTATGAGCAATTAACTTACTAAGCTGTGGAAAAAGGTTAACTTCATCTAACCGTGGCTTTGAAATAAAAATTCAAAAGAAATTTCCTAAAGCAGTGTTAGCTTGTTAAGCCATCCACCCTGTGAAAACAGGAGCAGAATTGTATAGATTGCTTTATCTTCAAACATCGTTTTTTACAAGTGTCATCAAACATCTATTACAAGACTTTACAAATTGCAGAAAAGATTTGATTTACTTTATAGATATGTACATTCACTACCCAACTATGTGCATATGTATTGCAAGTCATAACATTGTAAACCAAGTACCCAGAAACAGAAGTGCAAGAAGCTATCAACTAAGGAGTAAAAGAAATTGATTGGAGAGGGAAAAAAAAACTGAAAATTGAGTAGGCAAAACCGAAGTCTATTTAAGCCACGCATCATTTAACTTCAATTGATAATCAAGGGCAAGGTATTTTCTTCCAAATTGGATCACTCAAGAAATATATGATCAGACAACAAAGCAAGCACCAAATTAAACATTATCTTCCCTAATACATATCACAAATGAATTTTATAAAGAAAGCACAGATCAGACCACAAAGCAAGCAATAATTTAAACATGTTTAAATTACTTTCTTATACGCTGGTAAACAAAAGTCATGCTCTATTCTAGGTTGGCTTACGGTGTTGAAGGGGAGGCGGTGGAGCATGGGGGTGGCCATGCGGCCGTGTGGAGGGCTGACTTGCAGAGGTGCTAAGCCGTGGAGGAAGGCGGCACAGGACTTGTACGAGGAGCCTGAGCGAGGTTCGTGAGGAGGAGAGTAGATCAATGGTGAAAGAGAGGGAAAGCTTCAGTGGAGGGCCTGGGGACCGTTGGGGGGTAGCTACGCCGGTATATGGAGGTGGTGCGGTGGCTGAGGATGCGGCGGCACTGGGAACCCAGGGGAGAAAGGACTTCGATTGTGAAGAGCGAGGGAGAACTGCGGGAGAGAGAAGCCGATAGGAGGGGCTTGGCTGGGTTGGTTGGCGATGATGGAGGTGGACGGTGAGGATGGGTCGATGGCGGCGTGCAGTGGCTGCTACATGGAGGTATGGAGAGTGGGGAACGGGGGAGTACATAGAGAGACTAGGGAGAGACAGAGGGAAATTGAAGAATGAGGGGAAAACGCGCGGGTTTTAATTCTATTAGTTTTTTTGGCGTTAGTGATTCGCCACTAATAATAAAATGACTTATTCGCTGGGAAAAGTATCTATTGCGGCAATTTTAAATTCTTTGGAAATAAAAAGCCGCTATAGTTATAATATTTTATTGCAACGGACACAAATCTCCTCAAAAGGTGAAAAAGTTGCCACAAAAAGTAAATAGTAAATTCTCATTTAAGCATTTGTCAACTTTGCGGTGAAATTGAGCAGTGATTTAAAAATTGCCACAAAAAATTCTTCTTTGCTGTGATTTTTTTTGCAGCGATCTTAAGATCGCTGGAAAAGGGTTAATTTCTTGTAGTGCTATTATTAATCAAGCCATGAATCAATATTTGTGTAGTAATTAATTAAGTGTTACGCTGTTAAGTATGGGCCAGGTGAGTCAAATTATAAATTTTGTCAAATTACGAAAATAGCAAATTCGCTCGACAGCTCGAGTCAACGTGATGTAGAGAATTAGCTCGATTAATAATCCTGCTTGGCCAACGTACGCTTGCTTGAGTGAGAATGCATGCGATCGATAGAAGTGGGACATGCCCGGTGCACATGCTCGAACAACTTTACAATAAGTGAAATTCTAGTTAGTTTAAAATTACATGTTAGTCCAGCTTTAATATTACGTACCTACTTACAAAGAAATGGAAAAAAAAAATACTGTGTCTGAGGGAGACGGATCGTCACATAAATGGAACTGCTCAATGCTCATGATGTAGTCTGAGAATAATAAGGTTTGGTCGAAGTCCTCTGATAATTCATAATTGGGGTGAGAGTAGGCGACAAAAAGATTGTGACATGGGAGGGTAATGCTTCAATGGAGTTTGAAAAAGAGACTGTACTCGGGAATCGGGAAGGGGAAAAAAAAGTCAATATTGCAATTAATTACAATTAACTTGACATTAAATTGTAATGATTAAATGAGATTTTGATATTAAATTATAATGATTAAATGAGATTATGAGATGAGAGGAAATTAATAACGTTTGAAAGACAGATACATAACTAGCATAAAGAGATTTTGAGACCAAAAATTGTCTCCACCCATTTCCAGAGTGCTGTCTTAAATGAGTGTTTTTTTTATAGTTACAGACTTACAGTTGTGCAAACTGTGTTGTTATTGTTGAAAGTGCTGGATATTATTGGTAGTCCATTGTAGTTTGTTATCTTGGGATGTTCATAGAAGAGAATGGTATCCCTAGCCATCTTCGATCAGGAAAAACAGAAATGTAGTGGGATAACCAATATCAATTGGAGTCCATATGCCGATGATAGTGAGATGGGGTGACTTAGATCTAAAAGATCTTGGGGTGGTGAAATTATTGGTATGACAAGTGTAGCGTGCCATTGGATGCATTTCGATGCGGCAATCTATTTTTCACTTTTGCACTTTGTTTGTTGTAACGGGGCGTTTGTTAGGAAATCCTGCCATTGCTCATGTGTCTTGATTTCCTTTAATGAAATAATTGCCGGATTAGATTAGAGAGAGAGAGAGAGAGAGAGAGAGAGAGATAATGTCTGAGTAATTTCCTAGATATAGTTTGCTCAGGAAAAGAAATCATAATAGTTGGTAGAGGCCGCTTATAAAAAGAGGGTAGAATGTTTGCGTCTCTCTTTTCTTGAAGATAGATATGCAAAGGAGAGGAATAGGGGAAAGTGAGTATTAGTGCGAGGAGTCGACATGGAAGAACATCTCAGTTCATTAGCTGTGACTCATCTCCTTCAACACACCCTACGAAGTCTGTGCATTCATCAAAATTCCCAGTGGGTTTATGCAGTCTTCTGGAGAATCCTACCCAGAAATTACCCCCCACCCAAGTAAGGAGAAACAGATGATATTTCAACAAGAAAAACTAGATATCTACAAGCATTCATAGTCCCATGTTAATCCACCACACGCATAGATTAATGATACATCTTTAATCCTCCACACGCACTATATATGTTTAAATTTCATGCTATTCTGTTTTCACTACAGATGGGATGGTCAAGGAGCATATGACAGGTCAAGAGGAAACAGGAGAAACTGGTATTTCCTTTAATTTCCAAGTAAATCTGGTGTATATAAATTGGGTCTTTGGTATCATTATATATATATTTACATTTATGTCAGGATATTAGTCTGGGAAGATGGTTTCTGCAATTTTGCTGCATCATCAGTAGCTGAGATAAATTCGGGGGATTGTCCTGGCTCATCAATTTATGGTAATTGTGAGTTTCAAAACTACCAAGGGCTGCAACCAGAGCTCTTTTTCAAGATGTCTCATGAGATCTACAACTATGGTGAAGGGTAAGTGACAGTTATAGATTTTATATATAAATCCATATACTGATCTCAACTGGTATATCTTTAGCCCTATACATACATCACTTAGAAAGAAAGCAACATTATGTGCTTTGCTTCCAAATGGAGCAGTTTGATAGGAAAAGTGGCTGCAGATCATGGTCATAAGTGGATATACAAAGAACCAAATGACCAAGAAATCAATTTCTTGACGGCATGGCACAACTCGGCGGAGTCAGTAAGCATCATTTATCCAGATGATCAGTGCTTAAACAAGTTTCTGATTTCTTCAAGTTTGTTCTTAAACAAGTAGTTTATAGTACTTGCTTGCAGAAAAAAATTGTCAACTTAAATAAATGAACCTGTGGTTGATCAGTGCCATGTTTCTTCAAGTAAAATGTATTTTTTTCTAACTCAATGTTTTTGTTTTGCAGAAACCTCGGACATGGGAAGCACAGTTCAAGTCTGGTATAAAGGTATGCCATTTAAAACTGATAACCTCCAAAATTTTTAGCTAGCTAGACCTACTTTTAAGTTGCGTTTGAATGTTGAAGTAAGTTGAGTTGAGATGATAAAATATTATTAGAATATTATTTTTTAATATTATTATTATTTTAAGATTTGAAAAATTGAATTGTTTATTATATTTTGTATTGAAATTTAAGAAAATTATAATGATGAATTGAGATGCGTTTGGTAACCAAACGAATCTTGATTTAATTCAATTAATGAATTTCTTTCAGACCATAGCTCTGATTGCAGTTAGAGAAGGTGTTGTTCAGTTAGGAGCCATTCACAAGGTCTCTCTCTCTCTCTCTCTCAATTGGTTTTCAGTTTTTAACAAGTCAATCCAACAATTTCCTTCAAACTCGTTCCTTCTGTTGTTTTTTTTTTTCTTTTTTAATGTTCTTGGTATAATATTCAAGGTGATTGAAGACCTGAGCTACGTTGTTTCACTAAGAAAGAAATTCAGCTACATTGAAAGCATCCCAGGCGTGCTTTTACCCCATCCATCCTCCTTCGCATTCCCCTTCAACGTGGATGGATACGCCACCCCAGAAGCATGGCAGTTCCAAGGCACTGCTCTTGCATCCCCAACTGAATTCTATGAACACCACTACAACCAGCCTTTGAAAATAACACCTTCCATGAGCAGCCTTGAAGCCCTTCTCTCCAAGCTTCCCTCAGTTGTGCCGCCAACCACAGCGCCACAGTCACATGAGTTTATATCATCATCTCAGAAGATATTAGAATTTATTGAAATGGAAAAAGTAGCGAAGGAGGAGATTGATGAAGAGATATATAGGCCTGAACTCGAAGTGGGTGAGAGCAGCAGTTCCATGGCCGCCAATCGTCGTCAAAAGCATTTCCATCAGAACCAAGATTAGAATGTGAAAACCGGTGCCGGACCCAACAACAATAATGGATTTTAGGACTAACTATCGGTACGGCAACTGGGTTCTTATTAGATTGTACGAGAATTGAGTGCTTGATGCATGTCTAACATTGGGGGTTCCTGATCTACTAGGTTAAGCTTTACCTTTACGCAAGTTTGAATCTTCCCAGTTTTCGTGAACGAGTATTATTAATTAAGAATAATATGTTTGTGAGAGCGCGCGCTCATGCATGCATTCGTGTGCGTCTGTGTGCGGGAGAGAGGCAGAAGGGAACGACTTAGAGGGATATGCAGTAAAGGCTTCAATCTAAGCTAGGCCCCCAATCGATGCAGCCCTCAAGCAAAAATAAAAGTTAAATAAATTAAAATTAAAAACTTAAAAATGAAAGGCCTCTATTTGGAGAAACCAAGAAATTTCCAAATTAAAAATATTAAGGCCCAATAAGTTCTTTAGATGATCAGTACGGTATTGGACTGATGCATGCATTTTGAAAAAAATAATAATAATCAAAAGTACTTGCAAAACAAAAAAAAAAAACATTTTACCCATGAAAGTAAATTGACCTAAAATAGAAAAAAGTTAAAAAAGATAAATCGGCTCGTTTGAACATTAAGATAAGATAAGATTAAATGAGATTAAATGAGATAATTTTAGTATTATTTTTTAATATTATTATTATTTAAAAATTTAAAAATGTTAAATTTTTTATTATATTTTATGTAAAATTTTAAAAAAATTATAATGATGAGATAAGATGAAATAAAATTGACCCTTATTAATATGTCAATATTTGCCGGGCTTGTTTGTTTTCATAACTAACTTCTCTCAATTCATCTTATTTAATTATTATAATTTTTTCATATTTTTACATAAAATATTTAAAATAAAAATTATATTAAAAAAATAATTCTATTAATTATTTATTTAATTTTAAATTTTAATCTAAAATAATCTCGTATCTACAAAAAATAAAGATCCTCTTTTCTCGAGGTGAACTTTGTATCTGTCTGTGGATCTTAAAGATCTTTAATTCCAAGTGGCCCTTTCTCCTGCATCTACTGGTTGGCCCTGTAATTGTACGCCCATACACAAGTTCCACGTGGATGATGAGACAATAAGTGTCTACCCTACTTTAGGACTTGTTTTTTAAACCTGCGCTTTGTTCGTATTTACCTTGGTCTCTTCTGATGCCAAGAAAAAAGATGGTTTCTTTGTATCCCAGATTTATACTCGGTCCGATTCAATTTTAAAGACTTCGTGTAGGCCCAACTCTAGTTTTTAAAGACCTGGCAAGCTTCAGTCCCAACAATCTTGTGCATATGTTTCATGAACAATTTAGAATTAAGGTCTTGAGACGAAATTTTGTTAATTAAGTTGTGGTTTGTATTGAAATGAGATGAATTAAAATGAAAGTTAAAAATTAAATAAAATATTATTAAAATATTATTTTTTAATATTATTATTATTTTGATATTTGAAAAAATTAAATCGTTTATTATATTTTGAGTAGGAATTGGAGAAAGTTATAATGATGAAATGAAATAAACTATTTCTTATATCCATACGGGCCCTAAAGTTGAACCTTTTGTCTGCACAATCAGCCATTAAGCATCAGCGTTTGATACCAAAACAGAATTTGAGGTAGGTGATTTGGTATATCTCAAGTTGCAAAAGTACATATAGCATAGTGTAGCTAAACTATCAAAGTTTAAGGCTACGTTTAAATGTTGAAGTGATCTCAGATGATATGAGTTGATATATGAATAATAATATTTTGTAAGTCTCATTGAGATGTGTTTGAATGTAAATAAGTTAATATATGTATTTAGTCTATATTTAGATATTGAGATAAGTTGAGTTGAGTTGTGAATAGTAGTGTCAAGGTTTTGCCTAGCTAGATACTATGGTCCCGTCAAGGTTTTGCAGCGTAATGACTCAAATTGCTAGCAGGTTCCTATGTCCACTTGGTCTTGCATGTGTCGTGCCTTAAAAGGCATTTGGGTCATTCAGTTACAACCCTCAGTCTCTTTTGTCTTCTATTGATCCTCATGGGGCCTTTTGTAATGAACCTAAGCACGTACTTCAACATCAAATGAGTCGATTCCAAAACTATATGTTAATTGAGCTCTTAGTTAAGTGGCGTGGAGATTCTAAAGAGTTTTCTACATGGGTTACCATTGATCATATTCATGCACAATATAAGTAAAAGTCTAACCATTAGTCTCAAAGTATAGAACATGTCACAAGTTCAAGTCACAGAAAAGCGGCCCAAGGCAAGATTATAAAGGCTTGATACTATATATAAGCATGGTGTCAAACCATTGAATACTAATAGATTAGTAGAGTCGCCATTCGCCAAAAGATAAATAACTACTATTAGGTTAGTATCGATAAAATAGACCATTGTGAACATTAAATTTGAAAATATGGTGGAATGTTATGACTTTAAAAGTTAAAGCCCTAATCAAATTAAAATCTAGTAGTTTTGAAACTTTTAGACCAATAGTCAAGCCTAACTTATAAGTGCCAAGAAAGGGTTCGGGGAGAAAGAACAATACAAAAGGAAACACATGCTAAAACTTCGATCGAAAAAGATTCAAACAAAGAATTCACTCGGTCCAACGGGAGTTACCATTTGAGTCTGCTTGAATTGGGAACGTCTCCACTTCCATTTGATTTATCCAAAATTACAATTTTAGTAGTTTAGGCTTCCTGTTTGATTCTTATTATACTTAATAACTTAGGATTTGCTTTTGACAAACTGGTTATTGTTTTATGGACTTACTCAATCTCAAACCTCTATTGAGAGATTGTTCTTTTCCTCCTGTGAATTTAGAGTGATTTCTTTAATATAACGAAAAAATATATTCATATTTGCAAACTATACTGTGTGTTTACTCATTCCCTTGTGCTCGTAGCGTTAGATATGGTCCGTACGTTACATGAAGGTTACACTGAGGCTAGAGCTTTTAAGACACAGGTTTAGCTTGTCTTGGTGGCGCGGCCTCGCCCCACAAGAACTACAGTTATATTACAGTTAATGTCTGGAAGAAAAATGTAACGGACGAAATTGGCATGGACAACGTGAAGGCCGATGCTGATGTCGATGTCGGAGGTTTATAATGCCTCAAATTAGAAGACACATAAAGCTTCTGGTACTTCTGATAGCTGTTATCAAACTCTCGAGGAGAATTATAAGAGCCAGTGACAAGAAAGTCCAAATACGCCTTTTCTTTTCCTGTTTCTTTCAAGCAACAAAAATAGAGGGAAAATAAACTAAACAAAAATTCATTCCCACACAGAAGATACAAGCCCAAAAGAAGAATAGATACTAATCAACAAGATTTAAACCCCAAGTAAAAGGGCATTTTAATATTCTGGTTTGAATGAAGTGAAATGCATATATTAATATCATATGGAACAAAAATTTAATGGAATGCTGCAATTTCTTCCCCAAAGTGTTTCAATAGGTTCTCAATGCTCATTACAGAATGATATGCCTTGTCTCTGACTCGTACACTCACCTGGAACAATAAGAACAGTAAATTTCTGCCCAAAATCGATGCTAAGCTTAATGTTTTTATTTACACACACAGATTGGGGGGGGGGGGGGGGGGAGAGAGAGAGAGAGAGAGCAATCGCATTGGTACATGGACCTAAATTGTGTGTACCATGGTTAATGAATCTTAAAACCCAAGCAGAGAACAAAACAGTTCACCCACAATTCATATAAGAGAGCAGCAAATGCATTGGTACATGGACCTAAATTTAATGGCAAAACCTTCTCTATTAAACTGTCTATAGGGGACATTCCAGCAAATAAGAATTCTAAACTAGTAATGTATAGTGGTAGAACCTGTCCAGTGTTGGCTTCCTCCTCCCCAACAACCAATATAAAGTTGTACTGTGCCAACTGAGCTTCCCTAACCCGCAGGAAGCTAAAGCTATCAGTAAATGAAAAGAATCTCTTACTTATACCACATTAGAGAAGTATATAAGGGAAAGAGAGAGACACAGTGAATAATGTATCTCTCTTTTCCATAACACTACGAGGCAGAATATTGAGTTTTCTAGGGGCAAGCATATCTTCTCTCTTCAATTCACAAGAAAGGGAGTTCTTGGTTGTGTAATAGACAAACAAAACATGCAAGGTAGGAATTATGAATGCACCTTTTTCTGGATCTTTCTATCAGTAGTATCAACATCGACATAATAACCAGCTTTAAATATCTGATCTTGCACCTACAAGAAAGCATTAAGAGTATAGAAAAGAACTTCAAATAAACCTCAAAGAACTTATACATAAGAGCATATCTTACGCAAGCATGCAAACATTTCATGACTATAAATTATCAATGCTATTGAAGTAACAAGTGCTTCTAACAGTTATGAATCCCTTCAATATACAGATGCCTCTTAATATGCTAGTAAGCAATAGATAATTATATCATTATAGCTACTGCGAAAAGACTTGGGAAACTCGTAACAAAGGCTTAATCATTAAAAAATTGGGAAAAATAGCTTAAGAGATTGTCACCGGGTCTACTCTGGCAGCCTAATGCTTGTTTATATCATACATGAGCTAATCTCAACCAACATATCGCTTGACTCAACCAGACCTTTCACTTTAAAGTTTGAGTACCTCAAGTTTGGCATGAGATAAACTCATTAAGATGCACAAAATAAGTCTAACATTGAAACTTGAGCTCAAGCTACCAACTACTGAAAACAACTTCGTGCAATCATATATTTACAAGAAACACGAAAAATTATCCAATATAATGACTGCTGAAAAGTGCATTGAAAAACTACCTTTAGTGCATATGGCTGAGATTTCTCTGACACTGGGCAAACAATTGCTTGGCGTGGACTAAGCCAGAAGGGCCATTTCCCTTTGTAGTGCACCAACAGTATAGCAAACATACGCTCAACAGATCCTAGAACAGCTCTGTGTATCATAACAGGACTCTCCCTCTTGGCTTCATCTTCTGCTGAGTAATACAATTCAAAACGAGAAGGGAGCTGGAAATCCAGCTGCAACCACAGGCATTGATCTTTAAAGTGTTAATTCTGCAATACCAAATCTCATTGAAAGACATAATACAAATAAAGTGAACACCATGAACCTGTAACGTTGCACATTGGAATTTCCTATTCAATGCATCAGATACGCTGATATCTATCTTTGGTCCATAAAATGCACCATCCCCTTCATTTATCTGCAACCATAAGCATTGAGAGAATGGGGAGACTATATAGAATACTGCTCAAAACAAACATCAGCATATAATAATCAACATCCATCCATCAGTCAAATTATTTTTCTACAAATCATAGAAGCTCTGCTACACTGAACTTAAAGCAGAGGAAAGGAAATGTGTAACTGGAAAATAAATTAACCATAAGCATTTAGCCCCTTTCCCTTAAATGGATCAAATCTATAGGTTCAAGCCATCCAATTGATAGAAAACCCTCTAAAATCACCATTTAGTCATTAGATTTCTGATAACTACAGTATCATATCATTGATTTCGTTCAAATTGCTGGAATGTATGCTAAGAAACATAAAATGGATTGGTATTCTCAAGCTACATTTTGTTTGACTTAAAGGTGACTTTAGCATGATCAAAGTTTCAAATCCAGTTTCAGCCAAGCTCAATGTACATTGAACAAGAGCAGAAGATGAATTCTAGATCAAGCATAATGATGATAGTATATATTTGTCATTGCAACATAGTCATGTAGCATATTGAAAGTATTGATAAGGAGTGGGTAGGTGCTCATCTACAGTTGAAGTGTAAGAAGGAGAATTTTACCTGCCAGGGCTTCTCAAACTCATCCAATGCTTCTGTAAGAGCAGCCTCAGCTCTCTCCCATGTAGCCAAGTCTCCTAAGTACTTCTCAGGCCTCTAAAATATTCATACCAAAAGAGATATTCAGTAACATATTGTAAAATGTCATTTCCACTAAACACATGCACACTGAAAGGAAAAGTGTGTTGAAGGAGGCAGCATATCTGTAAAAAGATGGCTGCCCACACCTAACAGATAAGGCATCATACCAATCTAAAAACAAAGGAAGGGTGCATTCCACACACAATGACATGTGCATATTCAACTTTGAAATAAAGGATTTGCATTTTATATTATTAATACCTTAAACTATATTAATGATCAAAAGTCATTGTCCAAGTATACAGGGCGTATACTCCTGCTTATGTTTATCTTTACTGATAAAAAAAACCATACAGGGCGTAACATGAGAATTGAGAAATGCCACTGTAGAAAACGATAATAAGGTAAAGAAAAGTCCTGAAACATGAGAACGAAAAAACTAAAGTGATCACACATCCGGTCATAAACGGTTTTAAAAAATAAATCCTCAGAGCCGCCCACACCAAAAATAGCACCAGATCGCTTGATCCAACACCCATCACATTTGATGAATCTCACAAATTTCCCCTAAGCCCTTCTAAATCAATATTAATATTTCCCTTGCACCATCACACACCAAATATTGTTTTTTTTAATGGTAGGTAATCAAGAAGTTTTATTCATAACAATAACCAAATATTGTTATTGTCGTAAAGTAGTTTCAATTATGAAATTGTTGTTTTTGGCTTAAATTGTTGCCTTTAGAATTGAGAAAAACATTGTTAATATTGTCATTTCTGCCATTGTGCCCACTAGGCACATAGTTATTGACAAAATATTCATTAACAAGCAACTCCAACTTGTGTATTGAAACCTTTGAAAAATTTCCATGAAATCTTGTGACTTCAAAATGTTAGGGTATAGAATGTCCTTACTGTAATTCAAATGGCAGTAATACTCAAGAAGGAGAAATCATAAGCAGCATATTAACTCAATTTAGAAACATCCAATCAACAGGTACAATATGTTTAGCTCAAATAAGGAGCAAATAGATTACCGTGGAGAGCTTCAAGTCAAAAGTGAATCCAAATATATCATAGACATGTTTGATGAAGTCTAAGACACCACGAACTTCATCTTTTATCTGTTAGATGAAGCTTGTTTAGAACAATGGGCATAGGAAGCCAAAAAAAAATAAGTTACATAAGAAGTCAATTAAATTCAACTCACCTGGTACTCCCGGCAGAAGATGTGAGCATCATCCTGTACCAAGATTTGAACTAAAATTAGTCAAAGGTAACTATTCCCAGTCACCTCGGGCAACAAATTTTTTTTTTAAAGCTACTAGTATAAAACGGGGTCCACCACAATGATTGATTACGTCTGCTTCAATGGACCTTCAAGCCCATTGAAATAAAAAAAAAACTCAAATTCTATGATTAGAGTGAGACCCTAATTTTAAAAATAAAAATAAAATAAAATAAATTAGAAACAACCTGCCTAGGCCTGATGCATTTTATCACCAAAAAACTATAATGTTCATTAAGAACCATATTTAAAATGGCACCTGCTGAAATCTCCTGACACGAGTTAGTCCAGTTAGTGCGCCACTGGCCTCATTGCGGTGCAAAACCCCAAAATCAGCCAGTCGAAGAGGAAGTTCTGCAAAGCAATGTACAGGTTGAGGTCCCAGAGTCATGGGGCAGCTGTACCACAATAAGCATGAACTAAACCGACCTCCCCTACAGTATCGTCTCCGCAGTTGTAACAGCTCATGGAAGACCCAAGCCACATTTGAGCCCATATTCTAAAAGGACTAGTCAATGTTACAATTAAAACGCCTTGGTTTTTTTTTTTATATTGCAAAGGGTTGAAGTTGAACGATGATTTTATTAAGACTAATTTCATAACTCAGCAGTCATGGTTCACAAATCTTGTTACCAATCAACCTATATAATCCAACCATATACAACCAACTTTAGAATGTAGCAAACAGATACACTACCAAACTCCCACTTACACATAGTATCATGTCACAAAAACATGAGAGATGGGTTCATACTTCTAGTAGCTTTAAGGGTTACTTTAAGACAACCTGGGTCTAAATGGGCCCTTCATGACTAAACTCGTCATGCATAAAAAACCTTCCTATAACAAAATCTTGTCATTTAAATCTTTATTTTTATAATTAAAAAAGGATTTTAATGATGAGGATGATAGGCATAGCCCATGTATACAGGAAGTTTACAAGAAAATCATGGACGCTTAGAATATCATTTAAAACTTTTTTTTGATCAGTAAATAGGAATTTTATAAAATATAGGCGAAGCCAAGTACACGGGACATATACAAGAACCACACCTTTTTTTTTATAAGTAATCAAATATATATTAATAGAGATAAGCAAAGCACAAGTACACAAAATGGTATACAAGAGATAAGACCTATCCAGGTCGAAGTAAGGGAAACTAGAAAATCATGAAAATTCAGGCCATTAAAGTCTAAAGCAATGGCCCATAGAAATAAAGTACGGAAAAAAAGCATTCTAAGTTCCACCAGAGACCACTCTTGATTTTCGAAAGTCTGATTGTTGTGCTCTTGCCATATACACCACATAATACAAATCGGGATCATATTCCACATCGCCTTGATTTGTTGAACTCCTCTCAAAACTGTCCAGTTGGCCAATAGATCCACCACTGTTGCAACCATAACAAAGGCTAACTCTATCCGGCTAAAGACTTCGACCCATAAGGCTCTAGTAGTCTCACAATGTAGCAAGAGGCGTTCCACTGTCTCTCCAACTCTCTTACACATGCAACACCAGTCTAGTATAACTAATCGGTGCTTTCTTAGATTGTCGGTAATCAAAATCTTCACCAAAGCTGCTCTCCAAGTAAAGAAGATCACTTTCGGAGGCTCCTTATTTCTCCAGATTCTCCTCCATGGGAACGGATATTTGCAGCTTGGAAAAGGGACTTATAAAATGATCTAACTGAGAAAATGCCCTTACCCGAGGGAGTCCACCACATCATATCGACCTGCTGTCTACTCGGCTTCACAAAATAAAGAAGGCTGAAAAAAGCCTCAAAGATGTCCACTTCCCAATCTTGTGCCGCTCTACTAAATGTGACGTTCCACTGCACTTGGTCACCTATTAGAAGCATGAGGTCCTCTATTGACACTTCCTGATTGCATGCCAACTGAAAAATAGTTGGAAATGTATCCTTTAGGGCCTCATTCCCACACCATATGTCCCTCCAAAACTTAATGCGAGAACCCCTCCCCAACACCAATTTAGAATGGCTACTAAAATCCCCCCACTCTTTCCTAATGTGTTTCCAAACTCCCACACCTCTAGCGCCATACACCTCTTCAGTACACCAGCCCCCCCACATGCTTCCATATTTACAATCAATCACCAACTTCCATAAGGCTTCTGTCTCCTTATTATACCTCCATAGCCACTTCCCAAGCAGGGCCCAATTGAAAGTTCTCATATTTTTTATACCCAATCCACCTTATGAGAGTGGTCTACACACCTTATCCCAGCTAAACAGGTGAAATTTGAATTCATCCCCTATCCCACCCCATAGGAAATCACGATACATCTTATCAATTTGAGCCTCTACCCTGGCAGGTAATTGGAACAGAGATAAAAAATATGTAGGTAAGTTAGAAAGGGTATTCTTGATAAGAGTCAAATGGCCACCTTTCGACAAATACAATCTTTTCCACCCTGCCAGTTTCCTTCCTATCTTCTCTAAGACCGAATCCCATATGGATGAGGCCCTTGCTGCAGCCCCTAACGGAAATCCCTGGTAAGTAATAGGAAGAGAGGCTACCTTGCACCCAAGAGTACTAGCTAGCTGCCTAGTATTACTCACATTCCCCACTGGCACTAACTCTGACTTGTCAAAATTTACTTTCAAGCCTGACGCTGCTTCGAAGCATAATAACAAAGCCTTCAATGCCCTAACAATTGGTTTCGATCTGCCTCACAGAAAATGAGCGTATCATCTGCAAAAAATAAATGAGACAAAGTAATAATGCCCCTATTGGGATGGCCAATCGGAAATCTAGTCAGAAACCCGTGCGTAACCGCCGCCGATGTCATCCTACTCAAAGCCTCCATAATGATAACAAATAGAAGTAGGGACAAAGGATCTCCTTGCCTTAGACCTAGAGAGCTACTGAAGAAACCAGTAGGGCAACCATTAATCAATACTGAGAATTTGGCTGTAGAAATGCACCAACTTATCCAAGTATGCCACCTAGGCCCAAATCCGCATCTCCCCAACAAATACAAAAGGAAATCCCAATTTATGTGGTCATACGCCTTCTCCACATCTAACTTACAAATAATACCTGTGGAGTAAGCCTTTAATCTGCTATCCAGGACCTCGTTCGCTATAAGGACTGAATCCAAAATTTGTCGCCCTCTAACAAAAGCACTTTGTGGTTTAGAAATGATCTTGCCCAAAACCGCCCGCAGTTTATTAGCAAGAACCTTGGATATAATTTTATAGACCCCATTCACAAGGCTAATGGGTCGAAAGTCCTTAACCTCCACCGTTCCAATCTTTTTTGGAATCAACGTAATAAAAGTAGCATTTAGGCATTTCTCAAACTTTCCAACCAAGGATACTTCTTGAAACACCTTCATAATGTCAACTTTCACCACCTCCTAGCAAGATTGGAAAAAACCCATCAAGAAACCATCTAGACCTAGAGCTTTATCTTTACCCATGCATCTGACTACATCATACACTTCCTCCTCCTCAAAAGGCCTCTCCAACCAAGATGCTTCCTGAGGCTCAATAGTGTCAAAAACAAGACCATCCAACTTTGGCCTCCATCCCTCACATTCTGTTAGCAGTTGTTAATAGAAATCCACCACATAGTCACGAATCAAAAGGGCCTCCTTACATTCCATACCATTAATGTTTAGCGTTTCAATGGTATTAGTTCTTCTATGAGAGTTAGCAACTCTATGGAAGAACTTAGTACTCCGGTTCCCTTCTTTCAGCCACAAAGCTCTTGACTTCTGGCGCCAAGAAATCTCCTTTAGGAATAGTATTCTTTCTAATTCTGCAACCAACTCTGACTTGCACAATAGCTCTTCCGGTGAAAGGGCTCTAGTCTCCAGTATCTGCTCAAACTGTTGCAACTCCTCCACCATGGATTTTTTTCGTTCCCCTATATCTCCAAAGGATTGTGAATTTCAAAGTTTAAGGTCATTTTTCAAAGCTTTTTAACTTACAGGCTAGGATGTATGAGGGGTTACCATGGAACTGATAAGAAGACCACCACTGCCTAACCTTATCCACAAAGCCTTCACTTTTCAACCACATGTTTTCAAACTTGAAATATCGACGCCCGCCTCTTTGAATGCCACCACAATCCAACAATATAGGAAAATGATCCGAGCGAAAGCGTGGCAGCCTTTTTTGACACACTTCCGGAAAGTGCACCTCCCACTCGGGTGAGATTAGGAATCTGTCTAGCCGGGACCATGACTGATTATTCGACTAAGTGAAGGAACCCCCCAATAGAGGAATATCTAGCAGGTTTAAGTCAAAAATACAATATGAGAACTCTGTCAATGCTGGGCGCAGCCTATTCTCACCCGATCGTTCACTAGGAAATCTAATGACATTAAAATTCCCACCTATACACCAAGGAAGTTCCCACTAGCTATGTAACCCAGCAAGTTCCTCCCATAAGAAACGTCTATTGTTGTCTACATTTGAACCATATAAACCTACAAAAGCCCACACAAAATTATCTGCCACACTCTTAAAAGAACATGCCACTGTATACGCCCCCACAAATTCCTCCATTTTCTCAACAACTCTTTTATCCCACATCTCTAGGATTCCACCCGAAACCCCATTCAAAGCTAGATAAGCCCAATCCGTGTAAGTGCAACTCCAGATACTTCGCATTAATCTTCTAGACACACTGTTCAGTTTAGTTTCTTGTAAACATACTATGTCCGCCCTCCATTCTCGCAACAAGTTCTTTATGCGAAGCCTCTTATTCACCTCATTTAACCCGCGGACATTCCAAGACACAATTTTCGGCTTCATAAAAAATAAGCAAGCCCCTTCCCTTTGGATCTTTCACGACTTGAGCTTCCTTCATAATTCAAAGACCAAGCTAGGCGATTAAGCTCCCGCTATTTTTTTGACCCTGATTTCTTAGACTGTGTATGACCCGCTTCAATTGCAGTAAGTAGAGCCATAAACTGCTCTTCATATCCCACACATTCCATACCTATCCAGTGATGCAAATCCTTCACCCTTTGAAACACCCAATCCGAAGCATTCGACTCATTTGGTAGCAAACAATTTAAAGGGATAGGCTTCCCTCCACTAGAAGCCCACTGCCGATTAGGAGTTGTTCCTTTTTCTTCCTCCCCAAATAAATTACTACCCTCCCATTCAACCAAAGCATTACTAGTAGGTGATTGAGTCTCAGGGACCATTATCACCTCCGCCCCTGCCCCCTCAGCCCCTGAATCTTGAGCTTCAGTATTGAGACTTCCCGCCACTATGCAATCAAGGTGATCCTCAAACTGGCCATGGACCTCCGTCTGGGGAAGAGACCCTCCCACCATATGTATTGGCACCTTCTGGCTGGCTGAAGCCGCAGCAGCGTCGCACAGTGGCAAAGATTCCACCTCCTCTACCATTGGCACTTTCTGGCTTACCATACGCCCCCCATCGCAAGCTCTTCGCAGGGAGAGACCCTACAACTCTGATCCTCCATTAACGGCAAAGGAACTGTCGGCAATTCTGTGGTCGTCTCATTACCGGCAGCCGTCAGAGAGCACTGGAAAAGATGCCAAGACCTTTCACACACTTCTTTTCCCAGTGGATGCTCAAACAGACCGGAATCCGGCACCATAGCCTCCGTTGGAGGTGTCGCCACCCTCGCCGGGGCCACCTGGTTCTTCGTAGGCAATGGTGACTGAGGCCCAACCCTCGAAGGGCCTAAGGTAGATGCTACACGTCTCCTCCAAACATGCCTCTTCATCTGTTGAAAACGAGGCCCAACGCCCAGGCCCATCTTCCTCAAGTTTCTCCCTAAGGCCTGCGCATGGTTCCTAGGCCCATTCGGCTAGCCCATTGGCCCTACCATAGGCTGGTGCTTTTGGCCAATCTCCAAGCCCATGCCCGTTCCCACCTTTAAATCTCCTTCAACGCACCATTTTATTACAAATAAATTTGCCCGCAAATCTTCAACTTTTCTCTGCATCTCCATTACGACCAGCAGGAGGCTTTCCATATCGAGACCAACAATTGCATTGTCAGCCCCCTCCAATTTCTGACCCACTAACTCTAACTCTACTAACCCAGACTGCAGCGGCGCCTCTCCTCTACCTCTGACGAGTTGATGGGATGGGTCCAAAACCCTTGGTTTTTTGACATCATCCAGATACGAGGCTGGTCTTCCTACAGTGGTTACACCTAATCTGTCGACGTCATAGCTGCTGTAGGACCAGCTGCAAGGCTGGTCTTCCTCAACACCTCCACCAGTTTTCTCCACCCGTTCCCATCTCTCCCTTTAGGAATGAGGATACTGTTTCTCCCTCCCCCTATTCTGAACTCCACCAAAGACATGAATGCACATTGCGAGTTAACACACCTTTGGGCTATGAGGCCCCTGTCCCCATCTCTGTGAGCTGAATAAAACTCCATGCTTCCCACCTTCAAGCAATCCTCCAAAGCGTTGGTAAACCACCGTGCCGAGGCTAGTTGCAGGTGAAGACTTCTAACTAACTTCCACCCCCTCTCTATGATAATCACCCAGCACCCATCTCTAGCTACCTCAAGAACCACACCTATGCATGACTGTCTAAAGATACAAGAAAATCATGTACGTTCATGCCATTAAAGTCTATTACAATCGACCAATGGAATAATGTATGAAGAAAAAAAATTCTAATCTCGTCCATTGTCCGTTCGCGATCCTCAAAACTCCGATCATTCCTCTCCATCCATATGCACCACCATTGGCAAATCGGTATCATCTTCCACATCGCTGCGATTTGAGAATTACCTCAAATGTGGCATTACCCAAACAAGTCCCACTCTAGCAAAGATATCATTCCATAAGCTCATGGCTACATTACAATGCAATAATAGGTGATCCACAAACTCCCCACTTTTCTTACACATATAGCACCAATCCAGTACCATCAATCGGCATTTTCTTAGATTATCTAAGGTAAGAATCTTCCCTAGTGAAGCTGTCGATACAAAAAAAGAAGCTTTTAGGGGGGCCTTAGTCTTCCATATGTTCTTCTATGGGAATGTTCTTGTAGAATGTGTGATATGTACAATATGACAGTGATCAATGATATCCACTTAGTGATGTAGTAAATCTTTCTACAACTCAAAATGACTAAATAAACTATCATAGCCCATGATTGTTTCAATCATGAAGCACATCAAAAGTCTCACATTATAAATGAATATAGAGATGATAACATTGTTCTCGGACAAAGTGTCCAAGTGAATACAAAATATAAGATGCTGTTCTAGATAATAATATCTGTCCCCTACACTAGAGGGTAATATTAGTGCAAATGAAATTACCTCTGTATGAGCGAACTCTATGTTGAAACATTAAACAGTGCCCGGGGCAATTCATTGGTTTCAGTCCAAACTCTTGTTTTTCTATCTGTGAAAGAACAAAATATCATCATACCAAAGAAACAGAGAATGTAATAATATCTTTTATCTACAAAGCAACATATTAGCATATGCAGAAAATGAAAAAATTTTGGGGATACTTTCTGTGTCCTACAGAACACAATCTCCTCCCTTTCGATTGGATTTTTTTCACAAAAAAGAAAACATGAGACAATAAATCCAGTCTTTTTTTATATATATATAAGTAAAAAGCATACAAGACGATAAATCCGGTCTTTCTCTAAGATTTCAGATATTGTGTTATATTTTCATTGTCACTTTAAGAGTACACCCTTCCACTGTGGTCAGACAAACTGACTTCCAAAAATAATACTGCCTAACAGAACATATGCAAATGGCTATAGCCAAATACTTCTCAAAAACTGTCTGGTTAAGATAACTTTAGGTTGACAGACTACTTGTTGGCGAACATCTACGTTTATAACTAAAAACTGCTATTGACCAATGCCCCATGAACAAACGCACACACAAGAATGAAAATATAATAGAAGCCCTAAATAATCATTTTTTCTTGTTTACTCATTAGTTTTGCTTCCCTATTCTTGAAGGGTTGTTAACCATAATGAGCAGAGATAATCATTAAGGGTTGTTTACCCATAATGAGCAGAGATATGAAGGGTTGTTAACCATCAGAAATCAATGCTCTGCAATAAATATAAGCCACACCTCAAATACAAACATATTATCCTTGTAATTTGCAGCATGACCAGATGTTTCTCAAAGTTGCATATTGTACATATTTGGTGACAGGACCTGCCAAAGCCAAGAAGTTAGGCGCACGTTTACAGTTCCTAAAAATTACTCCAGTACAACACTTTAATCATTGTCAACCAACCTCTTGGTATCCTCTTTCCCTATATTGACCGCGTATGAACTCCATTAATTTGTTGTATACCCGGGCCCCATGAGGAAGGAAGAACCAACTTCCTGGGCTGACATTCACAAAAACATTATCATGAGCAACCATGACTATAATAATCAAAATCAAACATATTAAGCCATACTCTACCTGAGTGGATGACAAAAGAAAAGCTCTTGTTTTGTACCCACTAATCTATGGTCATATCTCTTTGCTTCTTCCAGTTGTTTGATATATTCCTGCACAAAAGACTAATGCTGAGAAAAAAGAGTTACATCATTCAGCACAATGAACACATCCATATCGCATTAATGCCACTTCTCACATCTTGAAACACAAAATTTCCTCCATATGCTAACTCCCCAACTAAAGCTTCTGAGTTATTCTCCATAACAACATCATCGAAAATATATTTAATTTAAAATTGGGATAGCTACTATTTTATGAAAGATATGGGAGTTTCCATGCTTCACAATAATTGTTTACACCATGCTATGCCAAGCAGGTGTATTGACCGACGCCATTGGAATTTGTTTAGTTACATCAGGTCTCAATCCACAGAGCTCAATAATACATCCCATGAACTTCTGACAAGCTTGCTAACAATTCATCTAGTTCGAATTTTCAAGAGATAAATACTGCTATGGCTTTTCAAAAAAGAACGTATTTTTTTTTTCTCGTTAAGAAATTGAGTACCTTTTCAGGGCAGAGGAGACTTACAAAGAAGACACTTTCAATTAAGATAATTTTGTATGTATTTTTTCAGTTGATATGTTGAGCCACATAAACCAATAATGGTGAAAAAATGGACAAAAGAATTAGTGTTGGCATAAAAGATTCAGCATCTCAGCTCAAAGAAACAGGGGTTTTTTCCCAAGCATCTAAATCCTTGACAATTTAAATTAAAGTAATTAAATTTTCTTATATACAACATGGTGTAACAAATACATTCCTATCTAATCACAATTATTGATCAACTAAATTTTCAAACATGTCTACAATTTGAAGGATTTAATGAGCTAACAAAGCCATGTCTACAAGGCAGTTTTAGACCATAAGCATATCTGAATAAACAAAGGGTGGGCCACCAGTTGTGATGACGATACTATCACACAAAACGACATACAGATAAAGCATTCATACAAGGTATATTTGCTTATCTGAATACACTACGGGGGCCACCAGTTGTGATGTCTTAGATGTGTAAACCAATAAAAAAAATACTATACAATTTCCAATTGAACAAAAGGGAAAATATAAAATCAGACTCAATGGCCTAGTCTAAGCAGCTTATGTTTTTTTGATTGGCAACAGGCCTCTAGGAGGAAAGTCCTAACTAATCCCGGGGGTGCACAGCTCTCAACAAGGAGTTTCCGCAAGTGCACTTTGGATAATTCAAGGGGGGATTCCTCCAATTTGATGGCCACTAGAAATTTTTTGCACGCAAGGGTTTGAACCCTAAACCTAGAGGGAGCATACCACCAAGACCAAACCAAGGCCCTTACTACTTGAGCCAACCCAAAGTGGTTAAGCAGCTTTTATGAATTAGACTATTTATTGAGGGGCTGAAGATAGAAAGCACCTGAAGACGTTTTTTATCAGGGTATGATATTCCATAAACTCTTTGTAAACTTTCACGATCCTTATTCCCCCTCCAGTAAGCTGATGAAGGCTGGAATTAAAAACATATATGTTTGAAAAATAATGCAAGCATATACCATTAGGCAAGGCACTGACACATCATGAAACATCACCTTCAAACAAGCAAATGCTTTGACAAAGGATGTGTTTGGTATGTGGGGTCCACGACACAAATCAACTAAGGGACCACATCTGTACGCCGTGATTGTCTTGTCTACAGGCAAATCATTAATGATTTCGATCTGATTAAAGTAGTTTGAAAAGCATTACATGTCAGAAATGAATAACTACAAAATGAAAATAGAAGAATTATATGGTTTTTATGAGGAAAATTAGAAAGAATTATTCACCTTGAAATTATTATCAGAAAACATCTGCAGTGCCTCATCCTTTGATACTTCAATGCGCTCGAAAGGTTGTTTATCCTGACAATATGCTTTACATCATCAATGAGCATCCATCTTAATGTGTAGGGGGAGAGAGAGACAGAGAGAGAGGAAAAGGTCCTAGAATTTCTGAAAGGGTACTGGTGACAGGTGACATGTCTACTACGTATCAGAGATGGAAAAAGTATGAACAAGCCTAGAGGCAACCCACCTGAAGTGATGTAGATAGGTCGCCTTTAATTTAATTAAACAAAACACATTCTGATGATGGCCTTTGAGATCTTTCAAGCATTTCGAACATAGTTATTTTTTTCTGTAGGTAACAAAAACACGTACTAAAAACTCAATATGAACACATATTAAAAGCATTGTCATCAGTGGACCAAAACTCTCAGCTATTCATATGCAGGAAGGTAAATGTGACGATTTTATGGCTACTCAAAAATCAATCCCTTGCCTCCTGTCCACAATGTGATAATTTTCTTCCCTTTAATGTTACTGACTTTCTTCAGTTCTACAGGTAGGTACATCAGAAACAGGATAGTAAAAAGTAATTTTGTCCATCAAGAGCAACAGCAAGTCAAGTTCAAACGAGTTTTCAGTGGTCAAGCTCTATTCATTCAATTTTTATTTAAACACAAGCCAAGCACGAGCTTATTACCAAATTATATTTTACATTCATGAACATGTTCATCTATTTACTGAACAAGTTCTAGCTAGTTTGCAAGTTATTTAATTTTAATAAAATGGATTTCTTATCAAAAAAAAATTTTTGATAAATATTTCTTATCAAAATTTTGACAAACCAAATTTGAGTTTTAGTAAATATCTCTATATAGTTTAGATATGTATTTTTATGACAATAATTATATTCATAAGAAGTTAAACATCTATCGTATTCGAAACATAACTTCATCTTATCTTTTTACATAATTATGATATTCTCATTGTAAACTTATTTTTACTATAAAAAGTAATAAATACATAGGTATATGAGCTTATACAAGTCGAAACCATGTTTATACGAGTTATATCGTTTAATAATTTATCATAATTTGTGTTTGCAAACGGTTAATTTAATCAATGAACCAGACAATGTTCGGTTTTGGCTGAGCTGATCCTGAGCGAGTTGTCTAACAGACAAATAGTTTTTGTTTATTTACAACCCTAGGAGCAACAGTTTCCATTAACATCGAAAACAGAACCAGAAACATTGAAGTGAAATCATATTTTGGATGAGAAGTTAAAAAATACCATAACAGCCTTCATTGCCCCTGATTCAATTTGCTTGAAGTATTCATCATTCAAGCCCAAATCACCATAAAATGCATCATAATAGAAACCCTGTAATATCATTTGCATCCTTTCATAAGGAAAAGGCGTAATTCGCACTCTATATTTGTAAGATAGTTACATCGAAACAATCCTGACAACTGTTTTAGGCACTAAGATCTCAAATTTAGCAATATAATAAAAACTAATGATAACAAAAAACAATTTGGGCGATAAAAGAGTTTATGTTAGAACTATGCTAGCAATTACCAATGACCAAATTGCCAAAGAAAACATGTTAAGTTACATCACACATGGCAATTTACCTCTCCCCTCGTTGTACAGGGTCCAATGCACAGCTTGCAACCATACTCCTGCTCGATCGCCTGCGCCACCATAACGACAAATTTACCATCCCAATTGAGTCAAACATTAAAAACTTAATGTCGTTTCCAAATAAGATAGAAGTTACTTAAATGCACGAGAAATATGGAAGTGCCAGTACCTGGCCGAGAATGTGCGCACTGGAATGCCAGAAGGTGTCACGGCCTTCGTCGCATTCGAAAGTGAAAAGCTTGAGCTCACAGTCACCCTCCAAGGGCCTCGCCATGTCCCAGAGAACCCCATTCACCTGCGAAATCAACGCGTTCGAAGCCAAGCTCTTTGAAATCTCTCTCGCCACATCCAACGGCGACGTCACCCACTTCTTTCCTTCCTTCACAGTCCCATCCGGCAACGTAATCCTTGAAAAAAAATAAAAAAACAACGAAATCAACGAATGCATTGTTAGTGAAGGATAGACGGGTTTGGGTCATATATTTCTTACTTGATGGGATCGGCGGGGAAGGACTGACGGTGAGTGAGTTGCTGGGCTTGGATGGACTCGAAGAGCTGGATGCGTTTAGGGATGACCTTACTAAGATACGCTTCGTCTTTGGGGGGATTGGCGGCCATAGAAGCAAGTGGGGAAGGCGTGGAAGAGAAATGGCGGTGGACAGAGAATTTACGAGGGAAAGGCGACGAGGGAACTGAGAAGGAGGAGGAAGAGCGGCGGACCAGTAACGAGAGGGCACACCTGATGAGTCTAGCGCTTGCGCATAGCATAAAGCCAGTGCGAGTTCGTTAGTCTGCTCCTTCCGTCACCAAGAGGGATGCAGAGAGGTTTTAGACTACAGTTCTTAACGGTTGGGCTGATATTCGACGTTTAACAGCACCCAATCAAAGGCCGCCACGTCAGCAAATATATACAAATGAATCTAATACCATATCACCCGATAATTCTAAGATTTCATTATCATCTTTTTTATGGGTAAGATAAAACACTTGCATAGTGAGATGAAAATTCTGTATTTTATTTTAAAATTTAAAATATTATATTTTAATTTTGAGATTTGAAAAAATTAAATTAAAATTTAAAAAAATTGTATTAGAATTTGAAAAAGTTGAATTGTTTATTATATTTTATATAAAAATTTAAAAAAATTGTAATGATGAAATGAAATAAAATGAAATGAAAATTTTATGTAAGATGAAACTTCCAAATCTATTCTTATTACTTTACTTGTTGTCTACAATCTTAGAATAAAATAATATATTTTTAAATATATATTTTAATTTTAATTTTGATTTGATGATTTAAATTATAAAAAAATATTTTTTTTATTAATAAGTTGTAAATGAATGATAGATAGGTTGTCATTATATCATTACCCATTTTTCATACCGTCTCCCAGTCACAACAATCATTCGCTATTTGTCAAACCAGTTATGTCGTCGGTGCCAAACCAGTTCCGTCACCGCCACACCTAGTTTCGTTGCCTGCCAAGGTCTGTAGCCGCAAGGGTCCACAACAGTAATTTAGCCACCAAATTTCACCGCAAGAGTCCACAATAGTGATTTATCACCGTCATCCACAAGAGTGCGTTAACCACAATAGTGTCCATCACCGCCGTCCTCTCTATCATCTCTATCCAGCTTTGGAACCACAACCCCTTTATGCTTTTTATACCCTAACATCTTGAAGGCTTCTAAATAATCATCCATATCCTCTTTCAAACAGAAAAAGCTGTCAATCCACAACAAAGCCGGTGGCAAGTGGTGCTGCAGCTAGGTACCATAACCAGTTCAAGCCAAATATATAGCAGTACTAGTGTGTGTGAGATTGAGGAAGAGAGTACGAGCGAAATCTTCGAGATTGACCATGGAGTGCTAATGGAATTTATCAAAGAAGAGTTTGAAGGGAGTGTGTTTTCGTTGGATGTTCAGAACTGGTTTTTGTTTGAAGGAAGTGTGTTTTCGTTTGAAACATGTCATTGTTGACAAAACATCTAGTGGCATGCATAAATCACAGGAAAATGGATAGAGATCTGTGTCTTCTCTGACTCTTATCGGTTGAAATTCATTTTTTTATAAAGGGCCTAGATTTGAACTGAAGCTTTGGTTTTAGGAAATTTTTGGGACAATCAAGATAAAGTACTTGATGAAGGTTGACCCTCCTGCCCCATGCTTAAGAGCTGGGTTTGATCATTAAAATAGATCATAAATCAGGGTTTAAATCATTAGAATCATCCATGCTTGCTCCATTTTGAATGCTACCTTCAAGGTGTTAGAATTAAACGAGAGTTTATAATCTTAAAATTCATCAAGTTTGCCAGAATCTTATGCATATACTGAAATGACTCGTGCATGTATCTTGGTGATTTTGGTAGGAAAGCTTCCAAAGAATTAAGTGAGTGAAGAGCAGGTGGAGAGTCATACAAATATTGAAATGACTTGAAGGATCTTATGCATATACTGAAATGACTCATGCGTCAAAGTCTCGCGCTTAAAAGGTATCATTTCTCGTATCAAAAATGAGGATATTAATTCAAGATTTTCTACCCAAACTTTTTTGATCTAAAATGAAGAAAAATAAATATATGAAATGAGTCATACAAATATTTGTATTTATTCAATTAATTTTTTTGGAAAGTATTAAATCCCAATCATTCTCAGCATCTTTCTCTTATTCTAGATTCCATAGAAAAAATATCAAAAATAATTTAAATTTTGAATTTAAACCTCCTATTTCCAAGTATTTAAATTCTAAAAATAACAAATATCGACTTCCTAAAAGGCTAAATTTCTATCTCAAAATGGAAGAACCATTTTGATAAAGGGAGCTTCGTCCTCAATTTCCTCATATAGTATGGGATTTTGATAAATCCCTCTGTGCTCAACTTTTAGACTCTAACCCACAAGGAATTTGTGCGCTCTGAGACTTAGTAAGGAGGGAAGATCCCATTATTCTATTTTTGCCAGAGACAAAGCTGACTGTGAAGAAAGTAGGATCAATAAAATACTCTTTGGGTTTTGAGAATTGTTTGGTTGTTGATAGTGTAGGTAGGAGTGGGGGCTTGGCTTTATTCTGGAAGAAGGAGATTAGCTTGAATATTACGAATTTCTCAAAACACCAGATTAATGCTTGTGTTACAGAAGAAGAGGGAGATAAAAAGGAATGGTGGCTGACAGGAATTTATGGTTATCCTGAGACATCTCATAGGCTTGAGATCTGGAACATGATCCATTCTTTCAAGGCTCCAAATAATCAACCCTGGCTAATGTTTGGAGATTCTTAGTAACAATGAAAAGAAGGGTGGTAAAGCTAGGCCTAAGAAACAGATGACTGATTTTAGAGCTCTATTGGATGATTGTGAAGTTTCAGACTTGGGTTTCACTGGAGTTAAATACACTTGGTGCAACAGACGTGGCAACCACCATAGCATCAGTGAAAGGCTTGATAGATTTGTTGTTAATCTAGAATGGAATGCTTTTTATCCTTATGTAAGTGTGCATCATGTTACTGCAGTTCATTCTGATCATACCCCCATTATACCACAGTTACAGGGCCATCATTTTCGTAGAACTGGGAAAAGGCTTTTTAGATTTGAAGTCATGTGGGTAGAATCTGCTGACTATGAAAATATTGTTAAAGAGGCTTGGTAGGAAAGAACTAGTGCAAATATGATGGAGATTGTGATGAGGAAGATCACTGCTTGTAGTGAGAAATTAGAAATATGGAATAGGAGGGTTTTTAGGCACATTAGCCAGCATATTTCACAAAGTAGAGAGAAGCTTCAGTTTCTTCAAGTTTCTGACCCTCTTTGTTTAAATATTGCTCCCCATAAAGAGGCAAGATTAGAGTTACATAAATGGATGGAAATGGAGGAAATTATGTGGAGACAACAATCAAAGGCACTTTGGCTTCATGAGGGTTACCAAAATACAAGATATTTTCACAATAAAGCCTCACAAAGAAGGAAAAAAAAAATCTTATTAAAGGGGTTAGGGACAATGCTGGATGTTGGCAGGAGGGTGGGAGGAGGATGAGGTGATTCTGGATTTTTTTCAGAACCTCTTTACCACATCAAACCAGCAGAGTTCTATGAGTATTCTTGATGGGTTAGAAGGAAGAATGCATAAATGAATAGAGAACTCATCAAACAATATACTGCCAAGGAAGTTAGTAATTCTCTCCAACAAATTAACCCTACAAAAGCCCCTGGACCAGATAGCATGGCGCCTATTTTATATCAAAAATATTGGAGCACAATGGGGAAGGATGTCATGGCAGCTGTATTGGAAGCCTTAAACAAAGGTGTGTTTCCGAATTCTATTAACCATACTTTTATCTCTCTAATTCCAAAGAAGAAGAAATTTGAGTTGGTTGCTGATTATAAACCTATAAGCCTCTGTAATGTTTTTTATAAACTTATTTCCAAATTTCTTGCTAATAGGTTTAAGGAAGTTTTACCTTATGTAATTTCTATTTCTCAAAGTGCTTTTGTATTGGGTAGACTAATTACTGATAATGTGTTAGTTACCTATGAGATGGTTCACCATCTTCGTCATAAGAGAAAGGGAAGAGATGGCTATATGTCTCTTAAGTTGAACATGAGCAAAACGTATGATAGAGTAGAGTGAGATTTCTTGGAGGAGATTATGTTGAAACTGGGTTTTCATGGAACTTGGGTGTCTTTGATCTTAAAGTGTGTTAGAACTGTCTCTTTCTCTATTCTAATCACTAGGGAGCCAAAAGGTCTTATTTCTCTAGAGATTTGAGACAAAGGAACCCTTTATCCCTTTATCTCTTTCTCTTGTGTATAGAAGGTCTTATTTACTTATTACAACAGGCTGAGGTTTCCAAACAAATTCATGGTGTTAAAATATGCAGAGGGGCTCCAAGACTTAATCATCTACTCTATGCAGATGATAGTCTATTGTTTTGTAAAGCTGATATGAAAGAAACATTGCATCTCCACACTCTTTTACAAAATTATGAGAGAGTTTCTTGTCAACAAGTGAATAGGAGTAAAACAACCATGATTTTTAGCAAGAATGTAGACCAAGTGAAGCAGCAACAAATTATGGATTTTTGGGGTGTAAGATGTGTCCAACATTTTGATAAATACTTGGGGCTACCTCCAATGATAGGTAGTGATAAAAATAAAGCTTGCTCAAGAATAAAATATAGAGTCTAGAATAAGTTACAAGGATGGAAAGAGAAACTTCTTTCTCAAGGAGGAAAGAAAGTCTTAATCAAAACGGTGGCTTTAGCCATCCCCACTTACACCATGAGCTGTTGTAAACTCCCAAATAATTTTTGTAAGAAGCTGGAAAGATTTATGGCTAAATTTTGGTGGGGACAAAGGAAAGATGAGAATAAGATTCATTGGCTAAGTTGGGAAAAATTGAGAGGGGGAAGGAGGTATGGGGTTCAAAGACGTTAACAAATTCAATTTGTTCCTCTTAGCAAAACAAGAGTAGAGAATTATGCAGGAAGAGACTTCCCTTCTTCATCGCATTTTTAAAGCAAAATATTTCCCTCACACTAATTTTATGGACTCAAAATTGGGGGCTACACCCTCGTATGCCTTAAGGGGAATTGGGGAAGCTAGAAAATGCATCTCTTATGGGAGTCTATGGAGGGTGGAAAATGACAAATCAATAAACCTTTGGATTGATTATTAGTTACCTGGCCATAGATACCTACTGCAGAGGAATAGTGATATAGAGGATTAGGAAAGTTTCGTAAAAGTAGAGAGTTTGATCGACAAAAGTGGAGAATGGGATTAAGAAAAACTGAGACATTTATTTCCCCCTGCTACTGTAGCTGACATTTTGAAGATTATTCTTCCACGTGGTGATAGAGAAGATAAAAGGATATGGGAACCCGAGAAAAGTGGGAGTTTTACTGTAAAAAGTGTCTATAAACTACTTTCAGCAATGGATATTGATAACAATAGAGGAGAAAGCTCAAATTCAGCTCAACATAAGAAGATTTGGAAAGATTTGTGGAATTTCTATATGCCAAATAAAGTTAAGATCTTTTTTTGGAGAGCTTGCAAAGATGTTTTACCCTCAAAACATAGTTTGCTGAAGAAAAATGTTATTAATGAGGATTGCTGTATTTTTTGTGAGAAGGCTAGTGAAGACCTTTTGCATGCACTAATTCAATGTCTTATTGTGGAGGAGATATGGGAAAAACATTTTCCTAAGTTAAGTTTCAGCAATACAAGCTATTATGATGTAGCAAGACAAGTTAGAGCTGAAGGCTCTAGAGATGAACTGGAAAAAATAATTCTTATTTCCTGGGGCTTATGGTATAGAAGAAACCAGGGGGTGTTTGAGGATAAAATTCTAACTGTGAACTAGGTGGAGGATTATGCTTTGTCCTTCCATAAAATCCATCAAGAGGTGATTTTGAGGAAGAAACAGAAACATAAAGTGCAGTGTAGGTGGATTCAGCAGAATGAAGGTGTCTTAAAACTTAATGTAGATGGAGCAATTTTCAAAGACCAGCAAAGAGTAGGAGTGGGAGCAATTCTAAGAGATATCAAAGGTGAGGTTATAATGACAGCTAGTAAAAAGGAAAATAATGTGAACGATCCTATAGAAATTGAACTGTTGGTCATGTTTAAAGGCCTACAACTTTGTGTTTATCAAGGAATTCAAGATGTCATTTTAGAAAGTGATTCTTTGCTGATGGTAAATGCTCTAAAAGCTGCTGGCCACCCCATATCCCTTCTTGGAAACCTGATCTTGGAAATAAGGGATCTCATGAAGATGTTTCATAGCTGCTCTATTCAACATACTATACGTGAGGGCAAGGAGGCTGCCCATAAACTAGCAAAGTTTGCTTAGAATGTAGATGATATTTGTGTATGGTGAAAATCTTTCCCAGATTGTATTTCACAAGTCATCTTAACTGAAAAACACTTGTAATGTTTTGTTTTGTAATACATGTGTTTTGTTATACAAAAAAAAAAAAACTTTTAGACTCTAAACCAAAACTTGGTTGGGGGCTTTAAAGAGAATGTTTGTTGGCCCTTTAATCCAAAGGATTGGGCATCTCTTATAACCAAATGCCAATGCAACTCTAGATTTTCCAAAATCTTCTAGGTAACAATAATGCCCCAATAGCCAAATATGGTCCAGATAGGATCACTTGGATCTACAAAATATGTGAGGCTTTCAAATCTCTATGTAATACAACCAGACCATTCTTTTTATAAAAAAAAATCAAGATTGTTTTGTTAATCAACATCGCTGCAACAAAGACTGGATATACGAAGGACTGACCTCCATATCTACAATTACATTAGAAATATGTAAAGCATTTTTGGTCTGGACATGTGCTATATAACATTTGCTTCTCTTTTAACATGATGGACTAACCAATATGTAAAGCTTTGGAGTTTACTTCTAATGTCACTAACAAGTAACCCAGTACTAGTCCAAGACTCTCTAGCTTTTGAAATGGCTTGGATAACTTGAAGAGAATCACCCTCGAGTATGATGTTTGTTAGCCCTAAGTTAGATCCAAAGATAGTTGCTTAGAGATCACCGAATGTTTCTACAAGTAATGGTTCAAGAAATAAACTCATATTCATTTTCATAGTGGCTATAACTCTTCCTTCCCAATCTTTAGCTATAACCTCAATTACAATCTTGCATAGAGCTTTGTCAATTGCAACATCCCAATTGAGCTTAATGGAATTCTATGGAGGAGGTGTTCAGCACTAAGATTCATTTCTAGTAGCTTCTGATGAGCTTGTCCTCTCTGCCTGAATTGCCTTCATCTCCTGTAAAATTTGTTTAGAATGCAACACCATATTTTTAGGATGGGTTAAAACTACATTAAAAACAAAATCATTCATGCTCAACCATAATCTTCTAACAACTACAACAATTTCCTCAATATGTTCGTTCTTAAAGGTTTCACATATGTTTTCCATTAACTCAATAAAACTCATCTTAGAAAAACTGTTTTTCTGTATTTGCTTGGTGCATTGACTTTGGACATCTCAAGCTACAATGCATCCTCACAAGGCATGATCCACTGACTCTTCCTCCTCTAGACAGATAGGGCATTTTGGGTTCTCCACAACTTTCATTCTGAACAGATTCAAGTTTGTAGGAAGTGATTCTAGGCATGCTCTCCACAAAAAAACTTTGTCAACACTTGGAATGTTCAGCTTCCAAATTATAGGCCATACTCTCCTTTGTCTGTTATTGCTAGAAGACTTCCCTTTAGTTCTCTCTTGAATTTATTTTTACAGGTGATAAGCACTCCTTATTGAAAATAGCCTATTTGTAGAGCCTTTCTATATTAGCTTGTCTAGACTATTACAGAGACTTAGTGGAATTTTCATGATGGTTTCAACTTCTTCTCTAGAGAAAATACCTGCAATCAGAGGATATCTCCATTGATTAGTATCTGGGTCTATTAATGCTTGCACTTTTGTATCTTCCTCAAGGATCTTTATAGCACTTTGGACTCTGAATGAAGTAGGATAAGATAACCAGTTGTCTTTCCATATTTGAGCATGTTCACCATTGCCAATTCTCCATATCGTTCCTTCTTTTAACAGATGGTTTGCTGGCAACTTTAGCTTGAAAGAAAGAGACATCAGCAAAATATTTGAACTTCAAAACTTGTGAAGCTAGAGAGTTAAGGCTCTAGACAAGCCTCTAGCTTTGCTTTGTAAGCATAACAAGGTTAAAGCTTTCCAACTCCCTAAATCCTAGCCCACTAGCAGATTTAGCCTTTCCCATCCTATTCTAGAAACCCATTGTATCTTTCTTTTCTTGTCTTGTTGCATAAATCGATTGATATTTCTAAAAAAGGGAGATCAAAAGTTTCAAAACTCTTATACTATATGTGGGGAGTGCTTGAACCACTGATTTGAGAAGCACTTCTTTATCTGCCTGTGATAAAAACTTCATTTTGTAATTGCTGATCATTTGTCTCACTCTATATAGGACGCTTCTAAAAGAATTGGCTCGAGATCATCTAATGAATGCTGGCATTCCTAGGTACTTTTCATATGACATAGTAGATCTTATGCCTACTATGCTAAGTATGATTTCTTGAGTATCTCAGGGTGTGTTCCTACTAAAATGAATGGAAGTTTTTTGTTTATTCAATCTTTGGCCAAATGCCTTCTCATAGGATTCTAGAATGTGGATAAGCCTACTCCACTCTAATGAATTAGCTTTGCATAATAGGAGTATATCATCTAAAAAAGGAAAAAGAATAAAATAGATGGTTAGTGTGAAGCTTTCCTTGCGCTAAAGGGATGCCTGAGAGAACACTAGAGATTTCAGCATGGCTTAGAAGATTGCTTAAAGCTTCGACACACAATATGAACAGGTAAGGTGATAAAGGATCACCTTGCCTCATTCCTCTTGTTGGTTTGAAAAAATCTTGAGGAATATCATTAATAAGAATAGAATATGAAAAAGATTCAATGCACTTCATCAAAAAATAAATTCATCTTTGATCAAAACCCAATTTCTTTAAAACTGTTATCAGAACGGCTCATTCTATTCAATTATAGGCCTTACTCATTTCTAGCTTTAAAGTCATATATCCTGATTTTTCAACCAACTTGCTATTCATTGTATGTATGGCCTCATATGCCACAATTATGTTATCTGATATCAACCTTCCATGCACAAATGTAGATTGAGTGGAAAAAATAATGTCATTTTGGACAAGTTTCAACCTGTTAGTCACAACCTTAGAAATAATTTTATAAATAACATTACATAGGACGATAGGCCTAAAATCAGAGACTTTTGTAGGAGACCTGAGTTTAGGAATAAGAGTAATATAAGACTCATTAATAGAATCAACCCACCCATTAGCATTAAGTACATGTAAAACAGAATCACAAACCTCTTTCCTAACATTATCCTGTGGTTTTGGTAGAATGCTACTGGAAAGCCATCAGGGCTTAGTGAGCCAATAGCATTCATTTGGAATATTCCCTTCTCAACATCTTGGACAGTGTAATCTTTTAAGAGAGAAACATTCATTTCAACATTCACTTTTGGAGCCATGAATTGTAGGAATTCTTCAATCCCTTCAAGCTGGGAAGATTGAAAAAGCTCCTAAAAATACATTTGAAATTGGGAACCGATCTCTTTAGGTGTTGTAACCAAATTATCTGCCCCATCAGTAATTTTATGGATAGAGTTGGTTTTCCTTCTCTAATTTGCACACTAGTGGTAAACTTTAATGTTTCTATCACTTTCCTTTAAACATTTCTTGTTAGCCCTTTGCTTCCACTTGAGATTGTCCTTTGCCAACACTAAGGCCACTTCCTTCTACAACTATTTGATAATGCTAGTCAAGTCACCTTGATTTAATTTTTGAAGATGTTGAATTTGGTTGAGTTTGGAGGAAATGATGCCCTTTTGGTTGGCAAAAGTCTTTTTACTCCAAATAGTCAGCTTATCTTTACATCTTTGTAAGCTAGCAGTAGTAGCCATCAGCTTATTGGTGACAATTGTAGGTTTTTTCCACATTTCCTTAATAATTAAATGGCATTCCTCTCTTTGGGCCCAGCTAGTTTCATAATGAAACATTTTTTCTCTTTTGTATCACCAAACCAACTATTTTGCGTAGTAATCAATAAGGGACAATGATTTGAGCTTTGTGCTATAGAGGTTCTTACAGATGTTGCTGAGTACATATCATATCAAGTTGAGTTTCCAAAAGTTCTGTCAAATCTTTCTTTGGTAAAATTCTTGCCTTTACTGTTATTACTCCATATATATTTATTGCCTATGTAACCCAAGTCATTGAGTCCACTTTCTTCAACAACTTCCCTAAATGCCTACAACTGTCTATATGGTCTCGCTGCTACCCCATGTTTCTCAAAATGATGAAGTATCTCATTGAAGTCTTCCACAAATAACCATGCCACTCTCATATCTAGCTTTAGTGCTCGAATCAGGTTCCAGCTAAAAATCCTTTTAGCGGTCAAATATATCCCATAAAAACTAGTTAAAAGTCATTTCTTTGCACTCCCTAGATCGGTGACATATATCATCTCATCTCATATATCATCTCATCTAATCTCATCTTATATCATCTCATTTCCAAACATCATTCAAATAAAAAAAATTTTAAATTTAATCATACAACTTTTTCAAACTAATGATTACAATTTTTCCAAATTTTCAAACAAAAAATAAAAAATAATTCAAAATTTTCAAATCCTAGCTAAAACAAAAATAACATTAAAAAATAATATTTTGACAAAAGTTTAACTTATAATATTTTTTTATTCAACTTTTTTTCATTCATTTCCTAAAACCCAATAAATACTTAACTTAAACTATTTTACTACTATTCATGAAACTTTCATATCGGTCATTCCACAAACATCCCCTATACCCAGAGCACATATGCAGATACATTTGTGGAAAGAAGACACCCACGAATCCTTAGTTGTTCATAACTGGAATTCTAATAATCTCATAATGTCACAAATTGAGAAGTTTAGTGCTATCCTCGGTATACTTCTAAAATTTATCAAATCTTGATGAAAAATAAGTAGTTTAGATCCCAACTATACAAGGGATTAATAGGTGTTTTCTAAATTTACTTGATTGTTTAAACCAAATGTAACGAAGTGGAAACTCATTTGAAAAATATCTTCAAAATCTAAAAGAAATCTAGGTGTAAGTCACCACCTAAAATCCACTATAGAAATTGAGTTCGTTACAACCAGTTTAGAAATAGTTACAAAACCCTTGAAGTAACTAAATCTGGTTAGCAACACCACGAGCATCTCGCTCGATCTTTATACCCTGCCAACTCTGGACCACCGGCCTTTCTATAGTTTTATCACGAGAACCAACTTGATCTCTGCATCAACGACAGCTCCTGAAATCCTTCTGGCCAAATAATACCTCCACACCAATGGACTCATCAACACTCAAATACTAATACAATATGATGGAGGTTTATTTATCAAGAGAGTCTTCAATGCACAATAAATCTTCTTAGAATTTTCTATCAAGAATACAATCAATATGGCAACTCTATCCTCTATCCACGCCCTACAAGTCGTGCATAGTGTTTTATATATACTTAGGATTTGAGAAAACCACTTAAAGAGTTCAAACCCTAGTCAAAAATCGATTCTCGGAATTTTCAAATTGTTGAGTGACTCTTCTATCTAGTTATTGACCCCATAAATGTTAGAATTTGAAGATCTTTGTAAAAATGAATTTGTATATAATTGAGTTAGCTTTCCAAAGAACTAAATATCACATCAATCTAAAATGGAAATTAAAAGTTATGACTAATTTACTATGGCTCAGTCAATCTTATTAGATCTTGCGAATTTATAATTTTTGTACTTTTTGTTCCAATTGCAACCTAGACCCTACACAACATATTTATAACTCAATTGGACTAGTTTTGTCATAAGAACATACTAACATATCATTTTTACATTAAAATTTGAGATATCGAATCGTCAAAATTTGATCAATTTAATAACATACCCAACAACCAAAAGTTTAGTGCAGCTCAGAAAGAATGAGTACTGTAAGCTCTTATGAAGGAATAACAGAAATTGTAGCCAGGGGGATGATGAAGCGAAAGTAGTGATGGCATTCAACAAATTGACCGGCCTAAAATTTGATTGCTTACCAAACTTCACAAGCTTTTGGCTGGGAAGTTATTCTATTATGTTCCCATATTTGGAGGAAGGATTGTGAGACGAAAACTTTCTGTCATGAGTCCTAAGCACACCAGATTTGGTCCCGAGCACTTGCGTGAATATGTTTATGTCACTAGGAGAGGGTTCCTCAAAGGTTGATTGGATCTTAATCATTTTTTTTTTTTGTGCAATTACAACAAAAATATGATAATAAAGCTCACATATTAAAAGAAAAGAAGAATCAAATATAATATGAATTCACATGTTGCATAATTTAGTCACAGAAAATAACATCACTTAGATAATTATCTTTAGTGACAGGATCAACCCACTCATTGTGCTCATCAGTGTGAGTAACAACATAGACATGAATAATGGAGAAATTTTCAGAATCATGACGCTTCTAACAAAGCTACATTAGTAAATTTAAAAAATCATGTTAGTACTTAAATAAAATAATATGATAAAAATGAGTGAGAATTAATAAATTTTCAATTACCATTTTATCTGCAAGACGTTGGAATAACCTTGAGCCGGCGCGATGGTGGATTGTCAAAACCATTCTATTCTGTACATTGATAGAACTTAAATACTGCATGAGAAATTAACAATGTTAAATATAATATATGAAACCTATATATATATGTAAATAACTTATAGGGAATAAATCTAGAATACCTGATAATCTAGACTTGCAAAAAGATCACAACACTTCCTCCAATCGTCTAACTTCATTTTTTGAAAAGGAAACTGAATAATCTCTTCCAATGTCTCAAACGTCTTAAAGTGGTCATAGCATCATCTCTTGTGACACCGAAATAATGTAGCTATCAACTCATTCACAGTTTGCACATCCTCGTTACGTCCAAAATTGAGGTCGAATTCATCCTAAGAAGTAAATTGCGTCAAAAATATGAAATAAAAACATCTCTAAAAAATTTTATGTTCGTATGTAAACCCACCAATACACGACTCCGAATGTGATCCTTCACCTCATTCGGAACATCTCTCCATGATCACACATAAAATGAGGCATAAGCTCGGACTAGTGTGTCGACATAGGAGGCAAGCGATGCTGCATTATCGTCCACTCTTTCAATGAAGTTATCAGAAATGTTGACCTTGTTTTTTCTGTGCCTTATATTTCTTTCAAAAGCAAGGCGACGTGTGTAGCCATGCCTGCGATATGACAATGCATCAACTAATATTTTTAAAATAATTAAATAAAGTCTCCAAAGTATTGAAATATAATTAATTATCAACAAAATTTCCTTCCTGGTAGGTGTCGACTGGCTATCTGTCTCCTGTGTATTAACTTGTTCAAGAGCAGAGTCCTCAGTTGGGGAGTCATGAATGGGTTCGGGACTTGGGAGAGGAAGCACATTTCTTTGTTGTCGTTTTGGTGACATCCTTGAAAATGATTAATATTTTAAAAAAATTAGTATAGAATAATTTATAAAAAAATGTATTGTACTTGCACCTCTGCATCATCTACTGGCCTAGTTGACCGGTCAGAGGCTGAAGATCAGATGAGGAGGATGGCAGCCGAGATGAGGATTTTGACATCCTCATTGGGAGTGACCGAGACTGGATCGATAGGAAGAACTCCTTCAGCTAGGTATAGCTCCTCCATTTTTTCCGTATGTTGCATCTTATTGCTGCAACAAATATGGATCCAGCGGGACATAAGGCCACATTTAGCCGGACTCACGCACAACTCCTTATACGAGTGGCATGTGGAGAGCCCATCGACTTACCACTTCGTATTTTTTAGAGGATTAGTTACGATGCGAGCGTCATCTTCAATGACAACCTCCCATATAAAGTCCTCATTACCAAGATATTACTGACCCGGGATGTGCAACCCAAGGTGGAGGAGTGGATGAGTGACCAGATGAGTCCCATCAACATGACCACACAACGTTGGAGCATTGGACAAGGGAGGGGCCATGCTCAATTAGCCTGACCCTGTACCAGATCTTGTTCCTCCCACCTAGTTAGAACTTAGTGTTGGGAGTACTAGTCAGCCGCAGGCGGGTACATCTATGGGAGATGCCCGGCCTGCTTGGATTGATACATTGACCAAAAGATCGCGTCAATAGAACAGAATGTTGGAGCTTTGGTCACCGGTGCTCTCCATCGGATAAATATCCTAAATGCAAAGGTCAATGCATTGATGGACAATTTTAATAAATATGTAAACTACACATTCTAAGTATTTTGTACTTTATTTTTATCATATGTAATGAACAATATTATTTAATAAATCTACTATTTTTGAATTTCAATTCTCAATTTTTTTAGTGTTAGCTTATACAACTTTAATATTAAATCACTACATTTCAATTCTCAATCTTTTTTAATTTGAAATATCCAACTTTAATATTAAATCAATTAACGTTCGCACGTGAGAATCAATAACATTCGAACGTTGGAGCCAAAAATTTTCATGTTCGCACGTAAATAGCCTGCACATTCGAATTTCCAGCGAACGTTCTAACGTGAATATGTATACGTTCGAACATAATGTAATTTCTCATATACCTTCAGTGACAGTCACAGAAAATGCTTTTTTTTATGAGGATTTGGGCACTGTCACAATTTACAAACCGTCACAAAAACTAATTTCTCTTGTAGTGACAACAATATCATGCACACCATGTAACAACTTATGATTAGTATATTAGTATTCTGAATTTTGCTAGTAAACACTATTAAAGTATATAGAGAGAGATGCACAATTAAAGATAAGGGCAAGTTGAAGCTGTAAGATAAAGACTAGATTTTGTCAAATCAAAATTAATGATCAGTTAGCCCCCGAGGTGGGCCTGGGCCCTTACTTAAGCCCAAAGCCTACGTCATTATCGAAAAGCCCAGCTCAATGCCAAGAAAATCCAGCCCATAGCCAATACCGACTGGATAACTATCCAATGGTGGCAAATGATAGAAACGACTATCATTCAAATTTACTAAGAGATGAACCATCATCTCCAAGTTTGAATTTGAATAAAGGATAACCATTATCAGATAAAAGAACAAAGATAACTCATAGAGCTCTATATAAAGGAAGAACCCAGATATGTAAAAGGATCGAACTCATTGGTATTATTAAAATTATCTTTAGTCACTGACTTAGGTATTGGAGGAGTTCCTCGAACCCCTAAACCCTCTACTCTTTGGTTGCAGGTGATCGTAAAGTGGTGGTGGTGAAACATATCCATAACAGTTATGTCCCAGACTTTGAGGTTTTGATATTGAATTTCGAACTAAGTACCGTATGGCCTAGAAAGTTTTCAGGTTTTGCACCATCATTTCTTGCAAGATTAGAAAATTTGTTGGAACTCCAAGTATATTATAGTGGATGGGAAAAAATATTCCCGAATGAACTTCTTGATCGAGAGAAATTAGTCCCACGACTAAGAAAACTCGAGCTCCATTGTCTACCTATGTTAACACATTTGTGGAAAGGAGACTTACATGAGCCATACCTCCTAGTCTTTCATACTCTGGACATTCTTCAAGTGAATGCACCAAATTGAAAAGTTTAATGCCACATTCGGTATCTCTTCAAAATTTGACAAATTTGGAAATATCAAATTGTCACGGATTGATCAATTTAGTAATATCCTCAACTGCTAAAACTTTGGTGCAACTCAAGGAAATGACTATAAGCAAATGCAAAAGGATCACAGAAATAGTAGCAATGGAGGTTGGAGGATGGTGAAGCAAACGTGATGATTACTTTCAACAACTTAACATACTTGGAACTTGATATCTTGCCAAACCTAGCAAACTTTTGCTCTGCCGGAGGTTATTCCTTTGTAATGTTTCCATCTTTGGAGAAAGTAATTATAAGATGTTGCACTGAAATGAAGACTTTCTGTCATGGAGTCTTAAAAATACCAAAACAGAAGATGAAGATGATTTGCATTGGGATCATGACCTTAATACCACCATACATTGGCTTTGGGAGGCAGATTATGATACTCATTGTTATTTAGGCAAAAGGTAAGCGTGCGTAGTCACAATTTCCCACACAACTATATCATGCACACCATGTAACAGCTTATGATCAGTATATTAGTATTCTGAACTTTGCTAGTAAACAATGTTAAAGCATATAGAAAGCGATGCACACCGAGCTAAATTAAATATAAGGGCAAGCTGAAGGTGCAAGATAAAGATCAAGTTTTTCTAAATCAAAATTAATGGTGATAATAAAACTATTATTGTATCTACAGTAAACAATTGTAGCAACTATTAGTATACAAATCATATGCGTATGGCTTTGATCTTAGTGAAGAGAGAAAAAGGAATTTCAATCCAGCTTCTCATTGTTATAAGTTTGTGGCGTAGAAAGATATGCTTGCAAATACCTTTTGTTTCTTTAATTTTTTTATCGTTCAACAATCAATCATAATTTTGTGCTTACAAATAGTTGGATGGAAGAATATTATTTTCAACTGAAAATTATTTGATCCATATGAGAATTAAAAAACACTTAATATAACATGCACATAATATTACCTAAGAAGACTTTGTAAAATATTTTTTTAATACTTTAAATCATTTTGATATCGACTTTTCAAAATTACTTTTCTCTAATCAGAATAAACTAAACACAAAAAAAAAAAAAAAAATTATACACTACACAATCATCCCGCTCTTAATTTCTCACAATATGAAGTGGCATTGTCTATCAACTTTTGAATTATTTTGTTTTGAAATAATTCAAAATAAGATGAAAATGAGATAAGAGTGTAATACATTGTATTACCAACATGCAAAATTAGATCAACATCATCCAAGTTTGCCTTAACTCAGTGTCTTACTCGATCCTTGTGAATAGGGAGCCTCAAAAGTGCTTCTGGCCTTTTAGGGGACTTAGACAAGGAGACCCCTTATCCCCATACTTATTTATACTATGTGCAGAAGCCCTCACATCTCTTCTAAACCAAGCAGAGGCTTGTGGCATACTAACTCCAACTCTAATAGGAAGAGGCCCAGTCACAATGAACCATTTGTTCTTTGCTGATGACAGCCTTTTGTTCTGCCAAGCAAAGCCTAAGGAACTCAATTGTGTACTCCACCTTCTGGACCTGTATGAGAAAGGCTTGGGACAAGTTTTAAACAAAGACAAATCCTCCATCTTTTTTAATAAGAACACTGCTCAAGCAATACAAAGACACATTCTGTAGCTAGCAGGAGTCAAGTCCTCTAGCAATTTCGAAAAATACCTGGGTTTACCTGCTCTGGTGGGCAGGAAAAAGATTGCATCCTTCCACTCTCTTATTGATAGGACCTGATCTCTAGTAACCAACTGGAAAACAAAGTTTCTCTCTGCTGCAGGCAAGGAAGTCCTACTCAAGGCAGTCCTCCAAGCCATTCCCACTTATGCTATGGGAATGTTTTTGTTGCCAGCATCTATTACTAGTAGATTAAATCCTCAGGAAGTTCTAGTGGGGTTTCAATGAAGATTCCTCCAAGATTCAGTGGGTCAATTGGAAGCAACTTAGCAACAGCAAGGAAGTAGGAGGTATGGGGTTCAAAGATCTGAGAAATTTTAACACAGCTTTGCTCTCAAAGCAAGGATGAAGGATCCTACAGAATCATTAGTGGCAAAGCTTCTAAAGCAAAAATACTTCAACAAGGTTGGGCTTCTTGAAGCCAAGGTGGGAACAAGGCCTTCTTTTGCTTGGAGAGACATACAGGCATGACTAAAATTGTTGAAGAAATGCCTCATATGGAGGGTTGGGAATGGACACAAAGTGAATATATGGCAAGAGAGATGGATACCATCCTCCCCCTCTTAAAAAATCCTGACCACCCGAGAAGCAGATTGCTGGTGTGACAAAGTTTGTGATCTCATTGACCCTCAACTGAAGCAATGGAAGGAATCTCTCTTCTATAAACTTTTTTCTCAACAAGAAATAGATGACATAAAAGCTATACCAATTGGCCTAGGTGGGCGAGAGGATAAGTTAATATGGCAGTTTACTACCAATGGCATCTACACAGTCAAGAGTGGATATCACCTCAGCAAAGAGATGGAAAGGGAACTAGAAGAGGAAACCTTAGCCAAAGCCAAGAATAGCCAAGTGTGGAGAACTATTTGGAAGCTAAAAGTAACCTCTGCTACTAAGTTGTTCTTATGGAGAGCCTGTAATAAGGCTCTTCTCACTCTAGCTAATCTGAAAAGGAGGAAAATAGTGGAGGATTTTTTATGCCTGATCTGCAAACAGGAACCTAAGATCTTTGGCCATGCTCTATGGGGATGTACTACTGCTAAGGATGTGTGGAGTCAGGAATCAAAGAAAGTGCATAAGCTGTCTATCCAATATGATTTGATTTTCAATGTATGGTCAGGCCTGGTTGACACTCTTGATCCAGGGGAACTTGATGAGGTAGCAGTCACAATAAGGGGAATCTGGTCTATAAGGAATGACTTTATACATTGCAAAGTTTTTAAATGCTCAAATGTTGTCAATAAGCAGGCCAAGGCAGACATCCTTTCTCTCAAGGAGGCACTCAAACAGGAAGCAGGAAGTTTTCCCAAGTCTCTGGCTGGGAACCATAAATGGTCAAAACCTGATGCAGGGAGGTTTATAGGTTAACTGGGATGCAGCTGTAAATTTGAGGGAGGGGAGAATTGGAATAGGAGTACTCATCAGAGATCATCAAGGCTTTGTTATTGGTGCCCTTTGTGCTAACATATTTCTAAAAGGAGCTCTTTTGATGATGAAGCCTATGGGCTACTTTTGGCAATAGTTTTCTGCAAGGAGATTGGTTTAAAACAATTCTGCCTAGAGGGGGACTCAAAACAGGTCGTGGACTTACTTAACCATTTTACTTCAAACTGGAGTTTGGGTGGCTGTCTCATTGCAGATGCCAAATTCATTCTTGACTCATTTGCTATGTGGTCACCTGCACATGCATATCATGAGGCTAATATGACTGCTCACAACCTAGCAAAAGCTGCTCTCGAATGTTTAGAAGATATGTATGATATTGAGTTATGTCCAACTTGTATTTTACTTCTAGTTGCCAAAGACATGAAGTAGTTCACTTCATTTGTTTGTTTTTTTTTAGTTGATGTAAGTGTTTGATTATGATTAATGAGGTCAGTTCTTTTATAAAAAAAATAAAAATACAAAATTAGGATTAATTGCAAAATCAATTCATGAGTTTTCATGCTTTTGCAGCTCCAAATCTTAATTTTCAACTTTTTCAAAATTAATACCTAGACTTCAAAAAACTCACAATTAGATACCTTGCAATAGAAAGTTAACGATACCATATGTTAGTCTTTGATTGACTAATACGTGCTTTAATATTCACGTTAGCTAGTCTAAAGTTGACACGTAACATATTAATGTCACGTGACAGTTCTTTTATCAATCTCTTGTTAAGAGATTGACATAATTGTATAATTAATTTAAAGGAAATGATTTGTATAAAATCTAAATAGATAAATTTTAAGTAAATTTTTATAAAAAAAATAGATCCCATTTTATAAAATTATATAAAAAAAATTATTTTTTATTAATGAAACTCTATTAAAAAAAAACTTATTATTTAAGATAGCATTCCTATTAATTTAAATGATTAACTTCCGATCCTCAATCCTGATACAATGTTATTTTATAATTTTTAAAATGAAAATGACAAGATGGTTGAGTGTGAATTTGACCTAAAAGAGTTGTAACATTGCCCTACTAACATATACCTAGAGAGACATTGAAGAGAGGGCCCCGGGGGGGGGGGGGGGGGGGGGGGACCTCTCTTCACTGCGTGCTCAGAAAAATCATACCATCAAAGTACAGGTTTTAACGCAGCGAGAAGAATTGACGAGGGTGCCAGACACAGTGAAAGCGGACTACTAAAGTGGAAAAGTGCTTGATTTTTCTTTCTTTTCGCTGAACTCAAAAAAGGAGAAAGAAGTGTAAGGTTACCTTTGGGTAAAGATGAGAAATTTTATTTTATATCTATTTTATCTTATTATTATATTTTTTAAAAATTTTATATAAAATATAATAAATAATTTAATTTTTTTAAATTTTAAAATATTAATAATATTAAAAAATAATATTTTAAAATTTTATTTTAATACCATTCATAAAATTTTTAAAAATTTTCATTTTATCTTTTATTTACTGAGCATAACCTAAAAGTGTGTATCCAAAATCGACAAGATGGAATGGGTGGGGGTGGTGGGGCCTTGCACCTCCCCCAACGAAAAGCTGAAAATGCTGCACCTGCCATGCACACCATTATTGTCAATTACTGTTCCTGTGCCTAACTTCGTTTGTTTAATAATTTGTTCCACCGACAATTTTATTAGTTTTGATGGGCTACACTTTTGGAAAAAATATTAAACGAACCCATAAAAGTACCTTTGAATCCCCTTGGTTTTTTAGTCATTTTATATTTATTATTAGTACAATATTATATAAATTAAAAGCAGTTATGTTTCTAATACTAAACATATTAATTAAATCATTAATATATGTATAAACAAACTTTATAAACATATTAGCAAAACAAACTTTTTAGTCATTTTTCGTTAGCGTTGCGACAAACCTGTTTGGATCTGTTAGTTCAACTTCAATTCTATGCTCAGTTGTATCTAGCCAGATTTCTGAAGATGCAAATGAGTTTAGGATTCTCCATGAGAACAAAGTGATGGACGGGTTTTGCTACACAACTTCTTATTATTCATTCATACTCCACACTTCATATTTTTTAATATTTTTTAAAAAAAAAATTTTGAATTTATTTTTTTTAAAATATTTCAAATTTTTTATTTACTATTCATATAAAAATTATTTAATAAAAAAAATTAAAAAAAAATTTTAAAAAAAGATAGAGTGTGGAGTGTTGGGAGGTTGGGAAGATTTATTGTTCTACACAACCTTCCCAACCTCTCCACACTATATTTTTTAAAATTTTAATATTTTTAAAAAATTTTTTTTAAGTTTATTCTTTTTAAACTAATTTAATTTTTTTATTCATTATTCATATATTAAATCTTTAATAAAAAAATATGGTGTGTGAAAATTATGTGAATAGTAAGAAGTTGAATAGATTTTTTGTAAAGAAAATCAGGGTGACGAGGCCATTCCATTTTCAAAAGCCAATGAGAACTCTGATCAGTTTAAGAGAAAGCATGTGTGTCTTTCTGTTCTAGGCAAGTTAGGGTGCATTTGGATGTTGAGATGAGTTGGGTTGAGTTGAGTTGAGATGATAAAATATTGTTAGAATATTATTTTTAAATATTAAAGTTGTTTTAAGATTTGAAAAAGTTAAATTATTTATTATATTTTGTATTGAAATTTGAAAAAGTTGTAATGATAAGTTGAGAGAGTTGGAATGAGTTTGACATCTAAACGGCTTCGTTTGGATCCTCAACCCAACTCAATTCAACTTAACTCATCATTACAACTTTTTCAAATTTCAATATAAAATATAATAAACAATTCAACTTTTTCAAATTTCAAAATAATAATAATATTAAAAAATAATATTTTAACAATATTTTATCATATCAACTTAACTCAACTCAACTCAATTCAACATCCAAACGTAGCTTAATGGATCCGAAGGAGACGGAGACTTCTACCACAAGTTTATCACAGTTTTCGAATTTCGGGCCGCGGAATGCAATAGGTAAAAGGAGGAGAAAAAAATAAATAAAGCCACGTGTGCGCAAAAGTAGTAAAGTGGTAGTAGTCGGTAGTAAGGGTATCACCGCCAAAGTTTTAAATATCGTACTGTACCGGCCGGTACAGTCGGTATTTTCCGTACCGGCCACCGGACCGGTACAGGTACACTCTGTGTTCCGTACCGGCTGAAATACCGGTCGTACCGGCCGGTACGGCCGTACCGGCCGATATTTCGGCCTGTACCGGCCTGTGTACCGGTCTGTACCGGCCGATATTTCGGCCTTATTTTTTTTCTTTTTTTTCATATTTTCAAACTACAAGTTCATTTTTTGACCCTTAATTCAGATTAGTCTATTTATAATTTATATATCTATATATTTATATATAATTTATTTATATATAGACTATTATTTTGAAATATAATTTATATATATAATTTATTCATATACCGAAATGTTATTCCGAAACGGTAGACGAAACGGTACCGATATCGAAATATTTCGTTCCAGTAACTCGACCGGTACGACATCCGGTACGGTATTCAAAACATTGATCACCGCCCTATGTGAACACCTTTTAACACATTATTTATTGTCGCACAGCTGGCTCCTCTGTCGTATATGCTTCTTTTTTTATCTGGTGTTTTATCTTTTTTCTCGACGGTATAGTCAATTTTGAATTAAACTAAATTAGTATATTAATTCGATACAACTGCTTAAAATTCGACTTCACTCGTATACTATAAACTCTTATAAATTAGAATAAGTATTATCTCTATATTTATATAAGAATAATTTATATAAAGAAGTTATGTTTTTAATACTAAACATATTAATTAAATCATTAATATATTTTTATACAAACTTTATAAACATATTAGCAAAACATAAACAGTCATACAATCGATAACATCATTTCCTCTGCAATCTCGATGTTTACACAAAAAATGCTTTTCGTGGTTCTCTTACAAATTTGAATGCTCAGCGCCACACGCCGTGACTGGAGGGCCGACTTTGGGTGACCCAGTCAGTCATTTCTCTCTTCTTCCTGGAGGTGTATTGGTAGTTTGGTACTTCACTGATCTTGTGGAATGAAAGCCACGCCCTCCTTAGGCTGATGGAGATTCATTTTGCCTAGCACTGAGGTACTCTCACTGCAAAATTCTGAAAGTATAGAGAGCTGCATTTCTCGTCTCCATCTTTGCTTTTCTTATCTTTCCTTGGTGGACTCCAACTCTGTGTGATTGTATATTCACTTCCCAAGGAAATCCTTTGATCTCCTTCTGTTTCTACTTCTCTTTTTGTAGGTTTCTAATTTTGTCTACTTTGAAAAATAATCGAAAAAAAAGAAATAAAAAAGAGGCAAAAATCCATTAGAACAAGAATGGAAAATATCCCTATTTCAATTGCAGGGAAAATAGCAGGGTACACTGTTGCACCAGTTGGACAGTGGCTATGCTATTCATGTCATTACAGCAAAAACATGGAGAATCTGAAGAATCAGGTAGAGAGGCTACAACATGCTAAAAAGAGGTGCCAACTGTCCATTGATGCTGCTTTAAGAAATGGTGAGGAAATTCATTCTGATGTTAACGAGTGGTTGGAATCGGCCACCAGAATTCTTGGTGAAGGTGAAGAAAAAGCAGAGGCGAGGAGCTCTCATGCGACATGCCTGAACTTGAAGCAACGACATCGATTAAGCCGAGAAGCAAATAAGATAGGGAGAAATATTGTTAAACATCTTGAAAATGGAAACTTCAACACAGTTTCCTATGTTCCTGCTGCACAAGATCATATGGTCAAGAATTACGTGGCCTTGGAGTCGAGAACATCAGTTGTGAACGGAATTATGGACGCACTGGGAGATGCTAATATCAACAAGATTGGCGTGTGGGGGATGCCTGGAGTTGGAAAGAGTACACTGATGAAAGAAATTAAGAGGCGAGCCAAGGAAGAAAAGTTATTCCATGACGTTGTTCTGGAAGCTGTCACAGAGAACCCAGACCTGAGTCGAATTCGAGGAGAAATTAAGGTCATGCTAAATCAAGTGAGTTCAACAAAAGACGCGAAATTGCTTGTTATACTGGATGATATATGGAAGCAACTTGAATTGGAGGACATAGGAATTCCTTCTGAAGGATGCAAAGTAGTATTGACATCGAGAAATCGAGATGTATTAGTTCGTGAGATGGGCACCAAAAATCATTTTGAACTCAAAAGTTTAGGAAAAGAAGAAGCGTGGAACTTTTTTGAAAAGATGGTGGGTGATTCTGTCAATTCTGTTAAGAATCCTGATGTGCGAGAAGTAGCTATTAAGGTAGCTAAAGAGTGTGCAGGTCTTCCGGTTGCACTTACTACAGTTTCTAAGGCATTAGAAGGTAAGAGTTTGAATATATGGAAGGATGCATTGTTGCGACTAAAAGACCCCTTCCTGTAAACGTCCCAGAAATACTGTCACCCACATATTCTTGCATAGAGCTGAGTTATAATTATCTTGCTGATGAAGAGCACCAATCCCTCTTTTTGCTTTGCGCTCTACTAGGCCAGTTCTACATCCTCTATCAGGACTTGTTGAGATATGGTTTCGGTTTGGGTTTATTCCCAGGCATTCTTACACTGGAAGAAGCAAGACACAGACTAGATACTTTAGTTAGTCTACAAGACTCTTGTTTGCTACTTGAAAGTTCGAATACCTCTGGGGGAGTTTACAAGATGCATGATGTTGTTCGTTATGTCGCTACAGTAATTGGATCGAAGGATCGTAATAATATGTTAGCCATGAGAGACACAGGTGGGCTAAAAGCATGGCCTGATGAAGATTCACTCAAAAGATGTCGAGCGTTCTCTATTCTTGGTGGAGATATCGATCAACTTCCCAATGAAATGGAATGTCCCGAATTAAGACTCTTTCATGTACATTCAGAATATCGTTCTTTGCAGATACCGGACACTTTTTTCCAAGGGATGGACAAGCTCCAAGTTGTAGATTTGACGAAAACGCAACTTCCATCACTTCCTTCGTCTCTTCTTCACCTTAGGAACCTACAAACATTATGTCTGGATCAATGTGTGTTGGGAGACATATCTGGGATTGGAGAACTCAAGAACTTATTAATTCTTAGTCTTCTTCATTCTGACATTTCAACATTGCCAAGGGAAATAGGGTCGTTGGTTCTTTTGCGGGTGTTAGATTTGAGCAATTGTTCTAAACTCAAAATGATTCCTCCAAATGTCATATTAAGTTTGGTCAACTTAGAAGAGTTGTATATGGGAAACAGCTTTGTTCAATGGGAGGCTGAATGTCCCAATGATAAAAGAAAAAATGCCAGCCTTGCTGAGGTAAAGCGTTTGTCAAATTTGACGACTTTAGAGATACAAATTCCAAATGCCAACAATCTACCGAAAGATTTAGTATTCGAAAAGTTGGAGAGATACACAATATGTGTAACGCCCCGACTCCCACGTACAAAAAGCTTCGAGAATCGTGACGTCAGGATGATGACAACTGGTCACGCATCCCAACGACAAGTGTCAAGTATGTGCAACAAATAAACAGTGTACAATTAAAAACACAGCGGAAGGTAATTAAGTCAACTAGTACCAGAATTTTTAGTTTAATACAGATATCCAAAATACAAATACATTGAAAACAAAGCCAAGTCCCATAAAAATAAATACAAGTCCGAAAATAAAGTAAAACAGCGCGAGTGATCCCAGATCACTCCTCCGGCGGAGCCAGATCCTCAGGCTCGGCATCTGCATCATCAACAAAGTCTGCAGTACCATTAAATGGTACTACAGGTAAGTTATAATCTAACCAAGTCCAGAGATAAAATCATATCTAAACAATTAACCATGCATGCACATGATGCAAATGCAATAAATGCAACACACGCCAAAAATCTCTTTTGGCCCAAAAATCATTTCCAATAAAATCATTTTCCATCATTTTCTCAGAAAATGGCACACAAAATCAACTCACGCTATTTTTCCAGAAAACAGTCAATTTCCAATTATTCCAATTAAACCATATACACCATGGCCTCTCCTATGGACCATCCGCACGTCCTGGCTACTTTACGAGCGATGCCCAGTTCCGCACCCAATGCGTTCGTGGCCAGGTCATCCTCTAGCCCCCGCCAGCAGAAGGGTCACGGAGTCGGCACGTCCAACGTCCGATCCCGTTGTCGCCTGGCGACAACTCAGGGGACGTCACTCAGTATATTACGCTCCTGAGTGACCAGAGGAGCTCCACCGAGATAATGCCCCATCTCGGCTTGGGGTCGTGATACACACGCACCCAAAAGTCCAATTCTCATGAAAACCCAGTTTAAAAAATAACCACATGAACATTAATGCAATGCATGAAAACCCCATTTTCCATTTACAAACATGCCATGTGTGCAATATGCAATGAACCAGATCAATCCTCACAACCAATGATCAACTCCCAAAATCACAATACAACCAAAATATCCAATATCCAAATCACATAATCAAACTCCAACAATTAATCCAACCACAATTAATCACACACAACAAATACTCCGATCAATCCATCCACCCCCGAACTCCTCGGACTCAGTCCGGAACCAACCAGGTTATATATATATAAAATATAGTAGTTAATTGCAAAAATATAATTAAATCTCAAAAGAATTGTTTAGGAAATACTTACAGCGCTTTAAAAATATTTACGGAGGATCCGAGGCACTGGAAAACACCAAAGCAGCAAATGTCACAGTGTGAAAACACAGTGGCCGAAACATAGTGAATTTCGAATTTCTCACGGGTTCAAACGAAAACTTGGAATTGATAGGGTAGGGCCTATGGAAGGTGGGGAATCTAATGGTGGTGGTGGTTGGCCGTGAATGGCGGCGAAAATGGGTGGTTTACGGCTGAGAATATCAAATCGGAAGTGGAGCTCGCACGGGCGGCTCCGGCGACGGATCGGGGCCGGGTTTGGGTGGAAAAGCTTGGTATTGGGCAGGTGAAGATGTGGTGAAAAAATGGTAGCCGGAGGTAGCCAGACGACGGCGGAATGGAGGAAAAACCACCGCGGGTTCAAGCGGTTCGTGGCGGCTAACGGCGGCACAAGGTGGTCTGAGATTTTATGGGGGAGGTCGCCGGTGGCTGAGGGACCGAACGGTGCCGGCGGTGTTGACCACCGCCGGCCGGCGGCGGTGCAGGTAGGAAGAATCCGAATCACGTGAGAGAGAGGAGAGAGAGGGTACGAGCGGGGCTGGGCGGTCCGAACGGGAGAAAGAGAAGGAAAAAGAAGAAAAAGAAAAGAAAATGAAGAGAAAAGAAAAGAAGAAAAGAAAAGATGAGGAAAAGAAATGAGGTCTAATCCTCACAACTTTTGGGTCACAACTGATCCTCAAAATAATTATTTTTAAAACAGTAAAATAATTAAATCAATTTAAACTCAAAACTAGTTAAAGTAAAATATTAAACTCTGACAAAAACATCATTTAAAATAAGGAGAAATTAAATTGCATATCACTAATTAAAATTAATCAAACGCAGTGAAATACTTTAATAAAACAATAGTAATTTTAAAATCCACAAACAAACCAATTTAGATTAAAAATCAATTTAAATCTAAAACAATAATTAACAATAAGAAAGCCCAATAAAATAATTTCGCAATTTAAAATATTCTAAAGTAATATTCTAAAACTCCAAAAATAATAATTAATAAAAATAGGAAAGTCCAATAAAATAATAAAATAAAACCACTAAAATATTAAAACAAGAGAATTACACAATAAATAATTAAAATAAACATTCTTTAAAAATATACTAAAATCCGGGATGTTACAATATGCATAGGAGATGTGGACTGGATTGATAGTGCTCAATCCTCAAGAAACACTAAAACTCAAGCTAAATTCAAGCTTTCAATTGGAATTTTCGATCAAAATGCTATTAAAGAGAACGAAAGATCTTCATTTGGGTGAGTTCAATGGTGTTAAGAGTGTTATACCTGAAATAGACGAAGAAGGTTTTCAACAACTTATGCATCTCCGGATCCAAAATGATGGTGAGATCAAGCATATCCTTAACTTGAGGACACCAGTTATTGCGTTTCCTACCTTGGAGACGTTCGTTCTCGAAAATATGATTAGTTTGGAAGAAATATGTCACGACAAACTTTGCTTGACATCCTTTAAAACCTTGAGAGTTTTAAAGGTGATAAGATGTGATAAATTAAGATATGTCTTCTCATCATCCATTGCCAGGGGCCTTCCATTACTCGAAGAATTGGAGGTAATAAGTTGCAACAACATGGGTGCAATAGTTGCAACAACATGGGTGCAATAGTTGCGAAAGAAGAAGAAGAAGAAGAAGACGGAGAAATGATATTGTTCCATCAACTGCATGCCTTGGTGCTGAAGGATCTTCCAAAGCTCGTGAGCTTCTTAAGCACAAAAAATTCATTCATGACTGATTGTAGAGAAATCATTATAGAGGGCAACGACAATAATCACATGCCACTTCTACATTATCAGGTACATTAGACGTACAATTTTTATCTAGAAAACATTCAACACATTGACATTAGTCTGTATAAATGTGTCAAAGCATATATCCCCTATCAATCATAAACATTCCCAACGCCAGTGTCCTGTGGGCCAATTGGCATCGCTTGCCCCAAAATTATAATTGCATGCCTCTACCGAGATTGTGGCTGAAGACACACCTTAGTCTTGGGTCATAAAAGTTAGATTTGAAAAAATAAGATGGGATTTGTCTAAGATGGCTTTTAAATAAAAAGAGAAAAAAAAATCATTCCATATATCTGGTGTTAATAGCTAGCATGGCAAATAAGAATTTTACAGATGGACTATATTGATTTTTGAAAGGACCATTCTTTCCAAATTTGTGCTTGTTTATACTCTTTCCTCAGTTTAGAATTTCATATTTTTAACGTCGAAATATAGAAATATTTGGTGTCTTTAATTGACACAACGAACTTAATCCTATAGGTTGCCTTCCCTAGCTTGGAAAAACTAATTATGAAAGGTCTACCCAAGATAAAGCACGTATGGAGTCTGAAAAGTTTCTTTCCAACCTCTGTCATTAGCTATCTGGAACAATTGAAAATACTCCATATTGTTAATTGTGGGGTGGAGGAAATTGTTGCAGATGAAGGAGGAAGAGAAGCAATAGCAAGTTTGGTGTTCCCTCGAGTAACTAAATTGCATCTTCACTCTTTACGTAGACTCAAGTGGTTTTTGTTAAGGATATCACAACAGATACAACTAGCCCTGATTCTAAGGGATAACAATCTGCCAGACTTATGGAAACTATGACCCTTAAACATAGGAGAGATCAGTGCAATGGTCACCCATGTATCATGTCCATAATCATAGGAAAATTGATTTGTATTTATCTTGCATTCCATATTTACCTTGTATACAATTCATCTATATAAAAGTGAGACTCTGCCCTTGAAAGGGACATAAAGAATTACCACTATCTTTGCACTTCTTTCATGGTATCAGAGAATTAACGTGACCTCTGTCTTTCTTTCCTTTTTTTTTTTTTTTTTCCCATGGCTTCCACTCCTGTCACTCCAGTTAGTATACACAGCCTTGTTACCATCAAGCTTACTAAAGATAATTATTTATTGTGGAAAGCTCAAATTGAACCATATTTACGTGGGCAAAGGCTCTTTGGTTTTGTCAATGGGTCCATAACGCAACCTCCCACTCATATACCCAATCCTACTGCAGCAACGTCTGATACTGCCCCTTCCGAAATTCCCAATCCAGCATATTCTGTTTGGTTTCATCAAGATCAAGTGGTGCTAAGCACCCTGGTCTCCTCTTTGTCCAAAAATATTCTGGCTCAAATGGTGGGAATCTCCACCTCTAGAGAAGTTTGGGCTGCACTCGAAACTATCTTCTCTTCCCATTCCAGAGCTCGTGCCATACAAACCAGACAACTCCTTTCTGGTATGAAGAAAGGGAACCAATCTATCTCTGATTATTTTCAGAAGATCAAGACTCATGCAAACACTCTAGCAGCCATTGGTGAGCCTCTGTTGTGCCATGAGTTTCAATCCTATCTACTTGGTGGACTTGATTCCACTTATGATGCTATTGTCACTGCCATCATAACTCGGTCAGACCCGATGAATAGAGAAGATCTGTTCAGCCATCTTCTCAATTTTGAGTTGCGTTTGGAACAACACAACTCTACTCTTGAAACATCCATCGGATCAGTTAACATGGTGACACGTTCTGAAGGTTCTCGCTCTCGTGGGGGGAAGCATAATTCCCAGCAGCAGCCTCAGCCTTTCTCTCCACAGCAGCCGTATTCCAACACGCAGCGTCCTCCTCAGCAGTACTATCAACACAACAATTCTCGGGGTCAAGGACGCGGTGGACGTAATAAAGGAGGTCATGGTCAACAATCTTCCTCTCGGCCCTTCTGTCAAGTCTGTGGTAAAACTGGACATACAGCTATCCAGTGTTATCACAGATTCGATCAGGCCTATCAAGGGGCCCCTCCCACCATGTCAGCTTACTTCACTGCTCAGTAATCCACTCCAGATGCGAATTGGTATCCTGACACAGGCTCTACCAATCATCTCACCAATGACCTTCAGAACCTCAACATTCATTCGGACCCTTATACAGGCGGTGAACACATACAAGTTGGTGATGGGACAGGTTTACGCATACAAAATATTGGCTCCTGCACATTGAATACTCCTTCCCACTCATTTTACTTACCGCATATTTTACATGTTCCTCATATTCAGAAGAATCTCATATCTGTCAGTCAATTTACTAATGACAATCATGTCTATATTAAGTTTCACTCGTCTTATTTTTTGGTGAAGGACGAAGCCTCCGGGAGAATTCTACTGCACGGCAAGACTAAGGATGGACTCTATTCCTTTCCCTCCGAAGTATCTCCTTCCACCCAATCTCAAGCTTTGACCTGTCAACGTGTTCCTATTGAAATGTGGCACTCTCGAATGGGACATCCATCATACCAAACTGTTCAGCGTCTTATTTCCCAGTTTTCTCTTCCGGTTTCAACTAATAAAGTTCCTGGCATTTGTTCCAGCTGTCAACAGGGAAAGAGTCACAGACTTCCTTTCTCTCCGTCTACTTTCTTATCTTCTTCTCCTCTTGAACTAATATTTTCAGATGTTTGGGGTCCTTCCCCTATTATGTCTACTAGTGGAAATAAATTTTATGTGTCATTTGTTGATCATTACAGCAAATATACTTGGCTTTATCCTATTCCAAACAAATCTGATGTGCACAAGGTCTTTTGTTCTTTTCAAAAACTTGTTGAACGACAATTTAATAGTAAAATAAAATCTGTCCAAATGGATTGGGGTGGTGAATATCGTTCTCTTCATAAATTTTTTGAAGACACCGGTATTCAACATCGTGTCTCTTGTCCTCATACATCTCAACAAAACGGCTCCGTCGAACGCAAACACCGCCATATAGTCGAAACGGGACTCTCCCTTCTCTCTCACAGCTCTGTCCCTCTCTCATATTGGGATCATGCATTTTTAATGGCCACATTTCTCATCAATCGGCTTCCTACTACGCCCATACGTACATCTCCTCTTCACAAATTGTTTGGTCATGATCCTGATTTTTCTCTTCTACGTGTCTTCGAATGTGCTTGTTACCCATTTCTTCACCCCTTCAATACTCATAAACTTTATTTTCGTTCTAAACAATGTGTTTTCCTGGGTTTCAGCAATATGCATAGAGGGTACAAATGTCTTGACACATTCACTGGCAAAATCATAGTTTCTCGACACGTAGTCTTTGATGAACATGTGTTCCCATTCTCTCAAACTCCAACCACATCCACTTGTCCCCCCTCTCCATCTTCAGACACGACTCACCTACCTCTGCCCCTGCCTCATGCAACCACGTTTCCCATCACCTTCGACAACTCTGAAACGATGCCGTCTCACTTGTCTTCTTCGCCTCTTGCACCTGCTTCTTTGGCCTCGCCCACTGTGTTTGCGTCTACCACTCATCCTATCTCTTCTCCAACTCTATTCACCTCACCATCACCGAATGCTCCTGAGTCCCCTGCTCCTGCTGTTGCTGTCGAAACTCCCGCGGCTCGTCCCCACCCAATGCGGACCCGATCTCAGAATCAAATCGTGAAACCAAAATCATTCACTGATGGTACAATTCGTTACCCTCTTCCCAAAGCTTTACTCACTGTTTGTGCTGTACCAGAAGCTCCTTCCAGCTATACTGAGGCCAATAAATATGTTGAATGGAGGTCTGCAATGGATGATGAGTTTTCTGCACTAATGAAAAACGGCACCTGGTCGTTGGTCCCTACTCGTCCAAGAATGAACGTAGTCGGCTCCATGTGGGTTCTTAAAACTAAGAAGAAGTCAAATGGTACTCTTGACAGACGAAAGGCCCGCTTAGTGGCTAAGGGATACCATCAACAGCACGGTATCGACTTCGACGACACTTTCAGTCCTGTCGTGAAGCCTACAACCATCCGAATAGTTCTTAGCATTGCAGTATCTCACAACTGGGAAATACATCAAATTGACATTCAAAATGCCTTCCTACACGGTCTGTTGGCTGAAGAAGTTTACATGCAACAACCCGTAGGCTATGTGGACTCTAACTTCCCGAATCATGTCTGCAAGCTTCATAAAGCTCTTTACGGTTTGAAGCAAGTGCCTCGCGCCTGGTATTCAAGACTCAGTGATCATCTTCTTACCTTGGGCTTTATCAATTCTAGCTCAGACACGTCTCTTTTCATATATACCAACGGCTCAGTTAAGTTGTTTGTTCTCGTCTATGTTGACGACATTTTGATCACTGGCTCCACTTCGAAGGCTATCTCTCGTCTTATTCAAGATCTCAGTCATGAGTTTGCAGTAAAGGACTTGGGTGACTTAAGCTTCTTCCTAGGTATTGAAGCCTCCAGATCCTCTGCTGGTCTGTTTCTCTCTCAACGACAGTATGTATTTAATCTTCTAAAGCGCACCAAAATGACAGAAGCGAAGCCTGTATCATCACCCATGTCCTCGTCACAGCAACTATCTCTGTTTGATGGTGCTCCATGTGCGGATCCCTCACAATATCGTAGTGTTGTTGGCGCTTTACAATATTTGTCCCTGACTCGTCCAGACATCTTTTTTGCAGTTAATAAAGTATGTCAGTTCATGCACAAACCAACTGATCTTCACTGGTCGGCTGTGAAACGAATCCTTCGCTATCTGAAGTTTACTATCGATTTTGGCCTCCAGATTCGACCAGGCTCCTCCACTCAGCTCTCCATTTTTTGTGACGCTGATTGGGCCGGTTGCCCAGACGACCGACGCTCCACCTCCGGATATTGTATCTATTTTGGTCCCAACTTGATCTTCTGGAGCTCCAAAAAGCAGCCGACTGTTGCCCGCTCCAGTACGGAGGCCGAATATCGAGCTGTTGCTCATGCTACTGCCGAGTCACTTTGGCTTCAGTCTCTATTGCGTGAGCTTGGTGTTTTTCTTTCCACAAGACCAGTTGTATGGTGTGACAACATAGGGGCCACTTACCTCACTGCAAATCCGGTTTTCCATGCCCGCACAAAACATGTGGAAATAGATTATCACTTTGTCCGGGAGAAGGTCCAACAAAAGTCACTTGAAGTTCGGTTTATATCCAGTAGAGATCAACTGGCTGACGGTCTTACGAAGCCTCTAGTCTCAACCAAATTTTCACATATGCGAGACAAACTCAATGTCATTCACTGCCCCTTGAGTTTGCAGGGGCGTGTTAAGGATATCACAACATATACAACTAGCCCTGATTCTAAGGGATAACAATCTGCCAGACTTATGGAAACTATGACCCTTAAACATAGGAGAGATCAGTGCAATGGTCACCCATGTATCATGTCCATAATCATAGGAAAATTGATTTGTATTTATCTTGCATTCCGTATTTACCTTGTATACAATTCATCTATATAAAAGTGAGACTCTGCCCTTGAAAGGGACACAGAGAATTACCACTATCTTTGCACTTCTTTCAGTTTTACAAAGGAGTCCATGTTTCAAAATGGCCGATGCTAAAAGATCTATCGATCATTGAATGCGAGAAAGTTGAGATATTTGCTTCTGGAGTTATGAACTTTTAAGAAACAGTTGAAGAGAGGCAGTCTGAGATGTCCATTAAACAGCCCCTTTTCTTGGTGGATGAGGTAAAGAGACTTAAATTAATTAGCTCTCGTAAGATTTCTACTAGAAGATGTGATCTTTATCAAAACGGAATGAATTTTACATCCCAATATCATAAAATAATTTTGATCTCTGCTTAAGTTGATAAATTTAATTAATTAGTCTTTCTAAAATACAGATTTAATTACAATATTATTAATCATTATTAAAGAATACTCAAAACTCATTAAGCTCATAAAGAAATTATTAAATAACAAAAATATCTAAGCATATGAATTAGAAGCAATTGCAAAATTCATAAGCTTAGATATATTATGTAACAAGAAAAATGCTAATTATACTTAAGAAAAAATTATAAAATCTTACATCTCTACATGCCAAATATTGATATGCTAAAAATTATAAAATTTGAATTTCAAGAGAAAACTAACAAAAAAATAAGTTTTGTACGTAAAATTATAAATAGAATTGTAAAAACATATATGTACGTGTGTATGTAACAAATAAGCATATGAATTCCACACACCGGACCACCGCTAATTGTAAAATGGTCAAATCTTGCAATATTACTATTTTCAAGAGGGGAAAAATTGCATGCATTCAGTTTGAATTCCATGACTTTAAGCCGCAAAACCAAAAAGATCAATTAATTATTCCTTAATTGGTTAGCTATTTCTATTATGTTGGATGGGGGCCGGGGTATGTATTAACCCACTATTCCGATGAATTTTACAGCTCTCATTCCCGAGCCTGGAGACATTGAGGATTTGGAGAATGAATATGTTGGAAATTATATGGCAGGATCAAGTCTCCGCCAGTTCCTTTTCCAATATTCAACATTTGGAGATTTTGTTTTGTGAAAAATTGTTGCACGTCTTTCAATCTAATCTACTTACAACAACATTCATGCAAAGTCTAAGTACTCTATATATAGAAGACTGCAGTTCGTTAGAAAGTATATTTGAAAAGCTGGAGGAGGGACAAAATGGTAAAGAATCACAACTAGCTTTAATAGCCCTAAAGTCAAGGACGACAGAAGACGGAGGAGCAGCCAGACATTTTGTACTGTTACCTACACTTACTCGAGTTCATCTTATTGGATTGCCAAAACTCAAGTGGATTTTGGAAGGGGAGCATACTTTGGAATGGCCTTCATTGAAAAAATAGGGGCTGTGGAGATGTGAACAAGTACTCATGAACAGGATTTTGGTTTCAAATTTTTCGACCATGAGTTGCACTCAACAACCCATTGTCGTGGTTAAGGAGGTTGGTTAACAATCCTATCAACTACTCCTCTCTACATATATATATTATTATTCGGACATGTGCTCTTTAATTAGTTTCTCTATATATTCGTGTGTCTTCAACCCCAACAAATTAATTATTAATCCCCGCATAAGAACTGCTAAATGTTTAAGTTTCATATATTGAGAATACTTCCATTGCAACAAACTTTCACGCAATCTTGTATTTAATTCCACTTTGTTGCCCTTACAATAAATTCTAGCAATTAACAAACTTTCACGCAATCTTCAAGGAATTGAATACTAACTCTTATCATCTCTTTTGTTCAATGTTTTTCCTTTACAGTGTACGTTCCCCAACTTGGAGATTGTCATTGCGCTTCAATCCAACCGTATGGCCTAGCAAATTTTCAGATTTTCCTCCATCTTTTCTTACAAGAATGCCAAATCTGTTGGAATTTCAAGTATCTAATAGTGGCTGGGAGGAAATATTCCCTTTTGAACTTCTTACAAGTTATGACACCCAGCCATGCCCACTTTTTTATAGTTTGGAAATTCTTGAGGTGTGGAGATGCAACAAATTGAGAATTTTAGTGCCATCTTCGGTATCTCTTTACAATTTGACATATTTAAATGTATCAAATTGTCACGGATTGATCAACTTAGTTACATCTTCAACAGCCAGAACTCTGCTGCAACTCAAGAAAATGACTATAAGCGAATGCAAAAAGATTACAAAAATTGTAGCAATGGAGGATGGTAAAGCAAATGTGGCGATTACTTTCAACAAATTAACATACTTGAAACTTGATTGCTTACCAAACCTCACAAACTTTTGCTCCGGAGCTTATTCCTTTGGGTTCCCGTCTTTAGAGAGAGTAATTGTGAGATGTTGTCCCAAGATGACTTTCTGTCAGGGAATCTTAAGTACACCAAAGCTGAAAGGAGTACAAGCAACAAAAAAAGATGATTCACATTGGGAGCATGACCTTAATACCACCACACTTCGGCTTTGGGAGTCAAATAACGATGATACTCAATGGTTACTCAGAGAAATGGTAAGTATATTCTCAACTTACAAAACCATAAATTTTTATCTTTGAATGCAATAATCCGTAACTGCAAGTAACCAATATACTCTCCAAATTAACACTATAAATAGTTGAAATATATAATTATTCCAAACTTTGGTATTTTTAGCTATGAAATCACCACTTGTCCCAAAAAGTTAAGTTGATGAAAAGCGTGAGATAGTTATGTATATCATTTCACACTCCCCCTCACAGAGTCACAGGTGGCTCAGACTCCTCCCAATAACTAGGACCATCACGTGGAATATTTAATTAGTTGGGTGAAATATAGAGTCAGGATTTGAACTTAATTAGAACGTCACTTGCTCTGATACCATATGAAACCACTACTTGTCCTAAAAACTTAAACTAATAAGAAGAGGTAGATAGTCATGTATATCCTTTCACATTAGCAACTCCTAATGCTCACGAATGACACAAAAATTTCTCTTATTATACATACCATTAAACACGCAAAAACAACTTAAAAAAAACGGAAAGCCAAGTGAGCGGGATGGTTTGTAGTCTGGAAAGATAGAAATACAATTTATTTATTTGATTCTTTTTTTATTTATGAAAAGCTTCCTTGATGATACTAATTTGATATTTGAAGCTTTTATCTTTATAAATATGTTGTTTTTTGTCAAGCTAGAAGGTTGAGAATTCTAAAGAAGATGAAGATCATCCTTAATATGCATGCAACAGCTAGAATGTCGTTTTTCAAGCAGAATTGGTGAATCCGATGATGATGTTTCTTTCTTTGGAAGTCAGTTGGGCAGGGGTCGACTCTTCATTCCCATTAATGTTAGTGAAATAAAACATAGTTTATTTATGGTTGCTTGTTTTATTATGTCTTCTTTATTTTCTTGATCTCTCTATGTATGAGAGAATGCCAAAAAAAAAGTTTGACATTGTATTGATTTGATACACTCCTCATGAAGTACTGTAGTCCACGACCACGATGGTGCCAAGAAATAAACTTGAATTATAATCCTTTGATTTTAATTTGACCACGTGATCTCCTTTTGATTATGAGTTTTATAATAATATTGTGTTTTCACCTTTTTGTTTGTATAGGATATATAGTTTCTTCAAGTCTATTTCTTTTACAAAGTTGTCTTTTGAAGTGTGAATTTTGGTCTCCATATTATACAATAAATAAACTTGCTCACTAGAAGTGAACGAGACATAGTTAAATTTTGGCTAAATTTTAACTAATTTACTTAAAAAGACATCTACATCAAACTAGGCAAGTGTACAACAATTTTGGTCATCGTGGTTTTTTTCTGGCCGAATCTACCCACCCCAAATCCCAGGCCAAATTATTTTTTGGCCATAAAATATTATTCCCGCTAGAATTCACTCAATCCCGCATGAAGCCTCCTCCGCAAAACTGCTTCCTTACTCTATGAAAACACTACACCATCGCCCAAGGTCACAGACTGAACACGAAACCAACTTTGCACGAAGTCAAGCTGGATCCTTTCTTCTGCCACCGTTGCCGCCCAATGCCTTTTGGTAAGGCCCATCGACGTCGCCAAATGCTGTTTTTTTTTGTCTTTGTCGATTCGTTTGCATCAGGACCAGATTTCTCTACATTACTCTTTTTTCTCTTTTCCATTTCGTTAATGTTTGGTTGCGGTACTTCAAGTTCTTTTCCATTTCTTTGTCGATTTTGGGTCCACTTCAAGTTTTGTCGAATGCCTTCCATTTCTTTTCCCTTTCTTTGTCGATTTTAGGTCCAGTACTTCAAGTTCTAGATTTTTGTCATTTTGGTTCAGCAAGATAGTACTATATTTTGGTTTCCAGTTGTTGAGTTGAGGTTTTTTTTGGTTTCCAGTTGCTGGTGATAATATAGAAGTCTTTATATGTAAAATGAAATAATGAATAAATATTCTAAGTATAAATAGAATTAAAATAAATGAAAATACTAAAATTAATATTTTAATAGAATAGTGATGGATTTGAAAAGTTTGTTATTTGGTGTTGTTGAAAAATAGTTAGCTAAATTTATAAAAGTGAATTTTCTAGTTAAAATTTGGCCCAACTTTAGCTTAGCCACTAATAGTGCTCTTAGATATTGACTTCCCTTGCTCAGATTTCATCAATTCTACAAATTTAAGTGGAAATGACACATTGTATTTTCCTTTGGAATATGGCTACCGATTTTGTGTTGTTATATGACCTATTTTTTCGTTTCACATTGCAACAAAACCTGTCCAAGACAAGACTCCTCAAGTGCATGAAAAATGGCTGCATTAATGGTAGATTTTCTGGGAGGTGAGGTAGGCAAGCAGCAACCTTGAGATTTCGGAAGTGTTTTCGGTTTCAGTATTCCTACACGCCAATATATTTGGCTTCATGTCTATGCGGATGATAAAACGGTGTGTCAAATAAATGTTGTCCTCCCAATATATACCAATTTGCATGCGAATCCGAGTCCAATGTATGCATCTTTTTGTGCAGATTATTGACTAAACTGTATTGGGCTTTCTTGTGTGCAAGAAATAATATGAATTTTGCTTGTTTACAGCAATATATGAGTTGGGTTTGATCTCGAAGGAAGCGAGCAAAACTTTTTCTTGAGGTTTTCTATAGGGAATGATGTGTTTGATCCAAGGTAGCTGAGGAAACCGGTGGTCTTTAGTATGTATATATCCTAAGATGTCTTGGATTCAGTCTAAAGTCAGTCTAAGAGATGGTTTTCTCACTAGCCCTCTCTATCATCCGCTTTCTTCTCCTTTGCCCCATAATAATGATTACCAGAAACAATTAACTCCATCATCATCTGGAAGTAAAATAAGCCCAGCAATTCTTTTTATTATAGTTATCCTAGCCGTTATCTTTTTCGTATCTGGTCTCCTTCACTTGCTTGTTAGATTTCTCACAAAGCATAGATCTTCATTATCAATTATTGAATCCAACAGATACCCAGACATGTCTGGGTCTGATGCTTTTCAGAGACAGTTGCAGCAACTCTTTCATCTTCATGATTCTGGCCTAGATCAAGCTTTAATAGATGCCCTCCCTATCTTTCTTTATAAAGAGATAATGGATCTGAAAGAGCCATTTGACTGTGCAGTTTGCCTTTGTGAATTTGTTGTTTTGAAGATTTGAGGGAAGATGGGATTTTGAGCAATGGGGGGAAGTGGGGTTCTTTCAGGTCAAAAGCCTGCAGAGAATGGGATTGTCAGTGAAAAGAAGGTATTTTCTGTAAGATTAGGCAAATTTAGAAGCTCAAATGATGGAGGAATTGAGAGAAGAGAGAGAGAGACTAGTAGTTAGGGCTGTAAAACGGTCGGTCCGGACCGAATGGACCGGATCGAAAGTCTCCATGTTCGATTTCGGTCCAATAAGTAGGGATATTTCGGTCTTCAGTCCGGTCTCGGGGTGGGGATTTCTCGGACCGGACCGATCGAACCCAAAAATTTTTATTTTTATTTTTATAAATATATTATTTTATATAATAATTGTATAATAAATTATGTAATTAATAAATATGTTATTAATACTTGTTAATATTCTATAAATTAACAATATTTTATATATATCTTCATCTAACCTATCACTATTAACAATATAAAATTTTAAATATGTTATTAACACTTGTTAATATTCTATCAATTAACTAGTATATAATATCAATTAGTTAATTATATAGTAATTATATAAATTAATAATGTAATTTTCATCTAATTTATTATCATTGACCATATAAAATATTTTTTTATTGAGTTTGTTACATAATCCACTTTAATAAGTCACTTAGTTTAATTTAGTATTTTAAATAAATTTTTTTTATTAATTGATTTAAAAAAAAACCGAATCGAATGAACCATACCGGACCGGTCCGATCCTTATGGGTGTTCGATCTGGTTCGGTCCCAAAAAAATGGTGGACCGGACCGACCTATTTACACCCCTATTAGTAGTAGTAATTTGGATGCAAGAAGATGTTACTCTTTGGTAGGGGTGTAAAACAGTCGGTCCGGTCCGGTCTGTTCATGGACCAAACCTTTTCGGCCCACCATTTTTTCCAGATCAGACCGGACCGAACACCCATAGGGACATAGGTCCGGCCTATTTTATTTTTTCTTTTTTTAAATCAATTAATAAAAAAATATTAAAAATATTAAATTAAACTAAGTGACTTATTAATGTGGATTATGTAACAAACTCAATAAAAAAATATTTTATATGGTCAATGATAATAAATTATATGAAAATTACATTATTAATTTATATAATTACTATATAATTAACTAATTGATATTATATATTAATTAATTGATAGAATATTAACAAGTGTTAATAACATATTTAAAATTTTATATTGTTAATAATGATAGGTTAGATGAAGATATATTGTTAGTAGTATTAGTTATAAACTTACATTAGTCATAGTGATATTAATAATTTAATACTATATATAGTTATAGACTTATAGTGATTTCTTTATAATTATAGACTATAGTTATAGTGATTTAGTTTAGTTATCAATTTATAATTATATAATTATATTGATGATGTTAATTGTTACTTTGTTACTAACTTAGAGAATGTAAATATATTATAATTTTATATTGTAAATAGGGATAGGTTAGATGAAAATTACATAATTTATTATACAATTATCATATAAAATAATATATTTATAAAAATAAAAAATAATAATTTTTAAGTTCGGTCGGTCCGGTCCAAGGAATCCCCATCCCAGCACTGGACCGAAGACTGAAATACCCCTACTTATTGGACCGAAACCGACCATGGAGATTTTCGGTCCAATCCGGTCTGGACCGAACCGGTCGGTTTCTCTAATCCGGACCGACCATTTTACACCCTTAATCTTTGGGATCATATCAATATGGGTTACTCAGAATTTACAATAAACTAAGAAAAGTAGATATTTAACACAAAAGTAAATTTGCTGCTATTCACTGATATTGATGAAATATTACACAAAATCGCATTCGGAGTATGCTTATAAGTGTTTAAGTCAAGAGACTTGGATGCCAAAGAATAAAGCTCGGCGAGTAAATTCAAACTACAAGACAACACCTCAAGTACTCAATATGTCTCCATGAGCTCTCTCTCTCTCTCTCTCTCTCTCTCTCTCTCTCTCTCTCTCTGCCTCTAACGGCAAAATCAATTTTAAGAATTCCTTACTGGAATGTTATGAAATAATGTACATAAAACACCTACAAATGGACGAAAAATGTAAAAGGAAAAGAAGTGTGAAGCCATGATCCAAAACTAATGCAAAATCAGCTCCAATTGAAACAGTAGATTGCACTAATAGTCTAATACCACAAGCAGCAAGAAAGTTATGTGCTGTGCATCATAATCTTTAACACACTGAAAGGCCCATCCAAACTCACAAACCACGAGGGAAATTGTTGATCTGCCCTTCCTCCAAAATATCTTCGTTGTTGAACTTATAAGCTATCCTCATTCGCATGACAAGAGATTTCTGAAAATAAAATGAACTTCGTAATTTTGATTATCAAGCATCTCATACACAAACAAGGGTGAAAATTCCTTAAGATATGGTTCAGTAGAACAATACAAGCCATAGGATCCCGGACCACATGAAAAAAAATAAAAAAGTCATGATACCCAACACTAGGTAGTAGGAAAAAGTCTTTGTTCAGTAGAGCTTACTGGATTCCACAAACAAGTAATAAACACCACGAAACCAGTCAGAAGCAATAATAAATTAATTCATCAATTCATCTCATAAATTCCATCGAGTTGACAGGCTATTTCCAATAAAATATAAGGATAAAAACACCCCGACTTTCACCGACGTTAGTGTCTGTTGTTTGTCTTCTTTGCTAAACATCAACTATAACATGGACTGTTGAAAGACATTCCATGCAGCTACAAAGGCTCCACTAAAAGAAAAGGACAACTTGTCACAGATTATTGTTGGTTGTTTGTGTTCTTTGGTAATATAATATTGATTCTACAATTCTGTCCATTTTAAGAATGAATTCTGTCAGCTATATAGAAATAGGAAGTCTGAAGAAAAAATAAACCCCCGCAGTTCACTAATCTATTATGATTGTTTCCACATCCCAGCAGCACTTCTATGGGGACTAAGCTAAGCCTGAGGCTTCAAGTTTCAGTGAGTTGTTAATCTAGATGATAATGGATTAAAATTTCCACTTCATTTATTAAGAAAACAACATTTTGAACAACTCTACGGACTCCTTACATGTCTGCCTCTTGTACATTGACTCAGCTACTAACAACATCTCTATATCTGGTACCATTACCACAGATCTAGGGGAAGTCAATGTGCAGACCCGCTTTCCAAGACCCATTGCATCTTGCAAGTAGCTATATTTCAAGCTCTAGTCTCAAGGTAGGATTGATTCAAAGGCTCCCACACTCCCGGTAGTGTCCCCCAGAGCATGTTTTTACCCTGCTCGCTTGAGCCTTTCTACTTCTGATTGAGAAATCTGCATCCTCATCCCTCCAGTTACGTCTCCCACCCTCTTAACAATCCACAAGCCCCAGCATATGCTCCTCAATGATCGGAAAATAAATAAAACACATAGCAAACTGCAACAGACTCCATCACCTCCACTACAGCAGACTGAACCACTGAACAATGGTACTACTCACAACTATCATCAAATCAGTTAATCTTCTAAGCCCCCTCCCTCCTTTTTTCTATTTTATCGTGGACACAACTCCAGCCAACAGAAACATACTCATCAACAGAGTAAACTCTATAAACTGGCTGGAGGATCTGATATCTCTAGAACCAGAGCCCCAGCTCGCCCATAAAATTTCCAATCTTAGCTTCGTGGGGAACATTATAGCAGGCTTCTGTCTTGAAGAATATGGCAATTCCACCTACATTTCCACCCTCACAAATTCAGATGATAGAAATAGAGCTCTACGACACAGCCCATGGAACATTCGGGGCATTCTCCTGTTTCTTAAGGAGTGGTGAGTTGAACTTACCCATTCACCAAATCAACTTCTCCCACCAGATCACCTGTCTGAACTAACTGCTAGATCACTAGCTGAAATTATTGGGAACCTTAAATGATGTTGACTGCAAGTCTGTTTTAGAGTCAGCAAAACTTCATACCTCTGAGCCAACGTGACCCTCATTGATGAACCTCTCCCACCTAATCTATTCCTTCAATTCTCCAATACCAGCAAAACATGGATACAGTTCACGTATGTCTCGGACCTTTGCCACAAGTGTGGAAGTATAGGACATCCAGACTACTACTGTATCTTCAATCCATCCCACTCTCCAATCGAGTACCGATTCTACAGGCCACAAATGAAACTTGAATGGAGGAGGCCCAAAAAACCATCCCCATCTACCCAGGCCACTGTGAACAGCCACCAAAGGCCAGAACATCCAAACTAATATCCCCCTGAAAGGGAAAGGAATTCCCCCAGCCAGTTTGACCCTGCCTAGATCTGATTAAACTGAACCCATCATCTATAAAAATCCACCCTCCACGAGGATTCTTTCCCATTTCTACCTCTGCCATCTCGATGCCACATGAAAATATAAACCCTCAAAACCTTCAAAAATGGCAACAGGAAATGGTGACAAATATTCTGAACCTTATTGAGGAAGATTTAAATATACCCATAATCAAGCATTGATTGAAATCTTCAAGATGAAATCAGAAACTGGAAGTTGCAAATCGACCCATGCATAAAGGAGAAGCCATTGCTGAATATAAAGTGGAGGTTAGGCTGGAATCCGTTCACATCTTTGATATATCATAGGGAATATGCTCGGGAATGCCTTTGGAGAAGAGGAGATTTCTACTCAAATTCTCTTCCAAAGCTGAATGTTAGAAAAGGGAAATGGACAAAAACACCTCAACTGGGGAGCTAAGCCCACTCAGTTTGTCTGTTTTGCAGGAACACCACATGGCCCAAAAGCGGACCTTGAAGATGGATGCAAACCAAAGGAAAAAGGAATCAATGGGTCAGAAAATTAAAAAATGCTCCCAGCTCACCCACCATCTCAAACCAAGAAAAGATGTTATTTGCAAGACCAAAGCACTCACTTGGGTGGGCAAAAAAAACTTAAAAGATCTCAACTCATGATTGCTGAGGAGGGGATCCTAATCAAGCCCAAATGTTACCATGATTGCATGGAATTGTCAATGGCTAGCCCATCCATTGAAATTCAAACTCTACATGCACTTATCAGAAGTGAAAACCCGACTATATCTTTTTATCCAAAACCAAACTATAATACCCCAAGTGTAGCACAAGAGGGTGGTGAATGGATCCCACAATGCTCGAGATAGTGAAGGTTTAACCCTTTATAATAATTTTAAGAAGCTCCAATTATAACTTTGACTAATGCTTTTGAGTGTAGGCCCAAAAATGGCTTGGGCTTCCTTGGCCATTACAGATGATATCAAAGCCAATCCCAACCAAAGTCTGGGATTTGAGCCATGCCACCAATGGTGGAATGGCCACTACTGTCCTATAGGTCTTTGCAATACCATCTACAAGGAAATCTCTAAATCCTTGCAAATCACTTCAAAAATAATATCCTCACACAATCTGCCCTTGGTACAAAATAATATCCTTCAAAAATAATACCCAAAGTAAACTTTTTACTTTACATGATCGAGAGATGTGGCTTTGGTATGAAATGGCGTACATGGATCCATCAGTGTATCTCTACGGCTTGTTTCTCTATATTGGTGAATGGCATGCCAAAAGGCTTCTTTAAAAGCTCACTAGGATTGAGACAAGGCAACCGTCTATCTCTGCTACTCTTTGTTTGTGTGATGGAAGCTTTTAGTAAGATGATTTCAGGTGTAATGGAGGGTGGGTTCATATCTGGAATGGGGACGGCAATTACTGGCTCGCTCAACATATCTCATCTATTATTCGCCGATGATACCTTAATCTTTGTGGGGCCAGCCATGATCAAATTCTAGCCTTGAGGGCCCTCCTATTATGCTTTGAAGCTGCATCAAGGTTAACAGTGAAACTTGGCCCAAATCAAAAGCAAAATCAGTGGGGGGGGAGCGGGGGGGATAAATGACAAGTTTAAATTCCACTTGGTGAAATGGGCCACAATTTGCTCTCCGGTATTCAAAACTTGAAATCTTACAACAAAGCCTTGCTTGGCAAATGGTTATGGATATATCACTATGAACGGGAGGTGCCTTGTGGAGAATCATCATCGAATTGAAGCATGGGGAACCATGAGGAGGATGGTGCTCTAATGAGGTGAGTGGGCCTATGGAGTGGGGCTATGGAAGCATATAAGAAGAGGTTGGGATACATATGCAAGAAATATCCGCTTTACTAAGGGTAATGGATCCAAGGTAAAATTTTGGCATGAAGTATGGTGATAGGGCACTCAAGGAAGTTTATCCACAAGTTTATGGCTTAGCAAGAATAAGAGAAGCCTCAATTGTGGATCATTAATCATCTCCAAAGGTATTCCCCAATGGAATGTTACATTCCTCAAAGATGCACAAGATTGGGAATCATTAATCATCTCCAATGGTATTCCCCAATGGAATGTTACATTCCTCAAAGATGCACAAGATTGGGAAAATTGATATTTTTTTGGCGTTCTTTGACCATGTGTACTCCACCCATTTGTCGGGGGGAGTTGAAGACAAGATATTTTGGTGCCCTTCTAAGAAAGGATATTCACAGTCCGCTCTTTCTACCAAACCATGACCACGCACAACACAAATCCGGAAGAGCATTTGGAAGACAAAGGCACCTCTAAAGGCAGAATTTTTAGTATGGACGGCTTCTTTGGGGAAGATTCTTACTCTAGACAACTTGAGGAAACGCCGAATCATAGTCATGGATTGGTGTTGTATGTGTAAGAAGAACGGAGAGTCCATTGACCATCTACTACTTCATTGTGAGATTGTCATGACTTTGTGGAATGAAGTCTTTATCCAGTTGGGACTAGCTTGAGTGATGCTGAGAAGGGTAAGCGACCTCCTAGCTTCCTGGAGAGGCATTCGGCGCAATCTAAAATTGCATCAATATGGAAGATGGTCCCAATATGCCTATGGTGATACATTTGGAGGGAGAGGAATGAAAAAAGTTTTGAAGACCAAAAGCGGTCAATGGATGAGCTTAGAAACTTATTTTCAATACTTTACTCACTCCATTGGTCAATTGTAATTGATTTTCATGGCATTGCCTTCTATGAATTCCTTGTATCACTAAACTAGCACGCTTTAGGCATTGCTCTTTGTATATGTCCCGTAGGCTCTTGCCTACTCTTTTGATCAATAATTTTTTTTTTTTTTTTTTATGCCGGGAAACCTCTCCAAGGCAGGGCCCTTTGGACCCACCACTGCAGAGTAAACCCTGGTCCCGTGCACTGCATCCTTGGAAGTTTCCCTATACGAAACTGGTTAAATCGCTGGCTTTTCAAGAGGGGATGTGGCCCCAGAGGATTGTTTGCACCCATTAGGTGTTAAACCTTGGACTTTGAAATGAGTGATACCCCAAGAACAAGGCCTTCACCACTTGGGCCAACCCCTTGGGGTTAATAAATAAAAATTTGTTTACCGATCAAAAAACAATCTGCCTGTTCAAGGCCAGCATATCCAGGATTACTCCATATTGGTTTATGAGCTTTTTCACACACTGAAACAGAAAAAATAGAAAAGCAGGCCTAATGGCAATAAAGGCAATTATGGAGAAGCTTACAACAGAATGAAGTGAAATTTTATCTTGACATTCCTTAAAAACTTTAGGTGTGATGAGAAATGGGTTGCGGCCAACAAACAATGTTTGTGACTCCAACATACTGTATAATGACAAATGTTAGCCCCTTTCATCTAGATGACTACAGCAAGGTGACGCTCTCCCACCTTTCCTTCATTTTTTACTTAGATGTCCCATCAGGCTCATACTCCAAGAAGAAAAACTAGGTCTCTTGCGTGGACTCAAAGTTAGCAGATCAGCTCCAACAATTTCACTTCCTTCTGCGTATGAGTTGTTGTATTCACCCATGTAGCACATGAAGAGGCCTGTACCGTGCTAAAATGCTTGGACATCAACTGACTTTGGTGAGGGCAGAACATCAATCCCACAAAATCCAGTGTTCATTTAGCAAGAACATCTTCAATATCACAAAATCTAGTGTTCACTTTAGCAAGAACATGCCTCCGCGGGCATCCGAGGCTATATCCTCGATGCTTAATAAGAAGATGAAGCCCAACAAGGCAAAGTATCATGGATTCCCGACCTTCACCATCTACTTAAGAAAGAAGCTTTCATAGAGATCATAGAGAAAATCAATATAAGATACAAGGTTGGAAAGTGAAAGTCTTGTCCCAAGCAACCAGGACCACTCTCACCAAGACAATCGCTTCTGCACTCTCCTCCTACAGCACGACTACTTTCCTATTCCCAAAAACCCTCTGTTCATCTCTACATACAATGCTCAAAAACTTTTAGTGGGGTTTTAACAGACGCAGGAATTTTACCCCAAGTCATTGGATACTATCTAATTGCCCAAAGAGGTTTGAGGGTTATGATTAAGAAAATTGAATGACATCAACAAAGCTCATGTTGCCAGGCTTAGATGGTCTATCCAAAGTAACTCCAGTATCTGAAATACTACTACAACAGTATAGATCTAGAGTAACTCCAGTATCTGAAATACTACTACAACAGTATAGATCTAGAGTACTAATAAATCAAGTAACCTGATTGGGAAAGGCCCCTGTTACAACATGAGAGGTGGTCAAAAGGAGCATGTACGGGGATGATCCATGGATCCGTAGCCTAAAAACTTTCGGACCCCAACCTGCATCACAATAAGTTCCATGCCAATGATGCCATTGAGAAGCTCGAGTCTCGGATGTCATAAAATTACTCCCACGGGACAGGATGAGCTTAAAATATGGATCTAAGAGTTTTGACAACAAGACCACCGAAAACATTCTTTTTATATATATATATAAGTAAAGACCACCAAAAACATAATATTTGATTAGCAAAGTTGTCCTCAAAACCCCAGTCCCCTTGATCCCAGGAAGTGGAAACATCTTTGGTCAATCCCTCCACCCCCACCCCCCCCCCCCCCCTTCTCCCTCTCTCCACGAATGATTAAAACCAATGATTTGGAAGGTTGTCTAAAAACTTTTACCTGCCAGAACCACATTGGCCAAATTCATATGCATTGAAGAGCACAAAGATGTATCATGCCCTCTCTGCAATTCGATTCTTGAGACAATTAACACCTATTGGCATCATGTCATTTCTTTCAAGTGCACTTAAGAGTCATATTGGCCCTATAAATATCCAGGCATTCATTGTAGATCCATTGACAGATTGCATAAGTCATTTAAACCCCTGAATTTTTACTCAATACCCAGCTGGATGAAGCTTGCTCTTTCCTTTTGTTCAAAGCTATTGCAATGATATGGCATGGCTTCTAAGAAGTAACGTAGTCCACAACCAGGAAATCCTGGATACACTTGCATGGATTACAACAGCAAAAAGACGTACAACAATGACAAAGAATCTTGGCAATCCACGTCCAGCCGCCAAAAGATGGAACCATGGCTCCTCCCCACGAACATGTAAAATTGAACTTTGATATGGCAGTGAGGAAGGCTTTTAAGATGCTTGCATAAGTGTGTCATGACAAAAAAAATTCCTCTTCAGGCCTGGACAAATAGAGTTTCGCCAGATGATCCCACTACCAAAGAAGCAAGAACAAAACTTTTGGTGGTAAACCAAGCAAAAAGCTTAGGCATGGAGAACCCAATCTTGGAAGGCAACTCCCTAGACATGATCATGGAAATTCAAAACGAGCATATCACATAGGATTAGAAGATCTCCCCCATATAAAGAACATCCTCTGGAACATTAGACGTCCAGTCCAAGAAAGCCGTTAAAATCCACCTAAGTGCCAACTTTATTGCACACAAGCTAAATGGGCCAGAACCAATAATATTATTGGAAACATTCCCACTCAGACCATCTCTCACATTCACAACCAAACCTTTAATTTCGACACCCCCACCCCCTTTATTTCTATAGCTTTATGTTTTGACTATAGCAGCACAAGCTCGGATTAACATCAATTCCCACATGGGAGACCCAAAAGAAAATTCATAACATTCTAAAAAGAAAGTTAAAAAAAAAAAAAAAAAAAAAAAAAGACCAGCTGGAGATAAGTAAATTTTTTTTTTTTTTATAAGTAAATGATGTGGATAAGTAAATATTACAGACATAACTAAATTAAATCAAGGTTAAGAAAAAATGGGGCTATTAGGATAACAAAGTGAAGCATGGTAAGCACTGTCATAAAATTCAGGTTCACATCCGCACAGATATATAAAACATATGCAAGTTACCTTTCCATGTTGGCTGTTAGTAACCATCAAATTTTGTGTTATGGATCCATTACCACTTGCAGGGAGAGTATTGCTGCTAGCTGGATCTAAGTGCAGTTGAAGAAACTGTGGATTCAAAATCACAAGAGATTTCAGAACTGCAATCTTGAAGGAAAGAAAATAAACCTAATAATTCAAGATACTTAGAAATCAGACAACATGAGTGATTCATCTACGTTGAGAGAAAATAATATCACCTATAAATACATAAGAAGGCAGGAGACATACTTGAAAACAGCAAGTACAATACCACAGAAAAAGGGAGCGTCCAATGATAAGTTCACAGATTAAACAATAGTAAAATAGACATATTTAGTAGCCCATTAGCTGGCATTACCTTCGGAACTGCTGCCTGGAAAATAAAATCTGTATAGATATTTTGTGACAAATTCGTAAAAGTAGCCAGTATCGTTGTTTTCTGGGGGTTTCCAGGTGCCTTAGAGAAGTCAAACGTTATTCTCAAGGAGCTGCTCTCAAACGCAACAATAGATGGATAAACTGGACCATTGTCTTCTGTTCAGAAAGAAAATTGTATCACTACTTTGAATGAGAATATATCTGCCAAAATGATCTCCACGTGACACCAAATATTACCAGGCATTGGTGGATTGGGGGAAAAGCCCCCCAACAAATCCATCATAGGATCAGCCCCAGCACTAGTGGCTCGTGTAGAGAGTGAAGGCGGGGATGAAATTTCTCCCAATGATGCAACTGGTGATTTGTCACCTTGACTGTTAGATAATATGTCAGTTATGGATGAGCTACTTTGTGTGGGCGGCGTTTCAATAGACAAGAGATCCAGCAGAATATCCGTGCCAGTTCTTGGAGCCTCCTTTGTACCAGAAATTGCTGAAAGAAAACACAAATGATATGCATTGGTTAAGACTATATCAATTCATGACAATGTTGGAAAGGGCAGTTTGGAAGCCATTAGTGTGCAACACTCTGGAGGATTATCCCTTCGTGCTCATCCTGGTGTCTTTGACTCTGTGGAGAGAAAGAAATGACCGTAGTTTTGAGGACTTGAGAAATTAGTGCTGAAGCTCAAGTCTCTCTTTCTTAATGCCCACTTTTAGAAATGAGCCCTCCAGAAATGATGCATCAAAGGTATCACTTGTTAATCATGCAGAAGGGAAGAGTTCCAGATCAAGGGTCCGAAAACAAAAACAGTATTTTGGAAAATGCTTACTCCAGACTTATTTCATTAAAAGCCAAAAGACTTATAAGAAAAAGTGGATCGTCAATGCCAAAAAAAGGTGCAAATGCTTAGAAATAAAAAATCAATTTTCAGTGTTTTTTAGCCAATTTATGCCATAGCATGTTCCAATACTAACCAGTTTGATTTAATCCTGGTAAAAGATCAACACCACCAAGAAGATCTTGAAGAAAACCACCACCAGAAGAGCTAGGTGCGGGGACATCATCTGAACTTAGATCAAGTAAATCTACAAGAGGTGCTGCAGGAGGTTTAGCAACTCCGTTGGGGAGATTAAGTGATGCTGAATTGGAAGTTGAAACTATTGCTGGCGACGAACCGGCCCTCCTTCCAATGAAAGTTGCCTCATCTAGAACAGGCATCCTTTCAACCAGAGCAGACCTAAACAGACTCATCCATCAGCTTTCTAATATAAAATCTGCTTCAATAAAGAAATCATTCCCAGTGGAAGCAGGGTGGGGGAGAAAAAAGGAGAGGATTAAACGGAAGCTCTTAATGATTTAAGTATACAATTATTTACAGCATACCTAATATTCTGATGCTTCTCAATAACAGAATTGAATTCAATGGATCTCTGCTGCAATTCAAGCACAAGACTTCCTCTGTTTTGAATGATAATATCTCGAATCCTCCTATCAATATTATTTAGTTAACAATCAAACTTTCATGACAAAAGAAGAGATGAGAAGGAATTTGTTTGATTCTTCTTTTGGAACTTGTTTGATCCTTTTTTTTACCAGTATTATTTAGAAAAGATTGGCTAACTTTAGGAGACTCAAGGAACTAGCAAGGACCAAGTCCAAAAAAGTCACATTATTAAAGACGACTTCCAAAGCAAATCCACAAACCAATTTTATATATTTATAAAAATATATTTATGTATATACATAGTGAGAGAGAGAGATTCAACTATATCAGAAGAAATTAAGCAACAAGTTGCAAAACCCGAAAGTGGAAAACCCTCCAGCTATCAAAACGTAGAATGTAAACATTTTACTAGAACTCTACACCTCCAACAAAACAGCAGGGAAACTAGAAATAAACACATATCATGGCAAAAAAAATTGATAAGCATATATCATGGCAAAAAAATTAAAGCGAAAATCAAACCAAAAGTTGGAAGATTGTAAACATACTCTGAACAAGACGGAAAACGAGAAGAGAGCTTTAACAGAGCAATCAAAGACATTGATTTAGTTGTGAGATCTGATGTATGGCGCTTAATGGCAAGCTCTACAACGTCCACAGCATCAGATCCTGTTACCTGTTTCAAAAACCTTAAGTTAATTGGGAGAAACAGATACATGGATGACAAACAAAAGGGTCTAAACATCCATTTGTTACCAAACAATTTAATCAGATGCTGCAGTTATTGAATCAATTTAGCCCACATATGTTTATCTTTACGCAGATAACCTCGCATAATCTGGATGACTCATCTATGACATCATTTAACTTATCATTTTGATTTGAACCTATGAAATTACAGTGAGCAAGGAGGGAGAAGCAAAAGATATTTAAATTACCTCTCTTTTCTGTTGCTGAATCTTATTTTGCCCATGTTTCTATGTTAAATTATCACTAGTCCCAAAAGCTTGAGTTTTAGGAAATATGAATTATTTAAACACTTGGTCATTATTGTAACGCTCCTACTTACTGAATGGGCCCAAATGAGGGAATTTTAACATTTTTTTAATGGGAGGCAAAGTGGAGTCAGGAGGCAAACTGAGGATCGATCACCAACTCTAAAATCACATTGAGTTAACACTTGTTCCAAAAAATTCCTAAAATATCACTTAACCATTATTTTAGCATTCCACACCCATTAAATCAGTAAGACATTGCATTCTCTTGTATACTTCCAGTGTACTTGGGTATGCCTAATTACATGGTTTTAATAAATTTCTTACTTATAAAAAAAATATTATGCCATAGCCCCAGAAACCCCCCCCCCCCCCCCCCCCCAAAAAAAAAAAAATCGAAACTTAAGGAAACAACAAAGAAGAGAGAACTTATTCAAAACAATGTCTACAGATTGCTTTATCCTGCATTACACTGGAAGTTCATGCATTATAACACATGGATGAGGTTGAACTCACAGTTATTGGATTCTCTATATCAAGCAACCCAACATTATTGATCAACATGTCACCATATTCTCCTATACACCAAACTGCCACTCGAACAAGGGTTTCCTGGTGAAAATGTTGAAACAATCCTCTTAGGAAGAACAAGTCTGTATGAATGGAATGTATGCTTAAAAATTCGAGATGATTGGAGCTCCATATTGATAAGTATATTGCACATATTTTCCAGTGGGGGGCAAAAACCAATTACCTGTTCAGCTGATGTTTGGAATGCTCTGTATAATGCCCTTACAGAATATCCATGGAGATCAGAAGCATTGCTTATCACAACAATAAGAGCATGCCAGGCTTCATCTTTCACAAAATTTCCAGCCTACTAAGCACAGCATAAAGATAAGTACCTCCTAAAAACAAAATACATAATTGAGTATGCTACGAAAAATTGACTTTGCTCTCGGACACCCGGTGCCAATAAAAAAAAAGTACGCTAAGAAAAAAATGGATGAAAAGATTAACAAACATCAGACAAGGCACTTTCATGCCAGAGAAAATTATATAGATTGCACGATATAATTTTCTGTATGAAGTTTTGAGAAGAAGCATTAGGGCATATGGTGACAGAAAATGTGAATTGTATCTTATACACTTGAAAAAAAATGTTTTCAAAAATGTTTTCAAGTGTCTGCTGAGGTGCAACCCCATCACCTTCATCTACAGAGATCCAAATAGTTCCATATTTCAACACAAAATGGTGGATGACAAGAAAGACGGCCAAGGGCACGTTTGAAGATCTGGAAAGAGATATCGTGACTAGGAGGTGTTTCATGTTTCGTTTTTTTTTTTTTTTTTTTTTTTTGGTGGGGGGGGGGGGGGGGAGTTATTAACCTGGAATTAGCATTTTTTATAAGTATGATTTTATTCGAAGGGCTAAATTATGCTAGGGTGATGCCCTTTTAATCTTGATAGGCCTCAGTCCTCATATATAGATTGGTGAGATTTTATAAGAAGTTAAGATATCCGATAAGTTAAGGGTTCTTATCCAAGAGATATCAAAGTGAAAAACAGTTACATTCTTTTTTTGCCTAAAATAAAAATAGGTGCCATGGTTTCGTGTTACATGCAGTTTTATCCACAAGTCAAATTCAAGCAAATAAAAGATTTGGCTCCACTAATTCAAGCCTAACTTGGAAAATGTCTACTTTACATTTTGTAGATCCATTCAAACAGTTACTGTTAGTACCCCACCATGGTTTCTCTTATTAAAAAAACTAGAAGACTGTTGACTGCTCGATGGCAACTGTTGTTACAGAGTTCGACATCGTTATGATCTGTAAGTAATCCAACTAACGCATTTAAAAGCAGGTAAGGTCCATGGATGTTAACGAGTCAGTGGCCCATCATGATTTATCTCTTACTAAAAACTAGAAGAGTGCACTAAAGTATACAGGAAGTATACAAGGGAATCTCATAAAATTACACTTAAGATTTCATGAATCAAGAGAAGGCCAGCAAAATTAGAGAAATCTTGAAGATTGAGCAGTACAGACGACTACTCAAACAAGAATCTAAAGAATGAAGACTTCAACATATAACAGTAAGTTCTGTTGAAAGTCAAATTATTACTATGCTTTTCATACCAAATTATCCACTAAGCAAAGCAGCCACCATAACATGGGAAGGACAGGGAAAAGCAAAGGTTAAAAGAACATGGACGGGAGTCCAAAAAAGAAAACGGTAGCCTATGACTTAATAGTACATATGGCCCTTAGTGGAAGCAGAATCACTATAGCTTTGGTCTAACTAATTCTAACTATAAACCTTGTTAGAGATTAAATGCAATCATGTAAAATTGCTCTCTTTGTGCTTTTTGGATTTGAGATGTAAGTCCTCCTTTCAACCTCTCGACACATAGAAACCAGATTTGAGAAGCAAAGAGAGGAGGTTTTGAGCTGAAGTGAGCTCTCTCCTCCAAGCCTGAGGGCTTTGATGTGTGAAAGTAAGATTTTCATCCTCTCCAGATTTGAGGTTGGGGTCCTGATGTTTGGTTTGGCTGGGTTTGGTTAGATCCACGAGGGATTCGTGTTCCCTCATGGATGTGACTACCTTACTAGTGTTTGGCCGTTGGAGGTGGTTGCTTTGGTTGGATTTTCATTAGAGGGATTTCGAGGTTCAAAAAGGATCCTCAACAATGAGACCCTTTCACGTTTTAAGGTGTGAGAAACAGCAGTGAAGACTACTGCAGCAGCCATAGAGGGTTGAAGCTTTATTGCCATGAAGAATAGCCAAACTACCGAAGATCTTGATGCTCTTTTCTTTATGAATCCTCCTCTCAGTTGCTAGGGTAACATCTATTGACTCACCATTGTGAAGAGAAATCACTCTAGTTGTAGGTGTTGATCATGTTAGGAATTTTTTTTGCTTGCTGTCATACACCCGATTTTAATTAGCGATTGTATTCTCTTAGTGGCCGGTTGTTTTTATCCATATCAGGTCTTACTGCTGAAAGAATTGGACAGTAGATTACCGTTTATACAGTCCTTCTGAGTTAATGCTATTTTTTTATGGATAGGTAGATCTAATGCTATTCACTTACCCGGGGAAAAAAAAGCAAGGAACAAAATGTTTATTGACATAATGCAGAAAACAACCAAGGGTACAGACAGACTTTTTTTTTTTTTTACAAGTGCCCAGAGTACAGACAGACCAATACCAAAACACTGAAATGTTCCAGAAAAGCATCAAACAAACAGTCTTCAATGTAATGAAACACACAGAGGATATGGTACCATGCTTTATACCTCCGAGAGAACCTTGAGCATCTGATCAATGTACCATATCTTCTCAGATGAAAACCTAAAGCACCAAGAAGTGAATGTAAATCAACTATTGCTGGTAGGAATTCCAATTAGTTCATGCGATATACTGTGCTCAACTAATCCCACTCTATGCAGCATTTATTATCCAAAGATTCAACAGAAATACATAAATGCATAGCCATGTTCCAGATGCCACACGAAAAGGAAATAGTAACTACGTTCTTTATATCAGTAATTAGGATTTCCTTCAAGACACGGACGAAACCCAAGTGTATATGAAAGAAGTACCCGATTAGCAAGAAGGAAAACAAGAACTAGGGGAGCCAAAGCTACTATGAGCCGACATCCAAACACAGTATTTTTAGCACTAGAATTAGGCTCCTCCACTTTCTTTTCACAATATTCAAAGTCTCGTGCCTCCAAGATTACCACATCCAGACTCCTCCAAATAGTCAGTAACTCCAAGAGCATTTGAGGCATCACCCAAGCAACGCCATAAATATTGAATAATGGGGCCCAAATTCATCTAGCTACATCATAGTACAACAATAACTGATCAATTATTTCCCCACTCTTCTTACATATACAACACCAATCCGTTACTAATATTTCTCTTTCTCAAATTATCCACAGCAGGATACTCCCCAATGCAGATGTCCATTCAAACCTGCAAAGAGGCTTTGTTCCTCCAAACTCCTTTACAAGGAAAAAGAATAATTGCAGAACGTAATGCATGATATAAAGTTATGACCTCAAAGCTCCTCATTTTGGATGAAATCCACCTTATCCAACACCTCCCATCCTGATAGAGTACAATATACTTAAGAATGACAAAAAGGACAACAATTCCCAACGAATTGCTGATCGGATAAACATCTACATTGAAAAACAACAGCTCCAAAAACTTAAACTATTAGGAAGCGGATCAACAATAAATATCAAGCTCACAAATACTTGCACCTCATGTGTAATTCCACCAAATAACGATGAACTACCATTGCAAGTCCAAAAAAGAAAAAATAAACAGTGTGGAGGTCAAAAAGACTTGAACCAAGGTATTTTTAGTTAAAAAGGGCTCCAATACCATCTTAGGAAACACGATCCACACTCATCAAAAAAACAAAACATAGATCCCCAAAACACAAAGCTATTAGGAAGTGGACAAGCTCACAAAAATGAACACTGACAATCTACATAATAAGGAGAATGATTCAAATCCCAATATGTGTCGAAATACCTTGTTTGGAGGATAATGAATGCTTAAGTTGCTTCAGAAGTACATAGAAAAACATGCGACTGAAATGGCCACTGCAAGTAGGGCTGTAAAACGGTCGGTCCAGACCAAATAGACCGACCGGACCGAATGGACCGGACCAAACCGAAGTCCCATGGTCAGTTTCGGTCCCATATGTAGGGGTATTTCGGTCCTCGGTCCGGTCCCGAGGTTGGGATTTTCCAGACCGGACTGAATCCAAAAATTTTTATTTTTATTTTTATAAATATATTATTTTATATAATAATTGTATAATAAATTATGTAATTAATAAATATGTTATTAATACTTGTTAATATTCTATAAATTAACAATATTTTATATATATCTTCATCTAACCTATCACTATTAACAATATAAAATTTTAAATATGTTATTAACACTTGTTAATATTCTATCAATTAACTAATATATAATATCAATTAGTTAATTATATAGTAATTATATAAATTAATAATGTAATTTTCATCTAATTTATTATCATTGACCAATTAAAATATTTTTTTATTAAGTTTGTTACATAATTCACATTAATAAGTCACTTAGTTTAATTTAGTATTTTAAATAAATTTTTTTATTAATTGATTTAAGAAAAAAAAAAAAAAAAAGAAGGCCGGACCGAATGGACCGGACCGGACTGATAACTACCGATCCGGCCCAGTCCCTATGGGTGTTCGGTCCAGTCCGGTCCGAGAAAAATGGTGGACCGAAAAGTTCGGTCCATGGCCGGACCGGACCGAACCGGACCATTTTACCCCCCTAACTGCAAGTATTGGCAAGTGCACAACTACCTCTTGAGGCTAGAGATGTTACCATATGAATGCAAAGTCCAACTTTTTCTGTTTTTTTTTTTCCCACAGAGTAGGGGGGTTAAGAAGCAATTTTCATGTTTGCCACAAATGTTATAGCAAATATAAGGAAGCCATAATACAGTATCTCAAAGGAGAAGAAGAAAAGAAAGACATCAATTTCAAATTCAACTGTAACTTACTTCGCAATTATGGAACAAATTTTGGCAGTAAGATCTCCCTTGAATTCCTGATCACTTACTTCCAGATATTCAATCAGCTCTTTTGTCAAAGGTTTTACATTGCTTTCATTTACTAGAAGATACACAAGTTCAAGGGCCCTTTTCCGAATTGAAGCATCTGAATCCTGAAAGAGGAAAGGTCAAATGAAAACATACACTAAAGACCACAGCTTTTGTCAATAATAGTAAAAATGGGTCAAACAAGAAGGTGATGCATCAATTCCACCTAGAACCGTATGTAAGAAAATGTTGGAAACTGTCTAAAGACGCATTCCAAACTCCTCATATGTGTGAATAAGTAAAAAATAAGGCTAGAAATAATAAATATTTGATACGTCAACAAGAGCAAAGGAAGAATATTGCATCATAGGTTCCTTGGACCACAACAGAATATACAGCCAGAATATCTTGGGAAAAAATACCATATCAAAAGCTACTTTGTATATTTCAATCAACAACAAAAAAAAAAAAGGAAAATAGAAGACAAAAAAGAGAGACTTCTTGATTGCTTACCAAGCAACAGTTCTTTTAGCAACTTTTTTCATTGTTCAGTACAACATTAATTATGCCTATGAAATACCTTTACACATTCCAAGATTGTTGCCCGATGTCGCTGCACTGCTTGAGTATCTACTGTTATTGCCTTCATCAGCATGTTTAGTGCAACATATCTGAATAAACATGAATGTTAATTTTATAATATAGCTGATCAAACAGCAAATTGAGAAGGATCGAGCAAAGGGCTAAAGCAATTAAGGTATTAATCAAAGAAAATAATTACACTCAAGGAGCAATAACTATTAGGCCTGACGCGTAACAGAGTAAGACTTTAGTTTCAGACTTCCAAAAGGCCACAAAAAGCACAAGAACAGAAGTCAACAGAAATGTCAGTAAAAGGCCTTTTTAAACTGACAGTGAAGACTTTTTAGGTGGTTAAATATTTCAAAAAAAGTATTCCCACATGCTCATGCAGTCAATTAGATCTTGCTGACTAGGTAAGAAGTTATTGAAGCTTTTAGAACAGATACATACTACCTTAATTTAGTTTCTAGCAGTTCCACTCTCTCTTGAGTTAAATATAACTGCTGGACGCTTGTACATTGTCTTACAAAGTTGGTAATATGGATTCTTTTATTTAAGAAGGATACTTAGGTAAAAACAGAGGTGATTGTCTCCTCTGATAGAAATTAATAGTCATCTACAAATATCGTGCTTCACACAGGCCGAGAGACTTAAGGATAGCAATTCATAGCATTGCTACATTTTTCATCATGTATCAGTCAACTTTCGAACAAACATCCCACATCTTCCTTCTAGTTCATATGTGTATGAATAAACATGCAACTCCTAAGGCAATCTCGGGTTAGGTGGGGCAAACCGCCTTCATTACACTGCCTACAACTATCATTTCATTAACCCCCAAAAAATATTATACCGGCATTCCTTGTTGCAACCTCGAAGGGATCATAAAAGTCGGGGAAAAAAGTCTTGCACAGTGTGAGTCACAGATCACGCCGGCGAGTCCTGGGCAGCCACAGAATACGTCAACGAGTATTGGGCTGTCACAGAACATGCCGATGGAGGGAGAGGAGTTGCTTGCTGCTGAAGATATGGTAATTCTGGAGAGTGGGAAGGAGATGGAGAAGGGGAAGGATCTTTGATCCTGTTTAAGCCTTCTGATCCAGAAGGTGAGGAGCCTGCAGGGGAGGACCCCTCTCTGATAAGAATTATGCCTCCTCTACCTACTGATTGGGTAATGAAAAAGGTGGAGGAACTACAGAGTTGTGTTGGGATTTCATGTGAGGGATATGCAGATCAGTTTAGGGCATTATTAATAGCCATTGAAGCAGGCCATTACCAACAGGGAGCAGGGCCAAAAAGAATCAGGGAGCTGAAGCGGCTAGATTGGTCTATTATTATGATGGTAAGGAGCGGAGTGCAAGTTGTGGTAGGAATAAAGGGAGGGCTGGAATGGTTGATCAAAGAAGCCCAAAATTCTGATATGGAATGTAAGGGGGTTGAATGAGATCAACAAACGCCTCCGAATAAGATGTTTGTTAAGACAATGGAAGATGGACATTATTTGTTTGCAGGAAACGAAGTTGAAGCTTATTACAAGAAGAACCATACGGAGTATTTGGAGTTGCTAGTATGTAGGATGGTCATACTTACCTTCGAATGGGGCTTCAGGTGGTATTTTGGTTATGTGGGACAAGAGGGTGGTGGAGAACATTGATGAATTTGCGGGAGAATACTCGGTAGGGTGTTCTTTTAAAAATTCTGTAGATGGTTTTGTATGGGCCTTTGCTGGGATGTATGGACCTAATTTAGATTGCGAAAGACAGTTGCTTTGGGATGAGCTGGCAGGTTTATGTTCTTGGTGGGAGGTTCCTTGGTGTATTGGTGGAGATTTTAATGTGACAAGATTTCCCAGCGAAAGATAAGGGAAGGGTCGACAAAATCAAGCAATGGTGGAATTCTCGGATCTAATATTTGAGCTAGAACTCATGGACCTTCCTCTTATGGGAGGTAATTATACTTGGTCTAATAACCAAGTTTGGTCAAGGCTGGAAAGATTCCTCGTATCTCCTTCATGGGAAATGCAATTTCCAGATTTATGTCAAAAAAGACTTCCTCGAGTATGATCTTATCACTTTCCCATAATGTTAGACTGTGGAGGAATTCCAGGGCGTAGAAGACCTTTTAAATATGAGAATACGTGGTTAAAGACGGAGGGGTTTGTGGAATTGGTTAGGCAATGATGGAATTCATATCAACTAGAGGGCACTCCAAGCAAGGTATTGGCTGGAAAATTGAAAGTTTTGAAAGTGGATTTAAAGACATGGAATGAACAGACATTTGGTAATGTAATATTACAAAAAAAGAATCTCCTACAAGAATTACAAAGCTTGGAGGGTGTTGAAGATGAGAATGAACGCAAAGGCCAAGTAGTATCCAAGTTAGAAAAGTTGATATTAATGGAGGAGATCTCGTGGAGGCAAAAGTCAAGAGCATTGTGGCTTAAGGAGGGGGGGTAAATGTACAAAGTTTTCCATCGAGTTGCAAACTCACATAGGAGGTTTAATGCCATAGAGTCCATGACTATAGATGGAGGTTTATCCACAAATCAAGCAGTAATTAAAGATCATGTTGCTGGACATTTCGAACAATTGTTGACGGAACCTTATGCATGGAGGCCAAAAGTTGATGGTCTAGTTTTTTAGGCCATTGATCAAAACAGTATGGCTTGGTTGGAGAGACCATTTGAAGAAGAAGAGGTATGACTAGTAGTTAGAAAATGAACAAGGATAAAGCGCCGGGCCCGAACAGCTTTACTATGGCATTTTTTCAGACTTGTTGGGAGGTGGTGGGAGGGGATGTTATGCAGGTTTTTCAGGAATTTTTCTCATTTGGAAAATTCGAGAAAAGTTTAAATGCTAATTTTATTGCACTTGTCCCTAAAAAGGTTGGTGCAATAAAAGTGCAAGATTTTAGGCCTATTAGTCTTGTGGGCAACTTATACAAGATAATTGGCAAGGTACTTGCCAATAGGATGAGCACAGTAATGGATAAGATTATTTCTAAGTCTCAAAATGCTTTTGTGAGAGGTAGACAAATATTGGATTCGGTTCTTATAGCCAATGAGTGCTTGGACAGCAAGCTTAAGTCGGATGTACCGGGTATTTTATGTAAACTGGACATGGAGAAGGTCTATGACCACATCAATTGGAATTTTCTGTTTTATTTGTTAAGTAGATGTGGATTTGGATGGAAGGGGTGGATGATACATTGTGTGTCAACGGCTCGTTTCTCGATTTTGGTAAATGGTGATCCTGTGGGTTTCTTTAATAGTTAGCGGGGGCTACAACAAGGTGATCCACTATCACCACTCTTATTTGTCCTTGAGATGGAGGCTCTTAGTAGAATGGTGTCGGCTGCTGTAGAGGGGGTGTTTTTTTCAGGATTTTCAGCGGGAGCTTCTAACCATGGCACCATCACTATTTCTCACCTCTTATTTGCAGATGATACGTTGCTGTTTTAGGAGGATAATGCAGGACATATTCAATCTTTGAAGGCTATCTTACTTTGTTTTGAAGCAGTATCCGGGTTAAAGACAAATCTTGCTAAAACGGAGATGGTTGCGGTGGGTGAGGTAAGAAACATTAGAGGGTTGGCCAGCATATTGGGATTTGTGGTCTCCTTGCTACCGTTGAAGTATCTTGGTCTCCCTGTTGGGTGCAACTTTTAAAGCTAAGACAATTTGGGAGGAGGTGTTCGAGAAATTAGAGCGTAGCCTGGCCGGGTGGAAAAGGTTTGTCACTAAGATAGGATTTAATAATGACACCCACTAACTATTGTAAATAGACATGACCTAGGAAATCAGTAGACATAAAGCCAGGAATTCTGGCACTATCGTGTAGACATGAAACTAGGAAATAAGCCAGGAATTCTGGCACTACTATGTAAACATTTCTCTATATAATAAGATACAATCCCTATGAAAAGGGTATTGAGACCAACTTTGATATGGTATCAGAGCCACTCTGATTTCAGTCGCATTGGTCTTAATCAAAGCAAGTTCTTTCTTGCTCTTGGTGCATTTTTAATCGCTATTCTTGGGATTTTTCTCATTCAGCAAGTTCTTTCTTGCTCTTAGTGGGTCACGGTGACTTCTGTAGAGTCAAACCTTGTTGGTTTTAGTTTTTGGTGGCTGTTGGACTCTGTCCTTCAGTGCGGGCCACTTCTCTCAATGGTTTTTCGTGGTGGCCATGCCTCTTTGTGGCTGTCGGCGTTTGTTGGGAGTTACAAGTGCTTCTTCTGTGCCAGTCGACACTTTCTGTGGTGGTTGACAGCATCTGTGGGTGGCTGTGAGGTGGTCGGCAATTTCTGTGGGTAGCTAAGTGGTGGTCGGCGGTTTTTGTGGTGGTCTTCGGCATCTTCTGTGGGTGGCTGTGTGGTTGTCAGCACTGTATGTGGCTGCCGACTTCATTTGTGGTGACTGGGTGTCCTCGTCGTGGCTGGGTAGCTAGGTGGCTGGGTGTCCATCAGCTTCCTCCGTGGCTGTCGACTCCCTCTTGTGGTGACCGTGTCGTGGTCGATCACTTCTAAGGTGGCTGAGTTTGAAGTGCTCTCTGAGGTTGCAAATGGTTGTTCTGGGCAGGTTGGTTTGCGTAGTATTTTTCTGGGCAGATATTGATAAGGTTGGTTTCCACCATACTTCAAATGGCTGACATCTTCACTAAAACTTTTTCTTGGCATCGACATCAGTTCTTAATTGACAAATTGATACTTCTAGATTTTCCGGCATCAATTTAAGGGGGGATGTCACTAAGATAGGATTTAATAATGACACCCACTAACTATTGTAAATAGACATGACCCAGGAAATCAGTAGATATAAAGCCAGGAATTCTGGCACTACTATATAAACATTTCTCTATATAATAAGATACAATCCCTATGGGAAGGGTATTGAGACCAACTTTGACAAGGTTATACTTATCGAAAGGGGAGGATCACACTTATCAAGAGCACTCTATCTAACCTTCCCACATATTTCTTGTACTTATTTCCCCTTCCGGCAAGCATTGCATCTAGAATTGAGAAACTCCAACGTGACTTTTTGTGAAGTGGACTAGGTGATGAGTTTAAATTTCATTTAGTTGGATGGGGATAAAGTGTGTACCCCTTTGAGAGCTGGTGGGTTAGGGGTCCGTAATGTTAGGTTCTTTTTTTTTTTTTTTTTTTTGATAGGTAAAAAGAAGTTTTATTGATCCACATAAATAGACAAAACCCAAGTACACAAGAAGTATACAAGAAAGAGCCTAATTACAGACTACGTGCAACTGATAGTAGCGTACAAAACATTAAGACTTGTTCCATCCCATACAATAGAAGAGGCCCAGAGTAACAAAGTATGAAAAAAGAAATCCCTAAAACTGTCCGGAGAGCGTTCCTTATCCTCAAAGCAGCGGCCATTTCTTTCGTTCCGTGTGCACCACATTAAACATAAAGGTACCATCTTCCATATAGTAGCGATTTGGCGATTGCCCCTAATCCCTCCCCAACAAGACAATAGATCTATTACCCTCTTAGGCATGACCCAAGCGATACCGAGCCTCAAGAAGATTACATCCCACAATACCTTGACTACTTCGCAATGAAGAAGAAGGTGATCCGCTGATTCGCCGTTACGTTTGCACATGTAGCACCAATCCATTATGTAGAGTCCACGCTTTCTTAAGTTTTCAATTGTTAAAATTTTACCATGAGAGGCCAACCAACCAAAGAAAGCAACCTCGAGTGGAGCATTGCTCTTCCAAATGCTCTTCCATAGAAAAGCATTAGGGGAATGGTTCGCCAAGGCCTTGTAGTATGAACAAACTGAAAATTTCTTGTTCCCTGTGCATGCCCAAAGTAAGCTATCCTCCCCTCCCACCTCCCAATCTTGGACAGCTCTGGTGAATCTCACAGACCAATGAATGGAATCAGCGGTTCTGCACATATTATCAGCCACTGAGGAGCCCTGGTCAGATGCAATCCTATACAAAGAGGGGAAAGCAATTTTCAAAGCAACATCCCCGCACCATGTATCAAGCCAAAACCTGATTAGCATGCCCCTCCCACCATAAACCTGCAATTAACGAGAAAATCATCCCAAATATTACGGATCAGTTTCCAAACTCCCACTCCATAGGCCCCCTTGACTTCCTGAGAACACCACTCTCCCTAGACGCTTCCATATTTAACATCTAAAATATTCTTCCAAAGAGCGTCCTCCTCATGATGGTAACACCATAGCCATTTCTCGAGAAGTGCCTTATTAAAGGTTCTCAAATTTCTTAAACCCAGCCCACCGCAAGACAGTGGGGTGCAAACTTTATCCCATTTAAAAAAAGATGAAATTTCTTTGCATCCTCTAGCCCTCCCCATAAGAAATCACGAAAAATCTTCTCCAGTCTATTAGCCACCTCTGCAGGAACAGGGAATAACGAAAGGAAGTATGTTGAAAAATTGGATAACGTACTGTTAATCAAAATGATTCTCCCACCCTTACACAAGTAAAGTTTCTTCCATCCCGCCAATTCGCCTTCGATTTTCTCGATAATCCCTTCCCACATTACCTTAGATTTGTGAGGGGCCCCTAAGGGGAGTCCGAGGTACTTCATAGGTAGGGAAGAGACTTTGCATCCCAATAAGGCAGCTACCTCATTTAAGTTGTTGACCGAGCCAATAGGAACTACTTCCGACTTAGATAAATTCACCTTTAGTCTAGATACAGCTTCAAAGCAAAGTAGAAGTGCCCTTAGAGAGCGAATCTGATCTAGATCCGGGTGGCAGAAGATCAAAGTATCATCGGCGAAAAGAAGATGGGAAACTGTCAATCTTCCATGCGTAGAACCGCCCATCAAGAACCCCGAGATGAAACCCCCATCCACTGCCCCTTCCAACATTCTGCTCAACAAATCCATAACTAGAATAAATAAAAGTGGGGATAATGGATCCCCTTGTCGCAATCCCCGAGAGTTGTTGAAGAAACATTTAGGAGTGCCATTGACCAAGACTGAGAATCTGACTGTTGTAATACAATGTTTTATCCATTGACACCATCTTTCCCCGAAGCCGTACCTACCAAGGATATACAACAAGAAATCCCAGCTCACATGATCAAATGCCTTTTCCATATCCAATTTACACAACATACCGGGAATGCCAGTTCTAACTCTGCTCTCTAGGCATTCGTTGGCAATGAGAACCGAATCTAGTATTTGCCTTCCTTTCACGAAGGCATTTTGGGACTTCAAGATGATCTTCTCCATGACTTCACTCAACCGCCTCGCTAAAACTTTAGAGATGATCTTATAAACTCCATTTATCAGGCTTATAGGAGGGAAATCATTCACTTCTACCGACCTCGCCTTCTTGGGAATGAGAGCGATGAAAGAGACATTAAGGCTCTTCTCAAATTTCATAAAGGAGTGAAATTCACTAAAAACCCTCATTAGGTCCTCCTTAACAAAGTCCCAACAGGCGTGGAAGAAAGCCATTGGAAAGCCATCTAGTCCTGGGGCTTTATCTTTGTTCATGCCTTTTAGTACACCAAGCACCCAATCTTCTTCGAACGGCCTCTCCAACAAAGCCGCACTTGTGTGATCAATGGAATCAAAAACAAGCCTGTCTACCTTGGGCCTCCAAAAATATTGTTCTGTCAGCAGCTTATCATAGAAATGGACAATACGATCCTTAATAGCGTCTCTACCCAATAAAACCATGCCCTCCTCATGAAGAACCTCTATGACATTTTTCCTCTGATGAGAGTTTGCAACTCTATGAAAAAACTTTGTACACCAATCCCCTTCCTTCAACCAAAATGCCCGTGATTTTTGCCTCCATGAGATCTCCTCTATAAGGGTGAGTTTTTCTAACTTCACGACTACCGTCATTTTTCTTGCCCTGTCATCAGCCGATAGGGCCCTATCCACCTCTTTCTCATCCAATTGTTGTAATTCCTTAAAAGAGTTTGTCCCGCTGGTCATTGATGTTCCCAAAAACTTCACGATTCCAAATTCTTATATCATTCTTTAATGCTTTAAGCTTCCCGGCTAAAATAAAACTAGGGGTGCCCGTGAGCTGATATGAGTCCCACCATGAACTAACTTTTTCTATGAACCCGTCCACCTTCAACCACATGTTCTCGAACTTGAAGTATCTTCGTCCCTCATGAATACCTCCACTATCAGGCAGAAGGGGGAAATGATCCCTTTTTGGCATAAAATGGGAAAGTGGGCCTCCCATGACGAAGAAACAATGAACCTATCCAATCTCGACCGGGCCCTTCCGTTTGACCAAGTGAAATCCCCCCTGCTAAAGGGAGATCCACCAAGTCTAACTCAAATAGAAGAGTTGAAAACTCAGCCATAGCTGAAGCCGTGCTAGAACCCCCCGATCGCTCACTCGGAAACCAAGTGATGTTGAAATCACCCCAGATACACCACAGAAGATCCCACCAACTAAAAAGGCCAGCTATCTCATCCTAGAGAAGTTTTCTGCTCCTGTCTTCATTCGGCCCGTATACACCTGCAAAACCCCAATTAAAACTATCATCCACATTCGAGAAAGCACATGCTACCGAAAAATCCCCGATGCAATCCTCCACAAGATTGACTACTCTCTTATCCCACAATACCAAAATACCCCCTGAAGCACCCTTAGAAGCGAGGGAGGTCCATCCTGCATAAGAGCAATTCCACAAACTTCTAATGATGTGCCTATCAATAAACTTTAGTTTCGTCTCCTGCAAACAAATAACGTCTGCCTTCCAATCCAGTAATAAATTCTTCACTTTGAGGCTCTTGTTCGGGTCATTCAAACCGCGAACATTCCATGATAGAATCTTGGGCTTCATGGATCGCCCAGATTCACCCTATCCTTGTGACGCCCCCTACTCCCACTACCCTCCCGTGCATCATAGTTTATGGTTCATTCAAGTCTCCTAAGCTCCCTATCCTTCTTAGCTGCGGATCTGGCTAGCAGAGGTTGGTTTGCCTTTATTGCAATGAAGAGAGCTTGCAACTGGTCCTCATAACCATCACAAGTCAAACCTAAGAAGTGGCGCATATCGTTAACCTTCTGAAGGACCCAATTAGTTTCCAAATCATCCCAAGGAGTTGCTGGTGGCAGCGAACATAGAGGACGAAGCTCATCCCTGAGTTCACACGGTTCAGTTAGCTGCACATCAGCCCCTAGCTCCTTACACACTAGATGAAGTTCAGACCCATAGGAGGAGCCTACGTTCAAGACCCTCCCATCAAAAGAAGAAACATCAGAGTCTTCCTTCTCTGTGCACAAGACCCTGGATATAGTCTCTTAGAGGCCTAGAAAACGCGAAGTAGCTTCTGAAGCCTCCCCCGAGGCTGGCCCAAACAAGACCAACACCCGCATGTCACTAGCCCTGTCATCTGAGGGCAGGGGTTACTCGGAAAATGAAGCAGCGGGGTCGACGGTGACCATCGGCCCATTCTGTGTCTACGGTGAGGTGACGATAGCCCGGGAACAGTCGACGACATCCAAAACAACTATTGCGGGAGGAGGCGCGGCGTGAGGGGTCGACTGGAGTTCCTTTCCCAAGCCAGAGAAACCGCCAACGACCATCGGTGGGGTCTATGGCGACGATGGGTTGGCCACCGAAGCCACTGGCGGGGAGGAAGTTTGCAGGCCACAAGGAGGGGGCTTAGGGAGCCTTGCCTGCCATTCCACCCAAGAAGGCTTGACGTTATTCGGGCTTGGGATTGGGCTTGAGGCCCGAGCCCTTGTCTCAGGTTGATGAGGCCTAAGATTAGGCCCATTATCACCTGTGTATTAAGGCTCAGAATGGGACTCTCGGGCCTCCTTGGGAGTGTGCCCAGCCCATCCATAAGAAAAGTATAAACCCACCTAATCCTGCAGTATCAGCATCCCTTCATACAGTATCAGCGTCCCTTTTTTCAGTATCAACATCCCTTTTTTCAGTATCAGAGTTTCTTTCCGTGTCAAAGTGAGCTGAAGGACCCGACACCTTTCTGCCCAGTCCCCTCACCATGCTCAATCCCAGGTCAATTTTTTTCATCAAAAAGGAAACTTCATCCTGCACCCCTGAAAGTATAGCTCTGACAGCCCAAAGAATGCCCTCAACTTCACCCACCTTTTTTCGTCCATCAGAGTGTCCCACCAGTGCCGCTGGGCAAGGACCACTAGGTTTGTTTCCCTTCAGCAAAATAGAGGCGTAAAAGCTGGGGGCCTTGAATCTGAGACAACGCGAGAACTCACACCTCCACTACATGTACCATCCTCAGGTTGCACAACCACACGCTCAGCCACCTTTCTGAGATGGTAAGCAAAGCCCTCCCAACCCCTTAGCTCCTTTGTGGACAATCAGCGAGCCCCTTCTCCTACCATTATTTAGCTCTTCCAAAAGTAGGTAACAACCTCTAGCGTTTTTGAGATGCTTAAGAGTGAGTACCCCATTACCCACCCTCAACTTTCTGAAAAAAAACCTTCACGTCGATGGGAGTCAATGGCTTCGTCCACCATCCTAACAATCCATGAGGCAGCCCCCCCATTAATGAGGAGAAACATAGCCATGCGACGATTTCTCTCAGTAATGCGAAAGTGGTTGGCACCCGTCTTCGTGAAAATAAAAGTTTTCAATTCCACCATGAAACAGAATAAACGGGATTAAAAGTAAAAAAGATAGGAAAGGAAGGAGGGGGGAAGGGAAAGAGAGGGGTCAACTCCGGCGGGGGACGCCAGAGGAGGTTGCGTGCATGCATGCAAGCACTAGGTTTTTGTACGGAGAGAAAAAGGTCCAGCAATGTTTTCAGCCCTTAGGTTCTTTAATAAGGCTCTATTAGGAAAATAGTTGTGGCAATAATATCATGAGAGGGACGTCTTATGGAAATGGGTGATTGACGCGAAGTATGGGAGTGTAAGGGGGGGTTGGTGTTCTAATAAGGGGAGGGGGGCTTATGGTCTTGGGTTGTGGAAAGTACATAACGCAAGGATGGGGGGCTTTCTCGAGTAATACTAGTCTGTGTTTGGGGGAAAGCAACAAAATCAGCTTTTGGAATGATGTGTGGGTGGGAGATATGGCTCTTAAGGATATTTATCCTAATATTTTCAGAATTGCAAGAGAAAAGAAAGTTATGGTGGCTGATGTGAGGGCAGTTAGACATGGTTCCCAAGAGTGGAACATCAACCTCACTAGGGAGGCACAAGATTGGGAAGTGAGTGCTCTGGTGGATTTTTTTAGCTTGCTATATAACATCACTGTTGCAGTTCCAGCTGAAGACACGATGGAATGGAGGCCTTCTAAGAAAAGGAAATTCTCAGTACGCACTTTCTTTGACGTCCTTACAGCTCAAACTAGACCTAATTTTCCTTGGAAGAACATATGGAGGAGTAAAGCACCTCCCAAGGCTGCGTTCTTTGTTTGGACAGCAGCTTTAGGGAAGATACTAACCATGGATAACCTAAGAAGGCGTGGACTTATAATTACAGACTAGTGTTGTATATGCAGAAATAGTGGGGAAACGGTAGATCATTTACTCTTACATTGTGATTTTGCAAGGGACATATGGAATTATTTCTTCAGCAGATTGGGAGTAGCATGGGTAATGCTGGGAAGGGTGGTGGAACTACTAGCTAGCTGGAGAGGGATCGTAGGGACACCACAGATTGCAACTGTGCAGAAGATGGCTCCTATTTGTATTTTTTGGTGTATTTGGAGTGAAAGAAATGATAGATTTTTTTAGGATCATGAACACTCCTCAGAGGAGTTTAGGAATATTTTTTTAAGACTTTATTTATGTGGGCCATTGCTTTAGAGTTAAATGGTCCCAGCTTCCATGATTTTCTTGTAACAGTTTCTAGTTCTTAATTTGGTGTACGCATACGTATACCTCCGGTGTACTTGGGCTATGCCTATCTTTATCAATACAATTACTTCTTACTTATAAAAATAAAATTATTTATATCACGAACCTGATATTCTTGGCTTTTATGAGCATAAAGGTTTATAGGAAAAGACGGCAACATATAGACAAACAATAGATCCCTCAACATATTTAGCAAGAAACCACTAGGATCAAGTAATCCATACTATACTAAGAAAAAGATGCGTAATTTAGTGAAAAATAATTCAAGTAGAACCTGAAAAAATACATAATTGATATCAAAAGCATGCCCGACTTAAAATAATATATCAAAACCTGATATTGTTATCACGATTTGACAAGAATCTTCCCAAGATATTGATAGCAAGAACGCGTAAGCCACCATTATCTTCAATGCTCATGATAGTTTCAACACATTCATACAGAATAGCATTGCCAGCATTTTTATTGGATTCAGTTTTTGTTGCCACCTAGGAAGACAAAATATGGTATGTCAATCATAAAAGAAAGTATTGTAAAGTTTGTCAGGTTGTGTCAAATCATGAAACTAGATAATGTCAAGAATTTTTTTATATGTAAAATTTATTGATAATAACAATAAGCATAGCCCAAGTACCAGAGAAACACCTAGTTAGAATTAGAAACCGTTACAAAAACTAAAAACCAAAAATCATGGAAGTTTAGTTCATTAAAATCTATGGCGACTGCCCAAAAGAACAAAATTTTATACTAGAAAGTTTTGAGTTCATCCAATGACTATTCACAATCTGTGAAATTTCTATCATTCGTTTCCTTCCAGATACACCACAGTAGACAAATGGGGGTCATCTTCCATACAACTAAAATTTGTATACTTCCACTTAATCCTCTCCAAGTAGCAAGGAGATATACTAACTTTCGTGGCATTACCCCTGCTAAACCAACTCTAGTAAAGAAATTATAGCATATGGCATTGGCAACCTCACAATGAAGTAGAATATGATCTACAATTTCCCCTCCCTTTCTGCACATAAAGGATCAATCCATAACAATAATCTGGCGTGTTCTTAAGTTATCCATGCTGAGAATCTTCCTAAAGAAGCTGATAATGAATCACTACAAAGGGATCTTTCCAATAATATGACTGGACTTAAAACAAACGATTTAGAGATAAGTATGCCTTTATAAAAGCAAGCAGAATTTGTGTAAGGTAGCCAATAGTGCAAGTGTTTCAAAGACATACTATGTGCCCCAGTTCTGTGAATTTTCATCAAATACTAATAAACATTTTCATCAAATACCAATAAACCAGCATACATAATACAAGTGACATAAGCTTATAGTCTTAAAGATTTTTTGTCAGTACTTAAAAAGCTTAAAGATAACTTAATGTAAAAATTAAAGAAATGCTTTTTATGGTATATATAACTTATGCATTTGTACAACATTTAATTTGTGGCTCAACCCTCCATCTAGGGGTGTAAGTGATTTGATCCAGATCGGAAAAATCGACCTGACCGATAAGGGGTTTGGTCGATTTCAGTCCTTATCCTTTGTAAAAATTAGTAATTGGTCCAATCCCAAGTGTGATTCTATTGGACTGGACCGAAACCGACCGAATCACTTACATATAAAATTTTTATATTTTATATATATAGTATATTATTTTATATAGTACTTGTATAAGTTAATTATATAATTTTCATTTAATCTATCACCATTGACCATATAAAATGTAAAATAATATATGCTATCAATTAACTAATATATCATATGATAACATACGTTGTTATATGTAGATACATACTCTACTATTAAGACCTAATTAAAGTAATTAGGTAATTATTTTTAAGATACCTAAGTTGCAAATAAGCATGAATAATCTATGGAGGAGTAAATTATTTAATATTTATTAACCATATATAAAATGTTAGAGTTTTAATATAGGTCATTATGAATACTAAAGTACTAAGTTTGTAACTATTAACATCATAAATATAATTATAATTAATTATTTTTTAATGAGTTAGTTACATAATCTACATTATATGGCTCACTTAATTTTAATTTTACTAATTTAATTAATTTTTTGTATTAATTTATCATCCAAAAAAAGAAAAGAGGAAAAATTGTCCATAGACCAAATCAGACCGATTGGACCAACCGGACCAATAGCTAACGGTCCAGTCCCTAGGGGTAATCGGTCTAGCAAAAAGGGTGAACTGAAATTTTTGGTCCATGACCCCCCTGGACCGATTACACCCCTACCTCCATCCCCATTTCATGGAGAGTAGATACTATTTGGTCCAAAGACCATAGGATAAAAAGTAATATTAGACTCCACGAATACATTTTCCATGGAATTATCTAACCTCAAGCATAATTTATGCCAACTGTCTTTTAGAATCTCCACTTCCAAAGAACCTCTATGCACAACAAACCATGAGAGAGAGAGAGAGAGATGATGATGACAATAAGTTAGGATATCTCCAATTTCTCTACTCAGTAAAATCCTCTTACTCCCACTTTCTTAGGATCCATTTATGCTAAAGAATCTGCTTGATATTCTACCATTCTCCCATCAATGACAATACATCAACAAGACCAGAATAGAAACCGTCAAAAATGCATAATGAGAGCCAAAAAGATATGAATCCACATTCAAGCCATTTCGTAAATTTCCTTTCGGTAAAAGACCTAGCTCATTCCTTAATTTCACGATGATCAAAAACCTACAACTATTAGAAGCCTCTCACAAAATAAAAACAAAAATACAAACATTAGAAGCCTTCCTCTCCTTCTCACCCCCTCAAAATCTCAGAAAACATTACAGTCGAAATATTCAAATAAAGGTCACACATTTCAAAGACTGCTGAGATAAAGACATCACCATTGACCACCACTAAATTCTACCTGTTTCAAATCATGATTAACCACTTATCACACATCTGCATCCAGAAAAACCACAACATGTTTACTTATTTCACTAAGATTCTCTAATTTGGCTTCCAATGACGGCTCAGTCTGCTTCTAATAACTTAAAATCAATGTTCAAAGTCGATGCAAGAGTTTAGTACTTCATCCTCTATATAGAATATACCACCCATAGAACACAAACTTATAAGTGGATAAGATCCTCTCTAAATTTAACCAGTTAATCTACAGGGTGGACTTTGCTAAATTCCAATTATTGCTTTCAAATTCAATGGTAGAGTTTTGCCAAATCAGCAACTATTGCATTAAAATCCAAATGACTATCATCTTAATATTTACAATGTTTAGAATATTGAACTTGAATTTTAAAGTAATAGGAGGTTATTTGAAAAAAAAAAATTAACATATACATCATATTTAAAAGAAATGGTTAGGATGTGGCCAAATCCACATGGCAGATCACCTTACAAAATCTAGATGACCTTAATCCCTAATAAACCACACTGATGTATATGGTCAGCAATAATGCAAAGTGGCAATTCCAAACAATCCAAAAATCATGACTTATATAACAAATAATGATAGCATGGAAATAATTTTGTGGGATAACATACCTGTGCAAGTATGTCATTCATCAAGTCACTGGCATCCGCATCTCCTTGGCCCAACACACGCAAAAGTCTAACCAATCTGATATGAAGGAAAGGGTCCGTGATGCCAGCAATATCATACTCAGGTGCATATGGGCTGTTCACAACATCCTTTAGAGTTCTGACCAAACCCTCTGTGCATTTCTATACAATAGTATATACACTTCTTGTTACAATTTAGGGGGAAGAATTATCTGAATGAGAGCTCAGCATTGTAGTTCAGTTTTTTTCTCATAAAAATTTACCAAAAAATAAGAGTGTCATTTCTACACTACACAAACCCAATGCACAGTATTAGTTTTACACGTAGCACCTCGGGCATTAAATTGGAGTGATGTTCGATGAACAACAAGATCAGGCCATAAAGAAAACGAAATGTGTAGAAGACACAACATGGATTCTCAACTTATGCGTCATTCCTCAAACTATAACACATCTCCTATAATCCGGATTGAGGATAATGATACATGAAATTTAACCCAAGATCCCATCAGCATCTAGGATATTTTTTTTTTTTTTATAAGTAAACAAATTTTATTAATCCACAAAACAGTATATTACACACTAAGAATGCCCTGTCTATGCAGGAGCATTAGAATCTAGGATATTTGAAATAGACTCCTTGTGTATTTTCTTTTTCAAGTAGACATGTACTTCATCATGGATCACCCAACAAGAACAAAAAAACAGCAGCTTTATAATATACTTGGTGAGAAAAAAAAAAATTGTCACACAATAACATTAAATTTCTGCACAAACAGAATGCCTGTGGCCAATTAAGAATAATAGGAAACATATTGGTTGGGGTCATGGTCAAGTTACCTTTCTGAAATGTTCAAGGGCTTCTGGACTAACTTTACATAGATCTGTACAAAGTTGAACTCCTGTTATTAAAACTCCATGATGTTTTTCTTTAAGTAAGGCAGCAGCAGGGTTTATAAAATTTTCCGCCAGGTCTGGTACTTTCTTTATAATCCTTATAGCACACAAAGCTGCCTATATACAACAATGAGTATAGTCAACTTTCAAGAAAGAAAGACTAAAGGGAAACCCTTTAACCAATAACATCAGACTACAGAAATTAGACAAGACAATAGTCCAGTACAAATGTTTGTCAACACTCCATACATCAAATTGCAACACTTCAAATTAGTTTCTTAACAACCAAAAAAACCCTAGAAAACCACGGTAGGTCAAACATGTCTAAAATTGACATGTCAGTAAAGATTCCAACTAGAGACCACCAGCAAGCATTATAAGGATGAAGTCAGCCAAAAGAAGTTCAAAAAATGAACTATTTTAATGTAATAATTTCACAACATAAATATGAGAACCAGACTTGTTTCAAGGTGAATATTAAGGACTAAAATAAGTTCAACAGATTTGGCACATAAATTTCCTTTCCTTGTAGGAATAACTAGGGATGATTAAGGTCCCACCAGTGAAAAAAAAAAAAACAAAGCAGGACTGCCTCAAGTCACTAAAACAAAGAAGAGTAATAATACACATTAGAATTTTCTTTTCTTTTTTTTCTTCTGTTCCAAAATGATTACAAACTAAAAAAATTCTTTCTCAAATATACTTTAGTGAGCTATGTGGAAGGAATGAGGTCTAGAATTAAGAAAATTTGCAAACAGTTAGAAATCGGGGCAGATAAGTTTGACAGAGCTAACATCTCAATCTGTGCAAAAGACTCACTTTTTTCCGAGTATTCGGATCTCGAAATTGCAACAATCTTTCTACTTCTGGTGCAAGATCACGGGCCATCTCTGCTGAACAAATGTTTCCCAAAGCGCAAAGAGCAAGTCCCACAATATACTGATTTGCATGATTGAGATCTCTGTGCAGAGGTTAAGAATGCAACATAGTGTAGCTATTATTCCCATTTTTGTTTTCTTAGAAGACCGCCAAACCAATGAACCATTCACTAAAAATAAACTTAAAAAGTGCCAATAACAGGAACAAACACTAAAATAACAGGCAAGTTCAGGAAAATGATAAAACAGAGAAAAAATTCTGGGATTTACAAGGAAAAATGATTTATACAAAAGAAAAAGATATAGTAGAAAAAAATAGGATACTGTTTTAGTGAGTTTGTGACCAACATGAGGACTTCTTGTCTTTCATCAAGAAGCAACATGAGGCCAAGATACCCAATTCTCTTCTCAGGAAATTCAGCAGATGCAATCAGCTTCAGGCATTCCATTTGACCAAAATGTGTGGGGTAGCCAAGCATGTGTATGAACATGAGCTTTGCAATGTTACGGTGCCTATAATCTGGATCATTTTCATTAATTGAGGCACGAATAGCAGCGCACTCTTTTCTAACAACTGCACGTTCCTCTGCTGCAGTTTTGCAGGCACGTATAGCCCGAATCATGTCCCTGCATTGGAATAGTATATACCACAAAACAAAACAAAATTTAAAATATTAAAAAAAAATAGTTAGGTCCATGAAAAAGCTTCTTTGGAAGAAAATATAAAATAAAAGTACTTCTACTCACCATCCCTTTCACCACCATCCTATGATGTGGTATTAAATTATTGGAAACTATTCCACTTGTGGGCCAATCATTTAATGCCACATCAAGGGATGCTAAGAGGATGATGACAAAAAGGATGACAAATAAAATTCTTCTAAAACTAATCTTACTTGGTAGTATATAATCAAACTCACTTATCAAAAAAATATATATATAATCCAACTGAATAAAGCGCTTAAAAAAATTTATAACAAAGGCAAAACAGAACAAATCGAAAAATAAATAAACAGATATGGCCTTTTATCTCTGCAACTAATTTTAAAATATCATTATTCATACCAAAAGATGAAAGTTCCCAATGTCTAGTTCGTTATCTCACTAAACAAGCATCACCAATGAACCTTAGTTCTTTTGTAAGCCAATCTTAACCCGCCATGTAGATCTATTCTTTGAGTATTACATATTCATGGACCTAAGAAAGAAAGGGCCACTCGTTTCCACTGCCTTATGCATTTACAAGAAACTATCACTCAAAATGACCACAATAGTTGAACTACCTAAAGAGATCATTAGACTGCAAAAAGAAACAATCTTGGAGACTACTAGACTCAGATCATCTATTCCTGATATGGGTGAAATTTTATGAACCAACCTCAAAGGCTATCCTTAATTTAAACTTTAACAGGTGCAATGAGCATTTTGACTCCAACTTAATCCATCATCTAGATTGTTTTGCTACCTTACACTGCCGAAATATGGCTAATTTATACTGACAAAGGCAGAGAGGCATTGGAGGTGATATCACCACTTTTGGTCCATATTATAAGCAAGATTAAACACCATAAAAATATGAATGAAGGATGGGAAAAAAGTGGTTTCTTACACGTTTCATCAGAAAGGGGGAACACTACAATGAATTAAACAGGCCACTTCGTTCTTGTCATAAACTAAAACCAGAACTTTAAGGGTATGTTTAATTCAGGAAAATTTTGAGACTTTATGAGAACTATTTTAGATGTATTACTCATTGGGTTTTATGAAAGTAGATAAGAAATTCTGAATAAATTTTTTTTAAAATATGTTATGTATTGGGGTTTGTAAAAGTTGATCAGTAGAGCTGAAAATTTTTGTTTGAAAATCATTTTTAAGGGTAATTTTTGTTTTGGTTTTTCTAAAAGTTAAATTTTTTTACTGCTGAAAAAAAAAATTGTTTTTTTACTTTTCGCTGAAATCTCGGAAAATAATTGGAAGAAAAGTTGAATTAGAAAATTTTTTGGAGAATGAAAGATGTTGGGATTGAAGTTAAAAAAAAATTTGAAAAATTTAGCGTTAACCAAATATGGCCTAAAATTGTAGAAACTTCCCCTTTTTATCAAAGTTGGTATTATCTCACCCATTTTAAGACATTGTAACACCTTGAACTGAATATAGAAATGGGGTGAATGTCATCTCACATTGCCTAGAGGTAGAAATTCTTGCGGTTTATAATGAATTCCGATAAAGTCCAATCGTAACCTTGACTTATCCTCTTGGAATATGAGTCCAGGTGTTGCTTGGACCTTCATCGGGTTGTTAACATAAGCCAAAAGCCCAAACAAATTGTAGAATTAGCTCACATGTGACAACCTAATTATAACATGGAAATCTGGTAACCATATTGTATGAATCAAAAGTTGCGAAGAGTAATAGTTCAAAACTTACATCTTTTTTATGATAAGGAATCCTAGAGACCGTGGAAACGCATCATGTCTTCAACCCAGTTAAACCTAGGACTCATGTAACGCGTCCCATCACACGGATCAGGTAAATCATTGGCTTTTCAATGATGGAGCGTGGTCCCAAGAAATTGTTTGCACCCAAGGATTCAAACCTTAGACCTAGAGGGAGCATACCACCAAGGCCAAGGCCCTTACCATATTCTTGCTACTTGGGTTAAAAAGGACATACAAGATAACCTATACTTTCCAAAAAACAAAGAAAATATGATTTTTTTATTCTTAAGATCACTCTGTAGATTTTGTAGACTTATAGATTATGTCTCCAAGTCAGTTTTTTTTATTTTTTTTCTATGCTAGATTTTAATCTAAAACCATTCCCAATCCCTCGCCATATGTTTACCACTTAATCCAAAGCTCAAGGGTGCATCCATGGTAGCCGAATGCATATAAATACATATATACATAGGGATAACAGCTTCTTTTTTACAGTACTTCGGTGGTTTCTTTCTTTTCCACGGGCACGGAGAGAATGGTTTCAACTTATATTCCTCTGGGGGGAAAGGGGGGAGAATGGCTTCTCTTTACATTCCTCTAAAGGTTTCTTTCTTTTCTAGGGGAGGGAGCAAAGGGAGAATGGCTTCCCTTTCTATATATATACAAACAACCTAAGGAACCGCCAAATCACTGTAAGAGATTGGTGTTGTGTGTGCAAAAGGAACGGGAGACTATTGACTACCAACTTCTATACGCGGAGATAGCCAAAACACTATAAAATTGATTTCTTTGATAGGGGTGGGATTAGCATGGGTGATGCCTAGAAGATTCGTTGATTTATTGGCAAGTTAGAGTGGCTTAGATGGCAATCCACAAAATGCAGTAATTTGGAAGATCACCCCCATTTGTTTATTGTGGTACCTTTGGATTGAAAGAAATGATAAAAGCTTCAAAGACCGCAAGTGGACAATAGATGACGTTAGAGGCTTCTTCTTTAACAAATTATTTCAATAGTCAATTATGATATTTTTAATGGACTAAGTGTCCATGAGCTTATTGTATCGAATATCAATCAAGCATAGGTGTCTCTCTTGTATATGTGTGCATGGGCCATGCCTATTCATCAATAAAATCCTTCATTACTTATCCAAAAAAATAAAAAATAAAAACAGGAAGTCTATATCCACTTAATAACAAGTGGAAAACATGTGGGGAGAGGTTGGGATGGTTCTAAGTTAAGATCTAGTCAAAAAAAGCATTCACTTTGAAGTGTCTATACTGAGTGTATGAGTCTGAAAAGCTGCTTCCCATATCAAATCCATCTCACTTCAAGCTGTAATGTAGATAAACAAGAACTAGCATTTAAAATAAACTAAGACAAATTCTATCATGATATGATCCAAGTTTCAAAATCTATGGTGCTAAAGTTCAACTACAATTTTTTTTTTTTTTTTATACAAGGGGGTGGGGGGTTTCAAACCAAAGTTTTCCATTTGGAGAACCGGGTCATGTGCCATCAGGCCATCAGGCTCTTGTTTAAGTTCCACTATAAATTAGCCTCTCCAGGATTATCAGGCATTTTCAAATGCTAGAGCATCAACTTTCTTGGGATTGATTACATCTATAACCCCAATTAGCAGTGCAAACTGTTTCCTATTGGCACTGATTCTCCTGGTAAACCTCTTAACCACCTTTTGGGGCACCACTTTTTCTACATTTGCCATATGCTAAACTAAGAGAATCATTGCCCCAGCAAGATTCAAGGCGTTCTTCATAAGTTCATTGTTCCATACAAATGAGATAGAGCAACATCAGGATCGCATATCAAATACTGCATGCCCGTTCTGAATTACGTGTACCACGAAGGCACATTTAAACATATGCTTCAACAATTCCCACTAAAGCCGACACTGCCAGGCCCATTTCGAGCACATCTCTATCGCGTCACAAAATGAAATCTAAAACATTTCACTGATGCAAGTTCGAATGTTCCACACATTCAGTATCAATCCCAGGGTTAAAGGTATCCAAAAGCAAGCAACTCCAACTATTAAAACAACCACATAATAAAGAAAAAGGCATGCACTACAATTGTCAACCATAATCATCTTGAATTATGCGAAATAAGCAGCGGCAGCAAAGATTTTGATTCAATCTTAATTAGCGCAATCAATATGAACCAAAATTAACATATCTCTTCTGCTTTAAGGGGAAAAAACAAAAAGGTAGAAGGGATTCATGACTGATCAAAAAAAAATGGAAAAAGTACAATTTAGAGCTAACCTCAGGCGCGTTTCGGAAGAGAAGGGATTCATGATTGGGTCCGGAGGTGAGGTTCCGGGAAAGCTCAATCAGATCCAGGACGAAATCCCAAGATGGTCCCCGATCAACCACCGGTGGTATCGAATTCGAACTCCCCGAGATCCGAAAAGGTATAATCAGAGGGATCTGAGAGAGAGAGAAGCGAGATTTGGATCTCAGAGTATATATGAGTCTGTATCGAGGGACTTAACTGAGGTGACGTTGAGTGCTTCTTTGTCGCTGTGGAATAAAAAAAAAATGAAAACACATTTCCTGCGCTAACGAAGCGCGAGGGAATGAATGGCTTTAAAGCGCGTGCTTACGCGAGGGAATGGCCTTATTAATAAATTAGCATTATTTATTTAACAAAGGCTTTGGAGAGACAGATTTTCATCCATGAACCGCTTTTACACGGGATGCTAAAATATAGTACCTAAGCTAGTGATCTTTTAAATATATAGTTATCAAATAATAATTAACTTTTTAATAGTAAAACTTATTACTAAAATCATAAATTATATTTTTTACTGTAATCCAAAAAATGCACATGATGTAAAGAACCTCAAAGCTGGCCAAAATACTCCAAAGAATACTTAGGGGAGTTTGGATAGCGAGATGAGATTAGATGATATCAAATACAAATTGAAAGTTGAATAAAATATTATTTTTATTTTAGAATTTAAAAATATTAAATTATTTATTATATTTTATATGAGAGCTTAAGAAAATTATAATGAGATAAATTGAAAGGTTTCTTATATCGAAACAACCCTTTAAAGTTGAATATAAGTGGAAATGGTAACTGACAAATTAATGACTTGTTAGCAACTATAGCTGCCCACAATGCTTTATCTCCTTTTGATTCGTTGACACTATCACTCTTTGGCTTGACATTTGTTGGTTGTATTTAGAGTTCTCTTAGCACTGATTTGATTTGATTGGAATTTACTATGAATCAATTATTATTCACTATCACACCTCGCATCTATAATTTTTTAATAAAATATAGAGTATTTTTCATAAGATATAGGGTGATGAATAATGGCTAATAGAAAAAAAATTTCTTATTTATTGTGGATGCATGTGCAACTTGCTGGTAGGTAAAAATTTTAGCTGGCTGCTTGAACCTGAGCAAGTGATCTGTTTAGTTGATAAAGCTCTTCGGTTCCAAACTTTTAAGTCTTGGGTAAGTTGATAATCTCTGATTACATCTATTAGCATAACACATTTTTTTCAGTGATTTTTCATTTTAATAAAACCACTTGAAATATAAGTTTGATGACGGGAAGACTCTTTCGTCGTACCATAAACAATTTCACCAGGGGAGTATAGGGGTTTTACGCAGGATTAACACAATATTTCAACCTTTGGCTTCTCGTTTTGCCCATTCTGATCGCTGAGGCGACGGAGATCGCATAGATAAAGGATATGCAAGTATTCTATGGAAATAAATCGAAGCATTAGCTACAAGCTCATCTCCTTGGATTTGGTAACAGGAAGGCCCTGAATATTTTGGCCAGACTGATCATTTTCACATTGGAAATGCTCCCAACAGATGCATTTTTTCAGAAGAAAGAGAGACCACCTGTAACCTAAATTTAGGACTGCTATGCAGACGGAATGAGGTCAAAATTACTATGAATTGCTGCCTTATATGCATATGATCAATAGCCATGGCGACGGCCCATAGAATTACTTCGAGAGCGAATGTTGTGATGGTCAAACATGGGATCCCCATGATCGACAGGCTTTATCACCACAGCCTCACGTTTTCCATCCTGCTCCTGAGCTGCCCCGAAGACAACCTCATTGGTCTTTTCACAGCTCTGCTCATAGTAAGTGTTTGGGATGGATGAATGATACCTATGACGATGATGCTGCTGATTCTGATGCTGCTGCTGCTGCTGCTGCTGCTGAAGACTGCCATCCCACCCATTAGAGAAAACTCGACTTTGCCGCAATTGGTGCATATTTTCTGCATCCTTGGACATGAAAGGATATGTTTTACGCGGAGTGGGGGTTCTGGTATCAATTGAAGGGGGCTGATCTTCTTCAGGTATCACAAAGCTCTCCTGCATGGGCCAAGAATTTGAGTGCTTTCGTTGCTGCTGTTGGCTTTGGTACTGATAGCTTAGTGGCTTCTTTCTAAACCCCAGAAATATTCCTCCCAGAATCTCCATTACTGACGCCCCAGTGTTGAAAAGAAGCTTTACAATGGATCCAACAAAGCCTTCTTCTTGCTTCTCCTGTTCATCTTCTGTTGGGATTAATGGTGGCCTGACCGACTTTAGAGGCTTCTGATATGGACTTGGAGGACTGGTTGTCTCCAGTGCACCTTGATCCTTCAAAAACATGAGATAAAAGGTGAATGAAGGTTTCATGCTGTCATAAAAGATGCTAGGAAACTAGAATTATGCCACAGTATATGCAGGCATGAATTTTGAGAAGAAAAATGTTTCCACTTCACGCTCATGTTAAAGTTGCTCTTGCCGTACAGGTAATGCATAATATGTAATGAATAGGGTGTGAATCCAGTGCTATTTCATGCAAGACATAAGAGTAGACTGGTGGTATTCCTGGATCAAAATATTCAACTTTCAAACTGTTGTAAACAAGAATTATTTGATAACTCACTCTCTTCAATGAGATGTCAAACTGGTCCGTAAAAAGTAAGAATTACACACCATAAATAAGATGCTTATTTTATAGAGTGCAGAAGTCAGGACATCATAATTAAATGGAAGACAATACTAAGAACTCACACTGTGGGAAGAAACAATTGTACCCACTCTACGTTGCAGTAATGCAAGCAAGTAACCAAAGAAGCCAGCCCCCAAAAGCATCGCAATTCCTGTAATGATTAAAAAAGTTTGGTTGCAGATGATGGTGCCAATAAGACATCCAGTGCATACATATTGATATGTAGCATAGACAAATATTAAGGGTGAAATTTAAATGAACTAGCCTACCAAGAGGAAAACCGCTTTCATATTGATAAGCACAATCATTGAAGTGGAGTTGGATCTCCCTGATAGCCTGGTTTCCTCTGTCAATAACAAGGAGGGAACAACTGCTACCAATGTAAACCACATCAAAATCGTCAGAAAATTTTGCATCTTCACTTGGTCCATCAACATGACCCCCTCCACGGCTCCATCTTCCTCCTGCAATTGTTGTAACCCCTACAAGTTGAAATATCAATTGTATTAGAAGGATAAATTCTGAACTGTAATACCGATACTACAAAATTACAAATCATTTTATAGGATTTTTACTAATTATATTATTATCTTGTTTATTAATTCCCTAATGATTATAAGAAAACATAAAAATATTTTCATATCAGATAAAATCCTAAATGTTTCCAGAGTTAAAAAGAAAAAAAAAAGAGAGACAGGGAAAATTTGGCAATGAGATTTTAATATTGCAGAGTAAATGCTTGAACAATATAAATATAAAGCATTTACCAGCAACACTTATCTTCCTAATAGCCATATTCATTGTGTCTGCTATATAAATGTTTCCTCTGTCATCAACTGTAAGCCCCTTTGGCTGGTTCATCCTTGCCTCTCTGGGTTTCCCATCTACATGTCCAGAATAACCTTCAGGTGATCCTGCAACCAGCTTTGGTCTGGTGTCTGCGGTTTTCCCACGAATTTAAGAATAATTATAGTTGTGCGATAAGCGAGACATATATCTTAGATATAGCAGAATTGGAAGTGCAAAGAAATAAACATCCCAGATTCCTATTCGCTCCAATAAAATTTTCATTTTAGATGGTTTTGATCGGCAACAAGTGTTCCGGAACAGCATCCCAACTAATCCCGGGGATGCACCGGCCTTCGGCATTCATTTTTTATGTTAGAATGGTCAAATATGAAAGAATCGCAGTATGGTTTTATTCATCAAGCCAGTATACATTATGAATTATGGGGGTAGAATGAAAATATAGTAGCAAACGAAACACATTACGGTGCCTAAGTTTGGGCATTTTAGACAAGAAATCTTATAATTTCCATAATAGTGAGACTCTCAGATATAAACTGAAGATAGTATTGTACTAAAAAAAATCACAGTATGTTCAGATATCAAAATATCATGTTCTAGTAGTTTTTTTTTTTATAAGTATGTTCTAGTAGTTACATATATCATATATGTAAGCCTCTCGTTATTTTGGTAAAAGTTTTCTTTAATAGAAAATTATCAGTATTAATCTTGCCAGAAACCAGCAAATAGAAAATAATAAATTGAATAAAACTTGAGAGAGTATGGTGCATTTGGGATTCCAATATAAAGAAAAGACTTGTAGCTTCTACAACTTTGCTAGATGGTTAGGAAGGGGAGAATTCAACGGCTAAAGAAAACTAATTGATGTTTTTTTGTTTTCTACATCATAGACGTTGATTTCAAGACTCCTATATACGACACCGAGACTATAACTGAATTAATTAACATTCCAAATCATTTAAAAAGAATCAGAGGTTTTGTTGTTAATTTTGTATAAACAAGTCAAGCCCATTAAAATTTTCAGAATAGCATGACCATCAGACGCAGCAACTTAACGGAAAAAAATACAAAAAATAAAAATCTCCAGCAAAACAGAAATGAATTCATTAAAACAAGATGAACCAATCAATATTTGGAAGCCATGACCAAAAGCACCCACTTACAGAGAGAAAGAGAGGCAGATATTCTGTAGATATTACTATTAGCAGAGTCCAGAAGCAAAAGTTCTTCATTGGGCAACACCTCAACCGAATAAGGCTCAACCCCAAGCTTGCTTCCATCAAACACCGTCTCCACTGTGTACCCAGTCTCAAACTTCATCATCGGACGGCCAGAAACCGCTGCACACACAAATCCGATATGCCCACCATTTAAGATTACATTTCCACAAACCCCTCCATCAAGACAACGACCCAGAACATAAAACAAAGAAAATGTAGCTGCTTCCAGAGATCTATACCTGTTTTGGTTGTTGCTTTGAGTTTGAGTGACCACAACCGTTTCGTAAACACAGACACAGCATTTGAGAATAGCCCACTAACAATCTCTGCTTTAAAAAGAAGATAGATAGCAAACTCAGATCAAGTAATTGAGAAAAAAAAACACTTCAGCAGTTAAGCTCATATTCACATAGAAACACAAACAAAATAGGCTAACTCACTTGCAGGAGTAGTAGAAGCTGACGAGACAGCTCCAAATAGAACCAAAAGAGCAAGACCCATAACCAACACATTCTTCCCCATTGTATCTGTGCTCAAAGCGATCCCTTAAAACAGCTCAGAACGGCAAGGTTTAAGCTTCAGCATCACTAGAAACCCTAGTCCATTAGCAAAAATGGATCTGATAGGTAATGAGAGTCTAGAGAGATGCTAGAAAGTGTGTGTGTGGCTTTGAGTTCCAGTGAGAGTAAAGCGTTTTGTGTGAGGGTGGGAACTGGGAAATGGTAAAAGATGAAAGAGACGATGGAGAAAGGTGAGGGAGAAAAGGTGAAAATGAAAGAGCGGACACGAGTTGTAGCACACTCTTAAAAGTGAATTTTAAATTATTTATTTTATCTTTATAAATATATTAAATAACCCATAAATATAATTTAAAGAATTTTTATTTTTCAAATAATCCAATACCGCCATATATTATGGTTAAATAATATTTTAGTCCATGTATTTTGCTCTTTAAAGAGATTAATCCATGAACTTTAATTTTGAATTTTTTCTCCAACTTTTAAGTTTGATGGTTCGATTTGGATTGATTTCAACTCTTCTTATTTTATCTCATCTCATCATTTAAATTTTTATTAATAAATAATTTAATTTCTTTAAATTTTAAAATAATAATAATATTAAAAAATAATTTTTTAATAATATTTTATTCAACTCTCAACTTTGATTCCAAACCTAATCTAAATCACTACCTCTATTAAAATATCATTACAAATATGTCAAAATGCTATGCCATTGTCAATGAGATTATACCACATGTCATCTAAAAATTAAAAAATTATTTTGTACTAAAATCTGACAAGAAAGAATAATGCTAGACGTTCCGTTGGGCTCTATAAATATTTTTTTATGTGTTTTTTTTTAGTTTTTTTTATATAGATTTTTTTATCAATTTTAAATAAATAAAAAATATTTACAATATCATTGAAAAAAAATTTATTTTACTTCGTGATTAAGGAAGTATTTTTTAATATTTTTTTTAATTTTATGATTAAGGAAGTATTTTTTAATAATATTTTAAGTTTATTTTATTTTTTAAAAATATTACAAATATTAAAAAAATCTATGTAAAAAAAGAAAGAAAAAAACACATATAGAGCCAACAGTGGCTCTAGCAAGACTCGATAAGAAAACATGCGACCCAAGCTCAATGCCGTCTCAGTCATGCAACCCAAACTGCACCGCCTGGGCGCGACTCAAGCCATCGTGCCGGGGTGACGGGGTCTTCCAAGGCAGTGTTTATCCATGTATTTAATGATGATGAGTGATACCAGATGATTTATTAAATAATAATAATAAATTGGTGTGGTTACTGTACCGCTCCAATTTAACTGTTTGTGATCAATTTTATTTTTTTAATATATTTAAAGATTTTTAAAAAATAAAAAACACTCTCAATACACTTAAAATTATTTTCTTAATTATTAAGTAAAAAATAAAAATAAAATTTTTTGACAAACGGTCAAATAGAGGTGTCAAATGGAGTGTACATAATAGTGCTTTTCATAATAAATTATTTATTTCTTAAAAAATTTTATTAATTTGTTATTTTTATTTTTTTGCACCCCGAGGTTGGTTTTAGCTTGTGATGGTGTGACTTACATGCTATGTGGGGAGGGTCCTGTTAATAAGTCTAACAAAGATGTGAATGAAAGATCAATCGATATAAGTTGAGAGCACAGAGATGACGAAAGTCCAAATAAAATTCGAAAAGTAATTCGTCTAACAGCCAAACCATACGCATTATTTTAGTATTTAACCTTTATAATAATATCACCTTGGTCTGTAAAATAACCCTTTACATGTTGGCTTTATTTTATGTATTTAGTTATATACTATTAGTAAACTTATAATTTACCTTTGTAAGATAATTATTTATGCTATCAAGGCATGTATTAAGCTTTTTTTTATAAGATATTTATTTGTACACATACTAACATATTATATTTATATTTCAATTTATTGAATGGTTGGATTGGAGAGAAAAAGAGAGAAAATTTTGTCTATTGGAAATTTGGATGTCTTATATTTTAAATTTTTAATAATTGTAAATATCTATTTTTAAAAATTTTAAAAATTAATATTAATTTGTATTGTATGAGAAATACCCTTGAATAGTTAAACTGATAAAATGTATTGTAGCACTTGCAAATTTGTTTGATTTACTTGAGCTCAAGTCAAGCTCAACCATAACTAATAATATTAAACAAGTCAAAGTTCAAATAAAAGTACTTGAATTTGATTCGAGCTCGAGCTGAGTTTGAACTACTAATTATGCTAATCAAGCTCTAATACTCTTGCTTGAATTCGACTCGACTTAGTTTGAAGATAATCCTAATCTTACTATCCATTTGAAATAAAATGAGAAATAATGTATGAGGATGTTGCTAACTCAGTAACCCATAATATGCTCTCAATAGTGGTGGCCAATTTTAGAAATTGTTGGGGATTATTGACAACCCCATTTAGAAAGATAGATAGTCATCCATATGGGATCTAAATTCTATGAAGATTGAGACTGCATTTAAAATAGAAGATAATGACAGTAAGGTAGGTACCAAGGATCTAGCATCTTCTTAAACAATTATTATCATAAATCAAAAAATAATTGAATTTAAAAAAAATAAAAATATTTATATAATAAAAAATGGTCTCTCAATGACAACCACATGAGGCTAATCATCCCACATAATAAAACCAATGTGAATAACAATGCATGGGAATGAAGAGAACATAATTTTAGCAAGGAAAATCTAATTTTCAACGAAAAGTCTATTTGTTTGAGAAACACTACTCTTACCGAATTTTTCTACCGAATTGTATTTTTATTTTTTACTTAATGGTTAAAAAGGTATTTTTTTAATAAATTTGTAAATTTTTTTTTTAAATTGTTTAAAGTGATTTAAAAAAATGTTTGAAGAAAAAAAAAATTATACTGTTCCGAACCTTCGATGGGAGCATATTGTTTTGACCTTTTTGATAGTGAAGGTTGTAATATCAAGATATAACAAACAAAAGGAAAAAGAAGAGGATGAAGATATATGATTATGAAATGAATAATTATATGGAACACGACAACGTTTTATCATATGCTTGGTATTATTATTCGAGATATCTGTCTATTTTTATTTTTTTTTATGATACACGACACCATTTCATGCAAAGTACAAAATATTGTAAGAACAAAATCAATTTTATGGGTTGGCATTCATAAAAGAAATCGACCACAGATTCTGTTGAGCCATTCCATCTTTTTCTGTGTGTCCAGCTCCTTGATGTAACAGCTTCCTTTTCATGTCTCGTGCTTGTTTTGACATTCTTGAATATGAAAAGAACCTCTGATACCGATAGGCGATAACCATCCCATTTTCCTCTGTCCATATACGGGATTCCCTTACCATATAGTCCATCCACATGGGATCCCAAATAATATGTGTTTGTTTTTACTAATTTACTCAACACATCAAAGTCCAGTAAATAGTTTTCTTTCAAAAATAAAAAGATCGATCATTTCCAACTTAGAGAACAGAACAGAACAGAGAGAGTTTATCTGCAATGACCAGATGGCACTGGGGAATTAGGGGAAGATGGAGGATGGGAAGGGATGTGTTAAGGCCTGTTTTGTAACGATACGCTGAAGAGGGTGGGAGAATGAGTCATGTTCGACCCACGTTGACGGTTCAGCCTTGATTAGTACTGTTTGGGGTCCACGATGGTGGTCTGTAGTGGTGGTGTGGTGCCCGTATGTACGTCCATCAATAAATAGAAGATAAATGCAGCAAAGATAAATGGAAAGCAGGGCACACATATTTACATGATTCAGCACAAAGCCTTCGTCCATGTGTGGTTTAGGATGTAGATGTACTATAAATATAAATATTTTACAATCTCTCATAACTCACCATACAAATGATAAAGTTAGAATTTTCCGTATGGAAATTGAAAAAACTCTCTCCAGTCACCTAGAAGTCTGGAAGCCGTCCTCTAATGTCTAATCATAGATCATTCTTATTTGCCCATGTTAGTGTTGGTGAAGAGCTCAGCTTTACGTGACTTCGCCAGTTCTCTCTCAATTTAATAGAATTCTAGGGAGAATAGGAAGAGCTTAGAGCACTCACATTGGACTATGCATATATATGTATATGCAAAACCATATTTGCATAATATGGTCATAAAATCACCTGCATTGGATTATGCATATCCATAAATTTAGCTACCTATGAACAGTTATCCAAATTTGGATAGCAACTATTCATTTCATCAAACATATTTTATCTATTATTTCTCTCCTTCCACTCTTTCTCTCTCAATTTTTTCCTCTTCTCCCTCCCTCAACAACACAACAAATCTTCACATACACATTCATTTTATTATTATAATATATTATATATATATTTTTCATTTTATTATATTTTTAATATAATATATAAAAAAATTATATTTTTTATTATTACATTTGTATTATTAATGTCAAATGTATATAGTGGATGTTAATTGTAAAATATATATAAAAATTTTGATTTTAAAAAAAAAATAATAATAATAATAAAATAATATTTTATTATTATTTAGTTTCAAATATGCATAAACCAATGTGGGAGTTTTGCTTGAATGGCCAAATGGTTATGCAAAAGAGGTAATTTTATATTTACATATACATATGCATAAACTAATACTAATGCTCTTAGATAGATAGAAAGGCAACTCTATTAGCAGGCTTTTTTTTTTTTAATTCGTCCTGCCTTAGGTCTTTGCCATGAAAGGAATATGGTTGAGCAAACTATTTAGGACAAGGAATTAAGGGCGAGTAAATACATTCTTCCTGTGTTATTTTCCCGCCGCTTCTGCACAAGATCCATTTTCTCCGAAACTAATCAGGAAATAAATCACCGACCACCTTTTCCACAAATATCAAAACTGATCAGACTCACAAATCTGTGACCATTACCATTTACAAAAGCATACTAATTCAGTGCCACCTAATTCGGATAATTTCTATCACTACATCAGGAAATACTTATAATAGTATTGAATTTAGCAGTTAGAATTAGAAAGGAGTACCGGGTATCAGATCAAACTGGCGTTATGTATTGTGTCAAAAGCAGTGTACCTATACATTGTAATGGTGCCCTATTAAATGGAAACAGCCATTATAGACAACAACAGATCACTTTCAAATTCTCCATGATCCTCTGACAATCCCACCGAAATCAACTTCTAACAATTTGAAAAAAAGGTTCGGGGGAGCTCACGAATGTCAGAACTGCAACCTGCAATGTCCCACAATTGTGTAAGATTAAGTTTGGGAGGGATAACCAAAACTTTTCTCCTGATTCATGAAAGAGATCCGTCAGAGCAAAACACTGGTTTGGTGTATACGGAGCTCCCACATCTGTGCCGGTCACTTGGTTCCCAACTCAAACAACACTCTCAAAAGAAACCTGGATATGGGCAATATGCCTAGGCTTCGGACTTGAAGCAGTAGCCAGCCCTTGAAGCAATTTCACAACATCAGCAGTATCCTCAAGATAATACTTCGCCTTGCTTGGTTTTCGACCAACGGTGCAAGCGAAGATCTCTGGGGCTGCAGGCAAGGATGGACTAGAAACTGTGCTTAATATGCTCTCAAACATATCTTCATCGGATCTATCATCTCCAATGCACATCACAAAATCTGGTGGAGCCCCAACATTGACCATTCTCAAAAGAACCTTTTCGGCAACCAACCCCTTGCTGACTCCCTGAGCATGTAATGTGGACATTAGTCAGAAATTTCGCTCCCCATTGATGGACAAGAGGAACAAGAAAAGGGGCAGGGACATACCTGTGGCTTAACTTCAACAATATGCTGGCCCCTGTTAACAACTGCTGGTTCATTAGAAAGTACACTTTCCAGATGATCCAACAACTCCTTTGCTTGACAAGATCCAAAGTCAGGGTCAGCATCCTGATGGTGCCATACCAAAGCACTTTCTTTAATATCTATGTTGGAGCCATCAGTTGCCTCTGTATACAATCTCATCACAGGTTCCACAATATTTTTCCAATCAAGATCAGCACCAACTGGACTTGTTTCCCACTCAGAGGATCGATTTGACCTGCAAGAAGAAAAGAGCAAAAGAATCTCAGTTTCTCTGGAAAAGAACTTCAAGAGGCCAACTGGATGCCCAAACCAGATAACTTAACATACCTCAAGAAGTAACCATGTTCGGCTGCTATTCCCAGCATCTCACACGGAGCAAACAACTCGCTCAGAGAACTCCGCCCTCTTCCGCTAACAATAAATACAGTGTTCTTGGGATCATTGCACAGAACATTCAGAACAGATATGACTTCAGGGCTGGGAGTTTTAATAATAGAAGTTTGTGGAACGACAGTACCATCATAGTCCAGAAATATTGCTCTTCTGTTAGTTCTTTTATATGCCGAGACAATGTGGTCAATGGACAACTTCTTAAATCCAGGAGAGAGAGAAACAACTCTAAATCCCAGACCCAAGCCAATCCCCCAGCATCGTTTACTGTAATGATCCTGGCATGCTCTGTCTAAGTCCTGCATAAAGCTGCGAGCCCAATAAGCTACATCATGAGAACTGACATACCGATAGTGTTTCTCATGTCGCAACTGCTTCTCAGTATCACGCAAGGTGATGGCTGATTCCAAGGCATCAGCCACAGCATCAATGTCCCAAGGGTTAACCCTGATTGCTCCACTTAAAGAAGGCGAGCAGCCAATGAACTCAGACACAACAAGCATGCTTGTTCGAGGAGAATCAGATTTTATACCCATAGCTTCATCCATATATGGAGTGCCCTGTCTGCATACAATATACTTGTAAGGCACCAAGTTCATGCCATCCCTCACAGCACTAACTATACAACATTCTGCTACTGCATAATAGGCAGACTTTTCAAAACGCGGAACAGGACGATCAATTAGAATCACCGGTTCATAATTAGGTGAACCATAAACCTCATTAATCCTTTTGGCAGTTAAATAGGTTTCTCTCTTTGCTTCCTGGACATCTTTGCCCAAACCCCTTGCAGGGTTCACTATTTGAACCAGAACAATCTTGCCCTGCAGCTCTGGACGCTGCTGCAATAGCTGTTCCACAGCTAGAAGTTTAAGACTAATACCTTTAAATATATCCATGTCATCAATACCAAGAATCACTTTTTTCCCCTTAAACTGTTCTTGAATTTCTCCAATTTTGGCAGAAGTTGAGGGAAGATTCAGCACAGATTCAAGTCGACCCATATGAACACCTACAGGAAGAATTTTAATATAAACCGTGCGGCCAAAGTAATCAAGCCCAATGTGTCCTCGCTTCGATTCATAATCCAGACCCAACATTCGACTGCAGCATGAGAGGAAGTGACGTGCATAATCAAATGTATGGAAACCAATTAAATCACAATTTAGCAGTCCCCTCAAAATTTCATCCCGAACAGGCAAAGTTCGGTATATCTCGGATGATGGAAAGGGGCTGTGAAGAAAGAAACCAAGCTTGACTCGATTATATCGCTTTCTCAAAAATGTTGGAAAAACCATTAAGTGATAATCATGAACCCAAACAGAATCGTCCTCAGGATTAATTATTTCCATAACCTTGTCTGCAAATATCTTGTTTGCAGAAACATAGGCCTGCCAAAGCAAGCGATCAAAACGATCACCATGGTCTGGGCACAAAGGTAACATATAATGAAAAAGAGGCCAAAGTTGCTGTTTACAGAACCCAAGATAAAACTTCTTCTGCAGGTCATGGGGTAGAAAAGTAGGCACACAATTGAAGTCCTCCAGTAGTTTTTGTGCAACCTCTTCTTGTTCATTAGCATCTATTTCAACCTTAAGAGAACCCACATAAAGTACCTCTGTTTCAGGAGAGAAACCATCCTTTAACTGTAATAGAATTGAATCCTCATCCAAACTGAAGCACCATTTTTTAATTTCTGTATCTCTTTTGGCATGCAAAGGTAACATATTTGCCACTACAATTTTCCTCTCACAAAAAACATCAGAATTCCCATCATTACTGCCATAACCATCCAAGTCAGAGATGATTCCTGGAGTAGTCATGACCCGTGGAAGCATTCTGGGAGTATGAGGAACATCCAATAGGTCTCCATAGGCCAAGTCTAAGAAATTGGCACGAGATCTTAATGCCATTAATGACAAGTGAGAATTATTTCCACCTAATCATACAGAGGAACACTTCCTAACAGAATCTTTTCTGGCTGAGCTATCCAAAAACCTAGAGAAATAAAATGGATTACCCACATCATTAAGTTGTTGACAATAGAGCTCCAAAATCCACATAAAAAGATATTCACACAAATATATCAGCCAGCATAAAAATATATATATATATATATAATAGAATGTTCTGTGATTGCTCAAATGTAGGATCAGGTAGGCCATTCCCTACAGACATTTTTCATAATTCCACAAACAAGTCCAAAGCCCAAGCTTCCTCAATAATATGTCAGTGCATTTCAAACAAGCTCTCTCTGTTCAATACCAGCTATAACAAAAGCAACATTGACTAATGTACAACTGAGAATTACTTAAAAAAAAACAATAAAAACAGAGGCACTTTAGTTGCTCAAAGGATAATGTTGGAATAACACACAGAGAATTTCCATTTAGCTTCAAAAGCTGGGAAAATTAGTTAGCTGGGAAAAGATGTTTAAAAAATATATGAAATTTCCACCCCAAGTTGAAAAACCTTTCAAAGAAACTACAGTATTATGCAATTAGCTTAACCAATACTCAATGTGAGTCCAGCAGAAATTTTCAGAAAACCAAAATTAGAAGCCACAGGCCTACAATGCCTGAAATATCTTCTTAAAACTGAAGTCAAAGACCCCCAAATCAAGAGGATCCTAACCATTGATTGTCAGCCATAACTTTCATATTTGTGCTAGAGCTAAAAAATGGTAATAAGATATTCATTGCGAGGATAAAAGAAGCTTCTAGCTCTTTCAACAACTTCCACTGCAGAGGGAAAAGAATTAAACATATTCCTCCCCATAGACCAAATAATCTATCTGGGCGTCCAAAATCAATCTATGGGGGACCAGCCAACATATAAAGTGTTTTAATAGGACAAGTGACATTTTTTTTTATTGATAAACAATATTTTATTGAGCAAGAAGACAAATGCCCGAGTATACGGGACATATACAAGAGTGTCGCCTATGCGTGCTAGTTTAGCGATACAAGGAAGTCATGAAAAATCATGCCACTAAATTACAATTACAATCGACCTACTAAGTGACATATTAATATCATAACACAGTGATACACACAAATCTGTAATTCTCTTAGGTGATCTCCGTAACTGTGATTTCGATATTCATAAAATTCACCTGCTTTAGAAATGGGATCCCTCTTTGCAATCAATTAATTAGATTTTAGTATTGCCTAAGAGTTTATCAAGATGTAAACAATATAACCTCAAAAACAGGAGGGAAAAGAAGAGTTTCAAGTTCAAGAAGTGGGGATAAGTGATCAGATGGGCTTGTGGACCAGACGTACTGTGGGCTCCTACTGAACTCATTGAATTATTTGACTTCTATCACATAGACATTTCTTTAAACTAGTAGTAAAATATTAAATTTAATGGTAGGGCTGAACCTAAGGCAAGCTGATCTGTGTTGGTGGCCAACCCAGGCTCAGCCCAACCTTTCCAAACATTCAGCCTTTATCCAATCCAACATGACATACAGCCTCTACAATTCGCCCCAAGGCTAAGGTTGGACAGGCTGAGCTTGGGTAGGTTGTAAAATTGGGTTGGGTCAGGCTGACCATGACGGCGTAAGTTTTAGGCTAACAGGTTAGTACTCCGTATGTTACTTATATAAAAAAAAAAGGTTAGTACTCAGTATGCAATAACCAATAACATGATATCATGAATTGTTATCCCTTATTTCCCACCAAAATACAATAGTTATGTTAACATAAAAGAGATATAAAGATGATTCCAAGTTGGGATAACTTACTTCAAGTACAGAACTTAATCACAACATGCAGTACATATCAAAAAAACTGTCTTATTAACTATAGGTTGCTATATTGTATTAAGGGCTGGACTTTTATGGATTGCACTGAGGGTTGAGCTTGGGTATTATGGGCCTCCACCCTAGCCCAAAAAAAATAATTTGGGGCGGGAGATCCACCCCAAGTTTAAAAAAGCCCAACCCAAGCTTGTCCAAACTCGTGGTTGGATGTGGGTTAGTCTGGACAGCTCAGGCACATTTCCACCGCAATTTGTTGGTATCGCTTTTCCTGCTCAGACTGACACTAAAAAACTTATCAAAATTACTCCCAACATCTTCCTTAGCAATTCCAAGCTTCACTCAGAGGTAGGAACTAAAACACAAAACTATGATTCCGATGGTAACCTGATAGTATCTAATTTCTATGGCAATGCTTAAAGAAATAGAGGCTAGCTTATATTATCTTAGCATGATTACAATCTCATATAATAATACAAAATGACATTAGAGAAGTGTTGTGGCAACTAGTTCAGTGCCAACACAAAATGGATATGAATCTTCCTCTAAAAGAACCTTTACACAAAAATTGAGAGAGAGAGAGAGAGGGAGAGAGAGAGAGAGAGGGTATAAAAGCATTGGTGAGAGCCTGTAGGCTATTTTAATAATCCTAAATGAGTAAAAGAAAATCTGCGCAGAGAGAGGCACAAATATGAAGTTCCAATTTAAACTATTACTACATTTACTTTAGTCTGAAGCATCGGAATCTACAATATGTTACATGATTGTACACGAATTCAATCTCAAGAAATTCATTTTTCTGTTATCAAACAACAATCATCCCCACCAAAGCACATATATGTCATGCTTAGACAAAAAGTCTTGAGTATATTCTAGGAAATTTTATAATTATTTTAAGCTCCCACCTGCCACAATTAAACCAAAATTTTCAACTCTGCACTCTTGCACGATGAAAAGAAACAATCCATGGAAAGGGTAAAAAATCTTCCAACGCTCAAGTTACATTCATGAAAATCTTTGAAAACTGTTTATGGCTGCATTTAAATTTAAGGATGTCTAACTTTGAATTGAGCAGGTTATAATATATCCACACCTGAAGTCACCTTTTGTCTAGCAAAATTTTCCCGGAAATTATTTTCAGGGAAAATTATTTATGGCATGAATGGATATCTGATTTTGGATCTTGCACAAAACAAGTCTTTTGTCACGTAAGGACAAAACCTCCAAAACTTTGTTTATCTCTGTGAAATATAATTTTCCCAGAAAGTATTTTCCCTCAAAATAGACGGCGCCTCTGAGACCAGCAGGGGATTGTGATTCGTTTGTATACCAAAATAGTAGTCATGACCAATAAGCCAGGCAGAAATAACACAGTTCACAGTTCCGAGCTCTTCACCCCGAAAAAAACCTTCTAGATCTCAACGTACTAGCGAAAACCCCCCAAAAAAATATGATATGTTATTAAAAAGCCAAACATCTTACCAGAAACAAATTCAAAATGATGTGGAATTTTCAAGTCTTAGTGACGCCTACCAATAAATTCCTGCCAAAACTGCCCCAATTATATATACATAACATCAAGAATCCTAACAGATTATGTATATGTATTATGCACAAACACGAGTAAGATTTTTGAAATCGTAGATAATGGCTCTAACACGTCCCGTCAGGTTCCAGGAGAACAAAACGAAGTAAAAGACTCTTTAGTCTCTAGCACTTTATACTCTCCGACGAAATACCGGAGATTAAAGAAAAACGCAGATTTATTACGATATTTTCTCGTCAACCGAACGAGGCGTTAATGAAATTCAACGAAACAAAGCCCATACCAAGTCAACCGCAAAGCAGAATAGAAGACACGCGGAGCTTGAAAGGTCCAAAAAACCCCAACCTCAAGTAACCGGCGATCGGAGACCGTTGCGCGGCAATATTTATCGGAGAAGTATGAAAGTGGGCTCGGAGAGAAAGAAGAGAAACCGGAGAATGCGTTTTGGATTGCTCGAATAATTTCCTATATATATAAATAAATATATCTCGGATAAGCTTAACCCGCCCCACTGGCAGCCAGTTTCGGCTTTTCAACTCCTGGCTTTGGAACTCGCCTCGGATTGCGTTTCCCATTTTTCAACTCTGCAGTAAGTAAAATGACCATAATGACCATAGATTAATGATAATTGAAAATGAGAAAAAAAAAAAAAAAACGTGGTAGTATATGTAGTATATGTCCTTTGATAGAAGATAAATGATATCTGTAGATAAGTTTGATATAATTTTTTTTTTTATAAAAGTGGATAAATCTTAAAGTTAAATTAAAATTTTATTTTTTAATAGTAGATTCTAATTTATTTATTTTTAAATATGTGAGATTTTTATAATTAAAACTGCATATATTATTATTAATAAATAAAAATAAAATTTAGTTCAAAGAATAAAACAAAAAAAATGAAACGACTGGTGAGAGGCTCTCGTCGTAGATAAGTAAGTTAAATAACATTATCCTCCGCTATTGTATTTTTTATTTGTTTTTTCTATTATAAATATATATATTCTTAAAACTCTTTTAAATATGTTTTGCGTTGGAGTTTATAAAAATGAATGGATAAAGTTCAAAAGTTAATTTAAAGTAATTCTCAAGGATAATTTTTATTTTGATTTATGTAATTTTTTATTATTATTAAAGAATAATACTAGATACAGTTTTAGGATCTATAAGTCATGTACATTCTATTTAAAAAATAATGAGATCCACAATTAAAAAATAGGATTTTTCATATAGAATCAAAATTTGTCTTTATTTCTTCAAATGAGTTTGCATTTACACAATCTATGATTATATAAATCATTTCCCATTACAAATTTAAGTAAATAATTTAATGAAAAGCTGAAATAATTTTCCTTTTTAGATTGGAAGTTGCTTTGAAGTTGAGATTCTTTTTCAAAAATAGTTTAACCAAACAGATCGGGACCCTTTAAGTATTTTCTCTCTTTGAAAAAGAATGGAAATTACTACTAAAAATATAAATTTTTACCGTAAGTTTTATATTTATCTAATTTTTTGCAAATGGAGAGGATGTGAATCTTGCATATCTTATATAAATTATTTTTATAATTCCAACCTAACCCTTAATGTCCAGGGCAAATGAGTGTAACTTCATCTAAAGAATAATTATTTTTATCGGTCACTATTTATTGCACACACTTTATATTTTATAAAAATTAAAAAAATAAAATTGTGAAGTATGAAGTGTAAAAGTGAATAATAACTAATGCTAAAGTATCATGCACAAGCCATTAGTGACCCTTTGGTTTGAAATATAATATTCGATAGGTTAAGAATATTTTCTAATAATAAAATATTACCATGGTTATGTACTTTTCTACGACACTAAGTAATTGTTGTGCCACGTCAATGGCAACGATAATAGTACCTCCAATATCGCAAATTGTAGTCTTTTATAAAGGATTTAATCATTTCGTGTAAATCTTATACAGTCACAATAATGATAACTACATTTCATCAAATAATAATTACTCAATAGTGTAGAGAATGATAGAATTAGTTTTCACGATATTGTTATTTTTTTAATATGTTGTTTATAAAATAATGATAACTATATATAATTACTTTATATATATATATATAAGTTTCTTAGTTTAGTAGATACAATACCTAAACTTTATAATATTTAATATTAAAAAAACTATATCTATAAGTCAGTGTAGAATACATATCTTATAGAAATAAATAAAAAAATAAATTGTAAACATTTTTTACAAATCAAATGTAAAAATACTTTTACTCATTAAATTTCTTACATATAAATATTTTCAAAGAGATAAACTTATGGCCGGTCGGTTTGTTTTCTCCCGAATAATAACCCTCTAATGAGTGAGTGTCATGTAGGTCTCTCATTTCATCTTCAATATGATCACACCATAGGCTACAATTCAAGGGAACAAAAAAATCTCCCCTCGCCAATTTCCCTTCCCTTCTCTTGAAACACAAAACTAGAAATCCTCTTCTCCTTTTTCACATTCTCATCAGCATTCTGCCTCGATATCATATTCTTCCTCAAAACTCTCATCTCCTCCTTACAAAAGAGATCATCAATGACCATTTGAGGGCTTTTGTAGTTGTTGGGTTTATTCTTATTAAAGAGCCATCTTCTTTTGAGAAGAAGAGGTTGAAGCCTCTTCTCATTATACAATAGGAGTTTTAAAACTTGATCGCAGCCTCTTATTAAAATTCTTTCTTGGCAAATTGTCTGAGAGAGGAAGGGAGAGCCAAACAATAAAAGCAGACGAAAGGTTTTATCTGAGATTTCACATTTGTCATTAATTTTATAGTTTCTCGTGTTTTCCTTTCTTTTGTTTTCATTTCTCTCCACTATTCAACTCTGAACATATATGGATTCTATTGTAGATATAATAAATGGTCAAAGTGGGGATGTTTGGAGCACATGAAAGTGGAATGAGATAAACTTCTGGCTTGGAACTAGTCTGAAATTTGCAACGAGTATCCAAAATTCACAGATAAGGAACAGAGACAAAGCTTTTAGGAGTGTTGGAATTATAAGGTGTAATATGCCTTATGATATTTGTGTAGAATTGTTCATGTTACGGATTTTTATTGGGGGCTGTTAAAGCCTAAGTGACAGACAAATCGTTTCAAAGCAATTTTGATTTTCAAATGTAAGTGCATGGCTGATAAAAATGAGCTTATACTTCATACTTTATAGCAGGACACCAAAAAAAAAAAAAAAAAAAGTTTGATTGGGTTGATTCAATTTTAATCGGTCATAAATCAAATCGATTTTAGTGTATTTTTTGAATTGTTCATAGAATTGCTTCAATCGACCGCTTCAAGCTAATTTCAAATCAATTTGAGCCAATTCCAAAGAATTCAAAGTCTCGTTTATCATTTAGATTATTTGATAAATGAGTTTGTTTTTAAAAAAATTATTGTACAAAAATATGATACAAAATAACTTTTTCATCCTTATATTCAATAAGACTAGTAGAAAAATTAAAATCGAAAATCCTGAGTTCTTTACTTTCTTTGGGGGAACAGAAAAGTAAATTATGAGAGTAATAATTATTTTGTATTAAATTTGTTACTGTGCACAAATGCTACCATTGCCATGTGTTCGTATCTTAATGGTATTTATCTTCTTTGTAAATCCAATTATATGAAGCAAACAAATGTGGATAATTAAGATCAAATACAGGAAATATTACATATTTATTAAAACTATTTAGATTTATAATATATTTTTATTGAACCTAATTAATAAATTCAAAACTCTTTTATACATCATATTAAACGATTGAATGCATTGTGCATGTATACACACACATACATATATATATATATATATATATATATAAAGTTTTTAACATTATAACTAAACTTTAGTTACTAAAGCGATCGATTCAAATTTTTATTGATTTGTCGGATTCAGTCATTACTTAATTTTGACATTTTAAAGCTTACTTTACAATCAACATAATGAAATTAAAAAAGATAAATAATATTTACAATCTTAGAGTATATAAATTTTGCAGAATCTCTTTAAAAAATATGAATAGATATAAAACTCGCAAGAAAAAAATTATTTTTTAATAACGAATTCTATTTTTTTTAAAATAAACACGTGAAACTTGAACATGGTATGACCATATTTATCATTAATCATTAGAAAATGATATTTAGCATAATATATTTACAATCTGATTTTTGACGAAATAAAAATAACTTTTTCTTATTATATTTCTTTTAAAAAATTTTGAAAAATGTCATTTTTAATAAGAGGATGTCAAGGGAATATGCGTTTCTTATTTTATTTGGCCTTTGCTTTGGAAGCCGAAAAGGCATAACAGCCAAAAGTCATCGAGCAAAAGATGGAAAAGAACAAGTTCTAGTTATTTTCACAATTTATCTAAATTTTTTTTAACTTATCTTATTTCATCTAATTATTATAATTTTTAAAATTTTAATATTAAATAAATAAATATTTCAACTTTTTAAAATCTGACAAGAAAAATAATATTAAACTTTTTGTTTTAATTTCAATACATCTCATCTCATTTATAAAAATAAACGAGACTGTAGATTGGATGTGGAGGTAATTTCATATTATTTATGTATAGTAGTAAAAAAATAATAAATAATCATAAAACAATAGTAAATTATTTGTAAATAATAATAATAATAATATAATATGAAACTATTTGAGTTACTAAACACGGCTTAAGAGGGGTAAAATTGACCACGGGGAGGAGGGGGCCGGGAGGTACACTACAGCAAGTGGAATACGATGATGAGCTGTGAATGTGCTAGCATAAATGACAGCTGGGATTAAAAACAGAAATTCGAACATTAAAATTAAAAATGGCTTATTATTTATTAAAGATACGCGTTTGGTTAAATAGACAGCACGCCGCAACCCGACCACTGCAAGTTGCTTAGCTGTCAATTTTGGATAAGCCCTGGCGAGGGTGCAGGAAAGTCTCGTGATTCCCTATACTTTATATTAATGACAAATATAATATTACTCGAAAAGTAAAATTTTATAAATCACATTTTCATATTAGTATAGCATTCAGATTATCTAATAATAATAAATATATCACATTTTATATAATATGATAAAAATAATATAAGGATATAGATTATAATATTACTCCGTAAAGAAACACCACATAGTAATATTTTGAATATCGTATCGGTTGGAATTTACTGTTCTAACACAGAAAAGTAAATGTTTTGTATCAGATTAAATATATATTATTTTGATGTGTTTCGGTCAATATCTGCTGGTTTCGGTGTTCCAGTCAAAATTAATATATTTTTGTAATTAATGAAAAAATCATGGCTTTTTCGTAAAATTTACTTAAATTCTCGCATCTGAAAACTATTTTATTAACTTTTTTTATTCCATTTTTCTTGAGAATTGAAAATCAAATCCCTACTCCATTTTTGGTGATGAAGATGAGTGATTATTTTTTTAATAGTTAGATTGAGAACTTAAAAGTATTATTAAGTTTTATAAATATATGTTTTATATTTGTAAGATTTGCATTGATGTTATTTTGAAATATAATTAATACATCTCTAATTAATTTATCTCTATATAGATTATCTCGAAATGGTATAAAGAAATAATACCGATATCAAAATATTTCGTTTTAATACCTTAACCAAAACGGTCACCGGAACAACATTTAAAATTTTGTCAAATATGACATGGATTTTTATTTATTATTTATTAATTTTTTAGAGGTGTGTGATGTAGAATTATTGAATAAAATTTTTTCATATTTAAAAAAAAAAAAATAATTCGAAGATTCTTACTTTTGGATTTAAATTTGTTATAATTTCCTGATATAAATATCTTTTAAAGAGATAGACAGTCAATTTTTATTCCAATTGTAAACTATATTTGGATAAAAATAATTATAAGAAATTTTAATATTTCTTATTTATATTATTATAAGTGTACTTATGATTTTATTTATAATTTTATGCACAACATTATATGTGCTAAGTGGCATTCTATTTTATCAATATTTCTTTAATTTGAACTTCAAATTTCAAAATTTTTATGATTCTCAATAGTTTTTTTTTTTTTTGTGATAATATGATTTTCAAATCGTTATATCAGAAAAATTATAAGTATAAATAATATTTTCTTTAATATAATTATTTAAATTTCTTTACTTAGTTTAGATCTATTTGAATTCATAAATGAATTAATATGATTTTATATAAATTGAATAAAATATTGTTAGAATATTATTTTTTAATATTATTATTAGTTTAGAATTTGAAGAAATTAAATTTTTTATTATATTTTGTGTAAAATTTAAAAAATTTATAATGATAAAATGAGATAAGTTGAAATGAGTTTCAAATCTAAACCAAAGCTAAATGTGTATAAAATGAAAGAGTAATGCTATAATCTATATTTTTATCTATCTTTATCTCTTCATGCAAGATGTGATATATTTATTATTATTAGATGATAAAGAATTATTTAATAAAGAATTATTTTATAATAAATATGTAATATCTTATAAATTAAGAGTGAAATAAAAGTGTAGCACATAGACATTCACCTTTTTACGAAATTACTGTTATTCAGGCTTGGTTTGAGTAGTGAAAGTATTTAAAAATATTAGTGAATAGTAGTAAAAAAATAATAATAAAATATTAAATAATAGTAAAAAATAGATGAAAAGTAATGAATAGTAAAAAAAATAAGTAAAAAATAATTATAAAATAAAAAATAGTAGTAAGAGTGTTTGAGAGTACCTGAGATACTCTCGATATCCAAACAAGACCTGAGTATTGTAGGGGCACGTGGATGATCTGTACGAGTAAAGAGGCCCCCCGCATTTCCACACCCCGACCATTTTCCTCGTCCCAACGACTTTCACCCGGGGTACCGACGGTTTATTTTAGACGTGTCACACTCAGCGCACCACGCCCCCAACTGCATTTGGGCCCCACTTACTCCATCCACGTCACACTCACAGACCCCGCCCGATGATGATGATGATGATTGTCGTCAGGGCGCGTGGAGACCACGTGATCAGACAAATTTATTTGTGTGGGCCCGGCCAGTGGTTTATCTGATCGCCGCGTTTGAAAGTTAAAAAAGAAAGGAAGAAAAGAAGGATCGTTCTTATCCGGAGGCCTTTAATTGGGTTGTTGGACCCACCGCTCCTAATGGGAATGTATGTTCCAAACGCACCTTTCACACTGTTGGAGGATTTTAAAATCTCGTTTTTTTTTTAAAATAACATGAGATGAGATAAGATTAAAATTAAAAAATTAAATAAAATATTATTAAAATATATTTTTTAATAATATAATTATTTTAAGATTTAAAAAAGTTAAATTATTTATTTTATTTTATATAAAAATTTTAAAAAATTATAATGATGAGATGTAAGGTTTTCAAAATTTTTAAAATTTTGAGTTTTGATCTTGAAAACAAACAAGGCCTAAGCTCTCGTTTGTTTGTTTTCTTAAATGACACGAGATAATATAAGATGAGTTAAAATAAAAATTAAAAATTAAATAAAATATTAATAAAAAATATATTTTTTAATATTATTTTTATTTTAGAATTCGAAAAAATTGAATTGTTTATTTTATTTTATATAAAAATTTAAAATAATTGTAATGATGAGATGAAATGAAATGAAATGAATTGAATTGAGATGTGTTGCAAAAACAAACAAAGCCTAATTCGTCATTAATGGTTAATACAATTACGAATTATGCGAGTGTTATATAAATATTTTATACTTTCTTTTTAAAAATAATAGAATTTATTATTAAAAAATATATTTTTAATATATGTTTTTAAAATTAATAAAGTCTATTATTAAAAAATTATTTTTTAATATAAATATCATATTTACTCACTTTTATCAAAATAAATATGTGATACTTTCATATTTTATAATTGTAAATATCATTACTCTTAATTTACTCTACTCTTTACTTTTCTCTTATAGCTTGGTGCATCCCGTCTTGACAAACTAATGATAACAAATAAATAAAATAAAATTACAAAGCATTTGTTAAATAAATAAAAAACAAAAATTATAAAATAAACTCACATATTAAATTTTATATAATATGTTAAGAGTATAAAATTATTTTTATTATAAAATAAAACTAACATATAATATCAAAATTTTATTTTTATAAAATCTTTTTATGTTGACAATATTCTCAATTACAAATTCACATTAACATATCAGATAATTAAGTTCATGAATTTTTTTCTTCTATCTATTTCACTTTCCTGAAGTAAACAAGAGGGTCTCAATACAATTTTGAGAGTATCTTCGGACAATTAAGCGTCCTAGTTCAAGCAATTATACTTCTCTATATCATCTCCAAACTTGTCATCAATTTGTTATTATGTCGTTAAAATTATTTTTATTATAAAGCAAATCTAACGTATTATTATTTTATAAAATTATTTTTATAAAATTTTTGTGACCTTAGTAGAACCATTTATTATTATTATTATTATTATTGTTTATTTTTCTTTGTCGGAGAACTGTTTCTTAACTTCTAGCTAGATATTCATTGAATCATTTTTATGATTTCCAATAAGGTTTTTTTTTTTTTTTTTCCTACGTAGTACATGTTGTGTTGGATGCATGTCATGACTATCTTTACTCTTGTTATGAATGGCCATCATCCTACTATAATATTGTTCATCAATCTGTAGATTTTTCATTAAAAAAATAAATGATGATCAAAGAGTGCAGAGAGTATCACGTTTTGCATAATAAAATGAGAGTAGAACGAGAGTATGATTATAATCCTATCCGATCGAATTTTAAAAATACATAATATCTATACGGTTATAAAACTAAAATATTATGGAAAATGCTATTTATACTTTGAGAAAAAACGTAGTGTAGTGTCAAGTGTGTTCTCAAGAAAATGCCGAATATTTGGTGAACACATCCGCAAGAAAACCAAATGGGTTTGAGAAGATATAATAATGCAAGTTATTATTTACCTTAAAAATGTACTTTTAATACAGATAACGGTAATGAATATGAATGTCTTTTTCATAAATGAGATTTAGTTATTATTTACTTTCACGTGTTAGAATATTTTTATAGGATATAGAGATATTTTTTATAAAATATAAAGTAATAGTGACGGTTCTTATTATTCCATAATAATGTACATGTATTATTCCGAACTAAAATGAACAGTGAAAGCCTGAAAAGGCACGGCACGTTTAATGCGGGATAAAATATGAATAAAATGGGATGGAATTGAGCCCTGCCTGCAATCATATATACACGACCAATGTAGCACTATATCTTAATCTGTCACATCGACTTAAATAGATAAGTCAGTCCACTCGCTTAGGAAACTGTTCTAATACTTCCCACTTGATTAAACTGTTTTAACATCTTGGGCAAGTTGTTGTATGAGAGGATAAATATATGTGGTGGAATTTTACACTTATTTCATTGTTCTTTGTCTTTTAATTAATATTTTTCTTTATGCTAATCTTTGTATCTAAATAGTAAATTGTAATGTGGTAAATCTCGAGTGGTGCCATGTGACTGACTATTAAAAAAAAAGTGGTTCTATTCTACCACTTGGACATGCTCACTATGTGTGCCATTTAGTGCAATTTCTATTTTTTTTATTTTAAATATTTTTTAAACATATTTAAAAAATTTTAAAAAATAAAAAAATATCAATACACTAATAGTCATTTATTTAACTATTAAAATAAATTAAAAAAATAAATATATGAGCGATCAAAATGAAGGGACAAAATAAGGAGATATACTAGAATTTCTTTTATAAAAAATTAAAAAACTTTAAAAATATAAATATGAAAAGGTAGAAAGAATTTAGAATTTTCATTTTCATTTCTGTGTGTTTTCGAACGTAATTTTGTTTTAAATATATATTTTTCAAGTTTACAATTTTTTTAATAAATTAAGTGACATTGTAGTGCTAGAAGCAAAGTGAGTTATATAAATTAATAGCATAATAGCATTACTCTTGATAAAAAAAAGTTATTTGAAATATAACACATTCCAATCTATAATTAAAAATAATAAAATTTAAGACCCTTGTAGTGGGACTGTGGGCGGCACAAAAGCAAGAACCAATACGTGAATCATAAGACTTTTTTGGACTATAAACATCATACACCACTGTATTCTTCCATGAAACCACGATGCAGTAACTGTTTCAAAAATATTTTATATAAATTATAATGGTTTGACGTGACAATTCATAAAATTAATTTTACTATAAAATAAATATAATATATCACATAATATATATTTTATTTCGATACTATAGTTTGGATTTGGTATAAAATAATCATAATAATAATAATAATATTAGAAGTCTCAAAGGAAACAAACATGATATCTGCTGTCTCTTATCCAAACTTTACTGTTCAAAGGCCAATGAATATTTTTTTATAAAATAAATGTATTTTGGTTAAATTATAATAATATTAAATATAATTTTAAGACGTGTAAATTTCACTAATTTATTTTTAAAAAAATGAGACTCACTGTAAAAAACATTAATTTCTTTTATTATGGGTTATAGATTTTTCAGCACATTTTAAAATTATATAAATAATTTCCAAATTTATCTAATGACAATTTAGCCAAAAGGAAAGATGTGATTAACTCTAACTTTTCAAGTAGGCGGGTATTCTTCTGACCGGATTGGAAAAGGAAACGAAAGTTGACTTGCCATCCGTAGTCGGAGGGTCATTTTATGAACAAGGTGAGGAATATAAACTACTGTAAAAGATGCATTCCGTGTTAAAAATAAGAGTCGTGCTAAACCTAGTAAGGATCTATCACGAGAGATGTCATCGATAAGGTTAAATGATCTTATTTTTTTTATACTCCTATATTTAAAAAAATTCACAACATCATTACAAAATAATTTCTTAATCATTAAGTAAAAAAAAAAAAAAAAAGAATCGGTGACCATCCTCGAGACATTTTATTGGTGGCTTCAGCATTATCGTAAAAATAATTGGCTCTTATTATTAAAATATATTCTTTTTATTTCAAAGAGAAATGAGAATATCGGCTTAGTGCATAACTGTAACAATTCTATACAGAAACAGTGGTGGGCCGACGTTCATTGTGGGTTTTGGTTGGCTCAGTCTTGTTGTTTTGTTGACATGTAGCCGTTTATTTTCAAGTTAATCTCGAGTTGGGTCATGGTCCATGGTCCATTTAGGATAGGTTTGGGGGTGAGATGAGAATTTTGTGTTTTGTTTTAAAGTTTAAAATATTATTTTTTAGTTTTAAAATTTAAAAAAGTTAAATTGGAATTTGAAAAAGTTGTATTGGGATTTGAAAAAGTTGAATTGTTTATTATATTTTATATGGGGATTTAAAAAAGATACAATAATAAGATGAGATGAGATGAGAATTTTGTATTTTATCTTATGCCCCAAACCTATCCTTATTGTTGTTAGATTTGTTGAATTGTCCTTATTTTACAATCTTATTAAGTGGCCAATTATTTAGTAAGGAGAGTATTTGTAGTGGGAGGACGAGCTTGTAAGGGCATATGCATAAACTTAATCAAAAATTCTATTTTCTTTCAATCTCATCATCTTCTTTCTCTCTTATCTGGAGGTGCTCTCCTCTAAGTGAGCGATTTTAGTGTATTTTCCTTCAAGTAATTTGAGGTGTGTTACAATAACATGAACTGGTTTGATCATTTCATTTACTAGTGTAATCCACTAATCTTTATTCTTTTAAAAAATAAAATGATTAGATTCCATTTGGATGTTGAGATGGTCTCGTATCAATTCTTCTCATTTTATTTCAATATCCAAACACTACTAAAAAAGCAAATACTTTTCAAATTCAAATATTAAATTTTTAATCTAAACATTACGTAATCATTACAGCTTTTTTCAAGTTCCAAACAAAACATAAAAATCAATTCAATTTTTTTTTTAAATCCCAAAACAAAAATAATTTCAAAAAATTATATTCTAACAATATTTTAACTTTATAATATTTTTATTTAACTATTTCTCTCTATTTTTTCAAAACCCCATAAAATATCTTAACTCAAATTATTTCCCTACTATTTATATATTATTTCACAATTCATCTTATCTTAACATCCAAACGACATAGAAAACTTTATAGCTCCTCTTTGCGGGGAAGAACACTAGAAGAGCACCTTATAAATTTACGTAATAAAAAAGAAGTAATGTTATTTTTCATCTTAAATTTATTATCTCTAATTATATCGTCTAATTTAACATCACTTTATTAATTTCGTATGTAAGTTATTTAAATAAAAAATTATTTAAAATATATCACATTACTAGGTGTAATTAGAGATAAAAATCCCCAAAGACTATGACTCTTACTATATGACACGTACTGATTTCTCTTGGTCTTTTTCCTTTTATTTGTTAGGATAACCATTTATAAGTGCCATGCCCTTTAGGCCTTCTTTGCTCTATACTCGGCCCCAAAAATAGAATTCGACTTAAATGAGACAACACTCATCTGTTATCACAGGCCCTAGGTTCATTAAACTTGATAGAACTCCACGCAAAGGGAGAAGCACTTCAAGAAGATGTCATATTGTATTAGAGGATACTTTAACTATGAAGATGTTTGACAAAAACAAACTCACAAAATGATGCTTGATTTATTACGTTAAATTATAAAATTATTTTTATTGTATAATAGATTTAATAGATCATATGAAATCATATCAGTTCGTAAATTTACTTTTATGAAATCTCTTTATAGCTTTAGCAGTTCTCCTTAGGATTTACGTATGGTGCTAGGAGATTCAGAAACTGTTATGAACAGATCGCGTTGATGTATCAAGTTTTGCTCCTTATGTATCCAACAATAACTAACCTTTAATCATTTCCAAGTATATCAATGATCATTATTGCAAATTTTAGAAGCAAATTGCATGATTAATGCCTCATTTGTAGGCTGTGTTTGTTTCCACGGGATATATTTTCTGGGAAAACATTTTCCTCTCTTTTTTGTTTAGAAAGGACACTTTTCTCCAGGAGAGCATGTCATTTTCCAACCTCTGCTTTAAGCAGTTTTCTTTCACCCAGGCAATAAATGGACATCGTTTTTTCGCTCAAATAAAAGAATATTTTGCTGAAAGAGTTTGAAAAATTCTATTATCAAGTCGGTGCGTATAACACACCTAAGTGTTTACATGATATAATTTGATTTGAAAGATAATTTTTAAAATTTGAACTTTACAAATCAAATCTTACCATTAAAGTAATGTAGATGGTGTGCTCTACACACCGACTTGAGAATAGAGTAATTTGAAAGAGTTTTATTATTGCAAAGATACAATGTGCTGGACAAGACCTGTGTGCGAAAATGACTGAACTGTGTAAGCTTTCTTTTCCACCATCCAACAGGAGGGGGTCTTTCACCATTGCATAGGGCTACAGAATGTACATCATAAACTACAAATTTTGAGGGAGTAAAATCAAACCTGGTAGACCATGCCCACCTCCAAAGTACATGCATGAGGTAGACTAAATGCATACGTGCTTGCACGGCTATTCCTCCGCAGGAATTCATAACCATAGTCAATTACAAGCTTCTTCAGAGTGCTAGATCCATGCTTTGCTTTCACGTACGAGTGCCCCAGTATGTAAGCTATCCCAGCTTCTCTAGCTTCCATCAACTCCTGCAATTCTTCCCCTGCACTGGCGTCTATTTTTGGGCTCTCCGGCACGATAAACCTTACCCTTTTTTGTGGTTTTATCACCGGTGATGACTTTATCTCTCTAAGTTCTGATGACCCAACTGGCTCTACATTGCTCACATCATCCCCACATATTTGAATCCCATTTGCATGCGTAGAACACGACCCGACCACTGTCATTTTGTCCTCGTCCTTCCCCAACTCTTCAATTGTTTTATTGGATCCAGTGCTCCCAAAGCGTATGAACTCTGCTATACTACATACAAGATCGTTCTCAAAATCAATGTCATCCTTGTGAATGTCATGATATCCATATCGAACGATGCACCTGTAGAGCCTGCACTCTTTGGGGCCAACGCGGCCAACAAGAAACCGCTCCTCAGGCTTAACATGTGGGACCGGGACATATTTGATGCAGAGAAAAATTAGGACCTGGTGGAAGGCAAGAAGGTTGGTGACAAAGTGGGAAAAGATTGCCGGGATTCCAGAGACGAGTTCAGTATGTACGAGGCCGATGCCACGGACTCGTACAATGCCTAGGCTGGGACCCAGGCTGAGTAGCCAGTTGATCGAGACCTTGTTTTGCACATCAAACTCGTACCTCTTTATGGTGCCATAGTGCCAAACGTGCATGGCAATCATGAAGATGGCTGAAAGGGCAATCGGGACCCAGGCTCCTTCAAGGAACTTGATAAGAGAAGCTGAGAAGTAGAGAGCTTCAATGGTTCCAAAAAAGAATACAAAGCAAATTGCAAAGAAGATATTACAATGCCAACATAGGACGATAACTAGAGACATTAAGCAGGTGGTGACCAACATGACAGTGATGACCGCCAAACCTGTTTCACACAAAGTATCTGGTTAATGGTTTCAGCTGAAAGAGACAGAAAAAGGTGGAATCCAAACAACACTAAAACTGAAAGAGTAATTGCTATTTTTACAAACAGAGAGCTGCTAACATTGGTCTGTACTTGCCGAGAAAGCATCAAAGAAAAATCTCAGAATTCTTGATTCTAAATGTGGGATGGAAAAATTCATTTTGATAAGAAAATCCTTGGGAAAGGGTTTACTACAAAAAGGATCCAGTTGGGTCCAACAAATCATGACTATTGCATATACCTGATGCATTGCCCAAGCCCTTTGTGTCTCTGAAACCAAGAGTAACAGCCAAGCATAACAGCATCAAGATCCAGTTGATCTCAGGGATGTAAATCTGACCATGGATTTTGGATGACGTGTGGACAATTTTCACTTTTGGGAAGCAACCCAGTGCGGAGCATTGTTTAATGATCGAGAAAGTTCCAGTGATGATGGCCTGGCTTCCCACCACTGCAGCAAGTACAGCTATTACAAGAACAGGGCATCTTAACTTCTCTGGAAGAAAAAGCAAGGAGTATTTCTGATTAGCTGAGAATCTGCGTGTAATCCAAACTATATTACCTTTATGGAGAACAAGTCAAAAGTACCTACCGGGTACAGACACATAAAACCCAATATTCTCCTTATCATGATGTTTAGATAGATAGGCTGCTTGTCCCATATAAGCAAGAATCAAAGCTGGATAAACCACAGCCGTGAAAGCAATCTGCAGAAATGTGAATATTAGTTACTAGCCCGAATACATAAAATGAGACTGTATTTGTGCTCTTTTATCTTTTCTCCAAAGCCCAAAATTTTAACATTAATAGCAGACAAACCGCGGGAATTGTATTCTGCTATACAAACATTTTTTTTTGGTCTGGGCAGGTATAAAAGTAATAAAAATATGTCACCTGAGAACCATTAAGTATATACTAAAGGTTTTTTCTTAGTGTATCATGAGGTATTTGTGTACTAGAAAAGGTAACATGAACTCTTTCTTCGAAGATCTAATTGCCTCTTCCTTTAATATTTGAAATCACCATGAAGCAGACAAAACTGATTAAAGGAGGGAAAGGGATATTCCTTCACTTTAAGTGAGTATTATTAATAATAGCAGTGAGGTGCTGTCCTCTTTCAAAAAAGAAATTCTCAGATTGGTGCCGTTACCACATTGAGCAAATTTCTACCACAGTGAGCTAATGTTTCTTCTGCAAAACGAAACCATGCCTCTAAGTATATTGTTTCTTTGCAATCCCATCAATGTAGCACCTTCTATCCTCTTCTCAAAAGTTGCCCACGTGAGCAACTTTTTGTCAGTTAACATGACAAAAGGCCCAACAAATTTATAACAAGCCAAAACTCGGTTTAGAAACTATCAAATTGAAAACTAGGACTCTTAATTTCATCAGGGGATAAGCACCGGGGGAGGGGGGAGGAGGTTCTACCAGAATTTCTACAAACAGGGTAGGCCAAGGCCATTGTGGTTAAATCAAAACATTTGAGTAACGGTTCCTAAACATGCATGGTTATGTGGGGAAAAGAAATAAGGTTCCTTTTTCGTATTTTGGGAATTATCATGTCAGGAACACTACCATCAATCATATACCTCATATTTGACAAAAATTAGAACCATTTAACCAAAATTTTGACACATAGCTTTCATCAAGGAAAATTTACCAAATCTTGGACATGAAAGGTATACATAAACAGCAATCATATATACAAGGAAATTCACAAGAAACGCCTATAGCTTTCTTACATATACCTTATCAGATAAATAATTTAGGGTGCTAATGGTAGGGTCTGAATTGATGCAAATTCCAGTGTAAACACTGAACCAAATCTCCACCAAAATAACCTATTTGGGTCAAAATCATATTTTAGCTGCTCCAAATAAAGATGGATAACTCTGAATTCTTGATTAGACAGGCTTCACATTGACATCAAAATCCATGAAATATATTCTAGGTGATAACATGGTGCAAGTTACATGACTCAATTAGATTTATCATAGGTATTGAATGGTTGACCTGCATTGCATTAGAGGATTTTAATATCGGAAAATGGTTCCATATGCAAGCATGACAACCGATATGCCTTGACATTAAAAAGCATCTGCTTTGCAACACAATAACGATTAAGACAAATTTTTGGGTTTTTTTCTTTTTGGTGGTGTGGGGGGGTGAAGGGGAGGGCTTCTCACCTACACCTTTCAAAAGGATATTATTTCACCACTAGTTTTCTAAGAAAATAGGGGTCAGTGAGAAGATGAGGTACACAATTTGAACTCAATAAGATACTGCAAACAGGCTTAAAAAAAGGTTGATACGATCGTACAAGGTCCATTCTCAGCAGCAAGCACCACAAAGGAGTAATTTATAAATTGAGTTAGTTAAATGATTTACCTTGATCGATAACTGTGAAAAGTGCCCAAGATCGGCAAACATCGCTTCCGAACCTGGAAAAGTGCAAATAGGTGTTAGGGAAACAAACAAACTACTTTGCTTATAATGGCCCTAGAATCAATCTTAATCATCAGAAGTTCATACTTGCCTGTGATGCACAAAAGAATACTACCCAGGGACATCCAACCTTCCTTTTCAGTTTTCCTTAAAAAATGGTACATGTAATGTGGAGAAAGTGCTCGACAGATGTGAGGATCCCACCGATATATATTGTATATACCAATGGCACTAATGCACAAAAGCCATGTCAAGACTATAGGAGCAAACAAGAACCCAACCCTGTGGGTGCCATAATGTTGAAGGGCAAACAAGCCTATCAGTATGATGCATACAACTGGAAGTTCCACATCTGCAAAAAGTATCAAACTTTCAGGAGATAAGATGAAGGCAGTTGAATATATTTTAGAGTAAAAGAGACCAAGAGTTTCAAAGTTCAAAACTTCAAAACTTCAATTGCTAATGCAAGAAGTTAAATAAACAACAATGAAGTAAAACCTCTAAATCCTATTACAAGCCAAAGCTTCTGAGTGTTCCAATCCAGAAATTTTTAATTGACATAATCAAAAACAATTTTTTTTTTTTGATAAGTAAAAATATATTAATATCAATAGGCGTAACCAATTACACTGAGTGTATACAAGAGAGAACACCTAGCCCATAATAGAGAGCCCCTAAATGAACATTGCCCAAAGAGGGAGAAATTAGAAACCTGTCCAATATACACCAAAGCCCTATTGGGACAAAACATGCCTTCCCAAAACAAAGCAAGTCACTGTAACTACCCCAACCCGTGCGTAAGGAATTTTGTCCTATTGTAAGGTTGCATGTGACTGTAGTGAGATATTTGAGTTGAGATTCAAAAACAAATTACGAAATGAAAACTAAGCAATGGTGGTCCATTCACCAATAAAGGAGTACCACTTCGATTATAAGAGAACATTTGAAGAACTACTTCATTTCCCATATGAATCACTGAAGGTACGTGCGTCATCAGTATCTTTATATTTCATTGATGATTTCTACTGATAAGTTGAAAAAGACAGGAAAAGAGTATGTCCTTTGATTGTTTTGGTCTGTTAAGTATATACGTAATATTGTTTCACCTTAACAAGGATGTAATACAATTATAGTTACATCAATATTAGGAACTAAATTCAGGATCTCTTGAGAAGGCCTGTGTTCCCCTACCTCAAATCGTACACAAGTCAAGATATTACCAAATTTAAAGTAAGTTGGAATATTAGCAATCAGTAGGGTATTGACAACAAATTCAAACATAGGTTAGCTCTTATGTACTCTGTTTTATGCGTTGGGATGTTACTGGCCCTACTCCTAGAAATGCAGCCACTAAACTCCACCTAACGCCACACCGAGCCCATGACAAAGATGATCTACCAGCCATAAGTGCAAATCCAATCAGAAAATATATGAAAGGTAAAGAGGATGTCAACAAGACGACATAGAAACCTTCTTTTTCTGGTAGGTAAAAGGTCGCTAAAATTATAAGTAGATGTCGTAGCCGGGGATTGAACCCAACTAGATTATTGCACATATAAGAAAGTAGTTGAAAGCCAAAAGGTGAAAACAGATCTTTGGATCACTGCTCAGTGGCCGCCAACACACTGAAACCTTCTTTTAACAGGTTCTGGTTTGCAAGGGACTAAATTCAAAGTCTATTGGGCACTTGCTCTTCCCAACCTTTAACAGTGATTTTTTCGAGGTAATTTGTATGCAACTACAGATTTTTGGATTTCCAGCATAGCTCCTCTTATTTTATATGTTCCAGTGACATAAATAAGATCAACACAGGAATGAGCCGGAACATGGACAATGCAGTGTTTCTTTCTTCTCCTTAAATCCCTTGTAATCATCCTTAAACTACCTCAGGGGTAGCTATGAATCCAACTCCCTTTGTTTGAAATTAACTTCTCACTATCCAGTCACATAGAGTACTTTTGAAAGAGGGACATACTCGAAATAGTGAACTTGGAATTTAAGTTTTCCATTATTACCGCCTGTCTAGGTTGTTTTTGGATAAGACAAACCACTTGGATCACAGCCATGCCTCGCTGCTTCAGATATTAGAGGTTTAAAAATTGTTCTAAACAACCTGCGCCCCCCCCCCCCCCCCTCTCCAATTCTCTTAAAAAGGAAAGAAGTAAAAAGAATATAGAAAAAAAGAAAAAGAAAACTTGGCTACTCTATGCATTCCGGTCAGTTTAAAATGTTTTTGTGCATGGTTACGTATCCAAATGCAAAACTTGGCGGCAGGGTTCACAATACAGGACCGAGCCTTGGGAGCAGATGTGGTTTGGAAATTATGACTAGAGCTCTAATTGAGTTGAATTCGAATGAGTAATGGGTGCTCAAGTTTGTTTGTTTAATTTTTATTCGAACGAGCCAAACTCAAACTTATCACCAAATTGCATTTTAAGTTCACAAACAAGCTTAAAATAAATTATTCATATTATATTATAATCTTACCTACAAATTTTGACAAACAGACTTTGTTTTGTTTTTTTTTTCTCTTAATATCCTTATATAGTTTTATCAAACTGAACTGCTCAACTTCGACTGAGTTTATCACGTCTAGTAGTCTTGTTTATTCAAAGTTCTAATTAGGAATATAAATTAAAGCAACTCCCAGGAGACCGATAACATGTCTACATAATGGAAACTCGATCAAATATACGCGGCAGTTCAACATCCAAATCTGAAAATCGGATACAGTTGAACAAGAGAACAGGAACTCAAAATTAAACCTGCCCAACTTCACCGACTCATATGAAAAGAGATTCAAGTAAGATATTATTATTTGCCCTTTAAAACATCAAAGGAGAAAATCACCCAAAAGCTACTCAACCATCATATGAAAACTGAACAGAAGGACATAACAAATAACTCCTAACGAAATAAACACTGAAATAAAAGCTCTTGAGTCTTACATTTGTGTTGCTCTTTTGACATCGAAAGCTCAAGGCCAGAAACCGCGGAGAAAACTGCACGATTAAAATGAAATTCAATCAACTTAGTAACAAAGACCCAAAATTTCAAACTTCGAATCCAAACCCAGAAGAACAAGACCTCGACTAAATTACCAGAAATAGCCGGTGAGAGCACACCATCTCCAATCACCATGCAAGCACCAACCAAAGCCAGAACAAGCAGAAATCTCTGCAAAACCCGGTGCTTCTCTAACGTAGACTTCAAACTCGACCCAAAACGGGTCTTTGGGGCCAAACCAACGCTGTCCTTTTTGTATTCCGATAGCTCCTCGTCTGCCAACTGGCAATTGGGCAGAGAGCTGACTCGGGCGTGTCGACACAGCAACGAGTACAGCGCAAACGTGCCTCCCTCGCCATTATCGTCAGCTCTAAGCACAATAAACACGTATTTCAGCAAGGGAACCAAAGTGAGGGTCCAGAACACAAAGGACAACACGCCATAAATTTCTTCATTGCCAACCGAGTGTTCGATATCTTCAGCAAATGTGTTTCTATATACGTATAGAGGTGAAGTGCTCAAATCTCCATAGACAACACCAAGACTCTGATAAGCAAGAGTCAGCACTGTCCTCCACGACTCTTTCTGCAACAAAAACAACAACTCGTTCACAAAACTGAACTGGGTTTCCCTCGAAAAATCACAGTCAAAAAATTAATGCATGTTTGTGAATATTCCCAGCTCACCTTAACATGGTTTTGATAAACTCCAGGTACCAGATCCATGGTTGATGAACTTAGAAATTGAGGAAAGTCATTGTTTACTGTGAAGTTCAAATATTCAAGGAAGACCCATTTGCCAAAAATGCAATTATCAATTATATTTGCCGGAAAAATATGACTCTTCAACAAAGGAGGCGACTTTCCAGATCAACGATGAGTTGTAGAGATTGAAAGCGATATTTCCACTAAGAAGTAGAAGGAATTCAAGGACAACCCGGTTACGAAACCTCCCTCCCCCAGTTTCGTGCTCTTCGAAGTACTTGTATACACAGTAATCTTCAGTTAAGGATAAAACTTGGATAGCAGTTGAACAACAACGAATACGGAGACATAAAAAAGAACACACAGAAAGCCGCACGGCCGAGACTTGGAATCAGAACTGTGCGTTTTGAAATATTTTGCGTGATAGCTTTAGAGAGAGAGAGAGAGAGAGAGAGAGAGAGAGAGTTGCAGTTGTTTGGGGGCGTTTTTATGTTTGGGTACTGGGGTACACCGTACACACCCTTGGGGAGAGAGAGAGAGAGAGAGAGAGAGAGAGAGAGAGGGGTGAAATGGCAGAGTGGTCTCTGAGATTCAGCAGGAATAATCGGAACACGGATAAATGGCCGTGTGGTAGCTCAATTGCTTTTTCTTCTGCTTAAAAAAAAAAAACTGTACTTATAAATGGAAGATTTTACTTGGGTTTTTACACATTCTTGTTCTGTTATGGTTTTGGTTTAACTTGGTTTCGTATCTATTTGAGTCGATCATTTCAAAGATCCAATTCTAAGTTTTTTCCTTGTATGGCTAGTAATTGAAAAGATTTCCAGTCTGCCATTTCCAAACATATCAGCATCATCTACCTGAGTCGATCATTCCTAAGATCCAATTCAAGTTTCTTTCTTCTTATGTCCCAAGTAATTGAAGAAAGTTCCCGTCTCTCTTCCTTCCTTTGCCTGCTTCAGAATATTGAGAGTTGGTTGTCTTTATATTCCTTTCTTTTTGATACCACTGTAGAGTTGGTTATCTTTGTAATTATATGCAGATTATGAACGGAAGCCGACAATTTGTGCTAGTTTTGAGTTGAACGCACATTCTCTTTCCTTTTGAATAGATATCATCCAAAGATCAGGTTGGACTTTTCCTTACAGACATTTGAGTAAAACTATTATCAACCCGACTCTTGTTTCTTAATATCTTGCAAAATGGCAAAACCAAATAACGTACCCTTCTCGAAAGTGGTATTAAAGTCTCTGTACGGCACCTTGTAGTTGGTCTTATTTTTTAAAGAAATATATATTTTTCAATAAATATTATGTTCTTAATTATATGATTTGGTTTGCAACATAAATTTAAATGTTTATTTTTTAGATATAAAATCTTACTATGTTATGCCTTTATATCTCGACTTGTAAATACAATTTTTATTTTAAGTAATTCTCTTTTAAATGGTTAGCTGTGAAGCCACTTAAACTGTGTTACCAAAATATATATATATATAAGTATATATATATAAGAGAAATACTATAACCATAAAGTGATTACACAAAAGTAATCTCATAAATTGATGTGACTTTATGTGATTTGTAAGATTATAAAATTACTTTTATTGTAAAATAGATTTGACGAATTATATGAAATTATATCAATTTATAGGATTACTTTTATATAATGTCTTTGTGACTATGACACTCCTCAAAATATAATAGTATCGTGCTCGCGTGACTTAAATATTGCTCTTTCTTCAACAGACATCAATTAAAAACAGTGCAATATAACAATCCACCAATCATTTTTCTCAAAGAAACTTCTAGCACCATGACGAACTAAATGCCTCAAAAAGACTTTAGTTGTATTACTGAGGCCAACATAAAAATAAAGACTACCAAAAACAAAGAAAAATCATCCATTTTTTCCCAATAACATAAAAGGAAAAACAAGAAAGATAGCAAGCCCTTGATACGAAGGTTGTCGATTCATAAAGTTGAAAACTTTATAATTATTATAAAGAAAAAGCAATACAAAGATTAAGAAAATATATATACGAGGATGATTAATTGTCAAACTATGGCTTTTCAAAAAGAAGTGGACTTAGATAATCTTATATGACTATACATGATCTGATATGCTATCAATGCCCATAAGCACATATATATTTGGATGTTGGAGAGCTTTGGACTATATACTATAAAAAAATCAAGTAATGTTAAATACAGTTTTAGGTTGTGTAAAACTCGTATATTATTTTAAAAAAATAGAGTTTATTATTAAAAAAATATTTTTTTATATAAATTTCATATTTATCTATTTTTTTTTAAATTACGTGAACTTATACGTGTTAAAACTACGAGTATCATTTTATAAAAAGAGGCAACCTGCATATTATTCTCGTTTCCTCGTCTCTTTATCATGGAATCTCACGAAGTATCATTCTGTGGTAGGCGCCTGAATAATTTCATTCATTTTTAAACTGAGAATTGTTTGATATAAACTCAACTCACAGACGGTGGGTGGGTGGGTGGGTGGGTGGGTGGAGCTTGTTTTTAATCGCGACAACTATTTAATTTCAAATTTATTTATGAATCACATGAGGGGAATAAATATAAGAAAAATGATTCGCATCTGCCCCTGTTCACGCATCATCCAACACACACCCGCAACGCACCGTTTCATTACTGAGAGTTAGACGGATGATAGAAATAGAGAGGTGATGAGAGAAATAGAGAGGTGATGAGAGAGATAGCCGAGGAGAGAGAGAGCGAGAGGCTGAGAGAGAGCAGAGATGAGAGAGAAAGAGAGCAGAGCAGAGCGAGAGGAGAGACAGAGGATGAGAGAAAGGGAGAAACTGAGAGACGGTGAGGGATGAGAGAGAGAGTTGAGGAGAGAGAGAGCGTCGAGGAGAGAGAGAGACCGAGAGGACAAGAGCTCGCGTCGACGAGAGAGAGAGCTTCGAGGAGAGAGAGAGACCGATAGGAGAGAGAGAACTCGCGTCGAGGAAAGAAAGAGCTTTGAGGAGAGAGAAAGACCGAGAGGAGGAGAGAGAGCTCGAGGAGAGAGAGAGCGTCGAGGAGAGAGAGACCGAGAGGACGAGAGAGAGACGGTGAGGGCTAAAGAGAGCTGATGAGAGAGAGAGAGACCGAGAGGAGAGAGAGATTGAGAGGATGAGAGAGAGAGAGAGAGGATGAGAGAGAGAGATGAGAGAGTGTGCTGTTGAGAGAGACGAGAGAGATGAGTGATTAAAAAAAAAAAACTTGACACATAAGGTGTGATATGCATCAGCCGTGAACAGTGACTGATGCGTATCATTGTTCTAAATATAATTATATTGGAATTAGCTATAACGTCATGCACGTACATCACACCAATGCAACATGATAATAATGTTGTTAAAGTCCCGCGTTATTTTTTAGTTGGAAGAAAAAGATAACGAAATTCAAGCCTTTCTATAATAATTTACATGTTTTTACATCGTTGGAGTAAAACATGATACTGACAATATTAAAACAAATCAATGGTTTTTTATTTTAAAGTTGGAAGCAAAGATAAAAGAATAACATTAAAAATGCCTACACCTTTATTCTATTGCTGTAAATGACGATTAATGCTAGATACTATTTTAGAATGTGCAAATCTTACTCATTTTCTTTAAAAAAAGTGGAGTCTCTCATGAAAAAGTTAGTTTTTCACGAGAATTTTAAATTCTCTTTATTTTATTTTATTATTATTTTTTTAAAGAGAGTATACTGAACTTATATACTTTATGACTATATAGATTATTTCTCAAATATAAGAGTGATATTTTGGCATTGAGATTTTAACCCATGTACCCATCTATTTCGTATATTTTAACATTACACACACATATTTAAGGATGGTGCTACATGCATTGAAGAGGTATCGAAAGGGTACCGATTAGTATTATACGTTATCGGTACACTTTCTCGGTAGAGTATCATTTTCCTATATATGGAATCTAGCAAACTCGGCGGGCTAAACTGTGATGATTTTAATACATGTTCGTTAGGAAGTAGTCTTGACAAAAGAATAGTCTTTGTCCTTTTTATGCGAAGCTACACATGAAGCTGGGAGTGTACCGGCCCGTAGATGCATTAACATCATGTGAGAAGTAGGGAAAGAACCAAAAGAGTAGAGACTTCAAGTCTAGGAACTTACATCTGTTGTTTTGCTTGAAATATTCGATCGGCATAACAAGCTCCGTACATGTGAATCCCCGAAAAAAAATACCTCCCTAAACAAGAAAAAATTATTTAATATTGTAAACTAATCTTTAATTTGATTTGTGAATTTGATACCAATCCAACGCAACATTAATATAATATATATAATTTAAGTTAAGACAAATAGATCTAATCAGATATAATTAATAAGCGAGTCAGTTTTATTAAAAACTCTATATTTTACCAACAATCGACTTGCATATGAATTGACCCGAAAATAAAACAAAAGTCCTCTCCATAGTGTGGACAAATGTAGAACATGCATGGAACCTTGAAATCAGAAGATCAAAAATTTTTAGTTTATTAAATGATTACTTGTTCGAAAAGTTTAAGTCAATGGAAAGAGTTGGATTTAATCATTTATATATATTGTCTTAACACTCCTCCATATGATGTGGACTATATAATTCATCTGATCAACAAGTGGGCACAATATGTGAAATATTAATTAATTAAATGAGGATAAAGTGTAGAATCATAATTCGCATTCAGGACTTGAGTTTTACATTAATATTATGTGAAATCACTATTTATCCTAAAAATTTAAATTAATGGGAATATGTAGATTTAATCATTTATATTTTGTCTTAACACTCTTCCTTACGTTTGGACTAGACTTCCGCTTAATAAATAGGCACAACATGTGGAATAATTAGTTGAATGAGATAGTGTGTAAAGTCATGATTCTAACTCAAGATATGAATTATACCCTGATACTATGTAAAATTATCATTTATCTAAAAAATTTAGGCTTAAGTTTATGGAAAGATGTAGATTTAACTATTTATATTTTGTTTTTAACATAGTTCTACACTTTTGATCATTTCCACTATTAAAACTCCTAGGTCACATCAACTTTTACATACATTATTCTGATCTTTGCTATTTGCTTAGATCAATTAACTTTTAATCGTGGTTCATTATGTTAGTTGCATTGACATTGGAATTCAAGTCTCTCTTTCACTTAATTTCTGAGCATGAATGATCCTTACCGGTCACGTATCTTAATGAAGCTTACAGTTACACGAGTTATATCTATCAAACCGAACCTAACTCTCGTATTTGATACGTATTAATCTCTTTTTCTCACCTTAATGTATAAGTGTCAATTCTCGAGAGACTGCTCACTCATCCATTGCTTAATTTGGGGTTGCATTTTATCAATTAGTGCCTTCCTTGGCGATAACTCAGCCATAGCAAATGGGATAAAGGGCAACATTCCGTGATGAAAACTTAGTATAAACATAGACAATTACAAATTACAAAAACTTCATTTTATAGTCAACTGAAGTACTGTTTTAATGTAATACGCTAAATTTGTCTAATAATAAAAAGAGTTTTACAACTTGAGATATATACCACATTTATAAAATAGTTTTTTGCAATTTTTTGTGGACTAAATATTTTTTGGCTTACAATGTCACAAGACTTTTCTCTTAATTAATCTTCCCAGTCATCATATTTGAAGTAACGATAGGTATGTCCTGTTATTAAAATTAGAGAAGTTCTACTATCATAAAGAGATATTATAAAAATAAATCTACAATTTAACATATATGATTTTATATGATATGTTAGATCTACATTACATGAATAAAAGTGATTTACAATCACGCTAACGTTTAATATAAAGCCTCAGTTAGTAGGTTGTCTTTGTGGTAAAACATTTCTTTTAAAATTATATTGACCTAATATAATATATATATATATATATATATATATATATATATATATGTATGTATCGCGGGTAATGATACACCTACAACTATTTTACAACTAGTTTACAATTCATTTTAAATCAACTAATATAACTCATGTGATACTTCATTAAAAGATAATTTCAATTTTACATAACTACCATTCACTTTAAGTAGAGTGATAAACTAGTTCATGTAAACTAGTTGTAAATTTATCATTCTCCATATTTCGCACCTTTAGATCTGTACGTGTTATCTTGATCGACCATGCAAAAACGTGGCGTTATGCATGTCTGAATTAGACTTCTGTTAGATTTGTATAATAGTATGATACTGCTGAAATCCTGAAAGCTGGCTTTCCAATATTTGTGAGATCACCCCTCAACTGCAAATAATGGCACATAATTCGGACACCATGCGTGCGATAGGGACAAGACAATTATTTGCTGTATGTGCATGATATGCGCACTGTGGAGATTTCTTCTGTAGATCAGTAGAGACTCTTGACCCAGAATTTTCGAGTTCTTTTTTCTTTTAGAGACGAGAATTTCAATATTCATGAATAAGAAAAATACAAAAATATAAAATAGATTGATAAAAATATAAATATCAGTCTATTATCAATATAATAAATAGAGTGATAAATAGATTGACAAAAAATAAGGAATATTTCATCGAATAACAATACAAAGCCAGTTTATGATCACCGCGCGATAATATTAGAACTCGTTGATCTGATCATGTGAAGTTAAGAGTAATTGGCGGCTTAAGTACTCAATTTTTTACATGCATGTTTATCCTTTCAGTACTCTTTCAATTTTAATTTTATTAACTTAATTCTTGGGTTTGATTATTTTTCCGATTCTGGATCTCCGAGCTTAAGGAAAATCTAAATAATAATAAAAGGTAAAAAACAAATAATTTAATTTTAAAAATAAAAGTTGAGAAAATAAAATAATAAAGACAGAAAATTGAAAAATGAGAAATCTAAAATAATAGAAAGTATATTTATCCCAAGTTTTAATTTTACTTATCAAGAAAAGAATAATGTTAGGTATAAGGTTAAAGTGTGAAAATCTTATGCATATCCTTTATTAAAAAGTACATCCCATTAAAGAAAATAATTTTTTTTATACTCTTTTACGAAAGGGTCTTTTTTAAAAAAAAAAAATATAAAAAACTTATATATTTTGAACTTATATAAATCATTACATATTAAAAAAATATTTTATTATTAGTTGGAGTTAGCCCCACATCCCAAAAAATAAATAATAATAAAAGACGAAGGTGGTCGGCTAAATATTCCCCCCAGTCAAGTTCTCAAATCCACGGCACAAAACCAAGCAACGAGTCGTCGGCTGATTAGGTAGGTTGAGCATGAGCAAGAACGCATGATAAAGTTATATAACAATTTTGTATCAAATAACACTTATATATTTATATATATATGGACTATATTTTTCATTTTGCATTACAAAAGGTAGGAGGGAGCAAAAAGGGCATGAGACAGCAATTGGAGGTGGCTTTCCGCGGTATCTTTACATAATCATAATAGCATCTTATCCGTTGATAATATAATACTAGTAAGGGCTACGTGCGCTGCACGTATGCCCAAATGAAAAAAAGAAAAAGAAAATAAAAATACTGAGTAAATGGAAATGTGAGAAATAGAACATAAAGAAAAATTGAATAAAACGTAAAAAATAAAATAAAAACGTTAATAAGAAGAGATTTTCAATGTTTGTAATAGGGCTTGATCCATAGGATGGGTGAAGAGCATGTTGAATTTATTGTCATTTGAATAAAAAGAGAGCATGTTGAGACTGTGTTTGCTTTCGTATTTTATTATTTTGAAGTTTTTTCAACTCAACATATCTCTTTTTTTTTTTTTTTTCGGCAAATCTCTTCTTTTTTCTCATTTGATTGAGGACCATACCAATTTCTTATTGTCGGATGTTTTTCACGCTTATTAAGGTTTGTTCATAGAAGAAGTTAGATAAAATTAAAAAGAATTGGTCTTAATAATGTTTAAATATATTTTTGCATTTAATAATGTCATCTTACCAGTCGGCATAAAGTTATAGAAGATTAAAAATTCTGTGTCGATTCAAAAGCGTAATCTAAAAAACATTTAAAAACATATCAAAGATGTGGGTAGATATGTATATATGGCGACATATATGCATAACAAATATTATAAGCATTTATAGTTTGGAAAACATGTTTCACCCAAAATTTTTATCTTTATCTCATCTCATCTTTACACTTTTTCAAATCCTCATACAAAATATAATAAATAATTCAACTTTTTCAAATCCCAATATAACTTTTTTAAACTCTAATTCAATTTTTTCAAATCTCAAAACTAAAAAATAATATTTTAAACTTTAAAACAAAACACAAAATTCTCATCTCATCTCCCAAATATATCCTAAAAGTAAAAGAAGAAAATAATTAATTCGAAATAATTTCATACAAATCATATTAAGTGAATCAAATGAAATAGTAAATCTTATAATAGAACAAATCTATTAAAAGAAATCAATATCATGAGGCAAGAAAATATTCATACAACAAATATATAATGTCAACAATTTATCTTAACTATAGGTGCATGTATATAAATATAAGAAAATTGAATAACATTTTTTCAGATGACAAAAAAGAGCACATACCGGAAAGTAGAGGACAAACAAATGAACGGTGCAAATAGAGCAAATTGATAACAACCGGATTGATGAATAGTACAGTAAGAGCAAAAACAGTAAATCTATAAAAAAAAAACATTAGAAAAAATATCCTAACAATAATAACAGATTAAATAAATAAATTCAGTATTTATACGAAAAAATTTTGGAAGGAAAAAGAATAAATGAAATGAAATTTATTATCAATATTATTTTTAATAAAACATATAAGAAAAAGAAAATAAAAACAAATAAAAGGCTCTAAAAGAACCACAAAAATGAAAATATTGGAAATAATACTTTAGTTTTTTTGGTTTTCATTAGTGGTTGTACTAATAAGCCACTGCTTATCAAGCTTTTGGAATTTTGCGACCTAAGTTTGAAAACAATGGTACTAAGTAAATTGTGATCATATAATACTGCACTTACAATGGTAAACATCATGCATGTACTCTCTCAGACTTCAGTGGGTAGTTTGGACCAAAACCATAAATTTATATATCATTCTTCTTGGAAAAGTTAACACAAAAATGCTTGATTGATTGGTTTTATACTCAGCACTTACAAATTTTTAAACACAAGGTATTATTATATTTTAATTAATTAGTTTTTAATAAGGTATTATCAATCAATCTTGACGATCATCAATATTAGACTGTTGATGATATAAAAAAAAATCATTTTATTTTAAAGATGTAGAGGTTTTCCTTTCAAAAAACATAAATAAACATATTATAAAAATAAAAAAGGCAGGTGTGTTAGTTCACTCATTTTTCTTCTAAATTTGTCCTAAGGCAAATACAGAATAGAAGATAAAAGAGGCAACAACATCATACAATCAAATCATCCAGAAACAATTCATGGCATTATTTTTTTTTTACATTGAACTACTGCATACAACCCAAAAATTAAATATACAATCAAAAATATTTAATTCAGGAGAAACAATACCAAAACTTTATACTAAAAGTCGTAGCTAGAATCTAGGATAAATATGCCAGAAGATATTGTCAACAATCATGTGAATAAGCAAAATAATTATTACAAAATATAAACACCAGACTTTTTTTTATATTAAAATGGATCAAAACATACCGAAAAGTAGGGGATCAATAAAAGGCAAGCGAAAATGAAAAGTTCCAACGACTGCGATGGGCACAACTGAAATAACGATATAACCAACAGATATGTTTTAAAAATATATATATAAAAAACAATATATAATAAAAATATAATTATATTTATTCAGTTTAACTGTATTAACATATTAGGGATAATAATAAAGACAATAAATTGGAACATATTATTTACTTTGTAATAGAGATCTCAATCGATTTCAATTATCAATAAACTATATTTCCATGTGTTATTAGGTTTTATGTACAATTCATATACTAAGTGAAAAAATTTAATAAATCTCATTTAAAAAAAATGCTTTATTTTAAAATTAGATTTATTAAAATAAATCAAAAGCATAATTTTAAGACCTGGCTATGTATGACATGCAATTAATATTTATATATATCCAATTAATTATATATAGCTTGATGGAGATATATAATGATCATGAACTGAGAACCATATAACATACATATACATCAAGAAACCCAAGGCCCACTTGCAGTATCGATAGACTCATTATTTTCGGATTGAAATTGTTTGGCTTCATTTTTATTCTTCTTTTGGGCCCAACGTAGTTGGTTTCCAACCCAAACCGTGAGCACCCAACCCAGCCCATTAAATCCCCTATACGCCGCCCTTTTTGCTCCAGCCTTGGGGCTTCTTCTTTTCTTCTTTCCTTCTTTTTCTTCTCCTGCGCCAACTGCTTCTTCATTTCATTTCTGCTCTGTTTTCCTCTGCTTCACCCAGCCCGTGCGACAGCTTCCACTCTTCTTCTCCTTCATTTTATTTTCGTTTCTTCCTACAGTTTTTCTTTGAGTTGCCGTCTGCTACATTTTTCTTCCTCTCCATTTTCCATTTTCGATTCTTCCTCTACAAGTCAGTGAACTTGCAAGTTTGTTTTCGGTTCTTTCTCTTTGTATTTTAGATTACTTCCGGTTCTTTCTCTTTCTCACCGATTCCCTCTCTTTCACGCTATTTGGGTTTCTCACCGTATGGATTTGTTTGATTTTGTTAGGGTAATTTTCTGTGAAGTATATGCGTATGATGAGGTTTTTATTCTGTTTAGATTTTTGTTGTTGTCATGTATATGCGTATGATGTGATTATAGCATAATAAATCTACTCATGCAGCACTGAAAGAAGAAGGAATAAGAAGCATACCTAGCACTGGCGAGATTCAAGAGGACCAATTCGAAACACGGAGATATTTGAGTTGGATTCAGTCTATAAGAGAGAGTTTATAAGACGAAAGGATAAGATCCAAGATGTAAAAAGATAATAATAGTTAGGCAGTGAAGCAAAAGGAGAAATAAAAGTGGTAATTTAAGCATACAAGGAAGGGCAAAATTGGAAATAAAAAGATTAGACGAAAATACTGTTCATCTGGGATTCACATTTATATATATAGTAGATAAGAGATCTAGATGGCTAGAAGCTATATATAAGCACTTCTCCAAATCGAGTTTTGAGTTATAGATTAGATGCATATTAAGATTGAGGATTGACATCGAATTGTGTGTTTTTCTAACTATATTTTAGCTAAAGATGACATGTTAGATATTTTAACTCAATTAGTTTAGATGTATCTTAGTATCTTACAGTAGATCATGTATAAGTTTGTTTATATTATTAAAATATTTTTTATTTAAAAAATATAAAAAAATGCACATTGAGCCCCGACTTCTCTCTTATCAAGGTTTTTATTAATGCTTCTGTTATACTTGCTTTTGCAATCTCCCTTTCGGCTGTTGGTTGGTGGGATTGTGATACGGGTGTTAAAAAGTATTTAAATAATCTTAAAAGTCTTTTAATAAAAAATTAAGTTATTTGAGTATTACGTATTAAAACATCTTTGATATCAAATAAGCTAAAATACACGTATGAGGAAAAATATTATTTTGATGCAGAACATAATTTAAATTTTAAAAAAATGTTAATGAACGAAAACAATTATATAATTTTCAGATAATTTCAACTTTTAAACTTTCAATGATATGGTCATAATTTTTAAAAATTTAAATAATCGTCATTTCTAACTTATAAAGTACTTTTTAATTTGTTTCTAAACAAATGTAACATGTTTAAAAGTGTTTTAAATATATCGTTACCAAACAATAAATAACTTTTTAATAATATTTATATTTCGCACTACAATCCCAAATATGCAATCACTCTTTGTTTCAATTTTACAAGAAATTTACTATTATTAGAGCAGTTGATCAGGAGGATGGATTTCTCAGTGGCTTGGTATTGACTGGATTTCTAAACAGGTTTTCTTTTTGCATTCATGTGTATTTATATTTAAGAATCATAGATTTAAATTTTAAATTTTACGTATCAAATTATGTTATGTGAATGATATATAGTGTAAAAATCTTCAAATAGTACTATTCTTTCTAGGATAATTATGAGCTTGCAGTAGATTTGATAATAATGGGTCATTGGCCGTACGTAATTAATTAAGGTAGTAAATATATTCCTGTCGTTTGGACCACCACACCATATCCAAAAAGAAAAAAGAAAATAAAATCACTATATGCATATTATTAATACATGATATAATTGAAGAAGTGGACCACATAGACGACTGTCTCGAGCATCATGTTAACATCTTGGACCATGTTTTTGGCACGTACCTATAATAAAGCAAAAAAAATATTGACTTTTTTCGTACGACGAATGTGACATGACATCCAGAAATTTCAAAAAAGGATTTGCGGTAGCCGTATAAGTTTCTTTTTCTTCTTTCCATCCGCACGTGGATTGAACAGTCTGGTTCTAGAGTCAACAGAATCTAGGTTGGTTTTCTGTCTTCTTACCTTAAAATGTGAATCAACGTTATGCTACTATTTCAATTTTCAATTTTCTTGTTCTTATTTTCTTTCATTCTTCCCCACGTTTTCCCACCTGAAAAATCTAACAATCTGTCTGTTTTTCAGAATGCTTACATGGAGACTCCATCTTCAAATATTATTTATAAATGTTAAAAATATAATCGAAATAATAAAATTTATTTACTCCATTTAATCTTTTAAGACAAATAGTAATTTCACATAGTATCAAAGAAAAGATTTTAAGGATGCGTTTGGATGTTAAATTGAGTTGAGTTGAGTTGAGTTGAGTTGAGTTTAGATGGTAAAATATTGTTAAAATATTTTTTTTAATATTATTATTATTTTAAGATTTGAAAAAGTTAAATTATTTATTATATTTTGTATTGAAATTTGAAAAAATTGTAATGATAAGTGTGATGAGTTGAGTTTGGTTTGGTAACCAAACGTAGCCTAAGGCTGCGTTTGGATGTCAAACTGAGTTGAGTTGAGTTGAGTTTTTTATGAATAGTAGTGAGTTGAGATTGTTGAATGAGTTTAGTGGGATCCACTTAAAATAAGTTTAAGGGTGAGTTTGGATGTTGAAGTGAGTTGAGTTGAGTTGAGTTGAGATGATAAAATATTGTTAGAATATTATTTTTTAATATTAAAATTGTTTTGGGATTTGAAAAAGTAGAATTGTTTATTATATTTTGTATTGGAATTTGAAAAATGTGTAATGATGAGTGGAGATGAGTTGAGATGAGTTGAACTGAGTTGGGGATCCAAACGAAGCCTTATGTTTGGATGTGAAGATGAGTTTATATATATTTATGAGAAGTTATAAAAGAAATGGGACCCACTATAATACTGTTTATCTGACACATACTGCCGAATAGAAATGAATGGAAAGAGAAAAAAAAAAGTACAAAAAAGATAAACCAATAGAACCAAATAAAACAAAGAAAAAAAAAAGGCTTATCAGGAGGAGCACTGCAGCAGTGCAGCTATGAGAACTTTACGGTCAAAGTCTGTTTTTATAAAAAGCCATCATTGGTTTATGCAAAGTCAGTTGTTCCATCAATGTACAGTAAACGAAAGGAGTTTTAATTGCTTTTTACAATGAAACTCGGCCTAGATTATGTTTGGATGGTAGATAAAGCTCAGAAATGAATTGAGTTGAACTGGGTTCGGCATCCAAATGAAGCCTAAATTTGAATTTTAAGACTAGGTTTGGGTAGTAAAACTGTTTGAGGATATTTGTAAATAGTAGTGAAAAAGTAATGATAGAATATTGAATAACAGTAAAAAGTAGGTGAAAAGTAATAAATAGTAAAAAAAGTAGGTGAAAAAGTATTCTCAATTGCCAAACCAGGCCTAAGTCTATACTCTATCTTATTTAATTAAATATTTCACTGTTGAACTTAATTACTTAGTGAGAGAGTGAGAAAGTGTTAAGAATTTATTAAAATACATAGCTAATTCATACCTAACAATTAATTAACAACTCATTGGTTCTACAAAGAGTGATAGTTGAGGAAGTGGATCATATCAATTATCTTGGAGAGAAATACGATCAAATTCATGTTTTATCTGACATGCATATATGCAACTCGTGACAAGGACTCTAGATTTTAAAAAAATAAGGCCATTTTTAAGGAAAAGGAAGAAAAGGTGAAATTTGGATGGCATGCAAGATGACGATAATATTTGAGTAAAACTTTCTTTTTGTAAAAGAATTTGGGATATCAAGACTTGATGCCAATACATCCCTTAGAGAGAGGAGTGATAGTCTTCATCAATAAACCAACTATTATTTTTTCGCCAAGATAAGCATTACCTTTTAAGAGGTAAAAATATCGCATGTTTTTAAAAATATAATATAAAATAATTAAATCTGTCTCTTCTTATAAATTTTAAATTTTGAGACAAGTGATAATTTCGCACTGGCTAT